>CM077666.1:414633193-415885693 GCA_039707655.1 Elymus sibiricus | reverse complement strand
TTGTAGCACTAGTTGAGAAGTATGATTCATTAACTTGGTATCTTGTTTGCTCTTTGTTAGCACCGCAAATGGTGGGGCTAGCCTTGATTTGAATCCTCTTCTTCATAGAACCTCACGTCACTAGCACACTAGGTGTTCTTGCATCCCACCAGAGTTAACTCTCCACAACCTGGTGCCTTATCTCAAAAGATGCAGAGCCGGCTTCTCCATCATCTGCAGGTGTAACATTACTAACAACTAACAAGTCATCTTCCCTTATTTGGTAATGTTTGTCTTAGGTGGGATGAGCACTCCAAAGAGGATTTCTACTCTGAGCAAGTAAAAATACTATTTTATGCCATTTATACTACAACAAACCATCTCGGAGAAATGGCGTCTACAGTACAAAACCGTGACGTTAGGAAGCACATGATTGAACTAGTGAGTTTCTTATGTGTTTGCATGATTCTGAATTTTGTTTTGTTCCGTACTAACATGTTGCATATAACCCATCTTCAGTGGTTACAACTATTGATGTCTATGATGACCGAGGCAAATTGGCGGATGAGACAATACGTGCCAACGATTGAAGAGTACATGGCAATTGCAGTTGTGTCATTCACAATGGGGCCTCTTGTGCTCCCAGCGTTGTATTTCGTCGGGCAAAGCCTATCGGGATGCGTTGTCAAACGCCAAGAGTACAACGAGTTATACATGCTCATGAGCACTTGTGGTCGTCTCCTCAATGACATACAAGGCTTTGAGGTACTTGTGCCCCTTTATGAATAAAGTTTGTCTTTAGGGTTTCATACAACTGTGTATGCATATGATTATTATTTTTAGAGTAAATTCCAATTTTATCTCCTACTTTGACATATGTGACGATAATTACTCCATTTTATAGATTTTCATCCGAATTGCCCCATTTAGCAAATAATTTGCCAATTTCTACCCCATTTAGCAAAAAAATTGCCATTTTTTACCCCATTAAATTTTTTGAGAGTGACCTGCCAGGTTGGTCTTGGTTGCCAGGTCCACGGCTAGTACGAAGAAAATAGTAGCACTTGATTTTCACATAGTTTAAACCTCATGAGTTGTAATTAGGATATTCTAATGGACATTTGATATACTATTACAGAGAGAGAGAAGCCAAGGAAAACTGGACAGTATTTCGCTACTTGTTCTCCATAGTGATGGTTCTATGTCCATTGAAGCGGCTAAGGAGTCGATAAGGAGGTCCATAGTCTCATGTAGAAAAGATTTGTTGAGATTGGTCCTCAAGGAAGATAGTGTTGTACCTAAGCCATGTAGGGAGTTGTTCTGGAAGATGTCCAAAATATGCCATGTGTTCTACTCTCACACCGATGGATTTACCTCCCCAATCAAGATGGTCAGCGCAGCGAAGGCAGTTATTTATGAGCCACTGAATGTCCAATTGAGCAATTAATTCCTCTAAATTTTCATGTCCAGACAGAAAAATAAAGATTGCTAGCATTTTACCATGTTCATATGCGTCAATCTTTCAGGAGCGCTCTTAAAGAGAGTGGTCATATGCAGTATATTATGTATCGTGTCTGTGTGTATGTGTTGGAGTAGAAACAATATAATACTAGTTTGTTTTCAACATCGTCGATGTGAAGCTTAATAATATTGAAGGAAGATCAGTCTCTTGTATGGTCTTTGTTGTTTCGTGTGTAAAGCTCGGCGGTGTACTTGTTGGTGGTACATTTTCCTATCTTGATGATAGTGCGTTGCAATGGGGGAATGCTATTCATCACTGTAACACCCTGGATTTTGGACCTTTTTTTTAATTTCCAGTTGGTTTCATTTGGTTTTGCTCTGGATCTCATTCGAACTAGCTCTCTTGGACTTAGCAATTTTGAAACCTAACTAAACTCACTTGCACTAGCTGTCACTCACCCCCAACACTTTAACATGTTCAGCCTTGCTCATTTCCCAAACATTTTTAAGTATATTCTTTTTCTTATAAAAGAATATGTGCCATTCAGCACTTGGGTTATGAAGCAACTCACTTTTCTGCCACTCTAAAAATTCCAAATAAATTCTCATAAATTCTTTAAGTCAAATAAACACTAAAAATGCCACTAACCCACCCAAGAGCTCTTCCTTTTGAGCACACTGTAAGAACCGAGAGTATATTGACCAGAGGGGGGTGAATGGGAGATTCAACATTTCTTCCAAAAGTTTGAACCGAACCCAATCACAACAGTGGAAAAAGCTCGGTAGATCAAGTACAGACGATGAAAGCAGAGCTAAGCAAATCTTTCGAGGAAAGATGCTAATTGTTCGAGTATAGTAGCTCACAATCTTAACTATCACAATGGTAATGTTATATGCTAACAGATAGAACACCATGCGAGAGCAAACAGAACGAGTCAGCAAGTAAGCAAGCGAAAGATATAAGGAAAAACTACAGGAATATCGAACAAGATATAGGCAGGAGAGACAGAGCACAACATAGGGAGAAGAAAACCTATTGCGAGATGTTCCTAAGAGTATAACTTAGTTGAATGACAAAGTAACACCAAAGAACAAGGAGACGGACATGCAAACATACAACCTTGAGAACAACCAACTGAAAGATACTAAACAACATAGATGATACAGACGAGAAATGGAAGACATATACAATAGATCATAGATATCTATCGATACGAAGCACCGAAAGTAAACTGTTGAAGGAAATGCAGTAGAGTAGAATGAACCGGTGGTGCTCGATGGTGACAAATGGATTTCATAGACCAGTTCACCCTTCAGCCAAAGGACTACGTCTGGTTGGAGGGACTTGTGATTGAACACATGAGAAAACCTCTCTCCGTCCTATTCTTCTTCAACTCAAAGCTGATCAGACTCCGGTTGATTTCACTCATGGTAGATACTTGTCGAAGATGTCCAAACCTTCGACAGACTTCTCCGCGAACCACAATCACTCTTGGTTGATGAAGACTTTGCTTGGTGAAGACAATTACTCTTCGTCACTCAAGCCGACACCTATCCGTCTAGAGAGTGCGCAGCTCTCAAGAGTAATAGGCACAAGAACTCTAACTCAAATCTACTGTGATGCTCAACCACTGTCTAAGTTTTGGCTCTTGGTTTTCTCTCGGTGCATCTTAAACTTAAATCTCTCGAGAGGGGATGCTCAATCAATCTTCTCAGAAATCCTAAGCAGAGCAGCCAACGGGCAACGTTGGTGCGAGGAGGCTATTTATAGCCGCAGCCTTCCCTGATGGAAAATGACCAAATTGGACACGCAGATCAGCCAATGACCGAACGACACGCTTCCAATGTTCGGATTTTGAGCACAATGGTAACATTTCTTGCGGAGCAAGAAATGCTAACTCCTCGGTCCGAAAGATATCTCCTACAGCTCCGAAGAACAACGTCTTCTGTTGTCAGGTAATCATTCAGAACACAAAGAGATTTCTCTCAGTATTTCATAGGTTTCGGCTAAGCATCACAACGGACCTAAGCATCGAGTACCTATACCCCTCTTAATAGTACGGAGGTCCTATAACTCAAATAAGAGAAAGAAGAACGATGAAAGGAATGCTACGTCTTCACTTCGCCTTCAATCTTCTCGACTACAGTCATTCTTCCTCGGACGAACCGAACGAATATTGCTTCACATTAGCAATAATTTTAAGGGGGTCACTTCCTTCGACACAATCTTCTTCACTATCATTTCTTCTCGAAATGTAGCTCTTCCTTCTCTGCCAAGCAGATAATGTTCGGTGAAGTTCCTAGAACTTCAACACGAACACAACATTCTCCTCGGGCTTGCATGGACTATTTCTCTCTGTGTGCACTAGCAAAAAAAATCAGTCCATGCCTGTTTCTGGCAACAATCTCCAAAACATAAGGGGGAAAACCATTGCACCAACAATCTCCCCCTTTTTGGACGACTGTTGACAAAACAGAGCACATCGAAAGATAGATGAAGGGTACAAGGTTTAAAAGAGAGGAATGCTGTTCTTTTGCTCTCAATCTGTAATCTAGTTGCGTCCTGGACTTGCCCACACAACATTACAATTGCATGTTTGTCTGATCTCAGTTGTTTTGTGATATGAATGATGTCATACTATGCTCACCGTATTATAAACTTTGTCTCTTTATCCGCGTCAATACAATGTGAAGAAATAGACAATACATTAGCCATGCTACATGGACATATGTTTGGAACCTGGTTTTATTATGTACTTTGCAGTAAAATACAACTAATCTGTTACACGGGTTCACCAAAAAATAAGTTCTGTATATAGACCAAAGCTATTCTGTTGGTTTTTGCTGCCTCATTAATAACTTCTTTTCTGGTACTACTAATATACAAATTCAACTTTTCAACAAGCTATGGAACAAATGGTCAAACCGCCACAACCTCCTGAAGGTGACGAGGCAACCACAACCACAATGTCACCTCTTGCTGCAGTGGGTTAGTATCTCTCCACTAACAGTGCCAAAAGCACCTTCCTGCGCAATACTGGGCTGGTTGTTATGGCAACCTCGTCCAAACTGCCTCATGAATAAGATCTTCAAGCTCGACAGAATGATATATCTGCACTCCAGACACAAGTCCAATCCCTAACAGAGACCCTTTGTGAAACAAGAATAGCCATTGTCAGATGTCGTGAAGATATGCATGGTTTTGAAATCAGACTATCAAACATTTGCTTCGTTGTTCAGGAGCCTAGGAGAAATGAAGGCGAAGGTTGTGGTGCTCCATCAGACACTACAACATGAAAATGTACCAGTCAGGTCAAATGATCTGGGCTTCTGAACTTTTGATGGTGCATTTATCTGTCGGACTGTAAACTTTTATGCCAACCGGCATTTTGTTATATGGCTATATTTTATTTTGCTGCGATATCATCTGTCTGCTCATAGGCAGAAAGCATCGTAGGAGGCCAACGGGCCAAATCACGCGAACCGGCCCAGAGGCATAACGGGTCATAATTGGGCTGGCCTAGAATTGCCCGTTGAACAATTATGGGCCCTAATGGGCCTATATCCCACTAAAAATAACTGGACCAAAATGAATGAAGGCCCCAAAATATCTGGCCATAAACATCGGGATGTAACGTGGGCCCATAATAACAATGGGTCGTCAATAGGCCCAAAATAAGATGTAGGACTTATTTGGCCCATACATGCCACGGGCACTTAACAGGCCGAAACTCAACTCGTGCCTTGATGGGCCATTAGATACCTGTCGGTTTTAGCAGGCCGAAAGAAAGCTTGTGCCTGAAATGAGCAGGGAAGCCCATGGGACATTAGCAGGCCGAACCCTACCTTAGACCAGTACCGACCCAATTACATGTTGGGCTGTTAACATGCCAAATGCCGCTCGGGCCATAAATGCGCCGACGTACTATACGGGCCTTTAACATGCTGAATGTGAAGGTGGTTGATAACCCACAAGTATAGGGGATCAATTATAGCTTTTTCGATAAATAAGAGTGTCGAACCCAACGAGGAGCTAAAGGTAGAATTAATATTCCCTTCAAGTTCTATCGACCACCGATACAACTCTACGCGCACTTAACATTCGCTTTACCTAGAACAAGTATGAAACTATTTTGCGGGTGTAAGGATAAGACTAGAAGTACTTAACGAGAATAAAACTAGGAGTAATTTGCGAGATAATAAAAGTTAGTTGTTTAGTAGAAAGTTTTTGTAACACAAGAGAATGATTTGTCCATAGGCAATCGATAACTAGACCGGTAATCATTATTGCAATTTTATATGAGGGAGAGGCATGAGCTAACATACTTTCCGTACTTGGAACATATGCACTTTTGATTGGAACTCTAGCAAGCATCCGCAACTACGAAAGATCATTAAGGTAAAACCCAACCATAGCATTAAGTATCAAGTCCCCTTTACTCCCATACGCAACAACCCCCTTACTCGGGTGTAAGCTTCTGTCACTCTAGCCGCCCACTATAAGAGAATTATGAACGTATTGCAAACCCTACAGCGGGAATCCCTCATGCTTGCGCGACACGGAGGGCACCATAGGACAACACCAAAATAAAACATACAACTCAAACCAATCACGATCATCAATCAACCCATAGGACAAAACGAATCTACTCAAACATCATAGGATTGCCACATATCATTGGATAATAATATGTAGCATTAAGCACCATGTTTAAGTAGAGATTACAGCGGGGAGAAGAGGTGTTACACCTCTGCATAGAGGGGGAGAGAGTTGGTGGTGACGGCGGCGAAGTTGTTGGTGTAGATCGCCGTCATGATGATTGCCCCGGCGGCGTTCCGGCGCCACCGGGAGAGAGGGGGAGAGAGCCCCCCTCCATCTTATTCTTGCTTGGCCTCCCCCCTAGATGGGAGGAGAGTTTCCCCTCTGGTCCATGGCCGCCATGGCGGTGGAGGGGCAGGAGCCCCTTCGAGATTGGATCTCTCTCTCTCTCTAGTCTCTTCTGTTTCGCGTTCCTGTTTTCTGGCCTTTCACCGTTTCCTAAATTCCCGGAGATCCGTAACTCCGATCGGGCTGAAATTTTAACATGATTTTTTTCCCGATATTATCTTTCTTGCGACGAAAGAAGTGCGTCAACTGACTTACGAGGGGCTCACGAGGCACCACGGCGAGCCCTACCCCCTAGGCGCGCCCTGGTGCCTCGTGGGGCCCACGAGCACCGTCTTGCGTTGATTCTTCTTCCAAAAATTCACATATATTCCAAAATAAATCTCCGTAAATTTTTATCGCGTTTGGACTTTGTTTGATATGGATATTCCGCGAAACAAAAAACATGCAACAAACAGGAACTGGCACTGGGCACTGGATCAATATGTTAGTCCCAAAAATAATATAAATTATTGCCAAAAGTATATAAAATTTGTTGAATATTGGCATGAAACAATCAAAAATTATAGATACGACGGAGACGTATCAGTGGTCTGGAATTGTGACCTGGAGGACATGGGCCGCTAATAGGCTGAATGTCACATCAAAGTATAAATGGCCCAAGTGTACTGTCAACCATTAACAGGCCAAAAGTTACACAGGCCAGGTAAAGGCCCAACTCTTTAACGGGCCGCTAAAAGGCCGAAAGATAGACCTGACAAAAAATGGCCCAATTCCAGCATGGGCCGTTAACAGGCCGAAAACACACCGGTCCGTAATTGGTCCCATATACATAGTGGACTGTTAACGGGCCGGAAGTGCCGATGGGCCGCAATGATGTCAAATGGAAAACGGGTCGGTGATGGGCCGAATTGATACCCTCCTTATGGGCCGTGGCTATAAATGGGTCATGTGCAAGCAGGCCGTTATTAGGCCAGCCTATTTAATCTAAATGGGCCACTTTGGGCCATGCCACATGTTGACGTATCATAGGCGCCTCTCGTCCATTGGATGGATGACATCTGCCGCAATGCAGAGCTGACACGTGGTTCGGCTGGCGAATGAGAAATTGACATGTGGAAAATCGCCATTGGCCGTGGTTGTTAACAGGTTTCGGATCCAAAACCGGCACCCGATAGCTTAACGGCGACCCGTTATGGTGGATGCCACGTGTCGGTTACCCTTGACAAAATCACTTCCATGACACACCATTTATCGTCACGAAAGTGAACACTTCCGTGATGATAATTTTAGTATTGTCATGGAACACTTCTACGACAACACATGTATGACTATCTTCATTCTGTCATAAAATCGTCACGGATGTACATGCGTGACAGAAAACGTGACCTACTATGACAAACACGTATCATCACGGAAGTGTTTTTTTTGTAGGGTGACAAGAGGTCCTTACTGGTGTCGGTCAATGCAGCAAACGAAAGTATATGCCGCCTGCAAAAAAAAAGAGTTAGGATACTAGAGCCTGTACCAAAGTCAGCCAAAGTTGCATCCAATCAGCCTGTACTTGTTGAGAATCGCAAAGCCCTGCTTGATTATGGATTCATTGATGATGATAACATATGGTATGACCCATCTATCTATGAACAAATTGACAAGGCCATTGAACAACATAAGAGGCCAGCCATTTCTCATCATGTAGGCTTCCAAGAATGCTAACCTGATACTGTGATGCACTTGTCCAAGCATTCGAGCTCATCAGCGAGATCTGCCCTTTCTTATTGTGCAGGGTCATCTATGCCCAGTGGGTCAGGTTCTAAGTCAATGTCAAGCGGTAGTCGCCTCTCACACCCCTTTGATACGTCATACTTTGTGGGTTTAACCCAAACTGCCTTGTCCAAAAGTTTGACAGCAACTGTTGTGTCCCAACAGTGCCAACAGCCACCTCCTGATTTTAATATCCACTTCTCCCACAATAACGGTGGTTCACAGAGTCGGCAACACTCACCTTATGGAATAAACAACCAAACTTACGAATAGTACCAGCAGCCAGCTCCTGATTGTAATTTCCACTTCTCCCACCATAATGATGTACAAAATAACGATGGTTCGCAGAGCCACCAACGCCCACCTAATGATACCATCAGCATCCACTCGGAGCCCAGTCTCATGGTAAAACTTACAGTGGCTTACAATCACAGTTCAACAATATGCAGTCTTCCTATCCTCCACTAAACCACTTTTCCACAAACATTCCTTCGAGCTCAAGCAGCCATCCAGGTGTCGGTATGTCTGCAATGCAGATGCAGCAGCAACCACAAAGGCTTATGCTCCAAAGAAACAACCTTTATAATGAGGGTCAGCAGCATCTCAGTAATGGTCAAATGAGTTCTTCTCAGCCAGAGCGGCCTCAGTTCACTGATCCAAGGAATGGCCATGAAGATTATTTTCAATTGTTGGATATAAGAGATTCTTCACTCATGGAGAAACATGTGTATGAAACTGTTGTCGAAAATATGCCAGGTATTTGTAGCGACCCGACCTCAAACGGCCAAGCCTCTGTGTATCTGTGCCATCCCTGGATCAGTATGCTAGCACACACAGTACATCAATGTATATATCAAAGTGCAATCACATGTATAAATAACATAAAACTGATATATACCTCATAAGTCACAGTGGAAATAGTCAAACGGGTGTGGAGTCCCATCAACGCCGTCGGCAAGTTGAGTGTAGACCGTAACCCTATATCGTAACTCTTACTCGTCGTTGAAATCCTGCAACATGATACGTTGCAGCCGTGTAGGTCAGTACATTGAATGTACCGGCAAGATCACAATAAGAAAGCAGACAATAAAACTATACTATATGCAATATGGCTTTTGTGGCTCTGTGTCTGAGTTTTGTTTGCGTAAAAGCTGGTTTTATTTTCCCTACAACAAAGGATAGTCAAGGAATCATTACTACAGAGTTATCTACTACGACATGGTTCCGCCAACCGATGTCTCATAGCCCACAAGTGTCATAAGTTGCCCACAATTAGTTATCAGTCCGGTGTTGAGAGTTCCGAGATAGATCCAAGTCCAGAGGCTCAAATTGTCCGTAACCGGGGACACGGCTAATCGATTAGGTTTTAACTCTACAGAGTGTTGTGCACTTTACCCACAAGATTCGATCCCTCTTTTTACGTTCTCGCACTTCAGGGTGTTTGAGAACAAGACGACCGAAACATGGTCTTCCGAAGAATTCCTCTGACCACTGTCCGGTGCTCATCCAATCCTACCGTAGTTCTACATCTGCTAGCACCGTCCCAGCCAGAGTCACAACTAAGGTCAACCAAGCCAGAGCCCATAATGACTTGCGGTTGCACAGGTAAGCTTCCGGGCATGAAGTATTCATTCGTCTCTTTGAGTCTGGGTGAAGCTTTCCGCAAGATGTCATGGCGCTTCTCCATGCATCCCGGCCATCCACTGGTTACTCCAGGGTGCCCATCAAATCCATCCTTCACCCAGTAGTGTGTATTGAAATCTTGTCTCGAGTCTCAAAATCTTGAGGCCTTGAAGATGCAGTCCTTGCAGATGACATCATGAAGTTGTCATCATTGACGTAGAGTCTTCCGTCTCACACCACCCCCGGGCACTCATGCCAAACCCCGTCTACTTTAGCGTAGCATTAAAATTAAACAACGTCCCGGGCTTGGTAACAGGGGGATGGGTTCCTACCTCATGCATTCTACTCAACTACAAGATTTAATATCACTACTGGAGGAATTGTTGAAAGGATGGTACTACATGCACATAAAACTTAGGTGAAAAACAGATGGTCAAAGTGAACTTGCCTGGTAAGTTGATGAAGATATTATCGCTCTCAGAAAATGAACTTGATAGAACTATTCGTCACTCCGAGAAAATCTATATAATCAAACATAGCATTCACATAAGCAAACATTCTAGCAATCAATTCTAGCACTCAAAATAACAATCAACAAATAAAACAATAAATAAGTCAATAATAAAAACTCAAATAAAAACCAAAGAAAGCTCTAACACTCAAAGCAAAGGCTTACTACAAGTAAAACAAGCTACAAAAGTTTTCTGCCACGAAATAAATTTTAACAGAAACAAAAAATAAATATTTTACTAAATAAGAGAAAGAAAAACACAACGAAATTTTATACAAAATAATTGTATTAAAATCATTTGTAAAACTCTTATAATGATCAAAACAAGTTTTCTAGTAAGATAAAAGAAATACAATACAAAAAAATATTTTTTTTACTGCAAATAAAATAGCTACTGATAAATTAACAGAAACTAAAAATAATATGCCAAAACAAACTAAATAAAACAATTTAAAGCAATTAAAATTAAAAGAAATAACACAAAACCTATAAAACACTAAAACAGTACTGTTTTCGTAAAAATCTAATTTTAAATAATCATAAAATTCACCAATTAATTTATATGGATAAACAAAGTCACAAAGAACCAGTAGCAAAAAAAATCACTCAAAAATAATATTCCTAGCTCAAGTTATAGCCAATCTAGTGATTCAAGCAAATTTCATGCAAATTCAAATTCAAACTTTCAAATCTAGTCTAACTTGATATCTACAGAAACTTCATAAAATTTCTAATCTAATGCAAAAGGAATCAAATCTAAACACTAAAAATCCTAATAGATATGAATTTTCTAAGATTACAACTATTCTGCTTTTAAAACCAGAAACGAAAATAAATGAAAACGCTACAGATAGGGCGATGTGCTACGTGGCAGGCTACGAGTGGCTAGGAGGGCGACCGAAACGAGTAAAGCGGCGGGTGGCCGAACCTTAGCACAAAACGGTTCGCGGCTAAAACAAATAAAACACGATCTAATCTAATGCGTAGGATTTAGATCTAACGGTGCAGAGGGTTGCCGATGCGAAAAAAACAGAACGGGCGATCGGTCTTTACCGAAAACGGCGACGGCGACGGCGGCGGTGGTCGGGCTTCAACGAGGACGGCGCTCCAGGGGGTCTCCGGCGACGGCGAGCGAGTCGGGCGACATACTCGAGGGCGACGAGTCGTTTGGTGGCGAAGATGGAGGTCGGCGGTGACGGAGGGCGTCAGAGTGAGGCGGCGGAGCTTCGGGCTCTGGCGAGGGCGGTGAGCTCGAATAGCTCCCTGCAGGCAGCAACCGTGGACAAAAAGATGTCAATGGAGATCGTGGAGTTGGGCTAGGCCGATGGCCGGAACTAGAGGGGTTGGGGGTGCTCACCCGTGCGGGAATCGGCGACGGCAGTGGCGGCGGTCGGCGAGATTGGTTCGGCGAGGGCGACGAACGTGGGGGGTTTTGGCGAGGGTTTTCGAAGGGGATCGAGAGAGGAGGAGCGTGGGTACTTATAGGGCAACATCTTGGGGGAGGGGTCGATATCGGAGATCAAATCCCGAAGGATTCGGGATACGGCGGTGGTTCGGGCGCGTTCCGGCGCGGCATGGCTTGTGGGAGGGGAAGAAGAAGGTGGTGGGGCCGGGCGTCAGTGACCGCGGGGAGAGGGGGAGTGAGCGGGCGACCGGTCCGAAGGGTTTTCGGTGCGGGAGAGAGTGGCTGGGCCAGCTGGGCCGTGGGGAGAGAGAGAGAGAGGGGTCTGCTGGGCTTCGGCCAACTTTAAAACAAAATACGTTTTTTTAAACAGAGAACAAAAGGGAGAGAAACAAAATAAAATAAAAGACTTATATAGGCATATTATATATCAAAATTTTCAGAAAAATAAATCCTAAAACATGAACTATTTTTCAAAGTCAAATAAAATACACACAAATTCAAATAATGCAAACAGTGCTACTGTTGCATTTAAAAATGCAAATAAAATTATTTTAAAATACCAAAATGAATTCAAATTTATTTTTCTCCATTTTTATGTTGAAGGGAATCATGTTACCCTATTTTCCATATATTTCCTTTTTGGAGAAAAATAAATTGAATAAAAATCACATAACTCCAAATTGGGCTTGAGTTTGAATTTCAAACCACTTTCAAATGCTTTCTTTTAACTCCCAACTCATATTTCATATAATTTGAAGAAGTCATTTTATCTTCCCTCATGAAAATCATTGAGTTGCATAAAGTTTCTGAATTTGAAATATTTTCAAGTGGAATTCAAATTTTTCGAATACCCTTTTCATTTCTTTAATGGAAGAAGTCATGTCATCTTCACTCCAGGGTTTTGTTTTTGAATTGAATTTGAATTCAAGGAGATCAGTTGCAAGAATGAAATTTTTGGGAAAGTCCTTTCAATCCCTCTCATTAAACTTTCAAAAATTTCAAATTTCACTCAATTTCAGTCAATCAATCAAACAATCAATCCTATTTATTTATTTAATATAACATTCCAAAATTTAGAATTTTGGGATGTTACAGTATTGGTGAAAATCATAGGTAATGAGTTTGTTGCTCTTGTTCTAGTAAAGATTTGGTTCCTTCTTTTATTATTCTAATGTTTTTTGCTTGAATCTATGATATTCAAGTGCATCGCTCGATTTGTGGGAGTTTTGGAATTTTTTCAATATCGATACTTTAATTTAATTTCCATACTCCCTTGAACTAGCACTTAGTGTTTCGGTTTTGTCATATATCAATGTACTTGTCCTCGTAGTTTGTTTGCGCTACCTATTCTTCTGGTGGCAGCAGATTAGGGGGAGATAGTATTTTTGCATTTTCAATATTCGCCACCTCTCATGTTAAATCAGAAATTCATACAATTTAATGGACGTTTTTTTGGCAGCCAAAGGATATTTAGCATCAAACGACGTTGGGCTGATCATCGAACTTTTGGTTTCTCGATGAAGGTCTACGGCTATCTGAGCACATTCGTGATGGAAGCCTACTCAGAGTTGTTGTTGACAGAATAGTTTTATAGACCGCCCACAAATTTACACAAACATAAAATGTACATGGAAGCTTCGGTATGTTCTGATTTCCCTCCTCTTGCTTTTTAAAATAATATTAAAAAACTGTAGAAAAAAAGAAAAATTGTGAAAAATAGTTCACTTGAGTATTATTAGCATGGTGAGTGAGACAGCTTCTCTTTTTTGCAGGATAAATTTAGGGTTGAAGGTGTAAGCATCGAACTTCTAAAGGAACACATCGTAGAAAAAACTGTTGGGTACAGACTGCCCAACAAATGTAATTTCGTGAGTTGATCTTACTTACTCTACTCTCCAGTGTTGGTCTTCGTTTCTCCAGTTTTTGTTATTTTTCTCATAAATTTTGCTGTTCATTGTTTTAGATATTAATTCCTGTGAGAAAAGACCACTTTATCTACCTGATCGTCGTGAATTTTGAGAAGACTTGCTTCGAAATCCTGTGTCCTTATATCAATTCCACTGGTATAAAGGAACATTCAGACGTTGTTATTGAAAACTTCAAGGGGGCTTACTATTTAGCTTATAATAATAATCCACATAACATGAACCGCTTCAGTGTTCAACCTGTGCAGAGTGTATCTAACTCTGAGAGAGAGTGAGTTTCTAGTTACTGTAGCTATAGGTAAACCTCTATTTTTTGTTGTAATACGTATTCCATATCTGTTGTTTAGCCTGTAATCAGTGACATATTGCTGTCAATTTACAGGGATGACAGTGGTATTTACATTATGCATTTGATGCCACTCATTGATTTGAACACCTCCTTTTTTATCAATAGTGTAAGTTTGCTGTCACGGACAAGATGTTATTATATGTTGAAATGAGCTAGCTGTACATTGTGTTTTAGGACAATTTTTATTAATTTTTTTCTTTTCTGTGTTTGCAGATCAATGTGAAGCCGTTGCGGGAAAAACTAACTTCCAAAATCATGACATCTTGCTACAATAAAGGCCCAGCATTCGAAGCACCGAGGAATGTCTTCAGGCAATACTATATCCAGCGCCCAAGAGCACCTAACAGAACATGACTAATGCTTTGTTGTGTCTTATTTTAGCTGGAGTTATTGGAACAATAGGGTTTTCGCTATTCTAACTGGTGTTGTTGCAAGAACAATGTTTCAACTATTTTTCTGTCTATACTAGATATCTGTTGTGTTCCCATTAAACAGAGTTGTGCTTTTAAATGTTGAAGTATGGTTTGTGGAATTAAACTATTTAACTTGTTAATTGAGAAAATTATGTTTATTGTAATGATGTCTTAAAACATATATTACTAACTGCGCTCTAATGGTTACTAGCTCCTAAAATTTTACCGGAAAAATTTAATGATGCTCGGATACAATGATTACTCGAAAAGAAAAAGAGCACAGAAGGAAGGTTAGTACTACTGTCATACACATTATTATTTTCCTAATCATTTTTTGTTAAATTAGATTGCGCCGAAACATCACAAAGATGGTGTTTTCTCCTCTAGAGAACCATGCTACTCCTACCATCATAGATTACGATTTCACCATGATTTTGAGTTTGCAAACTTCAAATCATGAATCACAATTGTGTTTGTTCTACTTAAAATCGTATTTTCCAACAGAACTTGTAAAGGTGAAGTTTTAGAGCAGAGTAGAACATTGCTTCCTCAGGAGTAAACATCTCAGCAGAAACATTTGGAACAGAGAGGCACGACCGTGACTCTTCATAACATAGGCCCGTGCCTCAACTAGCTTGACGGACATGCCTCTCTGACTAGACGAGTCAGTTGAAATAATGCGAACATAGACGCACGAGCATGACTCTTCGTAACATAGGACCGTGCCTCCACTAGATTCATGGCCGTGCTTCTCTAAGAGAACGTGTCAGAGGAAACACTTGGAACAGAGAGGCACGACCGTGACTCTTCTTAACATAAGCCCATACCTCAACTAGCTTGACAGACGTGCCTCTCAGAGTAGATGAGTCAGCTAAAATAATGCGAACACAGAGGCACAACCATGACTCTTCGTAACATTGGACCGTGCCTCCACTGGAATCACGACCGTCCTTCTCTGAGCAAACGTGTCAGAGGAAATACTTGGAACAGAGAGGCACGACCATGACTGTTCTTAACATAGGCCCGTGCCTCAACTAGCTTGATGGATGTGCCTCTCTAAGTAGACGAGTCAGCTGAAATAATGCGCACACAGAGGCACGACCATGACTCTTCGTAACATAGGAACGTTCCTCCACTACATTCACGGCCGTGCTTCTCTGAGCAAACGTGTTAGAGGAAACACTTGGAACAGAGAGGCACGACCATGACTATTCTTAACATAGGCCCGTGCCACCACTAGCTTAACCGATGTGCCTCTCTTAGTAGACTAGTCAGCTGAAATAATGTGAACACAGAGCCACGACCGTGACTCTTCGTAACATAGGACCGTGCCTCCACTAGATTCATGGCCGTGTTTCTCTGAGCGAACGTGTCAGAGGAAACACTTGGAACAGAGAGGCACGACCATGACTCTACTTAACATAGGCCCGTGCCTCATCTATCTTGACGGACGCGCCTCTCTGAGTAGACGAGTCAGCTGAAATAATGCGAACACAGAGGCACGACCATGACTCTTCGTAACATAGGACCGTGCCTCCACTAGATTCACGACCGTGCTTCTCTAAGAAAACGTGTCAGAGGAAACACTTGGAACAGAGAGGCACGACCGTGACTCATCTTAACATAGGCCTACGCCTCCACTAGCTTGACGGACGTGCCTCTCATAGTAGACGAGTTAGCTGAAATAATGCGAACACAGAGGCACGACTGTGACTCTTAGTAACATAGGACTGTGCCTCCACTAGATTCACGACTGTGCTTCTCTGAGTGAACGTGTCAGAGGAAACACTTGGAATAGAGAGGCACGACCGTGACTCTTCTTAACATAGGTCCGTGCCTCCACTAGCTTGATGGACGTGCTCCTTAACATGGTCCCTTTGAGCCACTCATGGGAGGGTTTTTGAGAGTTATGGCAAGGTTGCCAGTGTCTGGTTCCTCTATCTTCTTGTTTAGTTCATCAGCAAGTGCCGTCATTTCTTGCATACACTCTAGTACCACATTGTATGCTTTGTCTTTTCTACAAGCATGTGAACATATAACTGACAACTCTACGTACGCGAGGCCGGATCTCATAGTTTCATCATCTTGTGCGGTCATGCTATTACCTTGACTTGTAGCCAAGACTTCTAGCTCTCTAATACATTCTTGGTCCATCTAGGGTTGATAAAAGATTTTGGAAGCTTTTCGACCATGCCTGTTTGGTCCATGACCTTAAGTACGTGGCAACACTGTATGCCATCCCTGCTCATCTTCTTGAAACTGCACTTGTATATTTCCTTCTGCTCATCCACATCTACCCTGAATTCAGACCTAGTGAATTCCTCACCTTGGTACGGTTTCCTGTCTTTTGATGGAATCCTTTTTAAAAGGTATTGTCTCCCTTTTGCCAGGTCAGTGCATTTGTAGTATGTCTGGTTCTGTAGCTCTAGCTTGAATTTCTTGAACATTTCATTGGTGTATGTTTTGCTTGCTCCTGTTTCCATTGGAAAGCCTGTCTCTCATGATGGTGTCTCCTCTTCTATTCAGTGTCTTTTCTTGTCAAGCGTGGCAAGGCAAGTTTGCTGAATGATGTGATACGCACCAACAAACCTTGTTATGGTGTCCTTGTGGCTCATGTAATTTTTCCACATCGAGTTGGTGCTTTCACTCCGTGTGGTTGTTGTTGTTGTTGAGAAAGGATAGACGCAGTCCTTGGAGTAGGCTGGCACCCAGAATGTGCGGAGTGGCTCCGCGCGCTGAAGCGCTGGCAGTCGTTGCAGGCGCGGACCAGTTGTGTGGTGTCCTCCAAGGCAGTTGGCTAGTAGAAGCCATACCGGAAGGCCTTGGCCACGATGGCCCTTGAGGAAGCGTGGTGGCCACACTCCCTCTGGTGGATGTCCTCCAGGAGCCGGAGCCCCTAGACGCGCTCGACGCAGCATTGGAAAACGCCAGTCACGCTGCGCTTGAGGAGCTCTCTGTTGACAATGGTGTAGGCTGAAGCTCGACGCTGGACTTGCCTAGCTGCCACCTCGTTTGCAGGAAGCTCACCGCTTATGAGGTAGGTGAGGATCGGCTGGGCCCAGGATGGTGCCTCGACCACTCTCAGGACGGCCGCCTCCGTAGGGCCGGCTGGGCTCGGAGCCCCTGGGCTGGAGCCGGCAGCCCCTGGGCCGGAGCCGGCTGTGGCACCCCGGCTCAGAGGAACCGAAACACCCCGTATTCCAGCCCAGAGATCAAGTCTTCTGGAATACGGCACTGCTTGGCATAGAACAAATCAGCTCTTTAATAATATGAATACAAGTGTCTGATGTTACAAAGGATTACATCGGCACGGCGACACTACGCCTGCAAAGGTAGCTCTATGCTAGTAGCGGAACATCTCGTAGCGGAATAACTTCTAGCAGCGGAACAACGACGACGGTGGGGAACTCCACTCCGCAAGGACTCTGGCTGGGACACATCCTATTGCGCAAACTCGGGATCCTCAAGCAATCAATCATGGCGTCACCTGCAATCTGGCATGACACGCCAGGTGAGTACTTTGAATGTACTCGCAAGCTCACAGCAACCAAACACTCAAGACAAACAACAGCATGGCATTTACCGGTTAATTATCAATGATGAACATGATACTACTAGAACAACATGAGAGTGAGCATGGCATGTACATGTTACTTAGGATATGAACATGATGATACTAGCACTAGCATGAGAGAGGGTCGATGTTTAAGGTCCCTCGGACCAACTTACTCTTCTCGGAGGTTATCTCTTAACCACCATATGTCTTAGACTTACCATTGTGAACATCACACGATCACCTCAGGATCAACCAAGCTCGGTATCAACTATACCATCGTGACCATCACATGACCACACGGAGCTTGATCTCTACCTGTGATCATCGCATGACCACATAAAGATCAACCAACTTCTTTCTGCATGGAACCGGGGTTGTTTATTATCCAGGTTATTATTACTGTTGACCCATAGTGTGATCTACTACGAACTGTGTCCATGACCGAGGACGCGGCTATCGATAGATTATACACTCTGCAGAGGTTAGTACACTGTACCCACACCACGGAATTCATGGCCTCGTGCTCCCATTCGGGTGGACCAACGACATTCCGACAAAACCAATCTATTGCATGACACTCTCCCGGCCACTCCAATAAACTCCCCCTTGGGCTAAGTCATGGGTGGCCCCGATGTCAACTCGTGCCATCCTGCCTCCTTGTGGCTGCCACCGTCATGGCCAAACATAAAAACTGTCCCAAACGGGGACTCTGGATCCATACAACTCGGGCACACAAGGCTTATGGCCGCCTACCTGATCAGGGTAGCGCGCGCACATAACCTTCCCTAGTTGGAGGCACCGGCGAGAGGCATGCCAATAGACCGCATTAGGGCCTCCCCATCCAGGCAAGTGTGGTTGCACTATGACTCAGCCAACAGGTTTGTTCAAATTCGATTAATGTCAGGTTCAACTTGAATGGTGATGAGCTGAGTCTTAACAAAATAACATAATGAAATAACAAGGCAAATGAGCATGGTATCAGTGTAACCATGGATGGGCAACATAACCATTTAACATCATAACATCAATAATGACAAATCATTTAGTCTACGGGATGCAAATGAGCATAGCATAACGATGATCATGAATATCACAAGTGGTTTCATATCAAACCGTAACTACTCATGAGAGCATAACATTTATCACTGGCATCGGAACTGATTACAAGAATAAAGCATGATAATAATAACAATAACAGTAATAATGGAGAAGAATCATATATGCACAAGAACCTAGCATAAGCATGGACATGGATTCACGAGCATATTCAGAGTATTAACAAAATCATTAAATGAGCAAGCAATTATTTAAATATTCAAGTGGAAACCATGGCTATTGCAATGCCATCATGCAAGTGGCGATTGTGGCTTGCCTGGGGATGAAGGATTCACCGGGGAGAAGTGCGAGGTACTCGCGGAAAAATTTGCCGGAAACGTTTCCCTCTCGAAGGGGGCTGATAAGAGGGCAAGGGCAAAATGGTCATTTTCAGATTGTTACAACATGGTGAAAATGATACCATCGGAACGGGCTCGACGAACAGAGAACGTGGGCTTTGGAATCACCTGATTCGGAGTCACGGTTACGAAAATACAGCCGTTCATTCGTTAGGCAGAAAAACAAATAAAAACTGGTTTTTCCTGCTGCTAACGGACGAACGTCCGCAATATAAGAGTTTCGTCTAGTAGGGCTGAAAGCAGAAGGCGTATTTCAGAAAATACGCTTTCCATCAGGAAACACGTAATCTGGCCCGAAGAGGAACCAGAATGTGCTTTCGAGAAGGGAAGACGTATTCCAACGAATACGCCTCCACTTAAGTGGCGGGCCCGACCGCTGGGTCACTGACACGCGGACCCCGAGTTAACCTCTTTCTCCTCCCGCTCCTCCTTCTTCTTCCCCACGACAGAGGAGGTAGAGGCGAGGCCGTGCGGCGCCGACATGCGCCCGGCCGGCTCCGGCCACCGGAGCGCTCAGGAGAGTGAGCCGCACCCGCCTAGGTGTAGCCTTCGCACCGGGGCGGGCCGCGGCTGCTGCAGCTTGGGGTGGCCGCGGACGGTGGCGGCGGTCGTTCTTGCAGACGAGCCCAAGGGTACTCCGAGGACGAAGAGAAGAGGTGGGGAGGCTCACTAGTTCTTGGGGAGGCGGCTGGTGGTGACAGAAGTGAGGGAGGGGCTCGGCATTGCTCTAATTTAGGCAAAGGCCGACGGCGTCCATGGCGACCGTTGGCGAGGAGGAGGGAGTCCGGGGCTCAAACGAGAGGTCGGGGAGGGCTAGAGGAGAGTGGTGAAGAGGTTGATGAGGTCGAGGGAGCTCGGGGAGGGCTATATGTTGCCGGGGCAAGATGCCCGAGACGGATGCCGCCACGGAGGCGAATGGCAATGGCACTGGTGCTCTAGGCCACGCGTAGGGGAGGGGGAAGAGGGGCCAGAGCGCTCACGCGGTGCGGAGAGGCCACGGGGTGCTCGAGAGAGTTTGAGGAAGAGGATAGGAGGAAGATGACGGCGGCCGCGGGCACGCGGTGCGGCGTGGCGCGCCGGGGAGGAAAGAGGAGGGGGAGCGGGGTCCAGAGGGAGTGTGTGACCACTGCAAAGCCGCTAGACATGCTCCGGTGGCGATACGTCGTGGTTTGGACGGCGGCAGAGGGGCCCGACGTCCAGAGCACGCGGTCTGCACACAGTGCACGCGCTCTACACGTGGTCACCACGTGCACTGGTGCCCTGACGCGGCTCTGCCCGTATGAGCTTGTCAAATAGGGCACGCACTGCTCAAAAAGGTTAGATCTACGGCTAGGATCAAATGGGCGGTGCTGGGGATGAGCTGTGTGCAGAAAGCCACCTTGGCAGCAAGGTGTTTGTTGTGGGGTGGGGGAGGATCACTTGGGGATAGATGCTGAGATTTTGCTGAGGGAGATCACACACTAGGATGACGATGCTTGCAAATTTTCAACCCAACTGGAGGGGTCTAGGTAGCACTTGCTTTGCAAAGTACCACACTGGACAGAAACATGAAAGTTGAAACTGCACTCACATAGATGATTGGATTGAGCTGAAATTTGGTATAGGATGATCATTTGGGCATATGAAGGCACTATAAAAATTTCATACCATTTGGATGAATAAAAATGGTACTTCCTTCACAATGCTTTCCCCTGGACAGAAACTTGGTGGAATTTTGTGGAGCAAATGGAGTGGCAAAATAATGTGAATTTTGGCATGCTCAAAGGATATAGGGATATTTAGGTCCTGGATTAATTCAGATTTTATAAAGCAATAAAAAATATAGTTGCTTCACAAACTAAAATTATGACCAGAAACAAAGATTGGATGGTGTGCTCACATAGATTATTGGATGGAGATGAGATTTGGTGGAGAGTAATGATTTGATCATATAAATGTTTTACCAAAATTTCAACTCATTAGGATTATCCTAGCTAGTACTTCCTTCGCAAAGCTTCTCTCTGGACAGAAACTTTGGAAATTTGCCGAGGAAGATTTACTAGGCAAATGAAGCTGAATTTTGGCATGTGGCAAATATTTGGATATTAAAGAGTGCAAAAAAGTTTTAGGGCAATCAAGAAAGTATAAATGGCACTTCCTTCACAAAGTGCCATACTGGACAGAATAGGAAATGAATATTCCTGAATTATTTTTGAACTAGGGAAGGATGGGTTTTGACATATAAGTGGAATATATGACCCAAAGAATTTATGAGAATTTTGTGGGAATTTTAGGAAAGACAGAAATATAGGTTGCTTCACAACCTAGGGCAAACAGGGTTATTCCTTTAATAGAAAAAGGAATATTCCCAAGAAATAAAAATTGGGTTGGGCTAAGATGGAAATGACATGGTCTTGGGATGGATTTGAGGGTGACAAGCCACTAGGGAGGGGAAGGAGAGATGATCTCCCCAGGTTTCAAGACCACAGAGCCACCGAAAAGGAAAATCCAAATAAAAAATCCAAAGAACTCCAAAAGAAAAAAAAGAAAGGGCCAAAAATCGAGGTGTCACAAACCTACCCCGCTTACAAAAATCTCGTCCTCGAGATTTGGTTGCTCAGGGAACAAGTATGAATATTCTGACTTAAGGAAACCGTTTCCAACTCAGGTATCCTTTTCCTTTATATGATGTTCCCACTGAATTTCATATGGTCTGACTGCCTTGCTCTGGGGTGGCTTGCTTCACTGTATCCGACGTTCTAACAGGTCTTTCCCCATATGTTCAATCTTACGCTGACTGCAATTCCTTCATACCTGCTGGCTCAACTCATATTATCATGATTGGAATTTCCATAAGTCCGGGAGTGATTTCCAATTGATGTGACAATCTTCTATCCAGCACCGATAGTATTCAATGGAGTTATGAACAAATTTCCTCGGTGAACAAAACACATTTATTCGTTGCATCGGGTTACTCTAGTAGATGCATGTCCTCCGGGTTCAAAACAATGCTGAGAATCATAATCGTTCTCTTGGTGGAATCTGACTGCGTGTAGGTAGTTCTAAATCTTGCTGACTTCTTTGTCCCGGATCCGTACCGACGATTCAACTGTCTCCTTGATATGAGGTCCTTGCAAACAGAGTAGACCCCTTGGGTGTGTGTTCATGGTGATCAATACGGAATCAGACTGTCTTGGGTATCCGTACCATGTTGTTCATGCAACAATTATCATACACGTATTGCCGGTCTTGCTCCTTCATTATGGTTCTCTTTTTCTGAATCTTTTGCTGAAAGAGCTTGGCCATATATATCCTTAATCCTTCGTGTGACCATAGGTACTGTCAGGTGCAATATTCTAGCAAACATACCTTATCCTTAACCTATGACAGTGCCACAACTTTTAAATGGCAAGTTTACCATCTCACAAGCTCTAACTGTAGGGCAATGCTCATCCGAACCTTTGCATGAAATCGGCAAATAAATCAGTAGCCACCAGAACGGTCTTTACAACTCAGATCTGGGACATTACTGAAATAACTCAACCATGGCTCACGATGGTTGAAAAGCAGCTCAGAGCATGAGGCAGTGTTGATAAGAAGAATGTAGCAGTTCCCTAAGACGGCCGAAGAACAGCTCAGAGCATAGGGTCACTATTACAAAAAGAAACTCAACAGCTGCCCGAGACGGCCGAAAAGCAGCTCAGAACACGGGCCAGTGGTTGAAAAGAGAAATATAACGTCGGCATCCACCCCAGACGGCCAAAAGCAGCTCAGAACACAGGCGTGGTGCCGTTACCAGGGAAAGGTAAGCAAGGGTTCATCAGGATCATATACCAGGTTCACAGTTGCTTGTATAGAACTCACTGTTGTGGTTAATCATACATGACAGTGACAGAGGTTAATGATATCACTTTGTCGGTTGGGAGGAAACTGGCCTTGATATCCACTGTCAAGATGGTTGTTCCAAATTGTCTTACTTCCTAGCTTGTCAGTCCTTGCAACACACTGAGGTGTATACTGACTTTTCTTCCTCTTGTATAACTCATGTGGTTGTCGGATTCTTACCATGCTTGCATCATCGTACGAGTGACTTGCCTGACCTTGGCAGCATGCTCACAATAAATATGGAAGTATGTGTAGCTGAACATTTGATTCCCGGGGCAGACACTTGGGTCCTGAGTAGCTCGTGTTTCTGACCAAACTGTTGCGGTTGTGATTCTTGAGATACACTGCCCACTGACTGTGTAACATCTTGTACCAAAACCGATAAATGTTTGTAGTGTTGTACTGACAAAGATTGGATAGCTTGTGTTGGAAGCTGTCGGAGAGTAATGTGTTGACGAAGACTGAATAGCTTATGCTCGAAGCTTTTGCCGGGATAGCTTGCTGAAAAAGACTGGGTACCGTGCTTGAAAAGCTTTTCCCTCTGGTTGCTTACTGGAGAAGATTCGGTGCCTTATGCCGGAAGCTTTCTACGGTAGCTTACCGAAGAAGACAGAGTATCTTATGCTGGAAGTTATCCACATGTCGTACCGAGGAAGACTGAGGAACCTTGCGTCGTAAGTTTCCCTGGTTGCGTGTGGAAGAAGACTGGATTTTCTTACATCAGAAGCTTCTCACTATAATGTGCGGACTGAATGCCATATATATATCCTTGATATCCCTTTGACTGGAAATGTATTGTTGTCTTGCACACAAATTGTCTTCCAATTGGTTCATTACGATTGTGATGGTTGCACACTGATATATACTTGATGCCGATCATCAATCTAGGATATCATTTGCATTCAGATCAGATATTACCAATACAATGCAGTCGGCTGAGAATTCCATAATGTTTAGCTAAGCTTCCAAATATTTGAAATCCTCACTGATTCTTCGAGTCCGGTGTCGGTTGATGAGCAACTTTCATAAGGGGAAATAAGGTGACACTGACGGCCCAAACAAAGAAGCCAAAAGAAACGACGGAACAAAGCACACAAGGCATCAAGATTACATACAAACAACATCATATTTTACTGCTATTCACAACAATATGCATGCCTACTTACGCACACAAATCTCGCGGAAACTCCGGTACTGCGATCTAACATGCTGTGGCGGTGTGCATGAAAGTGAATCAACGTGTGGAGAGGTTGGTGTAAACAGAGCTACACCAAGTGTTGGCTCAGCACCGGTTGCATCTGGACGGGCTTAGGGATGAGGACGTACTTGGTGATCATGTAGCATGATACGGATGTCACGGCCACATCATCATCAAGCGTACGGAAGGGGACGGTACTCATCCAGGGAATGGGTGATAGGGATAGCGGTGGAAGAAGGGTCTGCTGGCATTGCCCTTTCCTGATAACAAAGACCAGTAAGGGTTGCCAAAGCGGTGGGTTGGAAGGCAAGATTCAGGGTAGAAACATGTCTATCACCGAAACGATAAGTGTGGCTGAAGAGAAGATATATTGGTGCGATACCTGTGCATCAATCCTACAAGAGATCAACATCACTAGGTACCTCGGTATCCCTCCGCTGTGACAGAGATGACACCAAACACCAAAGAGCAAGTATGCAAAACAGGAGGGTGCAGGTAGTGGATCGAAACCGACGCCACCTACACTCACAAGATAAGATCGTTAGCGACAAGATAGTGAGTCTATATGCATGCTATGCAGCAAACAAATGCAGCAATCAAATGCAGCAAGCAAGCTACACTCTGAACAACCGGTTTCTAACGATCGCGTTGACTAGGGTGTCCTACAGCCAGACCTGCTCTGATACCAAGCGTTGTGGCACCCCGGCTCAGAGGAACCGGAACACCCCGTATTCCAGCCCAGAGATCAAGTCTTCTAGAATACGGCATTGCTTGGCATAGAACAAATCAGTTCTTTAATAATATGAGTACAAGGGTCTGATGTTACAAAGGATTACATCGGAACGGCGACACTATGCCTGCTAAGGTACCTCTATGCTAGCAGCGGAACAACTCGTAGCGGAATAACTTCTAGCAGCGGAACAACGACGACGGTGGTGAACTCCACTCCGCAGGGACTCTGGCTGGGACACATCCTAGAGCGCAAACTCGGGATCCTCAAGCAATCAATCATGGCGTCACCTGCAATCTGGCATGACACGCCAGGTGAGTACTTTGAACGTACTCGCAAGCTCACAGCAACCAAAGCACTCAAGACAAACAACAACATGGCATTTACAGGTTAAATATCAATGATGAACATGATACTACTAGAACAACATGAGAGTGAGCATGGCATGTACATGTTACTCAGGATATGAACATGATGATACTAGCACTAGCATGAGAGAGGGTCAATGTTTAAGATCCCTCGGACCAACTTACTCTTCTCGGAGGTTATCTCTTAACCACCATATGTCTCAGACTTACCATTGTGAACATGACACGATCACCTCAGGATCAACCAAGCTCGGTATCAACTATACCATCGTGATCATCACATGACCACACGGAGCTTGATCTCTACCTGTGATCATCGCATGACCACATAAAGATCAACCAACTTCTTTCTGCATGGAACCGGGGTTGTTTATTATCCAGGTTATTATTACTGTTGACCCAAAGTGTGACCTACTACGAACTGTGTCCATGACCGAGGATGCGGCTATCGATAGATTATACACTCTGCAGAGGTTAGTACACTGTACCCACACCACGGAATTCATGGCCTCGTGCTCCCATTCGGGTGGACCAACGACATTCCGACAAAACCAATCTATTGCATGACACTCTCCCGGCCATTCCGACAAACTCCCCTTTGGGCTAAGTCATGGGTGGCCCCGATGTCAACTCGTGACATCCTGCCACCTGGTGGCTGCCACCGTCGTGGCCAAACATAAAAACTGTCCCAAACGGGGACTCTGGATCCATACAACTCGGGCACACAAGGCTTATGGCCGCCTACCTGAGCAGGGTAGCGCGCGCACATAACCTTCCCTAGTTGGAGGCACCGGCGAGAGGCATGACAATAGACCGCATTAGGGCCTCCCCATCCAGGCAAGTGTGGTTGCACTGGTGAGCTCGATTCGGTGGCACCATGACTCAGCCAACAGATTTGTTCATGTTCGATTAATGTCAGGTTCAACTTGAATGGTGATGGGCTGAGTCTTAACAAAATAACATAATGAAATAACAAGGCATATGAGCATGATATCAGTGTAACCATGGATGGGCAACATAACCATTTAACATCATAACATCAATAATGACAAATCATTTAGTCTACGGGATGCAAATGAGCATAGCATAACGATGATCATGAATATCACAAGTGGTTTCATATCAAACCGTAACTACTCATGTGAGCATAACATTTATCACTAGCATCGGAAATGATTACAAGAATAAAGCATGATAATAATAACAATTACACTAATAATGGAGAAGAATCATATATGCACAAGAACCTAGCATAAGCATGGACATGGATTCACGAGCATATTCAGAGTATTAACAAAATCCTTAAATGAGCAAGCAATTATTTAAATATTCAAGTGGAAACCATGGCTATTGCAATGCCATCATGCAAGTGGCTATTGTGGCTTGCCTAGGGATGAAGGATTCACTGAGGAGAAGTGCGAGGCACTCGCGGAAAAATTTGCTGGAAACGTTTCCCTCTCGAAGGGGGCTGATAAGAGGGCAAGGGCAAAATGGTCATTTTCAGAATGTTACAACATGGTGAAAATGATACCATCGGAACAGGCTTGACGAACAGAGAACGTAGGCTTTGGAATCACCTGATTCGGAGTCACGGTTACGAAAATACGGCCGTTCATTCGTTAGGCAGAAAAACAAATAAAAACTGGGTTTTTCTGCTGCTAACGGACGAACGTCCGCAATATAAGAGTTTCGTCCGGCAGGGCTGAAAGCAGAAGGCGTATTTCGGAAAATACGCTTTCCAACAGGAAACACGTAATCTGGCCCGAAGAGGAACCAGAATGTGCTTTCGAGAAGGGAAGACGTATTCCAACGAATACACCTCCACTTAAGTGGCGGGCCCGGCCGCTGGGTCACTGACACGCGGGCCCCGCGTTGACCTCTCTCTCCTCCCGCTCCTCCTTCTTCTTTCCTGTGACAGAGGAGGCAGAGGCGAGGCCGTGCGGCACCGACGTGCGCCCGGCCGGCTCCGGCCACCTCCGGTGGAGCTCGGACCACCGGAGCGCTCAGGAGAGTGAGCCGCACCTGCCTCGGTGCAGCCTTCGCACCGGGGAGGTCCGCAGCTGCTGCAGCTTGGGGTGGCCGTGGACGGTGGCGGCGGCCATTCTTGCAGATGTGCCCAAGGGTAATCCGAGGACGAAGAGAAGAGGTGGGGAGGCTCACTGGTTCTCGGTTAGGCAGCTGGTGGTGACAGAAGTGAGGGAGGGGCTCGGCATTGCTCTAATTTAGGCGGAGGCCGACGGCGGCCATGGCGATCGTGGGCAAGGAGGAGGGACTCTGGGGCTCAAACGAGAAGCCGGGGAGGGCTAGAGGAGAGTGGTGAAGAGGTTGGTGAGGTCGAGGGAGCTCGGGGAGGGCAATATGTAGCCGGGGCAAAATGCCCGAGCCGGATGCCGCCGCGGAGGTGAATGGCGATGGCGTTGGTGCTCTAGGCCACGCGTAGGGGAGGGGGAAGAGGGGCCAGAGGGCTCACGCGGTGCGGAGAGGCCACGGGGTGCTCGAGAGAGTTCGAGGAAGAAGAGGACAGTGTGGCACCCCGGCTCAGAGGACCGGTTTACCCAGTGTTTCCAACCCAGAGATCATGTCTTCTGGAAACACACAACAACTTGGAAAAGAACTGAACTGAACTTTATTGATATATCTCGAGTACAAACTCATAATTTACATTGAAAGCGAGGCCAGAAGCACTGCACGTGCTATGACAATATCTACATTATTTGTGAAACATAGCAGGGCCTCGATACTACTGGGTAGGACTACGGCGTAGCGGAACATAGCGCGGAAAACTCCATCCACAGGGACAATGCTGGGGACACGGCCTAGTTAGCATAGCACGAACCATCGGGACCTCCGTCCTCGGCTTCTCCTGCATCTGGCATGATATGCCAGGTGAGTACTTGGAATGTACTCGCAAGCTCACGGCAACCAAAACAATGCAGCAAACAATAGCATGGCAATAATCATATGAAGTGCTTAGGTGCTTATTGTTACCGAATACCAACTTACTCTCTTCGGGGTTATTCCACAACCCTCGAAATACTCATGAGCCATGGAGTACCTCTGAACATGAGACAAGTTCTTCCATCATTATTATCATTATGGTTGACCATTCAGTGGCCTAGTACGGACTGTCCAATACCGTGGACGCGACTATTCGAATAGATTCATACACTCTGCAGAGGTTGCGCACTTTACCCACACTATGGAGCTCCTGGCCTCCTGCTCCCATTCGGGTGGACCGGTGCTGCTCCAATGAAACCTGCCTGACCCGTGACTCCTCAATCGTACCACCGACATTCATACCCTCCCAGGGTCATGTCCTGGGTGGCCCCTGTGTCACCCTCTGACACCTGCCACCGTCGTGGCTAACAAATCTGTCCCAAACGGGGACGCCGGCAAAATAACTCAACTGGGCTCACAGGATTATCGTCGTCTACCTGATCAGGGCAGCACGCATGCATAACCCTCCCTAGTGTGGTGGTATCGATAAAAGAGCACAAAGCCAGACCAAGTCAAGGCCGTCCCATACCGGCAAATGTGGCTGCACGGATAAGTCCGGATAGGTGGCACTTGATCAACCAATTAAGTTTAGTGTTGTCAAGTACTTATCAAGCATGGATTTTTATCATAATTAACTGAATATGACAGTAGCTATGCATTAAGGTAAATTACTATGAATTTCACATATTAAAATAATGTATATAATTCAATTAAATAACCAATGCTAATGAAATGCTTCATGAAATGGAAGACATGGCTTGCCTTGCTCTGTTAGGTTGTCCACAAACTCCTGGGCTTCAAAGCCGAAAGTATTTCCTTCTGAAAATATTTTAAAAATGCAAAGGAAAATATCACATATTGCTATTCTGTGCACCAGAAATTCTGTGAACATGGGGAAAATACCAAAATTTATCAGAAAATAGAGGAGCTCAAGAAAAACCCAGAGCAGAAAGAATCAATTGATTTGGACTTATGGATAAAAAGTTATGGACGGTCAAAGTTTTTGGTCAAATATGAATTAAAATCAGAAAATCAGAAAATCAACAAGGGGCCACGTCGAAGGCGTACTTTGCCAGGGCGCCTCCACTTACCGCTTCGGCGTGCCACTAACGAGCGGGCCCCTCTATCAGATTTAAAAGGGGAAGAGGGAAACAGAGAGCGGCGGAGCTCCGGCGACGGTCGCCGGCGATACAGACGGCGGCGAGGTCCGGCGACTACGGGGATGGATCGAGCTCACGGAGACGAACATGCGCGTACCCGTGGATTGGCGAGAGGTGGCCGGAAGGCATCGTCCCCTTCCTCTCCGGCGGCGGCAGCTCTCGGGTGTCACCGGATACGGCGTTTCCGGTAGGGTTTCGGTCGGGCAAGAGCTTGGGCGGGGTTAGTGGAGTGAGCTGATCTCGCGTGTGCAGTCGGTTGAGGCTGGGGTGGAGTGGAACGGCGAGGAGGTGGAGCTCGGGTGGCGGCGGGTCACCGGCGAGATGCGAGGCCAGATGGCCTCTCGGCCTTGGCTCGATGCTTGGGAGCCTGATTGGAAGGTGGTGAGGGGTGGTGAGGATCTAGGGAGGCTGGCCGCGCCCTTTTATAGGCGGGGGCGAGCTCTCTGGAAGCTGGCGGAGCTCGGCCACGTCACCGGCGCGAGGACGTCGCGCTGGCTAGCTAGGAGCGGGCGACGGGACGGAGGAGGGCAGGGAGAGTTAATGCGGCGGTGGCTGCTTGCGGAGGAAGACGACGGGCGACAGGGCAACTGTGCCCGCACGGGTGTCACAGTGGCCTGTTGCGGTGGCGGCCGGGGAGGGCGATTCCGGCGAGGGAAGGGTTCGGGAGTGGGGTACGTGGACGGCATCGACGACGTCGGCACCACCAGACACCGAATGACAGCGCGGGACGGCTGGAACGACCACACCAGACACGGGCGAGGTGCAGAGCGCGTGATTTGGCATGCCATTGCCGTGCTCACCACGGCATTGGCATCTAGAGGCCACGCAAGTCTGGTGCACCTTGTCTAGCATGTTCTCCTTTGATCACTTAGCCTCTCTGTGCCACTGGCTCGACTAGATGCACTCTGGTTCGAAGTGTAGCTTCAGCTACAGTTTCTGAGAGAAACTTTGAGAGGGATCTGGAGGAGAGGTGAGCTGGAGATGGAGCCAGTGCAGATGTCTAGGATGATCTATCTTGGAAGGACTATAAGCTGGCCAAGTTTGAGAAAATTTCATCAAGGTTTGAGGGTAGCTCATGAACAACTGTTGTTACTGGTACAAAATCAAGATGAACTTGTAGCACTCATCTGGTTGATCTGTTAGAGCTAGATTTTGGTGTGGGAGGGTTATTTGGGGGATAGATGCTGTCATAAAAATTTCAGCTCAATTGGATACTTCTAGATGGTACTTCCTTCACAGAGATTCAAAATGAGCAGAAACTTGGCAAAATATTGCTGCTAAAAATTTGTACTGGACAAGATGATATTTTTAGATATTGTGGCAAGATAGGTTCCCTAGTTTCTTAGGGAATTATCTGAGAGTTTTCTAAGTTGGGAAAATATGAGTTGCTTCACAAATGGCCAGTATTGTCCAGAAGATAAATTGAGTTTTCTGGACAAAACTTTATACTGGACCACGAAATGTTTTTGAAGATTGTGGGAGTAGATGATGACAAGAAGGTGTGGTAATAATTTGGGATTTTTCTGACCATCAGAACTATAGTTGCTTCATAACCCATAGTGCTGACAGATTTTCCCAAAGGAAGGAAATGAATATTTGAGAAAGATTGAGAATTGGAAATTGATCCAGAAGGTGTGTGCCAAGATTTTGGCAAGATGAGGAGGGCTTTGGATCAATTAGAGAAAGATTCAAAAGTTTCCTAAGTCCAAAGTCAACTGAAAAGATTTAAAAACCAGCCAAATTGCAAATAAAGCCAGAAAGATTTTGAAAAGAAAAAGTTGCCAAAAACCAGGGTGTCACAAACCTACCCCCCTTAGAATAAATCTCATCCTCGAGATTCAGTTGCTCAGGGAACAAGTGTGGATACGCTGATCTCAGAAAATCCTCTCTTTCCCAAGTAGCTTCCTCCTCAGTGTGATGATCCCACAATACTTTGAAATTTTTAATTATCTTGCTCCTGGTAGTCCTTTCCATCTCATCCAAAATTCTGACAGGTCTTTCCTCGTAGGTCAAATCTTTGGTCAACTCTAGCTCACTCATATCTGCCTGCTTGATCGGAGGTGCAATGCGCTTTCTCAACTGTGATATGTGGAAAACGTCGGGAACGTCAGACAACTCTGGTGGTAACTCTAACTGATATGCCACTCTGCCTCTTCTAGCCATTACTGGAAAGGGACCGATATATCTCGGTGTAAGCTTTCCTCGGGTATGAAATCTCTTTATTCCTTTCATGGGGGTAACTCGGAGATAGGCATATTCTCCGGGCTCAAAAGTTACTTCTCGATGCTTCGGATCATAATAACTCTTTTTGACGGAACTTGGCTGCTCGAAGATGATCCTGAATATCCTTGACTCGCTTCTCAGCCTCGAGCATCAGATCCGTGCCGAAGATACGGCTGTCTCCTGTCTGAGGCCAATTTAAAGTAGTGCGGCATTTTCGTCCATACAGGGCTTCGAATGGTGACATCTTGAGACTGGACTGATAACTGTTATTGTAAGAGAATTCTGCATAAGGTAGACTATCCTCCCATTTGGGTCCATAGGTGAGAGCACAGGACCGAAGCATATCTTCTAAAATCTGGTTCACACGTTCGGTCTGTCCATGTGTCTGTGGATGATATGCCGTACTATGCTTTAGTACGGTTCCCAGGGCTTGATGCAATTGCAGCCAGAATGCTGAAGTGAACAGGGAGCCCCTATCCGATGTGATAGACTTGGGTACTCCATGAAGGCTGACTATCCGGGACATGTAGAGCTGTGCCAGCTGGTAAGCGTTGAAAGTGGTCTTTACCGGGATAAAGTGAGCCATTTTCGTAAGTATATCCACGATGACCCAGATAGCATCATTGCCTCTTGTGGACTTGGGTAGTCCAACAATGAAGTCCATGCATATGTCATCCCACTTCCACTGGGGAACTGGTAAAGGTTGCAGTAGCCCAGCGGGTTTCTGGTGTTCAGCCTTGACTCTGTTGCAGATGTCACAACAGGCGACATAGTATGCGATGTCCCTTCGCATTCCTGGCCACCAAAAGGTTTCTCGCATGTCCTGGTACATTTTTGTTCCTCCCGGATGGATAGAGTAGGCGGATTCATGTGCCTCTCTAAGTATTTGCTGTCTCAAGCTGTCTTGATCAGGCACGCATATTCGGTTCTCAAACCATAGGGTGCCTTGATCATCAATATGGAAGGACTTAGCCTTTCCTTGCGGAATACGCTCCTTGATTTCTTGTATTCCTTTATCTGATTTCTGAGCTGCCTTAATTTCTTCCATAAGTGTCGGAGTAATTTCCAAGGTATCCGGGATAATTGGGCCGCATAGCACCATGTTTAGCTTAGCAAACTCTTCCTGTAGCCTCGGATGGATACCCTCCATTATGGCATTTATGGTGCCTTGCTTTCTACTAAGAGCATCTGCGACCACATTTGCTTTTCCCGGATGATAATTAATTCCGATATCATAGTCCTTGACTAATTCAAGCCATCTTCTCTGCCTGAGATTAAGGTTGGGTTGAGTGAAAATATACTTGAGACTCTTATGGTCTGTGTATATTTCACATCGCTACCCAATGAGATAGTGCCTCTAAATTTTTAATGCATGAATCACTGCTGCCAATTCCAAATCATGCGTAGGGTAGTTCTCTTCATGGGGTCGTAGCTGTCTGGATGCATATGCTACAACTTTTCCTTCTTGCATTAGAACGCAGCCGATTCCACGCCTGGAAGCATCGCAGTATATGTCAAAGCTCTTGTGGATGTCTGGAAGAACTAAGACAGGGGCCGTAGTTAGCCTCGTCTTTAATTCCATGAAACTGCTATCGCATTCTTTCGTCCAGGCAAATTTGTGGTTCTTTTTCAACAGTTCTGTCAATGGCTTCGCTATTTTTGAGAAGGAGAAAATTTGTGCAAGGTGGCAAAACTCCGCGAAATAAACGAATGAGAAGCCCCAGAATCAAATAAAATTTTAACAGAAAACATACCAAGGACCACATCTGGTGCTTCGCGGGCTTCCTCAGCGGAGATATGATGGACTTGGCCACGATAGAAGTTCAGATTGGGGCGGCGTCCAATATTGTTGACTTGTGGCTTGTAGTCGGACGATGGCTTCCCATTTCTAGCGGGGCACTGCTTGGAGTAATGCCCACTCTGGCCACAAGTAAAGCATGTGTTGTTGCGGCGGCAGTCCTCCAGCACTGGCTGTTTGCCGATGGTCTTGTCCTGGCTGACAGGCTTATTGTTGTTGTTACCATTGTTCCAGGCTGGCCTTTATTCCGATGGACCTGGTTGACAGATACGTGGCTTCTATGCAAACTCCTCACGGTTGTCCTTCTTAGGTTCAAACTTCCGCTTGCGATCATCATATCCTGACTTATGCTCTCGTTCGGCTATAAAAGCCTTGTTCACCAAAGTCTAGAAGTCAGGGATGTCAAGCATACAAAGCTGACAGCGGAGGGTATGATTGAGTCCTCCTAGAAATCGTTCAATTTTTCTTTCCTCCGTGGATACGTCGTGAGTGGAGTACCGTGCCAGATTATTAAACTTATTCAGATACTCACCCACTGACATGTTTCCTTGAGTAAGGGCAAGAAATTCCCTCTGCTTTACCTTCATTATGCCGGTAGGAATATGATACTTGCGGAATACCTCTTTGAACTTCTCCCAAGAAATATCTTCTCCAGAAGGCCACATTATTTTAGTATTGTCCCACCATATAGCTGCTGGTCCCTCCAGGTAGTGAGTGACAAAAGGAACCTTGTCTGACTCATCACAGCGGGCTATATCCAATTTCTTTTCCATGGTCCTCAGCCAATCATCCGCTTCCATAGGATCCACAGCCTAACCAAAACTGGGTGGCTTGGTACGCTGAAAATCAGACAACTTAGAGTGTGTCCCATTATTGTTATTCTGACCCACCATAGTCTGCATACTTTTTAGAAATTCCATGAGATCTTGATTTCTTTTTTCTTCAAACATTCTCATAATCTGATCAGTAGTCGGTGACTGTGGTGGTGGAGGTGGTAAATCTTCTGGTGACTGTCCTGCTTGTCTGGCGGATCGACGAACGGGAGTTCCATCGCCGCCTTGATTACTACACCTCTTCATCCTAAATTTGTTCCCATTGCAAAATACCGAATCGATGAGCAACATCCATAAGGGAAAGCATGACAGTGTGACACCAGAAAAGAAACCGAATAAAAAGAGAAGATAAAGAAACAACATAATTATACAAGGCAACCCAACATCATACATGGCAAGCTAGTAGGGGGAATTATCATGACTGGACTGCTCATACGGCAGTTGACACATGCAGAGATGCTATGATGCATGCACTGAAACTCAAGCCTCCACTCTAGTAACGCGGGTGGCACGAACACTGGCAAATTGAAGACTCCTCGTCGTCTGATCCTGTCTCGTAATCTGAGCTGAGGACGTGGATCTCGGTCTCCGGATCAAAGGAGACACGACAACGCAGATGGGAAGGTTCTCCCTCTGAAGGAGAAGGAGCACGATGCCGCAGCATCGGAGCAGCTGGGGTAGCTAGGAGTGAGGCCCACTCTGCCGGGGTCTCACGTCGGCTACCAGACGAAAAGCCTGGCGGTCAGAATGAGCTAGAAGGAGTTTTAGAAGGTGGAACAGGTGGAGTATACACAGGTGAAAATGGAGGTGGAGGAGGAGACTGTGCTGCCGCAACAGCTGCAAGTGCCCCTCGGGCATGAGTCAGCTCCTCAGCTAGTGAAGTGATCATACGGTAACTGGCGTTCAGATAACGATATAAAACACCAGTAGCACGATCACTCGCCGGGTCAACAGGTGCGAAAAGGACTCGCCCTGTCGCAGGCGACAGGGTGGGGTAGTGAAAGAAACCTGGATGAGTCTGCATCTCGACCTCGTGGAAGCGCAAGTCAGTAAGAGCCTCCATCGCAGCAAACTGGATCGCCAACTCCGGAGTAGAAGCAGTTCCGCCCTTGGAAGAATGGGAGTAGCTGCCAATATCTGAACTCGCAGTAAGAAAGCCTCCGCGTGATACTCGTACACTGAACCAGCAAGCTTCTCTCGGGACACCTGATATACTGGGTCTTCGCCGTGGGGATACAGCCGAAGCCAGACATAATGAAGCAGTACTGGAAAAGTGAACGGTGCCGGCTCGTGGTTGTAGTGGTACGGAACTGGTGCCATATACACTCATTAAACCAGCGGTTAGCAAAAAAAACTATATGCATGCCATGCAGCAATCAGATGCAACAAGCAAGACACGCCACGACTCTAAACTAGTCGCGGTTCTAGCGCAGGGTTAACTAGGGTGTCCTACAGTCAGCGAGGCTCTGATACCAAGCGTTGTGGCACCCCGGCTCAGAGGACCGGTTTACCCAGTGTTTCCAACCCAGAGATCATGTCTTCTGGAAACACACAACAACTTGGAACAGAACAGAACTGAACTTTATTGATATATCTCGAGTACAAACTCATAATTTACATTGAAAGCGATGCCAGAAGCACTACACGTGCTATGACAATATCTACATTATTTATGAAACATAGCAGGGCCTCGATACTACTGGGTAGGATTACGGCGTAGCGGAACATAGCGCGGAAAACTTCATCCATAGGGACAATGCTGGGGACACGGCCTAGTTAGCGTAGCACGAACCATCAGGACCTCCGTCCTCGGCTTCTCCTGCATCTGGCATGATACGCCAAGTGAGTACTTGGAATGTACTCGCAAGCTCACGGCAACCAAAACAATGCAGCAAACAATAGCATGGCAATAATCATATGAAGTGCTTAGGTGCTTACTGTTACCGAATACCAACTTACTCTCTTCGGGGTTATTCCACAACCCTCGAAATACTCATGAGCCATGGAGTACCTCTAAACATGAAACAAGTTCTTCCATCATTATTATCATTACGGTTGACCATTCAGTGGCCTAGTATGGACTGTCCAATACCGTGGACGCAGCTATTCGAATAGATTCATACACTGTGCAGAGGTTGCGCACTTTACCCAGACTATGGAGCTCCTGGCCTCCTGCTCCCATTCGGGTGGACCGGTGCTGCTCCAACGAAACCTGCCTGACCCGTGACTCCTCTATCGTACCACCGACAATCATACCCTCCCAGGGTCATGTCCTGGGTGGCCCCTGTGTCACCCCATGACACCTGCCACCGTCGTGGCTAACTAATCTGTCCCAAACGGGGACGCCGACAAAATAACTCAACTGGGCTCACAGGATTATCGTCGTCTACCTGATCAGGGCAGCATGCACGCATTACCCTCCCTAGTGTGGTGGTATCGATAAAAGAGCACAAAGCCATACCAAGTCAAGGCCGTCCCATACCGGCAAATGTGGCTGCACGGATAAGTCCGGATAGGTGGCACTTGATCAACCAATTAAGTTTAGTGTTGTCAAGTACTTATCAAGCATGGATTTTTATCATAATTAACTGAATATGACAGTAGCTATGCATTAAGGTAAATTACTATGAATTTCACATATTAAAATAATGTATATAATTCAATTAAGTAACCAATGCTAATGAAATGCTTCATGAAATGGATGACATGGCTTGCCTTTCTCTGTTGGGTTGTCCACAAACTCCTGGGCTTCAAAGGCAAAAGGATTTCCTTCTGAAAACATTTTAAAAATGCAAAGGAAAATATCACATATTACTGTTCTGTGCACCAGAAATTCTGTGAGCATGGGAAAAATACCAAATTTTTTCAGAAAATAGAGGAGCTCAAGACAAACCCAGAGCAAAAAGAATAAATTGATTTGGACTTATGGATAAAAAGTTATGGACGGTCAAAGTTTCTGGTCAAATATGAATTAAAATCAGAAAATCAGAAAATCAACAGGGGACCACGTCGAAGGCGTACTTTGCCAGGGCGCCTCCACTTACCGCTTCGGCGTGCCACTGACGAGCGGGCCCGTCTGTCAGATTTAAAAGGTGAAGAGGGAAACAGAGAGCGGCGGAGCTCCGGCGACGGTCGCCGGCGATACAGACGGCGGCGAGGTCCGGCGACTACGGGGATGGATCGACCTCACGGAGACGAACACGCACGTACCCGTGGATTGGCGAGAGGTGGCCGGACGGCGTCGTCCCCTTCCTCTCCGGTGGCGGCAGCTCTCGGGTGTCGCCAGAGACGGCGTTTCCGGCAGGGTTTCGGTCGGGCAAGAGCTTGGGCGGGGTCAATGGAGTGAGCTTATCTCGCGTGTGCAGTTGGTTGAGGCTGGGGTGGAGTGGAACGGCGAGGAGGTGGAGCTCGGGTGGTGGCGGGTCACCGGCGAGATGCGAGGCCAGAGGGCCTCTCGGCCTTGGCTCGATGCTTGGGAGCCCGATTGGAAGGTGGTGAGGGGTGGTGAGAAGCTAGGGAGGCTGGCCGCGCCCTTTTATAGGCGGGGGCTAGCTCTCTAGAAGCTGGTAGAGCTCGGCCACGTCGCCGGCGCGAGGACGTCGCGCTGGCTAGCTAGGAGCGGGCGACAGGACGGAGGAGGGCATGGAGAGTTAATGCGGCGGTGGCTGCTTGCGGAGGAAGACGACGGGCGACAGGGCAACTGTGCCCGCACGGGTGTCACAGTGCCCTGTTGCGATGGCGGCCGGCGAGGGTGATTCCGGTGAGGGAAGGGTTCAGGAGTGGGGTACGTGGATGGCATCGACGACGTCAGCACCAGCATACACTGAATGACAGCGCGGGACGGCTGGAATGACCACACCAGACACGGGCGAGGTGCAGAGCGCGTGATTTGGGATGCCATTGCCGTGCTCACCATGGGCATTGGCATCTAGAGGCCACGCAAGTCTGGCGCACCTTGTCTAGCATGTTCTCCTTTGATCACTTAGCCTCTCTGTGCCACTGGCTCGACTAGATACACTCTGGTTCGAAGTGTAGATTCAGCTACAGTTTCTGACAGAAACTTTGAGAGGGATCTGGAGGAGAGGTGAGCTGGAGATGGAGCCAGTGGAGATGTCTGGGATGATCTATCTTGGAAGGACTATAAGCTGGCCAAGTTTGAGAAAATTTCATCAAGGTTTGAGGGTAGCTCATGAACAACTGTTGTTACTGGTACAGAATCAGGATGAACTTGTAGCACTCATCTGGTTGATCTGCTAGAGCTGGATTTTGGTGTGGGAGGGTTGTTTGGTGGATAGATGCTGTCATAAAAATTTCAGCTCAATTGGATACTTCTAGATGGTACTTCCTTCACAGAGATTCAAACTGAGCAGAAACTTGGCAGAATATTGCTGCTGAAAATTTGTACTGGACAAGATGATATTTTTGGATATTGTGGCAAAATAGGTTCCCTTGTATCTCAGGGAATTATCTGAGAGTTTTCTGAGTTGGGAAAATATGAGTTGCTTCACAAATGGCCAGTACTGTCCAGAAGATAAATTGAGTTTTCTGGACAAAACTTTATACTGGACCATGAAATGTTTTTGAAGATTGTAGGAGTAGATGATGACAAGAAGGTGTGGTAATAATTTGAGATTTTTTTGACCATCAGAACTATAGGTTGCTTCATAACCCATAGTGATGACAGATTTTCCCAAAGGAAGGAAATGAATATTTGAGAAAGATTGAGAATTGGAAATTGATCCAGAAGGTGTGTGCCAAGATTTTGGCAAGATGAGGAGGGCTTTGGATCAATTAGAGAAAGATTCAAAAGTTTCCTAAGTCCAAAGTCAACTGAAAAGATTTAAAAACCAGCCAAATTGCAAATAAAGCCAGAAATATTTTGAAAAGAAAAAGTTGCCAAAAACCAGGGTGTCACAAACCTACCCCCCTTAGAATAAATCTCGTCCTCGAGATTAAGTTGCTCAGGGAACAAGTGTGGATACGCTGATCTCAGAAAATCCTCTCTTTCCCAAGTAGCTTCCTCCTGAGTGTGATGATCCCACAATACGTTGAAACTTTTCATTATCTTGCTCGTGGTAGTCCTTTCCATCTCATCCAAAATTCCGACAGGTCTTTCCTCGTAGGTCAAATCTTTCGTCAACTCTAGCTCACTCATATCTGCCTGCTTGATCGGAGGTGCAATGCACTTTCTCAACTGTGATATGTGGAAAACGTCATGAACGTCAAACAACTCTGGTGGTAACTCTAACTGATATGCCACTCTGCCTCTTCTAGCCATTACTGGAAAGGGACCGATATATCTCGGTGCAAGCTTTCCTCGGGTATGAAACCTCTTTATTCCTTTCATGGGGGTAACTCGGAGATAGGCATATTCTCCGGGCTCAAAAGTTACTTCTCGATGCTTCAGATCATAATAACTCTTTTTGACGGGACTTGGCTGCTCGAAGATGTTCCTGAATATCCTTGACTTGCTTCTTAGCCTCGAGCATCAGATCCGTGCCGAAGATACGGTTGTCTCCTGTCTGAGGCCAATTTAAAGGAGTGCGGCATTTTCGCCCAAACAGGGCTTCGAATGGTGACATCTTGAGACTGGACTGATAACTGTTATTATAAGAGAATTCTGCATAAGGTAGACTATCCTCCCATTTGGGTCCATAGGTGAGAGCACATGACCGAAGCATATCTTCTAAAATCTGGTTCACAAGTTCAGTCTGTCCATCTGTCTGTGGATGATATGCCGTACAATGCTTTAGTACGGTTCCCAGGGCTTGATGCAATCACAGCCAGAATGCTGAAGTGAACAGGGAGCCCCTATCCGATGTGATAGACTTGGGTACTCCATGAAGGCTAACTATCCGGGATATGTAGAGCTGTGCCAGCTGGTAAGCGTTGAAAGTGGTCTTTACCGGGATAAAGTGAGCCATTTTCGTAAGTATATCCACGATGACCCAGATAGCATCATTGCCTCTTATGAACTTGGGTAGTCCAACAATGAAGTCCATGCATATGTCATCCCACTTCCATTGGGGAACTGGTAAAGGTTGCAGTAGCCCAGCGGGTTTCTAGTGTTCATCCTTGACTCTGTTGCAGATGTCACAACAGCTGACATAGTATGCGATGTCCCTTCGCATTCCTGGCCACCAAAAGGTTTCTCGCATGTCCTGGTACATTTTTGTTCCTCCCGGATGGATAGAGTAGGAGGATTCATGTGCCTCTCTAAGTATTTGCTGTCTCAAGCTGTCTTGATCAGGCACGCATATTCGGTTCTCAAACCATAGGGTGCCTTGATCATCAATATGAAGGACTTCTCCTTTCCTTGCGGAATACGCTCCTTGATTTCTTGTATTCCTTTATCTGATTTCTGAGCTGCCTTAATTTCTTCCATAAGTGTCGGCGTAATTTCCAAGGTATCCGGGCTAATTGGGCCGCATAGCACCATGTTTAGCTTAGCAAACTCTTCCTGTAGCCTCGGATGGATACCCTCCATTATGGCATTTATGGTGCCTTGCTTTCTACTAAGAGCATTTGCGACCACATTTGCTTTTCCCGGATGATAATTAATTCCAATATCATAGTCCTTGACCAATTCAAGCCATCTTCTCTGCCTGAGATTAAGGTCGGGTTGAGTGAAAATATACTTGAGACTCTTATGGTCTGTGTATATTTCACATCGCTGCCCAATGAGATAGTGCCTCCAAAATTTTAATGCATGAATCACTGCTGCCAATTCCAAATCTTGCGTGGGGTAGTTCTCTTCATGGGGTCGTAGCTGTCTGGATGCATATGCTACAACTTTTCCTTCTTGCATTAGAACACAGCCGATTCCACGCCTGGAAGCATCGCTGTATATGTCAAAGCTCTTGTGGATGTCTGGAAGAACTAAGACAGGGGCCGTAGTTAGCCTCGTCTTTCATTCCAAGAATCTGCTATCGCATTCTTTCGTCCAGGCAAATTTGTGGTTCTTTTTCAACAGTTCTGTCAATGGCTTGGCTATTTTTGAGAAGCGTTCAATTTTTCTTTCCTCCGTGGATACGTCGTGAGTGGAGTACCGTGCCAGATTATTAAACTTATTCAGATACTCACCCACTGACATGTTTCCTTGAGTAAGGGCAAGAAATTCCCTCTGCTTTACCTTCATTATGCCGGTAGGAATATGATACTTGCGGAATACCTCTTTGAACTTCTCCCAAGAAATATCTTCTCCAGAAGGCCACATTATTTTAGTATTGTCCCACCATATAGCTGCTGGTCCCTCCAGGTAGTGAGTGACAAAAGGAACCTTGTCTGACTCATCACAGCGGGCTATATCCAATTTCTTTTCCATGGTCCTCAGCCAATCATCCGCTTCCATAGGATCCACAGCCTAACCAAAACTGGGTGGCTTGGTACGCTGAAAATCAGACAACCTAGAGTGTGTCCCATTATTGTTATTCTGACCCACCATAGTCTGCATACTTTTCAGAAATTCCATGAGATCTTGATTTCTTTTTTCTTCAAACATTCTCATAATCTGATCAGTAGTCGGTGACTGTGGTGGTGGAGGTGGTAAATCTTCTGGTGACTGTCCTGCTTGTCTGGCGGATCGACGAACGGGAGTTCCATCGCCGCCTTGATTACTACACCTCTTCATCCTAAATTTGTTCCCATTGCAAAATACCGAATCGATGAGCAACATCCATAAGGGAAAGCATGACAGTGTGACACCAGAAAAGAAACCAAATAAAAAGAGAAGATAAAGAAACAACATAATTATACAAGGCAACCCAACATCATACATGGCAAGCTAGTAGGGGGAATTATCATGACTGGACTGCTCATACGGCAGTTGACACATGCAGAGATGCTATGATGCATGCACTGAAACTCAAGCCTCCACTCTAGTAATGCGGGTGGCATGAACACTGGCAAACTAAAGACTCCTCGTCGTCTGATCCTGCCTCGGAATCTGAGCTGAGGACGTGGATCTCGGTCTCCGGATCAACGGAAACACGACGACGCAGATGGGAAGGTTCTCCCTCTGAAGGAGAAGGAGCACGACGCCGCAGCATCGAAGCAGCTGGGGTAGCTAGGAGTGAGGCCCACTCTGCCGGGGTCTCACGTCGGCTACCAGACGAAAAGCCTGGCGGTCCGATCGAGCTAGAAGGAGTTTCAGAAGGTGGAACAGGTGGAGTATACACAGGTGAAAATGGAGGTGGAGGAGGAGACTGTGCTGCCGCAACAGCTGCAAGTGCCCCTCGGGCATGAGTCAGCTCCTCAACTAGTGAAGTGATCATACGGTAACTGGCGTTCAGATAACGATATAAAACACCAGTAGCACGATCACTCGCCGGGTCAACAGGTGCGAAAAGGACTCGCCCTGTCGCAGGCGACAGGGAGGAGGGCAGGGAGAGTTAATGCGGCGGTGGCTGCTTGCGGAGGAAGACGACGGGCGACAGGGCAACTGTGCCCGCACGGGTGTCACAGTGGCCTGTTGCGGTGGCGGCCGGGGAGGGCGATTCCGGCGAGGGAAGGGTTCGGGAGTGGGGTACGTGGACGGCATCGACGACGTCGGCACCACCAGACACCGAATGACAGCGCGGGACGGCTGGAACGACCACACCAGACACGGGCGAGGTGCAGAGCGCGTGATTTGGCATGCCATTGCCGTGCTCACCACGGCATTGGCATCTAGAGGCCACGCAAGTCTGGTGGACCTTGTCTAGCATGTTCTCCTTTGATCACTTAGCCTCTCTGTGCCACTGGCTCGACTAGATGCACTCTGGTTCGAAGTGTAGCTTCAGCTACAGTTTCTGACAGAAACTTTGAGAGGGATCTGGAGGAGAGGTGAGTTGGAGATGGAGCCAGTGCAGATGTCTAGGATGATCTATCTTGGAAGGACTATAAGCTGGCCAAGTTTGAGAAAATTTCATCAAGGTTTGAGGGTAGCTCATGAACAACTGTTGTTACTGGTACAAAATCAAGATGAACTTGTAGCACTCATCTGGTTGATCTGCTAGAGCTAGATTTTGGTGTGGGAGGGTTATTTGGGGGATAGATGCTGTCATAAAAATTTCAGCTCAATTGGATACTTCTAGATGGTACTTCCTTCACAGAGATTCAAAATGAGCAGAAACTTGGCAAAATATTGCTGCTACAAATTTGTACTGGACAAGATGATATTTTTAGATATTGTGGCAAGATAGGTTCCCTAGTTTCTTAGGGAATTATCTGAGAGTTTTCTAAGTTGGGAAAATATGAGTTGCTTCACAAATGGCCAGTACTGTCCAGAAGATAAATTGAGTTTTCTGGACAAAACTTTATACTGGACCACGAAATGTTTTTGAAGATTGTGGGAGTAGATGATGACAAGAAGGTGTGGTAATAATTTGGGATTTTTCTGACCATCAGAACTATAGGTTGCTTCATAACCCATAGTGCTGACAGATTTTCCCAAAGGAAGGAAATTAATATTTGAGAAAGATTGAGAATTGGAAATTGATCCAGAAGGTGTGTGCCAAGATTTTGGCAAGATGAGGAGGGCTTTGGATCAATTAGAGAAAGATTCAAAAGTTTCCTAAGTCCAAAGTCAACTGAAAAGATTTAAAAACCAGCCAAATTGCAAATAAAGCCAGAAAGATTTTGAAAAGAAAAAGTTGCCAAAAACCAGGGTGTCACAAACCTACCCCCCTTAGAATAAATCTCATCCTCGAGATTCAGTTGCTCAGGGAACAAGTGTGGATACGCTGATCTCAGAAAATCCTCTCTTTCCCAAGTAGCTTCCTCCTCAGTGTGATGATCCCACAATACTTTGAAATTTTTAATTATCTTGCTCCTGGTAGTCCTTTCCATCTCATCCAAAATTCTGACAGGTCTTTCCTCGTAGGTCAAATCTTTGGTCAACTCTAGCTCACTCATATCTGCCTGCTTGATCGGAGGTGCAATGCGCTTTCTCAACTGTGATATGTGGAAAACATCTGGAACGTCAGACAACTCTGGTGGTAACTCTAACTGATATGCCACTCTGCCTCTTCTAGCCATTACTGGAAAGGGACCGATATATCTCGGTGCAAGCTTTCCTTGGGTATGAAATCTCTTTATTCCTTTCATGGGGTTAACTCGGAGATAGGCATATTCTCCGGGCTCAAAAGTTACTTCTCGATGCTTCGGATCATAATAACTCTTTTTGACGGAACTTGGCTGCTCGAAGACGTTCCTGAATATCCTTGACTCGCTTCTCAGCCTCGAGCATCAGATCCGTGCCGAAAATACGGCTGTCTCCTGTCTGAGGCCAATTTAAAGTAGTGCGGCATTTTCGTCCATACAGGGCTTCGAATGGTGACATCTTGAGACTGGACTGATAACTGTTATTGTAAGAGAATTCTGCATAAGGTAGACTATCCTCCCATTTGGGTCCATAGGTGAGAGCACAGGACCGAAGCATATCTTCTAAAATCTGGTTCACACGTTCGGTCTGTCCATGTGTCTGTGGATGATATGCCGTACTATGCTTTAGTACGGTTCCCAGGGCTTGATGCAATTGCAGCCAGAATGCTGAAGTGAACAGGGAGCCCCTATCCGATGTGATAGACTTGGGTACTCCATGAAGGCTGACTATCCGGGATATGTAGAGCTGTGCCAGCTGGTAAGCGTTGAAAGTGGTCTTTACCGGGATAAAGTGAGCCATTTTCGTAAGTATATCCACGATGACCCAGATAGCATCATTGCCTCTTGTGGACTTGGGTAGTCCAACAATGAAGTCCATGCATATGTCATCCCACTTCCACTGGGGAACTGGTAAAGGTTGCAGTAGCCCAGCGGGTTTCTGGTGTTCAGCCTTGACTCTGTTGCAGATGTCACAACAGGCGACATAGTATGCGATGTCCCTTCGCATTCCTGGCCACCAAAAGGTTTCTCGCATGTCCTGGTACATTTTTGTTCCTCCCGGATGGATAGAGTAGGCGGATTCATGTGCCTCTCTAAGTATTTGCTGTCTCAAGCTGTCTTGATCAGGCACGCATATTCGGTTCTCAAACCATAGGGTGCCTTGATCATCAATATGGAAGGACTTAGCCTTTCCTTGCGGAATACGCTCCTTGATTTCTTGTATTCCTTTATCTGATTTCTGAGCTGCCTTAATTTCTTCCATAAGTGTCGGAGTAATTTCCAAGGTATCCGGGATAATTGGGCCGCATAGCACCATGTTTAGCTTAGCAAACTCTTCCTGTAGCCTCGGATGGATACCCTCCATTATGGCATTTATGGTGCCTTGCTTTCTACTAAGAGCATCTGCGACCACATTTGCTTTTCCCGGATGATAATTAATTCCGATATCATAGTCCTTGACTAATTCAAGCCATCTTCTCTGCCTGAGATTAAGGTCGGGTTGAGTGAAAATATACTTGAGACTCTTATGGTCTGTGTATATTTCACATCGCTACCCAATGAGATAGTGCCTCTAAATTTTTAATGCATGAATCACTGCTGCCAATTCCAAATCATGCGTAGGGTAGTTCTCTTCATGGGGTCGTAGCTGTCTGGATGCATATGCTACAACTTTTCCTTCTTGCATTAGAACGCAGCCGATTCCACGCCTGGAAGCATCGCAGTATATGTCAAAGCTCTTGTGGATGTCTGGAAGAACTAAGACAGGGGCCGTAGTTAGCCTCGTCTTTAATTCCATGAAACTGCTATCGCATTCTTTCGTCCAGGCAAATTTGTGGTTCTTTTTCAACAGTTCTGTCAATGGCTTCGCTATTTTTGAGAAGGAGAAAATTTGTGCAAGGTGGCAAAACTCCGCGAAATAAACGAATGAGAAGCCCCAGAATCAAATAAAATTTTAACAGAAAACATACCAAGGACCACATCTGGTGCTTCGCGGGCTTCCTCAGCGGAGATATGATGGACTTGGCCACGATAGAAGTTCAGATTGGGGCGGCGTCCAATATTGTTGACTTGTGGCTTGTAGTCGGACGATGGCTTCCCATTTCTAGCGGGGCACTGCTTGGAGTAATGCCCACTCTGGCCACAAGTAAAGCATGTGTTGTTGCGGCGGCAGTCCTCCAGCACTGGCTGTTTGCCGATGGTCTTGTCCTGGCTGACAGGCTTATTGTTGTTGTTACCATTGTTCCAGGCTGGCCTTTATTCCGATGGACCTGGTTGACAGATACGTGGCTTCTATGCAAACTCCTCACGGTTGTCCTTCTTGGGTTCAAACTTCCGCTTGCGATCATCATATCCTGACTTATGCTCTCGTTCGGTTATAAAAGCCTTGTTCACCAAAGTCTAGAAGTCAGGGATGTCAAGCATACAAAGCTGACAGCGGAGGGTATGATTGAGTCCTCCTAGAAATCGTTCAATTTTTCTTTCCTCCGTGGATACGTCGTGAGTGGAGTACCGTGCCAGATTATTAAACTTATTCAGATACTCACCCACTGACATGTTTCCTTGAGTAAGGGCAAGAAATTCCCTCTGCTTTACCTTCATTATGCCGGTAGGAATATGATACTTGCGGAATACCTCTTTGAACTTCTCCCAAGAAATATCTTCTCCAGAAGGCCACATTATTTTAGTATTGTCCCACCATATAGCTGCTGGTCCCTCCAGGTAGTGAGTGACAAAAGGAACCTTGTCTGACTCATCACAGCGGGCTATATCCAATTTCTTTTCCATGGTCCTCAGCCAATCATCCGCTTCCATAGGATCCACAGCCTAACCAAAACTGGGTGGCTTGGTACGCTGAAAATCAGACAACTTAGAGTGTGTCCCATTATTGTTATTCTGACCCACCATAGTCTGCATACTTTTTAGAAATTCCATGAGATCTTGATTTCTTTTTTCTTCAAACATTCTCATAATCTGATCAGTAGTCGGTGACTGTGGTGGTGGAGGTGGTAAATCTTCTGGTGACTGTCCTGCTTGTCTGGCGGATCGACGAACGGGAGTTCCATCGCCGCCTTGATTACTACACCTCTTCATCCTAAATTTGTTCCCATTGCAAAATACCGAATCGATGAGCAACATCCATAAGGGAAAGCATGACAGTGTGACACCAGAAAAGAAACCGAATAAAAAGAGAAGATAAAGAAACAACATAATTATACAAGGCAACCCAACATCATACATGGCAAGCTAGTAGGGGGAATTATCATGACTGGACTGCTCATACGGCAGTTGACACATGCAGAGATGCTATGATGCATGCACTGAAACTCAAGCCTCCACTCTAGTAACGCGGGTGGCACGAACACTGGCAAATTGAAGACTCCTCGTCGTCTGATCCTGTCTCGTAATCTGAGCTGAGGACGTGGATCTCGGTCTCCGGATCAAAGGAAACACGACAACGCAGATGGGAAGGTTCTCCCTCTGAAGAAGAAGGAGCACGATGCCGCAGCATCGGAGCAGCTGGGGTAGCTAGGAGTGAGGCCCACTCTGCCGGGGTCTCACGTCGGCTACCAGACGAAAAGCCTGGCGGTCAAAATGAGCTAGAAGGAGTTTTAGAAGGTGGAACAGGTGGAGTATACACAGGTGAAAATGGAGGTGGAGGAGGAGACTGTGCTGCCGCAACAGCTGCAAGTGCCCCTCGGGCATGAGTCAGCTCCTCAGCTAGTGAAGTGATCATACGGTAACTGGCGTTCAGATAACGATATAAAACACCAGTAGCACGATCACTCGCCGGGTCAACAGGTGCGAAAAGGACTCGCCCTGTCGCAGGCGACAGGGTGGGGTAGTGAAAGAAACCTGGATGAGTCTGCATCTCGACCTCGTGGAAGCGCAAGTCAGTAAGAGCCTCCATCGCAGCAAACTGGATCGCCAACTCCGGAGTAGAAGCAGTTCCGCCCTTGGAAGAACGGGAGTAGCTGCCAATATATGAACTCGCAGTAAGAAAGGCCTCCACGTGATACTCGTACACTGAACAAGCAAGCTTCTCTCGGGACACCTGATATACTGGGTCTTCGCCGTGGGGATACAGCCGAAGCCAGACATTATGAAGCAGTACTGGAAAAGTGAACGGTGCCGGCTCATGGTTGTAGTGGTACGGAGCTGGTGCCATCTACACTCATTAAACCAGCGGTTAGCAAAAAAAAACTATATGCATGCCATGCAGCAATCAGATGCAACAAGCAAGACATGCCACGACTCTAAACTTGTCGCGGTTCTAGCGCAGGGTTAACTAGGGTGTCCTACAGTCAGCGCGGCTCTGATACCAAGCGTTGTGTCACCCCGGCTCAGAGGACCGGTTTACCCAGTGTTTCCAACCCAGAGATCATGTCTTCTGGAAACACACAACAACTTGGAACAGAACTGAACTAAACTTTATTGATATATCTCGAGTACAAACTCATAATTTACATTGAAAGTGAGGCCAGAAGCACTGCACGTGCTATGACAATATCTACATTATTTATGAAACATAGCAGGGCCTCGATACTACTGGGTAGGACTACGGCGTAGCGGAACATAGCGCGGAAAACTCCATCCACAGGGACAATGCTGGGGACACGGCCTAGTTAGCGTAGCACGAACCATCGGGACCTCCGTCCTCGGCTTCTCCTGCATCTGGCATGATACGCCAGGTAAGTACTTGGAATGTACTCGCAAGCTCACGACAACCAAAACAATGCAGCAAACAATAGCATGGCAATAATCATATGAAGTGCTTAGGTGCTTACTGTTACCGAATACCAACTTACTCTCTTCGGGGTTATTCCACAACCCTCGAAATACTCATGAGCCATGGAGTACCTCTGAACTTGAGACAAGTTCTTCCATCATTATTATCATTATGGTTGACCATTCAGTGGCCTAGTACGGACTGTCCAATACCGTGGACGCGGCTATTCGAATAGATTCATACACTCTACAGAGGTTGCGCACTTTACCCACACTATGGAGCTCCTGGCCTCCTGCTCCCATTCGGGTGGACCGGTGCTGCTCCAACGAAACCTGCCTGACCCGTGACTCCTCTATCGTACCACTGACAATCATACCCTCCCAGGGTCATGTCCTGGGTGGCCCCTGTGTCACCCCATGACACCTGCCACCATTGTGGCTAACTAATCTGTCCCAAACGGGGACGCCAACAAAATAACTCAACTGGGCTCACAGGATTATCGTCGTCTACCTGATCAGGGCAGCACGCACGCATAACCCTCCCTAGTGTGTTGGTATCGATAAAAGAGCACAAAGCCACACCAAGTCAAGGCCGTCCCATACCGGCAAATGTGGCTGCACAGATAAGTCCGGATAGGTGGCACTTGATCAACCAATTAAGTTTAGTGTTGTCAAGTACTTATCAAGCATGGATTTTTATCATAATTAATTGAATATGACAGTAGCTATGCATTAAGGTAAATTACTATGAATTTCACATATTAAAATAATGTATATAATTCAATTAAATAACCAATGCTAATGAAATGCTTCATGAAATGGATGACATGGCGTGCCTTGCTCTGTTGGGTTGTCCACAAACTCCTGGGCTTCAAAGGCAAAAGGATTTCCTTCTGAAAATATTTTTAAAATGCAAAGGAAAATATCACATATTACTGTTCTGTGCACCAGAAATTCTGTGATCATGGTAAAAATACCAAAATTTGTCAGAAAATAGAGGAGCTCAAGACAAACCCAGAGCAAAAAGAATCAATTGATTTGGACTTATGGATAAAAAGTTATGGACGGTCAAAGTTTCTGGTCAAATATGAATTAAAATCAGAAAATCAGAAAATCAACAGGGGGCCACGTCGAAGGCGTACTTTGCCAGGGCGCCTCCACTTACCGCTTCGGCATGCCACTGACGAGCGGGCCCCCCTGTCAGATTTAAAAGGGGAAGAGGGAAACAGAGAGCGGCGGAGCTCCGGCGACGGTCGCCGCGATACAGACGGCGGCGAGGTCCGACGACTACCGGGATGGATCGAGCTCACGGAGACGAACACGCACGTACCCATGGATTGGCGAGAGGTGGCCGGACGGCGTCGTCCCCTTCCTCTCCGGCGGCGGTAGCTCTCGGGTGTCGCCGGAGACGGCGTTTCCGGCAGGGTTTCGGTCGGGCAAGAGCTTGGGCGGGGTCAGTGGAGTGAGCTGATCTCGCGTGTGCAGTCGGTTGAGGCTGGGGTGGAGTGGAACAGCGAGGAGGTGGAGCTCGGGTGGCGGCGGGTCACCGGCGAGATGCGAGGCCAGAGGGCCTCTCGGCCTTGGTTCGATGCTTTGGAGCCCGATTGGAAGGTGGTGAGGGGTGGTGAGGAGCTAGGGACGCTGGCCGCGCCCTTTTATAGGCGTGGGTGACCTCTCTGGAAGCTGGCGGAGCTCGGCCACGTCGCCGGCGCGAGGACGTCGCGCTGGCTGGCTGGGAGCGGGCGACGGGACGGAGGAGGTCAGGGAAAGTTAATGCGGCGGTGGCTGCTTGCGGAGGAAGATGACGGGCGACAGGGCAACTGTGCCCGCACGGGTGTCATAGTGCCCTGTTGCGGTGGCGGCCGGCGAGGGTGATTCCGGCGAGGGAAGGGTTTGGGAGTGGGGTACGTGGACGGCATCGACGACGTCGGCACCACCAGACACCGAATGACAACGCGGGATGGCTGGAATGACCACACCAGACACGGGCGAGGTGCAGAGCGCGTGATTTGGCATGCCATTGCCGTGCTCACCACGGGCATTGGCATCTAGAGGACATGCAAGTCTGGCGCACCTTGTCTAGCATGTTCTCCTTTGATCACTTAGCCTCTCTGTGCCACTGGCTCGACTAGATGCACTCTGGTTCGAAGTGTAGCTTCAGCTACAGTTTCTGACAGAAACTTTGAGAGGGATCTGGAGGAGAGGTGAGCTGGAGATGGAGCCAGTGGAGATGTTTGGGATGATCTATCTTGGAAGGACTATAAGCTGGCCAAGTTTGAGAAAATTTCATCAAGGTTTGAGGGTAGCTCATGAACAACTGTTGTTACTGGTACAGAATCAAGATGAACTTGTAGCACTCATCTGGTTGATCTGCTAGAGTTGGATTTTGGTGTGGGAGGGATATTTGGTGGATAGATGCTGTCATATTTTTTTAGCTCAATTGGATACTTCTAGATGGTACTTCCTTCATAGACATTCAAAATGAGCAGAAACTTGGCAGAATATTGCTGCTGAAAATTTGTACTCGACAAGATGATATTTTTGGATATTGTGGCAAGATAGGTTCCCTAGTATCTCAGGGAATTACCTGAGAGTTTTCTGAGTTGGGAAAATATGAGTTGCTTCACAAATGGCCAGTACTATCCAGAAGATAAATTGAGTTTTCTGGACAAAACTTTATACTGGACCATGAAATGTTTTTGAAGATTGTGGGAGTAGATGATGACAAGAAGGTGTGGTAATAATTTGGGATTTTTCTGACCATCAGAACTATAGGTTGCTTCATAACCCATAGTGATGACAGATTTTCCCAAAGGAAGGAAATGAATATTTGAGAAAGATTGAGAATTGGAAATTGATCCAGAAGGTGTGTGCCAAGATTTTGGCAAGATGAGGAGGGCTTTGGATCTAGATAAAGATTCAAAAGTTTCCTAAGTCCAAAGTTAACTGAAAAGATTTAAAAACCAGCCAAATTGCAAATAAAGCCAGAAAGATTTTGAAAAGAAAAAGTTGCCAAAAACCAGGGTGCCACAGACAGGAGGAAGACGACAGCGGCCGCGGGCATGCGGTGCGGTGTGGCACGCCGGGGAGGAAAGAGGAGGGGGAGCGGGGTCCAAAGCGAGTGTGTGGCCACTGCAAAGCCGCTAGACAGGCTCCGGTGGTGATAAGTCATGGTTTGGACGGCGGCAGAGGGGCCCAACATCCAGAGCACATGGTCTGCATGCAGTGCACTGGCGCCCTGACGCGGCTGTGCCCATATGAGCTTGTCAAAGAGGGCATTCACTGCTCAAAAAGGTTAGATCTACGGCTAGGATCAAATGGGCGGTGCTGGGGATGAGCTGTGTGCAAAAAGCCACCTTGGCAGCAAGGTGTTTGTTGTGGGGTGGGGGAGGATCACTTGGGGATAGATGCTGAGATTTTTCTGAGGGAGATCACACACAAGGATGACGATCCTTGCAAATTTTCAACCCAACTGGAGGGGTCTAGGTAGCACTTGCTTTGCAAAGTACCACACTGGACAGAAACATGAAAGTTGAAGCTGCACTCACATAGATGATTGGATTGAGCTGAAGTTTGGTATAGGATGATCATTTGGGCATATGAAGGCACAATAAATATTTCATACCATTTGGATGAATAAAAATGGTACTTCCTTCACAATGCTTTCCTCTGGACAGAAACTTGGGGGAATTTTGTGGAGCAAATGGATTGGCAAAATAATGTGAATTTTGGCATGCTCAAAGGATATAGGGATATTTAGGTCCTGGATTAATTTCAGATTTTATAAAGCAATAAAAAATAGAGTTGCTTCACAAACTGAAATTATGACCAGAAACAAAGATTGGATGGTGTGCTCACATAGATTATTGGATGGAGATGTGATTTGGTGGAGAGTAATGATTTGATCATATAAATGATCTACCAAAATTTCAACTCATTTGGATTATCCTAGATCGTACTTCCTTCACAAAGCTTCTCTCTGGACAGAAACTTTGGAAATTTGCTGAGGAAGATTTACTAGGCAAATGAAGTTGAATTTTGGCATGTGGCAAATATTTGGATATTAAAGAGTGCTCAAAAAGTTTTAGGGCAATCAAGAAAGTATAAATGGCACTTCCTTCACAAAGTACCATACTGGACAGAATAGGAAATGAATATTCCTGAATTATTTTTGAACTAGGCAAGGATGGGTTTTGACATATAAGTGGAATATATGACCCAAAGAATTTATGAGAATTTTGTGGGAATTTTAGGAAAGACAGAAATCTAGGTTGCTTCACAACCTAGGGCAAAGAAGGTTATTCCTTTAATAGAAAAAGGAATATTCCCAAGAAATAAAAATTGGGTTGGGCTAAGATGGAAATGACATGGTCTTGGGATGGATTTGAGGGTGACAAGCCACTAGGGAGGGGAAGGAGAGATGATCTCCCCAGGTTTCAAGACCACAGAGCCACCAAAAAGGAAAATCCAAATAAAAAATCCAAAGAACTCCAAAAGAAAAAAAAAGAAAGGGCCAAAAATCGGGGTGTCACACCGGCAGTGCTCGATGGCCTTGATCTTCTCGGGGTTGGCCTTGATCCCTCGTTCTGAAATGAGAGAGCCGAGGAGTTGGCCGGTTGGCATGCCGAACACGCACTTCTCCAGGTTTAGCTTGATCTGGTACTTGCGCAGGTTGGCAAATGTCTCCTTGAGATCATCCAGGAGGGTGAGATGCTTCTTGATCTTGACCACTATGTCGTCGACGTACACGTGTATGTTCCAGCCGATCTGCGGGCAGAGGCACCGCTGCATGCAGCGCTGGAATGTGGCACCGGCATTTTTGAGGCCGAAAGACATTGTGATGTAGCAATATGCCCCGAACAGGGTGAGGAAGGATGTATTGATCCGGTCAGCGAGGTTCAGCTTTATCTGGTGGTAGCCTGAGTAGGCATCCAGAAAGGACAACAGCTCGCAGCCAGCATGGAATCGATGACTTGGTCGATATGGGGTAGAGCAAAGGTGTCCTTGGGGCAGGCCTTGTTCAGGCTGGTGTAGTCGATACACATGCGCCAAGTCCCATTCTTCTTCAACACCAGGACTGGGTTGGCCAGCCATTCCGGGTGGAATATTTCCATGATGAAGCCGGCTTTGAGCAGCTGGGCGATCTCTTCACCGATGGTTCTTCGCTTCTCCTCAGAGAAATGGCGGAGCGGTTGCTTGACCGGCTTGTCATCCGGCCGCATGTGGAGAAAGTGCTCGGCGAACTTCCTCGGGACACCCGGCATGTCTTTGGGGGACCATGCGAAGATATCCCAACTCTCATGGAGGAAGTCGACGAGCTTTCCTTCCTATTTGCTATTGAGGCTGGTCCCCACGACGACGTACTAGCTAGGGTCGGCGGGGTCCAGTGGGATCTTGGTGTCCTTGGCCGGCTGGAACTGCGTCTCGTCAGTCGGCTGCTTTGACTTTACAGCCAGCATGGCCGGCTGCTCGCGCGACAGGGCCACGAGCCGGTCGAGCTGGCGCTTCTCCTCGGCGATGACCAGGGACTCGGCTAGCTTGGCGCCGATTGAGGTGCATTTGAGGGACTTATTGTAGTCGTCGATGATGGTGATGATGCCCTTGGGACCCGACAACTTCATCTTCAGGTATGCGTAGTGAGGCACCGCCATGAACTTGGCAAGCCCGGGCCGGCCCAGGAGCGCATGGTAGGGGCTGCTCAGGTCAACCACCTCGAACCAGATCAGCTCGCGGCGGAAGTTATCCTTGGTGCCGAACAGAACGTCTAGCCAGACCTTGCCGATGGGGGAGCAGGAGTGCCCTAGCACGATGCCATGGAACACCGTCTGGCTGGGCTGGAGCTGGGTCTCCTTGATCCCCAGCTTGAGCATGGTGTCACGGTAGAGGATGTTGATGCTGCTCCCGCCGTCGATCAGCACCCGCGAGAAATAGCAGGTGAGCCTCTCAGAGGCAAAGGTGGTGTCGAGGACCAGCGTATAGCCGCCCGGCGTGGGCATCACGGCCGGGTGATCCTCGCGCCCCCAGGTGATGGACCTCTCAGACCAGTGCATGAACTGGGGGACGGGAGGGATGATGGAATTCACCTCCTATGTGCGCCTGCGCTGGCTGTGTTTGTCGTCCCCTTCACTGGTGAAGACGACGTAGGCCGCGTCCTGGAAGGGGAACTCGTTGTGGCCATTGCCGGTTGCGGAGACGGAGGTGGAAGATCGTCGCCCCGCATCAGCCGCTGAGTCCAGCTGCACTGTCGGGTGGTGTGCGTGGTCGGCTTCGCACCGCTGTGGTGCTTGCACGGCGTGTCGAGCATCTGCTCGAAGATGAGTTTGGATTGCTAGGCATCCTTGTTGGCTCGCTGTCGTCGGCTGCCGCCTGCAGCAGCCAGTCGCTCCACCTCGACGGATGCGACTTGCTGGCTGCCGTAGAGGCTATTCGTCTACTCGTCCTTCCACTTGCCGTGGTCGTTCTGGCGCCGCCTCGAGGAGCCGGAGCCGCCATCTCCAGCCGGCCGAGGGTCAGCCGGCCGGTATTGGATCGCCTTGCCGGCTTCATCGAGCTGGATCGGCACTTGCATCGCGGAGTCGGCCGTGGTGTACTTGTCCGCTATGGCCATGAGGTCCGCTATGGTCGCCGGCTCTGTGCGCATAAGCTTATGTTTGAGCATAGTGCCGTCCCAGCAACCCTCGGTGAAGTACTGGATTGCCTGTACGTTCCTCGTGGACCCCCTCGCAGGAGTTGTGCAGCTTTGTCCACCGCGTGAGGTAGTCACGGAGGGACTCATCCTTGTCCTGGACGTAGAGGGAGAGTTGGCGTGGCCGGCCAGGGCGCTTGTACGTGCCGCAAACGCCTCCTCAAAGTCCAGCCAGGTGTTGATGCTATTGGCCGACAGGCTGTTCAGCCACGTCCGGGCCGAGCCCAGAAGCATGAGGGGCACATAGCACACCGCCACGCGCTTGTTACAGTTGGCGATGCGGACGGCGGTGGTGTAGTCGATCAGCCAGTCCTCTGGCTTGGTGGCCCCGTTGTACTTGGGGGTGTCACGGGCCAGCGTGAAGGCCTTGCAAAAAGGTTCCTCGCAGATGCACGGCCCGAAGCACGCCGGGCTGACAGAGCTCTCCTCATTCAAGGCTAGGGACCACGCCAGCCGCTCAACGCGGTGGAGAGCGTCCTGCCTGTCGAGGGGAACGCGAGGCCCGAGGCCCTCGCTCAACGCCGGCTGCGCAGCCGGACCTACGGAAGCCAGCCCGTTCTGCCGCGTAGGCGGGGGTTACCGTGCCGGCTGTTGACAGCCGGCGGGTCACGGTAGCTTCTGTCCCGGCTGCCCGCAGTCGGCTTCCGCGGCGACGGTCGCCGTGCGGAGAAGATTCCTACTGCGTCTGCCGAGGCCCCCCAGCTGGCTGCTGGTCGGCCAGCTAGAGAGGAGGGGTCCCGGAGTTGGAGGCAACCAGTTGCTGAGGCGGGACCGACTGCACCTGCTGCTGGTTCGCAGCAGCCAGGAGGTCGCGGACGCGTTGCTGCTGCTGTTGTAGCTCCTCACCCACCAGGTGTTCCAGCTCGGCTGCGGCTGCCTCTGCCGCACTCATATTCTTGACGGGGGAGCTATACGTGGGACGGTTCGTGCCCAGCATCTGGCCGACGGCTCTGCCTCGGCGCTGCACTGACGCGAGGCCCGTCGCTAGCAGGGGTGAAGCCGTGGGCGAAGTCATACTCACACAACACGGACGCCATTCGGCACTGCGTGGCGGCAAGGTCTGTGGCTGATGTCTACTATGCAACTTTATTCTTGTGGACTCTGTTGGGCCTCCAAGCGCAGAGTTTTGTAGGACAGCAGCAAATTTCCCTCAAGTGGATGACCTAAGGTTTATCAATCTGTGGGAGGTGTAGAATGAAGATGGTCTCTCTCAAACAACCCTGCAATCAAATACAAACAATCTCTTGTGTCCCCAACACACCCAATACAATGGTAAATTGTATAGGTGCACTAGTTCGGCGAAGAGATGGTGATACAAGTGTAGTATGGATAGTAGAAATAGGTTTTTGTAATCTGAAATAATAAAAACAGCAAGGTAGCTAGTAACAAAAGTGAGCACAAACGGTATTGCAATGCTTAGAAACAAGGCCTAGGGTTCATACTTTCACTAGTGCAATCTCTCAACAGTGCTAACATAATTGAATCATATAACAATCCCTCAACGTGCAACAAAGAATCACTTCAAAGTTCCTAGCAAATGGAGAACATAAGAAGAAATTGTTGTAGGTAGCAAAACCACCTCAAAGTTATCCTTTCCGATCAATCTATTGAGCCATCCCTATAAGTGTCACAGACAGCCCTAGAGTTCGTACTAAAATAACACCATATGATACGCATCAATCAACTCTAATGTCACCTAAATACTCCAATGTCACCACAAGTATCCGTGAGTCAATTATTCGATATGCATCAAGCAATTTCAGATTCATAATATTCAATCCAACACAAAGAACCTCAAAGAGTACCCCAAAGTTTCTATCGGAGAAAGTAGGACGAAAACGTGTATCAACCTATGTGCCTAGATTACCCCAATGTCACCTCGGGAATATGCAAGTTGATTACCAAAACATACATCAAGTGACTCAATAGAATACCCCATTGTCACCGCGGGTATCCACATGCAAGACATACATCAAGTGTTCTCAAATCCAAAATATTCAATCCGATAACAATGAAACCTCAAAGGGAAAGACTCAATTCATCACAACAAGATAGAGAGGGAAGAATACCATAAGATCCAACTATATTAACAAAGCTCGCGGTACATCAAGATCGTGCCAAATCAAGAACACGAGAGAGAGAGAGAGAGAGAGAGAGAGAGAGAGAGAGAGAGAGAGAGAGAGAGAGAGAGGGAGAGAGATCAAACACATAGCTACTGGTACATACCCTCAGCCCTGAGGGTGAACTACCCCCTCCTCGTCATGGAGACTGCCGGGATGATGAAGATAGCCTCCGGTGATGATTTTCCCCTCCGGTACGTAGGGTGCTAGAACAGGGCTCCGGATGAGATCGCTTTGGAACAAAGGCTTGCGGCGGTGGCGTGGGAGTTCTAGGTTAAGTTTCGGGGGTTTCCCAACATATAGGATTTTTCAGCGTTGGAATTACGCCAGGGGGGCCCACGAGGAAACGACAAGCTCAAGGGGCGCGCCCTAGGTGTGGGGCGCGCCCCCAGGCTTGTCGTGTCCTCGTGGATCTTCTGGTCCTTCCTCGAAGCTTCGGAGGTCTCTTTTTGTCCATAAAAAATCACCGTAAATTTTTAGCTCAATCCGAGAAATTTTATTTCTGCACAAAAAACAACACCACGGTAGTTCTACTGAAAACAGCATCAGTCCGGGTTAGTTCCATTCAAATCATATAAAGTGCACCAAAACCATATAGAACTTAGGTAAATATTGCATGAATATTTCATAAATTATAGATACGTTGGAGACGTATCAGTGGCCTCCGTGAGCAGGCGCTTGCGCGTCTCCTTGAGCTCAGCCACGGCGGCGTTGGGGTCGGCGCCGGGCGTGATGGGTGTGCGCAGGTTCTGCACCGCCGCACGCAGCGGATTATTGCGGTGGCTGCCGGCGCTGGAGCCGGTGGTTAGCACCTCCACGCGAGCAGAAAGATCTGCGACGTCGCGGGAGATGCCGGAGCCACTAGCGAATGGCGGGTCGACGAAGGTGAGCACCTCGCGAGGGTACTCGTCGAAGACGACCGTGGCGTAGACGCGGTGGTCGCCGAAATGAAAGACGGAGCTGTCCACAGGGAAGGCGACGCCTGCGAAGCGCGCCGCGTTGTTGTTGACGCAGTCGAACGTACCGAACCTACTGATCAGGCCGTGCGTGATGCGCTCGTCGGAGGGAGTGAAGGGTCCCTTCCGGAACATGACTCCAGTCGGCGCCGCGGGAGGCCCCACGGTGGGCGCCAACTGTCGTGGTATTTGCACGGCAGATGCCATGGGGTGGCTAATCTCGTGTGGTTAGGGGCCGATGAGCGCCGACGGCGTCCGGATGTGGGATTAGGCACGAGCACTAATGGACACAGAGACGTACCCAGGTTCAGGGCCCTCGAATGGAGGTAACACCTCTACTCCTACAAGGATCACTATGATGAACACAAGGTGTACATGGTTGCTCCTAGAGCTGTATCAGAGGGGGAAGAAGAGGGCTCTAGCTCTGCTCTCTCTCTCTCTCTGGTGTGTGGGTGTGGTGGAACGAATGAGCCGACCCCCTGCTAGGGGGTCTCCTGGGAGGCCCAAGTATAAGAGGGGTGGGCCCCTATTGCCAGCGTCTCTGGCCACCTGTGGGGCCCGCTGGCTGCGGGGTCCTATTGGCCGTGGGGCCCGCCGGTTGCTGGGTCCTGCCGGCCATGGGGCCCGCCGGCTACTCGGTGCTGTAGCCTGTAGGCCATGACGTCTCGGGGTGGGTGGCACGTTGCCTCCACAGTGCCGGATCGTCACGGCGTGGGTCACTGCGGTCAGCGGTACGGGCGACACTGTAGCCACGCCCTCCACGACGTGGGAGACGTCTCGTCCTTGTTGCCGGTACGGTTGGATTTGACCCGGCCGAGGCGCTACGCTCAGCCGGCCTCCAGCAGGTGGAGTCGGCCGAAGGGCCAGCCGGCATGACGGAGCTGAGCCGTCCTGATGTTTTGAGATGTTGACTTGCATTCTTGAGCCGACCCGGGGGTCACCCCCCCCCCCCCCCCCCCCCCCCCCGAGGATACGAAAGGTACTGAATGTCCTTTGTTCTCTTTCTAGATTAGGTATTTTATTTATGTTTTAGTTGCTCAGTACTAGATCTGGATCAGGAGTATTATCTTGTTAGGGTTCTTCGAATCAATCATTTTGCTTTTCACACTTAACCTTGTTTTTTTCAACAACCATGTGTACTAGAACAACTATTTATTTTTCAAGTTCATTTAACTGATAACAACAATTTTTTTCTATCTGTGCAATTAGGATCCCATGCCGTGTTTTCTACTCACCGCAAGGACCTTGCAGCAAATAAATAACCAGAACTCATTCGTTACTATAGTTCTTCCAAAAGGATTTGAGAAACGCTTTGTAAGCTAAATTACTTTAACTGTTTTGTGATAGTTTTCACTTCTTCCCCAGATATATATTTTGACCTTGTTTTTCTTTTGTCGTTTTGTTTTCCCTAGTGTGTCCCTTGCTCAGACGTCGGGCATTTCAATGACGTGATGGACGAGCTTGACAGGATCGCTATTTCAATGAGGACAAGCTTTGGCCGCGTTTATGCGGTTCGTGTGAAACTAACTCATAGCGGCAGGAGAGGCAGGATAGTAATCTGTGGAGGAAATTTACACAGGATGATCTCCCAGTACTCACTCAATGATGGTGACCTGATTATCATCTTTTTTAATGACGTCGTGGATGGTCAGTTTAGGATCTCTTTGCATGATGCGCAGGGCAATGAGAAGCGTCTAACATTCTTGACCGATGGTTCATCTTTTCTCGGGACCATTGAATCTTTAATTCCCGTTGAATATTTATTTTTTGCGCAGAGTAAAACTTTATTGTATTTAAAGGTATGAGCTTCACAACTTTGTCATATCAAAAATTCGATCCTGATTTAAATACTGTGAAAGAAAATATATAAAATTAACACTGTAGTAGAATACATGCGACAAAGCCCCCGTATTACTATTCTTTGCAGTTGTACTGTACATATTCTAGTATGAAACAAAGTCTTTCACTTCTCTTTAGGAAGTGTTGAGTAGGTGTGCTCCCTCCGTAACTTGTACTACGTATTGATTTTTTTTGTAAATGAGGACCCTCTCCTCTATATAGTTTTAATGCCAAGGATCTATATGACATATTATTTATGAAATTTGTATACTTCACAACAAAATTGTATACTGCTTCTGCCAAGCGGACATGTGTTATATAATCAAGTAGGAGTAGGTGTGCTCCACTTGTCAGAGAAAACAACCACTTGTATTGTTAATTACTGCTCCGTAAGTTGAGGAAGGGTTAATTCCTGCGTTGTATTTAAAAGCCTGTATGCTCGCCTTTCTTTTTTTTTTTGCGGGTGAAAAGGGGTTTTATTGATCACTTGATGATTAGATCATTCTTACAAAGGTCCGGCACATCGCCGGGCCCTGAACCAAGCCACACAGCAGTGCGCTCTTTTACTCTACCGAAGCTAGCTAGGTAGTGGCTGACACCATTTTGCTCCCGAGCTACATGTGCGAGCTTAAAATTTCTCCCTTCCCTCATAAGTCTCTTGGTTTGATCAACCAGCATGGCATACCGAGACCTATCACGCTCCGGTCCTGTTAACATATTATAGCCGACCAAGCAGTCAGTCTCCACCACAATTGGCATCTGCGTCCACTGCAGTGCAAGGTTGACGCCCTCCAAGCATGCAGATAGTTCCGCCTCCAGTGCATCCGAACACGCACGGAGTTGTCTACACGATGAGAAGATGATCGCCCCTGAGCTGTCTCGAAGCACCATGCCCGCACCGGCCGAGCCAGTACGCGGACAGAAAGAACCATCGACGTTCAATTTCGTCCATCCGGCCGGCGGCAGCACCCATCTCGCGGGTGGTCTAGCTGGCCGGGGAGCATGCGATAACGCAGGTCTGGGCTGCACCGCATCAATCACCTGTTTTCCTTTTACTGGATCAGACGTAGCGGCATTCTGAAGGCCGATCAAGGAGTCCACATAGCTGATTAAGAAGCGTCGAGAAGCCTCAACCGGGGGGGCAGGCTTGTGATGCGTCAGCTCGTTCCGTACGTGCCAGCACCGCCATAGCGTCATCATCAACTCCATCTGCTCTGTTTCCGGCAAATCGCAGAGCGCTTGGGCGAGCCACTCCGTGCCCGTTGGCCTGAAGCTTGACGCCGTCGGAATCCTCCAGTGCTCGGCCATGGCTTGCCACAGCCCCACTGCCCTCGGACATCTGCAAAACGCATGAAAAGTGTCCTCCGGCTCAGTTGCACAGAGGGGGCACATGTCAGAGATTTCCAGTCCTCGACGTTTCTTGTTCACCCATGTGGGCAGGCAATCTGTGAGAAGGCGCCAGATAAAGGTGCGAACCTTAGGAGGAGCAGGGCACCTCCAAATAAAAGCCCAGACGGCTCGTCGCCCGTCCGGTGCCCTGCTCGCCGCGACTGATGAATGCCGGAGACGATCCTCCAGAGCAAGTCGATAAGCACTCCGTACTGAGAAGCATCCATTTCGCTCATACGCCCAAGCAATAAGATCGTCACCCATGCGTGGTGAGGTCTTTATTTTCAATATCTCTTCCGCATCAACAGGAAAGAAAGTCTCCCGTACTAGGCCTTGCCGCCAGTTGCCGTGGTTGTCAAGTAGCTCAGCAACCCTGCGCATCCTACACCGGCCTTGAGGTGTGATAGGTCTGCCACCTCCATTCCTTGGAATCCAGCTATCACGCCATATCCGAATTGAGCTACCATTCCCGACACGCCATATCAGGCCCTTTTTCAATAGCTCCAAGCCATGTTGCACTCCTTGCCAAGTTGCCGATGCACCCGACGAGAAAACCGTATCCTCAAGGCTTCCATTGGGGTAGTACCGCGCCTTAAGAACTCGCGCACAGAGACTATCCGGATTTGAGAGGAGTCGCCAGGCCTGGCGCGCCAAGAGGGCCTGGTTGAACATCCGTAGATCACGGAAACCAAGGCCACCCTGTGCCTTTGGTTTTATGAGATGGATCCAAGCGCGCCAATGCATTTTCCTGCGTCCCTTCTCCACTCCCCAATAAAAGTTGCGGATCATACGCATGAGATCCTCGCAAGTGGCAGCCGGGAGCTTAAATACGCTCATAATATAGGTTGGAATCGCCAAAGCAACAGACTTAATCAGTGTTTCTCTTCCACTCTGTGCAAGCTGGCAAGCATCCCATTCGACCATTCTTTTCATATACTTTTGTTGTAGGTTCTGGAACCGGCTCTTAGACATGCGTCCATTTGGTGTAGGAAGTCCCAGGTAGCACTCATCAAAACTTTGTTGCTGCATCTCCAAAACGTGGACCACACCTTCTCTGTCCGCTGCTTTACAAGACTCCCCAAATAGTATTGAACATTTCTGCGGGTTAATTAACTGGCCTGTAGCAAATGCATAAGATTCTAGCGCTTGCTTGATATTCGTTGCCTCCTGTACTGTAGCCCGGAAGAAAAGTAAAGTGTCATCGGCAAAAAGGAGATGAGAGATCCCTGGAGCTCGCGGACACACTCTCACCGGTGTGATACTCTGGTTGTGCACTCCCTGTTTTAGTATAGCAGCCAACCCGTCAGCAACAAAAAGGAAAAGGAACGGGGATAGAGGATCTCCCTGCCGTAGCCCGCGCGACGGTGCAAATGATTTTGAGAGGGCTCCGTTCAGATTTACACAATACCGGACCGAGGTGACACATGTCATGATCCATCTCACCCATTGGTCCGCGAAGCCCATCTTTTGCATCACTTGCTCTAGGAATCTCCAATCAACCCTGTCGTATGCTTTGGACAAGTCTAACTTATAAGCGCAGAAGCTCTTTGCCGGGTCCTTCTCTTGCCTGATATAGTGCGTGCACTCAAACGCAATTAATGCATTATCTGTGATTAGCCTTCCTGGCACAAAGGCACTTTGCTCTGCAGATACAACATCGCCTAGGATTGGTCGCAGCCGATTTACTAGGCACTTGGCAATGCTCTTGTACACCACGTTGCAGAGACTGATGGGACGGAACTCCGTTAACATTCGTGGGTTGTCCACCTTAGGTATGAGCACAATGGTGGTGTTGTTCACACCCTTTGGCATGTTTCCGGTCACAAAGAACATCCTCACTGCCGAGATAACGTCCTCCTTGAGAGTGCCCCAGTGACGCTGAAAAAATCGCGCCGGAAATCCATCCGGACCGGGTGCTTTGAGCGGACCGATCTGAAAAAGAGCATCGCTGATCTCCTTGTCTGTGAATGGTGCACAAAGTTTTGCGTTCATCTCCTCGGTGATCACGCGATCAAACAACTCGACCACTGTTTCAGGATGCAAATTTTGGTCTGGTTCAAATAACCTCTGGAAATATGACAGCACCATACCTGACATCACATGATGCTCAGTTCGGAGTACCCCATTCTCATCCACAAGTCCCTTAATCTTATTCTTACGAGCTCTCCAAATTGCTTTCCGGATGAAAAACTTTGTGTTGCGGTCACCGTGTTTCAGCCACTCCAACCTAGAACGTTGAAGCCACATCATTTCCTCTTTATATAGTAACTCATTCATATGGTCAGATGCCTTCCGAATTTCATTGCGATCTGCATTCATATTAGTAAGCTCTTCCAAGCGCGTTCTGGACTTCTCAATTTCTCTAGTGATATTCCCCAGTTTTTTGTTGCTCCACTTGTGCAGTTTTGCCATGGTTGATCGGAGAGCTTTACCGATTTGCCCCAAGTCCCCTTTCGCGCCTGCAGTAGACCACGCCTCCTCCACCACTTCAGCTAGCGCCGGCTCACGCTCCCACATCACTTCATACATGCGTGTCTTACCCATCCGAACCTGTGTTTCCTTGAGGCACCGGATGATCATAGGACAGTGATCCGAGCACGGGGAAGTTAGATGGGCCACCTCCACCTCAGGAAACAAATCGCGCCAGTCGTTATCTGCCACCGCCCTGTCCAACCTCACCTGTACATTCGCCCGTCCGCTTCTCTTATTATCATAAGTGTAGGGGTATCCCGATAACCCCAGATCAATGAGCTGACATGTCTCAAGGCAGTCTCTGAAAGCAATCATCTGAGCTTGTGGCCTTGGAGTAGCAGACAGGTGTTCGAACTCCCATAATGCCTCGTTGAAGTCACCTGTGACCAGCCACGGAATATCAGAGGTACACTTCATTCTACACAGACTCTCCCACATCAAATGTCGGTTTTCTACTCTTGGTTCTCCGTACACAAAAGTTACTCGCCACATGGGTTCATCGACTGAAACACGAATGTAAGCATCAATCCATCTTTCATTAATGTCCTGAATATCAACGTACAAGGATTCATCCCAGAACAAAGCTAAACCACCACTTTTTCCTTGACTACTTATTCCATCAAACCCTTTGAGGCCTAAACGATTACTAATCCTAGCCATCTTGTGTTTTTGTTGCCTTGTTTCACATAAGAACACAAGCTTCGGGGAATGGGCTCGACAGAGAGCCTGAAGATCTCGAACTGTACGGGAGTTCCCCGCCCCCCGACAGTTCCATACAAAGCAATTCATTGCTCCTAACCGGGCGCCACACTTGGCCCCGTCAGTTCACCGGCGGCCCCAAAGCCGGTTGCCTCCAAAACCACCAAACGCACCACACTACTCGCCATCTCCTCCATATGTGTCTCTGAATTCAGTCCCTGTTGCTCTTGGTTAATGCATCCTTTCTTCAGAATACCACCTACACCCTCTTCTTTCAAGTCCACCATAGCTAGCCCTTCCACGACAGCAGGAACCTCTCTCCCCATGAAATCTTCCTTGCCCATCTTCATCGGCCGTTCCTGTGCTGCGCTCCCGCTGTATGATTGATCTGGCGCTCTAGAGCCTCCCACCGCCGCCACCGTGGCTCGCGCAACAGAGCTATCCATGGCTGCAACCTTGGTTCCACCGTCGGACGGCTTCGGGCGGGCGGCATCCGCAAGGGGAGCCCCATAATCGCCCCCACCATCTTTCGGCTTATCCTTAGCTACAGCCGATAGAATCACTAGGAGTTGCGTGGTCAACGATTTTGCACCAGGTGAATTCACCTTGGTCTCTCGCGTTGGTAGAGAGGCACGATCTGGAGGTTCACGATCGTGATTGGCTATTGTAGATCCAGCCACCACATCGACAAGTTTCATAGGAGAGCTGCAAGCTGATTTCTTGGCGTAGAAGATAGGATATCTACCCTCCACGCACTCCTTCGATCGGAAACACGGGCCGCCGCGGTCTCGTGGAGTCCACGGCGAACGAACGGACAGAGCCGCAACGTGGCCATAGGCCGGACGGAGTCCAGCCATGGCAAGGGGTCCGGCAGGGGCCATGGCCCTGTCGGAAACGGGGGGCGGCGGCGCCGCCGCCGCAGAGTCGCCCAGGGCGTCAAACCCTAACATAACCACTGCTCTCCTCGTATGCTCGCCTTTCTTGACACACCAAACACTGAACCTTATCGCTTATTACTCTGATTCTTTTCATTTCTTTTTTGTTTCTTGTTTCACCAAATAGCTTTTATTATTAAAGGAATGTATGTTTTTCTCTGTTTTTTCTAGATGCTTCACATCTTGATATCCTGTTCAATAAGCATTACTCCGGATTAAAGATGACAGCCTGGGCTGATCTAAATCATGGATACGATGAAATGTTGGTTCAATTTCTATATGATTTTCTTGATGCTAATGGCGCTAGCTTTGCACCACTGTTTGTGGACAAGCTCAGCACAACAAACATCAACAACAAAGTAATGTTGAGTCTAAACATAATCTTATTGACAGAGCACCATTTCTCCTCTCTCCTAGTTCACATGTTGTAAATATCCAAACAAAGAAAAAACTACTTTAACTTTTTTCTTTTCTTACACCGATGTCTTAGTCTTTCCTTGTTCTATCTTTTTCAGATAATAGAAAAGAACGTGTTTGAAGAGCTTTCTTTGCCTGACAATGGGCCAGTCAAAATCTGCAGGAGGTTGCAGGAAGATTTCTGCGAGGGATCCTACTCGTTTCGAAATGATGGTAGGATGTCAATTAGAGACGGATGGGATGTTTTCATTGCAAAAAAATAACCTCAAGGTTTGGATGCAAGTCGTCATGGCTTTCAAGATGGTTTCAGGTGTCCTGACTATATTCATCGAGATACTGGATGAGTAGCAGTAGTCCCTTTCACTACATACCTATCTAATTGGGATGGACGTTGATGTACTCTTTCACTGCGATAAGAAGAGATGTACTCTTTTTTACATGTTGAAGTCTGGCTTGTGCAATATCACTGTTTAACATGTCATCCACTAATTTTAAAAATTACTAGTTTCAATAGTTATCGTGCTGAGTTGTGCGTTTATTTATTTCGAAACTTGTTAATTGAGAAAATTATGTTTATTGTAATTTTGCCCCATATTACTCAAAGAGCAAAAAAAGCACGGAAGGAAGGTTAGTATCAATGTGTTACACATTATATTGCGCCAAAACATCACAAATAACGTGTTTGCTGCTCTAGATAGAACCATGCTACTCCTATCATCACAAATTCACCGTGATTTTGACTGGCCCATTGTCAGCCAAATCATGATTATAATGCTTTACACATTATAATCACCGTGGTTTCTGCTTTACACATTATAACGCTTTCACCGTGATTTCGAGTTTGCAAACTTTAAATAATGAATCACAATTGTGATTGTTCTACTTAAAATCGTACTCCCTCTGTCCCATAATGTAAGACGTTCGGAGGGAGTATTTTCCAATCGAACTTGTAATGGTGAACTTTTAGAACAGAGTAAACGTCTCAGCAAAAACATTTGGAACATAGAGCAACGACCGTGACTCTTCCTAATATAGGACAGTGCCTCCACTAGCTTCACTGTCGTGCCTCTATGAGTAAACATGTCAGATGAAACATTTGGAACAAAGAGGCATGACAGTGGCTCTTCTTAATATAGGACCGTGTGCCTCTAATACCTCACGGCCGCGCCTCTCTGAATTTGGAACACAGAGGCACGACCGTGCCTCTGCTGCATGTACAACCGTGCATCGACTAGCTTCACGGCCGTGCCTTTCTGAGTGAACGTGTCACCGGAATAATTGGAACACATAGGCACGGCCGTGACTCTGCTACATGTAAAACCGTGCCCCCGTCGTTGAATCGAGCAGTCGCCGCGTGTCAAGCAACAGACGTCAAATCGGTCATCATTTCGTGTTTGGACAAATGTCCATCGCGTGGAGAAATCGAGGAGAGGCTAACTTAATACTAGCACGGTAACTGACACGCTGAATAGTAGCGTCGAACAGCCGTCCCACTAATCATCAATTCATCTTTTGACCGTTGACCACAAAGAGAAGAATAGGAGGAGACAAACGAGCGGTCTATCGTCCATTTTAGATCCGACGGTAAATACATATATTAGAGTAGCCAACATAGAAAGGAACCCGAAGCATCTTAAACAAAGTGAACGTCTACCTGGAAACATTTGAAACACACAGGCATGATTGTGCCTCTGAGTTATGCATAACAGTGCCTCTACTATCTTCACGCCCATGCCTATCTGAGTGTACGTGACACGGGAAACATTGGGAACACAAAGTAACGGCCATGCCTCTGATTTATGTGCCTCTCATAGCATGACGGGTGTTCAAAAGAACATTTGAAATACAGAGGCACAACCGTGCCTCTCTGGGTGATCATTGGAAACGCAGAGCCACGACCGTGCCTCTGCTTTAGTTCCAATAGTGGCAATCAAATCTGCACCACCCTACCTCTATTAGAGAACATGTGACTGGAAGACGATAAAAATAGAGGCACGTGTCTCTACTACATGTGGAACCGTGCCTCTACTAGAATCACGGTCGTTCCTCCCTGTGAAACCATGTGATATCAAAACATTTCGAACACAGAGGCACATACATGCCTCTGTCTCTCATGGAACCGTGCCTCTCCCATCTTGACGGCCATGCCTCTCAGAGCGAACGTGTGCCTGAAAACTAGAATTTCACCTCACCTGCAATAAGCTTACGCTTAGTTACTAAATTAAAAGCACTCTCATCAATATGAAAGAGAAAACATCTTGATAACTCCAAAATAAAAGTACACGATACAAAATTTTCAAATCACAGCAACAGAAACATTAATTGAAACACAAAATGCAAACCTAACACAATTTCAGAATACTTGATTCAGAAAAGTAAACACACAATCACACAGTTTAAAACATAGATGTCAATTATGCTTTAGTAGTCTCCCCACGGACACCTGTACCGCTTCTTGTTCTTGTCCTCCTGAAGTCGACGGAGGTCGTTCTGGAAGTTGGTGATACCCCTCCAGGTGTCATACGTAGCATACGCATCTATTGCAGCATAGTCGACGTGCTTGCTGGACAGCTCCGCCCAAGCCCACTGCTTGTGGTCCCAATCACTCATCCCCTCCTTCATGTTGGCGTAGAACTTGTCGATGATGGATGTTGTGACGTCCGCCAACAAGTCCTTCTTCGTAGCCTCTGGCACCCTCCAGCTTGTTTAAATGTCAATGTACATGTACTTGGATATCACCAGATCACACCGTCTGAGCATCTCAATGTTCTGTTCGATGCAGAAACCATCAAAAGTGTACCTGCTGTTCATGAGGAAGTTGTCAAACTCGAAGCACCTTGTACGAGCCGCGCTGATATGGTACAGCAGAATAGTCTTGCTGATGCAGAGCTAGGCGAGTGCGGCTCTCTGGGTTTCTCCAGGCAATGGAGTCATGTACTCACCGTCGACGCCAACTATCTTCTCCTGCTGCCCTTCGAGGATCTGCTCGAACTCGCCAATGTGGTACGCCATGGTGTTCTCGTCGTTGGTGTAGATCGTCTCAAGAAAGTTGTTGCCGTGAGCCTTGACGTCGTAGAACTTCCCGGTGAACTTGGGTCCGAAAGACATGGTTGCAATGTAGCTGTGGTTTTGTGTGGATGATCCTTGGTGGAAAATGGACAAAGGGAGGCAGAGTTTGCGAGCGTGTTCAGAGAAGAACTGAGGCATCTAGCCAAAAATATACTGTATGGAATAGAGCGTGCAATGAACAGTCGAAGCACCTCCCCCACTTTCTTTGAGCATGATCTGCACGAAGAATGGAAACGGCTCACCCACGGTCTTACTATTAGAAGGAAGGCCACGACTGCGAGCCTCCAGATCAATCAGTTTTTTCTCCTTTCTCTATTTTTTTCTTCTTTATCTAAAATTGATACACTGAATAGTCGCGTAAAGAGAAGAATGCGAGGAGGCAAACGAGCAGTGTAATGGTGCATACATATATTAGAGAACCATAGAGAGAGAGGAACCTGAACCATCTAAAACATAGAGGCAGGCACATGCTTCTTCTCCACACTGATACGTGCCTCTCGTATCTTCATGGCCGTGCCTCTCAAAGTGAACGAATGAAAGGAAACATTTAAAACTCAAATGGCACATCCGTGCATCTGCTTCATGTGGAATATTGCCTATCGTAGGTTCACGGTCGTGCCTCTCTTTGTGAACGTGTAAATGACAACAATTGAAACATAGACGCACGGCAGTGCCTTTTCTCCACGAACAAACAGTGCTTCTCCTAACTGTACATCTGTGCCTCTGAGTGATTCTGTTAATCTATCTAAACTTCTACCGATGTGAACAATGAACTGCTAACAAAAAAAACATATAACATCCATGTTTCAGCTTTGCATGGATAGTTAAAAAAATATTCTTATACCATCCAAACATAGAAAAATATATTCTTATAGCATTCAACAAGCCAACATAATACTCTGAAAATAAACTAAAATTTCCAAACTAGTACTCCATCCGATTGAACTAAAACCACAACATTTATTATTCATCAGACGAAGTACTATCTATCATCCAAGTTGTAGCAGTTAACCACCAGGTATCGCTCTTCGGAGCCCTTCTAGTTGGAGACTGCTTAGATACGTCGACGTCTGTGGTCCAGAAGAGAGCGACAATGCAGCCCATCCCTCATCGCCAGAATCCGACGGTAATGATCATAGCTCACATACCCGTCCTAGAGGAAAAGCGGATGAGAATGAAAATTTAGAGAAAGGACAACCATGTTGTTCTTGCAATAAAACAAAAATGTCAAGACAGAAATTCACAAAAATTAAATTTTCACTTACAATTGATGTGTATTTCACGAGCAAAAAGGAAAGTGGCTTCCAATCCCAGTAGTGATGCTAATCTGTTGGGAAAGATGACTTCATCTTCAAGTAAGATTCGTCTATGATGGCTCCCGCTAGGCCTGCCATGGAGTCCCTTTCTTCGCCACCTTTGATCATGAACTGCTCTTGAATGTCGATGTGGTACTCTCTTGGAATTCTGATCAAATCTTGAAAAAGAACATGCCTGTCATTCCTGACATCCACACTAGCAAAAGTTATTGATACGTCTCCAACGTATCTATAATTTTTGATTGTTCCATGCTATTATAGTATCAATCTTGGATGTTTTATATGCAATTATATGCTATTTTATATCATTTTTTGAGACTAACCTATTAACCTAGTGCCCAGTGCCAGTTGCTATTTTCTGCTTGTTTTTGGTTTTTCAGGAAATCAGTACCAAAGGAAGTCCAACCGCTACGAAACTTTTTGACGATTTTTTTCTGGACAAGAGAGACCCTAGAAGCTTCGGGAGGAGGCCATAAGCCTCACGAGGAAGCCACAAGGCAACCCCACGTGACCCCAGGGGGCGCGCCCTGTTGCCTTGTGGGCCCCTCGTGGCTCCTTTTGACGTAATTCCACCTCTATAAATTCTCAAGTATTGGGAAACCAACAGAGAGCCCACGAAATAACTTTTCCATCGCCGCAAGCTTCTGTTCATCCGCGATCCCATCTGGAGGCCTTTTCCGGCACCCTGCCGGAGGGGGAATCGATCACGGAGGGCTTCTACATCAACCTTGCTGCCCCTCCGATGATGTGTGAGTAGTTTACCATAGACCTACGGGTCCATAGCTAGTAGCTAGATGGCTTCTTCTCTCTCTTTGATCTTCAATACAATGTTCTCCTCAATCTCCTTGGAGTTCTATTTGATGTAATCTTCTTTTGCGGTGTGTTTGTTGGGATCCGATGAATTGTGGGTTTATGATCAGATTATTCATGAGAAATATTTGAGTCTTTTCTGAATTCTTTTATGCATAATTGTTATAGCTTTGTATTTCTCTCTGATCTATCCGTTTGGTTTGGCCAACTAGATTGATTTATCTTGCAATGGGAGAGGTGCTTTGTGATGGGTTCAATCTTTCGGTGTTCTATATCCCAGTGACAAAGTAGGGGACAAGACACGTATTTGTATTGTTGCCATTAAGGATAAAACGACGGGGTTTATTCATATTAATTGGGTTTACTTTGTCTACATCATGTCATCTTGCTTAAGGCGTTACTCAGTTTTCATTAACTTGATACCCTACATGCATGCTGGATAGCGGCCAATGGGTGGAGTAATAGTAGTAGATGCAGGCAGGAGTCGGTCTACCTGTCTCGGACATGATGCCTATATACATGATCATTGCCTTGAATATCGTCATAACTATGCGCTTTTCTATCAATTGCCCAACAGTAATTTGTCTACCCATCGTATGCTATTCGTTCGAGAGAGAAGCCTCTAGTGAAAACTATGGCCCCCGGGTCTACTTTTATCATATATAAAATCCAAAAACACCTGGCTGCAATTTTATTTCCTTTATTTTATTTTGCAATTTACTTTATCTATCTATCACTATCAGAATTAATCCTTGCAAATAACGAGTTCAAGGGGATTGACAACCCTCTTGCCCGCGTTGGGTGCAAGTATTTGCTTTTGTGTGTAGGTGCTGTTCACGAGGTTCTACGTGGTTCTCCTACTGGATTGATACCTTGGTTCTCACTGAGGGAAATACTTATCTCTACTATGCTGCATCACCCATCCTCTTCGGGGAAATCCCAACGCAGTTTACAAGTAGCAACAAGAATTTCTGGCGCCGTTGCCGGGGAGACATCATCAAAACCTATCAAGTACCTTTGCATAAACTATCATCTACTTGCTCTTCCTTTTATTTGCCTTTTTATTTGTCTTTGCCTCTCATTTTCATCTCCCCCACTTCTCATAAAAAAATACAAAAACACAAAAATATTTTTGTTTGCTTGTTTGTTTGCTAGCTATAATTGTGTGACTCAATGAAAATAAAAATATAGACATATGGATCCCCATCCACTTGCTAATCTTTTCAAACAATCCAATTATGATGAACCAATTGCTAGTAAGTTGAGTACACTTGATTATCTTTATGAAGTTTTGCTTGAAAATCGTGAATCTGAGAATTGTGATGAAGTGTTAAAAGAAGAAATTTATAAAGTGATTCATGATAGCTCCTTGAATGAAAAGCATGATTGCAATGATGTTACTATAAATTCTATTAATGTCAATTGTGCCAATGATATGCAAAACTACAAGCTTGGGGATGATAATTTTGTTATGTCCACCACTTATTGCAATGATCATGATTGGGATGATAATGCTTCTTATGATCTTGAAATTTTATTTAACCCTCATGATGAATATTTTATTGATAATAATGTTTGCAATAATATTGAAAGTGGGTTTGGAAGAGTGTCAACTTTAGGTAAGAAGAATCCCACATATTCAGAGAGTGTTCAATTTATGAAATTTTTGATAAATGTGGGTTTGGAGAGGTCATGACTTTAGTTGATGTTAATCCCACTATCTTGGAAGATTATAAAACTCTTATGCATAGGGATCATGAAAAGAATATTTTATATGATAGCTATATTGTTGAAGTTTATTATGATCCTACATGCAATTATTATGAGAGAGAAAAATATGGTTATAGAAGTCTTCATGTTATTAAATTACCTCTCTTTGTATTGAAATTTTTAATTCTTCATTCTTGCTATTTGCACATGCTAGATTTTGCTTTTTTGATAATTTGTTTTCCTATAAAATGCCTATGCATAGGAAGTATGTTAGACTTAAATGTGTTCGTCACATGTTTTATGATACTCTCTTTGTGCTTCAATTCTTATCTCTTATATGAGCATCATTAAAATCTCGAAGCCTATCTTAATGGCTATAAAGAAAGATCTTGTTGGGAGGCAACCCAATAGTTATATTAAATCTTTGCTTTTATTTTCTGTTTTGTGTGTTTACAAAATTATAGCTAGTGGTATGATTGTGTTTTTATCTTTTAATTAGTGTTTGTGCCAAGTAATGCCTTTAGGATGATTTGGATTATAGTATAATTGATGCTGTTTGGAAAACAGAAAGTTTTGCGCCTAGTTTTGGATTTTTGGTTCTGTACTGGAACGTAAGAAAAATCTGAAATTTTTACACAGTATTGGTATATGAATTTCTTATGTTTTCCTAATGTTTCATAATTTTTCCAGTTATATAAGTATAGCTTTTAAATAGATCTTTACAGACTATTCTGTTTTAGACAGATTCTGTTTTCTATTGCGTAGTTCGCTTATTTTAATGATGCTATGGATTATATCAGGGGGGGGGGGGGTATAAGTCATGGAGAAGTTAGAGTACAGTAGCATTATGGAAGAATTAAATATGAATCAATTTATAACAGTACCTAAAGTTTAAGATTTGTTTGTTATACTAACGGATCTCACGAGGTTTCTGTTGAGTTTTGTGTGCTGAAGTTTTCAAGTTTTGTGTGAGATCACGATGGATGAAGGAATAAGGAGCGGCAAGGCCCTAAGCTTGGGGATGCCCAAGGCACCCGAAGGTAATATTCAAGAAAGACCCAAGCGTCTAAGCTTGGGGATGCCCCGGATGGCATCCCCTCTTTTGTCTACAATCTATCGGCATATCACTTGGAGCTATATTTTTATTCATCACATGATATGTGTTTTACTTGGAGCGTCTTGTGCCATAGTTTTCTTTTCTTTGTTTGCATTTTAGGTTGCCACAATCATCTTTTTAAACACACCTTTTTGAGAGGGACACACATTTATAATGATTTGTTAGAATACTCTATGTGCTTCACTTATATCTTTTGAGCTAGGCAGTTGCTCTAGTGCTTCACTTATATATATTTTAGAGCACGGTGGTTGTTATATTTTAAAGAAATAGTTGCACTCTCATGCTTCACTTAAATCTTTTTGAGAGTCTAATGAATAGCAATGGCAATTTGCATATGTTAAAAGAATGGTCCTGATATGATAAGGTATTCAAGGGGGATATAATAAAAACTTTCATGTAGATCACTAAATATGAAGTGTATGGTTAATTTTATTAAAGTTGCAATATGAAAGGATATAGGTTCATAATCATTGGTTAGTAGAAATATCAGTATTTAAGTTTGTTATTAAATACTCATCTAAGTATTGGTCGTGGCATGGTGAGGAAGTTCGAGCATTTATAGGTTTGAAATGAAATCCTTGAGTGCTGTTACGATCGGGGGCGCGCGATGGTTAACTCCTACCAACCTCCCTCCTAGGGGCATGCGGTTAGTACTTGATACGTCTCCAACGTATCTATAATTTTTTATTGTTCCATGCTATTATAGTATCAATCTTGGATGTTTTATATGCAATTATATATCATTTTTTGGGACTAACCTATTAACCTAGTGCCCAGTGCCAGTTGTTGTTTTTTGCTTGTTTTTGGCTTTTTAGAAAATCAATATCAAACGGAGTCCAAATGAAGAAAAAATTTGGATTAATTTTTTCTGGACCAAGAGAGGCCCTAGAAGGTTCGGGAGAAGACCAGACGAACCACGAGGGAGCGACAAGCTCAGGAGGCGCGCCCCCCAGGCTTGTGGGCCCCTCGTGGCACCTCTTGACCTAATTCCAAGCCTATAAATTATCAAATATTCCCCATATACCAGAGAGCCACCTCGAATAACTTTTCCACCGCCGGAAGCTTCTGTTCTTCCGCGATCCCATCTGGAGGCCTTTTCCGGCACTCTGCCAGAGTGGGGATCGATCACGGAGGGCTTCTATATCAACCTTACTGCCTTTTCGATGATGTGTAAGTAGTTTACCACAGACCTACGGGTCCATAGCTAGTAGCTCGATGGCTTCTTCTCTCTTTTTGATCTTCAATACAATGTTCTCCTCGATCTCATTGGAGTTCTATTCGATGTAATCTTTTTTTGCGTTGTGTTTGTTGGGATCCGATGAATTGTGGGTTTATGATCAGATTATTCATGAGAAATATTTGAGTCTTTTCTGAACTTATTTGTGCATGATTGTTATAGCTTTGTAGTTCTCTCCGATCTATCCGTTTGGTTTGGCCAACTAGATTGATTTATCTTGCAATGGGAGAGGTGCTTTGTAATGGGCTCAATCTTGCGGTGCTCTTTCCCAGTGACAAAGTAGGGGACAAGACACGTATTTGTATTGTTGCCATTAAGGATAAAACGATGGGGTTTATTCATATTGCTTGAGTTTACTTTGTCTACATCATGTCATGTTGCTTAAGGCGTTACTTTGTTTTCATTAACTTAATACCCTAGATGCATGCTGGATAGCGGTCGATGGGTGGAGTAATAGTAGTAGATGCAGGCAGGAGTTGGTCTATTTGTATCGGACGTGATGCCTATATACATGATCATTGCCATGAATCCGTCATAACTATGTGCTTTTCTATCAATTGCCCAACAGTAATTTGTTTACACACCGTATGCTATGTGTTCGAGAGAGAACCCTCTAGTGAAAACTATGGCCCCCGGGTCATTTATCCATCATGTATAAAATCCAAAAATACCTTGCTGCAATTTTATTTCCTTTATTTTGTGTTGCAATTTATTTATCTATCTATCACTATCAGAAGTAATCCTTGCAAGTAACCGCCAAGGGGATTGACAACCCTCTTGTTCACGTTGGGTGCAAGTATTTTGCTTTTGTGTGTGTAGGTGCTGCTAACGAGGTTCTGTGTGGTTCTCCTACTGGATTGATAACCTTAGTTCTTAACTGAGGGAAATACTTATCTCTACTGTACTACATCATCCTCTCCTCTTCGAGGAAATCCCAACGCAGCTCACAAGTAGCAGGAAGAATTTCTGGCACCGTTGCCGGGGAAGACATCACCAAAACCTATCAAGTACCTTCGCATAAACTATCATCTACTTGCTCTTATTTTCATTTGCCTTTTTATTTGCATTTGCCTCTCGTTTTCATCTCCCCCACTTCTAAAACAAAATTTATGAAAACACAAAAATATTTTATTTGCTCGTTTGCCAGTTTGCTTTGCTTGAAATTGCTATCATGGCTGAGTGTGAAAAAGTTATTGTAGAAAGTGCTAGTGAGGATAGTACTAATGAATCTCTTGCGGAAAATTTTAAATCTTTCAATATTGATCATGACCCTCTGGAGAACAAAGCTCCATCCAAGTCTATCATGTGGGTAGCGGGAAAATTATTGGTAAAAGTGTTGTTCAAGAATTCTTCAACTGTGCGGGAGTCATACCTATAATTAAAGAGTATATTCTTGACAAAATGAATTGCTATGTAGATGCTATTACTATGCTTGTGGTTAAGTTAGAACGAAATATTTTGCACATTCACCCCGCGTTACAGAAGATATTCTATGAACTTCCCAATATCCATAATCCTAGAACTAAAAAGATTGCTACAATCATCCTTATGCATGAATTTGATTATATAATTAAAGAAGCTTGGGACATCTTTTCTTTCTATAAAATTGATTTTGAGCATCCTCCAATAGAAGAAATTCTTCATGATAAAGACACTATACGTAGGTTGTAATCTAAGGATTATTTTGCTTACGGAGAAAACATTAGGAGAAGAGTTCCCTATGCTGAAGTGATTAAAACTTTGTACCACAATGCTTGTGATAAATTTGAATGGATTACCAAGGGAATTGATGAGGGGTTTAGTGAAGAATGGTTTGACGGTATGGCTAGAGATCCTATTGATGATGAGATACATGTTCTATATGAAGATCTTTATGGTGATGATTCTGAGTTTGAAGTTATGAATGTTAAAGTCACCAAACAAAGTCCCTTCAAGTATCTAAGTTCCCCTACTAGAAAATAAGAATATGATAGTATAGAACTAATGATAAAAGTTTGGGAAAATTTAATTAAAAAGGATTTGGGAATGAAGGATGATAATACTTGAAACAATGCATTATGCCTAGCTAGGGGCATAACACAATAGCGCTTGTTGGAAGGCAACACAATATTTATCTTTATTCTAATTTTTATTTTTCTTATGACACACAATTTTAGCTTCTGTTATGATTGTGTTTTTATCTTTTAATTAGTGTTTGTGCCAAGTAATGCCTTTGGGATGATTTGGATGATAGTATAATTGATGCTGTTTGAAAACAGAAAGTTTTGAGTCCAGTGCTGGATTTTTGGTTCCGTACTGGTGCGTGATAAAATTCTGAATTTTTTACACAGTATTGTTATATGAATTGTTTACGTTGTCCTAATTTTTCAGAATTTTTGAGTTAAAGAAGTATAGCTTTTAAATATATCTTTACAGACTGTTCTGTTTTAGACAGATTCTGTTTTTGATGCATTGCTTGCTTATTTCGATGAATCTATGGATTGTATCGGGGGGTATAAGCCATGGGGAAGTTGGAGTACAGTAGAATTATGAAAATATTAAATATTAATCAATTTATAACAGTACCTAAAGTTTAAGATTTGTTTGTTATACTAACGGATCTCATGAGGTTTCTGTTGAGTTTTGTGTGCTGAAGTTTTCAAGTTTTTGGTGAGACCACGATGGATGAAGGAATAAGGAGCGGCAAGACCCTAAGCTTGGGGATGCCCATGGTAATATTCAAGGAATACCCAAGAATCTAAGTTTGGGGATGCCCCGGATGGCATCCCCTCTTTCGTCTACAATCTATCGGTATATCACTTGGAGCTATATTTTTATACATCACATGATATGTGTTTTACTTGGAGCGTCTTGTGCCATAGTTTTCTTTTCTTTGTTTGCTTTTTAGTTTGCCACAATCATCTTTTCTGAACACACCTTTTTGAGATGGACACACATTATTCGTGATTTGTTAGAATACTCTATGTGCTTCACTTATATCTTTTGAGCTAGGCAGTTGCTTTAGTGCTTCACTTATATCTTTTAGAGCATGGCGATGGTTATATTTTAAAGAAATAGTTGCAGTCTCATCCTTCACTTGTATATTTTTGAGAGTCTAATAAATAGTAATGGTAATATGCATGGGTTATGAATTTGGTCCTAATATGACAGGTATTCAAGAAGGATATAATAAAAACTTTCATGTAGATCACTGAATATGATAAGTTTGATTCCTAGCAATAGTTTTGCGATATTAAGATGGTAATATGTGGGAGGTATGAGTGGATAATTGTGGTTTAGTAAGAATATTGGTTTTAAGGTTTGTGATTCCTGAAGCATGCACGTATGGTCTTTCGTTATGCTAAGAAGTTGGAGCATGATTTATTATTGATTGTCTTCCTTTGCGTGGCGGTCGGTGGCACGCGATGGTTAACTCCTACCAACCTCCCCCCTAGGGGCATGCATAGTAGTACTTTGCTTCGAGGACTTATAAACTTTCGCAATAAGTATATGAGTTCTTTATGACTAATGTGGGTCCATGGATTATACGCACTCTCACCTTTCCGCAATTTGTTAGCCTCTTCGGTACCATGCATTGCCCTTTCTCACCTCGAGAGTCGGTGCAAACTTCGCCGGTGCACCCAAACCCTGTGATATGATACGCTCTATCACACATAAGCCTCTTTATATCTTCCTCAAAACAGCCACCATACCTACCTATTATGGCATTTCCATAGCCATTCCGAGATATATTGCCATGCAACTTCCACCGTTCCGTTTATATGACACACATTATCATTGTCATATTGCTTTGCATGATCATATAGCTGACATAGTATTTGTGGTTCAGCCACCGTTCATCATTTTCATACATGTTACGCTAGCATCATTGCACATCCTGGTACACTGCTAGAGGCATTCGTATAGAGTCATATTTGTTCTAGTATCGAGTTGTAATTTTGCGTTGTAAGTAAATAGAAATGTGATGATCATCATTATTAGAGCATTGTGCCAGTGAGGAAATAAAAAAAATAAAAAAAGAGAGGCCAAAAAGAGCCCACTGATATGTCTCCAATGTATCTATAATTTGTGATTGTTCCATGCTATTATAGTATCAATCTTGGATGTTTTTATGGAATTATATATCATTTTTTGGGACTAACCTATTAACCTAGTGCCCAGTGCCAGTTGCTGTTTTTGCCTTTTCAGAAAATCGTTATCAAACGGAGTCCAAACGAAGAAAAAACTTTGGATTAATTTTTTCTGGACCAGAAGGGACCCTAGAAGCTTCGGGAGAACACCAGAAGAGTCACGATGCAGCGACAAGCCTGGATGGCACGCCCAGGGGGGTAGGCGCGCCCCCCAGGCTTGTGGGCCCCTCATGGCACCTCTTGACCAAATTCCAGCGCTATAAATTCCCAAATATTCCCAATACACCAAAAAGACAGAAGAGAAAACCTTTCCGCCGCCGCAAGCCTCTGTTCTTCCGCGATCCCATCTGGAGGTCTTTTCCGGTACTCTGCCGGAGGGGAATCGATCATGGAGGGCTTCTACATCAACCTTGCTACCCTTCCGATGATGTGTGAGTAGTTTACCACAGACCTACTGGTCCATAGCTAGTAGCTAGATGGCTTCTTATCTCTCCTTGATCTTCAATACCATGTTCTCCTCGATGTTCTTGGAGTTCTATCCGATGTAATCTTCTTTTGCGGTGTGTTTGTTGGGATCTGATGAATTGTGGGTTTATGATCAGATTATTCATGACAAATATTTGAGTCCTCTCTGAACTCTTTTATGCATAATTTTTATAGCTTTGTATTTCTCTCCGATCTATCCATTTGGTTTGGCCAACTAGATTGATTTATCTTGCAATGGGAGAGGTGCTTTGTGATGGGTTCAATCTTGCGGTGCAAAATCCCAATGACAGAAAGGGACATGACACGTATTTGTATTGTTGCCATTAAGGATAAAAAGATGGGTTTTAATCATATTGCTTGAGTTTACTTTGTCTACATCATGTCATCTTGCTTAAGGCGTTACTCTGTTTTATACTTAACACCCTAGATGCATGCTGGAATGCGGTCGATGGGTGGAGTAATAGTAGTAGATGCAGGCAGGAGTCGGTCTACTTGTCTCGGACTTGATGCCTATATACATGATCATTGCCTTGAATATCGTCATAACTATGCGCTTTTCTATCAATTGCCCAACAGTAATTTGTTTACCCACCGTATGCTATGTGTTCGAGAGAGAAGCCTCTAGTGAAAACTATGGCCCCCAGGTCTACTTTGATCATATATTAAAATCCAAAAATACCTTGCTGAAATTTATTTACTTTTATTTTATTTTGCAATATACTTTTTATCTATCACTATCAGAATTAATCCTTGCAAATAACCGCTAAGGGGATTGACAACCCTCTTATTTGCATTGAGTGCAAGTGTTTGCTTTTGTGTGTGTAGGTGCTGCTAATGAGGTTTTGTGTGGTTCTCCTACTGGATTGATAACCTTGGTTCTTAACTGAGGGAAATACTTATCTCTACTGTACTGCATCATCCTCTTATCTTCGGGGAAATCCCAACGCAGTTCACAAGTAACAGGAAGAATTTCTGGCGCCGTTGCCGGGGAGACATCACCAAAACCTATCAAGTACCTTCACATAAACTATCATCCACTTCCATTTATTTTATTTGCCTTTTTATTTGCATTTGCCTCTCGTTTTCATCTCCCCCACTTCTAAAGCAATTTTACAAAAACACAAAAATATTTCCATTTGCTTGTTTGCTAGTTGTCTTGCTTTGTGGCTATGTCTCAAGAAAACACAAAATTGTATGACTTTTCCAATACTAATAATAATGATTTTATTAGTTTCAATTGCTCCTCCCGCCACTAGTGCGGAATCGTGTGACATTAATGCTGCTTTGCTCAATATTGTTAGGAAAGAACAATTTTCTGGTAGTCCTAATGAAGATGCTGAATCCCATCTTAATACTTTCATTGAACTTTGTGATATGCAAAAGAAGAAAGATGTGGATAATGATATTGTTAAATTGAAATTATTTCCATTCTCACTAGGAGATCGTGCTAAAACTTGGTTTTCATCCTTGCCTAGAAACAATATTGATTCATGGGATAAGTGTAAGGATGCTTTTATTCCCAAGTATTTTCCTCCCGCTAAGATTATTTCTTTAAGAAATCAAATTATGAACTTTAAGAAACTTGAGCATGAACATGTTGCACAAACTTGGGAGAGAATGAAATTAATGATTAGAAATTGTCCCACTCATGGTTTAAGCTTATGGATGATCATAATTTTTTTTATGCGGGACTAAACTTTGTTTCTAGAAATCTTCTAGACTCTGCCGCAGGTGGTACTTTTTTGGAAATTACATTGGGAGAAGCTACAAAACTCCTTGATAATATTATGACAAATTATTCTCAATGGCACACTGAAAGAACTCCAACTGGTAAGAAGGTAAATTATGTCGAAGAAATTTATACTTTGAGTGATAAGATGGATGCTCTTATGAAAATGCTTGCTAGTAAAAATGATCATGTTGATCCTAATGATGTGCCATTGTCTACTTTGATTGAGCAAAATAATGATGCTATTTATGTGAATTTCGTTTATAGAAATAATTTCAACAACAATGCTTATAGGGGTAATTTCAATCCTAGACCGTTTCCCAAAAATTCCTCTAATAAATATGGTAATTCCTATGGTAATTCATATAATAATAATAATAATAGGATACCCTCTGATCTTGAAAGTAATATTAAAGAATTTATTAATTCTCAAAAGATTTTCAATGCTATGGTAGAAGAAAAATTGAACAAAGTTGATGACATGGCTAGGAACATGGATAGAATTGCTCATGATGTGGATACTCTCAAAATTAAAATTTTGCCACCAAAGCATGATATAAATGAGTCTATGAAAGCTATCTATGTCTCCATTAATGAAAGTAAAGAAAGAACCGCTAGGTTGAGAGCTAAGCGAGAATTCTTAGAAAAAGCCATTCCACCCGGTTTCTATCGTAGTAATGATGAAGATATTAAAATGATTGGTGTTTCACCAATTGAATCCTTGTTTAGTAATATAAAACTTGACGAAAAAGGGACTGAAGATGAGTCAACTTTAGCTAGAAGGCGTCCCAATTGTTTGGAGGGTGATGATCTTATTGATAAAAATGATAAAAGTGGGTTTGGAGAGGTCAAAACTTTAAAAAGTGATGTACCCACTACTTTGGATTACGAGGACTTTAATTATGATAATTGCTCTTTAGTTGAATGTATTTCATTGTTGCAATCCATGATTAATTCACCTAATGCCTATGAACAAAATAAAGCTTTAACTAAACATATCATAGAAGCTATGATAAAAGCTCATGAAGAAAAGCTCGAGTTGGAGGTTTCAATACCTAGAAAATTACATGATGAATGGGAACCTACTATTAAGGTTAAAATTTAAGATTATGAATGCAATGATTTGTGTGATCTAGGTGCTAGCGTCTCTACTATACCAAAATCTTTATGTGACGTGCTAGGTCTCACTGATATGGATGCTTGTTCCCTTAATTTACATCTAGGGGATTCCACCATTAAAAAAACCATTGGGTAGAATAAATGATGTGCTTATTCTTGCAAATAGAAATTATGTACCCATGGATTTTATTGTGCTTGATATTGAATGCAATCCATCTTGTCCTATAATACTTGGTAGGCCTTTCCTACGAACCATAGGTGCTATTATTGATATGAAAGAAGGTAATATAAGATTTCAATTCCCATTAAAGGAAGGGATGGAACACTTCCCTAGAAAGGGAATTAAGCCACCATATGAATCTATTATGAGGTCCACCTATGGAATTAATTTGAAGGACGACAATACTTGAAACAATGCATTATGCCTAGCTAGGGGCATAAAACAATAGCTCTTGTTCGGAGGAAACCCAATGTGTATCTTAAATTTTTGTTTTATTTTCTGTGTTTGTGTGTTTACACAATTATAGCCTCTGTTATGATTGTGTTTTTTATCTTTTAATTAGTGTTTGTGCCAAGTAATGCCTTTGGGATGATTTGGATGATAGTATAATTGATGCTGTTCGAAAACATAAATTTTTGCGCTTAGTTATGGAATTTTCATTCTGTACTGGAGCGTGATAAAATTCTGAGTTTTTATCACATTATTTATATATGAAGTTAATTTAGATATTTACAGACTGTTCTGTTTTAGACAGATTCTGTTTTTGTTGCATAGTTTGCTTATTTTGATGAATCTATAGATCGTATCGGGGGGTATGAGCCATGGGGAAGTTGGATTACAGTAGCATTATGCCAATATTAAATATGAATCAATTTACAACAGTACCTAAAGTTTAATATTTATTTGTTATACTAACGGATCTCACGAGGTTTCTGTTGAGTTTTGTGTGCTGAAGTTTTCAAGTTTTGGGTGAGACTACGATGGATAAAGGAATAAGGAGAGGCAAGAGACTAAGCTTGGGGATGCCCAAGGCACCCCAAGGTAATATTCAAGGAAGACTCAAGCGTCTAAGCTTGGGGATGCCCTGGATGGCATCCCCTCTTTCGTCTACAATCTACCGGTATATCACTTGGAGCTATATTTGTATTCATCACATGATATGTGTTTTATACTTGGAGCGTCTTGTGCTATAGTTTGCTTGCTTTTGTTTGCTTTTTAGTTTGCCACAATCATCTTTGCTGAACACATCTTTTTGAGAGGGACACACATTATTCGTGATTTGTTAGAATACTCACTAGTGCAGAAAAGCCTAGCTATGGCATGCCAAAAACGGCCTTGCTGGCGTGGACGCACGACGCCACCAATATGGCGCCATTGTTAGAAAATACTGCTGGCATTGGCCCTACGCCAGCAGTATTTTGGAGGTTAATGGTGTGCCACATGGCCAATAGCAGCAGTAATTTTCATCAGTAGTGACATTCCATGTTTTCCCGACGCCAGTAATTTGATTTTCAGATTTGAAATAAAAGCTGTACAGTATCGATCCCAACCAAGTTGACAACACAATCCAGTTTAAGAACAGTAATTAAATCAACCTTAAAAAGTACTAAATAGACCCAATAACAACATTTATATATGTTCAGAGTGCACTTATTGATATAGTTCAACAAAGTAGGCAAAGTAACGTCTGAATGTAAAGGTTCAAATAAATGGAGGTGGTAATAACATGAGATCTTCCATGCATGCCAACAAGCTAACTACACTTTTCGGCGGGCGGACTCAGGGTCATAGTCTGGAGTAAGTGAACCATTGTCATCGCTGCCAGCAGGCCTATAGTAGACCATGATTGCATCACGATCATAGTCAAGGTAGAACGTGGCTCTCTACCCAGCTTCCATCTCATAAGCAGTTGCAAGGGCTGTCCAACCAGGGCAACCGAAATAGGTGTGGTTTGGCTCGTTGGTGACAAGACAATTGAATTTTTGGGCTGTTAGCATCTTCATGAGGGTGCACTGGAATGTGATGGTGGCATCAAGTGGAACTCGAAACTTCTCTAAGAAGTCACGCCTTGCCCCGCAAGGGATGACCCGAGCAAAATTGACAGAAAGAACTAACTAGTTAGACAATTTTGGGCACAACCGTATCCATCATATGAAACTAATCAGAACATGTTCTACTATGATACATACTGTCCTAGTGAGGAAGTCATTCGGAAGATCAATGAAGAACTTCTTATCCCTTTGGCATCTCACTGAACCGCAGGTCTCACATGGGGCATCCATTACTGCTTTCATTAAGTTGACAAAAATAAGCAAACATAACAGATTCATAGATATAATGCAACATATATAAGCAGTTAAACTAGCGCTACCCAGCCATCTAGATATTAACACATACTTCTTCTTAAGGAGTTCTACAAACCATGCGTACTTCAAACATAAAACATGCATAAAGTTAATTAAACAGTTCATACGAAATATATATGTAGCGCTATCCATCTAGCAAGCTAGTGGTCAGAGGGACCAGCCTCATGGTCCCTAGTGGACCTACGACACCCCTGCTGACCCTCCTCCTCATGCTCCAAGGCATCCCAGTCTATGAGATCCTCCTCCGCGCTCTTCCTGGCTGCATACTAAAGTAGCATCATCTTGATGGTCTCCACGAGTTTCTCATCTCTCGCAAGCTCGCTCACCAATGGGTCGAAGAACTGCATCTCCGCCTGTTTGTTCTCCTTCTCCTTAGCCCTAGTGCATATCCGAATGCCTGGAGGTGCGAGGAACTTCGCGTACTCACGACACTCAGGGATGTTCAGAATCGCCCCTTCCTGAAAGAACTCTACCGCCATGGCATCATAGGCGCGCGCCGCTAACTCTGGGGTGTCCCAGTGGCGAAGCTCGTGGACGACCTTGTCCTTCCGAATGGTGGCATAGTACTTATTCCCCTTCGGTCGCACACCATGAAACTTCGGAGGCATCTGTTATGGTGCATATATAACTAACAAGTTAGTCAAAATTGAGCATATTGACGAGTACCTGCAAAACCTACAATCTACAATGTAATTAAACGTACACTACATATAACTACAATAAAAACTACACTAAAATCATACTCTACAACAACTACAAGTACACTACTCATACACAAAAACTTCTACACTACAACTAAAGCTACACTAAAAGCTTACACTACAATTACACAGAACTAAAGCTACCCTAAAGTCTTACAGTACACTAAAATCTTACACTATACAACTACACTAAACTAAAATCTTACACTACAACTACAGTAAACTAAAATCTTACACTACAGTAAAATCTTAAACTACAACTACACTAAACTAAAATCTTACACTACACTAAAATCTTACACTACAATTATTACACTACAACTCACCGGCGGCGGCGGAGACGGCGAGGGGGCGTTGTGGGGTGGAGGCGACGGGGGCGGCGGGGTGGAGACGACGAGGGCGGCGGAGGTGGAGGCGGGGGCAGCGGCGAGGGGGAGACGTAGGCGGAGAAGACGAACACGGGGACGGCGGCGGAGAAGATGGCGAGGGGGCGGGGCCGGGGGCGCTGTCGGCTGTCACGGCAGCGGCGCGGGGCGTGGATTTGGAGTGTTTGGGGAATGGGGATGCGGTGGGTTGGTGGGTGGTTAATTAATTAGTCAAACGGGGCTGGCGTTGTAATTGCTGGCGTTGGTCTACGTGGCCAACGCCATTGCTATTGTCTTCAATTTTATTAAATTTTCTTTTTTATTTTTATTTGTCTTTCCACATTGTTTTTATATTCATATAGATATTTAGTTTATTATTTTATTGTGTTCTTATTCTATTATTTATTATTTTGTTAATTTTATATTAAATTTTATTATTTTATGTAAATATATAACATACTAAAAAATAGTTGAAGACCAATAGAACAACATCGATCGATCTCATTAATCTGGCCTACATACATAATAGTTGAAGGATGAAAACAATAACATATATATAAATTCTACTACTTGAACTAGACTATGAACATCATCAGTGTAATGACTCCCACGAGAAAAAATGCTGCCACCGATATAGCTGGGAGAACGAGGCCAAGCATAACAGCAGCTAAAAGCGCATATCGAAGCATCTTGAATTTTTGGATTTGGCCGCGCATCACATCATTCTTGAGCTGCATCTCATCTATCTGTTGTCTCAGTGGTCCAATGGAGTACTCGAGCAACTCGTTACATACTTCTGCACGAGATCAACCCATATCCATGTGTAGCAAAATTTTATCCCTTGTGTCTGGGGTCACAATATATATACATAAACATATAGCTAGTCAGGTGAGCGACAATACTAGATCGACGATATAGAGTTGAATTGTGCAAATTAGCAAAAATAGACCGAGAGGTATTTTCTGTCATATTATACCTTTCCACGGTTAGCGCAGATGTAGAATTCTCACACTGTATTCCATTCTGTGTGCGACATATGCTTATCAACAGGGCGTCGACAGCCGGAAAGCATCACAGGTGTCCTCCCTCGATTCGTGGCAACTTCGGCGGTGGCGTAGCTGCCGGATTGAACGGACGTCACGCTGCAGCGGGATGATTCGCCGGACAGGGCCGGCTGCATTGGCCGTGGCGAGCTCATGCCGTAGCCAACGGGGCCAGAGAAGAGCTCAGTGAAGGCGGCATTGTCCCAAAATTTCGACACACCCCGCCGACGTGGGCTCACACGCGGGGCTCGTGCTGATTCAACAAGCTCCGGTGGGTCCATTGTCACCAAAAGCAGCTAGCTAAGAGGGAGAGTAGAATTTTGTGGAGAATGGAATTAAGTGAATGTAAACAAGGCTGCCAACACATCTATATATAGGCAGAACTTAGTGCTGGCATTCCATAGAAGGGCACGACAGCACTAGAAACATTATCTATGCGTATGTACGTAGACGACGCCAGCAATATCTTCCAACTGGCCAGCATAGCGGGGCCCACATAGTATTGACGTTAGGCAAATTAGCCACGCTAGTACTAACCATATATAGCTGGCGTACAAATTTAGCCGGCGCCAGCACTATTTGAAAAAAGTAGTGTTGGTACTGAAGGAAAATGGCGCGCCACCAACGTAAGTTGTGGCTAGCCGTTTTTCCACTAGTGACTCTATGTGCTTCACTTATATCTTTTGAGCTAGGCAGTTGCTCTAGTGCTTCACTTATATCTTTTAGAGCACGGCGATGGTTATATTTTAAAGAAATAGATGCACTCTCATACTTCACTTATATCTTTTTGAGAGTCTAATAAATAGCAATGGTAATATGCACGGGTTATGAATTTGGTCCTAATATGATAGGTATTCAAGAGGGATATAATAAAAACTTTCATCTAGATCACTGAATATGATAAGTTTGATTCCTTGAAATAGTTTTGCGATATTAAGATTGTCGGGGGGATGAACCCCGGGTAGGCAACGGAGCTCGAACCCCTTCTTAAAAAATCATCGGAGCAAGTCAAGTCCCTCAGGTCGGCTTGCTAGTACGCCGGCTCCTCAGCGCGAGCCGGCTCAGCACGGCGACCCGGCCTAGCCGGCTGGCCCATGCCGGCTGGCCACGAGGGGACGGAGCCTTCGCGACGAAGCAAGCGTGGCTACAGCGCTCCTTCCTTTACGCTGACACAGCAGGCGAGGCTGCAGCTTTCCTTGCGCCCCCGCCCGAGGCGGGCGGTGTCAGGGCGGCGCGGTCCTGTAGCAACAACGGCGCTGACGTCCCTCTGACGACGGACAAGACGCGCCACAGTGCCCCGTACCCAGAGTGACGAGAGACAAGACCTGCCACAGTGCCCCGCGCCAGGCAGGTGCGGCGCACGTGACGACCCGGCAACCCGGCGAACCGGCGGCCCCCACCACCGGCTCCCGGTCAATGACACCAGGGGCCCGCGCCTTAGTAACATTACGATTGTAACCCTGGGGTCAGCCTATAAGACCCCCAGGGAGGCCTCCATGCAGAGGGGGTCGCTTCCTTCGGTTCACTCTCTCCCGTTGCTTGGTTGCTCTTCGCTTCCCTTTTGTGACTCCTTCTCGCTCCAAAGAGCACACACACCCTCTCGCTGCAGAGGCAGAACGGTGGCCTAGCCCCTTCTCCCTCCTCCGTCCGAACAGTTCCCGGAGCGACCTTGTAGCCCTTGTGCTTCCCATACTACACTCGGTAGGATTAGGGGTGTTACCTCTCCAGAGGGCCCCGAACCCGGGTACGTCTCATGTCTCGCACTTGCTCGTGCCAACCTCGCCTCCGGAACCCACCGGCTCCCTCTCGTAGCCCCACCTCTTTAGCCATCTTATGGCATCTGCCGTGAAAATACCACGACATTTGGCGCCCACCGTGGGGCTGCTCGCGGCGCCGGCCGGAGTCAAGTTCCGGACGAGGCCCTTCACCAGCTCCGGCGAGCGCATCGTGCACGGTCTGGTCCGCGCTCCCCGCGCGGCCGACTCGGCCGGCTACGGCGCTCCGCCGGGTACGGACACCGCTTGTCCCGCAGGGTGCTTCATCGTCCCCTTCGGCACGCTGCGCGTCTTCGTCGCGCTCGTCCCTGACGTGTTTCCCAGCGAGGTGCGCTGTTTCGCTGACTCCCCCGTCCCCATTGGCTGCGCCGTCTCCGACGACGTCGCAGGTCTCTGCGCCCGTGTGGAGGTGCTGACCATCGGCACTAGCGCCGGCTCCCCGCGCGACAAGGAGAAGGCCGCCGCGGCTGCCGCTGCCGCGGCTGCAGCCCCGCCACGCCGGGCCGACCCGCTCCACGAGACGATCCAGAGCCTGCGAGCCCCCATCACGCCCGACGCCAACACGGCAGCCGCAGCGGCTCAGCTCAATGAGGACCGTAAGCATCTGCTGGTGGAGGCAACGGAGCTCGCGGCGACGCGGCACCGGCTGGAGTCCGCCCAGCGAGAGTACGACAGCGCCCACGGCTTCACGCCGGCTGCCGCCGAGCCCAGCCGGGTCGCGGAGGTACGGATCCGTGGGGGCGCAATCGGCCGTGCGCTAGGCGCAGGCCGGCCCATGTACGACAGCCCCGTCAAAAACATGCGCGCGGCGTAGGCGAATTTGGCGGATCTCGAGTTCCTGGAGGGCGAGGAGCTCCTGCAGCAGTAGCAGCGCATCCACGACCTCATCACCGCGGCGAACGAGCAGCAGAAGCTCTTCGACCCGGCTCGGCCATCCGCCTCCACCTCAGGAAAAACCGGGGACCCGGAGAGGGCTCTCCGGGACGCGCAACGAACGTCCTCCCACGCCACTAGCGCGAGTCGCTCTGGCCGGCATCGATCCGGTCGGAGCCGGCACAATCGCGCCGCCACTGCCGGAGACGGCGTTCTCGACGAGACGGCTGGCAACGGCCGGGTTCAACTGCTGGAGCCCCCCGTGCAGCCGGTCCGACGGCTCGAGCCGGCCTGAGAAGCCCCCGCGCCGCGCGGCCCCGTAGCTGACCGGCTTGGCCCCCGCGTGCCCTACGACGAAAACGACGCCCGCCACCGCCTCGAACGGCTGGCGCGCTCCACCGCCTTGGAGGAGGAGAGCTCTGTCTGCCCGGCGTGTTTCGGCCCCCGCATTCGTGAGGAGCCCTTCCCCAAAGGTTTCTCGCTGCCTCCCGACTCCCCCAAATACAATGGCGTCACCAAGCCGGAGGACTGGCTATCGGACTACACCACGGCCGTCGGCATAGCCGGCGGCAACCGGTGAGTGGCCGTGCGCTACGTCCCCCTCATGCTGCTCGGCTCGGCCCGGACGTGGCTTAACAGCCTGGGAGCCGGCAGCGTGAACTCTTGGCTGGATTTTGAAGACGCGTTCATCCGCAACTTCACCAGCACGTACAAGCGACCCGGCAAGCCTCGCCAGCTCTCCATGTGCGTCCAGAAGCCAAGCGAACCCCTTCGCGACTTCCTCACGCGGTGGACGGAGCTGCGCAACTCCTGCGAGGGCGTCCACGAGGTCCAGGCCATCCAGTACTTCATCGACGGGTGCCAAGACGGCACTCTGGTCAAGCACCGGCTGGTGTGCGACGAGCCGGCAACCCTGGCGGAGCTCATGGCCGTGGCGGACAAGTACGCTATGGCCGACTCCGTGATGAACGTGAAAGTCACGATCGACGCAGACGGCAAGCTCCTCCCGGTCCAGCCAGCGCCTCCCAAGCCGGCTGGCGACGGCGGCCAGCGCCGCCAAGACAACAACACTAGCAGCGGCAAGCGCCGAAGCGACCAGCTGGCGACCCGCTACGACAACCGGCAGGTCGCCGCTGTGGAAGGGGAGAAGCCGGCTGAACAAGGCTCAAGCCAGCGCCCACGCACCGGCAAGGCCGCCTGGCAGCCCAAGCTATCATTCGAGCAGATGCTCGACGCCCCTGCAAAAACTACAGCGACGTGAAGCCGTCGACGCACACGCTCCGGCAGTGCAGCTTCACCCAGCGCCTGTTGAAGGGCAACCTTCCGCCTCCGCCACCCGGAGCCGGCTCGCAGCAGCCGCCGCCTCCGCTGCCACCCGGCGCCCTCGCCGACAACGCTTTCCCTCGCCCGGACGTGGCCTACGTCGTCTTCACCAGCGAGGGCGATGACAAACACGCCAAGCGCTAGCACCAAGCCGAGGTGAACGCCTTCGTCCCGCCGGTTCCCCAGTACATGCACTGGTCCGACCGGCTGGTCAGCTGGACCCGGGAGGACCACCCGACCGTCATGCCTACGCCGGGTGGCTACGCCCTTGTGGTCGACCCCACCTTCGTCTCCGAGAAGCGCACCTGCCGCTTCTCGCGGGTACTGATCGACGGCGGCAGCAGCATCAACATCCTGTACCGCGACACCATGACCAAGCTCGGCATCGAGGCGCGACAGCTGGAGCCGACCCGGGTCTCTCCTGCTCTCCAATCGGCCGGGTCCGGCTTGACGTCCTGTTCGGCTCCAGCAGCCACTTCCGCCGCGAGCCGATCTGGTTCGAGGTGGTCGATCTGGCCAGCCCCTACCATGCGCTGCTGGGCCGGCCCACGATGGCCAAGTTCATGGCGGTTCCCCACTACGCCTACCTGAAGTTAAAGCTGCCGGGTCCCAAGGGCCTCATCACCATCGTCAGCGACTACAAGAAGTCCCTCGAGTGCGCCAAAGCCGGCTCCCAGCTGGCCGAGTCGCTGGTCATCGCTGAGGAGAGGCGCCAGCTCGACTGGATCGTGGCGCTGGCTAGCGCGTAGCCGGCCATGCCGGCTCCGCCCAAGCCGGCCGCCGACGAGGCCTCTTTCAAGCCTGCCAAAGACACGAAGAGGGTCCCGATCAACCCGGCCGACCCCGGCTCCAGCAAGTACGTCGTCGTAGGCACCGGCCTCGACAGCAAATAGGAAGGCGAGCTCGTCGATTTCCTCCGTGAGAATCAGGACATCTTTGCATGGTCCCCCAAAGACATGCCGGGTGTCCCGAGGGAATTCGCCGAGCACAAACTTCACGTCCGCAAGGACGCCAAGCCTGTCCGACAGCTGCTACGCCGCTTCTCCGAGGAGAAGCGAAGAACCATCGGTGAGGAAATAGCCCGGCTTCTCGCAGCCGGCTTCATCATGGAAGTTTTCCACCCGAAATGGCTGGCCAACCCGGTCCTCGTCCTGAAGAAAAATGGCACCTGGCGCATGGGCATCGACTACACCAGCCTGGACAAGGCCTGCCCCAAAGACCCGTTCGCTCTGCCCCGGATCGACCAGGTCATCGACTCCACAGCAAGCTGCGAGCTCTTGTCCTTTCTGGACACCTACTCCGGCTACCACTAGATCTAGTTGGACCCGGCCGACGCCCTCAAGACGTCCTTCATCACGCCCTTTGGGGCGTATTGCTACATCACCATGTCGTTCGGCTTGAAGAATGCCGGCGCCACCTTCCAGCGCTGCATGCAGAAATGCCTGCTGCCCCAGGTCGGCAGAAACGTGCACGTCTACGTCGACGACATCGTGGTGAAGACCAAGCAGCACCTCACGCTCCTGGCCGACCTCCAGGAAAACTTCGCCAACCTGCGCCGGTTCTAGATCAAGCTCAACCCGGAGAAATGCGTCTTCGGCGTGCCGGCCGGCCAGCTTCTTGGTTTCCTCGTCTCGGAGCGCGGCATCGAGTCCAACCCGGAGAAGATCAAGGCAATCGAGCGCATGCGCAAGCCGACCCGGCTGCGCGACGTGCATAAGTTCACCGGCTGCTTGGCCTCTCTCAGCCGGTTCGTCAGCCAGCTGGGAGAGAGGGCCCTGCTCCTGTATCAGCTGGTGAACAAGACGACGGCGTTCGAGTGGAGCGACCAGGAGGACGAAGCCTTCCGCGACCTCAAGCGCATGGTGTCAACCGCGCTCGTCCTGGCCACGCCGGCTGAGAAAGAGCCACTCCTGCTGTACGTCGCCGCCACCTCCCGAGCCGTCAGCATGGTGCTGGTCGTCGAGCACACGGAGGAGGGCAAGGTGCAGCCGGTTCAGCGCCAGTGTACTTCCTGAGCGAGGTGCTATCCGCCTCCAAGAAGAACTACCCCCACTACCAGAAGATGTGCTATGGCGTGTACCTCGCCGCCAAGAAGCTGAGGCAATACTTCCAAGAGCACGCCATTACTGTGGTGAGCACGGCCCCCATCGGCAAGATCATGGGCTGCTTGGATGCCTCTGGCCGGGTGGCCAAGTGGGCCATCGAGCTAGCCGGCCACACGATCCTCTACGAGCCCCGCACCACCATCAAGTCCGAGGCGCTAGCCGACTTCCTCGTCGACTGGACGGAGACCCAGTACCTGCCGCCGGCTCCCGAGTCGACTCACTGGCGCATGCACTTTGACGGCTCCAAGATGCGCAATGGTTTGGGAGCCGGCATCGTGCTGTTTTCCCCCAAGAACGACCGGCTACGGTACGTACTGCAGATCCATTTCGCCGCCTCCAACAACGTTGCCGAGTATGAAGCTCTCGTGCACGGCATCCGGCTGGCCAGAGAAATCGGCATCCGGCCCATCCTCTGCTACGGCGACTCGGACTTGGTGGTGCAACAAGTTTCCGGCGACTGGACGCCAAAGACGCCAACATGGCCAGCTACCGTTTCCTGGTCCAGCAGCTCTCTGGCGGGTTCGAAGGTTGCGAGTTCCTCCACGTCCCCCGCGCGGACAACGAAGCGGCCGACACACTGGTGAAAATGGGCTCCACCCGGCAAGCCATCACATCCGGCGTCTCCCTCGAGAACCTACAGAAGCCGTCCATGAAGCCGTCTCCCAAGTCGGAATCCATCTTTGTCCCAGACGACCCCGACGCGCCCCCGCCCAACCTTGGAGTTCCCGGCTCCGCCTCGGGGACTGCCGTCTCTAGCTTGGGGACTGTCGGCTCCGGCTCGGGGACTGCCGCCTCCGGCTCGGGGACTGCCGCCTCGGATCCCATCCCGGTGGCCGTCTTCGCCGTGGTAGCAGCTCCATCCTGGGCTCGGCCGATCCTCGCCTTCCTAGAAGGCGGCGACCTGCCCAACGACGAGACCGAAGCCCGGCAAGTGCAACGGCGAGCATCCGCCTATAGCATCATCAACCACGAACTCGTCAAGCGCAGCACGACCGGCGTGTTCCTGCGCTGCGTCGAGCAGGACAATGGGATCGAGATCCTCCTCGACATCCACCAGGGCGAGTGCGGGCACAACGCCGCCTCGCGGTCCCTGGTGGCCAAGGCCTTCCGCCACGGTTTCTACTGGCCCACGGCCTTGCAAGATGCCGAGCAGCTGGTCCTCAAGTGTGAGGGCTGCCAGCGTTTTAGCAAGCGCAGCCACCAGCCGGCTTTAGCCCTCCAAACCATCCCCATCACGTGGCCCTTCGCCCTCTGGGGACTCGACATGGTGGGGCCCTTCAAGACCGCCTGAGGCGGCATGACACATTTGCTGGTCGCCGTCGACAAGTTCACCAAATGGATCGAAGCTCGGTCGATCAAGAAGCTTGACGGGCCCACCGCCGTCCGGATCATCAAGGATATCGCAGTTTGCTACGGCGTGCCGCACAGCATCATCACGGATAACGGCACCAATTTCGCCAAGGGCGCGCTGGCCCACTACTGCTCCGCATCCGGCATCCGGCTCGACTTGGCCTCCGTCGCACACCCCCAGTCGAACGGCCAGGTCGAGCGGGCAAACGGCCCCATCTAACCGGCATCAAGCCGCGACTCGTCGAGCCGCTCATCCGCTCACCCGGCAGCTGGCTGGATGAGCTGCCAGCCGTCCTCTGGAGTCTCCGAACGATGCCCAACCGCTCCACCGGGTTCACCACGTTCTTCCTCGTCTACGGAGCCGAAGCAATCATTCCAACCGACGTCGAGTTCGATTCGCCCCGGATAACCATGTACACAGAAGCCGAAGCAAAGGAGGCACGTGAAGACGGCGTCGACTTGCTCGAGGAGGCGCGCCTTCTGGCCCTCAGCCGGTCCACCATCTACCAACAAGGGCTGCGCCACTACCACACCAAGAAGATCAAGGCCCTCGCGTTCCGCGAGGGCGACCTCGTGCTCCGGCTCGTCCAGCGAACAGCCGGCCAGCACAAGCTGGCCTCTCCTTGGGAGGGCCCCTTCATCATCAGCAAGGCTCTCTGCGACCGGAACGCGTACTTCCTCATCGATGCGCAGAAGCCGAACAAATGCAAGAGAGATGCAGCCGGCGAGGAGTCCAGCCGGCCCTGGAACGCGGAGCTCCTCCGTCCATTTTACAGTTGAACGCGCGCACGTATGTATCACCACCTTTTGAGTTTAATGAAAGCAGCAAGCCCCCCCCCCCCCCCGTGCGACAGCAGGCGCCCACTGAGTCGGCCCAGCCGGCTCGGGGGCTTCCTTTTCCCTTTTTACTAAGCTCTGTGTCTACACACTTCCCCGTTTTCGTTTCACCCGCCGAGTTAGCCCAGCCGGCTCGGGGGCTAGCCGGCCAGACCGCGCCTCGCCATATTCTCCTTAGTCCATCTCGAAGCGTATGAACCGCCACAGCCCTCTCTTCCCCAGCCACAGCCGGCTCCCGGCTGTCCGGCCGGCAAGATCCAAAGGCCGGAAGCATCGTCACGTAAGAACGGATAAGGAGGAGAGCCCGGCTCGGCCAACCCGGCCCTACCCGCCATCACTTATCCACCGCACGACTGGCTGCGCGCCAGCCGGCTTCGTCGCCTGCCGCCAGCCGGCCCAGTGGGTGTTTTCGCTCGCGCTCAAACGTCCGAAAAAGCCTAAGTATTGTGCGTCCCCCCTCAAGGCCGAATCCCCGTCCTAGCCACAGTCCGCAACCCGGCTGTCCGGCTAGCGGGAAGGAAGCCCGAAGAAAAGACAAACAGGAAAAAGGCCCAAAGCCGAACAACAAAGAGGGAAAACACGACAGTTGGCGCCACAAAATTTATAAACAACACGGGCCCACGTCCTCAAGTTCATTACATAAACTACACCCCCAATGGGTGGACCTGCTACCTAACAAAATTCAAGTGATCGAGTACAGGAAAGTTAAAGATAAGCCCAAGGCGGCGCTTGCGTCGGCTCCGGTCGGCGTCGGCTCGGCAGAGGTGGAGGCGGCTCCGGTCGGTGCTGGCACGGCGGAGGTGGATGCAGCCGCCGGGTCGGACCTGGAGTTCTCCGGCCTCTCGGTCGTCGCGGTGTCGTCCGGCTCGGCTTTGTCATCGGCGTAGGCCCACGTCTCGGCCGAGCTGCCATCCGGATCATTGAGCTGTAGGCCGAACTCGTCGGCAGGGAGCTCCTCGCCATCTTCCGTCTGCTCCAAGACGAATTCGTCGTACGGAGCGAACGAGGCCAAGTAGCTGGCCCGCCCGGCGATCCGCCGCGCCTGCGCCGCCAACTGCTACTCCACGCCGGCCCGCTGCGCCGCCAGGCGGTCAAGATCCATGCCGGGATACCACGACGCCACAAATTGCAGTGCCGTCTCCGCGCCGGCGCGAGCCGCAGGTGCCCTCCACGCACCGAGCCGGTCCACGCCGGCCTCCAGCCACCGCGCCAGCCGGGTGACGCTGTTCGACGCCACCGCGCTCGGCCAAAGGCTCTGCGCCATGGCCAGGCCGGCATCGAACAGCCGGCGCATGTGGCCCTCGACGGCTCCAAGATGGGCCTCGCCAGCCAGGATGATCTCCGACAAGGTCCAGGCGGCGTAAACGTCGACGTCCGCCCCTAGCGCGCGCTGGTCCGCCCGGTGGGCATACACGGCCGCATCGGCCGCCTCCTGCGTTTCGAGGAAGACTCCTGCCAAAGAAGGAAACGAGTTAGCCAGAAGAAAACAACTTGCCGGCTCGGCCAGCCGGATTGAAGAAAAAATGGTACTCACGGGCGAAGGCCTCATCGAGGTGCTGCGCCTCGCTCAGCATCCCGTGCTCCCGCACGGCCGATGCGCGGGCCTGAGCCTCGAGATCCTTCTCGAGCTGGGCGACCCTCCTGCCGGCGTTCGCCAGCTCCTTGGCCGCCTTGCCGCGCTCTTCCGCCAGCCGGCCCAGCTCCGTTTGGTGGCCCTCCTCCGCCTTGGCCTTCTCGGCCGCCAGCCGGTCCACCTCGGCTTGGAGCCGGTCGCGGTCGGCAACGGCAAGATCGCGCTGCTCGCCGGCTTCGGCAAGCCGGCCTCGGAGACCCGGCACCTCGGCCGCATTAGCTGCGCGACAAGGTTCCCGGTCAGACGCCGGAAGCAAGGACAAAAAGAAAGAAGGGCGAAGCCATAAGATTCGACCCGGCTGCTCCGCAGTTCGGCCAGAATCTCGGGGGCTACCCCCAGTGGGTGCGCTGGCGCGCCCCCACTGAAGACGTGCAAGACGTACCATGGACCCGGCGCAACTCCTCCTCCTTGCCGGCTAGCTGGGCTTTGACCCCGCGGAACCGCTCCAAAAGCCGATTATACGCGGCGGCCCGCAGGTCGTACAGGTGCTGCGCAAAAGTTAAGTAAGAAGAACGCAAAGGACGGGCTATAAGATTCGAGCTGGCTGCTCCGCAGCCAGGCCCGAACCTCGGGGGCTACACCCAGTGGGTGCGCTGGCGCGCCCCCACTGATTCGACGATCAAGACAAGAAAAGAAGGAGAGACTCACCGCAAACGCCTGCTCCACCTTCCGCGCCGCCTCCTGGTCGTCCCGGACGAAGGCCTGTAGGCGTTCGCTCCGCCCGCGAAATTGCGAGCCAAGGCATCCGCCGCGTCGTCCTCCCGAGTGCTCGCCCACGGATGCTGCATCGCGGTCCCGGAGGCGGATCCGCTTCCACCCGGCCGCTCGGAGGATGCAGCGGCTTGGGGCGGAATGACCACTATGGCACCAGCGTCTCCAGCCGCGGCCTCCGGGGCCGGCGTCGGCTGCGCTTGGCCGGATGGTGCGGGGTCCGCCCTCGCCTCCTCCTGCCGGGTCGGCCTGGGGCGGCGTGTCCACGACGATGTCCTCATCGACGTCCGACTCGCCATCGGCCGGCTCCGTCCGCCCGGCCGACTCCGTCACCCCCTCCGGCTGCGGCTAGACGATTGTCACCGCCGGCTCCGTCCCCCGCTCCATCTCCGGCCAGGCCGTGCCCGCGGTGATCCTGGCCTACTTTGCGGAGGCCCTCTCCCACGCCCGGGCCGAGGCCTCCTCCATCTCTTTCGCAGCCTCCGCGCGATCCTGCCAGGCGTCGCGTCTCGCCGCGTCGAGGTCTTGGCCGGAGTGGCGGGCTTCGATGTCCTCCTCCGCGGTCCGGGCTGGCTCAAGGTCGATGGCGCTGCTCCGGGTCTTCCGCCAGATGGCCTCGCCAGCCGCGGCCTCCGCGGCCGCCAACACCAGGTCAACGGCGGACCTGTGCACAACAAGTTCATCACCACAAGGGCTCAAGCAACAAAACAAGCAAGTGATCAGAAACAGACAAGAATCACTCACCCGATGACCTTCGGAATCCGGCAGCCGGCCGCATGGGAAGGAGTCGGTCGAGTCGAGGCCGGCCGCGAAGCGCCCGGCGGCGGCGGCGCCGACGCGGGAGAGGGCCATCGTCAAGAAGAAGACGACGTGCTTGCCCTCCTGCGGCTGCGGCACCCTCTCTGGGCCGGGCGCGCGCACGACCAGCGCCTCTGCCTGCGGCAGCCGCTTCGTGCGGCGAAGGTACCGGATGTTCTCCTCGGTCATGATCGAGCCCTCCCAAGAACCTTTTGGCAGCGCCATTGGAGGGCTTCGCTGGCGTGGAGACGCGGTGAAGGAAAGGAGGAGGAGGAGATGGCTGTGAGCTGCGGGCCTCGGGTCGCGGCGTGCGGCGGCTGGCGCGAGAGCACGCGGCGGTAGCGCTTCGTTCGGGCGTGGTGGAGGAGAAGCAGAGGAGGAGCAAGGGGCGGGAGTGTGTGCGGGAACGTTTCCGTCGCACTTCTCCCCTTATCATTTATAACCGCGAAGAGAGTGTGGGGGAGTGGGATCGTTTGCGCCCACGGTCCCCACTCCTCTGCATCGTGCGCGCGCGTTTTACGCGCACATTTACTGCGCGGGGAAGCGCAACCGTCAAGCGCCGCGGCAGTAAATCCCTCGCGAGCGGGCCGACGGTGCGTCGTGGCGGGCCCGGTCTGCAGTCGCGTCCCGTCACGCGCGTGGGCTGGCAGGCCTCGCCCGCTGCGGAGCACCACGTGGCGTTCCGTCAGGCCGCAGCGGGCACGAATCGCCGTATGAAGCAAGACTCGACCAACGGGCATTTCCGTTTCCTGCCCAGGCCGGGGTGCCGCGACCCGGCAACCGAAAGCCGGCGTCCGTGTCCACCGTGCCGGCATGCGGACGAGCAGAGCCGCCTGGCCGGGCTCCTGCACTTCACCAACAAAACCGACTCTTTAGGGGGTAAGCTGCGAAGGCCCTCCTCCTTGGAGCCGGCGAGCCTTCACAGCTTCGGGGACTACTGTCGGGGGGATGAACCCCGGGTAGGCAATGGAGCTCGAACCCCTTCTTAAAAAATCATCGGAGCAGGTCAAGTGCCTCAAGCCAGCTTGCCAGTACGCCGGCTCCCCAGCGCGAGCCGGCTCGGCACGGCGACCCGGCCTGGCCGGCTGGCCACGAGGGGACGGAGCCTTCGCGACGAAGCAAGCATGGCTACAGCGCTCCTTCCTTTACGCTGACAGAGCAGGCGAGGCTGCAGCTTTCCTTGCGCCCCCGTCCGAGGCGGGCGGTGTCAGGGAGGCACGGTCCTGTAGAAACAACGGCGCCGACCTCCCTCTGACGACGGACAAGATGCACCACAGTGCCCCGTACCCAGACTGACGATTGACAAGACCCGCCACAGTGCCCCGCGCCAGGCAGGTGCGGCGCACCTGACGACCCAGCAACCCGGCGACCCGGCGGCCCCCACCACCAGCTCCCGGTCAATGACACCAGGGGCCCGCGCCTTAGTAACATTACCATTGTAACCCTGGGGGTCGGCCTATAAGACCCCCAGGGAGGCTTCCATGCAGAGGGGGTCGCTTCCTTCGGTTCACTCTCTCCTGTTGCATGGTTGCTCTTCTCTTCCCTTTAGTGACTCCTTCTCGCTCCACAGAGCACACACACACTCTCGCTAGAGAGGCAGAACGGTGGCCTAGCCCCTTCTCCCTCCTCCGTCCGAATAGCTCCAGGAGCGACCTTGTAGCCCTTGTGCTTCCCATACTACACTCGGCAGGATTAGGGGTGTTACCTCTCCAGAGCGCCCCGAACCTGGGTACGTCTCGTGTCTCGCACTTGCTCGTGCCAACCTCGCCTCCGGAACCCACCGGCGCCCTCTCGTAGCCGTACCTCTTTAGCCATCTTATGGCATCTGCCGTGAAAATACCATGACAAAGATGGTAATATGTCGGTGGTGCTAGTAGATAATTGTGGTTTTGTAAGAATATTGGTGTTAAGGTTTGTGATTCCCGAAGCATGCACGTATGATCTGTCATTATGCTAAGAAGTTGGAGCATGATTTATTCTCGATTGTCTACCTTATGAGTGGGGGTCGGGGACGAGCGATGGTCTTTTCCTACCAATCTATCCCCCTAGGGACATGCGTAGTAGTACTTTGCTTCGAGGACTAATAAACTTTTGCAATAAGTATGTGAGTTCTTTATGACTAATGTGGGTCCATGGATTATATGCACTCTCACCTTTCCACAATTTTCTAGCCTCTTCGGTACCGTGCACTGCCCTTTCTAACCTCGAGAGTCGGTGCAAACTTCGCCAGTGCATCCAAACCCTGTGATATGATACGCTCTATCACACATAAGCCTCATTATATCTTCCTCCAAACAGCCACCATACCTACCAATTATGGCATTTCCATAGCCATTCCGAGATATATTTCCATGCAACTTCCACCATTATTTTTATATGACACACATCATCATTGTCATATTGCTTTGCATGATCATATAGCTGACATAGTATTTGTGGCTCAGCCACCGTTCATCATTTTTCATACATGTTACGCTAGTATCATTGCACATCCTGGTACACTGCCAAAGGCATTCATATAGAGTCATATTTGTTCTAGTATCAAGTTGTAATTTTTGAGTTGTAAGTAAATAGAAGTATGATGATCATCATTATTAGAGCATTGTCCCAGTGAGGAAATAAAAAAAAGAAAAAAAGAGGCCAAAAAGAGCCCACGAAAAAAAGACAAAGAAAAAAAGAAAAAAAAGAAAAAAAAAGAAAAAAAAATGAGAGAAAAAGAGAGAAGGGTGTGACACCCTGTTTTTTCCCAACTTTTATTTTCAAAACCCATTTGAATTTTATTTGGAATTTGGTTTGGATTTTAATTTGAATGGCTCTATGGACTTAAAACTTGGGAATATTTTTTTTACTTTCCTTTCCCAAGTGAATCAAAGCCTTCAAAAAACTTCTCCCAAGTCATGTCATTTCCATTCTTGACCATGTGAACCTTGGGTATGAGGAAATAGTCATAATTTCAGTCTGTAAAGCAACTATATTTTATGTTGCTCCAAAATTTCTGAAATTTTACCAGGACATTCTCCTACCCATATGAACACCCTCCACCAAATTTTGGCCTATTTCATTTAGCTATTATTTCTCAATAATTCTCCCAAGCTTCTGTCCAGAAGGGAGCATTGTGAAGGAAGTACCATTTATACTTACCCAAATGGTATGAAATTTTTATAGCATCTTCCCACCACAAAATAACCCTCAAATACCAAATTTCACCTCAAGGAGCCTATCCATGTGAGTGCAACATCTTCAACAAATTTCTAGACCAAAATATGGTTTGTACTTGAACCATGCTGTAAACTTTGCAAAAATTCGTGAAATTTTTCCAGCTTATAGTCCTTCCAAGATAAGTAGCTCACACTAAAATCCAGCCTTATCCATCTAGACGTTTTCCCTCAAAAATTCGAGTAAGTTTCTGACCAGAAACTGTTTTTGACAAAACCCATCATCCCAGGCTATCTCTAGCCTTGCTAGTGGCATAGGCCACCTCTTGGGTGTCAGGTCGACACCAAAGACAAGGGCTGCCGGGTTAGGGTGCACCGCGTGCGCCTGTGCATGCGGTGACCATGCGACTGGCGTGCCATGGCCGCGCTCTGCGCACTGACCGCGCTCGGTCGCGTCGACCAGGCCAGCTGTGGCCGCCCCCGGTTGTCCTCTGGTGCCGACGTCGTCCCAGCCGCACGCGTGCCCCCTCCAGAACCCTCTTCCACCTCCGGCGAAGCTCGCCACCCCTTGCGGCCAAGTTCACTCACGGGCAGAACAGTGCGCCGCGGTCGCTGCCATTGACCGCACGCCCTTATTGGCTCCGGACCTGTCCCATTGCCCCTGCGTGCTCACGTCCCCTCCTTACGCGCCCCTGCGCGCTCACGTCCCCTCCCTACGATGGCCAGCTCACCCCGGAGCTCGTTCGCATCTCCTCGGCGCCGATCGACATGGGCACCTCCCGCCCGGCTATAAAAGCCGCAGCCCGGAGCCCCAGCTATTCACCACCCACCCTCCCCGTCTCCCAATCGACCACCGGCGCCACCCACTCGAGCCAGGAGGCTCTTCTTCTTCTCCTCCGGCCAGTGCTCCGCCGTTTGGTCCTCACAACAGCCAGCTTGTTCTGGTGCATCTCCGGTCAGGCTGGGGTCACCGTTGCACTCCCCGTAGTTCACTGGCCCTCCCCAACCTCTTGCCCGTGCCATTGGTCGTCGGAATTGCCAATTCCGTTGACGCCCGAAGCTCGCCGCCGTCGGAGAAGAAGGGGGCGTCGCCGTCCGGCTGTCTCCCGCTGAGCTACGGGTACGAGTGGCTTCGTCTCGGTGCGCCCTATCCATCCCCGCCTTCTCCCAACTCCGGCGCTGCCTCCTCACCGCCGTTCATCACCGGTAAGGCCGCCGTCCCTCTGCTCCCTCTTTCTCTCTTTAAAAATTACAGAGGGGACCCACCCGTCAGCCCCTCACTCCTTCTCTAAACCGTTTTCGAATGAAGGCATACTGGCAAAATACGCCTTCGACGTCAGCCTATGTAGGATTTCCAGAAAATTCATTTTAATCTATTTTGAATATTAGTTTGACTCAACTTTGACCAGTCCTATCTTTTAAACCATAAGTCCAAATGAGTTCATTCTTTTTGCATTATTTTTCTTGTGAGCTTCTTTATTTGCTGGTAAAATTTGGTATTTTTCTCATCTGTTTAGAATTTCTGGACAGAGAAAAATGCTCTATGTATTATTTACAAATGTTTCCAAAATTTTTTTTCAGAGTGATTTGAATAGTTGGTGAAGTCCAGGAGTACTCCCACACTCCTTTGGTGCAAGGCAAGCCACAACTCTCATTTACATGACTGCATTGCAATGCCATGGTTTTAAATTAGTATTTAGGCTAAAATTTGAATTATTCATAATTGGTTTATTCATGGAACACCTAGAGGAATTCTTGGATATGTTACTGCCATGTTGAAGATTGGATTGTTGGTGACTAGTAGTCTACAAGTTTGGATGATGCCATGATGCTGTTGGATTAGGAGATTACCGTCTATGATTACTTTGTGATTTCAGTCCAGCATTTTGACTATGGAATTAGTAGCAGTAGCTTAGTCATATTGCTCATTGGATTACTAGTTGGCTATTGTTCTAACTTGGATTACTGTGATACCGGAGTATCAGTTATAACTGAGAAGTTACTTGGGGATAAATTCCTTCATTCGTTGATCAAGTGCCGCTGAACCGAGCTTTCCAGTGCAGCCACATCTGCCGGAATGGGACGGCCTTAAATTGGTCTAACCTTGTGCTCTTTTATCAGTACCACCAAAAAGGGAAAATTATGCGTGCGTGCTACCCTGATCAGGTAGAGGGCGATAATCTTGTGAGCCCGGTTTGGTTATTTTGCTCAGGTCCCCGTTTGGGACAGTTTAGTTTGTCCACGACGGTGGCAGGTGTCAGAAGTTACACAGGGGCCACCCAGGGCATGACCTCAGAGAGGACGTGTCGGTGGTATGATAGAAAAGTCACAGGTTAGGCGAGTTTCGTTGGATGAATGTCCATGGTGTGGGTAAAGTGCGCAACCTCTGCAGAGTGTAAAAATCTATTCGAATAGCCGCGTCCACGGTATTGGACACAGTTCATACTAAGTCACACTGTCGGATCAACACCAATGATGGAATGACTTGTTAATGATGGAAGAACTAGTCTAGGAATAGTGGGGTAACCGCTTGGGAGAAGACCGTTGTTTATCTTGGAGATGATCTCTAGAATGATCGTTAAATGATCGTGATCATGAGCGTAGATGGTTCGACTGGATAACCAAGAGCAGTGCGGTCTCTGTGACCTTAAACAATGGTGACTATTGCAGACAGTTCAGAGAGAACATGTTTAATATTTTCTTCTACTCTTTTAATAACAACTGGTCCAGATATAATCAAGACTGCCTTGATGCTCTTGTTTGTTGTGAGCTTGCGAGTACATTCAAAGTACTAACCTGGCGTGTCAAGCCAGTTTGGAGGTGTTGCCATGTTTGCATAGCCCGAGGATTCCGAGTTGCGAACTAGGACGTGTCCCAGCCAGATTCCCTGCGGAGTGGAGTCCATCACCGTCATCGTTGTTCCGCTGCTAGTAGTTGTTCCGCTGCTAGCATAGGGCTACCCTTGCCGGCATAATATTGCCGTGTCGATGTAACCCTTTGTAATACCCAAACCTTTGTACCTCAATTATTTGTAATAAAGAGCTGATTTGTTCTCAAGCAGTGCCGTATTCCAGAAGACTTGATCTCTGGGCTGGAATACGGGGTGTTCCGGTTCCTTTGAGCCGGGGTGCCACAAGGTTTGGTATCAGAGCAGGTCTGGCTGTAGGACGCCCTAGTCAGCGCAAGCATTAGAAACCGATAGTATAGAGTCTAGCTTGCTTGCTGCATTTGGTTGTTGCATTTGTTTGCTGCATAGCATGCATATAGACTTATTATATTATCGCTAACGGTTGATCTTGTGAGTGTAGGTGGCATCGGTTTCGATCCACTACCTGCACCCTCCTGTTTTGCATGCTTGCCCTTTGGTGTTTGGTGTCATCTCTGTCCCAGCGGAGTGATGCCGAGGTACCTAGTGGTGTCGATCATTTGCAGGATTGATGCACAGGTATCGCACCAATATTTTCTCTTCAGCCACACCTATTGTTTCGGTGGTAGACATGTTTCTACCCCGGATCTTGCCATCTAACCCGCCGTTTGGCAACCCTCACCGGTCTTTGTTACCCGAAAAGGGCAATGCCAGCAAACCCTAATTTCCACTGCTATCCCACCCTATCACCCATTCCCTGGACGAGTACGGTTCCCTTTCATCCGCTTGATGATGATGTGGTCGTGACATCCGAGTTCCGCTACATGATCACCGAGTCCGATCTCACCTCCGAGCCTGTCCAGATGCAACCGGTGCTGAGCCAGCGCTTGGTGTAGCTTTGTTTACACCAACCCCTCCACCCGTGGATTCACTTTCGTGCACACCGCAACAGTGTATTAGATCGTAGTACCGGAGTTTCCTCGAGAATTGTGTGCTTAAGTAGGCATGCATAGTGAGGTGAATAGCAATAAAAGGTGATGTTGCTCATATGTAATCTTGATGCCTTGTGTGCTTTTGTTCAGTCGTTTCTTTTGCTTCTTTCTTTGGGCCTTCGGTGTTGCCTTACTTCCCCTTATGGAAGTTGCTCATCAACCGAGACCGGACCCGAAGAAACAGTGAGGAATTCAATTATTTTGAAGCTCAGCTAAACAGTATGGAATCATCAGTGGACTGCATTATGTTGGGAATATCTGGTTTGAATACAAATGATATTCGGAATTGACTATCAGCATCAAGGCTACCTCAGTGTGCAACCATCACAATCGTAATGAACCAGCTGGAAGACAAGTTGTGTGCAAGATAACAGTACATTTCCAGTCAAAGGAATATCAAAGGTATATATCTATGGCATTCAGTCCGCACACTATGGTGAGAAGCTTCGGGTGTAAGAAAATCCAGTCTTTCTCCGCACACTACCAGAGAAGCTTACGACACAAGTTTCCGCAGCCTTCCTCGGCACGATATGTGGATGACTCCCAGCATAAGATATTCAGTCTTCTTCGGTAAGCCACCGCAGAAAGCTTCCGGCATAAGGCACCAAATCTTGGGACAATAATCTTGACAGTGGGTATCAAGGCCAGCTTCCTCACACCCGACAAAGTCACTGTCAGGTATGATTGACCACATCAATGAGCTCTACACAAGTAACTGTGAACCTGGTATATGATCCTGATGAACCCTTGCTTACCTTTCCTGGTAACGGCACCACGCCTGTGTTCTGAGCTGCTTTCGGTCGTCCAGGGTGGATGCCGCCTTTATATTTCTCTTTTGAACAACTGGCCCGTGTTTTGAGCTACTTTTCGGCAGTCTCAGGCAGCTGTTGAGTTTCTTTTTGTAGCAGTGACCCTATGCTCTGAGCTGTTCTTCTGCCGTCTTAGGGAACTGCTACATTCTTCTTATCAACACTGCCTCATGCTTTGAGCTGCTTTTCAGCCGTTGTGAGCCATGGTTGAGTGATCTCAGTAATGTCCCAGATCTGAGTTGTAAAGGCCATTCTAGTGGCTACTGATTTATTTGCCGATTTCATGGAAAGGTTTGGATGATCATTGCCCTACAGGTAGAGTTTGTGAGACGATAAACTTGCCAGTTAAGCGTTGTTGCATGATCATAGGATAAGGATAATGTATGTTTGCCGGAATATTGCACCTGACAACACCTATGGTCACACAAAGGGTTAAGGGTATATAAGGCCAAGTTCTTTCGGCAACAGTTTCAGAAAAAGAAAACAATAATGAAGGAGCAAGACCGGCAATACAGGTGTGATAATCGTTGCCCGAACAACACGATACGGATACCCAAGATAGTATGATTCTGTATCGATCACCAGGGCTATGATTCCCAGCATGGTTTTGAACACGGAGGACATATATCTAGTAACCCGATGTAATGATTAAATGTTTTTCGCCCACCAAGGGAATTTGTTCACGACTCCATGGAATACTATCAGTGCCGGATAGAGGAATGTCACGTCAATGGGGAAATGACTTCCGGACTTATGGCAAAATGACAAATTCCAGTTATGATAATATCAGATAAGCTAGCAGACCTAAAAGAATTGGATTCAGAGTAAGGATGAATCTATGAAGAAAGGCCTGTCAGAATATGGGATACGACAAAGCAAACCACCCCAGAGCAAGGCAGTCAGTCAGCTGAAATTCAATGGGAACATCATATAAAGGAAAAAAGGATATCCGAGTTGGAAACGGTCTCCTTAAGTAAGAGTATTCATACTTGTTCCCTGAGCAACCAAATCTCGAGGACGAGATTTTTATAAGGGGGGTAGGTTTGTAACACCCCGATTTTTGGCCCTTTCTTTTTCTTTTGGATTTCTTCGAATTTTTATTTGGAGTTCCTTTTCGGTGGCCCTGTGGTCTTGAAACCTGGGAAGATCTTCTCTCCTGCCACTTCCAAGTGGCTTGTCATTCTCAAATCTATCCCAAGGCCATGTCATTTCCATCTTAGCCCAACCCCAATATTTATTTATTGGGAATATTCTTTTCTATTAAAGGAATAACCCTGTTTGCCCTAGGTTATGAAGCAACCTATATTTCTGTCTTTCCTAAAATTCCCACAAAATTCTCATAAATTCTTTGGATCATATCTTCCACTAACATGTCAAAACCCATCATTGCCTAGTTCAAAAATAATTCAGGAATATTGATTTTCCATTCTGTCCAGAATGCACTTTGTGAAGGAAGTGCTATTTATCTTTTCCTGATTGCCTTCAAAAAGTTTGGGCACTCTTTCACATCCAAATAATTGCCACATACCAAAATTCAGCTTCATTTGCCTAGTAAATCTTCCTCAGCAAATTCCCAAAGTTTCTGACTAGAGAGAAGCTTTGTGAAGGAAGTGCTACCTAGGCTTATCCAAATGAGTTGAAATTTTGGCAGATCATCCATATGATCAAATCATTACTCTCCACCAAATTTCATCTCCATCCAACAACCTATGTGAGCACACCTTCAAATCTTGGTTTCTGGTCACAATTTCAGTTTGTGAAGCAACTATATTTTATATTGCTTCATAAAATCTGAAATTAATCCAGGACCTAAATATCCCTATATCATTTGAGCATTCCAAAATTCACATCATTTTGCCAATCCATTTGCTCCACAAAATCCCCCCAAGTTTCTGTCCAGTAGAAAGCATTGTGAAGCGAGTACCATTTTGGTGTATCCAAATGGTATGAATTTTTTGCAGTGACTTCATATTCCCAAATGATCATACTCCGCCAATTTTCAGCCCAATCTAGTCATCCAGGTGAGTGCTACTTCCTGATCTAGTTTCTGGACCAAATTTGGTGGTTGTAAAGCAACTATGTTAAATATTGGTCCAAATCTCTTCAAAATCCACAGGATCATAGTCCTTCCTACCCTAAACCCCGAAGACATCCTGGTTAGCGCTTATCTCATCCCATGTGACCACAACTTCATGATCAAGTTTGCTACAACAAACTTCTGTTGATGCTACCCATTAGCACTAAGTGGCTTTCTTTGTTCTATCACTTCAGAGAGGTCCTACTTTGGAAGGACTACACACTAGACATGCTTTTACTGGCTAGAGCACACCGTGTGCACCTGTGCACGTAGTGACCACGCTGTTTGCAAGCGTTGGGCGCGCTCTGTTCGTCGTTTAGCTCCGACCCCTCCTCTGCTCGTCGTTCTCGCGCGTCCCAGCTTGTCCCAGAGCTCCGTGGCAGCATCGCGCTCACTCCCCAGCCCTGGCCCCCTCCTTCTTCGCCCTCCTCGCGCCACGGTAGCCCCAGCCGCATGCGCACAGTGGCCGAGTGGCCGACCGGAATTCGCCTCTACCGCGTCTACCCTCCTCTGGCGCTCCACTAGCCCCCTCTCGTTGCCATCAACCTCCCCGCGCGTGCGAATGCATACGCGGTCGCGTCAGAGCGGCGCCCACCCGTCCGCGGCGGCATCCGGGCACGGCATCTTCACCGCGGCTATATAAGCCCACCCGAGCCCCTCCTCTCCTCACCAACAGCTCTCTCTCACTCCCATGGCCCTCCCCAACCTCTTCCTTGCGCTCGAGGAGCTCTCTTCGCCTCCCTCTGGCCGCCATTGCCGCCTCGGCCTCAGCTAGGATTCAAGCAATGCCGGCCCTCCCTCCTCCTTCTGACCTCACCAACCTCTTCCCCGAGCTCCAGTGATCCTCCCCATATCCTCGTTTCATCGCCGGAGTGCACGTGGCTGCGACCCCCAAGAACGGCCGCCGCCCCCGTCCACGGCCACTGCGAGCCGCCGTGGCTGCAGCCCTCCCCGATGCACGCTCTACGTTTGGACGGACGCAACGCTCCTACCTGAGCTCGCTGGTGCCCTCTCCCCGGCCGGAGGCGGCAGGGCCAGCACTGGCCGAGCCATTGCTCTGCTTCTCCTCTGCTCCGCGCGCGGGAGCAACAGGAGGAAGAAGGAGACCTAGCCAGGCGGCCCCCTCTCCCCTCGGCCCCACCTGTCGGTCTTAGCATTGACCCAGCCCCGGGCCCGCGTGGGATAAGTGGAGGCGCACTTTGCAAAGTGCGTCTTCGGGCAAAAGTGCGCTTTCCCTTCTCTGAAACCGTATTCCCGCGAAGTACGTTTTCTGCTTAAACCCCACTGGCCGAACCTGTTAAGTTGCGGGCGTTCGTCAGTTAGCTGCAGAAACGGCCAGTTTTTATTTGTTTTCTGCCTAACGAACAAACGGCCGTATCTCCGCGACCGTGACTCCGAATTAGGTGATTCCAAAGCCCACGATCTCAGTTCGTCGAGCCCGTTCTGTGATGTCATTTTCATAATGTTTTTGCATGATGAAAATGACCATTTTGCCCCTGCCCTTATTCAGCCCCCTCCGAGAGAGAACTGTTTCCGGCAAAATTTTCCGCGAACCTCTCACACTTCTTCCCGGTGGTTCCTCCATCCCCAGGCAAGCCACAACAGCCACTTGCATGATGGCATTGCAGTAGCCATGGTTTCCACTTGAATATTTAAATACTTGTTTGCTCATTTAATGATTTGGTTAATGCTTCGAATATGCTTGTGAATCCATGTCTATGCTTATGCCATGTTTATTTTCATCTAGTAAGGGAAATGACTATTGCTAATGTTATTATTATCAGGTTTCATTCTTGTAATCATTTTCGATGCTAGTGATATCGATATGTTCATATGAATAGTTAGGGTTTGTTATGAAAATACTTTTTATATTCATGATCGTCATTGTGCCATGCTCATCTCCATCTTGTAGACTAAATGATTTATCATTGTTGATGTAATGTTGTTAAATGGTTATGTTGCCCATCCATGGTTTCACTGATATCATGCTCACCTGCATTGTTATTTCATTACGTTTGTTATTATGACTCAGCTCATCACCATTCAAGTTGAACCTGACATTTATCGAACTTGAACAAATCTGTTGGCTGAGTCATGGTGCCACCGAATCGAGCTCACCAGTGCAACCACACTTGCCTGGATGGGGAGGCCCTAATGCGGTCTATTGTCATGCCTCTCGCCGGTGCCTCCAACTAGGGAAGGTTATGTGGGCGTGCTATCCTGATCAGGTAGGCGGCCATAAGCCTTGTGTGCCCGAGTTGTGTTGTACCCGGGTGTCCCCGTTTGGGACGGTTTTGTTTTGGCCACGACGGTGGCGGCCACAGTGGTGGCGGATGTCACGAGTTGACATCGGGGCCACCCAGGACATAGCCCAAAGGGGAGTTTGTTAGAGTGGCTGGGAGAGCGTCATGCAATAGATTGGTTTTTTCGGAATATCATTGGTCCACCCGAATGGGAGCACGATGCCATGAGTTCCGTATTGTGGGTACAGTGTACTAACCTCTGCAGAGTGTATAATCTATCGATAGCCGCGTCCTCGGTCATGGACACAGTTCATAGTAGGTCACACTATGGGTCAACAGAAATAATAATCTGGATAATAAACAACCCCGGTTCCATGAGAAAAGAAGTTGGTTGATCTTTATGTGGTCATGCGATGATCACAGGTAGAGATCAAGCTCCGTGTGGTCATGTGATGATCACGATGGTATAGATGATACCAAGCTGGGTTGATCCTGAGGTGATCGTGTGATGATCACGACGGTAAGAAAGATTGATACCTATGTTTGCTGCATAGCATGCATATAGACTTATTATATTATCGCTAACGGTTGATCTTGTGAGTGTAGGTGGCATCGGTTTCGATCCACTACCTGCACCCTCCTGTTTTGCATGCTTGCCCTTTGGTGTTTGGTGTCATCTCTGTCCCAGCGGAGTGATGCCGAGGTACCTAGTGGTGTCGATCATTTGCAGGATTGATGCACAGGTATCGCACCAATATTTTCTCTTCAGCCACACCTATTGTTTCGGTGGTAGACATGTTTCTACCCCGGATCTTGCCATCTAACCCGCCGTTTGGCAACCCTCACCGGTCTTTGTTACCCGAAAAGGGCAATGCCAGCAAACCCTAATTTCCACTGCTATCCCACCCTATCACCCATTCCCTGGACGAGTACGGTTCCCTTTCATCCGCTTGATGATGATGTGGTCGTGACATCCGAGTTCCGCTACATGATCACCGAGTCCGTCCTCACCTCCGTGCCTGTCCAGATGCAACCGGTGCTGAGCCAGCGCTTGGTGTAGCTTTGTTTACACCAACCCCTCCACCCGTGGATTCACTTTCGTGCACACCGCAACAGTGTATTAGATCGTAGTACCGGAGTTTCCTCGAGAATTGTGTGCTTAAGTAGGCATGCATAGTGAGGTGAATAGCAATAAAAGGTGATGTTGCTCGTATGTAATCTTGATGCCTTGTGTGCTTTTGTTCAGTCGTTTCTTTTGCTTCTTTCTTTGGGCCTTCGGTGTTGCCTTACTTCCCCTTATGGAAGTTGCTCATCAACCGAGACCGGACCCGAAGAAACAGTGAGGAATTCAATTATTTTGAAGCTCAGCTAAACAGTATGGAATCATCAGTGGACTGCATTATGTTGGGAATATCTGGTTTGAATACAAATGATATTCGGAATTGACTATCAGCATCAAGGCTACCTCAGTGTGCAACCATCACAATCGTAATGAACCAGCTGGAAGACAAGTTGCGTGCAAGATAACAGTACATTTCCAGTCAAAGGAATATCAAAGGTATATATCTATGGCATTCAGTCCGCACACTATGGTGAGAAGCTTCGGGTGTAAGAAAATCCAGTCTTTCTCCGCACACTACCAGAGAAGCTTACGACACAAGTTTCCGCAGCCTTCCTCGGCATGATATGTGGATGACTCCCAGCATAAGATATTCAGTCTTCTTCGGTAAGCCATCGCAGAAAGCTTCCGGCATAAGGCACCAAATCTTGGGACAATAATCTTGACAGTGGGTATCAAGGCCAGCTTCCTCACACCCGACAAAGTCACTGTCAGGTATGATTGACCACATCAATGAGCTCTACACAAGTAACTGTGAACCTGGTATATGATCCTGATGAACCCTTGCTTACCTTTCCTGGTAACGGCACCACGCCTGTGTTCTGAGCTGCTTTCGGTCGTCCAGGGTGGATGCCGCCTTTATATTTCTCTTTTGAACAACTGGCCCGTGTTTTGAGCTACTTTTCGGCAGTCTCAGGCAGCTGTTGAGTTTCTTTTTGTAGCAGTGACCCTATGCTCTGAGCTGTTCTTCTGCCATCTTAGGGAACTGCTACATTCTTCTTATCAACACTGCCTCATGCTTTGAGCTGCTTTTCAGCCGTTGTGAGCCATGGTTGAGTGATCTCAGTAATGTCCCAGATCTGAGTTGTAAAGGCCATTCTAGTGGCTACTGATTTATTTGCCGATTTCATGGAAAGGTTTGGATGATCATTGCCCTACAGGTAGAGTTTGTGAGACGATAAACTTGCCAGTTAAGCGTTGTTGCATGATCATAGGATAAGGATAATGTATGTTTGCCGGAATATTGCACCTGACAACACCTATGGTCACACAAAGGGTTAAGGGTATATAAGGCCAAGTTCTTTCGGCAACAGTTTCAGAAAAAGAAAACAATAATGAAGGAGCAAGACCGGCAATACAGGTGTGATAATCGTTGCCCGAACAACACGATACGGATACCCAAGATAGTATGATTCTGTATCGATCACCAGGGCTATGATTCCCAGCATGGTTTTGAACACGGAGGACATATATCTAGTAACCCGATGTAATGATTAAATGTTTTTCGCCCACCAAGGGAATTTGTTCACGACTCCATGGAATACTATCAGTGCCGGATAGAGGAATGTCACGTCAATGGGGAAATGACTTCCGGACTTATGGCAAAATGACAAATTCCAGTTATGATAATATCAGATAAGCTAGCAGACCTAAAAGAATTGGATTCAGAGTAAGGATGAATCTATGAAGAAAGGCCTGTCAGAATATGGGATACGACAAAGCAAACCACCCCAGAGCAAGGCAGTCAGTCAGCTGAAATTCAATGGGAACATCATATAAAGGAAAAAAGGATATCCGAGTTGGAAACGGTCTCCTTAAGTAAGAGTATTCATACTTGTTCCCTGAGCAACCAAATCTCGAGGACGAGATTTTTATAAGGGGGGTAGGTTTGTAACACCCCGATTTTTGGCCCTTTCTTTTTCTTTTGGATTTCTTCGAATTTTTATTTGGAGTTCCTTTTCGGTGGCCCTGTGGTCTTGAAACCTGGGAAGATCTTCTCTCCTGCCACTTCCAAGTGGCTTGTCATTCTCAAATCTATCCCAAGGCCATGTCATTTCCATCTTAGCCCAACCCCAATATTTATTTATTGGGAATATTCTTTTCTATTAAAGGAATAACCCTGTTTGCCCTAGGTTATGAAGCAACCTATATTTCTGTCTTTCCTAAAATTCCCACAAAATTCTCATAAATTCTTTGGATCATATCTTCCACTAACATGTCAAAACCCATCATTGCCTAGTTCAAAAATAATTCAGGAATATTGATTTTCCATTCTGTCCAGAATGCACTTTGTGAAGGAAGTGCTATTTATCTTTTCCTGGTTGCCTTCAAAAAGTTTGGGCACTCTTTCACATCCAAATAATTGCCACATACCAAAATTCAGCTTCATTTGCCTAGTAAATCTTCCTCAGCAAATTCCCAAAGTTTCTGACTAGAGAGAAGCTTTGTGAAGGAAGTGCTACCTAGGCTTATCCAAATGAGTTGAAATTTTGGCAGATCATCCATATGATCAAATCATTACTCTCCACCAAATTTCATCTCCATCCAACAACCTATGTGAGCACACCTTCAAATCTTGGTTTCTGGTCACAATTTCAGTTTGTGAAGCAACTATATTTTATATTGCTTCATAAAATCTGAAATTAATCCAGGACCTAAATATCCCTATATCATTTGAGCATTCCAAAATTCACATCATTTTGCCAATCCATTTGCTCCACAAAATCCCCCCAAGTTTCTGTCCAGTAGAAAGCATTGTGAAGCGAGTACCATTTTGGTGTATCCAAATGGTATGAATTTTTTGCAGTGACTTCATATTCCCAAATGATCATACTCCACCAATTTTCAGCCCAATCTAGTCATCCAGGTGAGTGCTACTTCCTGATCTAGTTTCTGGACCAAATTTGGTGGTTGTAAAGCAACTATGTTAAATATTGGTCCAAATCTCTTCAAAATCCACAGGATCATAGTCCTTCCTACCCTAAACCCCGAAGACATCCTGGTTAGCGCTTATCTCATCCCATGTGACCACAACTTCATGATCAAGTTTGCTACAACAAACTTCTGTTGATGCTACCCATTAGCACTAAGTGGCTTTCTTTGTTCTATCACTTCAGAGAGGTCCTACTTTGGAAGGACTACACACTAGACATGCTTTTACTGGCTAGAGCACACCGTGTGCACCTGTGCACGTAGTGACCACGCTGTTTGCAAGCGTTGGGCGCGCTCTGTTCGTCGTTTAGCTCCGACCCCTCCTCTGCTCGTCGTTCTCGCGCGTCCCAGCGTGTCCCAGAGCTCCGTGGCAGCATCGCGCTCACTCCCCAGCCCTGGCCCCCTCCTTCTTCGCCCTCCTCGCGCCACGGTAGCCCCAGCCGCATGCGCACAGTGGCCGAGTGGCCGACCGGAATTCGCCTCTACCGCGTCTACCCTCCTCTGGCGCTCCACTAGCCCCCTCTCGTTGCCATCAACCTCCCCGCGCGTGCGAATGCATACGCGGTCGCGTCAGAGCGGCGCCCACCCGTCCGCGGCGGCATCCGGGCACGGCATCTTCACCGCGGCTATATAAGCCCACCCGAGCCCCTCCTCTCCTCACCAACAGCTCTCTCTCACTCCCATGGCCCTCCCCAACCTCTTCCTTGCGCTCGAGGAGCTCTCTTCGCCTCCCTCTGGCCGCCATTGCCGCCTCGGCCTCAGCTAGGATTCAAGCAATGCCGGCCCTCCCTCCTCCTTCTGACCTCACCAACCTCTTCCCCGAGCTCCAGTGATCCTCCCCATATCCTCGTTTCATCGCCGGAGTGCACGTGGCTGCGACCCCCAAGAACGGCCACCGCCCCCGTCCACGGCCACTGCGAGCCGCCGTGGCTGCAGCCCTCCCCGACGCACGCTCTACGTTTGGACGGACGCAACGCTCCTACCTGAGCTCGCTGGTGCCCTCTCCCCGGCCGGAGGTGGCCGGAGGCGGCAGGGCCAGCACTGGCCGAGCCATTGCTCTGCTTCTCCTCTGCTCCGCGCGCGGGAGCAACAGGAGGAAGAAGGAGACCTAGCCAGGCGGCCCCCTCTCCCCTCGGCCCCACCTGTCGGTCTTAGCATTGACCCAGCCCCGGGCCCGCGTGGGATAAGTGGAGGCGCACTTTGCAAAGTGCGTCTTCGGGCAAAAGTGCGCTTTCCCTTCTCTGAAACCGTATTCCCGCGAAGTACGTTTTCTGCTTAAACCCCACTGGCCGAACCTGTTAAGTTGCGGGCGTTCGTCAGTTAGCTGCAGAAACGGCCAGTTTTTATTTGTTTTCTGCCTAACGAACAAACGGCCGTATCTCCACGACCGTGACTCCGAATTAGGTGATTCCAAAGCCCACGATCTCAGTTCGTCGAGCCCGTTCTGTGATGTCATTTTCATAATGTTTTTGCATGATGAAAATGACCATTTTGCCCCTGCCCTTATTCAGCCCCCTCCGAGAGAGAACTGTTTCCGGCAAAATTTTCCGCGAACCTCTCACACTTCTTCCCGGTGGTTCCTCCATCCCCAGGCAAGCCACAACAGCCACTTGCATGATGGCATTGCAGTAGCCATGGTTTCCACTTGAATATTTAAATACTTGTTTGCTCATTTAATGATTTGGTTAATGCTTCGAATATGCTTGTGAATCCATGTCTATGCTTATGCCATGTTTATTTTCATCTAGTAAGGGAAATGACTATTGCTAATGTTATTATTATCAGGTTTCATTCTTGTAATCATTTTCGATGCTAGTGATATCGATATGTTCATATGAATAGTTAGGGTTTGTTATGAAAATACTTTTTATATTCATGATCGTCATTGTGCCATGCTCATCTCCATCTTGTAGACTAAATGATTTATCATTGTTGATGTAATGTTGTTAAATGGTTATGTTGCCCATCCATGGTTTCACTGATATCATGCTCACCTGCATTGTTATTTCATTACGTTTGTTATTATGACTCAGCTCATCACCATTCAAGTTGAACCTGACATTTATCGAACTTGAACAAATCTGTTGGCTGAGTCATGGTGCCACCGAATCGAGCTCACCAGTGCAACCACACTTGCCTGGATGGGGAGGCCCTAATGCGGTCTATTGTCATGCCTCTCGCCGGTGCCTCCAACTAGGGAAGGTTATGTGGGCGTGCTATCCTGATCAGGTAGGCGGCCATAAGCCTTGTGTGCCCGAGTTGTGTTGTACCCGGGTGTCCCCGTTTGGGACGGTTTTGTTTTGGCCACGACGGTGGCGGCCACAGTGGTGGCGGATGTCACGAGTTGACATCGGGGCCACCCAGGACATAGCCCAAAGGGGAGTTTGTTAGAGTGGCTGGGAGAGCGTCATGCAATAGATTGGTTTTTTCGGAATATCATTGGTCCACCCGAATGGGAGCACGATGCCATGAGTTCCGTAGTGTGGGTACAGTGTACTAACCTCTGCAGAGTGTATAATCTATCGATAGCCGCGTCCTCGGTCATGGACACAGTTCATAGTAGGTCACACTATGGGTCAACAGAAATAATAATCTGGATAATAAACAACCCCGGTTCCATGAGAAAAGAAGTTGGTTGATCTTTATGTGGTCATGCGATGATCACAGGTAGAGATCAAGCTCCGTGTGGTCATGTGATGATCACGATGGTATAGATGATACCAAGCTGGGTTGATCCTGAGGTGATCGTGTGATGATCACGACGGTAAGAAAGATTGATACCTATGTTTGCTGCATAGCATGCATATAGACTTATTATATTATCGCTAACGGTTGATCTTGTGAGTGTAGGTGGCATCGGTTTCGATCCACTACCTGCACCCTCCTGTTTTGCATGCTTGCCCTTTGGTGTTTGGTGTCATCTCTGTCCCAGCGGAGTGATGCCGAGGTACCTAGTGGTGTCGATCATTTGCAGGATTGATGCACAGGTATCGCACCAATATTTTCTCTTCAGCCACACCTATTGTTTCGGTGGTAGACATGTTTCTACCCCGGATCTTGCCATCTAACCCGCCGTTTGGCAACCCTCACCGGTCTTTGTTACCCGAAAAGGGCAATGCCAGCAAACCCTAATTTCCACTGCTATCCCACCCTATCACCCATTCCCTGGACGAGTACGGTTCCCTTTCATCCGCTTGATGATGATGTGGTCGTGACATCCGAGTTCCGCTACATGATCACCGAGTCCGTCCTCACCTCCGAGCCTGTCCAGATGCAACCGGTGCTGAGCCAGCGCTTGGTGTAGCTTTGTTTACACCAACCCCTCCACCCGTGGATTCACTTTCGTGCACACCGCAACAGTGTATTAGATCGTAGTACCGGAGTTTCCTCGAGAATTGTGTGCTTAAGTAGGCATGCATAGTGAGGTGAATAGCAATAAAAGGTGATGTTGCTCGTATGTAATCTTGATGCCTTGTGTGCTTTTGTTCAGTCGTTTCTTTTGCTTCTTTCTTTGGGCCTTCGGTGTTGCCTTACTTCCCCTTATGGAAGTTGCTCATCAACCGAGACCGGACCCGAAGAAACAGTGAGGAATTCAATTATTTTGAAGCTCAGCTAAACAGTATGGAATCATCAGTGGACTGCATTATGTTGGGAATATCTGGTTTGAATACAAATGATATTCGGAATTGACTATCAGCATCAAGGCTACCTCAGTGTGCAACCATCACAATCGTAATGAACCAGCTGGAAGACAAGTTGCGTGCAAGATAACAGTACATTTCCAGTCAAAGGAATATCAAAGGTATATATCTATGGCATTCAGTCCGCACACTATGGTGAGAAGCTTCGGGTGTAAGAAAATCCAGTCTTTCTCCGCACACTACCAGAGAAGCTTACGACACAAGTTTCCGCAGCCTTCCTCGGCACGATATGTGGATGACTCCCAGCATAAGATATTCAGTCTTCTTCGGTAAGCCACTGCAGAAAGCTTCCGGCATAAGGCACCAAATCTTCCCTTGTAAGCAACCAAGGGAAAAGCTTCTGTGGTACGATACTTAGCCTTCTTCAGCACGATACTCTCGATGGCTTCCAACACAAGCTATCCAATCATTGTCAGTACGACACTATAAACAGTCATCGGCATTGGTACAAGATGTTACTCAGTGAGTTGGCAACATATGGTAGTGCATCCCAAGAATCAGATCCGCAAAAGTTTGTCAGAAGCAAGAATCAGTCAAGACACAAGTGTCTGCCTTGAGAATCAAATGTTCAGATACACATACCCCCATATATATTGTGAGCATGTTGCCAAGGTCATGCCAATCACTCGTATGATGATACAAGCATGGTGAGAATCCAACAAATCCATGAGTATGTAAGAGGAAGAAAGCAAGTTATACACCTTAGTGTGATGCAATGTCTGATACGCTATGAAGCAAGACAATGTTGGGACAATAATCTTGACAGTGGGTATCAAGGCCAGCTTCCTCACACCCGACAAAGTCACTGTCAGGTATGATTGACCACAGCAATGAGCTCTACACAAGTAACTGTGAACCTGGTATATGATCCTGATGAACCCTTGCTTACCTTTCCTGGTAACGGCACCACGCCTGTGTTCTGAGCTGCTTTCGGCCGTCCAGGGTGGATGTCGCCTTTATATTTCTCTTTTCAACAACTGGCCCGTGTTCTGAGCTGCTTTCGGCCGTCTCGGGCAGCTGTTGAGTTTCTTTTTGTAGCGGTGACCCTACACTCTGAGCTATTTTTCGGCCATCTTAGGGAGCTGCTACATTCTTCTTACGAACACTGCCTCATGCTCTGAGCTGCTTTTCAGCCGTCTTGAGCAGTGGTTGAGTTATTTCAGTAATGCCCTAGATGTAAGTTGTAAAGACCGCTCTGGTGGCTACTGACTTAATTGCCGATTTTATGCAAGGGTTTGGATGATCATTGCCCTACAGTTAGAGCTTGTGAGATGATAAACTTGCCATTTAAAAGTTGTGGCCGGAATGTTGCACCTGACAGCACCTATGGTCACACGAAGAATTAAGGATATATATGGCCAAGCTCTTGCGGCAAAGGATTCAGGAAAAAGAATAATAACAAAAAGCAAGACCGACAATGCGGGTGTAATGATTGCTGCAAGAACAACATGGTATGGATACCCAGGACAGGCTGATTCCATATCAATCACCATGATTATACACCCAAGTGGTCTACTCTGTTCTGTAAGGGCCTCATATTAAGGTAACCCATTTGATCAAATGTATATGCTCAGAACTGTCGGTATGGGATATCCAAGTCTGCCGTGTCAAATCAAAGATTCCTTAGCCCGTTCAAAAGTTTGACTCTAGCGACCATGTTAAAACATCGCACGACTTATGGATATACCGACAGAATGAGTACTCGAAATACTGAACAACAGTCTCGAATCATGTGCTCTCACATATGGTACCCTGTCATGAGTAGGACTCTACCACCAGAGTGACTGACAACCGAACCCCAAAATGCGATCACCTGAGACGTGACACAGCTATAAAAGCTACACCTACTTATATTGGTCATGATCAGAAGATGGTTGAGCCTTTGGTACAGGCTTTGAATCCAAAGAACATCCTCTCTTTGGGTACCCGGGTGGAAGGATCAACAAGTCTCAAGTCCATAGAGAATCGGTTCCTGGACTCATCAAACACCATCAGGTTGGATGGCAGAATGGCATGTTAGTGGAAAATCACCACCGTACCCGTGAAAAGCTCATAGGTCCCGGCTGTGAGAAGGTACCGTACTCCAACTAAGTCAGCAAAAATGAAGGAATGGAAATAACCGTAAGGTCTGACACAGCAACAGAACCCATCAGGGTTTCCAGAGGAAGTGAGACAAACCACCCCGAAGCCAGAAAATCATAGTTGATTCAGTGGGAACATTATATAAAGGAAAAGGATACCCGAGTTGGAACCGGTTTCCTTAAGTCAGAATATTCATACTTGTTCCCTGAGCAACCAAATCTCGAGGACGAGATTTATCCTAATTAAGGGGGGTAGGTTTGTGACACCCTGGTTTTTCCCAACTTTTCTTTTCAAAACCCATTTGAATTTTATTTGGAATTTGGTTTGGATTTTAATTTGAATGGCTCTATGGACTTAAAACTTGGGAATATTTTTTTTACTTTCCTTTCCCAAGTGAATCAAAGCCTTCAAAAAAGTTCTCCCAAGTCATGTCATTTCCATTCTTGCCCAATCCTAATTTCTATCCCAATTTAATATTCCTTTTCTATTAAAGAAATAGTCCTTTTGTGCTCTAGGTTGTGAAGCAACCTACATCTCTGTCTTCCCCAAAATTCTAAGAAAATTCTCATAAATTCTTTGGACCATGTGAACCTTGGGTATGAGGAAATATTCAAGGTTTAATTCTCATGGTGAGCACACCATCCAATCTTTGTTTCTGGTCATAATTTCAGTCTGTAAAGCAACTATATTTTATGTTGCTCCAAAATTTCTGAAATTTGACCAGGACATTCTCCTACCCATATGAACACCCTCCACCAAATTTTGGCCTATTTCATTTAGCCATTATTTCTCAATAATTCTCCCAAGCTTCTATCCAGAAGGGAGCATTGTGAAGGAAGTACCATTTATACTTACCCAAATGGTATGAAATTTTTATAGCATCTTGCCACCACCAAATAACCCTCAAATACCAGATTTCACCTCATGGAGCCTATCCATGTGAGTGCAACATCTTCAAAAAGTTTCTGGACCAGAATATGGTTTGTACATGAACCATGCTCTAAACTTTGCAAAAATTCCTGAAATTTTTCCAGCTTATAGTCCTTCCAAGATAACTAGATCACACTAAAATCTAGCCTTATCCATCTAGCCATTTTCCCTCAAAAATTTGAGTAAGGTTTTGACCAGAAACTGTTTCAGACAAAACCAATCATCCCAGGCTATCTCTAGCCTTGCCAGTGGCATAGGCCACCTCCTAGGTGTCAGGTCGACACCAAAGACAAGGGCTGCCGAGCCAGGGTGCACCGCGTGCGCCTGTGCATGCGGTGACCACGCGGCTGGCGTGCCATGGCCGTGCTCTGCGCACTGACCGCGCTCGGTCGCGTCGGCCAGGCCAGCTGTGGCCGCCCCCGGTTGTCCTCTGGTGCCGACATCGTCCCAGCCGCATGCGTGCCCCCTCCGGAGCCTTCTCCCACCTCTGGCGAAGCTCGCCACCGCTCGCAGCCAAGTTCACCCACGGGCAGAACAGTGCGCCGCGGTCGCCGCCGTTGTCTGCACACCCTTAATAGCTCCGGACCTGTCCCGTCGCCCCTGCGCGCTCACGTACCCTCCCTACGTGCTCCGTAGGCCAGCACGATGGCCAACTCACCCCGGAGCTCGTCCGCATCTCCTCAGCGCCGATCGGCACGGGCACCTCCTGCCCGGCTATAAAAACCACAGCCCGGAGCCCCAGCTCCTAACCACCCACCCTCCCCCTCTCCCAATCGACCACCGGCGCCACCCACTCGAGCCAAGAGGCTCTTCTTCTTCTCCTCCGGTCAGGACGGGGTCACCGTTGCACTCCCCGTAGTTCACTGGCCCTCCCCAACATCTTGCCCATGCCATTGGTCGCCGGAATCGCCGATTCTGTTGACGCTCGAAGCTCTCCACCGCCGGAGAAGAAGGGGGTGGCGCCGTCTGGCTGTCTCCCGCTGAGCTACGGGTACGAGTGGCTTCATCTCGGTGTGCCCTATCCATCCCCACCATCTCCCAACTCCGGCGCTGCCTCCTCGCCACCGTTCGTCACCGGTAAGGCCGCCGTCCCTCTGCCCCCTCTTTCTCTCTTTAAAACTTACAGAGGGGACCCACCCGTCAGCCCCTCATTCCTTCTCTGAACCGTTTTCGAATGAAGGCGTACTGGCAAAATACGCCTTCGACGTCAGCCTCTGTAGGATTTCGAGAAAATTCATATTAATCTATTTTGAATATTAGTTTGACTCAACTTTGACCAGTCCTATCTTTTAAATCATAAGTTCAAATGAGTTCATTCTTTTTGCATTATTTTTCTTGTGAGCTTCTTTGTTTGCTGGTAAAATTTGGTATTTTTCTCATCTGTCTAGAATTTCTGGACAGAGAAAAATGCTCTATGTATTATTTACAAATGTTTCCAAAAATGTTTTTCAGAGTGATTTGAATAGTTGGTGAAGGCCAGGAGTACTCCCACACTCCTTTGGTGCAAGGAAAGCCACAACTCTCATTTGCATGACTGCATTGCAATGCCATGGTTTTAAATAAGTATTTAGGCTAAAATTTGAATTATTCATAATTGGTTTATTCATGCAACACCTGGAGGAATTCTTGGATATGTTACTTCCATGTTGAAGATTGGATTGTTGGTGACTAGTAGTCTACAAGTTTGGATGATGCCATGATGCTGTTGGATTAGGAGATTACCGTCTATGATTACTTTGTGATTTCCATCTAGCATTTTGACTATGGAATTAGTAGCAGTAGCTTAGTCATATTGCTCATTGGATTACTAGTTGGCTATTGTTCTAACTTGGATTACTGTGATACCGGAGTATCAGTTATAATGGAGAAGTTACTTGGGGATAAATTCCTTCATTCGTTGATCAAGTGCCACTGAACCGAGCTTTCCAGTGCAGCCACATCTGCCAGAATGGGACGGCCTTAACTTGGTCTAACCTTGTGCTCTTTTATCAGTACCACCAAAGAGGGAATGTTATGTGTGCGTGCTACCCTAATCAGGTAGACGGCGATAATCTTGTGAGCTTGGTTGGTTATTGAGCTCAGGTCCCCGTTTGGGACAGTTTAGTTTGGCCACGATGGTGGCAGGTGTCAGAAGTGATACAGGGGCCACCCAGGGCATGACCTCAGAGAGGACGTGTTGGTGGTATGATTGAAGAGTCACAGGTTAGGCGAGTTTCGTTGGACGAATATCCATGGTGTGGGTAAAGTGCGCAACCTCTGCAGAGTGTAAAAATCTATTCGAATAGCCGCGTCCATGGTATTGGACATAGTTCGTACTAACTCACACTGTCAGATCAACACCAATGATGGAATGACTTGTTAATGATGGAAGAACTTGTCTTGGAATAGTGGGGTAACCGCTTGGCAGAAGACCGTTGTTTATCTTGGAGATGATCTCAAGAATGATCATCAAATGATCGTGATCATGAGTTGATCACGAGCGTAGATGGTTCGACTGGATAACCAAGAGCAGTGCGGTCTCTGTGACCTTAATCAATGGTGACTATTGCAGACAATTCAGAGATAACATGTTTAATATTTTCTTCTACTCTTTTAATAACAACTGGTCCTGATATAATCAATACTGCCGTGATGTTGCTTTTCCTTGATGCTCTTGTTTGTTGTGAGCTTGGAGTACATTCAAAGTACTCACCTGGCATGTCATGCCAGTTTGCAGGTGCTACTATGTTTGCGTAACTCGAGGATTCCGAGTTGCGAACTAGGACGTGTCCCAGCCAGAGTCCCTGCGGAGCGGAGTCCATCACTGTCATCGTTGTTCCGCCGCTAGTCGTTGTTCCGCTGCTAGCATAGGGCTAGCCTTGCTGGCATAATATTGTCGTGTCGATGTAACCCTTTGTAATACCCCAAACCTTTGTACCTCAACTATTTGTAATAAAAGCTTATTTGTTCTATGCCAAGCAGTGTCGTATTCCAGAAGACTTGATCTCTGGGCTGGAATACGGGGTGTTCCGATTCCTTTGAGCCGGGGTGCCACAAAGGGGCAGTGTTACTATCTTTTTCCATACTTGTGCTTCAAAGTAGCACCGTGTTTTTCATATAGAGAGTCTCCTATTTTGTCACTTTCATATACTAGTGGGAATTTTTGTTATAGAACTTGGCTTGTATATTCCGATGATGCGCTTCCTCAAATGCCCGAGGTCTTCATGAGCAAGCAAGTTGGATGCACACCCACTTAGTTTTTATTTTGATTTTTCATACACTTATAGCTCTTAGTGCAACCGTTGCATGGCAATCACTACTCCTCGCATTGACATCAATTGATGGGCATCTCCATAGCCCGTTGATTAGCCACGTCGATGTGAGACTATCCTCTTGATTTTTGATTTCCCCTTATTAATCTCTACCACCACATTCTATTCCACCCATAGTGCTATATCCATGGCTTGCGCTCAAGTATTGTGTGGGGGTTGAAAAAGCTGAAGCGTGTTAAAAAGTATGAACCAATTGCTCGGCTTGTCATCGGGGTAGTGCATGATAAATATTTTGTGTTAAGAAGATGGAGCATGACAGGATTATATGATTTTGTAGGGATAACTTTCTTTAGCATTTTTATTTTGAAAGACACAATTGTTTGTTAGTATGCCTGAATATTGATGTCCTTATATCAAATTATAGACTAATGCTTTGAATCATTCGGATCTTAATATTCATACCATAAAAAAAGAATTACATGATGAAACATGTTAGGTAGCATTCCACATCAAAAATTCTGTTTTTATCACCCATCAAAAAAATGATAGAAAAAGAGAGAAGGGGCAATGTTACTATCCTTTTCCACACTTGTGCTTCAAAGTAGCGCCATGTTTTTCATATAGAGAGTCTCCTATGTTGTCACTTTCATATACTAGTGGGAATTTTTCATTATAGAACTTGGCTTGTATATTCCGATCATGGGCTTCCTCAAATGCCCGAGGTCTTCATGAGCAAGCAAGTTGGATGCACACCCATTTAGTTTTTATTTTGAGCTTTCATACACTTATAGCTCCTAGTGCATCCGTTGCATGGCAATCCCTACTCCTCTCATTGACATCAATTGATGGGCATCTCCATAGCCCATTGATTAGACACGTCGATGTGAGACTATCTTCCTTTTTTGACTTCCCCTTATTAATCTCTATCCCCGCATTCTATTCCACCCATAGTTCTATGTCCATGGCTTGTGCTCATGTATTGCGTGGGGGTTGAAAAAGCCGAAGCGCATTAAAAAGTATGAACCAATTGCTTGATTGTCTCCGGGGTTGTGCATGATAAAACTTTATGTTAGGAAGATGGAGCTTGACAAGATTATATGATTTTGTCGGGATAACTTTCTTTAGCATTTTTATTTTGAAAGACATGATGGTTTGTTAGTATGCCCGAGTACTGATGTCTTTATACTATTGCTTTGAATCAGTCGGATCTTAATACTCATACCATAAAAGAGAATTACATGATGAACATGTTAGGTAGCATTCCACATCAAATATTATGTTTTTATCATTTACCTAGTCGAGGACGAGCAGGAATTAAGCTTGGGGATGCATGATACGTCTCCAACGTATCTATAATTTTTGATTGTTCCATGCTATTATAGTATCAATCTTGGATGTTTTATATGCAATTATATATATATATCATATTTTGGGACTAACCTATTAACCTAGTGCCCAGTGCCAGTTGCTGTTTTTTTTGCTTGTTTTTGGCTTTTCAGAATATCAATATCAAACGGAGTCCAAACAAAGAAAAACTTTGGATTAATTTTTTCTGGACCAAGAGAGACCCTAGATGGTTCGGGAGAAGACCAGATGAGCCACGAGGGAGCGACAAGCTCGAGAGGAGCGCCCAGGGGGGCTTGTGGGCCCCTCGTGGAACCTCTTGACCTAATTCCAAGCCAGTAAATTCGCAAATATTCCCCATATACCAGAGAGCCACCTCGAATAACTTTTCCGCCGCTGCAAGCTTCTGTTCTTCTGCGATCCCATCTGGAGGCCTTTTTCGGCACTCTGCCGGAGGGGGAATCGATCACGGAGGGCTTCTACATCAACCTTGCTGCCCTTCCGTTGTTGTGTGAGTAGTTTACCACAGACCAACGGGTCCATAGCTAGTAGCTAGATGGCTTCTTCTCTCTCTTTGATGTTCAATACAATGTTCTCCTCGATCTCATTAGAGTTCTATTCGATGTAATCTTCTTTTGCGGTGTGTTTGTTGGGATCCGATGAATTGTGGGTTTATGATCAGATTATTCTTGAGAAATATTTGAGTCTTTTCTGAACTTATTTATGCATGATTGTTATAGATTTGTATTTCTCTCCGATCTATCCGTTTGGTTTGGCCAACTAGATTGATTTATCTTGAATTGGGAGGGGTGCTTTGTAATGGGTTCAATCTTCCGGTGCTCTATCCTAGTGACAAAGTAGGGGACAACACACGTATTTGTATTGTTGCCATTAAGGATAAAATGATGGGGTTTATTCATATTGCTTGAGTTTACTTTGTCTACATCATGTCATCTTGCTTAAGGCGTTACTCTGTTTTCATTAACTTAATACCCTCGATGCATGTTGGATAGCGGTCGATGGGTGGAGTAATAGTAGTAGATGCAAGCAGGAGTTGGTCTATTTGTCTCGGACAGGATGCCTATATACATGATCATTGCCATGAATCCGTCATAACTATGCACTTTTCTATCAATTGCCCAACAGTAGTTTGTTTACCCACCGTATGCTATGTGTTCGAGAGAGAAGCCTCTAGTGAAAACTATGGCCCCCGGGTCATTTATCCATCATATATAAAATTCAAAAATACCTTGCTGCAATTTTATTTCCTTTATTTTGTTTTGCAATTTATTTATCTATATATCACTATCAGAATTAATCCTTGCAAGTAACCGCCAAGGGGATTGACAACCCTCTTGTTCGCGTTGGGTGCAAGTATTTGCTTTTGTGTGTGTAGGTGCTGCTAATGAGGTTCTGTGTGGTTCTCCTACTGGATTGATAACCTTGATTCTTAACTGAGGGAAATACTTATCTCTACTGTACTGCATCATCCTCTCCTCTTCGAGGAAATCCCAACGCAACTCACAAGTAGCAGTACTTTGCTTCGAGGGCTAATAGGCTTTCACAATAAGTATGTGAGTCCTTTATGACTATTGCGAGTCCATGGATTATACGCACTCCTATATTTCTATAATTTTCTAGCCTCTTCGGTACCGTGCCTTGCCCTTTATCACCTTGAGAGTTGGTGCAAACTTTGCCGGTGCATCCAAACCCCGTGAAAAGATACGCTCTTTCACACATAAGCCTCCTTTACCTTCCTCAAAACAGCCACCATACCTACCTATTATGGCATTTCCATAGCCATTCCGAGATATATTGCCATGCAACATCCACCATTCCATTTATATGACACACATCATCATTGTCATATTGCTTTGCATGATCATATAGCTGACATAGTATTTGTGGCTCAGCCACCGTTCATCATTTTTTATACATGTTACGCTAGATCATTGCACATCCTAGTACACTGCCAGAGGCATTCATATAGAGTCATATTGTTCTAGTATCGAATTGTAATATTGAGTTGTAAGTAAATAAAAGTGTGATGATCATCATTATTAGAGCATTGTCCCAGTGAGGAAAGGTAGCATTCCACATATATTTTTTTTTATCATTTAACTACTCGAGGACGAGCATGAATTAAGCTTGGGGATGCAACGTCTCCAACGTATCTATAATTTTTCATTGTTCCTTGCTATTATAGTATCAATCTTGGATGTTTTATATGCAATTATATGCTATTTTATATCATTTTTTGGGACTAACCTATTAACCTAGTGCCCAGTGCAAGTTGCCTTTTTCTGCTTGTTTTTGCTTTTTCAAGAAACCAGTACCAAACGAAGTCCAAACGCTACGAAACTTTTTGACAATTTTTTTTCTGGACAAGAGAGACCCTAGAAGCTTCGGGAGGCAAGAAGCCTCACGAGGAAGCCACAAGCCAACCCCACGTGCCCCCAGGGGGTGCGCCCTGTTTCCTTGTGGGCCCCTCGTGGCTCCTTTTGACCTAATTCCACGTCTATAAATTCTCAAATATTGGGAAACCAATAGAGAGCCCCATGAAATAAAATTTCTGCCACCGCAAGCTTCTATTCTTCTGCCATCCCATCTGGAGGCCTTTTCTGGCACCCTGCCGGAGGGGGAATCGATCACGGAGGGCTTCTACATCAACCTTGCTGCCCCTCCGATGATGTGTGAGTAGTTTACCACAGACCTACAGGTCCATAGCTAGTAGCTAGATGGCTTCTTCTCTCTCTTTGATCTTCAATACAATGTTCTCCTCGATCTCCTTGGAGTTCTATTCGATGTAATCTTCTTTTGCGGTGTGTTTGTTGGGATCCGATGAATTGTGGGTTTATGATCAGATTAGTCATGAGAAATATTTGAGTCTTTTTTGAATTCTTTTATGCATGATTGTTATAGCTTTGTATTTCTCTCTGATCTATCCCTTTGGTTTGGCCAACTAGATTGATTTATCTTGCAATGTGAGAGGTGCTTTGTGATGGATTCAATCTTGCGGTCTTCTATATCCCAGTGAGAAAGTAGGGGACAAGACAAGTATTAGTATTGTTGCCATTAAGGACAAAACAATGGGGTTTATTAATATTAATTGGGTTTACTTTGTCTACATCATATCATCTTGCTTAAGGCGTTACTCTGTTTTCATTAACTTAATACCCGACATGCATGCTGGATAGCGGTCGATGGGTGGAGTAATAATAGTAGATGCAGGCAGGAGTCGGTCTACTTGTCTCGGATGTGATGCCTATATACATGATCATTGCCTTGAATATCATCATAACTATGCGCTTTTTTATCAATTGCCCAACAGTAATTTGTCTACCCACTGTATGCTATTCGTTCGAGAGAGAAGCCTCTAGTGAAAACTATGGCCCCCGGGTCTACTTTTATCGTATATAAAATCCAAAAACACCTTGCTGCAATTTTATTTCCTTTATTTTATTTTGCAATTTACTTTATCTATCTATCACTATCAGAATTAATCCTTGCAAATAACGAGTTCAAGGGGATTGACAACCCTCTTGCCCGCGTTGGGTGCAAGTATTTGCTTTTGTGTGTGTAGGTGATGTTCACGAGGTTTGCTACTTGTAGTCTGCGTTGCTATTTCCCCGAAGAGGAGAGGATGATGCAGTATAGTAGAGATAAGTATTTCCCTCAGTTAATAACCAAGGTTATCAATCCAGTAGGAGAACCAAGAAAAATTCCGTTAAGCGCACCTGCACACACAAGAGCAAACACTTGCACCCAACGCAAATAAGAGGGTTGTCAATCCTCTTAGCGGTTATTTGCAAGGATTAAATCTTATCGAGGTAAATAGATAAACTAAATTACTAATTGAAATAAAAGTAAATAAATTGCAGCAAGGTATTTTTAGGTTTTTTATATAATAAAGATAGACCCTTGGACCATAATTTTCACTAGAGGCTTCTCTCTTGAGCACATAACATACGGTGGGTAAACAAATTACTGTTGGGCAATTGATAGAAAAGCAAATAATTATGACGGATTCATGGCAATGATCATGTATATAAGCATCATGTCCGAGACAAGTAGACCGACTCCTGCCTGCATCTACTACTATTACTCCACCCATCGACCGCTATCCAGCATGCATCTAGGGTATTAAGTATGAAACAGAGTAACGCCTTAAGCAAGATGACATGATGTAGAGAAGCAAATTCAAGAAATATGAATAAACCCCATCATTTTATCCTTAATGACAACAATACAAATATGTGTCATGTCCCTTTCTATCACTGGGATTGAGCACCGCAAGATTGAACCCATCACAAAGCACCTCTCCCATTGCAAAATAAATCAATCTAGTAGGTCAAACTAAACCGATAGATCGGAGAGAAATACAAAGCTATAAGAATCATGCATAAAAGAGTTCAGAGAAGACTCAAATATTTCTCATGAATAATCTGATCATAAACTCACAATTCATCGGATCCCAACAAACACACCGCAAAAGAAGATTACATCGGATAGAACTCCAAGAACATTGAGGAGAACATTGTAATGAAGATCAAAGATAGAGAAGAAGCCATCTAGCTACTAGCTATGGACCCGTAGGCCTGTGGTAAACTACTCACACATCATCGGAAGGGCAGCAAGGTTGATGTAGAAGCCCTCCATGATTGATTCCCCCTCCGACAGAGTACCGGAAAAGGCCTCCAGATGGGATCGCGGAAGAACAGAGGCTTGCGGCGGCGGAAATGTTTTTTTTTCTTGCTCTCTAGGGGTTTCCCAATATTTGTGAATTTATAGAAGTGGAATTAGATCAAACGGAGTCACGTGGGCCCCACAAGGTAGCACGGCGCCCCCCTAGGGCGCGCCCTAGTGCCTTGTGAAGCCTCCGTGAGGCTTCTGGCCTCCTCCCGAAGCTTCCCACGTTTATTTTGTCCAAAAAAAAATCTCCAAAAAGTTTCATGGCATTTGGACTTCATTTGGCACTGTTTCTCTGAAAAGCCAAAACAAGCAGAAAACAGCAACTGGCACTAGGCACTGGGTTAATAGGTTAGTCCCAAAAAATGATATATAATTGCATACAATTGCATATAAAAATATCCAAGATTGATACTATAATAGCATGGAACAATCATAAATTATAGATACGTTGGAAACGTATCAAGCATCCCCAAGCTTAATTCCTGCTCGTCCTCGAGTAGGTAAATGATAAAAACAGAATTTTTGATGTGGAATGCTACCTATCATGTTTCATCATGTAATCTCTCTCTTACGGTATGAATGATAAGATCCAAATGATTCAAAGCAATTGTCTATAATTTGATATAAAGACATCAATACTCAGGCATACTAGCAAACAATCATGTCTTTCAAAATAAAAATGCTAAAGATCGTTATCCCTACAAAATCATATAATCCTGGCATGCTCCATCTTCTTCACACAAAGTATTTATCATGAACAACCCCGGTTTTAGCCAAGCAATTGGTTCATACTTTTTAACGCGCTTCAGCTTTTTCAACTCCCACTCAATACATGAGCGCAAGCCATGGATATAGCACTATGGGTGGAACAGAGTATGGTGATAGAGATAAGTAGGAGAAGTCAAAAATGGAGAAAGTCTCACATCAACGAGGCTAATCAACGAGATATGGAGAAGCCCATCAATTGATGTCAATGCGAGGTGTAGGGATTGCCATGCAACGGATGCACTAAGAGCTATAAGTATATGAAAGCTCAGCATGAAAACTAAGTGGGTGTGCATCCAACTTGCTTTCTCATGAAGACCTCGGGCATTTGAGGAAACCCATCATCAGAATATACAAGCCAAGTTCTATAATGAAAAATTCCCACTAGTATATGAAAGTGACAAAATAGGAGACTCTCTATATGAAAAACATGGTGCTACTCTGAAGCACAAGTGTGGAAAAAGATAGTAACATTGCCCATTCTCTCTTTTTCTCTCATTTATTATTATTTTTTCTTTTTTTCTTTATATATTTTTTTTTTCTTCTTTTGTTTCTCTTTTTTATTTCATGGCTCTTTTTCGCCTCCTTATATATATACTTGTGGGTGGAGTATATATATATATATATATATATATTTGTCGGGAGTCTCGTCCCGACTTGTGGGGGAATCATAGGCACCATCATCCTTTCCTCACTGGGACAATGCTCTAATAATGATGATCATCACATCTCTATTTACTTACAACTCTAAATTACAACTCGATACTAGAACAAAAATATGACTTTATATGAATGCCTCTGGCAGTGTACCAGGATGTGCAATGATGCTAGCGTAACATGTATGAAAATGATAAACGGTGGCTGAGCCACAAATACTATGTCAGCTATATGATCATGCAAAGCAATATGACAGTGACGATGTGTGTCATAAAAACGGAACGGTGGAAGTTGTATGCCAATATGTCTCGGAATGGCTATGGAAATGCCATCATAGGTAGGTATGGTGGCTGTTTTGAGGAAGATATAAAGAGGCTTATGTGTGATAGAGCGTATCATTTCACGGGGTTTGGATGCACTGGCGAAGTTTGCACCAACTCTCGATGTGAGAAAGGGCAATGCACAGTACCGAAGAGGCTAGCAAATTGCGGAAGGGTGAGAGTGCGTATAATCCATGGACTCACATTAGTCATAAAGAACTCACATACTTATTGTGAAAGTTTATTAGCCCTCGAAGCAAAGTACTACTACGCATGCCCCTAGGGGGGAGGTTGGTAGGTGTTAACCATCGCGCGCCCCCGACCGCCACACAAAGGAAGACAATCAAGAATAAATTATGCTCCAACTTCTTAGCATAATGACAGATCATACGTGCATGCTTCGGGAATCACAAACCTTAACACAATTATTATTACTAAACCACAATTATCTACTAATACCTCCCTATATTACCATCTTAATATCGCAAAACTATTGCAAGGAATCAAATTTATCATATGCAGTGATCTACATGAAAGTTTTTATTATATCCCTCTTGAATACCTATCATATCAGGATCAAATTCATAACCCGTGCATATTACCATTGCTATCATGAGACTCTCAAAAAGATATAAGTGAAGCATGAGAGTGCAACTACTTCTTTAAAATATCATCACCGCCGTGCTCTAAAAGATATAAGTGAAGCACTAGAGCAACTGCCTAGCTCAAAAGATATAAGTGAAGCACATAGAGTATTCTAACAAATCACGAATAATGCGTGTCCCTCTCAAAAAGGTGTATTCAGCAAAGATGATTGTGACAAACTAAAAAGCAAAAAAACTATTTCACAAGACGCTCCAAGTAAAACACATATCATGTGATGAATAAAAATATAGCTCCAAGTGAGTTACTGATAGATTGTAGACGAAAGAGGGGATGCCTTCCGGGGCATACCCAAGATTAGACGCTTGAGTCTTCCTTGAATCTTACCTTGGGGTGCCTTGGGCATCTCCAAGCTTATGCTCTTGCCACTCCTTATTCCTTTATCCATCGTAGTCTCACCCAAAACTTGAAAACTTCAGCACACAAAACTCAACAGAAACCTCGTGAGATCCGTTAGTATAACAAACAAATCTTAAACTTTAGGTACGGTTGTAAATTGATTCATATTTAATATTGGCATAATGATATTTTACTCCAACTTCTCCATGACTCATACCCCCCGATACGATCCATAGATTCATCAAAATAAGCAAACTATGCAACAAAAACAGAATCTGTCTAAAACAGAATAGTCTGTAAATATCTGAATTAACGTCATACTTCTGTAACTCTAAAAATTATGAAAAATTAGGACAACGTGGGAAATTCATATATAAATATTTTGTAAAAAATTAAGAAGGTTCTGACACTCCAGCGAAAACACAAAATTCCAGCACTGGACGCAAAAGTTTCTGTTTTCAAACAACATCAATTATACTATCTTCCAAATCATCCCAAAGGCTTTACTTGGCACAAACCCTAATTAAAACATAAAAATACAATCATAACAGAAGCTATAATTGTGTAAACACTCAATAACTGAAGGTAAAAGAAAAAATTTATTTTATTCATTCGGTTGCCTCCCAACAAGCGCTATTGTTTTATGCCCCTAGCTAGGCATAATGCATAGTTTCAAGTATTGTCATCCTTGATCTTGACATCCTTAGGTGTGTGATTTTTAGGAGGTTTTTCAAAAACAATGGGGAACACATCATCAACCAAAATTTTAGGGTCATTAAGATTGCTCTCTTCAAACCCTTGTTGGTTCCCTTTTACAATCCAAGAGTACTTCTGATTAATTCCATTAAAAACTTGTTGGATGATATGTATGGAAGGAACTTCTTTTTTAGTATTCTCATCAAAAGCATGGTAATCATGAAAAACATATGTCAACATATATTCCTAATTATATAAAATTTCATCTATCACCAGATTTTCTTGGCTCATATTATAGAAATCAAAGATCTCTCTAGTTTCTCGTACTATGTAATCAAACTCATTCATAATAATAAGAGTAGCTATATTTTTAGCTTTAGGGTTCTTTATCACCGGCAACTCATAAAACAATCTTTGCAAGGTAGGGTGAGTGTGGATAAATCTTCTTTCAAGTTTAAGAATGAGTGCGGAAATAGCCTCCCCATAACTGTTGATTCTTTTTAGAATTGGAGTGTCATTACAAACCAAAGTTCCCGTTTAATTAAAGAACTCTTGAATAATGTTTTTCCCTATGACATTTTCACTCCCTACTACAAAAAATTTTGAGTCTAAATTTGAGGGAATTTCTATCTTAGGGATTTTATCATCCTCACCCTTTCCAATAGCAAACTCAGACATAGTGGCAATTTAAAGCAAAGCGAGCAAACTAGCAAACAAGCAAATAAAAATATTTTTGAGTTTTTGTAAAAAAAAATTAGAAGTGGGGGAGATGAAAATGAGAGGCAAATGCAAATAAAAGGCAAATACAATAAATGCAAGTGGATGATAGTTTGTGCGAAGGTACTTGGTAATTTTGATGATGTCTCCCCGGCAACGGCGCCAGAAATTCTTCCTGCTACTTGTAGTCTGCGTTGGTATTTCTCGGAAGAGGAGAGGATGGTGCAGTACAGTAGAGATAAGTATTTCTCTCAGTTAAGAACCAAGGTTATCAATCCAGTAGGAGAACAAAGCAAAATTCCATTAAGCGCACCTGTACACAAAAGAGCAAACACTTGCACCCAACGCAAATAAGAGGGATGTCAATCCTCTTAGCGGTTATTTGCAAGGATTAAATCTTATAGAGATAAATAGATAAACTAAAATACTAATTAAAATAAAAGTAAATAAATTGCAGCAAGGTATTTTCAGGTTTTTTATATATGATAAAGTAGACCGGGGGCCATAGTTTTCACTAGAGGCTTCTCTCTCGAACACATAGCATACGGTGGGTAGACAAATTACTGTTGGGCAATTGATAGAAAACCAAATAATTATGATGGATTCATGGCAATGATCATGTATATAGGCATCACATTCAAGACAAGTAGACCGACTCCTGCCTACATCTACTACTATTACCCCACCTATCGACCGCTATCCAGCATGCATCTAGGGTAACGCCTTAAGCAAGATGACATGATGTAGACAAAGTAAACTCAAGCAATATGATTAAACCCATCTTTTTATCCTTAATGGCAACAATACAAATATGTGTCATGTCCCCTTCTATCACTGGGATTGAGCATCGCAAGATTGAACCCATCACAAAGCACCTCTCCACTTGCAAGATAAATCAATCTAGTAGGCCAAACCAAATCGATTGATCGGAGAGAAATACAAAGCTATAATAATCATGCATAAAAGAGTTTAGAGAAGACTCAAATATTTCTCATGAATAATCTGATCATCAACTCACAATTCATCGGATCCCAACAAACACACCGCAAAAGAAGATTACATCGGATAGAACACCAAGAACATCGAGGAGAACATGGTATTGAAGATCAAAGAGAGAGAAGAAGCCATATAGCTACTAGCTATGGACCCGTAGGTCTGTGGTAAACTACTCACACATCATCAGAAGGGTAGCAAGGTTGATGAAGAAGCCCTCCGTGATTGATGCCCCCTCCGGTAGATTACCGGAGAAGGCCTCCAGATGGGATCACGGAAGAACAGAGGCTTGCGGCGGCGGAAAGGTTTTCTCTTCTGGCTCTCTATTGGTTTTGGAATATTTGGGAATTTATAGCGTTAAGAGGTGCCACGATGGGCCCACAAGCCTGGGGGGCATGCCCTCCAGACTTGCCGCCTCCTCGTGGCTCTTCTGGTCTTCTCCCGAAGCTTCCTGGGTCTCTTTTGGTCCAGAAAAAATTAATCGAAAGTTTTTTTCTCGTTTGGACACTTCTTGATAATGATTTTCTGAAAAGGCAAAAACAAGTAGAAAACAGCAACTGACACTGGGCACTGGGTTAACAGGTTAGTCCCAAAAAATGATATATAATGGCATATAATTGCATATAAAACATCCAAGATTGATACTATAATAGCATGGAACAATAAAAAATTATAGATACGTTGGAGACGTATCAAGTTTCACCCAGGTCCTTCATTGAAAAACTCTTGTTCAAATAACCTTTTATGCTTTCCAAAAATTCTATATCATTTCCAATAAACAATATGTCATCCACATATAATATTAGAAATGCTACAGAGCTCCCACTCACTTTCTTGTAAATACTAGCTTCTCCGTAAGTTTGTATAAAACCAAAATCTTTGATCACCTCATCAAAGCGTATATTCCAACTCCAAGATGCTTGCACCAGTCCATACACTACAAAAAAAAGACACATCCATGACATTATGGCCCGAACGAAAAGTTTTTCTGTCATGGTTGTGACACTTCTATGACAATAATTGTGACAAAAACGCGTATCATCATAGATGTGGTGGGCTCCTACTTCTATGACAAAAAATTGTGACAGAAAATGGGCTTTTCGTCCTGGGTGGGTCGGAGACGCACCCGCATGACATTCTTTGGGCCGTCCATGACGTAAAAAATCATGGTGGAAGTGAGGCCGATGAAATTTTCGGGGAGTTCCCGGTTACAGTGGGTGGTCGAGGCCGAGCGATGCAGTGTGGTTTGCGCGTTTCTGTCGTATGCGCGTGTGTGCGAGGTGTTCACTAACTGAACCCGAGCGAGGCGTTCACTTACTGAACCCGAGCGATCGATCTATCCCTCGCACTACTACACGTACTTAACCCGAGCGATCGATCCCACTGCGTGCTGAAGCCGAGCGATCGCTTCGCTGCTAACTGAACCCGAGCGATCCCTTCGCTGCTAACTGAACCCGAGCGATTCCATAGCTGCTAACTGAACCCGATCGATCCTTCTCGCTACTTACTGAAGCCGATCGAGCCCCCGTGCGAGACGTAGCCCGCCGGTGTTGGGTTGCCTCTCGATGAACAGTGCCGGTTGCCGCCGCGCGCGTGATACATGTAGACATGAGTCGAGACGCATCGATTGAGCCGGTTGGTTGGCTGTGGATGAACAGTTCGCTTGCTGCCACCCGCTCGTATGCCCACCCCAGCCGGTGGGGGTTGGATGAACAGGACCCCGGCCGTCTAGGCGGCTGGTGCTAGATGAACAGGACCCCGAGGAGGCCGTGCCGCGGTATGCCATACCCCAGCCGGTTGGGGGTGGATGAACAGGGCCCCGTGGAGGCTGGATGAACAGTAGCCGGTGGAGGCTGGAGAAAGTCAACGGTCGATGAACAGTAGCTGGTGGAGGCTGGAGGAGGTCAACCGTGGATGAAAAGTAGCCCGTGGAGTCCCATTTTGCGGTACGCCACACCCCTCCCGATGAACAGGACCCCCATTTCGACCATAGGCAGTTGGGGAGAAGTCCGTTTCCTCTGTTTTGCGGTATGCCAGAGCCCTCCCGATCAACAGGACCCCGTTTCGACCGTAGGCGCTCGAACAGAAGTCTGTTACCTCTGTTTTGCGATACGCCAGACCCCCAGCAGATGAACAGGACCTCGTTTCGACCGTAGGCGGTCGAACAAAAGGACGTTTCCTCCGTTTTGGGGTACGCCAGACCCCGAGTCGATGAACAAGACCCCGTTTCGGCTGTTCCGTCCAAGCCGGTTGGCTCTCGATGAATAGGACACGTTCCGACCCAGTTGCTTGGCTCCCGATGAACACAACGTTGCTTCCTCCGTTCCGACCCAGCCGGTTGGCTGCCAATGAACAGGAGGCCGTTGTTGCCGTCCGTTGCCTCTCTCCATGTACACGAGCCTTGGCCGTACGTATGCGCGAGTACGCGTTCGAAACCCTGCCCGTATATATACATACGTGGACGTATTTTTTGCTGTGTGGTTGTACGTACGTGTACACGATTTAGACGGGGCTGCCTAAACTGCTACAACAGGGGCTCTAGTACGACATGTGCCACTCCTTACACGCCCACGGTTCATCATTGCAGAGAGACCACCAGTATGTACGTACACGTTCGCGACCAGACAGACAACGCTACGTACGCTTTGACCTGGAGGGTCCCAACTGTCAGGGAGGATTAGGAGGCACTTCCTTGCGTGCGAAGATATAGCTGCTGGGTCCCAGCTGTCAGTCACACTGGGCATTCAGGTTTACCCAAAAACTCGGGTCGGGTAATTCGGGTTATACGAAATTCGGGTTTCCATAAATGACACCCGAATTTTGCATGAAATTTTTAATACCCGACAATTCGGGTACCCGGCAAATCGGGGTCGGGTTTGGGTAATCCCGAATTACCTGAAATACATCATGGACCGATTGTTTCGAGCCAGACAGTGGGAAGATGGAGGTAGGAGTTGGAGACCGCGGCCTATCGCTGGTCGTTGCAGCGGGAAAATGAAGGAGGGAACGAGTGGGAGGATGGAGGAGGGAGCCCGCAATGTGAAGATGGAGCCATGGAGGTGGCGGCAAGCCGGCGAGCAAGCGACCAGGTCAGGGCGGTGGTGCACAGATGCGTCGCCATCGGTTGTTCGCGATGCGCGCGTCAGGCATTAGTGCAGCGTCGGGGGTGGTGGCGACCAGGGGGGCTCGGTGCGACGAGCCAAGGGCCAGGTGATAACCCACAAGTATAGGGGATCAATTGTAGCTTTTTTGATTAATAAGAGTGTCGAACCCAACGAGGAGCTAAAGGTAGAATTAATATTCCCTTCAAGTTCTATCTAGAACAAGTATGAAACTATTTTGCGGGTGTAAGGATAAGGCTAGAAGTACTTAATGAGAATAAAAGTAGGAGTAATTTCCAAGATAATAAAACTACGAGTAAATTGCAAGGTAATAAAAGTTAGTTATTTAGTAGAAAGTTTTTGTAACACAAGAGAAAGATTTGTCCATAGGCAATCGATAACTAGACCGGTAATCATTATTGCAATTTTATATGAGGGAGAGGCATGAGCTAACATACTTTTCGTAGTTGGATCGTATGCACTTATGATTGGAACTCTAGCAAGCATCCGCAACTACTAAAGATCATTAAGGTAAAACCCAACCATAGCATTAAGTATCAAGTCCCCTTTACTCCCATACGCAACAACCCCCTTACTCGGGTGTAAGCTTCTGTCACTTTAGCCGCCGACTATAAGAGAATTATGAACATATTGCAAACCCAACAGCGGGAATCCTTCACGCTTGCGCAACACGGAGGGCACCATATGACATCACCAAAATAAAACATACAACTCAAACCAATCACGATCATCAATCAACCCATAGGACAAAAGAAATCTACTCAAACATCATAGGATTGCCATACATCATTGGACAATAATATATAGAGTTAAGCACCATGTTTAAGTAGATATTACAGTGGGGAGAAGAGGTGTTACACCGCTGCATAGAGGGGGGGAGAGTTGGTGGTGACGGTGGCGAAGTTGTTGGTGTAGATCGCCGTCACGATGATTGCCCCGGCGGCGTTCCGGCGCCACCGGGAGAGAGGGGGAGAGAGCCCCCCTCCTTCTTCTTCTTGCTTGGCCTCCCCCCTAGATGGGAGGAGGTTTTTCCCTCTGGTCCTTGGCCTCCATGGCCCGCCCCTCCGAGATTGGATCTCTCTCTCTGTTCTCTTCTGTTTCACCTTCCTGTTTTCTGGCCTTTCACCATTTCTTACATTCCCGGAGATCCGTAACTCCGATCGGGCTGAAATTTTAACACGATTTTTTCCCGATAATATCTTTCTTGCGGCGAAAGAAGGGCGTCAACTGAGTTACGAGGGGCTCACGAGGCACCACAGCACTCCACCCCCACTGGGGCGCGCCCTGGTACCTCGTGGGGCCCATGAGCACCGTCTTGCATTGATTCTTCTTCCCAAAAATCACATATATTCCAAAATAAATCTTCATAAATTTTTATCGCATTTGGACTTCATTTGATATGGATATTCTGCGAAACAAAAAAACATGCAACAAACAAGAACTAGCACTGGGCACTGGATCAATATGTTAGTTCCAAAAATAATATAAAATGTTGCCAAAAGTATATAAAAGTTGTAGAATATTGGCATGAAACAATAAAAAATTATAGATACGACGTAGACTTATCAGGACCCCCAAGCTTAATTCCCGCTTGTCCTCAAGTAGGTAAATCAGATAATCTAATCATGGCATGAATATTAAGACACGAGTGGTTCAGAGCAATAGTCTATAATTTGATATAAAGACATCAATACTCAGGCATCCCAACAAACAATCATGCCTTTCAGAATAAAAATGCTAAAGAACGCTATCCCTACAAAATCATATACCCTTATCATGCTCCGTCTTCTTAACAGAAAATATATATCACGCACAACCCGGGTGTCAGCCAAGCAATTGGTTCATACTTTTTAATGCGCTTTAGCTTTTTCAACCCCCACGCAATACATGAGCGCAAGCCATAGATATAGCACTATGGGTGTAATAGAATACGGTGGTAGAGATAATATGGAGAAGACAAAAAAAGAAGAAAGTCTCACATCGACGTGGCTAATCAACGGGCTATGGAGATGCCCATCAATTGATGTCAATGCGAGGAGTAGGGATTGCCATGCAACGGATGCACTAAGAGCTATAAGTGTATGAAAGTTCAAACTGAAAACTAAGTGGGTGTGCATCCAACTTGCTTGCTCAAGACCTCGGGCAATTGAGGAAGCCCATCATCGGAATATACAAGCCAAGTTCTATAATGAAAAATTCCCACTAGTATATGAAAGTGATAACATAGGAGACTCTCAATATGAAAAACATGGTGCTACTCTGAAGCACAAGTGTGGTAAAAGGATAGTAACATTGCCCCTTCTCTCTTTTTCTCTCATTTTTTTGTTTTCTTTTTTTTCTTCTGTTTTTTCTATGTTGGGCTCTTTTTGGCTACTCTTTTTTTATTTTTTTTATTTTCTTCCAAAGTCTCATCCCAACTTGTGGCGGAATCATGGTCTGTATCATCCTTTCCTCACTGGGACAATGCTCTAATAATATATATGATGATCATCACACTTCTATTTACTTACAACTCAAAATTACAACTCGATACTAGAACAAAATATGACTCTATATGAATGCCTCTGGCGGTGTACCAGGATGTGCAATGATCTAGCATGGCAAACATATCAAAAAACGGACAAGCCATGAAAATATCATGCTAGCTATCTTACGATCATGCAAAGCAATATAACAATGAATGCTCAAGTCATGTATATGATGATGATGGAAGTTGCATGGCAATATATCTCGGAATGGCTATGGAAATTCCATAATAGGTCGGTATGGTGGCTGTTTTGAGGAAGATATAATGAGGCTTATGTGTGATAGAGAATATCATATCACGGGGTTTGGATGCACCGGCGAAGTTTGCACCGACTCTCGAGGTGAGAAAGGGCAATGCACAGTACCGAAGAGGCTAGCAAATTGCGGAAAGGTAAGAGTGCGCATAATCCATGGACTCACATTAGTCATAAAGAATTCACATACTTATTGCGAAAGTTTATTAGCCCTCAAAGCAAAGTACTACTACACATGCCCCTAGGGGGGAGGTTGGTAGGAGTTAACCATCGCGCGCCCCCGACCTCCACGCAAAGGAAGACACTCAATAATAAATCATGCTCCAACATCTTAGCATAACTAAAGACTATACGTGCATGCTTCGGGAATCACAAACCTTAACACCAATATTCTTACTAAACCACAATCATTCACTAGTACCTCCCACATATTATCATCTCAATATCGCAAACTATTGCAAGGAATGAAACATATCATACTCAGTGATCTACAAGTTTTATGTAGGATTTTATGACTAACCATGTGAATGGCCAATTCCTATTGACTCTCTGTAACACCCTGGTTTTCCCTCCCCGATTTGTTTTTCCTTCGCGGGATTTGACTCCCGTCTTTTTCGATGTTCTAGGATTTTCTCTCGCTCTTGGGTATATGTAGATGGTCATTTAGCCTTGCCTTTCCTATCCAACCAGAGACCCTCTCCAACCCAACCTTGCCACCCAAGATACATTCTCGAGATTTTGCCACCGAAACCCTACTTTCCGAGTTACCGGAAAGGAAACCCTAATTCCTTCCGTTACAAAGGAACCCCAATTTCCTCTGATCTGTTGCCTCCCAAACTTTTCCCAGTGATCATCCTATATCTATAAACCCTGGATATGCAAAAATATTGCCAAGTCATTTGCAATTCTTTTCATTTAAAATTAATTCCTTTTTCTGCTATTTAAAGGAATTAAATCCAGGAAAATATCTATCTATCCCCAAAGTTCATGAAAACTTGTGGAGATGTTCTTTGTGATCATATTGAGCTCCCATAACAATATTTGCCATAATTAAATAAGGGAAATTGCATTTTCCTATTTAAAGCCAATATTGCACCTTGGGCACTTTCCAAAGGAACTACCATTTTGGTAGCTAGGAAAAATCCCAAATAATTTGTGGAGCTTCTCCTATCCATATATTCACTATTTCCATCAAGAACTCAAGTTCCATAGATCAAATTTTGAGCACAACATCCATTTGAAAATTCTGTCCAGATTTCCAGTTTGCAAAGGAAGTGCTTGCTCCCTTGATCTTTTTGGACTGAAATTTTTCTGGGTGGTTAAGAATGATAAATAACCACTGGATACCAAAAATCAGCCCATTTCATCTAGCCAATTTTCCTCAGTAAATTATCTAAATTTCTGTCCAGATTCTAACTCTGTGAAGGAAGTACCATTTTGGCATATCCAAATGAGCTGAAATTTTACCAGTGCCTCTATACCTCCAAATCATTACCATACACAAAAATTCAGCTCATTTCACCAAGCCAGTTGAGCACAACATCAAAATCCAGTTTCTGGACCAAATTCTGAATTGTGAAGGAAGTATATGCAAATGAGGTCCAAATGCCTTCAAATTTTGCCATCACCTAGTCCTTCCTACCATATTTCATTTTGACAAAGGTTCAGCTCCCCACTCTCATTCATTTCGCCAAAACGGTGGTCAGCGCACTGTTCTCGTCGGCAGGCCAGCTCCGGCGTGTCAAACATCTCCGCGGCGTCCACCTGCCCCTCTCTAGACCCTTCTCCCCTCTTCTCCCTTCCTCCCCACGCCATGCTAGCGCCACCATGGCCACTGTCCCGTTGGCCCCTTCCTCCTCGAGCTGTCGCCTCGTTCTGGGCCTAGTCAGGTCGGTACCGCAGGCGGCCAAGGCCAGCTCGCCGCGAGCAACAGAGCTCCGGCCAGCTCATCCCGAGCTGCCGAGCCTATCCACCCGCGTGGCCGGGCTATAAATAGCCGAGGCCGGAGCCTCCCCAAGCTTCCCCGAACTCCCCAACCTTCCTCTCTACCCCTCTAGTCCACCGCAGCGTGCTCGCCCGGCCGAATCCTCCTCGGCAGCGCCGGAATTTAGCCGGAGTTTGCCTCGGCCTCCGCCAGCAATATCCACCTCCAGCCCTTCCCCGCCCCGACCGAGCTCTCCACGGGATGCTCCACTCTCCGGCGAGCTCACCCATGTCCTCGCCCAGCCTCCTAGCCAACCGGAACCCCGCCTACTCGCCGGAGCCGCCGCGTACTGCTGTCCACCATGGGCCACGCTGCTGCTACCCTGGAGCTCTCCGGCGGTCGTGGATGGGGCCATTGGATGCGCCGCGCTGCAAGGATCCCACCGGTGGCCGGAGCCTTGCCGGAGATGGCCTGAGCCACCCAGACAAGTGCCGGCGCCGGCGACCCTCTCTGCTCTACAGGCGAGCGTCGGGGGAGAAGAAGGGAGTGGGAGGAGAGAGTAGGGGGGACCTGACGGGTGGGCCCTGACCCCATCTGTCAGTGAGAGGGGTACCCGCCACGTAGGATAAGTGGATACGTACTCCGAAGAGTACGCGACCACTACAGCGAAAGCGCATTCTCGTGAATACACTTTCTGTTTTTTTTTTCAGCCGGCGCCGAAACCTCTAAATAGTGGACGTTCGCTAGTTAATAGCAGAAATGAACAGTTTCTCTTTATTTTCTGCCTAAACAACGAACGGCCACAACTTTTCGCTCGTAACTCCGATTGAGGTAAATCGAACGCCCACGTCTTCAGTTCGTCGAGCCCGTTCTGATGGTATCATTTGCATAATGTTTCCACACTGTGAAAATGACCATTTTGCCCTTGCTCTTCAATCAGCCCCTCCGAGAGAGAATCCTTTCCGGCAAATTTTCCGCGAGGTGATCGCACTTCTTTCTGGAGTATTCCTTCACCCCCAGGCAAGCCGACCATCTGATATATTCCCTAAAGCATTGCTCTGTGATATTCTTGCGTGTTTAATTAATGAATATGTTTATGTTCGAGTGCATAATAGTAGGCGGTATGTGACTCTGACGAACCCTTGCTTGCACTTTCTTTGGTGACGGCACCACGCCTGTGTTCTGAGCTGCTTCCGGCCGTCCGAGGTGGATGCCAACTTTAAGTTCTCTTTTCAACAACTGGCCCATGTTCTGAGCTGCTTTTCGGCCGTCGCGGGCAGCTGTTGAATTTCTTTATGTAGGGGTGACCCTATGCTCTGAGCTGTTCCTCGGCCGTCTTAGGGAACCACTACACTCTTTTTATCAACACCATCTCATGCTCTGAGCTGCTTTTCAGCCGTCTTGAGCCGGGGTTGAGTTATTCCAGTCACCTCCCAGATCTGAGTTGTAAAGATCATTCTGGTGGCTACTGGTTTATTTGCCGGTTTCATACAAGGGTTCAGATGGTCGTAACTTACCGCTAGAACTTGTAATGTGATAGCTTGCCATTTAATTATTGTTCCACTAATGACTCGTTGTAATGCATATGGAGATAGGTTGTTATGTTTTCATAGTGATTACATCATGCATTACCATGGTTATGGCCATATTATGAAATGAGACTTAATAATGACAACCTCCTCCGTCGGCTGGATCGAGTCATAGTGCCATCGAACCGAGCTCGTCAAGTGCAACCACATTTGCCGATATGGGACGGCCTTAGCTTGGTCTAACAGCATGCTCTTTTATCGGTACCACCAAAGAGGGAAGGTTATGCGTGCGTGCTACCCTGGCCCGGTAGGCGGCGATAACCTTGTGAGCCCAGTTGAGTTATTTGCCGGCGTCCCCGTTTGGGACAGTTTAGTTGGCCACGACGGTGGCAGGTGTCACGTGGTTACATAGGGGCCACCCAGGGCATGACTCCGGGGGAGGATGATTGTCGGTGGTACGGTGGAGGAGTCACGGGTTAGGAAAGTTTCGTTGGAGCAGCACTGGTCGAACCGAATGGGAACATGTACTAAGTACGAGGCCGGGAGCTCCATGGTGTGGGTAAAGTGCGCAACCTCTGTAGAGTGTAAATCTATTCGAATAGCCGCGTCCTCGGTCATGGGACACAGTTCGTACTAGGTCACACTATTTGGTCTCTGTCGAGTCTGGAGGAACAAACTATATAATGTTATTGCTAAGACTGAACTAGAGAATGGTAAGGTTTATCAGACTTGCATTACGGATGCATGGACATCACATGGTGTCAGGGGTATGAATGTTAGCCATGCGATGCCTATGAGCTAAAGGGTCGGATGACCACGAGACTGGGATTGGAGTTGGATCGGATTTGGTTTGGCTCATGACATAGTCGGAGCATGGATTATTTCCTTTATGTTTTACTTTAGTAGTTATCTTGCTAGATAATCCTGTTATAACATGGTAATTAATATTGCTAAATAGGTATGCTATGCCATGATAATTAAGGTTGCTCTAATAACAAGTACATGCTTGAATGCCATGGATTGCTTTGCTTGGTGTATATGTTGGTTTGGTTTGCTTGCGAGTACATTCAAAAGTACTCAGCGGCCTTCAATGTGGCTAGGTTCACCTAAGGATCCGACGTCCACTAGCGAGGAGCCAGAGTGTTCGCGGGCTAGAAGAGTAACCCAGTCAGATCCCTGTGGATTGGAGCCGCACCAGGACCATGCCGCCTTAGATAGAACTTTTCCGCTGCCATTCCCCTTGTAAAAAATCATGTAAGACTGATATATCCATTAATAGAAATGTCTGTGTTCATGATACTTGTTGTAAAAGCGCATGCCAGAGTGATTTCCTGGGCTGGTGTGTGCGGTGACCGTCTGACTACAGTGGTATTCAGGCGGGGACCCACACTCTCTAAACAGATATAAGTGAAGCACGAGAGTTTAATTCTTTCTACTAAAGACCATGCTCTAATAAGTATAAGTGAAGCAAAAGAGCATTCTACAAATAACGGTTTTCTATATGTAGAGAAACAGGCATCCAAACTTCAAATGATATAAGTGAAGCACATGAAGCATTCTATAAAGCCATACTCAAAGATATAAGTGAAGTGCAAAGAGCATTCTATAAATCAACCAAGGACTATCTCATACCAGCATGGTGCATAAAATAAAAGGGAAAAATAAACACAAAATACGCTCCAAGAATTTACGCATATCATGTGAACAAAACAAAAACCGAGACATACCGATAATTGTCGAATAAAGATGGGATGCCTTCCGGGGCATCCCCAAGCTTAGACGCTTGAGTCTCCTTGAATATTTACTTGGGGTGCTTTGGGCATCCCCAAGCTTGAGCTCTTGCCTCTCCTCATTCTTCTCATGTCAATACCTCCTCGATCTTCGAACACTTCATCCACACAAAACTTAACCGAACTTTTTATTAGAAGGGTTAATACATATAACAACAAATCCCATCATGTCCTGCTCTAACATTATTGTATAATTATAATCAAACATTACCCACTATATGCTATCACAATTCTATGGCTCCCAAGTCAATGGGGCTCAACAAGATTTCAAACATACGCAAATAATGAAACTATAACAGCAATCTGGGAAAACAATACAGTCTGTAAAGATGCAGATGGTACATATACTTATGTAACTCAAAAAATTCTGAAAAATTAGGACAAAATAAATAATTTTCATAGCAGTACCGTGTAAAAATTTCATAATTTTTTCATGTTCTAGTAAAAAAATGTAAACTCACGCACTACAGCAAAAGTTTCTGTTTTTGCACTGCACATACCAAACAAGCAATTTAAACATCCTAACGGTAAATCTTGGCACATTATTTTTATAATAAAATGGATTTGTACAAGGGGAGTATTATTTTTGTTGAAAAGTTTCTGTAATTCAAGATTCACAAAGTTTCCATGGGCATGAACAAAGTTCAAGGCATGCTCCCGCTTCCATGGTGCTCGTCTTTCTCACTTTCACTTTTCTTTTTGTAAAGTTTTCAGGTTCCCCTCTATATTTTGTTGTTTTTAAACTTTTTAAAAGCACACAACAGAAATAAATGACTCTCTAAAACTTCCGGGTTGTCTCCCTGGCAGCGCTTTCTTTAAAGCCATTAAGCTAGGCATAAAGTGCTCAAGTAATTGATCCACCTGGATCCCAAGGTATATCAAAGCCAATTTTAATTAACAATGATTTGTATTTTAGTAGTGAGCACAAAGCAACATATATCATGTAATGACGAAGTCTAACTCTCTTCCTATGCATCGTCATGTCATAAAAGAACAATTCATGCACATCAAGTAAAGGCCAATGCATAGTATAAACAGTTTCTTGCAATTTTATCGTATTGGAAACATAGAGATGCGGAGATGTAGTTCCTCTCTCATAATAATTGCAGTTAGGAGCAGCAAGCACATGCATATTATATCCATCAAAATCATCATGTGCAACGGTAAAATGCAACCCATCAATATAATCCTTAATAAGCACAAACTTCTCCGATATAGTGGAGTTGGGAGAATTCAAAAAGATAATAGGACTGTCATGTGCGGGTGCAATAGCAACAATTTCATTTTTAACATAAGGAACTATAGAAAGTTAATCTCCATAAGCATAATTCAAATTGGCATCATGGCCACAAGCATAGCAAGCATCAATTTCATCAAAAAGAGATATTTCAAACGAATCCAAGGGATCATAGCAATTATCATAGCATTCATCCTTCGGTATGCACGAAGGGAAATTAAACAATGTATGAGTTGAAGAGTTACTCTCATTAGAAGGTGGGCACGGGTAGCTAATCCGGTCTTCCTCCTTTTGTTCTTCACTCTCCTCCTCATCTTTTTCATCTAATGAACAGTTTCAGCAATTTCTTCTTCCATAGTTTCCTGCAAAATATTAGTCTCCTCTTGGATAGCGGAGGAGTCCTCAATATATCCTTTAACATAAGCATTATAAACATAGTTTTCATAGCAATATTTAAGTATGGCAAAATTTTCAGATTTGTAAAGAGTAGCATCATACTTTTCAATCAAAGAAGCAATTTCATAAGCAGCCTTAAAAGCAACAAATTCTTCAATTTGTTCAATATCATAGTAACTATAAACACCTTTACCATAAGAAGATACGATTCCATTATCACTAAACTCACATTGGTAGGGATGGTGTTTCTTAGGGTCTTCAGAACAACAAGTAAAATCATGTATTTTGCATAAATTCCAAGCATAGCAATGCATAGTATTAATATGATGCCATAAAAGTTTCCCTTTTTGAGATAAGCGGTGTCGCACAAAATGAGCATGCTCATCTAATGATTTTCCCTCAACTAAGCTAGTTGGGTTTTCAGCACGAGCACATAGGGATCGAAGATGATCGAAGTAGAAAGCTTCAGCAGTATGATAGATTTTGGGTGGTTCTTCAACCATTGGTTTAGCAGGTACACCTATTTTTTTGGTATTTTATGTTTCCTACCCATAACTAAAGATAGAAAACAAGAGCACAAAATAAAAACTACTTAGTGATAAATCAAACAAGCACACACGAGAATATTCACCCCACGCTATTGCTCCCCGGCAACGGCGCCAGAAAAAGGTCTTGATAACCCACAAGTATAGGGGATCAATTGTAGATTTTTTGATAAATAAGAGTGTCGAACCCAACAAGGATCTAAAGGTAGAATTAATATTCCCTTCAAGTTCTATCGACCACCGATACAACTCTACGCGCACTTAACGTTCGCTTTACCTAGAACAAGTATGAAACTATTTTGCGGGTGTAAGGATAAGGCTAGAAGTACTTAATGAGAATAAAACTAGGAGTAATTTCCAAGATAATAAAACTACGAGTAAATTGCAAGATAATAAAGTTAGTTATTTAGTAGAAAGATTTTTGTAACGCAAGAGAAAGATTTGTCCAAAAGCAATCGATAACTAGACCGGTAATCATTATTGCAATTTTATATGAGGGAGAGGCATGAGCTAACATACTTTCCGTACTTGGATCATATGCACTTATGATTGGAACTCTAGCAAGCATCCAGAACTACTAAAGATCATTAATTTAAAACCCAACCATAGCATTAAGTATCAAGTCCCCTTTACTCCCATACGCAACAAACCCCTTACTCGGGTGTAAGCTTCTGTCACTCCAGCCGCCCACTATAAGAGAATTATGAACATATTGCAAACCTACAGCGGAAATCCCTCACGCTTGCGTGACACGGAGGGCACCATAGGACAGCACCAAAATAAAACATACAACTCAAACCAATCACGATCATCAATCAACCCATAGGACAAAAGAAATCTACTCAAACATCATAGGATTGCCATACATCATTGGACAATAATATATAGCGTTAAGCACCATGTTTAAGTAGAGATTACAGCGGGGAGAAGAGGTGTTACACCACTGCATAGATGGGGAGAGAGTTGGTGGTGACAGCGGCGAAGTTGTTGGTGTAGATCGCCGTCATGATGATTGCCCCGGCGGTGTTCCGGCACCCCCGGGCGGGAGGGGGAGAGAGCCCCCCTCCTTCTTCTTCTTGCTTGGCCTCCCCCCTAGATGGGAGGAGGTTTTCCCATCTGGTCCTTGGCCTCCATGGCAACGGAGGGGCGGGAGCCCCTCCGAGATTGGATCTCTCTCTCTCTGTTCTCTTCTGTTTTGCCTTCCTGTTTTCTGGCCTTTCACCGTTTCTTAAATTCCGGGAGATCCGTAACTCAGATCGGGTTGAAATTTTAACATGATTTTTCTCCCGGTAATATCTTTCTTGCGGTGAAAGAAGGGCGTCAACCGACTTATGAGGGGCTCACGAGGCACCACGGCGCGCCATCCCATAGGGGCGCGCCCTGGTGGCTCGTGGGGCCCACGAGCACCGTCTTGCGTTGATTCTTCTTCCCAAAAATCACATATATTCGAAAATAAATCTCCGTAAATTTTTATCACATTTGGACTTCGTTTGATATGGATATTCTGCGAAATAAAAAACATGCAACAAACAGGAACTGGCACTGGGCACTGGATCAATATGTTAGTCCCAAAAATAATATAAAATTTTGCCAAAAGTATATAAAAGTTGTAGAATATTGGCATGAAACAATCAAAAATTATAGATATGATGGAGACATATCACCAGGTCAGGGTGGCGACGGGGTGGCGTGTGTGGATGTGGTGGCCGCTAGGTCGGGGACGAGGTTGTGGCGGCTGCTAGCGCTAGGTCAGGTCAAGGACGAGGTAGGTTGAGGCATCGACTTGGCTTGGGCCTTAGGGGTCGGTGGAATTAATGAGATTTTCTCTCTGTTGGGCTGGGCCTCAGCTAGATGGTGGGATTTTTACTGGGTTGCTCTTTTATTTCGGGTAAATCGGGTAGTTCGGGTACCGCTACTAGAAACCCGAATTACCTCAATAAAATTTGGGTTCTTAAATCTGCTACCCGAACAAGTGCTCGGGTTTTTCGGGTTCGGGCAATTTGGGTTCGGGTTTTTCGGGTTTGGGCTTCGGGTATCGGGTTTTATGCTCAGCGTGAGCTGTCAGGGGGGAGGAATCTTTTTTGTTGCGCGTAATAAGGAGGCTCTTCCTTGAGTGCGAAGATGTAGCTGGTGAGTCCCAGGTGTCAGGGGGAGGAAACACTTTTTTCTGCATAATAAAGCGGTACTTCCTTGCGTGCGACCTTGGACCTCGTGGGTCCCAGCTGTTAGCATCTCCATGTACAGTCCTCTTCCGATGGCTGTCGTTCATTGACCGCGTTGACGACGCCGTACCGAGTGCAGCAAGGCGGTGGACGATGGCGAGGCCTAGGAAGGGAATGACCCAGAGCCGGGGAAGACAAGGCAGTGGTTGCCCACGCGAAGGGAAGTACGAGGGTTTACTGGTTCGGCTGCGGTGTGAGGCTGCCATCGCCAGACAATAACAGGAGGTGTGGGTGAGTAGAGGGATGGCCTGGCCAGCGGTGGGAGTAGGGTTTGGTAGTGAGGCCTGCACGGCAGCACAGCCGGCCACGGGAGCTAGGAGCAGGCGGTCCCGCCAGCGATGGTTTGGGCGGCTGGAGCAAGAATATCAGAGATTGAAGAAGCAGCACGGCCGTTGGATTAACATCCAACGATCACTGCTGCTAGAATCGTTTGTTGACTAAGTTGACAAAGCCCTGTGTACGCGTCAACTTGGTAGGCCCACAAGTCAGCCTCCAAATAAGGTGGGTCCCAGCTAACAGGGGGAGCAATCATTTTTCTTGTGCGTAATAAGGAGGCACTTCCTTGCGTGCGACCATGGACCTCATGGGTCCTAGCTGTCAGCCTCTCCACGTACAGTCCTCTTTGGATGGCTGTCGTTCATTGACTGCGTTGACGACGCCGTGCCGAGAGCACCAAGGTGGTGGACAATGGCGAGGCCTAGTAAGGGAACGACCCGGAGACGAGGAAGACTTGGCAGTGGTTACCCATGCGGAGGGGAGTACGAGGGTTTACTGGTTCGGCTGTGGTGTGAGGCTGCTGTCGCCGGAGAATAACAAGAGATGTGGGTGAGTAGAGGGATGGCCTGGCCAGCGATGGGAGTAGGGTGGGGCGGTGAGGCCTGCGCGGCAGCACAGCCGGCCACGGGAGACGGGAGAAGGCGGTCCAGCCAATACTAGGTTGGGTGGCTGGAGCAAGAAGATCAGAGATTGAAGAAGTAGCACGGCCGTTGGATTAACATCCAACGGTCACTGCTACTAGAATCGTTTGTTGAATAAGTTGACAAATCCATGCGTACGCGTCGACTTAGTAGGCCCAAGTCAGCCTCCAAATCTGTGGCAAACATCATCCAACAAATTTGCTATTATTTTTAATAATTTACAACCCATTTGCTCTTTCTTAAGGATTTTTTTGCAGCACATATTCTTTTTGTTTGCATTACAACCAATATTCTGGCCACGGTTAAAAAATTCAATGAAATTTTGCATATTTTGGTGGGCTCCGAACTTTTTTTAATCCCGATGTTTCAAGTCTGATTCGGACTAATTTGAAAAATAAAATTATATTAATTATAATCCAGTGATATTTTCACCGCAGAAAAATCCAATGAAGTTTAAAATTTCAAAATCCGGATGAAACAAAATTTGAAACTAATTACCGGTTGCTTTGTTTTTTTAAATTTACAGCCCATTTCTTATTGCATATAGGCCATTTTATTTTTTTAGGGAAATAGGCCATTTTGTGGGCAAGCCGAATGCATCCCTCCTCATCTTGGAAGATTTGAAGCCCAGCAGGGCTGAGAAAAGCAAGTAGGCCTCGGTTGGGTATTGTGCAAAAGAAAATAGAACTGGGCTAGCCGTTTCAAGAAAGAAAACAAAACTGGGCTTGTGATGTGGTAAACATAAAATAAAAGACTAGTCATTGAAATTTTTGAACTATTTTTAATCCCGAAATTTCGAGCCCGGTAAAAACAAATTTTAAAATATATTTAAATTATGTTAAAATCCAATGAAATATGAAATATGAAAAAATAAAATAAAATTCACAATTTGAAACTAATTGACCATTTGATGTGTTTTTTATATATTTACACCCCATTTCATATTACTCACAAAATTTATAGCCTTTTTTTATGGCCAAGCCGAATGTATCCCTCGTCGTCTTGAAAGATTTGCAGCCTAGCAGGGCGGGGAAAAGGAAATTGGCCTGTGTAGGGTATTGTGCGAAGAAAAAGGTGCACTAGTCATTTTCACAGACAAAAAAATAGTTGGGCTCGTCATGTTGTAAATAAAGCCTGGGCTAGACGGGCCACAGACGCCGCACAGCCCAGTTGATACCCTACTCCGTCTCAACAACAACAACAACAACTACAACAAACTGCTCGAGCTACTGGGTCCCAGGTGTCAGTCGCTCCTTGTGCAATTCTTTCATTTATTGACTACATTGACAATGTCATAGGTCCCGGATGTCAGCAAACCATTAGGAGGAAGCATTTTTTTTCATGTAATAAGGAGGAACTTGTTTGCGTACGGCTATGGACATGGGGGTCCCTACTGTCATCCTCTCCACGTACAGTCCTCGCCGATTCCTGTCGTTTGTTGACAGTCGTTCGTTGTGCAATTCTCTTGTTTATTGACTACGTTGACAATGGGGTGGGACCAAGATGTCGGGAAACCATTAGAAGGAAGCATTTTTTTGGCTTGTAATAAGGAGGCACTTGCTTGCGTACTGCCATGACCCTGGTGGTTGCCTACTATCATCCTCTCCACGTGCAATCATCTCCTGATTCCTCTCGGTTGTTGACCACGTTGACAACGCCATAGGGCGGTGCCGCGGCAAGGGAACCAAAGCGGAGGATGACGGCGAGGCCTCGGACGGGAATGAAAAGGAGCCGTGGAAGATGCGGCAGTGTTGTCGGAAACAGAGGGGACTACGAGGGTTGGTGTGGGGTGGGGATGCCGTCGCTGGAAAAAAACAAGAGGTGGGGGTGGGTTGGTGGGGGGGTGTAGAGGGATGGCCTGGCAACGGTTAGGGTACGGTGGGACAGCAATGCGTGCGCGGGTGTGCAGCAAGCCGCGGAAGGTGGGAGCAGGCGATCCCGCCGGTGTTGGTTTGGTTTGGGCGGCTGGAGCCTGAGGAAGAAGACAAGAGATTGAAAAAGCATGACTGACGTTGGATTGACATCCAACGGCTTAGGCTGCCACAATCGTTTGTTGACTAAGTTGACAAAGCCTTGTGTACGTGTCAACCTAGTAGGCCCACAAGTCAGCCTCTTAATCCGTGGCGGACAAATACAGCCCATTTAAAAATATAACAGCCCATTCCAAACGTTCAATCGGAAAGTTCAACATTCAGAGCAAAGTAACAGGACTGATTCAGAGATAGAGTACTGAACTTCCACGTTGACAACCATCATAACCAACTTAACTATCTACTCCCACTAATACTCGAGTTTAGAACAACTAACATACTCTTAGCTAACTAGACGATGCCGACCGCCATCTGCGGCACACGCTAACCGCCGGCACCGACGTGCTCCTCCTCGCCTCGGACTTGGCAGAGGTGCGATAGGGCGCGTTGCTCGCACCCGTTAGCCCTTTCCATGCCAGCATGGTCCACCGAAGTTTCGGCTTCTAAGCGGGAAACCCACTTGACGAGCTGGTAGTAAAATTCAGTGTCGCGCACGCGTGCGTGCCCGATAGCCTCTAGGGCTATTCGCCGGGCACCGGCCTCCACGTAGTCGGCCCAGTTGCGGGCGCTCTGGTCGCAATGCAGTGCGGCGGTGCGCTGCTCCTCCTCGATGCTCTGCAGGCGGCACAAATCGGTGGTACGCTGCTCCTCCACCATGTGGTCGTGCTCCAAGGCATCCTCATACTCCGCATTGCCATCTAAAGACCGCCAGAATGCCTCCTCCCTCCGTCTGCCTTCCCGTGAAAAACCGAACACTAACTCCGGCAGTGAGCGCCTCTAGCAGTGCCTATTGCTGCCACGCGGGGGCATCATGGACGTGGCAAGAGCGAGGGCAAGTGGCGAGCGACGTCGGGCCGGTCGGGTCTTGTGAGGATATGGTGTGTTGGGTCAAGGTGCCACCGGAGCACGCCGGGAAACAGTAATTATAGGAGGACGGTAGGTAAACCGGCGTGTCACGGGAAATGCGATGGTCATCGGAATTCAATGCATAAGCAGGCATGGCTTAGCGTGCCAGCTTGCCGTGGAAAACTGGAAAAACTGAAATTATGACTGTACCGTACTCCCGTCCCGTCCCGTCAGTGCTGCGTCACACATCGGGACGACAGTCAAATGAGTGCACTCCATTCATCCAGATGAGGTACGTGCGTGATCCGCTGGTTATTCGTGTAGGATGGAGTCGGTCGGATAGTGTACGTGTAGGATCGCAATAGCTGATGAACGTTCGCTGGGAGAGAAGGCATTTGTGAACGTTTTTGCTGGCAGTTTCTTTAGATTTGCCTGGCATTTTGTTCAGAACAGCATGTCAGTTTCTTCAGAGGAAGGCATTTTTATTCTAAAAACTGCCACCCTTGGATCTTGCATCGCAACTAAAACTACCAGGAGTGTATTAGTAGGCTAGCTAGTGATGAATCAGTAACTTGTAAACACTGAGCGAAGAGAAATAAGGAACATGTTGGACCATTTGGTGCGAGAAGAATGCTAGGGTGTTCCGGCACAAGTCTACTCTTCTGTCCATCCTGTTGTTCAACATCCAGTCTGAGGCAAAACTTTGGGTCACCGCGGGCGCAAAACATTTGGGTCACATCATGCCGGGAGAGTTAGTGTCTTTGTAATTTCTGTCTCACTTTTCTTTGTAAAAGAAACTATGAACTCCTTAATTAATGCATGAGGCAAATCTTTTGCCTCCGTTTCGAGAAAAAAGAAAACACTGAGCGCAGAGAAAAAAGGAACTGCTGTGCACAGTAGTAAGAGCCGATCCGCTCTAAACGTTCACACCAGACTCACAGGCCTGGCTTAGTAATATGTTCACATTAATAGCCCAAATTCACAACCAACTAGTAGGATTCCCATACATAAGATCAACATGTTTATGCATCTCAATGATTCACAGATCATACACAATATATCTGTTCTTGCTACTAACATGGATGCTTCTCAGGGCCAACATTTAGTACAGAGTGAATGACAAATTTGTTTGTAAAGTCTACATTTCCTCTTGCAAACGTAAGTGGTTTCACCAACAGATGGAACCATGAGAATGAACCACACATGATGGAGGAACATCCACTGAAATATGTTATGGTCATCTGCCGATCACACGGCGAGACTATTTTCGGAATTCAACTTCAAGTTTGGCAAGATGATGCCCATTGGATAATCAGACCAGAGCAATGAAGCACCTAGTGTTGGCCAATAAATAGTACAATACTACTTTTGTTCAGTCCATGCAGTGACTATCCAATCCATCTGTGTCTATTTTAAAATGGCACTGCATGCAGTGACTATCCTATTCTTTTGTGCAGTTCCACAAAAATTGAGGTCCCTGTGTTTGTTTGCCAAATAGCAACGAGCAGTCATCTGTTTGCACAAATATCAAGCAGCTAGTTAACATATACTCCACCTTGTATTTTTGGTTTAACCACGTCTCTGCTAGTCGTTTCCGCCTAGCATCTATCATGTTTTGCACTGGAAAATTTGATACTGAATTGATTTGCTGGTACAGAGCAAAAATATGGTGCCTATTCTTCAATGGAGGTACACCCTGGCAATAAATTTACATGCAAACCAATAATATTACTATCTAATGACAGTACAAAAACAGAAGCAAGATAGTAGCAAACCATGTACCTTGCTAATGAACAGCTCATAGTGCCACCGATTGGATATAACTGTTTGCAGAAAAAAATGGTCATAATGTTGAACCATCTGGACTTTTTGTGCAGTTTCACTAAAATCGAGCATCCCTGTTTGCACAGATATTGAAAGTGTGATTACTATAAAAGAGGCACTAGTTGAAGCATAGACTCACAAATTTAAGCATTCCAAATTTCTTAATGGGAAATGGTAGCAAGGCAGTTTCTAACCACCTGTTCAAAGGAATAAAGAAGGCAACAGCGACGGATGTCATGATGGCATACATAGTATTTTGTGAAAGATTGAACCATTCCTGACCTTTCCTCTTCTTTTAAGAATTTTTTGTGCAGTTCAACTAAAATAAAATGCCATCACCGCCTTGACATTTCGGTGACACTGTACAAAAAAATTGACTTACCATTACATCTTGATGTTAGGTATGTAATCAACAGGCAATAGAGACAAAAATGCAGACCTCCTCCGATAACATAAGAGACATTAATTTTAACAAAGGTGTGACTAGCTTTGCTGGCATAATTTGAATAATTCTACACCCTCTGTTCCTTAATATAAGACGTTTTTGCAGTTCAATTTAATGTACCAAAACGTCTTGTATTTTGAAAGAGAGGTAGTAGTTTTCCTGCCTTTCTTTCCTTTTTCAATTTATCGGTGGCATTAGACTGACTGCGGCATTAGTTAAAAGTGGCATCACTTTAGCAATAGCATAATTTTACCGGTGGCGTTATACTAACAGCAAAAAAGGGGCAATAAGAGCATGGTGTTGGCTGTGTGCATCCTAGCTGTGTAGAAGCCGGGTGTGTGCTCACTGTGTTATGTATCTTTTTGATGCTCCATTTTGAGCCAATAAAATCCACCCTTTGTCGAAAAAGTATATGTACCTCCACGGACGCATAGAGTGGTGAAGCAGGGATGGTTGCCCAGAGCAACAAATATCCAAGCAGCATATCTGGATTACTTCCCATTTTGTTCTCTTTAGCCACCTTTTACCTATGTGAGGACAACAAACCTATCGACCTGGTCATTCTCTATTGCGTTGTCCTACCTTTCTTTCCCTTTTCAACCAAGAGACAACAGACTAGTTCCTCAGCTACTACTGCTTTTCCCCTTTTCAACCAAGATGCGGGTTCAATACCAAGTCTCTTCTACAGTACTATTTTCCCCACTTTCTTTCTTTCCTTATTCAACCCAGACATGGATTAGTCTGCATGAAGTAGGGTTTCCTTTAATAGTGCAAATTAAGGTTTTCGTCTGCATGACCAACATGGGCTAGTAACTTGGGGAGATGGGGCAGTGGAAAAACAACCGCATGCAGCGACGTGGGCAGATGGGGCAATAGCACAAGGGTCTGGTTCGAAAAGAGGCAGCATACCAGAGGGTCGGCAGGAAGCGGCTTCTCTCATCATCATGCTCCTCCGCCGACACTACGACAGCGAGCTTGGGGACGGAGGCCATCCTGTGCCGGTGATAGGTCTGAGAAGATGGCCTTGTCGTCAGTGCACGTCCTCCTCTTCCCCGGTGGATGGGATCTGGCCGGATCTGTGGCCACCGGTGAGGAGGGAGAGAGAGTGGCCACCACCATCTTTTTTAGATCTGGAGAGGGTGATAGTGTGAGAAGCAAGTGGGCAGCCCTAGCAAGCAAGCGCTGAAGCTCCGGCCTATATACTACTATATTATACTGGGTAGACTACCTCCATCAAGGTTTTCTAAGTCCCGCGAGCCGGAGCAACAGGACCAATAAAAGGGGCAAATTAAGGTCTTCAATCTCTCTCCCATGCATGCACTTTTTCTCTCTCCCGCGTGCACCCAATGGATAGTGTGCATGTAACGTCCGGCCTAATAAATAGGGACGACGTGTAGTAATGCTTTAAAATTGAATGGCACGCCATTAAAAAAATTAAGTCAAGAAATAACGTGGCCCGATCGCATTTTGCACGAGAAATGACAAACCATGTTTCGTTGACGTGTTGTCCCGTTCCAACATGTCAGTGAGAAGACGGCGAGTCCTTTTGTATAATTTCCGAACGGACGTCTATGTATGGCCGAGTCATCTCTCCCATACCATGGCAACCGTCCGCTCCCCACTCTCCTCTTCCTGTACCATGGCAACCGTCCACCGCCTCTTCCCCTTTCCCTATCAATTTGGGAGTTGGAACTATTGTCGCACGCTCTTCCTCCCTCCATTTGCCTTGACCCTTCCTTCTGCCATTGTTCGTCTTCTCGATGGAAGGAAGTAGCAGGACCCGACCCCGTTATTCTTGCCCCAATCCGACAGATAACACGGTGGAGGAAATGATTGATCGGTGCGACATCATCACCACGGCTAGCATGGCAGGTTCGTTCAAGAACATTCTTGACTCAACAAATAAGATCATTACAAACAACCCAAGGGTTCAAGAGCGGTTTGATCTCCCCTATCTTCTTCGCTATGACCCTGCTCTCTGGTACGGGGATGACGGAAGGCTACCCTTGTGCAAGTTGATGCCACTTGATAATGATCCGTGTCATGCTAAAATGCCATCGCTTCAGCGTAAGGATTGGGACAACTGCGAGTGGGAGTTTGTGAATGTGTACACTCATCGCCGGATTCCAGTTCCAAAAATCTCAGACTGCCCTGAGGTTGAGCACACCGATACTCTACATACGTTCAAATACGATCATGGTGACTGTCGTATGATGACCCACAAGTATAGGGGATCAATCGTAGTCCTTTTGATAAGTAAGAGTGTCTAACCCAACGAGGAGCAGAAGGAAATGACAAGCGGTTTTCAGCAAGGTATTCTCTGCAAGTACTAAAAGTAGCGGTAACAGATAGTTTTGATAGCAAGATAATTCGTAACAAGTAACAAGTATAATAAAGTGCAGCAAGGTGGCCCAATCCTTTTTATAGCAAAGGACAAGCCGGAACGAACTCGTATAATAAGCAAGGCATTCTCGAGGACACATGGGAATTTCATCTAGTCACTTTCATCATGTTTGTTTGATTCGTGTTCGCTACTTTGATAATTTGATATGTGGGTGGACCGGTGCTTGGGTGCTGTTCTTACTTGAACAAGCCTCCCACTTATGATTACCCCCTCTCGCAAGCATCCACAACTACGAAAGAAGAATTAAGATAACTCTAACCATAGCATGAAACATATGGATCCAAATCAGCCCCTTACGGAATAGCGCATAAACTAGGGTTTAAGCTTCTGTCACTCTAGCAACCCATCATATAATTACTACTCCATAATGCCTTCCCTTAGGCCCAAAGATGGTGAAGTGTCATGTAGTCGACGTTCACACGACACCACTAAAGGAAGAACAACATACATGTCATCAAAATATCGAACGAATACCAAATTCACATGATTACTTATGACAAGACTTCTCCCATGTCATCAAGAACAAAAGTAACTACTCACAAATCATATTCATGTTCAAGATCAGAGGGGTATTGAATAGCATGAAGGATCTGAACATGTAATATTCCACCAAATAAACCAACTAGCATCAACTACAAGATGTAATCAACACTACTAGCAACCCACAGGTACCAATCTGAGGTTTTGAGACAAAGATTGAATACAAGAGATGAACTAGGGTTTGAGATGAGATGGTGCTGGTGAAGATGTTGATGAAGATTGGTCCTCCCATGATGAGAGGATTGTTGGTGATGTCGATGAATTCGATTCCCCCCCCCCCCTCAAAGGGAAGTATCCCCGGCGGAATCGCTTCACCGGAGAGCAAAATAGCTCCTACCCAGGTTCCGTCTTGAGACGGCGGCGCTTCATCCCGAAAGTCTAGCAGAAGGAGGGGGCCGGAGGCCTGCCAGGGGCCCCACAAGTTTGGGGGGCGCACCAGGGGGTAGGGCGCACCCCCTAGGCTTGTGGCTTCCTGGTGGGCCCCCTCCTGTTGATTCTTTCGCCAGTATTTTTTATATATTCCAAAATAATTCTCCGTAAATTTTCAGGTCATTTGGAGTCATACAGAATAGCTATCACAGTGTCACCCCTTTTCGGTCCAGAATTCCAGCTGCCGACAATCTCCCTCTTCATGTGAATCTTGCAAAATAAGAGAGAAACGACAAAAGAATTGTACCATAAAGTGAAATAATGATCAAAAACATAATAATTATCGATAAGAAATCATGATGCAAATTGGACGTATCAACTCCCCAAAGCTTAGACCTTGCTTGTCCTCAAGCGAAAGCCGAAATCGATAATAATGACCACATGTTTAGAGAGAGAGAGAGGAGTCAATAAAAATAAAATACGAACATGGAGCATCATGATCTTTATTATAATAGCAATATATCATCATAAAACTTCTCATGAAAAAGTGACAATTTATCCACAAGTTAATGTATGAACCATAAACCAAATTGAAAACTAACAAACTATGATCTCAGTCACTGAAGCAATTGCAATTCATCATATTATCAGAAAGAGTCTATGTAAGAGCTTTGTGTAGCAATTTTACATACTCAACTATCATTTAGTCTTCTATAATTGCTGACACTCACGACATACTTATGGAGCAAAAGTTTCAGTCGGACACATAGAAAGATAGGGGCTTATAATTTCGCCTCCCAACATATTTACCTCAAGGGCAATGTCAACAATAATAACTCATGATCACCTACATCCAACTGGATATTTATGTCTAGATCTTTCCCCACCACATGATGCTTGCCAAGAGAGAAAAATAAAAACAAAATAGAGGAGAATACTATTGACTCTTGCATAAAAGTAAACACATAAAGTAAAAGATAGGCCCTTCGCAGAGGGAAGCAGAGGTTGTCATGCACTTTTTATTTTTGGATGTGCAAGCTCTTAATGTAAAGGAACGTCACTTTATATTGCCTCTTGTGATAGCGACCTTTATTATGTAGTCTGTCGCTTTTATTACTCCACCATCACAAGATCGTACAAAGCTTATTTTCCCTTACAATAAAAGTTCATACATGTTTGGGAGCAATTTTTATTGCTTTGCACTGATGACAACTTACTTGAAGGATCTTATTCAATCCATAGGTAGATATGGTGGACTCTCATGGCATGAAACTGGGTTTAAGGGTTTTTGGATGCACAAGTAGTATCTCTACTTAGTACAAAATTTTGGCTAGCAAAAGATAGGGGGCAAGCACCACATGTTAAAGGATCCAAAACAATATAACTTCTATGTGAATATAAGCAAACATAACTCATTAAGTTGTCTTCCTTGTCCAACGTCGACTAATTGACATAGAATATTTAATGGAGGCTCACAATCATAAAAGATGTCCAAGATAGTGTATTTATATGTGAGACCTCTCTTCCTTTATTACTTTTTCATCAATTGCAACAATGACCAATGCTATGTTTGTCAACTTCCAACAAGTTTTATCAACTATACTTCTTTTATGTGAAGTCATCACTCCCCATGGGATTAGCATATGAGCTTACTTTTTATTCTTTATTTATTTCTAAGATTGGATCAACAAAAGCAAAACACTCAACTCAACTACTCTTTATTATATAACTTTCACACATGATTACATAGATAGCTAGATCACAAAGCAAGCACTCGAAACTAAATCATACTAAACCTTTATTCTTCTAAATCACGAAATAACTAAGGATCGAACTAAGATAAATAATGATGATAAAAAGTGATGATGATACGATACCGGGGCACCTCCCCCAAGCTTGGCACTAGCCAAGGGTGGTGCCCATACCCATGTACTCAAATCTCCTTCTTTGGTGATGGTGGTGATAAAGTGGTGGGCTTGTCCTTCAGCTTCAGCAAGTACTCCAAATTCCCATTGATCCTCCGAAGAGCACGATTCTGCTCCTCTAACACAATAACCTCCCGAGTAAGTGACGTATTCTGAGCACAGATTGCTTCAACAGCCCTTAATGCATTAATTTCAGATAAAGAAAGGTTATGGTGAAGAGTTTGCAATATATCTCCCTTTTCTGTAGTTTCCTTCCTGTGCATGGCTTGATCTTCCTCTCCTTGAATCCGGTCCTCCACGACCGTTCCTGGTTCCTCCTCCATAGCAGTGTCCTCCTCTCCGGACGACCACTCATAATAGACTTCGCTGAAGGGGCGCTTGCTAGGCAAAGGTTGAACAATTCGATGCTTGGTGCAGAGCTTTCGGGGACCCATAGTGATCTAGATATGTCAGAAAAACAGCCCGAAACAAGAACAGAGGAGAAACTTGTGATGCGGTGGTCAAAACACCCAAGAGTATATATAATGACTTTTTCCCGTGCAGGACAAGTAATATGGAAGAAAAACGGAGTCGGGAAAGTCCACGAGGGGGCCACAAGCCTGGTAGGCGCGCCCTGGGGGTAGGGCGCGCCCCCCAGGCTTGTCGCCTCCTTGTGCACTTTTCGGACTGTTTATTATTTTCCTAATTTTTTATATATTCCAAAACAGACAGAAAGTACTTTTATGGAAGTTTTGGAGTCGGTTTACTTACCGTACCACATACCTACTCCTTTTCAGGATTCTGGAGCGTTCCAGAAGGTTACCTCTATGTGCTCTTCCGGTGTCATTGTTTGAGTAATATTAGTTTCAACATTAATGGGTGTATCTGAGATATAATGTTTAATTCTTTGCCCATTAACCACTCTCGGATAATTGCCTTTGGAGTTGTTTTTTTTTATGGCTCCAGAGCGATAAACTTCTTCGATGATATATGGCCCTTCCCATTTAGAGAGAAGTTTTCCTGCAAAAAATATTATATGAGAATTGTATAATAGAACATGATCACCTACTTTGAATTCCCATTTTTGAATTCTCTTATCATGCCATCTTTTAACCTTTTCTTTAAACAACTTGGCATTTTCATAAGCTTGGGTTCTCCATTCATCTAAAGAACTAATATCAAAAACCTCTTTTCACTGGCAAGTTTAAAATCATAGTTAAGTTCTTTAATTGCCCAATATGGTTTATGTTCTAACTCAAGAGGTAAATGACTGATAACCCACAAGTATAGGGGATCGCAACAGTTTTCGCGGGTAGTATTTCACCCTGATTTATTGATTCGACACAAGGGGAGCCAAAGAATATTTGCAAGTATTAGCAGTTTTGTAGCAAGTGTAAAGCAGTAGCAACAAAGTAACTTAGCAGAAACCAATATGAGAAAGTTGTAGGCATTGGATTGGTGATGATAATTATGTTGGATGATATTCATCATATAACAGTCACAACCTAGGGCGATACACAATAGCTCCAATTCATCAATGTAATGTAGGCATGTATTCCGTATATAGTCATACGTGCTTATAATAAGAACTTGCATGTCATCTTTTGTCCAACCCTCCCGTGGCAGCGGGGTCCTTAAGGAAATTAAGGGATATTAAGGCCTCCTTTTAATAGAGAACCAGAACAAATCATTAGCACTTAGTGAATACATGAACTCCTCAAACTACGCCAATCATCGGAAAGAATCCCAATTATTGTCACCTTGGGGTATGCGGACCATGACACGTAATAGGTGCATATAACTTGGAAGATAGGATCAAGAACACAAATATATTCATGAAAACATTAAGGGTTCAGATCTGAAATCATGGCACTCGGGCCTTAGTGACAAGCATTAAGCATAGCAAGGTCATAGCAACATCAATCTCAGAACATAGTGGATACTAGGGATCAAAGCCCTAACAAATTGACTCAATTACATGATAAATCTCATCCAACACATCACCGTCCCGCAAGCCTACGAAGGAATTACTCACTCCTGGTGGTGAGCATCACGAAATTGGTGATGGAGGATTGTAACACCCCAAAAATTAAATCATTTTTTTACTAAATAAAATTTGGCCAGAAATTAAATTTTGAATTATATTAGGTGTTTTAATTATTTTAGAGTAATTCTTGTTTTCTGTTTTCCAAAATTCTTCCCTCCATATAGAAATTTTTGTAAAATATTATTGTCTTGGGTAGTTTTATTAAATCATTTCATTTATATTTAAATAACAGTAGGAAATATTTTCATAATAAAATTTGCCCAAAATAATTCTTTTAATAGCATTTATACTCCTTGAAATGCTTCTGTTGCACTACAACTATTTTAAATAATTCTTTAAAAATTCCACAACAATTGTGAGGGGTCATGAACTGCCTATAGATCACTTTTATGCAAAAATCCACCTTCGTCTTTTGGAAATTTTGAGCACAACTTCAATTTTTCAATTCTGTCCCAATCCTAGGTTACAACTACAACCCCAATTTTCCTTGCTCCAAAAATTCTGAAAATTTTCCCACTTACAGTCCTTCCAACCAAACCCTTAAGTCCAGGAGCTCAACTCCATTTGCTTCCTGCAGATCCACCAAATAAATCCTCCAATTTTCTGTCCAGAACTGAAATCCAACCAAACTTGCATTTGCAAGTTTTTCTTTTGGTCAAATAAACTCCACCACAATCTCTACCATTCAAAGATACCTCATCCTGGCAAGTTTCACACCCGGCAAAATTTCCTAGATGGCCCGAGCATTCTGTCAAACAGCTTGTGGGCAAGGCAGAATCATTGCATCTTCCTCACATGCATTGCGCACTTGCTCTTCTGGCCAAACCAGCATGTCCAGTAGTTTTGCCTTCCTTGTAAGCATCACCCCACCAAACATCACCTCAATTGGACTAGCCTAGGATGCACTGGCAATTCATCGAGCACCATGCGTGCATGTCCAGAGCATGACCGGAGCGCACGTTCTGCAGGCGTCGGCATCGAGCTCCTGCCGCTTCCCCTGCTGCTCCCCTCACCCGTTCTGCTCTCTCCCTAGATCACCGCATCACCCCAGAGCTTCGCCGACACCAGGGCCTGGCCGCTAGCGCCGTCCATCACCGTCCACCGCCGTCCAAACCGCCGCCCGACGATTTCGTCTCCGCCACGTCTCTGCTCCCTGAATTGCCAACCACCGAGCTTATCCGCGGGCGGCCACCGTCCACGCCGACCTCACCGGCCTCGCTGACCATCGCCACCGCCCACAACCACCTCGACGGCGCCATGAATGGCCGCCCTGCCGTGTCAATCCCCAGGAGCTGCGGGAACCAACGTCGTACGCCTATATAAAGGCCACCCGAGCTCGTCTCGCTGATCATCACCACTTATCCACTCCCCAGGAACCTTCCCGAGTAGCCAAAATGGTCGGAGGTGGCCGTCTTCATCGTCTCCGGTAACTTCTGTTGCCGCCACCTCTCGGATGATTCCGAGCCAGCCATGGCCACCACCTCTCTGCTCTTCCCTCCAATAGACTCCTCTTGATCCCACCAATCCTTTCCCCCTCTCGATTTTTGCTCGGCAGCCGCCGTAGACGGAAGCCCCATCCTGCCCGACGCCGCCGTCCGCCGGGAACCTCGCCGCCTACGACTCCTTCCACCCCATCTACCATGGAGAGTACCGGAAGGACCGCCTCGACCTCCTGAATGCAACGGTGGCCTCAGCTCTCCGAACGGCCCCGCCGTTCACCGGCGAGCATCGCCGGAGCCCCGCTCTATTCGGCCGGAAGAAAAGGCGTGTGTGGGACGACTGGTCAAACCTGACTAGTGGGCCAGGCGGGCCCACTGTCAGTGACCGTAGCCCACGCCGCGTGGATAGGTGGAGACGGGTTCCGCTAAAGCCGCCTTCGTGCGAGGAAGAAGTATTTCCGTGAATACGCCATCGACATCATCAGCCTCCCACGCAGCCGAGCGGCTGGGCTCGGCCCAGTAGCGCCAGACGACTAAATCATGCTCAAGCGCACTTCTGCCTTTTTTCTTTTTCATTTCCAGTAGATTTCAAATATTTCCACAGTGTCCATCTCAAATCCAAATCTGATGATTCAAGTTTCCTACATACTTATAAATTCATTATCTATTAATCCAAGTAGGGTGAACATTTTTCCTAAGCTTAGTTTTTGTTGGATCAATTAAATAGTCCATTTAGTCATTTATTTTAGATTAGGAAATTCCTAGGAATATCATCTGTACTCCAAATAAATTGATTCTTTTTCTGAAATTCCTCATTTTTAATCTAGTTTATTTTAGTATTTATTTTAAAAATTTCCAAACAACTTTTTGGTACTGTTTTCAAATTGAGTGGTAATTGGAATAGTTTGAAAACACGGAAATGGAGGGAAGATAAAATTTTCAAAGTTTTGGAGTGCACCCAACACTTCTGCATGCTCAAGGCAAGCATCTTGAACACATGATATGTTGATTGCATGGTTAAATGTTTGCAAGAATAATTGAATCATGCATATCTTGAGTTCAAATAAAATTTGCATGCATGTAGTGTTGGCATGTTTCCTCGTACCGTGCAACGTATGCTTGTCATGACTAACTTGCAGGAGCAGGTATAAGAGAAAACCCGTTACCGGCAAATGGGTGATCACGTTGGAGCGTGATCATGCCTTGTTGGTTATGCATGTTGGGACATGCAAGGGCTGTGGCCCTGTTTTGGTGTTACTGTTGAAAGAACACTTTATTGTGCTAACCACTGCAGGAAATACATAAGCCTCCTGTGTCGACCGTAGATCGAGTCTTGTTTCGGTTACCCCCAAACTTGAACCGTGCTACCACATGTCCCTGCCGCAGGTAGGGTATGCTTCAGTAAGTTGCTAACCCCTTTCTTGCACACACCGTAGAGAGAGGCCATAGTGAATGATACCACTGGCCCTGTTAGTCATGTCACTTGGTCCGGGGGCATGAGTGGCCGGCCTGGGACCGACGCTAAACGCTCATGCTATTGGAGGCCGTTGTGTGAGGCCTTCCCACTTAGAGTTTTATTTTACTGCTGCTTTGGGTGATTCCTAGCCCGGGAAAAATTAAAGCTGGTGCGTGCGGGTTAGGTGTGTTTTCAACCCAAAGACCGTAATGGTAATTAGCCAGCGTCTCGGTGCTGACTAAAGAAATCCTTTACTTGTGTGTAAAGAGTACACCCTTTGCAGAGTTTTAAAACCTATTCGAATAGCCGTGTGTGCGGTTAAGGACTACAGTCTAGGTTGGTCAAATGTTGGTCTTAGTGTCGGTCTTCGGAGGAAATAATTAAATTGATCATGATTCAATTTTGCAGGATAATTATTGTCACTACTGATGTCATCATGACTATTATTGTCATCATAAATATTATTGTGGACTAACCCATTTCTCCTATATGAATTTTCTGAGTGTCTCATGGGCTGACTAGACTACCCGGGCACTCAGTTTTTATTTTCTTTTCTAAGTATCTCAAAGGCTGGCTAGACTACCCAGATACTCATTTCTTTTCAAGACCTCTAGAGGCGTCGCTTTTAGACACCCGTTTGGCATTTCTCTTCAAGACCTCTCGAGGCGTTGCTTTTAGACACCCGTTTGGCATTTCTTTTCAAGACCTCTCGAGGTGTTGCATTTAGACACCCGTTTGGCATTTCTTTTGGATTCTCGGGCGGTCCTGTCTCGCCCGATTCTCCACTTTTATTTTCTTTTGGATTCTCGGGCGGTCCTGTCTCGCCCGATTCTCCAATTTTATTTTCTTTTGGATTCTCGGGCGGTCCTGTCTCGCCCGATTCTCCACTTTTATTTTTTTTGGATTCTTGGGCGGTCCTGTCTCGCCCGATTCTCCACTTTTATTTTCTTTTGGATTCTCGGGCGGTCCTGTCTCGCCCGATTCTCCATTAACTTTCTTTGTTTGTCACTAAAATTTTATTTACTAATTCTTCCGCACATGCTAACGTTTATCATGCCATGATTAAATATCGGTCAACATACGCATAACATTTAGCTCAGCATATGCATATAATTTAACCCATCCTGATCAGATGCATTCGTTATATCTTTTGTTCATTATGTTTGGGAGTACATTCCAACGTACTCACTGGCTTGTCCATGGCTATTTAATTGGCCAGGTCAGGATTTCAACAAGGAGTACCACAACGACATCCGTGCAGTGCCTAGGATAGCAGCCACGCAGGATAGGAATTATCCGGGCCAGCTGTTCCTATGAGAAAGATGCCCCATCGACAATGGAGAACCACAAGTCGCTTCCGTCACCCATCACTAGAAATCATTGTTGTTTCATTAGACCTTTATGGTCTTGTATCCAATTCTTGTAATTGCTTGGTAATCTGTAACAAGGACGTGTCCACCAGTAACAGTAATCCTGGGCTGGTGACGACACGAGGGGTTAATTTCTGGGATATCATGTTCCGGAAATGCGGCCCCGACAGCCTTGGTATCAGAGCCAGGCTGACCATTGGCTAATCCTATCTTATCCTGGTCATTAGCCCTAGGTTTCTACACCGTTCAAATCTTTGCTATCCGTAGACAAGCCCATCTCATCCGATAAGCCTACACAGTGGCCAGCCGACATCTTTTGACAGTCGGTGCCCAACCTATTAGCCTGTCCATAGGCCGTGTGCCTGTGGCCAACACCTGAGTTGTCCCATCCACAAGCGTGCGATGGAAGGCTCGGCTAGCCTATAAAGGAAGCCTTGACTCAACTCAGCGCAGAACAACCTTCACTCTCACTTTAGTCCAAACCACCAAGATGCCTCGTTCCCTCATCCACCACAAGACCACCGCGCCGGAGTTTGATGGCTTCATCCGCATACTCTCTAACGTCACCCAATGTGCCCTTGATTTGGAAGAATCACCACGATATGTGGTGTACCAAGCGAGGGATCGTAATGGCCTCACCCAGTATTGGGCCACAGTATCTATTAATGGAAGGGCCTTGGCGCAAGAACACTCTTACCGATTCACGGGGAAGAGTAATGGCTGGTGAATATCATGCCATCTAGTGTGCAGCTAGAGAAGCTAATGCCCAACTTCGCCACCAAGTTTTAAGAACTCGCAATCGCTCATTCTTCTATTATCCATCTAGATCCAGCTACGATAGAGGAATGCATATTGCCAACTCCGAGCACGAGCAAAACCCTGCCCTGGAAAACTTGGTGCATTTTGTGGCCGCACAAGAGTCACTGCTCACCCAAGTTGCCAGGGAACTCTCCTGTACCAGGAGAGCCATTGCTCAACACCCACTAGTAAGGGGGAGTGCAGAACCATCAGTTATTCTGTCAGCAGTCCCGGGAAGTAATTCAAGTATTCCAGGGGACAACCAGCGGAATGGCCCGTCCCACTTTTCTGGCTACTCTCGTCGAGTGTTTGAAGAGTACACAGCCAGGATCAGAGCTGGAACGTCTCATCCAGAACCACACCAACGTCGCCGCCACTCGAGCTTAGTTTCCGTCTTAGCCAACTCAAGTGTGGAAGCCCAAGCAGGGAACCACTCTTCCTCAGGTCCTAGACCATCCAGCAATCATGTGGATTAGTCCCATGGAGTGCTGTTGCAATGCATAGTTGCATGTCCTGTACTAGTAGCATTGGGTGGAGCGCTGCTTGTATATACGTGAGGTGTAGCATACACCGTTTTTGCAACCGTGTGGTTTTGATAGTGTAGGTATATGTATCTCAGGACTACACATAACCACCTTAATAAATCTCGAGGACGAGATTTTCTTAAGGGGGGTAGAGTTTGTAACACCCCAAAAATTTAATCATGTTTTTACTAAATAAAATTAGGCCAGAAATAAAATTTTGAATTATATTAGGTGTTTTATTTATTTTAGAGTAATTCCTGTTTTCTGTTTTCCAAAATTCTTCCCTCCATATAGAAATTTTTGTAAAATATTATTGGCTTGGGTAGTTTTATTAAATCATTTCATTTATATTTAAATAACAGTAGGAAATATTTTCATAATAATTTTTTCCCAAAATAATTCTTTTAATAGCATTTATACTCCTTGAAATGCTTTTGTTGCACTACAACTATTTTAAATAATTCTTTAAAAATTCCACAAAAACTTGTGAGGGGTCATGAGATGCCTATAGATCACTTTTATGCAAAAATCGACCTTGGTCTTTTGGAAATTTTGAGCACAACTTCCATTTTTCAATTCTATCCCAATCCTAGGTTACAACTACAACCCCAATTTTCCTTTCTCCAAAAATTCTGAAAATTTTCCCACTTATAGTCCTTCCAACCAAACCCTTAAGTCCAGGAGCTCAACTCCATTTGCTTCCTGCAGATCCACCAAATAAATCCTCCAATTTTCTGTCCAGAAATGAAATCCAACCGAACTTGCATTTGGAAGTTTTTCTTTTGGTCAAATAAACTCCACCACAATCTCTACCATTCAAAGATACCTCATCCTGGCAAGTTTCACACCCGGCAAAATTTCCTAGATGGCCCTAACATTCTGTCAAACAGCTTGTGGGCAAGGCAGAATCATTGCATCTTCCTCACATGCATTGCACACTTGCTCTTCTGGCCAAACCAGCATGTCCAGTAGTCTTGCCTTCCTTGTAAGCATCACCCCACCAAACATCACCTCAATTGGACTAGCCTAGGATGCACTGGCAATTCATCGAGCACCTTGCGTGCATGTCCAGAGCATGACCGGAGCGCACGTTCTGCAGGCGTCGGCATCGAGCTCCTGCCGCTTCCCCTGCTGCTCCCCTCACCCGTTCTATTCTCTCCCTGGATCACCGCGTCACCCCAGAGCTTCGCCGACACCAAGGCCTGGCTGCTAGCGCCGTCCATCACCGTCCACCGCCGTCCAAACCGCCGCCCGAGGATTTCGTGTCCACCACGTCTCTGCTCCCTTAATTGCCAACCACCGAGCTTATCCGCGGGCGGCCACCGTCCACGCCGACCTCACCGGCCTCGCTGACCATCGCCACCGCCCACAACCACCTCGACGGCGCCATGAATGGCCGCCCTGCCGTGTCAATCCTCGGGAGCCATGGGAACCGATGTCGTACGCCTATATAAAGGCCACCCGAGCTCGTCTCGCTGATCATCACCACTTATCCACTCCCCATGAACCTTCCCGAGTAGCCAAAACGGTCGGAGGTGGCTGTCTTCATCGTCTCCGGTTACTTCTACCGCCGCCACCTCTCAGATGATTCCGAGCCAGCCACGGCCACCCCCTCTCCACTCTCCCCTCTAACAGACTCCTCTTGATCCCATTAACCCTTTCCCCCTCTTAATTTTTGCTCGGGAGCCGCCGTAGACGGAAGCCCCATCCTGCCAGACGTCGCCGTCCACCGGGAACCTCGCCGCCGGTGACTCCTTCCACCCCATCTACCATGGAGAGTACCGGAAGGACCGCCTCGACCTCCTGAACGCAACGGTGGCCTCAGCTCTCCGAACGGTGCTACTGTTCGCTAGCGAGCATCGCCGGAGCCCCGCTCTATTCGGCCAGAAGAGAAGGCACGCACGGGATGACTGGTCAAACCTGACCAGTGGGCCAGGAGGGCCCACTGTCAGTGACCGTAGCCCACGCTGCGTGGATAGGTGGAGACGGGTTCCGCTAAAGCCGCCTTCGCGCGAGGAAGACGTATTTCCGTGAATACGCCATTGACGTCATCAGCCTCCCACGGAGCCGAGCGGATGGGCTCGGCCCAGTAGTGCCAGACGACTAAATCGCGCTCAGGCGCACTTCTGCCTTTTTTCTTTTTCATTTCCAGCAGATTTCAAACATTTCCACAATGTCTATTTCAAATCCAAATCTGATGATTCAAGTTTCCTACATACTTATAAATTCATTATCTATTAATCCAAGTAGGGTGAACATTTTTCCTAAGCTTAGTTTTTGTTGGATCAATTAAATAGTCCATTTAGTCATTTATTTTAGATTAGGAATTTCCTAGGAAAATCATCTGTACTTCAAATAAATTGATTCTTTTTCTAAAATTCCTCATTTTCCATCAAGTTTATTTTAGTATTTATTTTAAAAATTTCAAAACAACTTTTTGGTACTGTTTTCAAATTGAGTGGTAATTGGAATATTTTGAAAATAGGGAAATGGAGGGAAGATAAAATTTTCAAAGTTTTGGAGTGCACCCAACACTTCTGCATGCTCAAGCCAAGCATCTTGAACACTTGATATGGTGATTGCATGGTTAAATGTTTGCAAGAATAATTGAATCATGAATATGTTCAGTTCAAATAAAATTTGCATGCATGTAGTGTTGGCATGTTTCCTCGTACCGTGCAACGTATGTTTGTCATGACTAACTTGAAGGAGCAGGTATAAGAGAAATACCGTTATCGGCAGAAGGGTGTTCATGTTGGAGCGTGATCATGCCTTGTTGGTTATGCATGTTGGGACATGCAAGGGTTGTGGACCTGTTTTGGTGTTACTGTTGAAAGAACACTTTATTGTGCTAACCACTCCAGGAAATACATAAGCCTGCTGAGTCGACCGTAGATCGAGCCTTGTTCCGGTAACCCCCAAACTTGAACCGTGCTAGCACATGTCCCTGCCGCAGGTAGGGTATGGTACAGAGAGGCCATACTGAATGATACCACTGGCCCGGTAGTCATGTCACTTGGTCCGGGGGCATGAGTGGCCGGTCCGGGACCGAAGCTGAACGCTCATGCTATTGGAGGCCGTTGTATGAGGCCTTCCCACTTAGAGTTTTATTTTACCGCTGCTTTGGGTGATTCCTTGTCCGGGAAAAATTAAAGCTGGTGCGTGCGGGTTAGGTGTGTTTTCAACCCAAAGACCGTAATGGGAATTAGCCAGCATCTCGGTGCTGACTAAAGAAATCCTTTACTTATGGGTAAAGAGTACACCCTCTGCAGTGTTTTAAAACCTATTCGAATAGCCGTGTCCGCGGTTAAGGACTACAGTCTGTGTTGGTCAAGTGTCGATCTTAGTGTCGGTCTTCGGAGGAAATACTTAAATTGATCATGATTCAATTTTGCAGGATAATTATTGTCACTACTGATGTCATCATGAATATTATTGTCATCATAAATATTATTGTGGACTAACCCGTTTCTCCTATATGAATTTTCTGAGTGTCTCATGGGCTGGCTAGACTACCCGGGCACTCAGTTTTTATTTTCTTTTCTATGTATCTCATGGGCTGGCTAGACTACCCGGATACTCATTTCTTTTCAAGACATCTCGAGGTGTCGCTTTTAGACACCCGTTTGGCATTTCTCTTCAAGACCTCTCGAGGCATCGCTTTTAGACACCCGTTTGGCTTTTCTTTTCAACACCTCCCGAGGCGTCGCATTTAGACACCCGTTTGGCATTTCTTTTGGATTCTCGGGCGGTCCTGTCTCGCTCGATTCTCCACTTTTATTTTCTTTTGGAATCTTGGGCGGTCCTGTCTCGCCCGATTCTCCACTTTTATTTTCTTTTGGAATCTCGGGCGGTCCTGTCTCGCCCGATTCTGCACGTTTATTTTCTTTTGGATTCTCTGGCGGTCCTGTCTCGCCCGATTCTCCACTTTTATTTTCTTTTGGATTCTCAGGCGGTCCTGTCTCGCCCGATTCTCCATTAACTTTCTTTGTTTATCACTAAAATTTTATTTACTAATTCTTCTGCACATGCTAACGTTTATCATGCCATGATTAAATATCGGTCAACATACGCATAACATTTAGCTCAGCATATGCATATAATTTAACCCATCCTGATCAGATGCATTCATTATATCTTTTGTTCATTTTGTTTGCGAGTACATTCCAACGTACTCACTGGCTTGTCCTTGGCTATTTAATTGGCCAGGTCAGGATTTCAACGAGGAGTACCACAATGATGTCCGTGCGGAGCCTAAGATAGCAGCCACGCGGGATAGGAATTATCCGGGTCAGCTGTTCCTATGGGAAAGGAGCCCCATCGACAATGGAGAACCACAAGTCGCTTCCGTTACCCATCACTAGAAATCATTATTGTTTCATTGGACCTTTATGGTCTTCTATCCAATTCCTTTAATTGCTTGGTAATCTGTAACAAGGACGTGTCCACCAGTAACAGTAATCTTGGGCTGGTGACGACACGAGGGGTTAATTTCTGGGATATCATGTTCCGGAAATCCGGCCCCGACAAGGATGGTTGATGATGACAACGGCGTCGAATCCCCCTCTCCGGAGCCCCGAACGGACTGCAGATCAGCCCTCCCGATGAAGAACGGGAGGTGGCGGCGGCTCCGTATCGTAAAATGCGATGAAACTTCTTCTCCTATTTTTTTCTTGGGGAATAGAGAATTTATAGCGTTGGAATTAGGTCAGACGGCCGCCTGTGGGCCAACAAGGCACCACGGCGCGCCCTAGGGGGGGTCGCGCCCTTCTGCCTTGTGAGCACCAGGTGGCCCCCCTTCTGTTGATTCTTGCGCCAATAATTTTTATATATTCCATAAAAATTCTCCAAAAAGTTTCGTCCAAATCCAAGAACTTTGATTCCTGCACAAAAACAACACCATGGCAATTCTGCTGAAAACAGCGTCAGTCCGGGTTAGTTTCATTCAAATCATACAAATTAGAGTCCAAAAGAAGAGCAAAAGTGTTTGGAAAAGTAGATACGACGGAGACATATCAATGACATGCTTTTCCATAAACCATTTTATATGGAAACATACCCATAGGATTTTTATAAGGAGTTCTGTAAGCCCACAGTGCATCATCCAGTTTCTTAGACCAATTCTTTCTGGATCTATTAACAGTCTTTTACAAAATTAATTTTATTTCTCTATTACTTAATTCAACTTGACCAATAGACTGAGGATGATAAGCAGATGCAATTCTATGATTAACATCATATTTAGCAAGCAATTTACGGAAAGCACCATGAATAAAATGTGAACCACCATCAGTCATTAAATATCTAGGGACTCCAAACCTCGGGAATATAACTTCTTTAAGCATTTTAATAGAAGTGTTATGATCAGCATTACTAGTTGGAATAGCTTCTACCCACTTAGTAACATAATCAACAGCAACTAGAAAATGAGTATATCCATTGGATTTAGGGAAAGGTCCCATATAATCGAAACCCCAAACATCAGATGGTTCAATAACAAGTGAATAATTCATAGGCATTTCCTGATGTCTACTAACATTACCAATTCTTTGACATTCATCACAAGAAAGGACAAACTTACGTGCATCTTTGAAAAGAGTAGGCCAATAAAAACCAGATTGTAATACCTCGTGTGCAATTCTGTCTCCCGCATGGTGTCCTCCATATGCCTTGGAGTGACACTTACGTAGGATTTGTTCCTGTTCATGCTCAGGTACACAACGTCTAATAATACCATCTACTCCTTCTTTATATAAATGTGGGTCACCCCAAAAGTAATGTCTTAAATCAAAGAAAAACTTTTTCTTTTGTTGGTATGTGAAACTAGGTGGTATATATTTAGGAACAATGTAGTTGGCATAGTCTGCATACCAAGGAGTATTACGAGAAAAATTTATCACAGCTAGTTGTTCATCAGGGAAATCATCATTAATAGGAAGTGGGTCATCAAGAACATTTTCCATTCTAGACAAATTATCGGCTATGGGATTCTCAGCTCCCTTTCTATCAACAATATGCAAATAAAATTCTTGTAGCAAAAGAACCCACCTAATAAGTCTAGGTTTAGCATCTTTCTTTTCCATAAAATATTTAATAGCAGCATGATCAGTGTGAATAGTAACTTTGGAATCAACAATGTAAGATCTGAATTTATCACATGCAAACACAACTGCTAAAAATTCTTTCTCAGTAGTAGCATAATTTCTTTGAGCATTGTCTAGAGTTTTACTAGCATAATGAATAACATTCAATTTCTTATCAACTCTTTGTCCTAGAACAACACCAACAGCATAATCACTAGCATCACACATAATTTCAAAGGGTAGGTTCCAATCAGGTGGTTGAACAATAATTACAGAAATTAAGCCTTTCTTAATTATTTCAAAGGCTTCTACACAACCATCATCAAAAACAAATGGAACATCTTTTTGCAAGAGATTAGTAAGAGGCCTAGAAATTTTAGAGAAGTCTTTTATAAACCTTCTATAGAAACCAGCATGACTGAGGAAACTTCTTATACCTTTGATATCTTTAGGACATGGCATTTTCTCAATAGCATCAACTTTAGCTTTGTTAACTTCAATACCTCTTTCAGAAATTTTATGCCCAAGGACTGTACCTTCATTCACCATAAAGTAGCACTTCTCCCAATTCAATACAAGATTAGTGTCTTCACATCTCTACAAAACTCGATCAAGGTTGCTCAAGAAATCATCAAAAGAAGTTCCATAAACGGAGAAATCATCCATGAAAACCTCAACAATCTTTTCACAAAAGTCAGAGAATATAGCAGTCATACATCTTTTAAAGGTAGCAGGTGCATTACATAAACCAAAAGGCATACGGCGATAAGCATAAGTTCCAAAAGGACAAGTAAAGGTGGTTTTCTCTTGATCTTCAGGTGAAACAGGTATTTGAGAGAAACCAGAATAACCATCTAGGAAGCAAAAGTGTGTATGCTTAGATAATCTTTCTAACATTTGATCAATAAAAGGCAAGGGATAATGATCTTTCCTAGTAGCTTTATTCAATTTCCTGAAATCAATTACCATCCTAACTAGTTACAATTATTTGTGGGATAAGTTCATTTTTATCATTAGGAACAATGGTAATACCTCCTTTCTGAGGAACACAATGAACATGACTTACCCATCTACTATCAGCTATGGGATAAATTATACCTACCTCCAGAAGCTTTAATATTTTAGTTCTTACCACATCCTTCATTTTAGGATTCAGCCTTCTTTGATGATCAACAACTGGTTTAGCGTCTGGCTCCATATGAATTTTATGCTGACATAAAGTGGGACTAATGCCCTTAAGATCATCAAGAGTATATCCAATAGCAGCACGGTGCTTCTTCAGAGTTTTAAGTAATCTCTTTTCTTCATGCTTTGAAAGGTTAGCACTAATAATAACAGGATATATCTTCTTTTCATCAAGATAAGCATATTTAAGTGTATCAGGTAACTGCTTTAATTCAAACAAAGGATCACCCTTGGGTGGAGGTGGATCTCCCAAGGTTTTAACAGGCAAATTATGTTTAAGGATAGGTGCTTGTTTAAAGAACAACTCATCTATTTCATTTCTTTCATTCATATTCATATCATTCTCAAGGTCTTGCAAAAATTGTTCTAAAGAATCAGTGGGAGGCATAGCAATAGAAGCAAGACCAATAATTTCATCTTTACTAGGTAATTATTTATCATGATGTTGTCTACTAAACTTAGAGAAATTAAATTCATGAGATACATCACCAAACTTAACTCTAACCTTCTCTTTAACACAATCAATTTCAGCATTAACGGTATTCAAGAAAGGTCTACCAAATATAATGGGACAAAAATTATCTTGTTGTGAACCAAGTACTAGGAAATCAGTAGGGTATTTGATTTTACCACACAAGACTTCAACATCTTTAACAATCCCAAGTGGTGTAATAGTATCTCTGTTTGCAAGCTTAATAGTAACATCAATATCTTCAATCTCAACAGGTGCAATATCATCCATTACTTCTTGATATAAATAAAACGGAATAGCACTCACACTAGCACCCATATCACATAAGCCATGATAGCAATGATCTCCAATCTTAACAGAAACAACAGGCATGCCAACTACAGGCTTATTCTTATCTAGCATATCTCGCTCATTTCTGGCAGGTTTAGCAATTCTAGCAGCCTCATCGCAAAAGTAAATAACATGCCCATCAATATCATCAACCAAAAGATCTTTAACCATTGCAATATTAGGTTCAACTTTAATTTGTACAGAAGGTCTAGGTGTTCTTATATTACTTTTATTAACCACAGTTGAAGCTTTAGCATGTTCCTTAATCCTAACAGGGAAAGGAGGTTTCTCAATATAAGCAGCAGGCACAACTGGATCAACATTGTAAACAATTGTTTCTTCTTTAACACTAACATATTCTTCATTCAATTCAATAGGTGGATGATATTTAAACCATTTCTCCTTAGGGAGATCAACATGAGCAGCAAAAGATTCACAAAAGGTAGCTACTATCTGAGAGTCAAGTCCATATTTAGTACTAAACTTATGAAAAGCATCAGTTTCCATAAAAGATTTAACACAATCAAACTCAAGATTTATACCTGACTCATTACCTTTGTCTATTTCCCAATCTTCAGAGTTATGTTTAATTCTTTCCAGAAGATCCCATCTGAATTCAATAGTTCTCTTCATAAAGAAACTAGTAGAAGAAGTATCGAGCATGGATTGATCATTATGAGAAAGTCGAGCATAAAAGTTTTGAATAATTATTTCTCTTGAGAGCTCATGATTGGGGCATGTATGCAACATATACTTAAGCCACCCCCAAGCTTGAGCGATACTTTCTCCTTCACGAGGCCAAAAATTATATTTATAATTCCGATCACGATGAACCAAATGCATAGGATAAAATTTCTGGTGAAATTCCAGCTTCAACCGGTTCCAATCCCATGTTTCAGTATCATCACATAGCCTATACCATGTCAATGCCTTTCCCTCCAAAGATAAAGGGAATACTTTCTTCTTAACTCCATCTCTGGATAGACCTGCAAGCTTAAACAATCCACAAATTTCATCCACATATATCAAGTGCATATCAGGGTGCACCATTCCATCTCCTGCATAAGGATTAGCTAGCAGTTTCGTAACACCCCCTTGTAATGTGCTACAGTGATCCATCATGATCAATGCCAAGTCAACATCTTTTGCAAAGCACAAGTGCCACTTGTCTTAGAATTCAAACTCAAAATCCAATTTGAATTGCAAGTCAAATATTTAAATTTTGAAACATGCAAACAAAATAGTTCATAATATTGCAAATAATCCCAAAGCAATTATAAAAATAAAACCAACATTATTTGAATTCACAAATTGACCCTAACATCCAAAATCAGTACCCAAAACAGCCCCATTAATCCATTTTCATTTAAACAAAATTCAAATGAAATCATCTTGCCTCCAAACTTTTTGTGGCAGTGTTATATAATGCAATGTAATTACGTGGCCAAGTTCCACATTTTAAAAAATACATTTGCTAGCTAATAGAAAATGCAAACAGAAAAGCATAAAAGGAGACAGAAAAGGAAATGGAAAAACAAAAAGGCACTATTGTGCACTTGCAGCCCACTGCTATAGTGCGAGGCCCAGCCCACAACAGGCCTTTCCCCTTCCTCTGTACAGAGGACGAGTAGAGCCAGGACGTGGCCGCCATCCACGGTTCCATGGCCTCGTCTGTCGCCGTGTCGATCATCCGCCGGCACCCCGAGATGCATAAAGCCCTCCCCGACGCGATGGACAACCCTAGCCTCTCTGTTGACCCCTCGTTCTCCTCCCCCTCTCATTTTGACGGCGCAAGAGTATGTGAGCTCCATGGCCGTCGTTGTAGCTGTGGCCACCGGCCTCCCCGGTGCCCAAGGTGATGTCCATGAGCTCCGACGTCGACGTCTCCATCGACTAGTGCTACCGGTTCGAGCGGGGAAGCACTGCATCGCCGGGATCGACGCGTCTTCCTCGCCTACGGCCGCCTCTGCCCCGTTCCCGATCTACCTCACCGGAGCTCCTCCACCACGCCGGACGCGTCCTCCGCCTCCCCCCGTGAGTGCCACTCCCATTCCCCTCATTCCCCCTTCGTTCCGTCGCCGTAGCCGTCGCCTTGAGTTCGCCATGGCCACGCCCGAGCTCCCATGTACGCGCTGCACTGCTGCTGCTCCGCTTGCTGCTCCTAGCAGTGCCCGCATGCCTGCCGATAGCTACTGCAACTGCTGCTTGCTGCTCCCCACACCTGCTGCTGCTCTTGCCGCGGCTGCGCCGCTGCTGCTAGCCACTCTTGCTAGCTGCCTTGGCTGCTGCTGCTACTGTACTGCTGCCGCTACATTGCGTCTGTACTGCTGCCGCTGGCGCTGCTGATGCTGCCGCTGCCACGCTGTCGTCGCTGCTCTGCTCTGCTACGGCTGCGCCGCTGCCTCTACTTGCTGCTAGCTGCGCTGCTCGCTGCAGCTGCTGGCCATGGCCATGGCTAGCATGTGTGTGTGTGTGTGCAGCGTGTGTGCTGCTGCCGCTAGGTGTGCCGTGTGCATGAGCATGAGTGTGTGTGCGCTCTGTATATGTGTGCGTAGGTGTGTGTATGAGCCGGCCCTTGTTTAGTCTAGCTTAGGATTAAATTAGTACTAAGTTAGTCTAGTAGTAGATGACATATAGGCCCCCCATTAAATAAGTTAGATTTATTTATTTGTTTAGGTATAGCCTATGACATGTGGGCCATCCCTTCTCTATTTGACTAGTCAAATTGACTTGGTCAAACTCGTATTAAACAATTTCACAAATTTCAGAAAATCGAATAAACTTCGGAAAATCATAACTAATTCATACTAACTCGGATGAAAATAATTAATATATGAAAAATGATCAGAAAAATATGATGAATCCGAATGTGCCATCCACATACCTGTCACATGCCTCCAACACCACAACCATGGAACCTTTCCCTCCGGATCATCTGTCCGATAATTGGCTAAATCCGGGAAAATATTCCCAGATATTTTCCCGCTTCGTCTGCAACACTTAGCACTGCGATAGGTCACCCCTAGCACCGCTTATTGCCATGCCATGCCTTGTGATGCATTTGTTTGCTTTATATTTACTGTTTCTTCCCCCTTCTCTCCGGCAGACTCCGAGATTGCTGTTGACCCCGAGTACGACTACATCGTCGATGACCCATCCTTTTCAGCAAAGCTTCCAGGCAAGCAAAACCCCCTTGATCATTTCTACATCGTCGATGACCCATTCTTTTCAGCAAAGCTTGCATTATATTTTTCAACTGTATTCTACAGCTCCTACTCTGATGCATAGCCTGATTTTGTAGCCTACTGTTGATACTTTACCTGTTGTCCTAAATGCTTAGTATAGGCTGGTTAGTGATCCATCATTGGCCCCACACTCTTGTCCTTGTTGCCATGCTTTACTACCGAATGCTCGATCGGTGTGGCCGACATGCAGAGACCGACACATCACCGCACACCCCCTTAGTTGTATGACTCTACAGAGCTACTAGGGTGATACCTCCTACCTCACTCCTGATGATATCTCTATAGCGTAGCTAGTCGGTTGTGGGTTACCGAGGGTGATTCCTCTTTCACCACCTCCGATGATGCCTTTGTCGTGCAACCCCTCAAGAGTGAACCCATCGAGGGTGATTCCTCCAAGTTCACCTTGACGGTTACATCAAGTGGGAATCCATCGAGGGTGATTCCTCGGATTCCCCATGATGTTATGGACACATGGGTACTTTGACCTTCACCTCAGACCGTTGTTAAAGACGGGTCGGCTCCAAGAGCACCCGCGACATAATGATAAAGTCGGGTCGACCCCAAGGGTACCCCGCGAGAGAGTCCTGTGGCGGCTGGCTATTAGCGGTACCACACAGGATGTGGTGGTAGCTCGGGACTTGTCCCGACAGCCGACACGGAACTTACACTGTAGTCGTAGCGACAGGGCAGGCAGAGACTACCTAGGAGAGAGGTGGGCCTAGTCCCTGGTCGTGGTCCGCGAGATACCTAGTCCGAACGGCCGAAGCACTGGTCGTCTCCGCGAGCTCCTAAGAATTCTCTAACGGATTTGGGTATTTGATCTAAGTTGACCACTGGCCTATACACACTACCACCACACGGGATAATGGTTTAATGGGGCCCTCGACGCCGTATGTATCAGCCGAAAGCTCTGTCAGATGTCCAGTTCAGCATTGTGGCACGGTCGGATCGTGCCATCCAGGAGAGGGGTGGCGCTGGTATCCACCCTGCACACAACGGCCCGGAGTGCAAAGGGCGATGGGCCCAAGACCCCTGAGCACTTAGGATGTAGACCGGTGGGTACTTCTCTGCGGAGCCTAGGTAGGAATATGTCGTGTCGATCAGCCGAGGCCGGGCATGACCGAGAAAAGTGTGTCCGGCCAGAGTTAATCGAGCGTGTTGGGTAATAGTAGTGCACCCCTGCAGGGAAGTTATCTATTCGACTAGACGTGTCCATGATAACAGGACGCTCAGTGTTGTATCCCGATCTACTACAACTTGAACTGGATACTTGTGATACTAAACTGAATGATAGCTCCGGGATCGCTTTCTTGCAGGGAGTCGAGGAAGGATCCTTGGGCTTTGCTACTACATACTTATTACTTTGTTATATGCTAATCTACACTCTTCTAATGCTGCAAGACGCTGTAAGACGCTAGTCTTCGATAGGCTAGGCCTTCTCTCTATTCTGGCAATTCTGCAGTTCAGTCCACAGATACAGCCCCTTCATTTGATACCGACGCATGATTAGCATAGTTCTGATGTAAGTCTTGCGAGTACTTTGGATGAGTACTCACGGTTGCTTTGCTACCATTTTTCCCCTACCCTATTGCTGCGATCAGATGACGGAGCCCCGGAGATAGCTGATCCCGTCGACGACTACTACTACACCGACGGAGCCTACTACTACGTGGAGACCGACGACCAGGAGTAGTTTAGGAGGCTCCCAGGCAGGAGGCCTGTGCCTTTTTGATCTAGATGTTGTTGTTTTGCTCAGCCTTCTTAAGGCAAACTTGTCTAACTATGTCTGTACTCAGATACTGACGCTTTCGCTGACTCTTGTGTAACTCGAGCTTATGTATTCGAGCCCTCGAGGCCCCTGGCTTGTAATATAAAGCTTGTATAATTTTATTTTGTGTCTAGAGTTGTGTTGTGATATCTTCCCGTGAGTGTCTGGGCTTGATCGTGCGCATTTGCGTGTATGATTAGTGCACGGTCGAGTCGGGGGCGTCACAAGCTGGTATCAGAGCCGACTGCCTGTAGTAAGCCCTTTTCCAACTCCTTGGCCGAATTTGAGTCTAGTCTTTGAAAAACTGTTTTACTAACATGGTTGTGTGGCTTACGGGCCCATGTCGGCAATGGGTGGTATTAGGATCTTTTATTCCTCTTCTTTATTCTGGGATTTTGATCTCTCCTCTTTTCGGGTTACAAATTTTACTAACTCTAGGTTCTCGTGATCACATCGACCTGGTGGTTTGAATTAACCCTTCACCGAATCAAGGGTTTAAGCTTCTGTCACTCTAGCAACCCATCATCTAATTACTACTCCACAATGCCTTCCCTTAGGCCCAAATATGGTGAAGTGTCATGTAGTCGACGTTCACACGACACCACTAAAGGAAGTACAACATACATATCATCAAAATATCGAACGAATACCAAATTCACATAATTACTTATGACAAGACTTCTCCCATATCCTCAAGAACAAAAGTAACTACTCACAAATCATATTCATGTTCAAGATCAGAGGGGTATTGAATAGCATTAAGGATCTGAACATATAATCTTCCACCAAATAAACCAACTAGCACCAACTACAAGATGTAATCAACACTACTAGCAACCCACATGTACCAATCTGAGGTTTTGAGACAAAGATTGAATACAAGAGATGAACTAGGGTTTGAGATGAGATGGTGTTGGTGAATATGTTGATGAAGATTGGTCCTCCCACGATGAGAGGATCGTTGGTGATGTCGATGGCTTCGATTTCCCCTTCTCGGAGGGAAGTATCCCCGATGGAATCGCTCCGCCGGAGAGAAAAATAGCTCCTGCCCAGGTTCTGCCTCAAGACGGCGGCGCTTCGTCCCGAAATTCGTCTTCTCATTTTTTTCTAGGGCAAATGGCTTTATATAGCAGAAGGAGGGGGTCGGAGGCCTGCCAGGGGCCCCACAAGCTTGGGGGCGCACCCAGGGGGGTAGGGCGCGCCCCCCAGGCTTGTGGCTTCCTGGTGGGCCCCCTCCTGTTGATTCTTTCGCCAGTATTTTTTATATATTCCAAAATAATTCTCCATAAATTTTCAGGTCATTTGGAGTTGTACAGAATAGCTATCTCCGTTTCACCCTTTTTTGGTCCAGAATTCCAGCTGCCAGCAATCTCCCTCTTCATGTGAATCTTGCAAAATAAGAGAGAAAAGGCATAAGAATTGTACCATAAAGTGAAATAATGAATAAAAACATAATAATTATCAATAAGAAATCATGATGGAAATTGGACGTATCATCATCTACAGAAGATAGCAATTTGTCGAGTTCCCACACGCTCTTGGAGTTATAGGAACTATTGTGTTGTCACTGTCTTCGACAAGCTTGTTGCCGTCTTTACTCCTGGAGGGATTGGATGGACATTGCTTAAAAACCAATTTCTATACACGAGGGAGTACTGTGATGCAATTCAATACGAGCGTCCTGTGTTTGCTTTCACCACTTGTGGCACTATTTTTTGCATCGGATCGTTTTTGCTTCGGTACGTTTGTCTTCCACCTTAATTAGAATTGTTTCATTCACCATGCATGCGAGTTATCCCTTTACTAATTAACCTTCATAATTTTCAAGGTCCTGTCAACATTCCGCCACCAATACTTGAAAACTTTTATAACCAAGGGGGAGATGATGATGGTGATGATGATGATGATGGTGATGATCACGAGCAATACCTACCTACTAGATGGTACCTAGCTACTTATTTCGATGGATCACCTCTTCTTGTCTGTATACAGGTCATTGCTAATGTTATAGAGGAAGCAGGTAGTAGTATTGTCTCACATGGTCATACTCTACGGACGTATGCCAACTTCCGTTGTAGGCTATTCGGGATGGATACTAGTGTGCTAGCGCCACGAGCTTCTCCCTGGTTCAATATTGACAGTCTTGGAGAACACTCGCTTTTCCTTGGACTAAACTATCCAATGATGGTGAAAGGCGATCCAGCGCCTGTTGGCACAACCTTGCCATTTATGAGAAGCAACTCTATCTATACCACCGACATTGCTGTTGTTGCTCACTACTCCAATGCAAGTATTGCTCCTGATATTGTCCGCTTCAGCCTAGATGGTGAGTCTTGCGTTGCTCTCAAGATTGACAATACCACTGGGCCCTGGTTAGAGACTCGCTTCTGGTTCAAAGCAAGCGTTGCCAACGCCGAGGATTGGTTGACGTGAAGGTCATTTTCCTTTCTTGTATGTGTTGTGTGAGAAAAACTTTAGTATTTACAATGTATCCTCGTTGTTGTTGTGCGTTGTAGACTTGTTGTACGTAGTGTGAATGGTATATTTGCATATGCATGTGATAAACTTACTTAATTTATGAATGGATTTCGAGTCACTTCTCAGAGTGTGTGCTGCGACGCGGCAAAATACTTTTCACTGATAGTATGTGGGACCGAATGTGAGCAAACCGACGATGGGCACACTCCGCGCGTCTGCTAGCTGGCTGATAAGAGAGGGAGAGGAGGGCCGAGCACGTACTCCAGGAAATTTGCCGACAGTGTGAGGTGGGCCATCTAGTACTAGTGGTACCGAACTCCTGAAGAAATAATGTATTTTTCTTTTTGCAAGTTGGAGAGATAATGTGTTCGCTCTACGTAACCAGCACCTCGAGATAGTGGGGTGGCATGGGCCAAAACAAGCATTCACGTCTAGGAGTACGGCACATGCCACCACCAAGAGTCCCATCTGACACCAAATTTCTTGGATTCCGTGCTACACCTAGCTCTTCTCTCTCCTCGTTTCTCTAACTCAACCATCGTGCGACGGCCGGGGGGGGGGAGTTTTAGGTGATACGAAGCTGCCCATGCTCCCATTATATGGGCTTTTGAAAGCCCTTGGATTTGAGATCGAACGCTTGCATGCTGAGCTCCAGCAAGTTTGCAAAAAAGCCGAATAGGATCTGATATTTACGCATAGGTCTAGAATCTCGGCATGCGAGCGCTCGATATCAGATCCAAGGGCTCGCAGATGCCGGTATCATGGGAGCATGGACAAGTTGGTTTGCCGATAGTCGGTTTGGTGAACTGCGGTCCCACTTGTTAGTCAAAATGCAAGACAGCAAGCGTTCCACCTTGAGTGGCATGCCAGATGATACGTCCAATTTGCATCATGATTTATTACTAATAATTATTATGTTTTTGATCATTAATTCACTTTATGGTACAATTCTTATGCCTTTTCTCTCTTGTTTTGCAAGATTCACATGAAGAGGGAGAATGCCGGTAGCTGGAATTCTGGACCTAAAAGGGGTGAAATAGAGATAGCTATTCTGCACAACTCCAAATGACCTAAAAATTTATGGAGAATTATTTTGGAATATATAAAAAATAATGGCGAAAGAATCAACAGAAGGGGGCCCACCAGGAAGCCACAAGCCTGGGGGGCGTGCCCTACCCCCTGGCTTGTGGGGCCCCTGGCAGGCCTCTGGCCCCCTCCTACTATATGAAGCCATTTTCCCTAGAAAAAAAATAAGAAGAAGACTTTCGGGAAGAAGCGCCGCCGTCTCGAGGCGGAACCTGGGCAGGAGCTATTTTGCTCTTCGGCGGAGCGATTCCGTCGGGGATACTTCCCTCCGGGAGGGGGAAATCGAAGCCATCGACATCACCAACGATCCTCTCATCATGGGAGGACCAATCTTCATCAACATCTTCACCAGCACCATCTCATCTCAAACCCTAGTTCATCTCTTGTATTCAATCTTTGTCTCAAAACCTCAGACTAGTACCTGTGGGTTGCTAGTAGTGTTGATTACATCTTGTAGTTGATGCTAGTTGGTTTATTTGGTGGAAGATTATATGTTCAGAACCTTAATGATATTCAATACCCCTCTGATCTTGAACATGAATATGATTTGTGAGTAGTTACTTTTGTTCTTGAGGATATGTGAGAAGTCTTGTCATAAGTAATCATGTGAATTTGGTATTCGTTTGATATTTTGATGCTATGTATGTTTTGCTTCCTTTAGTGGTGTCGTGTGAACGTCGACTACATGACACTTCACCATCTTTGGTCCTAAGGGAAGGCGAGTCCTTTTGTATAATTACATGTTTCGTTGACGTGTTTCGTTGACGTGTTGTCCCGTTCCAACGTGTCAGTGAGAAGATGGCGTGTCCTTTTGTATAATTTCTGAATGGACGTCTATGTACGACCGGTTCGCCTCTTCCCGTACCGTGGCAACCGTCCACTCCTCAATCGCCTCTTCCTGTACCGTGGAACTGCTGTCGCACGCTCTTCCTCCCTCCATTTGCCTTGACCCGTCCTTCTGCCATTGTTCGTCTTCTCGATGGAGGGAAGTAGCAGGACCCGACCCCGTTATTCTTACCCCAATCCGACAGATGACGCGGTGGAGGAAATCATTGATCGGTGTGACGTCATCACCGCGGCTAGCATGGCAAGTTCGTTCAAGAAGATTCTCGACTCAACAAATAAGATCATTACAAACAACCCAAGGGTTCAAGAGCAGTTTGATCTCCCCTATCTTCTTCGCTATGACCCTGCTAGCTGGTGCGGGGACGACGGAAGGCTCGCCTTGTGCAAGTTGATGCCACTTGACAATAATGATCCGTGTGATGTTAAGATGCCATCGCTTCAGCATAAGGCCTGGGCAGGCGCAAATGGAGATTGGGTTGTTTATATTGGGGACAACTGTGAGTGGGAGATTGTGAATGTGTGCACTCATCACCGGATTCCACTTCCAAAAATCTCAGACTGCCCTAAGGTTGAGCACACCGATACTCTATGTATGTTCAAATACGATCACCGTGACTATCGTCTACAGAAGATGGCAATTTGTCGAGTTCCCAATCGCTCTTGGAGTTATGCGAACTATTATGTTGTTGCTATCTTCGACAAGCTTGTTGCCGTCCTTACTTCTATGCCTCAATGGATATTGCTTGAAAACCAGTTCCTGGGCACGCATGTGTACTATGATGCAATTCAATACGATCGTCTTGTATTTGCTGCCACCACTTCTGGCACTATTTTTGCATGGGATCCTGATTGTTTTGGTACGTTGTTTGTCTTCCACCGTAATTATAATTGTTTCATTCACCATGCATGCCAGTTAACCTTTTTTTTGTGGGGTCCTGTACTAATTAACCTTCTTGTGTTTCCAAGGTCCTATCAACATCCCCCCACCGATACTTGGAAACTTTTATAACGAAGCGGGAGATGACTATGGTGATGATCACGAGCATGAAGATGCGTAGTACCTACCTACACAGTGGCGCCTAGCTACTTATTCCGATGGATCACCTCTTCTTGTCTGTATATAGGGCACAGGTGATGTTATAGAGGAAGCAGGTGTTGTCTACCATGGTCGCAGTCGTCTCCGAACCCGTTCCAACATCCGTTGCAGGGTATTCGGAATGGATAGTAGTGTGCAAGCGCCAGAACCTTCTCCCTGGTTCAATATTGATAGTCTTGGAGATTACTCGCTTTTCCTTGGACTAAACTATCCAATTATGGTGAAAGGCGATCCGGCGGCTGTTGGAACAACATTACCATTTATGAGAAGCAACTGTATCTACACCTCGCACATTGGTATAATTCCCTACACTGGCTATCACAATTTCCATACTCCTAATATAGGCCGCTTCAGCCTGGATGGTGGGTCTTGCGTTGCTCTCGATGTTGACAATAGCTGGCCCTACCCAGAGGTTCACTTATGGTTCAAAGCAAACGTTTCCAATGCCGAGGATTGGTTGAACTAAAGTTCATTTCATTGCTTGTTATTTGTTGTGTGATAAAAACTTTAGTATTTAGAATTTATCCTCGTTGTGGTTGTGCGTTGCTGACTTGTTGTATGTAATAAATGGCATATTTGCATATGCATGTTGTAAACTTACTTAATTTATGATTGGTCGCCTGAATATTTTTTTGTGGCGTGGCGAGATGACAGTCGCCTGAATATTTTTTGTGGCTAGTCAATTTGGCTTGGGCCGTTGGATGAAAAATGGACGGCGGGATCATCTTCCTAAACCTCCAACCTGTCGCGTCGCACCGCACACGGTGGGTCAGGCACGCCGCTCACCCAGCGAATGTGCGTCGTCTTGCATTTTCACTGACATGTGGGACCGAATGTGAGCAAACTGACGATGGGCGCACTCCGCGCGTCTGCATGCCAGCTAAGGAGAGAGAGAGAGGAGGGCTGAGCACAGACTCCAGGAAATTTGGCGACAGTGTGAGGTGGGCCATATGTTAATAAAACTAGTACTACTACTACTAGTGGTACCGTACTCGAGGAGAGATACTAATGTGCTCGCTCTATGTAACCAGCACCTCGATATAGTGGGGTGGCATGGGCCAGAACAAGCATTCACGTCCAGGAGTACGGTACACGCCACCACCATGAGTCCCATCCGACACTATATTTCTTGGAGTCCGTGCTACAACTATCTCTTCTCCCTCCTCGTTTCACTAACTCAGCCATCGCGCGACGGCCGGGGTGGGGGTTTGCCGATAGTTGGTTTGCTCAACTGCAGTCCCACTTGTAAGTGAAAATGCAAGACATCGTGCATTCCCCCTTGAGTGCTGTGCCACACCATCCGTGTGGGGGTGCAACATGAACACGGCAGGCTTTTCCTTTTGAACTTGTAAGTTGTAATATTTGGTTCTGCTCCTTGGCGCGACCGATAGATGGAATTAACGATTTTCCCTCAAAAATTAGAAATAACGATTAAAAACGCTAGCGCTGGGCTTTTCCTGCGCGATAAGCGGGGGAGTTTTGCCAATTTCGGCCATCATCGCTTTCCTTGCATGCGGTCCCACATGTAAGTGATATGCCTAGCCACTGTGCGTTGAGCGGCGGGCCGGAATGATTGTCTGGGGTGCGACACGAATGGGACTGTACGTGTTCCAGTTTCTCGTATTGAAGTTGTGAAGTGTAACACTTATTATAAGCCATCATGCAAAAGGTGAGCAAGGGATCACACACGTCTTTATCAGCTGGAATGAGAATGCAATACAGTAAAAATCAAGGCCATGACGATGCGATGCAATGGTGGTTACACGAGGCCAAATGAAACTTGCGAGCGACCCAACCAAACATGCCCATGGTGCTGGGTTGCTGGCTGCATGCCGCTTCTCCCATTTAGTAGTACTACTTCCCTCAGCATGCGAATTGAAGGAGGATAAACATCAATGGCCGTTCATCGGGAACCGCTACCCTCTACTTTATTTGCATTCAAGCCGTCTCAGAAACCATACTTGTTTACTAGTCCCCCTTGTATTTTGTGTCCTATTTTGGCCCTTAATCTAACTAATAAAATTGTGTGACCAATATAATGTCATTGGAAAACATATTCAAATGCGAATCCAACAAAAAAAATGTATGACATGATACTCCTACTACGTAATGTCATTGGAGTAGTAGGAGTAGTATGTTTGTCCATCGTTGACCCAAAAAAGATGAGACTAATAATCCAGGCCTTGGTAGTTGTACTAGGGAAAATCATGCAAAGTTTGGAGGCTTCTAGAGGGCAGGGGTGATCCTCCTTCACTAAAAAAATAAAAAAAATAAGTACTACTCCTATAACCTAACCATCTGCCCTTCTCCATTTTCTTGCATGTGCACAAGTGGGACATTTGATTTGTTTATTGGGCGATAAGACGTTAGTAGTACTCCGTCCCCTAGGACAAGGATTTATTGCACGTAGAGCCTAGCTTTTGCACGTACTACTTGTGGGACGCAAGACCGATGAACCCTCCCTCCCTCCTGCATCGTTTATCGGAGTGGGTGGTGCCACGCGGACAAATATTTTCTAGCGCAATAGATAATTGCCCGAGCATTGCAACAAGCTATATATATTCTCTAGTACGTATGTCAGCCCATAATTTACAGGTCAATATTAATATGCATACGGATCCATAAACGACATCCTCTAGCCTTAGTGCGCCGGGCCACCAACCGACGAGTGAGGAGCAGTGGCGTTGGTGGCGAGGTCAACGTGCTTCTGAACAATGCCGTCCAAGGTTGCTCTGCGGTCCAAGAAGGCCACCATCCTATCGTCCTCCTCTGGCACGTAGTTGTCCTTGTGGATGATTTCCTCATAGACGTGGGTGATTATGTCGATGCTGTCTTGCTGGGTGAGGCGCTGCGTGGCGAGCGCGACCTCGAGGTGGACATTCTCCGACGCAATGGTGGGCAGTCGCAGGGCCACCAGTGCGTCGAAGAGGTTATCACCATAGAGGCCGGTGAGGTTGGCGGGCATCGCAGAGTCTGGATGCGTGGGCTGGAGGCGTACGTCAAGGTCGTCCGTGAGCTTATTGACGACGGTGAACTTGTCGAGGAAGCCGACGAGGGCCTCGTCGAACAAGAGGACGAAGCTATCGTCAAAGAGGCCTCTTGCCCTGGCGGCCTAAAGCATGACCTGGAGACGTTCCTCGGTGCCGGGCCGCAGGCCGGCGTCATGGACTATCTGGCACAGCCGGCTCATGCCTGCGCTCATCGCCTCCATGGCTCTAGCTTCTGGTCAACTGATCTTGCGATTGGAGTGATCACTCTTGCCCTTGGTTAGGGTGTGTAGGTGCGTAGGATTTCGTAGATGGATTGGACTAGTGGGGAGCCTTTATATGAGAAGTGCAGACTGTGTTTGCATTCACGTGTGTGTTGCCTATCTACTCCTCGCACCTTAGTAGTACTCCCTACGGTCCTTTATTCTCTGTGCCTAAGGTCGAGTGCGCATACCAACAGAAGACTCAGTTAGTTTTTTTTGGACATAATTTCCCTTGCGTTTGCAGAGTATCGCATGCCTACTGCTGCCTCAAATCCCGCTCCGCATGCACGCACTGCTCTCTGTCTCGCTGCATGCGCGCATAGTTACGAGAAGATTGAGGTAAATTCTGCGTGCAATGATGTTGGAAGCTGGTGCAATTAATACGGTGCGAATGCGGTGCAAGTACTAGTGTGGTTGACGAAATTTCATATTTGAGCCCTCAACCGGAAGGGAGAGTGTATAATATCATGGGAAACTACACTCAAATATGACCCTTCAAAAAAAAGTACACTCAAATACGAAGAAAACAATACTCCATGTAGTATTATTTACGGAGGGAGTAGTAGTATATTTTTTGTGACATGCATTACTATATATTGTTAGTCAAATGCTAAATCCAAACGGAGGTGGTAGTACTACTAAATCCAGAAGGAGGGAGTTGTAGTACTAGTACCAAAGTACTACCCGTTGGTCAAATTATTACGTGTTGCTCCTCATAGTGAAGTAAAAAGACCCTACGCCCGAGATGACACCAGAGTGCAGGCGGCGTGTTTGGGCTACCAAAGTCAGCCTCACCGTGAGCAGTCACTATCATCAAGGCTGTAGAGCTACCCTGCTTACAACAAGCCGTGTTCGAGATATTTTCCCGTGTGTTGCCACGAGTTAGAATAAAATATTGTAATGGGTATATTGGTTACATCGTTGCAGCACCTATGCACGCGAACATAATCGTAATGTAGTACCATGTGCTGGATAGTCGTAATTTTACAAGGTTCAAATTGATATTACAAATGCTAGCAGTAATGCTGCACCTACGAAGAGGGAATTATTAGGAAGTTTATGTAAGAAGTTTCGTTACTTTAGGTGGATGCATCATTATCATACAAACTAAAATCCACCGGCCCTGACAAGTCACTAATAGGCAAATAAACTTGCGCGTCTCTCGTTACTTGATCTTTCAAAAAAAATCAGCTTCTACAGAGCCTTTGTCATTCAACTTTAGATGCTTGCGGTGATCAGCACACCATTCATTGTTGCGCCAGAGAATGCCAAACCTCATTACCTTGAGCACACTTGCCTTCAGAAACAAGAACCTGGCCAATTTAATCTCGGATGTGGTGCCTCGGTAGTCGATCAAATCAATTTCTGTAAGATGGAGATCAAGGCATTCGATGAGGTTGTTATATTGCAGCAAATTTTTCACTTTCGGGTCTTTTTTTATCTGCAAAGAAGAGAACATATTAGAGGAGCCGGATATATAAGATTGCCGTGTCATCAAGAGCTACCAATATCATTCGCTCATACAATAGGGTTGGCTGTAAGGCTAGTGATAATTTTCACTCTCTCTCTTTCTCTTTCCTCTCATTTACTCATTTTACGTCCGTCTTGGTTTATAGGCCCCCTTCGTATTTAGTGTAAAATTTTGACCATAGATTTACCTAACAAAATGTCAATGCATGTCACAAAAAATTATACCATTGGAAATTATGTTCAAATATGAATCCAACGATATAATTTTTAGTGACATGCATTAACATTTTGTTAGTTAAATCTATGGTCAAAATTTCATACTCCAAAATACGAAGGGAACTAGTAAACCAGGACGGAGGTAGTACTTGCTCCTAGGATAAAGTTACTTCCCACTATGACTAGCCTTGGCTACAACAACAAAAAAAAGATGCAGGTGATCACGTGAGAAAAAAATACTAAAAACATTTCTTTCAGTATAGTGCCTAGATGCAGTTTTGAACACTACATTTGTCATTGTAACTTGGGAAAAATTACAAAAAAATTGGCTCCATTGTGGTTCACATTTAATAGGAAAGGAGTTTCACCTCGATGAGTAGCTTCTCTGTGCACGGAAAGCATCTAAGGAATCCAACAACTTGATCCAGATTGGGGCCGATAGATTTTATTACCAAAATCTTCACTGCGCGCACAGACTGGGTCAAGCTTGTGGGAATCATTTTCTGGAAGACAGTCGAACATACATCAAGAAAAAAAATTAAAATGTGAATTTCAAGAATAAGAACGAGAAAAGAAGAGTGTTGTACCTGAACAGTTATGGATCCAATAACTAGTTCGGAGAATTTGGCCAACGCTGTCAATTTCGGTGCATCAATGACCCTGATTTTTGTTGGACCTTCTAGAGTAGATACAAGAAATCTCTCAAGGAAAGGCGCATTCTCAGTGACCATATCGTGAAATAGCTCAACTGATCTCTTCCCAAGTAATGTCCTGTTGAGGGGCCAGCAAGACACATAAATCCATCGGAGATTTGTCGAGGCGATGTGGAGGCTAATGAACCCGTGGATCACTTGAAGACAAAGGTACTCGAGAGCTGTATAGCCGCGGAGCAGCCGCTCCATAGCCTCCTTCGAGATACCAATGTCGAAGAGGCTGAGTTGCTTGAGTTGAGGGAGAAGAAGAGCGGGCGCGGCATCAATCTGGGGAAAATAGCAGGAGCTGAACCTGGCGCGGCGTAGCGTTGGCGCATGGCGGAGCGCGGACAGCGGCAGAGAGCGACATCGTCCACCTTCAAGCCTGAGCTCCTCGAGCTGGTCTAGGGCGGGGGATAAGAACAACTCCTCGAACTTGGCATGGAAATTGCAGTTGGTACTGAACATGCGGATGTCAAGGCGTCTGGCTGGCCCAGGGTGCGATGCAAGGATCTTGGAGACTGCGGCCATGCGTTTGCAATCCCCATCGTAGAGGGAGCTATCGACGGTGAGGTTGAGGGGGGACGCAACGCCAGAGGGGGTGCCACCACCGGGAGAGAAGGGTGATCCGCACGCCAGATTTGGTGGGGAGGAGGGTGATGATGATGAGCAGCATGTTGTCGGGGAGGCTGCTGATGAAGTCCAGGCTCGCCGGATGCGGTTTTGGCTCGAGCCGCCTCTGCTTGTTGGCCGCCTCATCCTCCATCTCAGCCGGTGGCAACGCCGGTGTACACGTGTGCTGGTGTGGATTGTGTGCTGGGTGTGCGCGAGTGCGTGCTTGCGTGCATGCCACGCATTGGTGTATGTGCGTTGTCGTAGTTTGTATCCGTGGTAGCGTCTAAGAAGGTGTTAATCTAGTACTCCCTCCATTTCTTTTTAGTCCGCATATAAAATTTGGTCAAAGTCTAACTATGCAAAGTTTCACCAACTTTATATCAAAAGATGTCAACATTTACAATACTAAAGCTATATGCTATGAAAATTAATGTCAAGATGCATCTAAATATATTGATTTCATACTGTGAATGTTGATATTCTCCAATAAAGTTAGTCAAAGTTTATGAAGTTTGACTTTGGCCAAATTTTATATGCAGACTAAAAAGAAACGGAGGGAGTACTACAGTACTTTTTTAAAGAGGAAGAAGTGTGCACTCAATTTAGTAGCGTGCGGGGTTCTACCGCAAGTGGTTTCTAGTTTGTTTATTTCACCCCATGGCAGATGGGCCTCTAGTTTATTTAATTTGACCGACTGCCACTTGGGCCCGCGCACCCATAGAGAACACAAGCTGACAAGGCACCATGTAGACTGGTTGACTGGTTAACTAGACAATATACGGAGCTATACGCTGAGCCAGTGACCGTATAATCCCTTTGTAAAGAGAGATCAAGTGAGAGGGGAGGCCCATGAGAGGTAGAGATAGAGAAAGAGATACTCCCTCCGTTCGATAATGTAGTGCCTATAAATTTTTGAAAAGTCATACTTTTGAAAGTTTGACCAAGTTTATAAAGAAATTTACCTATATCTACAATACCAAAGATATATGATATGAAACTACATCTTGTGATGAATCTAATGATGTATGTTTGTCCCTCCAGATGTAAATGTTTTTCTCCACATATACCTGGTCAAACTTTGTGAGGTTTGACTTTTCAATAAATGTATATATGCTATGGACCAGAGAAAGTACATGAGTAGAGAGAGATCAAGTGTGTGTGAAGGAGAAAGAGTGAGTGTGCAAAAAGAGAGAGAGTGTGTGTGTGTGAAAGAGAAAGGGACAACACACGATAAAGTAGAGAGAAAGTGTGTGTGTCTTATGAAAACATATCACGCATGCAACTCAGAGAGAGAAAGCGAGGTGAGGAGATACACGGAGATATGTTGTCTGGTTGTTTGCAATGGAGAGAGAGAGAGAGAGAGACCCCTAGCACGTGGCCAGGAGAGGTTTGGCAAACAAGGGAGAGACGAGGTCGAGAGAGACGTATGGAGAAAATGGAGGCATGGGGAGGGAGAGAGGGTGTGTTTGTGATAGAGAGATCCCCTTGAGATCATGTGGGGACTATATGGGTGGGATATAGAGAGACAAGGTGTGTGTGCGATAGAAAGATACCCCGGAAGAGATAGAGATATACCTAGCTAGGGAGGGAAGGAGACAATGTGTGTGTTTGTGATGGAGAGTGAGAGAGGGTCATACCTAGGGGGATGTGCATGTGCGTGTGATGGAGTGAGATATAATCGTACTTAGGGGGGGCGTGTGTGTGCGTGTGAGATAGAGAGAGAACGAGGGAGAGAGAGTGTTAGATGGGTCTATCTAGTGTGAGCGAGATATGTGTATGTGTGACCTAGGGAGATAGAAAGTTTGAAAAAGAGAGAGAAGAGCCCCGAGACGGCAGAGTGGTGCGTGAGAGAGTTGAGAGAGAGAAAGAGATACTCCCTCCGTTCGATAATGTAGTGCCTATAAATTTTTGAAAAGTCAAACTTTGGAAACTTCGACCAAGTTTACAGAGAAAATTATTTATATATACAATACCAAAGATGTATATATAATATGAAACTACATCCTGTAATGAATCTAATGATATATGTTTCCCGTTCCAGATGTAAATGTTTTTCTCCACATACCTGGTCAAACTTTGTGAGGTTTGACTTTTCAAAAAATCTATATGCTATGGACCGAAGAAAGTACCTAAGTAGAGAGAGATCAAGTGTGTGTGAAGGAGAAAGAGTGAGTGTGCAAAAAAGTGTGTGTCTGAAAGAGAAAGGGACAACACACAATAAAATAGAGAGAGTGTGTGTGTGTCTTATGCAAACATATCACGCATGCATCTCCAAGAGAGAAAGCGAGGTGAGGATATAAACGCAAATAGTGTGTGGTTGTTTGCAACGGAGAGAAAGACCCCTATAGCACGTGTCCAAGAGTGGTCTGGCAAACAAGGGACATAGGTTGAGAGGGACGTATGGAGAAAATGGAGGCATGTGGAGGGAGATAGGGTGTGTTTGTGATAGAGAGATCCCCTCGAGATCGTGAGGGGACTATATGGGTGGGAGATCGAGAGATATAGGTGTGTGTGCGATAGAAAGATGCTCCGAGAGAGATTGAGATAGTCCTAGGAAGCGAAAGAGACAATGCGTGTGTTTCTGATGGAGAGTGTGAGAGATAGTCATACCTAAGGGGAGTGCGTCGATACTCGTACTTAGCTAGGGGGGAGATTGTGTGTGTGTGTGTGTGTGTGGGTGTGGGTGGGTGGGTGTGTGTGGGTGTGACAGAGAGAGAACGAGGAAGAGAGAGTGTTAGATGGGTCTATCTAGTGCGAGTGAGATATGTGTATGTGTGACCTAGGGAGATAGAATGTTTGAGAGAGAGAGAGAGAGAGAGAGGAGCCAGGAGACGACGGAGTGGTGCGTGAGAGAGTTATGGACAACGAGCGAGAGAATTTGTGTGTGTACAATGAGTGCACCCTAGCTAGCTCTTTAGCCTAGACTAGAGAGTCATACATTGTGTGCGAGGGAGACCTATACATAGAGTGTGCATGCGAACTAGAAAGACCTAAAGAGAGAGAGAGACGGGGGGAGAGAGAGACCGATAAGGATTGTGTTCGTGTGCGCGCGATAGAAAGAAAGAGTGTCGGCTAGAGAGAGAACGGGAGTGCGGGAGAGGTGTGAGGTCACGTTTTTGCATCGAAGATTGATATAAACCATGATACAGTAGAAAATTGTATTCAAATGTTTGAATTGTAGAACATGGTGTTTGCAATTCACACATGAACAGAGATATGCGTATCAAACAGGTTCATTAATTTGACTTTGAGCATGTTCATGGAGTACTATAATACAACATGCTATTCAATCGATGTGTTCAATTTTGGATGTAGTCCACAATTTTGACCGGGTCAAAAAGTTATTTCATTGAATTGAGATATTTCATTTCTAGTTTGATTCCCGTTTTTAAGTGGGTCAACTATTTGTCAAATTAATCAGTAGCAACGAGCATGTAAAAACACATTAGTCCCGAGCATCATCTCACCATCTAAAAAAGAAGTGGCAAGATGTGACATGATACGTCACCAACGTATCTATAATTTTTTATTGTTCCATGCTATTATATTATCAATCTTGGATGTTTTTATATGCAATTGTATGCAATTATATATCATTTTTTGGGACTAACCTATCAACCCAGTGCCTAGTGCCAGTGCCGAGAAATGGTACCAAATGAAGTCCAAAAGCCACGAAATTTTTTGGAGATTTTTTTCTGGACAAAAGAAACCTGGGAAGCTTCGGGAAGAGGCCAGAAGCCTCACGGAGGCTTCACAAGGCACTAGGGCGCGCCCCCGCCGTTGTACCTTGTGGGGCCCATGTGACTCCGTTTGACCTAATTCCACTTCTATAAATTCACAAATATTGGGAAACCCCCAGAGAGCTAGAAGAAAAACCTTTTTGCCGCCGCAAGCCTCTGTTCTTCTGCGATCCCATCTGGAGGCCTTTTCTGGTACTCTGCCGGAGGGGGAATTGATCACGGAGGTGTCGGTGTATAAAACATGGGTATTTTATACCCTGACTTATGCACAGACAGTAGCAACTTCCTTGCCGACCAAAGGCTTGCCGGAAATTGCCAAGCATCAAGATTCAAGACCCAATTGCAGAAGCCACTGAAGAGAAGATCAAGACGAAGCATCAAGCTCTACACCAAAAATAACCTTTGCTGGCAAGGCTGAGCCGGCAAGGTGAAGACCCAGCAAGATCCATGCCGGCAAGCCCTCGCTAGCTGTTAGTACTCAACCTCATTGAGCAGCTAGTCGCTAATTGATGAGGTGTCGAGCTCGCAGGCAGTTAGGTGGATTTGTCGGGCACGTGTCAGCATGCCGGAAGGAGATTTGCCTTTGATGACACCTGTCCAGAAGGCGTGTCAAGCTAATAAGAGGTAGCTGGACGAGCGATGCAGGATCCTTGCCGGGGCTCCTCCACATGACACCTAATGGTGCATTTATTGCTTTTGTCCTAAATTGGCAGAGTTAGGTATGATAGCACTGTTTACTATCTAATCACCTTGTAATGACTGTTTTGCCACTGTGGTAACCCCTTGAGTTATAAAAGGAGGGCCAGGGCAACCATTACAGGGGATGGCCCGATCGAACTCTTGCACAACCTGCATGCGTAGCTGCTCCTTCTGTACCTTGCCGGAGAAAGCGCTCCTTGTACTTGTGTTCATACATTCCCAATACACCAAAGCAGGAGTAGGGTTTTACACCTCACGGTGGCCCGAGCCTGGGTAAAATCCCTTGCGTACTCTGTTGATTTTGCTCTTCGTGCTTGCGCATTCCCCTAGCCGGACTGCAAAGGGGCTAGATGGCCCCATAGATGGTCGTGCGCACGACATCTTTGGCGCGCCAGGTAGGGGGCTCGCTTGCGCGAACCTAAATCAGCGGAGTGCGCATCAATTTCATTAGCTTCATCATCGTCTTCATCGTCATCGATGGCTCCCAAGAAGAAGGGCATCACGATGACGGATCCTCCCACCTCCAAGGTTCCTTCGCATGTATCCGCAGGCGGCGCGGCCGACGTGGACGGTGCGGACACCGCGGTTGGCATGACCAGCGCAGGCGGCACGGTCGCTGTGCCCACCGTGACTGGAGCAGGAGGCGGAAGCGTTGGAGGCGGTTGACTTCCTCGACCCTCTAGCGAGCGAGGCCACAACGACATGAGCAGAACGGATGGACGTCTTCATCTTCCCCCTCGCCGCGCCGACAAGCGCAGCCACCGGAGCAACAATGCCCGGGCCGGCGCGAGCCAAGATCCTGCCACGGCGACGTCCAGAGATGCTGCGTCAAGGCACACATCACACCCGTCGCATGATGGGCGCAATGCGACTCCGAGCGGCCTCGACGACTTCGGGCGGCGGCATCCACATGGCAAGACGCCTGTCGACCAAGTCCCAGATCCTCAAGCTCTACCTCCGCCACAACAGCTTGCTGCTGAACATGCACCGCGGCAGCGAGATCGCGATGGCGCTTCTGCTGGCTCCGCCAGAAGTAGAGCGACGTCACGTTCTTCACTCCCAGCCATGCCAGCCATAGCGGCAGAGGCGATGGCGCGAGCCCAGATGCTGCTGAACTTTCCTCCGGCAGCAGAAAAGATGGATGAGTGGAGAGCCACCATCTAGAGCCTGATCGGGTTTGCCGAGACAAGCAGATCACAGCAAGCGGAGCCTTCACGGCGTCCGCAAACAACACCAGTAGCTCCAACTGGTGGCCGCGTTGAAGGTGCTGCACCAACGGTGCAATCACCTCTATGGCAACAGCGTTAACAACAACGTCAACAGCAACCGCAGCAAGCTCAACGAACTTTCAAGCCCGACGAGCCCGGCAAGATCAGCGGCAAGTGCTACAGGACAGGCGGGTAGAGGATGCCCGCACCACCATTGAATGGCGTCGAGAGGCGAGCCCTCAATCCAACGTGCGCAATGGCCCAGTCATTGATGAGCCTGCGCCCGAGGTTGGCAGATATCTACCTTACGATGTTGGATGTCCAGCCTTCACCCGTGAGCTGCGGCAAGTCCGCTGGCCGTCCGTCTGGGCCTTCAAGCCGGAAGTACCAGAAAAGTACGACGGCAAGCTAAACCCGGCAGAGTTTCTAGGCATCTACACGATTGCCGTGCAAGCTGCCAGGGGAAGAGATGAGAAGATTCTCGCCAACTACTTTCCGTTGGCGCTGAAGCCCAACGTGAGGTCTTGGCTGATGAACTTGCCGGAGAACTCCATTTCTTTGTGGTCAAATCTCTGCAATGAGTTTGTTGGTGCCTTTACCAGAGGGCACAAGGCTCCCGGTCAGCCCAGCGACCTGCAAGTAATCCCGCAAAGAGATTCAGTCGTGTGCACCGCAATATCCTAGACATGCACCCTGCAGCTGTGATTGCCGCCTTCCACACGAACGTGCGCAATCAAAGGATGCGGGAGAATATGAACGTCAAGCTCCCAAAGACCGTCAACGAACTCTACACATTGGAGGAAGGAAGGAGGCTTCTCGGGGAGGATGCTGGTGCCGAAGTTGATTCCGAGGACGACGATGCTGCCACCCCGACGAAGAAGGGCCGAAAGCGCAACAGGAAGCGCAAAGGCCAGACTGTTATGGCTGTCGAGGGTTCCGACAACTCCGAATCCGCCAAGAAATCCAAGAATGAAAACTCCGGCAAGGAGGCTACTATATGCGCCGCTTGTCAGGAGGCGGCGGCAAACGAGAAAGCCAGCAAATCCGATGGTCCATACTGCAAGATTCACCGCACCAAGGGCCATGATCTCCAAGAGTGCCAACAAGTCGAGCACTTCGTGGAAAAGCAGAAAGCTGAGTATGAAAAACGCGACAAGGAGAAGGGTCAGGATGGTCCTGGTAGATCCGGCAAGAAGGGTCGTGGTGGTCGAGGAGGCCGTCGCGGCAGGGCCAAGCAGCAAAAAGAGAAGCCTACTAGAGGCTGAGAAAAGAAAGAGGAAGACGATGGAAGTGATGAAGAGGATGACGACGAATCCAGTGAACAAGAATTCCATAAGGCAACTGAAGCTATCTGCATTGACGGAGGTGCATTTCTGCACTCCTCTCACCGCCAACTCAAACAGTGGGCACGTGAGGTTAATGCGGCAGAACTAGCAATAGGTGCTAAAAAGCCACTCAAGTGGTCACACACGCCTATCATTTTCGATGCCGAGGATCACCCTGATCGCATATCTGCGGTCGGGTGCTTGCTGTTGTTGGTTTCACCAACGATACGCAACCTCCAGGTCACGAAAATGTTAGTTGACGGTGGGGCTGGCTTAAATTTGATTTCTCCGAAAGTAATCAAGAGGTTGCAGATTCCCGATGAAGAACTCGATAAAACTGGCACGTTTCAAGGAGTGAATCCGGGAAGGAGCCAGCCCAAGGGAAAGATCACATTCCCGGTGATGTTTGGCGAGGAATTGAATTACAGAACAGAGAAGATCGTGTTTGATGTTGTCAAGATCCCCTTGCCGTATAATGGAATTCTTGGTCGCCCAGCTTTGGCTAAGTTTATGGCAGCATCCCATTACGCCTATAACACATTGAAGATGCCAGGGCCGATGGGTGTCATTTCCATCAACTCAGATAAGAAAGATGCAGTCATATGCGTCGACAAGCTATACAGAGATGCGGTTGCAGCAGAGGCCGCCATGGCGCTAGCTCCCGCCAAGGAAAAGAAGAGCAAGAAATCCGGCAAGGCCTCCAACAAGAATTCTGGGAAGCGCGCCTCTTCGAAGTGTTGCACGCCTGTTGAAAACTTGCCGGAGTGCTCTACCGGCAAGAAGGCCAAGGCTACTCCACCAGCAACAAAGAAGGTGCCGGCAAGGGAGGATGGCACTGACGGTACCTTCACCATCAGCGCCAACCTTGACAGCAAATAGGAAAGCACGCTCATGGCCTTCCTGCGGGCGAATGTTGATGTGTTTGCATGACGACCATCTGACATCCCCGGTGTTCCCAGGGAGGTAATTGAGCACCACCTTGCTGTTTGCTCCCACGCTCGGCCCGTCAAGCAGAAGGTCAGGAAGCTGGTTTTGGAGCGGCAACAGTTCATTGCCGAAGAAATCAGAAAACTTGAAGCAGCAGGCTTGGTTAGAGGTGTACTACACCCAACTTGGTTAGCAAATACAGTTGTGGTGCGTAAAGCAAATGGAAAGTGGAGACTTTGTATCGACTACACTGATATTAACAAAGCATGTCCAAAGGATCCTTTCCCCTTGCCACGCATTGATCAAATTGTAGACTCTACTGCCGGCTGTGATTTACTTTCCTTCCTTGATGCATATTCTGGGTACCATCAGATATTTATGGCCAAGGAAGATGAGTATAAAACCGCATTCAATACTCCATGTGGCACGTATTGCTTCGTGCGTATGCCTTTTGGATTAAAGAGTGCTGGTTCAACATTCGCAAGAGCAGTCCAGATTGGTTTTGAGCCTCAGCTACACAGAAATGTGGAAGCATATAAGGATGACATAGTGGTCAAAACCAAGGACAAATCAACCCTCATTCAAGACTTAGAAGAAACATTTGCGAACTTGCGCAAGATTAATTTGAAGCTCAACCCCGAGAAGTGTGTGTTTGGCGTTCCATCCGGCAAACTTCTCGGGTTCTTTGTATCTCAACGAGGAAAAGAAGCAAATCCCGACAAGATCAAAGCAATTGAGCAGATTCAAGCACCAAAAAGTGTCAAGGATGTGCGGCGTCTTGCCGGTTGTGTTGCTGCCTTAAGTAGGTTCATTTCAAAATCTGCTGATCGTGCCTTGCCATTTTTCAAGATTTTGAAAAAGGCAGAACCAATGAAATGGACTTCGGAGGCGGAGGCCGCGCTGCAGGATTTGAAAAGATACCTCTCCTCCACGTCAACGCTAGTTGCGCCTCAACCACAAGAGCCGTTGCTGCTATATCTAGTGGCAACAAATCAAGTGGTCAGTGCTGCATTAGTGGCACAGAGAGAAACTGATGACGGAGAAGCAGCAGTGGCAAGCCCGTCCAGCGACAAACCGGAATCTTCTCCGTCAAGGTCTGGTGCCGACAAATCAGAAACAGCGCGAGAAAATGAAGCTGATCAACAAGTGGTGCCGAAGAAAAAGGTGGTGCAGCGGCCAGTGTATTTTGTAAGTTCCCATTTACAGGGGGCTAGATCAAGATATTCTGGTGTGTAGAAATTGCTTTTCGGTCTCCTTATGGCCTCAAGAAAGCTGCATCACTACTTCTAAGCACATGAGATCACCGTCGTCACTCGCTTTCCGTTGCAGCGTATTTTGAGAAATCCAGATGCAACTGGCAGGATAGTGGAGTGGGCGTTGGAATTGTCAAGCTTTGCACTCAAGTTTGAAAGCACGTCAACTATCCAGAGCAGAGCCTTGGCAGAGTTCATTGCACAATGGACACCAACGCAAGACGAGGAAATCCAAGAAACAACTCCCCCCGGCAAAGAGACAGCTAAGGAATGGATCATGTACTTTGACAGTGCCTTTTCGCTACAAGGCGCCGGTGCCGGAGTGTTGCTTATCGCACCCACCGGAGAGCACCTCAAGTATATAATTCAAATGCACTTTCCCAGGGAGAAAGCGACAAACAACACTGCTGGGTACGAAGGGCTCCTTGCCGGTCTCAGGATCGCAGTGGACCTTGGGATCAGAAAGTTGATCGTATGTGGTGACTCGCAGCTTGTTGTGAAACAAGTAAACAAAGACTACTAGAGCCTGTTGATGGAAGCGTATGTAGAAGAAGTGAGGAAATTGGAAGAGCGCTTTGACGGATTGCAAACAGAGCACATCCCTCGTGCGGAAAACGGTAATGCTGATCATCTGTCAAAGTCTGCCACTCAAAAGCTACCCGTGGAACCGGGAACTTTTGTACTCCATTTGAATCAACCATCAGTCACTCCATCAACACAGGCCAGTAAAAGAAGAAAGTTGAACACCGGCAAGTATTTTCCGGCAGAGCTCCTAGAAGCCGCTGGCAAGAAAGTTGCCAGGAACAACGACTCGACCGCTGGTGAGCAGTGGCTTCATGCAGGACATCAGGTTCTTGCCGCTGAAGCAAGCGCTCCCACGGCCGAAGAGATGCCTTTAGTCCTTGTCGTCGAGCCGCGGGCTCCAACTTGGGCACATCAAATAGTTCATTTCCTTCAAACAGGAGAACTTCCCGATGACCAAGAAGAAGCTGAGAAAGTAGCCCGTCAGTCAAGTATGTATCAGTTTGTGGATAACACACTATACAGAAAGAGACCAAACGGTGTGAAATTGAGGTGTATTTGCCGGGAAGATGGACTAAAACTGTTGGCGGAGATACATGGGGACATATGTGGCTCTCACATAGGATCAAGAGCACTTGCCGGCAAAGCTTTCTGGCAAGGCTTCTATTGGCCCACTGTCCTCCAGGATGCAACTGAGCTAATAACTAAGTGTGAAGCATGCCAGTTCCATTCGAAGAACATACATCAGCCAGCTCAAGCTCTTCAAACAATCCCTCTCTCCTGGCCTTTTTCGGTCTGGGGGCTTGATATTTTGGAAGCCTTCCCCTGTGCTACCAGGGGCTTTGAGTTCTTGTACGTCGCCATCGACAAGTTCACAAAGTGGCCTGAAGTGGAGCCAGTGAGGAAGGTGACAGCGCAATCAGCTGTCAAGTTCTTCAAATGATTAGTTTGACATTTCGGGGTTCCTAACAGAATCATCATCGACAACGGTACACAATTCACGAGCCGCACCTTCATGCAGTACACCCAAGACCTTGGCAGCAAAATCTATTTTGCATCTGTTGCTCACCCGAGAAGCAACGGTCAAGCGGAAAGGGCAAATGCTAAAGTACTGCGAGGCCTCAAGACAAGAACTTTTGACAGGCTGCGCAAGCATGGAAGGCGCTGGATTGATGAGTTGCCGGCAGTTCTTTGGTCACTCAGAACGACACTAAATCGAGCTACCGGCCAAACACCCTTCTCCCTAGTCTATGCTGCAGAAGCGGTGCTCCCCACGGAACTCACATACGGGTCACCTTGAGTGCTTGCCTATGATAAGGCAGAGCAATGTGGCACCCCGGCTCAGAGGACCGGTTTACCCTGTCTTCCCAACCCAGAGATCATGTCCTCTGGAAACACACAACAACTTGGAACAGAACAGAACTAATCTTTATTGATGTAATACAGGTACAAGCTCGAATGTTACAAAGGATAGTGAGGCTAGGAGCACTACTCGTGCTATGACAGTATCTACATTATTTATGAAACATCTCAAGGGCCTCATTACTAGTGGAAAATACTAAGGCGTAGCGGCACATCGGGTGAGATACTCCATCCCATAGGGACACTGCTGGGACACGACCTAGTTAACGTAGCACGAACCATCGGGGTCTTCGTACTCAGTTTCTCCTGCATCTGGCATGATACGCCTGGTAAGTACATGGAATGTACTCGCAAGCTCACAGCAACCAAAACAGTGCAGCAAACAACAACATGGCAATGACTGGATCAAAGGTTCAGGAAACAGGAATGCTCTAAAATCCTCACATACTGTTACCAACGTACTCTCTTCCGGGTTCACACCATGACTCCCGGAGCACTCGTGACCCATCGGTCACTTCTGAGCATGAGACAAGTTCTTCCATCATTATTACTGTTGACCACACAGTGTGACCTAGTACGGACTGTGTCCATTACCGTGGAGATGGCACGAGTGGATCGAGCAGTTGACGGCGGTTCTCCCCATACCCGTGGCTTCCCCAGAGATGGCCTAATGGCGTCGCCCCCTTCCTCTCCGGCGGCGGCTGGTTTCGGGTGTCATTGGAGACGGCGACTCTGATAGCACCTCGGCCAGGAAAGAGGTCAGGGAGGACCAGGGAGTCTTGCTGTGCTCGAAGATGGGCTTAGGTGGGGCTGGGGTGGAGTGGAGCTAGTGGGTGGCGGAGCTAGCTCGGCGGCAGAACACTGGCGAGATGCGATGCCAGAGGGCCTCCCGGCCTTGGCTCGACGAGCTGGGGCTCGATTGGAGGTGGATGGAGTGCGGTGAGGCGCTGAGACGAGCTAGGCATCGCTATTTATAGGCGGCGAGAGGTCAACAGAGGCTGCAAGCCGCAATGGCCTTGCTGGCAGAGCAAGGACGGTGAGCTAGCCGTCGCGGAGTGCGGCGAGGTGATGGAGGAGGGCAGAGTAGTTAATGCTCGAAGCGACCGCACGCGGGGAAGACTCCCGCCAGCTCAGCCATCGTACTGCCACTGTGCCGCCCGTGGCAGACGGTGGCCGTATCCGGCGAGCTCGCTGCCGGCGAGGGGGAAGAGTCTAGAGGGGGTACGTGGGTGGTCGAGAGGTTGTCGGTGCGAACGGACCAAGTACGGCTATGCGGGTGTCTCGCTCCGACGAGACCCGTGCATGGCGACGCCCAGAGTGTGTGTTTGGCAGTGCTGGCCGCGTAGTCACCGCATGCAATTGTGCACACGGCGCGAACTGGCCTGCCAAACCGTGTCTGGCGTGCCGACCCTAGGTCCAGTAGTCTCCTCGTGTCAATGATCTGGCCAGATACACCCTGAGCTGAATGATAGCATCAAAAATAGTTTCTGGATAGCATCTTGAGGAGGTTCCAGAGAAGAAATGAGTTGCAGATGGAGCCAAAGGATTTGTCTGGGGTATTCTAGGTTGGAAGGAGTACATACTGGAGAAAATTGAGCAACATTTGCAAAGTTTTGAGCATAGGTCATGTACAAACCCTATTCTGGTCCAGAAACTTGCTGATGATGTTGCACTCACATAGATGCACTCCTTGAAGTGAAATTGGGTATTTAGGGGTCATATAGTGGTAACACGATGCCATAAAAATTTCAGAGCCAATGGACACTTCTAGCTGGTACTTCCTTCACAGAGGTTTGAAATGTCCAGAAGCTTGTCAGAATAATCTTTCTGAAAAATTGCACTAGACTAGGAGATATTTTTGGATATTGTGTTGAGATATGACTCCTAGTTTCCCAGGGATTAATTTGGGAATTTTTTGAGTCATGGAAATATAAGTTGCTTCACAAAGGGTTAATTCTGTCCAGAAGGTAAAAGGAATATTCTGGACAAAATTTTGTACTAGACAATGAAATATTTTTGGGTACTGTGGGAGTAGATGATGTCAAGAAGGTGTGGTATTAATTTGGAATTTTCTGATCAGCAGAGCTATAGGTTGCTTCACAACCCATAGTGGAAATGGGCATTTCCCAAAGAGAAAATGAATTATCTTGGAAGAATAAAAATTAGGGTTTGGTTCAGAGGGTGGGAGACAAAATATTGGCAAGGTATTGAGGGTGTTGGATCATTTAGGAAGAAATTCAAAGAACCCTCAAGTCCAAAGTCAAATGATTTGGTTCCAAAAACCAACAAATTGCAAATAAAACCAGAAAAAATTTGAAAAGAAAAAGTTGCCAAAACCAGGGTGTGACAAACCTACCCCCTTAGGATGAATCTCGTCCTTGAGATTCGGTTGCTCAGGGAACAAATACGGATATGCGGATCTCAGAAAATCCTCTCTTTCCCAGGTAGCCTCTTCTTTGGTATAGTGATCCCACAGTACCTTGTAAAATCTGATCACTTTGCTCCTAGTGGTTCTTTCCATCTCATCCAAGATTCTGAGAGGCTTTTCCTCATAGGTCAAATCCCTGGTCAACTCTAGTTCACTCATATCTGCCTGTTTGATCGGAGGTGCAATGCATTTTCTTAGCTGTGATATGTGAAAGACATCGTGAACCTCAGACAACTCTGGTGGTAGCTCTAACTGGTAGGCTACCCTGCCTCTTCTAGCAATCACCGAAAAGGGACCGATATATCTGGGCACGAGTTTTCCTCTAGTATGAAACCTTTTTACTCCTTTCATGGGCGTTACTCGGAGGTAAGCATACTCTCCGGGCTCAAAAGTTACTTCCCGGTGTTTCGGGTCATAGAAACTCTTTTGGCGGGACTTAGCTGCTCAAAGACGCTCCTGAATTTCCTTAACTTGCTTCTCAGCCTCGAGCATTAAATCTGTGCCAAAGATACGGCTGTCTCCTGTCTGTGACCAGTTTAAAGGAGTGCGGCATTTATGCCCATACAGCGCTTCAAATGGTGACATCTTGAGACTTGATTGATAGCTCTTATTGTAGGAAAATTCCGCATAGGGTAGACTGTCCTCCCACTTCGGTCCCTAGGTGAGGGCACAAGACCGAAGCATATCTTCCAATATTTGGTTCACCCGTTCGGTCTGCCCGTCCGTCTGTGGATGATACGCCGTGCTATGCTTTAACACGGTTCCCAGAGCTTGGTGTAAACGTAGCCAGAATGCTGAAGTGAACAAGGATCCTCTATCCGATGTGATGGACTTGGGCACTCCATGAAGACTGACAATCCGGGACATATAGAGCTGCACGAGCTGGTCAGCCCTAAAAGTGGTCTTTACCGGAATAAATGAGCCACTTTGGTGAGTATATCCACGATAACCCAGATGGCATCATGGCCTCTCGTTGACTTGGGTAGTCCAACAATGAAATCCATGCATATGTCATCCCATTTCCACTGGGGAACCTGTAAGGGATGCAACAATCCGGCCGGTTTCTGGTGCTCGGGCTTAACATTATTGCACACATCGCAACATGCAACATAGTAAGCAATGTCTCTTCGCATTCCTGGCCACCAAAAAGATTCCTTTAGGTCCTGGTACATTTTTGTTCCTCCTGGGTGAATGGAATATGCGGATTCATGTGCTTCTCTTAATATTTGCTGTCTCAGGTTTTCTTGATCAGGTACGCATATCCGGTTATCAAACCATAATGTTCCCTGATCGTCAATATGGAAGGACTTGGCCTTTCCTTATTGTACGTTTTCCTTGATCTCCTGTACGCTCTTGTCTGCTTTCTGAGCTTCCTTAATTTCCTCCATAAGTGTTGGAGTGATTTCCAATGTATCCGGGTTAATCGGGCCGCATAGTACCAAGTTAAGCTTGGCAAACTCTTCTTGTAATCTCGGATGGATACCTTCAGTTATTGCATTCACCGTGCCGGTTTCCTACTGAGGGCATCTGCGACCACATTGGCTTTTCCCGGATGATAATTAATCCCGAGGTCATTGTCCTTGACTAGTTAAAGCCATCTTATCTGCCTGAGATTGAGATCGGGTTGTGTGAAAAAATACTTGAGACTCTTATGGTCTGTGTATATTTCACAGCGCTGCCCAATGAGGTAATGCCTCCAAATCTTTAGGGCATGAACCACGGCTGCCAATTCGAAATCATGAGTGGGGTAATTTTCTTCATGGGGCCGTAGCTGTCTGGATGCATACGCTACAACCCTTCCCTTCTGCATTAACACGCAGCCAATTCCACGCCTGGAGGCATCACAGTATATGTCAAAGCTCTTGTGGATATTCGGAAGAATTAAGACAGGGGCCGTGGTTAGCCTCGTCTTTAGCTCCATAAAGCTGCTATCACATTCCTCCGTCCAAACAAACTTGTGATTCTTTTTCAACAGTTCTGTCAGTGGCTTGGCTATCTTAGAGAAGCCTTCAATGAAACGACGGTAGTAGCCTGCCAATCCCAGGAAACTGCGAACTTCGTTACCGTGGCCGGTGTCTTCCAATTTAATACAGCAGTCACTTTGCTGGGGTCGACGGCCACACCCTGTTCTGACAAAATGTGCCCCAGAAATCCCACCTCTCTTAGCCAAATTCACACTTGCTGAACTTGGCATACAAGCGGTGGGTCCTTAATCTTTCTAGGACAGCACGGAGATGTTGTTTGTGTCCTCTTCATTCTTGGAGTATATAAGGATATCATCGATAAACACCACTACAAACTTGTCCAGGAAGTCCATGAAGACTTTGTTCATCATGCTTATGAAGTAAGCTGGTGCATTAGTCAGCCCAAATGACATGACCGTAAATTCATACAGACCATATCGTGTGGTGAAGGCTGTCTTGGGGATATCCTCTTTCCTGATTTTTAACTAGTGATACCACGTTCGGAGGTCAATCTTGGAAAATACTCGGGCCCCATTTAACTGGTTGAACAAGTCATCAATGCGGGGAAGCGGGTACTTATTTTTGATAGTGACCTCATTTAGTGGGCGATAGTCCATGCACATTCGTAGACTACCATCCTTCTTTTTAACAAACAGCACGGGTGATCCCCACGGTGAGATGCTTGGGCGAATATACCCTTTCTGTAGCAATTCATCCAGCTATTTCTTCAATTCCACCAACTCTGTGGACGACATGCGATAGTACTTCTTGTATATTGGAGCGGTTTCGGGAATAACATCGATAGCAAACTCCAGTTCCCGGTCAGGTGGCATTCCTGGTAGTTCCTCAGGGAACACGTCCGGAAATTTACTGACTACCGGAATCAAGTTCATATCTGTAGCAGTGGTCTTGAATGCCATTCCTTTCTTTGACATCATTCTGCTAGCGGTAAACCGAACTATTTGGCCTGCCGGGTTAACCAATGTTACTATCCTGGTGGCGCAGTTGATGCAGACCTGGTGTGGTGTCAACCAATCCATCCCCAATATTATGTCCAATCCAGGGGATTCAATGGCGACAAGGGTGGCTGGAAACTTAACTCCGCGTATCAAGATTTCCAGGTCCTTATATATGAGATTTGTTCTGAGCATGGAGCCAGGGGATTGTACCACCATGATTTTGTCCAAACGAGAAGGAGGAAATTTGTGTATGGTGGCAAAACTCCGCGAAATAAATGAATGGGAAGCCCCGGAATCAAATAAGATTACTGCAGGTATGTCGTTAATAGAGAACATACCGAGGACTACATCTGGTGCTTCGCGGGCTTCCTCAGTGGAGATATGATGGACTTGGCCACGATAGAAGTTCTGGTTGGGGCGGCGTCCAATATTGTTGACTTGTGCTTTGAAGTCGGATGGTGGCTTCCCGACCCTTTTGGGGCACTGCTTGGAATAATGCCCGCTTTGTCCACAAGTGAAACAAGTGTTGTTGCGTCGGCAGTCTTACAGCACTGGCTACTTGCCATAGGTCTTGTCCTGGTTACCGGGGTTTTTGCTACTATTGCCATTGTTCCAGGTAGGCTTATACTCAGGCTGAACCGTTTGCCAGATACGCGGCTTTTGCGCAAACTTCTCACGGTTGTCCTTTTTGGGCTCAAACTTACGCTTGCGGTCATCATATCCTGACTTATGCTCCCGTTCAACTATGAAAGCTTTATTTACCAGCGTCTGAAAGTCAGGAAAATCCAGCATGCAGAGCTGACAACGGAGGGCATGGTTAAGTCCTCCTAGGAATCGATCTATCTTCCTTTCTTCCGTGGACACATCGTGGGTGGAGTACCATGCCAGATTATTGAATTTGTTCAGGTACTCACCAACTGTCATATTTCCATGAGTAAGAGCAAGGAATTCCCTCTGCTTCACCTTCATTATGCCAGTGGGAATGTGGTACTTTCGGAACACCTCCTTAAATTTTTCCCAGGAAATGTTTTCCTCAGGAGACCACATCATTTTTGCATTGTCCCACCAGATGGTTGCCGGCCCTTCCAAGTAGTGAGTAACAATTTTCTGACTCATCACAGCGAGCTATTTCTAGCTTCTTTTCCATGGTCCTCAGCCAATCATCAGCTTCAATTGGATCAACCGCTTGGCCAAAATTGGGTGGCTTAGTACTCTGAAAATCAGACAGCTTAGAGTGTGTCCCATTGTTATAATTCTGTCCTACCATGGTTTGCATACTCTTCAGAAATTCCATGAGATCCTGATTTATTTTCTCCTCAAACATCCTCATAATCCGATCAGTGGTCGGTGGTTGCGATGGTGGAGGTGGTAAATCTTCTGGTGGTTGTCCTGCTTGTCTGGCGGATCGACGAACCGGAGTTCCATCGCCGACCCTGGTTACTACACCTCTTCATCCTATAACCGCTCCCATTGCAAAATACCGGATTGATGAGCAACATCCATAAGGGAAATATAGCAATGTGACACCAAGAAAACAGAATTTTAGAGAAAAACGGAATGAGCATAATTATACAAGGCAACCCAACATCATACATGGCAAGCTAGTAGGGGTTATCATGGCTAGTACTGCTCATACGGCAGTTGACATATGCAACGATGCTACGGTGCACACATGTACTGAAACTCAAGCATCCACTCTAGTACCGCGGGTGGCATGGACACTGGCAGACTGAAGACTCCTCGTCATCTGATTCCGCCTCGGAATCGGAGCTGATGATGTGGATCACGTCCTCCGGATCAAAAGAAACACGACGATGCTGGTGGGAAGGTTGTCCCTCCGAGGAAGAAGAAGCACGACGCCTCAGCATCGAAGACACTGGAGTGGCTAGTAGCGAGGCCGACTCAGCTGCGGTCTCACGCCGGATACCAGACGTAGTGCCTAGCGGTTCGAACAAGCTAGAAGGAGTCTCAGGAACATGCGAAGGTGGAATAGGCGGTGTAAACACAGGTGAAAACACAGGAGGAGGAGGAGACTGTGCTGCAGCAACAGCTGCAAGTGCCTCTCGGGCGTGAGACAGCTCCTCAGCCAGGGAGGTGATCATACGATAACTGGCGTTCAGATAACGAGATAAAACACCAGTCGCATGATCACTCACCAGATCAACAGGCGCAAAGAGGACTCGCCCGGTCGTAGGCGACAGGGTGGGGTAGTGAAAGAAACCTGGGTGTGTCTACATCTCGACCTCGTGGAAGCGCAAGTCAGTGAGAGCCTCCATAGCAGCAAACTGAATCGCCAGATCGGGGGTAGAAGAGGTTCCGCCCTTGGAAGAGCGAGAATAGCTACCAATCTCTGAACTCGTAGTAAGGAAGGCCTCAGCATGATACTCGTACACTGAACCTGCAAGCTGCTCTCGGAACACCTGATACACTGGGTCTTCACCATTGGGATAAAGCCAAAGCCAGACGCTACGGAGCAGTACTGGAAAAGTGAATGGTGCCGGCTCATGGTTGTAGTGGTACGGAACTGGTGCCAACTACACTCACAAGACCAACGGTTAGCAAAACAAATGATTCTAGATGCATACTATGCAACAAACAACTGCAGCAAGCAAAGCACACACCAAGACTCAAGACTGATCGGGACTCTAGCGCGGGGTTAACTAGGGTGTCCTACAGTCAGCATGGCTCTGATACCAAGCGTTGTGGCACCCCGGCTCAGAGGACCGGTTTACCCTGTGTTCCCAACCCAGAGATCATGTCTTCTGGAAACACACAACAACTTGGAACAGAACATAACTGATCTTTATTGATGTAATATAGGTACAAGCTCAGATGTTACAAAGGATAGTGAGGCCAGGAGCACTACTCGTGCTATGACAGTATCTACATTATTTATGAAACATCTCAAGGGCCTCATTACTAGTGGAAAATACTAAGGCGTAGCGGAACATCGGGTGAGATACTCCATCCCATAGGGACACTGCTGGGACACAACCTAGTTAGCGTAGCACGAACCATCGGGGTCTCCGTACTCGGCTTCTCCTGCATCTGGCATGATACGCCAGGTAAGTACTTGGAATGTACTCGCAAGCTCACAGCAACCAAAACAGTGCAGCAAACAACAGCATGGCAATGACTGGATCAAAGGTTCAGGAAACAGGCATGCTCTAAAATCCTCACATACTGTTACCAACTTACTCTCTTCCGGGTTCACACCATGACTCCCGGAGCACTCATGACCCATCGGTCACTTCTGAGCATGAGACAAGTTCTTCCATCATTATTACTGTTGACCACACAGTGTGACCTAGTACGGACTGTGTCCATTACCATGGACGCGGCTATTCGAATAGATTCTTACACTCTGCAGAGGTTGCACACTTTACCCACACCATGGACATTCGTCCAACGAAACTTGCCTAACCCGTGACCCTTCTATCGTACCACCGACAATCATCCCCCATCTGAGTCATGCCCTGGGTGGCCCCTGTGTCACTCCTGACACCTGCCACTGTCGTGGCCAAACTAAACTGTCCCAAACGGGGACACCGGCAAATTACTTAACTTGGGCTCACAAGGTTATCGACGTCTACCTGATCAGGTCAGCACGCACGCATAATCTTCCCTCTTTGGTGGTACCGGTAAAAGAGGACGAGGTTAGACCAAGTCAGGGCCGTCCCATTCTGGCAGATGTGGGTGCACGGTTAAGTCCGGGTCGGTGGCACTTGGTCAACCATCAAATTGACATTCATCCAGTGAAGTTGCTCATCATATTAGTTATGTTGAACAAATGATCTAACATGGCAGGGTTCATGCAAGATACCAAGCTATATGAATTATGGCATTTTTATATTGAATTAAATGCAAAAGAATTTAATTTAAAACCAATACTATTGTAATGCCTTATGCAATGGATGATGTGGCTTGCCTTGCTCAAGTGGGGTGTCAACAAACTCCTGGTCTTCAACACCACAGTAATTCCCCTCTGAAAATATTTTTAAATAGCAAGAGAAAAATGTCACATAAAGCATTTCTAGTTGCCAAAAATACTGTGCATATTGGGAAAATACCAAATTTGGCTAGAAAATAAAGGGGCTCAATACAAAATTGTTGCAAAAAGAATCAATTGATTTGGACTTGTGGTTTAGAAGTAATGGCTGGTCAAACTTTCTAGTCAAACTGGATTAAATTGAATTTAAATAGAAAATCAGAAAATCCCCCAGCGGCCACGTCGAAGGCGTATTCCCAGAATACACTTCCACTCACATGCCGCTTCGGGCGCGATTGGGTCGCTGACGGGTGGGGCCCAGCTGTCATATTTAAAAGGGAAAACAGGGAACATGGAGAGGGCGGCTCACCGACGATGGTCGCCGGCGATAGAGACAACGGTGAGACCAGGAGATGGTAGGAGTGGATCGAGCTGTCGATGGCGGTTCTCCCCATACCCGTGGCTTCCCCGGAGATGGCCTAATGGCGTCGCCCCCTTCTTCTCCGGCGGCGGCTGGTTTCGGGTGTCGTCGGAGACGGGGACTCCGGTAGCACCTCGGCCAGGAAAGAGGTCAGGGAGGACCAGGGAGTCTTGCTGGGCTCGAAGATGGGCTTAGGTGGGGCTGGGGTGGAGTGGAGCTAGTGGGTGGTGGAGCTAGCTCGGCGGCAGAACTCCGGCGAGATGCGAGGCCAGAGGGCCTCCCGGCCTTGGCTCGGCGAGCTGGGGCTCGATTGGAGGTGGATGGAGTGCGGTGAGGTGTTGAGACAAGCTAGGCATCGCTATTTATAGGCGGCGAGAGGTCAACAGAGGTTGCAAGCCGCCATGGCCTTGCTGCCAGAGCAAGGACGGCGAGCTGGCCGTCGCGGAGTGCGGCGAGGTGATGGAGGAGGGCAGAGCAGTTAATGCTCGAAGCGACGGCACGCGGGGAAGACTCTAGCCAGCTCAGCCATCGTACTGCCACTGTGCCGCCCGTGGCACACGGTGGCCGTATCCGGCGAGCTCGCTGTCGGCGAGGGGGAAGATTCTAGAGGGGGTACGTGGGTGGTGGAGAGGTTGTCGGCGCGAACGGACGAAGTACGGCTATGCAGGTGTCTCGCTCCGACGAGACCCGTGCCTGGCGGCGCCCAGAGCGTGTGTTTGGCAGTGCTAGCCGCGTGGTCACCGCATGCATTGGTGCACACGGCGCGAGCTGGCCTTCCAAACCGTGTCTGGCGTGCCGACCCTAGGTCCAGTAGTCTCCTCGTGTCACTGATCTGGCCAGATACACCCTGAGCTGAATGATAGCATCAAGAATAGTTTCTGGATAGCATCTTGAGAAGGTTCTAGAGAAGAAATGAGTTGGAGATGGAGCCAAAGGATTTGTCTGGGGTATTCTAGGTTGGAAGAAGTACATACTGGAGAAAATTGAGCAACTTTTGCAAAGTTTTGAGCATAGGTCATGTACAAACCCTATTCCGGTCCAGAAACTTGCTAATGATGTTGCACTCACATAGATGCACTCCTTGAAGTGAAATTGGGTATTTCGGGGTTATATAGTGGTAACAAGATGCCATAAAAATTTCAGAGCCAATGGACACTTCTAGCTGGTACTTCCTTCACAGAGGTTTGAAATGTCCAGAGGCATGTCAGAATAATCTTGCTGAAAAATTGCACTAGACTAGGAGATATTTTTGTATATTGTGGAGAGATATTTTTGTATATTTTTGTATATCCTAGTTTCCAAGGGATTAATTTGGGAATTTTTTGAGTCATGGAAATATAAGTTGCTTCACAAAGGGTCAATTCTGTCCAGAAGGTAAAAGGAATATTCTGGACAAAATTTTGTACTGGACAATGAAATATTTTTGGGTATTGTGGGAGTAGATGATGTCAAGAAGGTGTGGTATTAATTTGGAATTTTTCTGATCAGCAGAGCTATAGGTTGCTTCACAACCCATAGTGGAAATGGGAATTTCCCAAAGAGAAAATGAATTATCTTGGAAGAATAAAAATTAGGGTTTGGTTCAGAGGGTGGGAGACAAAATATTGGCAAGGTATTGAGGGTGTTGGATCATTTAGGAAGAAATTCAAAGAACCCTCAAGTCCAAAGTCAAATGATTTGGTTCCAAAAACCAACAAAATGCAAATAAAACCAGAAAAAATTTGAAAAGAAAAAGTTGCCAAAACCAGGGTGTCACAAACCTACCCCTCTTAGGATGAATCTCGTCCTTGAGATTCGGTTGCTCAGGGAACAAATACGGATATGCGGATCTTAGAAAATCCTCTCTTTCCCAGGTAGCCTCTTCTTCGGTATGGTGATCCCACAGTACCTTGTAAAATCTGATCACTTTGCTAATAGTCGTTCTTTCCATCTCATCCAAGATTCTGAGAGGGTTTTCCTCATAGGTCAAAACCCTGGTCAACTCTAGTTCACTCATATCTGCCTGTTTGATCGGAGGTGCAATGCATTTTCTTAGCTGTGATATGTGAAAGACATCGTGAACCTCAGACAACTCTGGTGGTAGCTCTAACTGGTAGGCTACCCTGCCTCTTCTAGCAATCACCGAAAAGGGACCGATATATCTGGGCGCGAGTTTTCCTCTAGTATGAAACCTTTTTACTCCTTTCTTGGGCGTTAGACGGAGGTAAGCATACTCTCCGGGCTCAAAAGTTACTTCCCGGTGTTTCGGGTCATAGTAACTCTTTTGACGGGACTTAGCTGCTCGAAGACGCTCCTGAATTTCCTTAACTTGCTTCTCAGCCTCGAGCATTAAATCTGTGCCAAAGATACGGCTGTCTCCTGTCTGTGACCAGTTTAAAGGAGTGCGGCATTTACGCCCATACAACGCTTCAAATGGTGACATCTTGAGACTTGATTGATAGTTGTTATTGTAGCATAATTCCGCATAGGGTAGACTGTCCTCCCACTTGGGTCCATAGGTGAGGGCACAGGACCGAAGCATATCTTCCAATATTTGGTTCACCCATTCGGTCTGCCTGTCCGTCTGTGGATGATACGCTGTGCTATGCTTTAACACGATTCCCAGAGCTTGGTGTAAACATAGCCAGAATGCTGAAGTGAACAAGGATCCTCTATCCGATGTGATGGACTTGGGCACTCCATGAAGGCTAACAATCCGGGACATATAGAGCTGCGCGAGCTGGTCAGCCCTGAAAGTGGTCTTTACCGGAATAAAATGAGCCACTTTGGTGAGTATATCCACGATAACCCAGATGGCATCATGGCCTCTCGTTGACTTGGGTAGTCCAACAATGAAATCCATGCATATGTCATCCCATTTCCGCAATAAGTATGTGAGTTCTTTATGACTAATGTGAGTCCATGGATTATACTAACTCTCACCCTTCCGCAATTTTGCTAGCTTCTTCGGTACCGTGCATTGCCCTTTCTCACATCGAGAGTTGGTGCAAACTTCGCCGGTGCATCCAAACCCTGTGATATGATATGCTCTATCACACATAAGCCTCTTTATATCTTCTTCAAAACAGCCACCATACCTACCTATCATGGCATTTCCATAGCCATTCCGAGATATATTGCCATGCAACTTCCACCGTTCCGTTTTGATGACACACATCATCATTGTCATATTGCTTTGCATGATCATATAGCTGACATAGTATTTGTGGCATAGCTACCGTTCATCATTTTTATACATGTTACGCTAGCATCATTGCACATCCTGGTACACTGCCAGAGGCATTCATGCAGAGTCATATTTTTGTTCTAGCATCGAGTTGTAATTTTGAGTTGTAAGTAAATAGAAGTGTGATGATCATCATTATTAGAGCATTGTCCCAATGAGGAAAGGATGATGGTGGCTATGATTCCCCCATAAATCGGGATGAGACTTCGGACGAAAAAAAAAGAAAAAAATTAGAAAAAAAAGAGGCGAAAAAGAGCCATGAAAGAAAAAAAAGAGAAAAAAGAAAAGAAAAAAAAAGAGAAAAACAGAAAATAAAAAGAAAAGAAAAAAATAAATGAGAGAAAAAGAGAGAAGGGGCAATGTTACTATCTTTTTCCACACTTGTGCTTCAGAGTAGCACCATGTTTTTCATATAGAGAGTCTCCTATTTTGTCACTTTCATATACTAGTGGGAATTTTTCATTATAGAACTTGGCTAGTATATTCCAATGATGAGCTTCCTTAAACGCTCGAGGTCTTCATGAGCAAGCAAGTTGGATGCACACCCACTTAGTTTTCATGTTGAGCTTTCATACACTTATAGATCTTAGTGCATCCGTTACATGGCAATCCCTACTCCTCGCATTGACATCAATTGATGGGCATCTCCATAGCCCGTTGATTAGCCTCGTTGATGTGAGACTTTCTCCATTTTTGACTTCTCCTATTTATCTCTATCACCATACTCTATTCCACCCATAGTGCTATGTCCATGGCTTGCGCTGATGTATTGAGTGGGAGTTGAAAAAGATGAAGCGCGTTAAAAAGTATGAACCAATTGCTTGGCTAAAACCGGGGTTCATGATAAATACTTTGTGTGAAGAAGATGGAGCATGACAGGATTATATGATTTTGTAGGGATAACGTTCTTTAGCATTTTTATTTTGAAAGACATGATTGTTTGCTAGTATGCCTGAGTATTGATGTCTTTATATCAAATTATAGACTATTGCTTTGAATCATTTGGATCTTATTATTCATACCGTAAGAGAGAGATTACATGATGAAACATGACAGGTAGCATTCCACATCAAAAATTCTGTTTTTATCATTTACCTACTCGAGGACGAGCAGGAATTAAGCTTGGGGATGCTTGATACGTCTCCAACATATATATAATTTTTGATTGTTCCATGCTATTATAGTATCAATCTTAGATGTTTTTATATGCAATTGTATGCAATTATATATCATTTTTTGGGACTAACCTATTAACCCAGTGCCTAGTGCCAGTTGCTGTTTTCTGCTTGTTTTTGGCTTTTCAGAGAAATAGTACCAAATGAAGTCCAAATGCCACGAAACTTTTTGGAGATTTTTTTCTAGACAAAAGAAACCTGGGAAGCTTCGGGAGGAGGCCAGAAGCCACACGGAGGCTTCACAAGGCACTAGGGCGCGCCCCAGGGGGGCGCCGTGGTACCTTGTGGGGCCCACGTGACTCTGTTTGACCTAATTCCACTTCTATAAATTCACAAATATTGGGAAACCCCCAGAGAGCCAGAAGAAAAAACCTTTCCGCCGCCGCAAGCCTCTATTCTTCTGCGATCCCATCTGGAGGCCTTTTCCGGTACTCTGCCGGAGGGGGAATCGATCACGGAGGGCTTCTACATCAACCTTGTTGCCCTTGCGATGATGTGTGAGTAGTTTACCACAGATCTACGGGTCCATAGCTAGTAGCTAGATGGCTTCTTCTCTCTCTTTGATCTTCAATACAATGTTCTCCTCGATGTTCTTGGAGTTCTATCCGATGTAATCTTCTTTTGCGGTGTGTTTGTTGGGATCCGATGAATTGTGAGTTTATGATCAGATTATTCATGAGAAATATTTGAGTCTTCTCTGAACTCTTTTATGCGTGATTGTTATAGCTTTGTATTTCTCTTCGATCTATCAGTTTAGTTTGGCCTACTAGAGTGATTTATCTTGCAATGGGAGAGGTGCTTTGTGATGGGTTCAATCTTGCGGTGCTCAATCCCAGTGATAGAAAGGGACATGACACGTATTTGTATTGTTGCCATTAAGGATAAAAAGATGGGGTTTATTCATATTGCTTGAATTTGCTTCTCTACATCATGTCATCTTGCTTAAGGCGTTACTCTGTTTCATACTTAATACCCTAGATGCATGCTGGATAGCGGTCGATGGGTGGAGTAATAGTAGTAGATGCAGGCATGAGTCGTTATACTTGTCTCGGCCGTGATGCCTATATACATGATCATTGCCATGAATCCGTCATAATTATTTGCTTTTCTATCAATTGCCCAACAGAAATTTGTTTACCCACTGTATGTTTATGTGCTCAAGAGAGAAGCCTCTAGTGAAAACTATGGTCCCCGGGTCTATCTTTATTATATAAAAAACCTAAAAATACGTTGCTGCAATTTATTTACGTTTATTTTAATTAGTAGTTTAGTTTTTCTATTTATCTTGATAAGATTTAATCCTTGCAAATAACCGCTAAGAGGATTGACAACCCTCTTATTTGCGTTTGGTGAAAGTGTTTGCTCTTGTGTGTGCAGGTGCGGTTAACAGAATTTTGCTTGGTTCTCCTACTGGATTGATAACCTTGGTTCTTAACTGAGGGAAATACTTATCTCTACTGTACTGCATCATCCTCTCCTCTTCGGGGAAATACCAACGCAGACTACAAGCAGCATGACACTATAGAACTAATATTTCTAAATATGATTCGGATCGACTTGGTACGGTAGGCGTGGATGCTTGTGCTCCCAAAATTAGAACGGACCGCTAAAACACCCTCTACTCGGTGGAATTCGCACAAGCAAATAAACAGGATATGTGAAATTACCAGCCTATCTAGGACCCGCCTCAATTGGCCCGTTATATACCAATGGTAGGTTTGTAACTTCATCGACGCGCGCCCTCTCATCGGCCGAAATGACAGACGCCGAATAATTCATAAACCATGGGCGGCAAAACACCCCCTCCTCGGCTGAAATTGCAGGCGCCGAATAATTCATAAACCATGGGTGGGAAAACACCCTCTCCTTGGCCGAAATCGCTCGCGCCCACTATTTCAAGCACGCCCGACTCGCCCGAAATCGCTGGTGCCCACTATTTGGGAGAAGCAAAATTACCCTACTATCCCCGACCCTCAAGACTCAGACCCAAGCCCACAAGCCAAAAGACAGGGGTATAATTGTAACTTCCCCCACATTTTAGACAAATGCATCCGTAAGACATGGTTCCCTCCCAATTCCCCATTCATACACCATGGGTGCCAAATCACCTTCTCCCCTGCCGCAAAACCTCAGCCCCTCCTCCATGGCCCCCCTACCGAACCAGATTCACCGCCGCCCTCCTCCCCAATGCCAGAGCTATAGTCCGTTTGCCGTCGGGCACTGGGCCGTGTGCCTCTTACTCCGTGCTGCCAGAGCTGCCTCGACGACGACCGCGTGAACCGTGCAGGAGCCGATTCAACCGCGCCGTCGTGCACGGTGCCGGAGCGGCTCGTACTTTGGACACGTCCAGTGCACTGGCGCTGGTCCCCCATAGCCGTCGACCGCCGCCACATATCTGCTTTCCCGCCGCCGGCAGCCACCGCAACCGCGCCGGCCTCGCCGACTCGGCAGATGGAGCTGCCTACTTCATCGGGCCGCAAGATAGGTCGTACACTCATCTTATTCACTTTACCTAGGCGTCAGTCGCCTGGATTTTTATTCTGGGTCCGTCGGTTCCAAATGGAAGGAAGCAGCTCCCCTCGAGGCGGCCGAGCTCCTAGGCTGCCGGTTGGCCGGGGAAGGAGGGCCTCGGTGTCTATTGTAGGGGTGCTGGCAGGGGGCGCAGGTTCGCCGCGGAAGCAGCGCTTCAGTGCCTATATTAGGGTTGCATGGGGTCAAGGTACTGCTGGCGCCGGATCTGGATGACGGCGAGTCTTTGAGGTATGGCCGTGGGACGTCGCAACCACGGCAGTGTGGTGGAGCAGGGGGCGGGGGGCGGGGTCGAGTTCAGAGCTGCCGTGGCCAGGGACGGCGGAGGCAGGATGCTCTGCTGGTGCTCGCTGGCTGTTCGAGGAAGATCCTGAACAGTGATAGCCGGGAGGCACAAGACGGCCATCCAGCCATCCGGCGTAGATCGGACAGTGAAAAAAAAAGCGTGTGACCACAATTTAGTTTTCAAAGAACTGACGTGTGACCTGTCTCGTACCTAAGTGTTGATCGTATTTCTTCAGATCAGAGATATATGTCATTCTTAACATTGTGTGTTTTCTGCATCTTCAGCCGCACAATCTTCCTTCTCACCGGAGCTGCTCCAACAAGGGAAGAATGCACCAGATGGGAGCTATACTCCCCACTCAAGAGTTCCCTGCCTCGTATGTGCCAGCCATACATGGACAACCACAACAACCACAGCGCCATCGATGATTCAGCAAATGATGCTCTCTCCTACGGAGGGCGGCAAGATAGGTTGTAACCTCATCTTACTTGTGTGCAACATTTATGGCTTCATTCTTCATCTAAGCATGGAAAATAGATTATCACTTGTCACTGTACATTCATGTTGATCTCTTAGTCTTACTTCAGATAAGAGACTTGTGCAGGAGTTAACGTTGTTCCATAGTTATCGTCCCTCAGCCAAATCTAGCCCACAGGCTGGTGATTATACCCCTTCTAGTATTACCTATGCTGTTGTTCTGTAGTACTTTTGTGTCCATTTAGTTAATCTCGAGTACAAACAGTATATATTTTGTAGCTATCGTGTGTGCTCTCTCTTTAGTCTTTGAGGTATCATCATCTTGCTGCTATTTAAGTGGAATCCTACTATTTATGTCGTTTCCTATAGGCACTCATTACATAATCTCACTACTAGTTGTTTTCCATGCATGTCAGATATTATTGCACACAGTGATATTGAAAATCAGAACAAATCCATTAAAAGAAACTCGCGGAGCAATGCAACGGTCAACATACTCGACCTCAATGATATTCAATATGACGGAACAGTTAAATGTAGTTCTTTAGAAGAGTTGCAGAGAGATAATGATTCCTCTTCACCCCAGAAGGTCTTTGCTCTAACTTGACCCATGATATGGGTAGCATCATGCATATAATGTCTTGCAATGCATCTACTCTGTTGCAATGCCATGTGCTTAGCCCGCTGATCATACATGTGAATATGTCATGCCTTCTAGTTTGTCTGTACCTATTCCATTCATGTTAACATCTTTTCAAATTCAAGTACTGTCATTCTACTCTGCTGCAATGCCATCTGCTTAGTTTGGACATCATCCTTTTGAATATCTCATGCATTGTTGTTCGTCAGTATGTACTCCATCCGTCTACCATACCATGGTTTTTTACATTGAAGTGCTATTCTACTGTTCTGTTGCAATGTGGTCTTAGTTTGCCCATCAGACATGTGAATATGCTGCCTTGCTATTTTTCTGTACCTATTCTAGCTATCATATAGTTTTACATTCAACTACTGTTTCGTTTACTCTGTTGTCCTGTCGTATCCTTAGCTTATACTCCCTCTGTAAAGAAACAGTGATCTAAACACTATTATATTTCTTTATGGAGGAAGTACATCATACTCCCTCCGTCTGTATTACTTGTGGCAGAAATGCATAAAAATAGATGTATCTAGGACTACAATACGTCTAGACACATCCATTTATTTTCGGATGGAGGGAGTACATGTCAATATGTCATGCCTTTCTATTCTTCAGTACCTATTCCATCTCTCTGCCATAGCATGTTTTATAACTGAAGCACCATTCTTCTGTACAAGGCATGTAAGAGGAAGAGGGCTATGTTAGAATCTGAAGGGGTACAAACAAGTTCTTTGCAAAAGATCCAAACTCCAGGAGATAGTAACCCAACTCAAGTGTTCATCGGAACTGCTCCAGCACAGAGAAACCCAAGTCCTCTAGATAATAACCAGATTCCAGTGGCCAAAGAACCAGTCAGCTCCAGCTCAACAAAAACATGTCAACTCCTTGCTAGGAAGCGTGTGCGTATCCTCGCATCATGAAATTTTATAGCATTCAGACACTAGTGCAAAAAAGCCTAGCTATGGCATGCCAAAAATGGCCTTGCTGGCGTGGACGCACGACGCCACCAATATGGCGCCATTGTTAGAAAATAGTGCTGGCGTTGGCCCTACACCAGCAGTATTTTGGAGGTTAATGGCGTGCCACGTGGACAACGCCAGCAGTAATTTTCATCAGTAGTGACATTCCATGTTTTCCCGACGCCAGTAATTTGGTTTTCAGATTTGAAATAAAAGTTGTACAGCATTGATCCCAACCAAGATGACAGCACAATCCAGTTTAAGAACAGTAATTAAATCAACCTTAAAAAGTACTAAATAGACCCAATAACAACATTTATATATGTTCAAGAGTGCACTAATTGATATAGTTCAACAAAGTAGACAAAGTAACATCTGAATGTACAGGTTCAAATAAATGGAGGTGGTAATAACATGAGATCTTCCATGCATGCCAACTAGCTAACTACACTTTTCGACGGGCGGACTCAGGGTCATAGTCCGGAGTAAGTGAACCATCGTCATCGCTGCCAGCAGGCCTGTAGTAGACCATGATCTCGTCACGATCATAGTCGAGGTAGAACGTGGCTCTCTGCCCCACTTCCATCTCGTAAGCAGTTGCAAGGGCTGTCCAACTAGGGCAACCGAAATAGGTTCGGTTTGGCTCGTTGGTGACAAGACAATTGAATTTTTCGGCCGTCATCATCTTCATGAGGGTGCACTGGAATGTGATGGTGGCATCAAGTGGAACTCGAAACTTCTCTAAGAAGTCATGCCTTGCCCCGCAAGGGATGACCTGAGCAAAATTGATAGAAAGAACTAGCTAGTTGGACAATTTTGGGCACAACCGTATCCATCATATGAAACTCAATCAGAACATATTCTACTATGAAACATACCGTCCTAGTGAGGAAGTCATTCGGAAGATCAATGAAGAACTTCTTATCCCTTTGGCATCTCACTGAACCACAAGTCTCACATGGGGCATCCATTACTGCTTTCATTAAGTTGACAAAAATAAGCAAACATAACAGATTCATAGATATAATGCAACATATATAAGCAGTTAAACTAGCGCTACCCGGCCATCTAGATATTAACACATACTTCTAATTAAGTAGTTCTACAAACCATGCGTACTTCAAACATAAAACATGCATAAAGTTAATTAAACAGTTCATACGAAATATATATGTAGCGCTACCCATCTAGCAAACTAGTGGCTAGAGGGACCAGCCTCGTGGTCCCTAGTGGACCTACGACACCCCTGGTGACCCTCCTCCTCACGCTCCAAGGCATCCCAGTCTATGGGATCCTCCTCCGCGCTCTTCATGGCTGCATACTGAAGTAGCATCATCTTGTTGGTCTCCACGAGTTTCTCATCTCTCGCAAGCTCGCTCACCAATGGGTCGAAGAACTGCATATCCGCCTATTTGTTCTCCTTCTCCTCAGCCCTAGTGCATATCCGAAAGCCTGGCGGCGCGAGGAACTTCACGTACTCACGACACTCAGGGAAGTTCAGAATCACCCCTTCCTGAAAGAACTCTACCACCATGGCATCATAGGCACGCGCCGCTAACTCTGGGGTGTCCCAGTGGCCAAGCTCGTGGACGACATTGTCCTTCCTAATGGTGGCATAGTACTTATTCCCCTTCGGTCGCACACCACGAAACTTCGGAGCCATCTATTACGGTGCATATATAGCTAGCAAGTTAGTCAAAATTGGGCATATTGACGAGTACCTGCAAAACCTACAATCTACAATGTAATTAAACGTACACTACATAGAACTACAATAAAAACTACACTAAAATCATACTCTACAACGACTACAAGTACACTACTCTTACACAAAAACTTCTACACTACAACTAAAGCTACACTAAAATCTTACACTACAACTAAAGCTACACTAAAATCTTACAGTACACTAAAATCTTACACTACAACTACACTAAACTAAAATCTTACACTACACCAAATCTTACACTACAACTACACTAAACTAAAATCTTACACTACACTAAAATCTTACACTACAATTATTACACTACAACTCATCGGCAGCGGCAAAGACGGCGAGGGGGCGTTGCGGGGTGGAAACGACGGGGGCGGCGGTGAGGGGGAGACGTAGGCGGAGAAGACGAAGACGGCGACGGCGGCGGAGAAGATGAAGACGGCTATGGCGGCGGAGAAGACGGCGACGGCAGCGGAGAAGATGAAGACGGCGACGGCGGCGGAGAAGACGGCGATGGCAGCGGAGAAGACGGCGAGGGGGCGGGTGCCGGGGGCGCCGTCGGCTGTGGCGGCGGCGGCGCGGGGCGTGTATTTGGAGTGTTTGGGGAATGAGGATGTGGTGGGTTGGTGGGTGGTTAATTAATTAGTCAAACGGGGCTGGCGTTGTAATTGCTGGCGTTGGCCTACGTGGCCAACGCCATTGTTATTGTCTTCAATTTTATTAAATTTTCTTTTTTCTTTTTATTTGTTTTTCCACATTGTTTTTATATTCATATAGATATTTAGTTTATTATTTTATTGTGTTCTTATTCTATTATTCCTTATTCTGTTAATTTTATATTAAATTTTATTATTTCGTGTAAATATATAACATACTAAAAATAGTTGAAGACCACTAGAACAACATCTATCGATCTCATTAATCTGGCCTAGATACATAATAGTTGAAGGATGAAAACAATAACATATATATAAATTCTACTACTTGAACTAGACTAAGAACATCATCAATATAATGACTCCCACGAGAAAAAATGCTACCACCGATCCAGCTGGGAGAACGAGGCCAAGCATAACACCAGCTAAAATCACATATCGAAGCATTTTGAATTTTTGGATTTGGCCGCGCATCACATCATTCTTGAGCTGCATCTCATCTATCTGTTGTCTCAGTGGTCCAATGGAGTACTCGAGCAACTCGCTTACGTACTTCTGCACGAGATCAACCCATATCCATGTGTATCAAAATTTTGTCCGTTGTGTGTGTGGATCACAATATATATATATATATATATATATATATATATATATATATATATATATATAAACATATAGCTAGTCATGTCAGCGACAGTACTAGATCGGCGATATATATTTGAATTGTGCAAATTAGCAAAAATAGATCGAGATGTATTTTCTGTCATATTATACCTTTCCACGGTTACAGCAGATGTAGAACTCTCACTCCGGATTCCATTCTGTGTGCGACATATGCTTATCAATAGGGCGTCGACAGCCGAAAAGCAGCTCAGGTGTCCTCCCTCGATTCACGGCAACTTCGGCGGTGGCGTAGCTGCCGGATCAAACGAACGTCACGCTGCAGTGGGATGATTCGCCGGACAGGGCTGGCTGCATTGGCCGTGGCGAGCTCATGCCGTAGCCAACGGGGCCAGAGGAGAGCTCGGCCAAGGCGGCGTTGTCCCAAACTTTCTACACACACCGCCGACGTGGGCTCGCACGTGGGGCTCGTGCCGATTCAACAAGCTCTGGTGGGTCCATTCTCACCAAAAGCAGCTAGCTAAGAGGGAGAGTAGAATTTTGTGGAGAATGGAATTAAGTGAATGTAAACATGCAAGGCTGCCAACACATCTATATATAGGCAAAACTTAGTGCTGGTGTTCCGTAGAAGGGCTCGACAGCACTAGAAACATTATCTATGGCGTATGTACGTAGACGACGCCAGCAATATCTTCCAACTGGTCAGTGCAGCGGGGCCCACATAGTATTGACGTTAGGCAAATTAGCCACGCCAGCACTAACCATATATAGCTGGCGTACGAATTTAGCTGGCGCCAGCACTATTTGAAAAAAGTAGTGCTGGCTTTGACGGAAAATGGCGCGCCACCAACGTAAGTTGTGGCTAGCCGTTTTTCCACTAGTGAGATCACATTTGATCTTATATATTCTACATCTATCTTGCGCATCTTTGTTGTAGAAAATATGCTTAAAGGACAACAAACGTTCTAAACTGGGATCGTGTTCGAGGAAAGTATCTTGTAGCAATGCTCTGCGCTCCAATGCTGATGTAAGTACCTGTTGTATATCACTATAATTTTACATCAGTATGTAGTTTATTAAGTAGCATGGACGTGAATCCAACCTTCAGTACCCTACACCAATTATCCGATCTAAATTTACTTATAGCAAAATGTATAATTAAGGCGCTAATGTAGATTTTTGTAAGGGTAACTGCCTGGTAGTTTTGCATATTGAGCTGCATGATTGTACTATCTCATATATTGCACATTACTAAAATCTAGTGGTCTGGTCTTTTTGCCCAATCGTTCATCGTGTCAATGTTGCTTTCCTATAAACTTACCCAGCTGATGATAGGAGTGCCATGTTGTGTTAATTCGGTGTAGGCTGGTGTGGTCTGGTCGCCCAACATTCATTGTGTGAATGTTGCTTTCCTATTAAGTATTAACTGACCTGGCCGATGATTTGGTGCAGGCTGCTAAAGATACGACAAAGTCTCAAGACAGCAAGGCAACCCCATTGTTTCTCTCCAATAAATCTAGCGAAGGTAATATGTCAATAACTCTTGATTAATCTATTCAGTTTCCCCTCTTATTTAAGTTATGAAGCAGTGGTCGAGACACTTTCCACTATATTTGATACAAGCCTGCCAAAATCCCCATATGAATCTATTCAGTTTCCTCTGTCTCGAATCCAACGGAAAAGATTTACGTTTGTGAACCAATTACTAGCTGAAGCAATGATGGAAATCTTGGAGGAATCAGAGGTGCACAATCTTGTGCAACAACAACTGATCGATGATTTCAGTGACAGTATAGCAAAGAAGAAAGAACTTGCTCACATGCTAATGGGCGTCATCCGCGCTGAGGTTGCAGATTACGAAGTTGTACATCGCTAAGCTCTGTTCATTTATTTGCACTGGCATCAATCTTTGATTGCCCAGTGGATGTAATTTCCAATCATATATGCTTCGATGTGCTACATTTTTCCTTTTATGCGTATATTTGCTTAGCGCGGGGTTGCACCCGAGCTTTCTCGGCGGAAACCTCAACTGGCGGCAAACAAGCCAAAATATGCAGTGAAATTAATAACTGGAACAAAGCGACGTGGGCCCTTCTTCTAGGGGAATGGCCCCGTAGTCGGCCTGCAGTTACTAGATGGGCTTTGCCATAGTCCATAATTGTTCCTTGTAATGGGCTCAAAGTAGTAGCTGGGCCTAAATCGACGTGGGCCTTCGATGGACTGTATTTGGCCCTGTCATTCAATGGACCTGTAGCCATGCAGGAAATTTAGCAGGCCCAATTAGTTGACGGGCCGTTAGTGGGTCCATATACAAAACGGGCCTACGGGCCCTTAGCAAGCCGAAATAGATCAAAATTACTACTTGGCCCATTCCGAGTCTGGCCGTTAACAGGCCGAAAGCCAATCGGGCCATAAGTGGGTCCATATACAAAACTGACCTTTAACAGGCCGAAAGTCATGTCGGGCTGGAATTGGTCCATGGAGAACATGGGCCGCTAAGAGGCCGAAAGTCAGGTCGGAATGTAAATGGCCCAACTACGGCGTGGGTCGTTAACAGGCCGAAAGATACACCGGGCTGGAAGTTGGCCCAAGTCCCTAATGGGCCGCTAAAAGGCCGAAATACGTACCACCAAGAAATTGGCCCATGCCTATATTGGGCCTCTAACGGGCCAAAAGTCGTACAGCCTGGAAATCGGCCCATCTCCATAATGGGCCTCTAACAGGCCGACAGAACCTCGGCCGGCAAATGAGCCCAAAGACATAGCGGGCTGTTAACGGGCTGGAACAGACAATGGCCCGCAATGGTGTCAAATCTTTAACGGGCCATTGATAGGCCGAATTGGCATATCTCGTATGGGCCATTTTTGTAAATGGGCCAGACGAAAGTAAGCCATAAATGGGCCGGCCCTCTTATTTCGACTGGGCCGGCCTTTTTAGCTAAATGGGCCTATTTTGGGCCGTGCCACGTGTCACTTTTCCGTAGGCACGTCTCGGCCATTGGGTGGATGACATCTGTTGCGACGCCGAGCAGACACATGGATCCGCTGGCCAATGAGAATTTTACACGTGGAAAATCCCCATTGGTCAGGGCTGTTAACGGGTTATCGGATCCAAAATCGGACCCGATAGCTTAACGGCGACCCGTTACGGTGGAAGCCACGTGTCGATCACCCTTGACGAAAACACTTCCATGACACAGCATTTATCGTCAGGGAAGTGGACACTTCCATGATGATAATTTTAGTATTGTCATGGAACACTTATATGACAACACAGGTATGACTATCTTGATTCTGTCATAAAATTGTCATGGATGTACATGCATGACAGAAAACTTGACCTACTGTGACAAATACGTATCATCACGGAAGTGTTTTTTTGTAGTGATAGATGGATCGTTGGAGCTTGCATACCTTGTTAGCATCCTTAGGATCGACAAAACCTTCCAGTTGCATCATATACAACTCTTCCTTAAGAAACCCGTTAAGGAACACTGTTTTGACGTCCATCTGCCAGATTTCATAATCATCAAATGCGGCGATTGCTAACATAATTCTAACAGACTTAAGCATCGCTATGGGTGAGAAAGTCTCATCGTAGTCAACCCCTTGAACTTGTCGGAAACCCTTTGCAACAAGTCGAGCTTTATAGACGGTGACATTACCATCAGCGTCTGTCTTCTTCTTAAAGATCCATTTGTTTTCAATGGCCTGCCGATCATCGGGCAAGTCCACCAAAGTCCATACTTTGTTCTCATACATGGATCCTATCTCGGATTTCATGGCCTCAAGCCATTTGTCAGAATCCGGGCTCATCATTGCTTCTTCATAGTTCGTAGGTTTGCCGTTGTCTAACAACATGACTTCCAAGACGAGATTACCGTACCACTCTGGTGCGGAACGTACCCTGGTCGACCTACGAAGTTTAGTAGTAACTTGATCCAAAGTTTCATGATCATCATCATTAGCTTCCTCTCCGGATGGTGTAGGCATCATGGGAACTTCTTTCTGTGATGTGCTACTTTCCAATTCAGGAGAAGGTACAAGTACCTCATCAAGTTCTACTTTCCTCCCACTCACTTCTTTCGAGAGAAACAACTTCTCTAGAAAGGACCCATTCTTAGCAACAAATATTTTGCCCTCGGATCTGTGATAGAAGGTATACCCAATGGTCTCTTTAGGGTATCCTATGAAGATGCACTTCTCCGCTTTGGGTTCGAGCTTATCAGGCTGAAGCCTCTTAACATAAGCGTCGCATCCCAAAACTTTAAGAAACGACAGGTTAGGTTTCTTGCCAAACCATAATTCATACGGTGTCGTCTCAACGGATTTAGACGGTGCCCTGGTTAAAGTGAATGCGGCTGTCTCTAATGCATAACCCCAAAATGATGGTGGCAAATCGGTAAGAGACATCATAGAACACACCATATCTAATAGAGTACTATTACGATGTTCGGACACACCATTACGCTGTGGTGTTCCAGGTGGCGTGAGCTGTGAAACAATTCCACATTGTCTTAAATGCATATCAAACTCATGACTCAAATATTCACCTCCACGATCGGATCGTAGAAATTTAATTTTCTTATTACGATGATTCTCCACTTCACTCTGAAACTCCTTGAACTTTTCAAATGTTTCAGACTTGTGTTTCATTAAGTAAATATACCCATATCTACTCAAATCTTCTGTGAAGGTAAGAAAATAATGATATCCACCACGTGCTTCAACACTCATCGGACCGCAAACATCGGTATGTATTATTTCCAACAAGTCACTTGCCCGCTCCATTGTTCCAGAAAACGGGGTTTTAGTCATCTTGCCCATGAGGCATGGTTCACACGTCTGAAATGATTCATAATCAAGAGATTCCAAAAGTCCATCAGCTTGGAGTTTCATCATGCGCTTTACACCAATATGACCTAAGCGGCAGTGTCACAAGTATGTGGTACTATCATCATTAACTTTGCATCTTTTGGCATCGATATTATGAATATGTGTATCACTACGATCGAGATTCAACAGAAATAAACCATTCACAAGGGGTGCATGACCATAAAAGATATTATCCATATAAATAGAACAACCATTATTCTCTGACTTAAATGAATAACCGTCTCGCAATAAACAAGATTCAGATATAATGTTCATGCTTAACGTAGGCACCAAATAACAATTATTCAGGTTCAAAACTAATCCCGAAGGTAAACGTAGAGGGAGCGTCGCCATCACATCAACCTTGGAACCATTTCCGACGCTCATCGTCACCTCGTCCTTAGCTAGTCTCCGTTTATTCCGCAGCTCCTGTTTCGAGTTACAAATATTAGCAACCGAACCAGTATCAAATACCCAGGCGCTACTACGAGCACTAGTAAGGTACACATCAATAACATGTATATCAAATATACCTTTGTTGACGTTGCCAGCCTTCTTATCTGCCAAGTACTTGGGGCAGTTCCGCTTCCAGTGACCATTCCCCTTGCAGTAGAAGCACTCAGTCTCAGGTTTGGGTCCAGCCTTGGGTTTCTTCACGGGAGCAGCAACTGGCTTGCCACTCTTCTTGAAGTTCCCTTTCTTTCCCTTGCATTTCTTCTTGAAACTGGTGGTCTTGTTGACCATCAACAGTTGATGTTCTTTCTTGATTTCTACCTCCGCGGCCTTAAGCATCGCGAAGAGCTCAGGGATCCTCTTTTCCATCCCTTGCATGTTATAGTTCATCACAAAGCTCTTGTAGCTCGGTGGCAGTGACTGGAGAACTCTGTCAATCGCTACTTCATCCAGAAGATTAACTCCCAACTGATTCAAGCGGTTGAAGTACCCAGACATTTTGAGTACGTGCTTGCTGACGGAGCCATTCTCCTCCATCTTGCAGCTAAAGAACTTGTCGGAGGCGTCATACCTCTCGACCCGGGCATGAGCTTGAAATACCAATTTCAGCTCCTGGAACATCTCATATGCTCCGTGGCGCTCAAAACGTCTTTGGAGCCCCGGTTCTAAGCCGTATAGCATGGCGCACTGAACTATCGAGTAGTCATCAACTCGAGTCTGCCAGATGTTCATAGCATCTACAGTCGAGGGAGCACGTGGCACACCTAACGGTGCATTAAGGATATAAGCCTTCTGTGCAGCAATGAGGATAATCCTCAAATTACGGACCCAGTCCTCATAGTTGCTTCCATCATCTTTCAACTTAGCTTTCTCTAGGAACGCATTAAAATTCAGGGGAGCTACAGCATGAGCCATTGATCTACAACATTAATTTTGCAAAGACAATGAGACTAAGTTCATGATAATTGGTTCTTCTAATCAAATTACTAAAGAACTCCCACTTAAATCAACATCCCTCAAGTTGTCTAAGTGTTACAAGATCCAAATCAACTAACCCATGTCCGATCATCACATGAGATGGGGTAGTCATCACTGGTGAACATCTCCATGTTGATCATATCTACTATATGACTCATGTTTGACCTTTCGGTCCTCCGTGCTCTGAGGCCATGTCTGTACATGCTAGGCTTATCAAGTTTAACCCAAGCATTCTGCATGTGTAAAACTGGCTTACACCCGCTGTATGCGAACGTAGACTCTATCACACCCGATCATCACGAGGTGCTTCGAAACGACGAACTTTCGCAATGGTGCATACTTAGGGAGAACACTTTTATCTTGAAATTAAGTGAAGGGATCATCTTATAATGCTATCATCGTCCTAAGCAAAATAAGATGCATAAAAAGATAAACATCACATGCAATCAATATGTGACATGATATGGCCATTATCATCTTGTGCCTTTGATCTCCATCTCCAAAGCACCGGTATGATCTCCATCGTCACCGGCATGACACCATGATCTCCATCATCATTATCTCCATCATCGTGCCGTCATGTGTTTGTCTCCGCCAACTATTGCTTCTACGACTATTGCTAACGCATAGCGATAAAGTAAAGCAATTACATGGCGTTTAATCATTGACACACAGGTCATACAATAAATTAAAGACAACCCTATGGCTCCTGCCGGTTGCCATACTCATGGACATGCAAGTCGTGAACCTATTACAAAACATGATCATCTCATACATCAACATATATCACATCACGTTTTGGCCATACCACATCACAACATGCCCTGCAAAAACAAGTTAGACGTCCTCTACTTTGTTGTTGCAATTTTTACGTGGCCGCTAGGGCAAACTATAAGAACCGTTCTTATCTACGCAAAACCACAACGGTGATATACAAGTTGCCTTTTAACCTTCTACAAGGACCGCCCTTGTCAAATAATATTCAACTAAAGTGGGAGAGACAGACACCCGCAAAGCCACTTTTATGCAATACAAGTTGCATGTCAGTCAGTGGAACCGGTCTCTTGTGCGAGGACAAGTAAGGTTGGTCCGAGCCACTTCATCCCACAATACCGCCGAATCCAAATAAGACAAAGGAAGTAAGAAATTTTAACATCAACGCCCACAACTTCTTTGTGTTCTACTCGTGCAAATACATCTACGCATAGACCTACCTCAAGATGCCACTGATGGGGAACGTTGCATGAAAATCAAAAAAAAATCCTACGAAACACCCAAGATCTAATCTAGGAGATGCAAAGCAACGAGAGGGGAGTGTGTCAACATACCCTTATAGACCGAAAGTGTTAGCGTCGTAACGCGGTTGATGTAGTCGTACTCTTCACGATCCAATCGCAATCCAATCCGATCTAGTGCCGAACGGACGGCACCTTCGAGATTAGCACATGTTCAGCTCGATGGTGTCTCCTTCTTGATCCAGCAAGCAAGGGGGGGGAGGTAGATGAGATCAGAACCAGCACGGCGGTATGGTGATGGTGGCATCAGCAGACACTACTAGGGAAAACCCTAGCAATAGCGCTGGTTTTTGGCCTAGCAGTAGCGCGGGGGCCAGCGCTACTGCTAGGGCGCTACAGCTAATGTTTAGCAGTACTGCCAATTGACCCCCGCTACTGCTAACAAACCTAGCAGTAGCGTTGGCGCGACCAGCGCTATTGCTAACACTACATAGCAGTAGCGCCTGTCCAACCAGCGCTACTGCTAAATTTTTATTTTTTTTAATTTCTTCTGCGTATTTGCACTGTGTTTGTACATGTTTTATACAGTAGTCTCATCACATTATTTTATGATCATGATTAGTTATTATATCAGTGGGTGAAAGAGACGTGGATTAGATTCAAGTGGAGGCAACATGGCGCAGATCCAAAGTACTACTAATCAAAGTGACTTTGTTTGGATTAGTAGTACTTTGGATTTGCACCTTGTTGCCTCCACTTGAATCTAATCCATGTTTCTTTCACCCACTGATATAATAGCTCATCATGCTCATAATGATATAACAACTCAGCATCATCATCATAATAATAACTCATATCATCATTATCATAATAACACAAGTCATACTCATCATTATCATAGTCATCTAACAACTTCTACTCGTTATCATAGTCATAACAAACCCTAGTTAATTGTTCTTAGCACATGATCATGAGTATTAGCTAGGACCTGCTACGCTCTCTAAGGTAAAATAGCATAAAACAACATAGCCCCTGACTCTCCATTATGAAGAATGGAGATTATCCTGTTGCCAATTCGTGCGCTTCGCACAATGTTGCTTCCAAGTAGCTCCCTTTGATTATTCATAACTTTTTTCCATTCTTTGATTGTGATGTCTTCATCGGTTTGAGACATCTTTTATGAACAGCGGTGAACCCAAGGCGGACTTGGCCGTAATCTAATAACATCAATGCAACCTTTCGTAAACATCAGATGAGGCACACAATCCTTCGGGATTTTCTGTTGAAGAACATAATAATAACTTAGTTAGCAATGTAGTTTAGCTTTAGAAGAATGTATGCAAAAGATGCACTGATGTCGTAATAGTAAAAAATCTTACCATGACATCTCCATGGATGTTACCGTAGTTCAACACGTGCACTAGTGGCACGTATTGACCATAATGTGGAGGAGTTTCATAATTGATATTGAAATTCTCAACATCAATAATAAATGAGATAAGATGATCTTTCTCCTGGTAACTTAGTTCAGAGCCATCAGTGTAGTAGGTTCTGTCTACTATCTTCCGTACATTTTTTGAAGAATGGAAATAAGCCGTCAATGATTTTTAAATAAACAATATAAATTACTTAACAAATTTATTTGACAAACTCACAAAGAGGTAGAACTGGAAGCGTCTCGACATCCACCCAAATGTCGATATTATCGTCAATTTCATCTTCGGGCCGAAGATCGAAGGTGATTTGCATATCCTCCTTAAATTCATAGGCCTTGCAAAATCCTCTCCAAGTTGAGCAACCGAAATGGGAGCTATTTGGTGCATTAAATAGCTTAACCAAAAAAGTGAAACCATGCTTCGTCCTAAGGTGAGCACTCTTCGTCTCTGTTCTCTCCCTATCTTCAAAACCAAGCTTTTCCAAGACATACGGTCTTGCATGACATGGGATGAACTATTTAAATTAAAAAAATTGGAAAATTACACATTGAAGCCAAAATTCACAAGTTATGCATAATTACGGAAAAATACTTGTCGTCCTTACGTACCGTAAAAACGTCGAAAGTCTCCTTCAGCACGATGGTGAAGTAATTACCGTTTTGCAGATAAGGCATCCTGTTGCACAAACCCCGGTCGTCTTCGCAGTAATCGCACTCAGGAATCATATCATCATCAGACATTTCCTGTGTTCATAAGTCAAAGATTAAAAATCGACGGCAAATAACAGGAACTCAACACACAGATCATTATTACTCATCACGGGTTGACTTTCGGTCTGTCGAGTCTTTCCTTGAAAACTCTCATCTCACGTGGTGTTCGCAGATATTCGACCGACGGTGATGGTTGCTACTCCTCCTCCCCCTAGTGCATAACAAAGGTCTAGCACAAGGAGAAGAAGGAGAAGCGACCCCCACGACAACAGTCGGCATTCTTGTTCTCTCATATATGGTGGACACTCTCCCTCACTAATTTTTTGACTGTCATGTATTGAGCCCCGACAGAGTTAAAGTCAACCCGAAATGTCGTTTAATTCTCTTTCCGGCAAATCCAAGTCACTCGATATTTCCTACATACTAGCACAAGTCAAGCTAAAATTCACGGAAAAATCTGGCATGACCTTTGCTAAAATAGGACATATCGAGTGCCTGAAATTTACCGGAACGGAAATGAATCAACATTCCGTCAAAACATAGGCCACTCGGATTTTCCATGCGATACAAAGATGTTCATACACATACAATGGTTCAATATTGACAAAAACATTTCAATATATCTTATAACCCGAACATTTCATTTGGTTAAGAAGCATAACTAAATACCCTAGTTCTACTCTATTCAACACCGAGGAGTAGAGAAGGAGGAGGTGGACTTTTAGCTCACCGACTCGGGTGTAGAGGAAGTAGAGGTAGCTCCGACGACGATCACTCGAGGGAGACGCGACACTACAAAGCCTGCATATTCCACCGAGTGAAAATTTTAGATCATCAAATCTCATATAGCATACCGATACCTAAAAATTTCCATATTGAAAAAGAAAATTACTAAAAATTTCCATACCTAAATTTTCTTACTAAAAATTTCTATTACTAAATTTCTCAAATGCCATTCCGATACAGTTCTATATTGAAAATTTTCTATACCTAAAAAATTTCTATTACTAAATTGTTTTACTAAAAATTTCTATTACTAAACTTTCTAATCAAAAGACCTAAAATTTCCTATTGTATTCAAAACACCTAAAATAGTCAAAAAAAACCTCATTTACTCAAAGGACCTAAAAAAATTATTCTACTAAAAAACCTACATTCTACAATGTCTACATTCTAAAACCTACATTCAAATTACCTACATTCTACAAGAACAGAGAGAGAAGGGAGGGAGGAAGGAGGGGGAGTAAGGAGGGAGGGATCAAGGAGGAAGGAGGGAGGAGGGGGGAGAAGGGAGGGACGAGAGGAGGAGGGAGGTAGGAGGAGCTACCTCGGTGGCGGTGGCGCGCGGGCGACGGCGGCGGGCGACGGCGGTGAGCGACGGTGGCGGGTGGCGGCGGCTGGCGACGGCGACCGAGCACTGTGCGAGAGAGATGGAGTGAGAGTGAGTGTGGTGAGGGAGAGGAAACCGACGGGTGCGGGGTAGGATAAGGTGGGCTTAGCAGTAGCGCGGGCCAGGTGACCCACGCTACGGCTAAGGTCAGTACCAGTAGCGCGCGTCCGGCGCCCTGCGCTACTGATAATTTGGGCCCACCAACTGCCCACGTGCAGTTTTAGTAGTAGCGTGGGCCATGCACCCGGCGCTACAGCTAACATATTAGTTGTAGCGCGGGTTACCCAGCCCACGTTGCTACTAAGGCTAGACCCGGGGGCGGCCTTCTGGCCCACTTAGCAGAAGCGCTTGGGCCGTGGGCCCGCGCTACTACTAAGTCTTACCTGTAGCGTTGGCTTTAGACCCGTGCTGCTGCTAGTTAACAGCAGCGTGGGGCTTCTACCCCACGCTACTGTTAAGCTGCTACCTATAAGGTATTTCCTAGTAGTGAGAACTCCGGCAGGGCTTCGCCAAGCGCGTACCGGAGGAGAGGTGGGAGGAGTTGGGAGCGACGGAGGGCAAGGGTGAAGGGGTGCAGCCCCTTGCGCCCCTCTCCACTATATATAGGGGTGAGGGGGAGGGGGCGCCGGCCCTAGCCCCTCCTCCAAGGGAGGGGGCGGCGGCCCTAGGGGGTGGCTTGCCCCCCAAGCCAAGTGGGGGGGGCGCCCCCATCTAGGGTTCCCCCAAACCCTAGGCGCATGGGCCCATGGGGGGAAGTGGCGCCCAGCCCACTAGGGGCTGGTGCGCCCCCTTTTGCTGTCCATGTGGCCCTCCGGGGTAGGTGGACCCCCCCGGTGGACCCTCGGAACCACTTCGGTGCATCCGAAACAATACCGATATACCTCCGAACTTTTCCGGTAGTCAACATATGACTTCCCATATATGAATCTTTACCTCCGGACCATTCCGGAGCTCCTCGTGATATCACGGAACCCACCCGAGACTCCGAACAACCTTCGGACTTTCCACTGTTAATATCTCAATACTACCCTAGCGCTACTGAACGTTAAGCGTGCGACCCTACGGGTTCGGAACATGCAGACATGACCGAGACTCCTCTCCGGTCGATAACCAATAGCGGGACCTGGATATGCCCATATTGATTCCTACATATTCAACGAAGATCTTTATCGGTTGAACCACGATGTCGAGGATTCAATTAATCCCGTATGCAATTCCCTATGTCCGGCGATATGTTACTTGCCCGAGATTCGATCCTTGGTATCTCCATACCTAGTTCAATCTCGTTACCGGCAAGTTTCTTTACTCGTTCCATAATACAAGATCCCGTGACTAACTTATTAGCCACATTGCTTGCAAGCTCTTTACGATGTTGTATTACCGAGAGGGCCCAGAGATATCTCTCCGTCATACGGAGTGAAAAATCCCAGTCTCGATCCACGCAACCCAACAGACACCTTTGGAGATACCTATAGAGCACCTTTATGATCACCCAGTTACGAAGTGACGTTTGATAGCACACAAGGAATTCCTTTGGTATCCGGGAGTGACATGATCTCATGGTCTAAGGAACAGATACTTGACATGAAGAAAGTTGTAGCAAATAACTAAACGATCTGATGCTAAGCTTACGGTTGGGTCTTGTCCATCACATCATTCTCCTAATGATGTGATCTCATTATCAAATGACAACTCATGTCTATGGTTAGAAACATTCTCCTAATGATGTGATCCCGTTATCACGATCTGATGCTAAGCTTACGGTTTGGTCTTGTCCATCTTTGATCAACGAGCTAGTCTAGTAGAGGCTTACTAGGGACACGGTATTGTTTATGTATTCACACATGTATTTAAGTTTCCGGCCAATACAATTCTAGCATGAATAATAAACATTTATCATGAACGGGAAATATGATAATAACCAATTTATTATTGGCTCTAGGGCATATTTCCAACAGCATGAACAACAGTGTGCCTCGACTAGCTTCACGGTTGTGCCTCTCTCAGTAAGGATGTTAACAGTAAAATATTTAGAACACAGACGCACGACCGTGACTCTCCTGCATGTACAACAGTGGCTCAACTAGGTCCACAAACGTGCATGTACGAGTAAACGTGTCAGAGGAAACAATAAAAAGAGAGAGGCACGACAGTGACTCTACTTAATATAATACAGGCCCACGGCTAGCTTGACGACCGTGCCTCTCTAAATAAACTTGTCAGCACAAACATTTGGAACACAGAGGCACGACCATGACTCAGTTGCATATACAAATGTGCCTCGACTAGCTCCACGGTTGTGCCTCTCTCAGTAAACATCTTAGAGGAAAAAAATTAGAACATAGATGCACGACTGTGCCTCTGCTTCAGATAAAACTGTGCATCTGATAACGACATTCCCGTGCCTCTCGACGAGTGAACGTGTGACTGGAAATACTACAAACATAGACGAACAACCGTGCCTTTGCTCAATATGGAATCATGCCTCTCCTAGAGTCATGGCCGTGCCTCCCCAGTAATACATGTCATTTGGAGACATTTGAAAGACAAAGGCACTGTCTGTGCCTATCTGCGTATGGAAGCGTGCCTCCCATAGCTTTAAGGCTATGCCTCTCTAAGTGAATGTGTGACTGGAAAACATTTGAAACATAGGGGCACGGTCGTGTCTCTGCTCCATGTGTTTATACATTTCGAACACAAAAGCACATATGTGCCTCCAGTATCTTAATAGTCGTGCCTCTCCGAGTGTACGTGTCAATGTATACATTTCGAACACAAAAGCACGGCCGTGCCTCTACTTTATGAATAACCGTGCCTCTAGTATCTTCATGAGCCTGCTTCTCCGGGTATACGTACCAATGGAAACATTTGAAACAAACAAGCAGGACCGTGCCTCTGATTTATGCATAATCGTCCCTCCACTAGCTGCACGGTCATGCCTCTCTGAGTGTCCATGTCAGGGGAAACATAGGGAACACAAAGGCACGCCCATGCCTCTAATTTATGTATAACCTTGCCTCTCATAGATTGACATATGTCCCGAAAAACATTTAAAACACAGATGCACAGTCATGCCTCTTCTACATCCAAAGAAAAACGACAAACAGGTGGGTTCATATGAGTTTTATATATATCTGAATAATATTATATTCTACCATATATTTTAAATAACATCTGGATACCACTATAAGCTACATAACTGTTCTACTTCACAGTCTATAAGTAACATCACTGCGGCAGAAGGCTGAAGATAACAGCAAGCTTCCCATCACGCTCTTTGAAGGTTACGAGCACCAACCTGTTTACTTCCATAGACGATGCTTGAAGAAAATCATGGAAACCTTCCTTCTTGAACACCATTCTACCACCCAAGCCAATGAAGTAGGAACAAGGAATGCTCACATATATATCATCATCGTGATAATCCAAAGTAACATCAAGAGTTAAAAAGCCAGACCTAGAAACTGACACAAGTTTTTTCAAACTCCTCACAACCATGCTCGGAATAACCTGACGAAAACATCAAGTTGTTAGAATTAACAAAATTAAAAGGTTATAAAAGAGCAAATGATAAATAATAAATAAATAGAAGCCGAGAAAAACAAAGAAAAATAAAGCTAACCATATGATGACCATTAACATTTATGAAAGTAATCCTGTGAATGAAAGGACAACACAATATGTAGTTCTCATCAAAGAGCTGTCACGACATGAAATAGAATTGTTGATAATTGAGATTGACACCACGAGTGTAAAAACAAGTGCCAACAAGTTCCCTCTCAGATTCACTCAGATCCTCGAGTGCTACAAAAATAAATTTCACAGGTTCAAGGGAACAGCAAAACATGTCACGTGAAACAGGGTAAAAATTTCTTTAAAAATAAACCTTACCAACACAGGGTAAAGGGAACAACATATCCCCACCTCGATAAAAATCAACACCAATCAACATTCCATAGTCCTCAAGCCTAACAGTCATTATGTCACGATGACGGAGACCATAATCAGTCACCAGTCCCTCCCAGGAAGGACCACGGAATTTGCTGCTCACCCGTCCATGACTAAACATAACACCATATAATTCACCCTCACTGGTGTGAAGAGCAAGCTCAGTATCTTTGTCACCCCTCCGAATAGCTAAAGCCCTACATTGCTCAATGTACTGAGCAAGATGAGTTCTAACACTGCCCGGAACATACTGCAAAAAAATTAAAAAAAACGTCATAATGAGATAAACAAGACATAGAATAGTTTCCATTCAAAACAACGTCACCAGCACTAAAAGAAATAACCATGTGTGCCACCACAATTTTGAACACCAAAAATTAAACAAATAAAAAATGTTAATCTTACAACACGCCTCGAACAGTGCCGATCCAGCACCACAGTGAACAGATTTGTAGAAGAATCAAAAGAGGAACAAGGGCCACTTGGCATACGGCAAAAAAGACAATCCATACCTGCAAAGAACACAGTGATTACTAAGAACTGATTGCACAACCGAGTTGAAAGTTGACATTTGATAGTGTTGGAAGCCCCCACCCATAATCACCCCATAAATCTCCATTGCCCGAAAATATAATAGGAAAAGTAAAGAAAAACAAACAGGAATCAGGGAACCAACAGAGAACACAATTACCACCGGCAAACAAGGCCCGCCGTAGGCAAGCGGTAGCGGCGACGGCGGCGGGGACGGCGACGGGGGCGAGGACGGCGACGCCGGCGAAAAGGAAACATAGCGAAAAGGCCAGGTGGCGGCGGTGGGGACGGCGACGCGAGAGAGAAACATATCTAAGAAACAGATCAAAACAATAATAGAAAACCTTAAATGATTAAGGACTAAAGTGAATAAAGGGAAAACCAGGAAACGAAAACCGAAAACCAGAAATCACGTGAGAGCTCCTCCACGTGACAAGCGCCCCGAAAAAGACTGCCGAGCGCCCACAACGCGACACTTGTTGCGCGCGGAGTAGCTCTGACTAACCTTTACGGGGGTACTCCTTAACTAGTGATTTCGGAGTACTATGTGACAAGCGATGTGAAGAGGAGGGGGGGCGGGGGGAGAGAAATTGGCCGATTGCAGGCCCATGTAGCGGCCGCAAGTCAAGCCAGATACAAGTAGCGATTTGCCTAAACAAAGCAGGTAGCGATTAATTACATAAATAAAAAGTAGCTGGCTTAATGCAAAATTCTAAGCTAGTCGGTACAGATACTAAGCTCCCTGGAAATCCAGCGCTCTGGTGAATCGAGGCTGGTGAAAGGCACTCGGGCCCCATCTGTAAGTTGGGGAGGCCGTTGGGGTCCACTCGCACGGGGTCGTGTGGTTTGCGTATGGCCTTTGTGTTCGATGTGGCGGTGTTTCACAGCCTCTCACGTGCATCTCCCACGCCCGCCGCCGCTGCCGCCATGGTCCATGTCCCCTCCCTCATGGAGGAGAGGTTGCGGCTGAGGGGAGGCAGAGGAGGGGCGGGGCTCGCAGATTAGGAAGGAGATCGGCGGCCCGGAGGTCACGACGAAGGATGAAGACCATAGGGGTGGACCGCGCGCCGGAGGAGGCTAGGGATCCCGGACGAGGGCCGCGACATCCCTATGGTCGCGGTGGTTGGAGGGGTGGTGCGTGCCGCGACCCTTCTAGGGTAACCTCTCCCTCTCCCCATCTGGTTTCACCGTCCTGGCCCCCACTGCAACCGGGCCAGCCGTCGTCTCCTCCTGTCGCATCTACACCACATGTTCAACGCCTTGCCATAGCGGCCAGCGGTGAGGCATGCGCGTTCTCCAGCGATGTGTATTGCCGTCCTCAAGGGGAAGCCTGCACTCACAATTAATTATTTTCTTTTTCCTGGTCTTCATATTTTCCTTGGATTTTCTCTCTCGGAGTCAGATGTCTTTCCAAGATACATATAATGCTGTGGATTAATAGTTGGTTTTGGAGTTCATGTGAGATATACAGCGATGAGAGAATCACAGTGCAAGTAGATTAAGTTGTTGTATTACATGAACCTACAGAGTGATGATTCAGTTTGGTGATTCTTTGTATTCAAACAATTTCACTGATGCAATTTTGTGACTTAGTTCTAGACTGTAAGCAACCACTTGACGTTAAACTGAATTTCCAACCTGGCTTATGGCTCTTGTGTACGTGGATGTTCAGATTATTTACAAATTGTATATGTACTAGACCTTTCTTGCATAGGATGATCCATTGCCAAGCATAGAAAGGATACCGTTTTGATTTTTTGTCAAGGTTTGTGAGCTTAGCGTCCTGGTAAGACTGAACTTGTACTTATCTTCTGTACTAAATGATCTCCAGCTAATTTTTGGATATTGATTGATATATCGAAATGAACTCTCAACTAATAAGTAAATATCCGCTTGGTCCCAAAACGCAACACTTTTGTTGGATGCCTTATGCATCCTTGTGTTCTATCATGTTTGTTCTAAAATGCATACATGTGATGCAGCGGCCATTGCTAAGTCCGTTACATCAGTTTGAAAGATGGTCATGCAATAGCAATGGCCGCTGCATCACCTGGTTCCTGGCTCTTAAAATGTACTCTTATGTTTGCTCACCTCACTACCAGAATAAGTCACGTTCCCGACGGCCCATACTATGCCGACGGGGCCGTCGGCATAGATGGCGGTATGCCAACAGCCTAAGGCAAACCGTCGGCATACCACCGTCTATGCCGACGGGGGCCGTCGGCGTAATGAAGCCGTCGGCATATGTCGTGATATGCCTACGGTGGCCGTCGGCTTAGACAGGCCGTCGGCATATATGTGGGCCCGGCCATCCGGTGGTTAACTGCCGTTTGACGCCGTCAAATATATGCCGACGGCCGTAACGGCGGCCGTCGGCATAGCTATCCCGACGGCTAAGCCGTCGGCATAGCTTTGGCCACGTCATCGATCCGCTGCACCGTGCCACGTCATCGATCCGTGTCATAGCTTTGCCGTCGGCATAGTTATGTATTATTTTTTACATTTTTTATATTTTTTATTTTTTTCTAAATTGAAATATGATTAATTTAAATGTGCCTTATCTAAACATAAACATACATAGATACACCACGCGTGTCTGTTGGGCCCAGTTTGCCGCACGGTCAACAGTGCCAGGATTAGACGGGACGGGGTACTTGGGGGGGTAGCTATGCCGCCAGGTCTTGCGCTGGGCCCTCTTACACGTCTGGAAGTGTGGTGCCAGGTGCAAGCACCTGGCACGCGGCTCAGTAGTGTGACCCCCGTCACGGACGTCGCTGCCGCCGTCGCACGGAGGGGGGAAACGGCCACGTCGGGCAGACACGGAGGGAATCTTGCGGTGGGTTGTGCCCGGACCTTGATCCGAAGTGTACCTATGGGATGGCCTATCATAGCCAGGTGAAAATGTCCATCGGTCAAACCCCGTCCGGCGAAAGTCAAAGGCCTAGATCCGCCCGGTCAACAGTGCCTGGGTTAGACGGGACGGGGTACTTGGGGGGGTAGCTATGCCGCCAGGTCTTGCGCTGGGCCCTCTTACACGTTTGGAAGTGTGGTGGCAGGTGCAAGCACCCGGCACGCGGCTCCGTAGTGTGACCCCCCCCACCCCTCACGGACATCGCTGCCGCCGTCGCACGAAGGGGGGAAACGGCCACGTCGGGCAGACACGGAGGGAATTTTGCGGTGGGTTGTGCCCGGACCATGATCCGAAGTGTACCTATGGGCTGGCCTATCATAGCCAGGTGAAAATGTCCATCGATCAAACCCCGTCCGGCGAAAGTCAAAGGCCTAGATCCGCCCGGTCAACAGTGCCAGGGTTAGACGGGACGGGGTACTTAGGGGGTAGCTATGCCGCCAGGTCTTGCGTTGGGCCCTCCTACACGTCTGGAAGTGTGGTGGCAGGTGCAAGCACCCGGCACGCGGCTCCGTAGTGTGATCCCCCTCACGGACGTCGCTGCCGCCGTCGCACGGAGGGGGGAAACGGCCACGTCGGGCAGACACGGAGGGAATCTTGCGGTGGGTTGTGCCCGGACCTTGACCGAAGTGTACCTATGGGCTGGCCTATCATAGCCAGGTGAAAATGTCCATCGGTCAAACCCCATCCGGCGAAAGTCAAAGGCCTAGGTCCGCCCGGTCAACAGTGCCTGGGTTAGACGGGACGGGGTACTTGGGGGGTAGCTATGCCGCCAGGTCTTGCGTTGGGCCCTCTTACACGTCTAGAAGTGTGGTGGCAGGTGCAAGCACCCGGCACGCGGCTCCGTAGTGTGACCCGCCTCATGGACGTCGCTGCCGCCATCGCACGGAGGGGGGAAACGGCCACGTCGTGCAGACACGGAGGGAATCTTGCGGTGGGTTGTGCCCGGACCTTGATCCGAAGTGTACCTATGGGCTGGCCTATCATAGCCAGGTGAAAATGTCCATCGGTCAAACCCCGTCCGGCGAAAGTCAAAGGCCTAGATCTGCCCGGTCTACAGTGCCTGGCTTAGACGGGACGGGGTACTTGGGGGGGTAGCTATGCCGCCAGGTCTTGCGCTGGGCCCTCTTACACGTTTGGAAGTGTGGTGGCAGGTGCAAGCACCCGGCACGCGGCTCCATAGTGTGACGCCCCTCACGGACGTCGCTGGCGCCGTCGCAGGGAGGGGGGAAATGGCCACGTCGGGTAGACACGGACGGAATCTTGCGGTGGGTTGTGCCCGGACCTTGATCCGAAGTGTACCTACGGGCAGGCCTATCATAGCCAGGTGAAAATGTCCATCGGTCAAACCCCGTCCGGTGAAAGTCAAAGGCCTAGATCCGCCCGGTCAACAGTTCCTGGCTTAGACGGGACGGGGTACTTGGGGGGGTAGCTATGCCGCCAGGTCTTGCGCTGGGCCCTCTTACACGTCTGGAAGTGTGGTGGCAGGTGCAAGCACCCGGCACGCGGCTCCGTAGTGTGACCCCAATCACGGACGTCGCTGCCGCCGTCGCATGGAGGGGGGAAATGGCCACGTCGGGCAGACACGGAGGGAATCTTGCGGTGGGTTGTGCCCGGACCTTGATCCGAAGTGTACCTATGGGCTGGCCTATCATAGCTAGGTGAAAATGTCCATCGGTCAAACCTCGTCCGGCGAAACTCAAAGGCCTAGATCCGCCCGTTCAACAGTGCCTGGGTTAGATGGGACGGGGTACTTGGGGGGGTAGCTATGCCGCCAGGTCTTGCGCTGGGCCCTCTTACACGTCTGGAAGTGTGGTGGCAGGTGCAAGCACCCGGCACCCGGCTCCGTAGTGTGACCCCCCTCACGGATGTCGCTGCCGCCGTCGCACGGAGGGGGGAAACGGCCACGTCAGGCAGACACGGAGGGAATCTTGCGGTGGGTTGTGCCCGGACCTTGATGCGAAGTGTACCTATGGGCTGGCCTATCATAGCTAGGTGAAAATGTCCATCGGTCAAACCCCGTCCGGCGAAAGTCAAAGGCCTAGATTCGCCCGGTCAATAGTGCCTGGGTTAGACGGGACGGGGTACTTGGGGGGGTAGCTATGCCGCCAGGTCTTGCGCTGTGCCCTCTTACACGTCTGGAAGTGTGGTGGCAGGTGCAAGCACCCGGTACGCGGCTCTGTAGTGTGACCCCCCTCACGGACGTCGCTGCCACCGTCGCACGGAGGGGGGAAACGGCCACGTCGGGCAGACACGGGGGGAATCTTGCGGTGGGTTGTGCCCGGACCGTGATCCGAAGTGTACCTATGGGCTGGCCTATCATAGCCAGGTGAAAATGTCCATCGGTCAAACCCCGTCTGGCGAAAGTCAAAGGCCTAGATCTGCCCGGTCAACAATGCCTGGCTTAGACGGGACGGGGTACTTGCGGGGGGGGGTAGCTATGCCGCCAGGTCTTGTGCTGGGCCCTCTTACACGTTTGGAAGTGTGGTGGCAGGTGCAAGCACCCGGCACGCGGCTCCATAGTGTGACCCCCCTCACGGACGTCGCTGGCGCCGTCGCACGGAGGGGGGAAACGGCCACGTCGGGCAGACACGGAGGGAATCTTGCGATGGTTGTGCCCGGACCATGATCCGAAGTCTACCTATGGGCTGGCCTATCATAGCCAGGTGAAAATGTCCATCGATCAAACCCCGTCCGGCGAAAGTCAAAGGCCAAGATCCGCCCGGTCAACAGTGCCTGGGTTAGACGGGACGGGGTACTTGGGGGGTAGCTATGCCGCCAGGTCTTGCGCTGGGCCCTCTTACACGTCTGGAAGTGTGGTGGCAGGTGCAAGCACCCGGCACGCGGCTCCGTAGTGTGACCCCCCTCACGGACGTCGGTGCCGCTGTCGCACGGAGGGGGGAAACGGCCACGTCGGGCAGACACGGAGGGAATCTTGCGGTGGGTTGTGCCCGGACCTTGATCCGAAGTGTACCTATGGGCTGGCCTATCATAGCCAGGTGAAAATGTCCATCGGTCAAACCCCATCCGGCGAAAGTCAAAGGCCTAGATCCGCCCGGTCAACAGTGCCTGGGTTAGACGGGACGGGGTACTTGGGGGTAGCTATGCCGCCATGTCTTGCGCTGGGCCCTCTTACACGTCTGGAAGTGTGGAGGCAGGTGCAAGCACACGGCACGCGGCTCTGTAGTGTGACCCCACTCACGGACGTCGCTGCCGCCGTCGCATGGAGGGGGGAAACGGCCACGTCGGGCAGACACGGAGGGAATCTTGCGGTGGGTTGTGCCTGGACCTTGATCCGAAGTGTACCTATGGGCTGGCCTATCATAGCTAGGTGAAAATGTCCATCGGTCAAACCTCGTCTGGCGAAAGTCAAAGGCCTAGATCCGCCCGGTCAACAGTGCCTGGGTTAGATGGGACGGGGTACTTGGGGGGGTAGCTATGCCGCCAGGTCTTGCGCTGGGCCCTCTTACACATCTGGAAGTGTGGTGGCAGGTGCAAGCACCCGGCACGCGGCTCCGTAGTGTGACCCCCCTCACGGACGTCGCTGCCGCCGTCGCACGGAGGGGGGAACGGCCACGTCGGGCAGACACGGAGGGAATCTTGCGGTGCGTTGTGCCCGGACCTTGATCCGAAGTCTACCTATGGGCTGGCCTATCATAGCTAGGTGAAAATGTCCATCGGTCAAACCCCGTCCGGCGAAAGTCAAAGGCCTAGATCCGCCCGGTCAACAGTGCCTGGGTTAGATGTGACGGGGTACTTGGGGGGGTAGCTATGCCGCCAGGTCTTGCGCTGGGCCCTCTTACATGTCTGGAAGTGTGGTGGCAGGTGCAAGCACCCGGTACGCGGCTCCGTAGTGTGGCCCCCCTCACGGACGTCGCTGCCACCGTCGCACGGAGGGGGGAAACGGCCACGTCGGGCAGACACGGGGGGAATCTTGCGGTGGGTTGTGCCCGGACCTTGATCCGAAGTGTACCTATGGGCTGGCCTATCATAGCCAGGTGAAAATGTCCGTCGGTCAAACCCCGTCCGGCGAAAGTCAAAGGCCTAGATCTGCCCGATCAACAGTGCCTGGCTTAGACGGGACGGGGTACTTGGGGGGGGGGTAGCTATGCCGCCAGGTCTTGTGCTGGGCCCTCTTACACGTTTGGAAGTGTGGTGGCAGGTGCAAGCACCCGGCACGCGGCTCCATAGTTTGACCCCCCTCACGGACGTCGCTGGCGCCGTCGCACGGAGGGGGGAAACGGCCACGTCGGGCAGACACGGAGGGAATCTTGCGATGGTTGTGCCCGGAACATGATCCGAAGTGTACCTATGGGCTGGCCTATCATAGCCAGGTGAAAATGTCCATCGATCAAACCCCGTCCGGCGAAAGTCAAAGGCCTAGATCCGCCCGGTCAACAGTGCCTGGGTTAGACGGGACGGGGTACTTGGGGGGTAGCTATGCCGCCAGGTCTTGCGCTGGGCCCTCTTACACGTCTGGAAGTGTGGTGGCAGGTGCAAGCACCCGGCACGCGGCTCCATAGTGTGACCCCCCTCACGGACGTCGGTGCCGCCGTCGCACGGAGGGGTGAAACGGCCACGTCGGGCAGACACGGAGGGAATCTTGCGGTGGTTTGTGCCCAGACCTTGATCCGAAGTGAACCTATGGGCTGGCCTATCATAGCCAGGTGAAAATGTTCATCGGTAAAACCCATCCGGCGAAAGTCAAAGGCCTACATCCGCCCGGTCAACAGTGCATGGGTTAGACGGGACGGGGTACTTCGGGGTAGCTATGCCGCCATGTCTTGCGTTGTGCCCTCTTACATGTCTGGAAGTGTGGTGGCAGGTGCAAGCACCTGGCACGTGGCTCCGTAGTGTGACCCCACTCACGGACTCGCTGCCGCCGTCGCATGGAGGGGGGAAACGGCCACGTCGGGCAGATACGGAGGGAATCTTGCGGTGGGTTGTGCCCGGACCTTGATCCGAAGTGTACCTTTGGGCTGGCCTATCATAGCCAGGTGAAAATGTCCATCGGTCAAACCTCGTCCGGCGAAAGTCAAAGGCCTTGATCCGCCCGGTCAACAGTGCCTGGCTTAGACGGGACGGGGTACATGGGGGGGTAGCTATGCCGCCAGGTCTTGCGCTGGGCCCTCTTACCCGTCTGGAAGTGTGGTGGCAGGTGCAAGCACCCGGCACGCGGCTCCGTAGTGTGACCCCCCTCACGGACGTCGCTGCCGCCGTCGCACGGAGGGGGTAAACGGCCACGTCGGGCAGACACGGAGGGAATCTTGCGGTGGGTTGTACCCGGACCTTGATCCGAAGTTGACCTATGGGCTGTCCAATCATAGCCAGGTGAAAATGTCCATCGGTCAAACCCCGTACGGCGAAAGTCAAAGGCCTAGATCTGCCCGGTCAACAGTGCCTGGCTTAGACGGGACGGGGTACTTGGGGGGGTAGCTATGCCGCCAGGTCTTGTGCTGGGCCCTCTTACACGTTTGGAAGTGTGGTGGCAGGTGCAAGCACCCGGCACGCGGCTCCATAGTTTGACCCCCCTCACGGACGTCGCTGGCGCCGTCGCACGGAGGGGGGAAACGGCCACGTCGGGCAGACACGGACGGAATCTTGCGGTGGGTTGTGCCCGGACCTTGATCCGAAGTGTACCTACGGGCTGGCCTATCATAGCCAGGTGAAAATGTCGATCGGTCAAACCCCGTCCGGCGAAAGTCAAAGGCCTAGATCCGCCCGGTCAACAGTGCCTGGCTTAGACGGGACGGGGTACTTGGGGGGGTAGCTATGCCGCCAGGTCTTGCGCTGGGCCCTCTTACACGTCTGGAAGTGTGGTGGCAGGTGCAAGCACCCGGCACGCGGCTCCGTAGTGTGACCCCCCTCACGGACGTCGCTGCCGCCGTCGCACGGAGGGGGGAAACGGCCACGTCGGGCAGACACAGAGGGAATCTTGCGGTGGGTTATGCCCGGACCTTGATCCGAAGTGTACCTATGGGCTGGCCTATCATAGCCAGGTGAAAATGTCCATCGGTCAAACCCCGTCCGGCGAAAGTCAAAGGCCTAGATCCGCCCGGTCAACAATGCCTCGGTTAGACGGGACGGGGTACTTGGGGGGGTAGCTATGCCGCCAGGTCTTGCGCTGGGCCCTCTTACACGTCTGGAAGTGTGGTGGCAGGTGCAAGCACCCGGCACGCGGCTCCGTAGTGTGACCCCCCTCACGGACGTCCCTGCCGCCGTCGCACGGAGGGGGGAAACGGCCACGTCGGGCAGACACGGAGGGAATCTTGCGGTGGGTTGTGCCCGGACCTTGATCCGAAATGTACCTATGGGCTGGCCTATCATAGCCAGGTGAAAATGTCCATCGGTCAAACCCCGTCCGGCGAAAGACAAAGGCCTAGATCTGCCCAGTCAATAGTGCCTGGCTTAGTCGGGACGGGGTACTTGGGGGTGTAGCTATGCCGCCAGGTCTTGCGCTGGGCCCTCTTACACGTCTGGAAGTGTGGTGGCACGTGCAAGCACCCGGTACGCGGCTCCGTAGTGTGACCCCCCTCACGGTTGTCGCTGCCACCGTCGCACGGAGGGGGGAAACGGCCACGTCGGGCAGACACGGGGGGAATCTTGCGGTGGGTTGTGCCCGGACCTTGATCCGAAGTGTACCTATGGGCTGGCCTATCATAGCCAGGTGAAAATGTCCATCGGTCAAACCCCGTCCGGCGAAAGTCAAAGGCCTAGATCTGCCCGATCAACAGTGCCTGGCTTAGACGGGACGGGGTACTTGGGGGGGGGGTAGCTATGCCGCCAAGTCTTGTGCGGGGCCCTCTTACACGTTTGGAAGTGTGGTGGCAGGTGCAAGCACCCGGTACGTGGCTCCATAGTGTGACCCCCCTCACGGACGTCGCTGCCGCCGTCGCACGGAGGGGGGAAACAGCCACGTCGGGCAGACACGGAGGGAATCTTGCGATGGTTGTGCCCGGACCATGATCCGAAGTGTACCTATGGGCTGGCCTATCATAGCCAGGTGAAAATGTCCATCGATCAAACCCCGTCCGCCGAAAGTCAAAGGCCTAGATCCCCCCGGTCAGTAGTGCCTGGGTTAGACGGGACGGGGTACTTGGGGGGTAGCTATGCCGCCAGGACTTGCGCTGGGCCCTCTTACACGTCTGGAAGTGTGGTGGCAGGTGCAAGCACCCGTCACGCGTCTCCGTAGTGTGACCCCCCTCACGGACGTCGGTGCCGCCATCGCACGGAGGGGGGAAACGGCCACGTCGGGCAGACACGGAGGGAATCTTGCGGTGGGTTGTGCCCGGACCTTGATCCGAAGTGTACTTATGGGCTGGCCTATCATAGCCAGGTGAAAATGTCCATCGGTCAAACCCCATCCGGCGAAAGTCAAAGGCCTAGATCCGCCCGGTCAACAGTGCCTGGGTTAGACGGGACGGGGTACTTGGGGGTTGCTATGCTGCCATGTCTTGCGCTGGGCCCTCTTACACGTCTGCAAGTGTGGTGGCAGGTGCAAGCACCCGGCACGCGGCTCCGTAGTGTGACCCCACTCACGGACGTCGCTGCCGCCGTCGCATGGAGGGGGGAAACGGCCACGTCGGGCAGATACGGAGGGAATCTTGCGGTGGGTTGTGCACGGACCTTGATCCGAAGTGTACCTATGGGCTGGCCTATCATAGCCAGATGAAAATGTCCATCGGTCAAACCTCGTCCGGCAAAAGTCAAAGGCCTAGATCCGCCCGGTCAACAGTGCCTGGCTTAGACGGGACGGGGAACTTGGGGGGGTAGCTATGCCGCCAGGTCTTGCGCTGGGCCTTCTTACACGTCTGGAAGTGTGGTGGCAGGTCCAAGCACCCGGCACGCGGCTCCGTAGTGTGACCTCCCTCACGGACGTCGCTGCCGCCGTCGCACGGAGGGGGTAAACGGCCACGTCGGGCAGACACGGAGGGAATCTTGCGGTGGGTTGTACCCGGACCTTGATCCGAAGTGTACCCATGGGCTGGCCTATCATAGCCAGGTGAAAATGTCCATCGGTCAAACCCCGTCCAGCGAAAGTCAAAGGCCTAGATCTGCCCGGTCAACAGTGCCTGGCTTAGACGGGACGAGGTACTTGGGGGGGTAGCTATGCCGCCAGGTCTTGTGCTGGGCCCTCTTACATGTTTGGAAGTGTGGTGGCAGGTGCAAGCACCCGGCACGCGGCTCCATAGTTTGACCCCCCTCACGGACGTCGCTGGCGCCGTCGCACGGAGGGGGGAAACGGCCACGTCGGGCAGACACGGACGGAATCTTGCGGTGGGTTGTGCCCGGAACTTGATCCGAAGTGTACCTACGGGCTGGCCTATCATAGCCAGGTGAAAATGTCCATCGGTCAAACCCCGTCCGGCGAAAGTCAAAGGCCTAGATCCGCCCGGTCAACAGTGCCTGGCTTAGACGGGACGGGGTACTTGGGGGGGGGGTAGCTATGCCGCCAGGTCTTGCGCTGGGCCCTCTTACACGTCTGGAAGTGTGGTGGCAGGTGCAAGCACCCGGCACGCGGCTCCGTAGTGTGACCCCCCTCACGGACGTCCCTGCCGCCGTCGCACGGAGGGGGGAAACGGCCACGTCGGGCAGACACGGAGGGAATCTTGCGGTGGGTTGTGCCCGGACCTTGATCCGAAATGTACCTATGGGCTGGCCTATCATAGCCAGGTGAAAATGTCCATCGGTCAAACCCCGTCCGGCGAAAGACAAAGGCCTAGATCTGCCCAGTCAATAGTGCCTGGCTTAGTCGGGACGGGGTACTTGGGGGTGTAGCTATGCCGCCAGGTCTTGCGCTGGGCCCTCTTACACGTCTGGAAGTGTGGTGGCACGTGCAAGCACCCGGTACGCGGCTCCGTAGTGTGACCCCCCTCACGGTTGTCGCTGCCACCGTCGCACGGAGGGGGGAAACGGCCACGTCGGGCAGACACGGGGGGAATCTTGCGGTGGGTTGTGCCCGGACCTTGATCCGAAGTGTACCTATGGGCTGGCCTATCATAGCCAGGTGAAAATGTCCATCGGTCAAACCCCGTCCGGCGAAAGTCAAAGGCCTAGATCTGCCCGATCAACAGTGCCTGGCTTAGACGGGACGGGGTACTTGGGGGGGGGGGGTAGCTATGCCGCCAAGTCTTGTGCGGGGCCCTCTTACACGTTTGGAAGTGTGGTGGCAGGTGCAAGCACCCGGCACGTGGCTCCATAGTGTGACCCCCCTCACGGACGTCGCTGCCGCCGTCGCACGGAGGGGGGAAACAGCCACGTCGGGCAGACACGGAGGGAATCTTGCGATGGTTGTGCCCGGACCATGATCCGAAGTGTACCTATGGGCTGGCCTATCATAGCCAGGTGAAAATGTCCATCGATCCAACCCCGTCCGCCGAAAGTCAAAGGCCTAGATCCCCCCGGTCAGTAGTGCCTGGGTTAGACGGGACGGGGTACTTGGGGGGTAGCTATGCCGCCAGGACTTGCGCTGGGCCCTCTTACACGTCTGGAAGTGTGGTGGCAGGTGCAAGCACCCGTCACGCGTCTCCGTAGTGTGACCCCCCTCACGGACGTCGGTGCCGCCATCGCACGGAGGGGGGAAACGGCCACGTCGGGCAGACACGGAGGGAATCTTGCGGTGGGTTGTGCCCGGACCTTGATCCGAAGTGTACTTATGGGCTGGCCTATCATAGCCAGGTGAAAATGTCCATCGGTCAAACCCCATCCGGCGAAAGTCAAAGGCCTAGATCCGCCCGGTCAACAGTGCCTGGGTTAGACGGGACGGGGTACTTGGGGGTTGCTATGCTGCCATGTCTTGCGCTGGGCCCTCTTACACGTCTGCAAGTGTGGTGGCAGGTGCAAGCACCCGGCACGCGGCTCCGTAGTGTGACCCCACTCACGGACGTCGCTGCCGCCGTCGCATGGAGGGGGGAAACGGCCACGTCGGGCAGATACGGAGGGAATCTTGCGGTGGGTTGTGCACGGACCTTGATCCGAAGTGTACCTATGGGCTGGCCTATCATAGCCAGATGAAAATGTCCATCGGTCAAACCTCGTCCGGCGAAAGTCAAAGGCCTAGATCCGCCCGGTCAACAGTGCCTGGCTTAGACGGGACGGGGAACTTGGGGGGGTAGCTATGCCGCCAGGTCTTGCGCTGGGCCTTCTTACACGTCTGGAAGTGTGGTGGCAGGTCCAAGCACCCGGCACGCGGCTCCGTAGTGTGACCTCCCTCACGGACGTCGCTGCCGCCGTCGCACGGAGGGGGTAAACGGCCACGTCGGGCAGACACGGAGGGAATCTTGCGGTGGGTTGTACCCGGACCTTGATCCGAAGTGTACCCATGGGCTGGCCTATCATAGCCAGGTGAAAATGTCCATCGGTCAAACCCCGTCCAGCGAAAGTCAAAGGCCTAGATCTGCCCGGTCAACAGTGCCTGGCTTAGACGGGACGAGGTACTTGGGGGGGTAGCTATGCCGCCAGGTCTTGTGCTGGGCCCTCTTACACGTTTGGAAGTGTGGTGGCAGGTGCAAGCACCCGGCACGCGGCTCCATAGTTTGACCCCCCTCACGGACGTCGCTGGCGCCGTCGCACGGAGGGGGGAAACGGCCACGTCGGGCAGACACGGACGGAATCTTGCGGTGGGTTGTGCCCGGAACTTGATCCGAAGTGTACCTACGGGCTGGCCTATCATAGCCAGGTGAAAATGTCCATCGGTCAAACCCCGTCCGGCGAAAGTCAAAGGCCTAGATCCGCCCGGTCAACAGTGCCTGGCTTAGACGGGACGGGGTACTTGGGGGGGGGGGTAGCTATGCCGCCAGGTCTTGCACTGGGCCCTCTTACACGTCTGGAAGTGTGGTGGCAGGTGCAAGCACCCGGCACGCGGCTCCGTAGTGTGACCCCCCTCACGGACGTCGCTGCCGCCGTCGCACGGAGGGGGGAAACGGCCACGTCGGGCAGACACGGAGGGAATCTTGCGGTGGGTTGTGCCCGGACCTTGATCCGAAGTGTACCTATGGGCTGGCCTATCATAGCTAGGTGAAAATGTCCATCGGTCAAACCTCATCCGGCGAAAGTCAAAGGCCTAGATCCGCCCGGTCAACAGTGCCTGGGTTAGATGGGACGGGGTACTTGGGGGGGTAGCTATGCCGCCAGGTCTTGCGCTGGGCCCTCTTACACGTCTGGAAGTGTGGTGGCAGGTGCAAGCACCCGGCACGCGGCTCCATAGTGTGACCCCCCTCACGGACGTCACTGCCGCCGTCGCACGGAGGGGGGAAACGGCCACGTCGGGCAGACACGGAGGGAATCTTGCGGTGGGTTGTGCCCGGACCTTGATCCGAAGTGTACCTATGGGCTGGCCTATCATAGCCAGGTGAAAATGTCTATCGGTCAAACCCCGTCCGGCGAAAGTCAAAGGCCTAGATCTGCCCAGTCAATAGTGCCTGGCTTAGACGGGACAGGGTACTTGGGGGTGTAGCTATGCCGCCAGGTCTTGCGCTGGGCCTTCTTACACGTTTGGAAGTGTGGTGGCAGGTCCAAGCACCCGGCACGCGGCTCCATAGTGTGACCCCCCTCACGGACGTCGCTGGCACCGTCGCACGGAGGGGGGAAACGGCCACATCGGGTAGACACGGACGGAATCTTGCGGTGGGTTGTGCCCGGACCTTGATCCGAAGTGTACCTATGGGCTGGCCTATCATAGCCAGGTGAAAATGTCCATCGGTCAAACCCCGTCCGGTGAGAGTCAAAGGCCTAGATCCGCCCGGTCAACAGTGCCTGGCTTAGACGGGACGGGGTACTTGGGGGGGTAGCTATGCCGCCAGGTCTTGCGCTGGGCCCTCTTACACGTCTAGAAGTGTGGTGGCAGGTGCAAGCACCCGGCACGCGGCTCCGTAGTGTGACCCCCCTCACGGACGTCGCTGCCGCCGTCGCCCGGAGGGGGGAAACGGCCACGTCAGGCAGACACGGAGGGAATCTTGCGGTGGGTTGTGCCCGGCCCTTGATCCGAAGTATACCTATGGGCTGGCCTATCATAGCCAGGTGAAATGTCCATCGGTCAAACCCCGTCCAGCGAAAGTCAAAGGCCTAGATCCGCCTGGTCAACAGTGCCTGGGCTAGACAGGACGGGGTACTTGGGGGGGTAGCTATGCCGCCAGGTCTTGCGTTGGGCCCTCTTACACGTCTAGAAGTGTGGTGGCAGGTAGAAGCACCCGGCACGCGGCTCCGTTGTGTGACCCCCCTCACGGACGTCGCTGCCTCCGTCGCACGGAGGGGGGAAATGGCCACGTCGGGCAGACACGGAGGGAATCTTGCGGTGGGTTGTGCCCGGACCTTGATCCGATGTGTACCTATGGGCTGGCCTATCATAGCCAGGTGAAAATGTCCATCGGTCAAACCCCGTCCGGCGAAACTCAAAGTCCTAGATCTGCCCGGTCAATAGTGCCTGGCTTAGACGGGACGGGGTACTTGGGGGTGTAGCTATGCCGCCAGGTCTTGCGCTGGGCCCTCTTACACGTTTGGAAGTGTGGTGGCAGGTTCAAGCACCCGACACGCGGCTCCATAGTGTGACCCCTCTCACGGACGTCGCAGGCGCCGTCGCACGGAGGGGGGAAACGGCCACGTCGGGCAGACACGGACGGAATCTTGCGGTGGGTTGTGCCCGGACCTGGATCCGAAGTGTACCTACGGGCTGGCCTATCATAGCCAGGTGAAAATGTCCATCGGTCAAACCCCGTCCGGTGAAAGTCAAAGGTCTAGATCCGCCCGGTCAACAGTGATTGGCTTAGACGGGACGGGGTACTTGGGGGGGTAGCTATGCCGCCAGGTCTTGTGCTGGGCCCTCTTACACGTCTGGAGGTGTGGTGGCAGGTGCAAGCACCCGGCACGCGGCTCCGTAGTGTGACCCCCCTCACGGACGTCGCTGCCGCCGTCGCACGGAGGGGGGAAACGGCCACGTCGGGCAGACACGGAGGGAATCTTGCGGTGGGTTGTGTCCGGACCTTGATCCAAAGTGTACCTATGGGCTGGCGTATCATAGCCAGGTGAAAATGTCCATCGGTCAAACCCCGTCCAGCAAAAGTCAAAGGCCTACATCCGCCCGGTCAACAGTGCCTGGCTTAGACGGGACGGGGTACTTGTGGGGGTAGCTATGCCGCCAGGTCTTGCGCTGGGCCCTCTTACACGTCTGGAATTGTGGTGGCAGGTGCAAGCACCCGGCACGCGGCTCCATAGTGTAACGCCCTTCACGGACGTCGCTGGCGCCGTCGCACGGAGGGGGGAAACGGCCACGTCGGGCAGACACGGAGGGAATCTTGCGGTGGGTTGTGCCCGGACCTTGATCCGAAGTGTACCTACGAGCTGGCCTATCATAGCCAGGTGAAAATGTCCATCGGTCAAACCCCGTCCGGCGAAAGTCAAAGGCCTAGATCCGCCCGGTCAACAGTGCCTGGGTTAGACAGGACGGGGTACTCGGGGGGGTAGCTATGCCGCCAGGTCTTGCTCTGGGCCCTCTTACACGTCTGGAAGTGTGGTGGCAGGTGCAAGCACCCGGCACGCGGCTCCGTAGTGTGAACCCCCTAACGGACGTCGCTGCCGCCATCGCACGGAGGGGGGAAACGGCCACGTCGGGCAGACACGGAGGGAATCTTGCGGTGGGTTGTGCCCGGACCTTGATCCGAAGTGTACCTATGGCCTGGCCTATCATAGCCTGGTGAAAATGTCCATCGGTGAAATCCCGTCCGGCGAAAGTCAAAGGCCTAGATCCGCCCGGTCAACACTCCCTGGCTTAGACGGGACGGGGTACTTGGGGGGGTAGCTATGCCGCCAGGTCTTGCGCTGGGCCCTCTTACACCTCTGGAAGTGTGGCGGTAGGTGCAAGCACCCGGCACGCGGCTCCGTAGTGTGACCCCCCTCACGGACGTCGCTGCCGCCGTCGCACGGAGGGGGGAAATGGCCACGTCGGGCAGACACGGAGGGAATCTTGCGGTGGGTTGTGCCCCGACCTTGATCCGAAATGTACCTACGGGCTGGCCTATCACAGCCAGGTGAAAATGTCCATCGGTCAAACCCCGTCCGGCGAAAGTCAAAGGCCTAGATCCGCCGGTCAACAGTGCCAGGGTTAGACGGCACGGCGAAAGTCAAAAATAGTAATAATTGAATTAATAAAAAGCACCGGCATCAATCATTAGGAAGATGGACCGTCACTGTGAATCTTCAGTGCCCGGAAGGGGTGAAGATTCACAGTAATGGTTCATCTCCTTAACAGGAGTGTAATGAAGACCGAAGCTTACTGCGTCTGGATTATCCGACTATTTAAAATGGTCATGTTGCTTGTCTTTGGGCGAGGTGGGACTAAAAGTTTTCTGAGAGACGGAAATTTAGAAAAAAAATAAAAAAAAAGTAATACAATTCTATGCCGTCGGCATATGTCGTGATATCTATGCCGACGGCTGTCGGCATAGGTGCCCCGAATCGATGACATGGCACGTGCCAAAGAAATTGTGAGGGAAAAAGGAAAAAAAATCAAAAAAAAATCTATGCCGACGGCAGCCGTCGGCATATATCCTCTGTTAGGTCGACCTGCGCCTCCCGATCCCCAATCTCGATCCAATCTCGTCCCCACGCACTCGATCCACTCCACCGGGCCGCCACCGCCGCCGTCTCTGCCCCCGCGCCGCCCAGACCACCCGCCACCGCCTTCTCTGCCCCCGCGCCGCCCAGACCACCCGCCGCCGTCGTCTTCTGCCCGCGCGCCGCGTACACCTCCCGCGCCGCCCGCACGACCTGCGCACCGCCCGGCCCGCGTTCATCTCTCCGGCCGTGGGAGCGCCACGACCTCCGGTCGTGGGGGCGCCGCTTCTTCCTCCAGCTCCGGTCGCGGGGGCGCCGCGAGCTCCGGCCGTGGGGGCGCCGCCTTCTTGCTGCAGCTCCGGCCGCGGGTGCTCCACGGGCTCCGGCCGTGGGGGCGCCTCCTCCTTCCTCTCCGTCGTCTCCGCCCCCCCCCCCACACTACTGGAATCAGCAACTTTGCCGTCTGCCATGGCTGACGGCAAAGGCATGCATTGCGGACGGCAAAGATCTTTGTCGTCAGCCAGCAGACGGCACCACATCCGGCTGAACAAGCTCCGGTAAAGGCCACTTTGCCGTCTGCTGGTAGACGGCAAAGACCTTTGCATCTTTGCCGTCTGCCAGCAGACGGCAAAGGGCATGGACGGCACACGTGGCAGCTTAGGTCCATTAAGGGGTTAATGGCGTGCTTTGCCGTCTGCTGGCAGACGGCAAAGATGCAAAGTTCTTTGCCGTCTGCCAGCCGACGGCAAAGCTTCCAAATAGGCTAGCCCAGTGCACCCCAGGTTGCATAGGTAGCTGCCACATGGCAGCTTTGCCGTCTGCTGGCTGATGGCAAAGCTCTTTGCCGTCTGCCAGCAGACGGCAAAGAGCCTATATAGCCCCTGTTTTTTCTGTTTTTTTCTTAAATTCATTCAATTTCACAGAATTTCATAGATATATATATATATACACATTTGAAAATACTTTCAACAAGCATACCAACACATATCCAACAACAAGCATACCAACACATATCCAACAACAAGTTTCCAACAACATATCCAACAACAAGTTTCCAACAACAAAGTTCATCGTACAAAATCAAAACAAAAAGGAAGCACAAGGAGAAGAGTAGACTCCATCAACGCAAGCTTCCTCATCTAAAGCAAATCTGCAAATTGGGAAAGAAGAAAGTTAGAAGAAGAAGAAGAAGACTAGCTAGAAGAAGAAGAAGAAAAAGAAGAAAAAGAAGAAGAAAAAGAAGAAGAAGAAGAAGAATAAGAAGAAGAAGAAGAATTTTTCTTCTCTTTCTTTTTCTCCTCTCCTCTTCTTTATCTTCTTCTTCTTCTAACTAAGGTAGGTAAAAATGCCATTTTTTAGCTAAGCTAGGTAAAAATGCTAAGTGTAGGTCATTTTAGAGCTAAGCTAGGTAGTTATGCCATTTTTTAGCTAACCTAGGTAGTTATGCGATTTTTGAGCTAACTAAGCATATTTATAGCTATCCTAGGTAAAGTATGTTAGTTTGGAGCTAAGTAAGGTTATTATGTCATTTTCGAGGAAAATAAGCTAAGTATAGGTCATTTTGGAGCTAAACCAAGGTTATTATGCCATTTTTTACCTAAGTGAGCTAATCATGTCATAAATGAACTAGCTAAGCTAAGTATAGATCATTATTGAGCTATCCTAGGTAGTTATGCCATTTTTTAGCTAACTAAGCATATCACGTCATTTTGGAGGAAAAAATGCTAAGTATAGGTCATTTTATAGCTATCCTAGGTAATATATGTCATTTTGGAGCCAAGTAAGGTTATTATGTCATTTTCGAGGAAAATAAGCTAAGTATAGGTCATTTTGGAGCTAAGTAGGTCATTTCTTAAGCTAAGTATGCATTTGTTAAGCAAAACACTTGGGAAAACTTACCATCATCACGGAGGTGAAGGACCGGTCGGGCTTGCGCCAGTGTGAGACGGAGAAGGACCGGTCGGGGTTGCGGCAGACGCAGAAGGATCGGTCGATGCTTGTCGGGAGGCATGCTGCACCAAAGATCATTTGCAATGTCTCGTTAGCATGATGCAACTCAAATGTGAATACTAGTAACTAATGACCATTCAAATCAAACTCACCGTGGGCGCTATACCAATCTGGGGCATCGGCGGAGGGGTCTGACCGTTGTTCTGGCACACGGTCTGCACATTTTGTTTTCACGAGTCAGTCATATTAGTTAGTGATGAAACGAACATTACGTGCATGATTTGGCTAATATGCAGGAGAAACTTACCACGAGGAGCTAGTATAGGGCCCGGTGAGACGCGCCGTTCCGGTTCCTCTCCTCCTCCACCAGCCTAGCCGTCCTCTCCTCCATGTCCCTCTCCCCCTCCGCCGCCTGCCTGTTTGCCTCCGCCAGAAGCTCCTGGGCCCTAGCCTCGATGGCGAGCTCCATTGGCCGTGGACGAGGCCTTATCTCAGGACCGGAGCTCGTCTGGCGCTTCTTGATCTCCGGGAGAGTTCTACGACAACGTATCAGTCCATCCCCAATGGCTATCGAGCCATGGGGCCTCCCACCACCAGATATCATCACGAGCTCTGGATCAAAAGGACTCTGGCTCGGGTTGAAGTCTTCCCCTTTCCTCGTCTTCCCCTCATCTCTATACCTCACGAGCTTGTTGTGGGAGGAGATGTTGCTGAAGCTCTGTGGATGATCGAGGTCATCCTCAGAGAATGCCTTGGCCTTCTTGTACAGGGCAGTATGGGCCATGGCATAGAGGTCGAACAGCGGTGGCACCTCCTTCTTGTTGTGTCGCGCCTAAAAGAGAGGAACAAAATATTAGTTAAAGGCTCAAGCTAGCATGAAGAATGAAATTGCATGAATCATGAAGCAAACCACATACCCAATGATCCCCGAACTCAAACAGGTTGGAGCTCCCTTGATGGTGTGGCACACCTTTCATTTGGGCACGCTTATCCTTGGCCTTGTTGTGGACGGGTAGCCATTGGGGAGAGCACCACTCATCCACCAACGCCTCCCAACAGTCCATCCTATCCGCACACCATCTCGGGGGCACCTAAGTTAGACAAGAGAAATTTCAGCGCTACGCCTACGAATCAAATCAAGGAAACTAAGTACAAGGCCTTAATAATAGGTAATTACCTTCATGTACTTCTCCTTACTCAGAAACTTGGCGCGGCACTTCTTCTTGGCCCTCTTAATGTTAGTCGAGGCGTAGTAGTCTCGAACAGCCTGCACCCGAGTCTCGTGCCGTAAGTTCTGAAATAGGCACTTGCACTCGGCTACGAGAACAATAGCCGCGTCCGCCTCGTGTTCCTCAAGACACCTGTAGAAGGTCTGCAATCAAACAAGACAACACTGATTAGTACAATCACTAGGTGCTGTTCATTTTTAATTCTATAAAGGAGAAATTACCCAAAACCGCCGGATCACAATGTCGGCCACCGTCTCGCACAAGACACCGTCGACCCTCTCCTCCGGCGGGGCCGGGGCAGCCACGTACAGCTCCCAGCTCAGTGCTAGCTGTCGAACCTCACCCTCACCGGGCAACGTGACCCACCCCGGGAAGTGGTGCCGGCAAAGCACACCAAGGACCTGGTTGGGCCTGCGGACACCAGGGGCGTGTTTCCAACCCCTGCAGTATGACAAGGCCAACACATTAGATATTAATTTGAAGAAACATGAAGGCAAAAGGTTAAAAAAGAGTAAATGCACTTACTTCTCCCCATTAGGCACAATCAACCACCTCTGATCGCGGGTCGCCGGCACGGGCGGGAGCTTTGTACCACCACGCTGGTAGACCTTCTTGCCGTCCTCAACCAGCTCGCCCTCGCTATAGCTATCCTCAGAAAAGCTGTCCTCGCCACCATCAGCATGGTCACTAGCCTCCGGAGTCACGTGGGACGAAGACTCTGGGACCGGAGTCTCCTGGGACGAAGGCTCGGCGACCCGAGGCTCGTGGACCGGAGTCCGAGACGGGTCCAAGTCATACGGGTCCACCTGAGACGGAGCACTCCTGTGGTTGGGAGAATCAGCTGGGGGTGGCGGCGAGGAAGGCGCAGCAGCCTTCCTACCTCTCCCGCCGCCATGTCCACCTCTAGCACCCCTCTTCGTCTTCCCCCGACACTACTAGAAAAAAGGCTATTAGTGGCGCACCTGTTTTTGCTATTAATGGCGCACTATAGGTGCGCCACTATTAACACGCCATTAGTAACAAATAGTAATGGCGCACCTCTGGTGCGCCATTAGTAATCCAAATACTAGTGGCGCACCACCTGGTGCGCCATTACTAACACTTCAGGTGCGCCATTACTAGTTTTAACTAGTAATGGCGCACCACAACCACGGTGCGCCATTACTAGTTTTAACTAGTAATGGCGCACCACACCACGGTGCGCCACTAGTAACAATTTTTTTTTTCAAATTTTTTTTTTGAAAAATAATTTTTTTTTCAAAAAAAAAAATTTGTTAGTAGTGGCGCACCGTGGGTGTGGTGCGCCACTACTAACAAAAAAAAATTCAAAAAAAAAATTCGAATTTTTTTTAAATTTTTTTTTATCCCTACAAAATGTAACAAAATAAGCAGAAAGACAAACAAAATATTTATAACATATAATATATATAAAAAAATTTAAAAATAAAACAAACTAATTAGAAATTAAAAAAAAAATTCATCAATTCCATTTTATGCATACAAATTATAGTACACACACATAAAATATATATATATATATATATATATATATATATATATATATATATATATATATATATATATATATATTTCATCCATACATACAAATTCATACATTTAATAAACATAATTTGTTCGAATCAACAAGTCACACAATCAAAATACATACACCGCTACTAGTAGTCAATGGCATCAAGTAATGACATGTTACATCAGCATTCTCATGATTTACAAAGAGAGAGAGAAGCAGGTTCGAGGGGAGAAGAGAGCAACATCAGTTGTTTGAGGAAATCTGCAAAAGAAACAAATGACCAGATGATGATTAAATTAAATGAATGTTTAAAAACACTCCAGGTAGCTGGTACTGCACAAGATGATTGCATTTGCATAGATGATGGAAACTGAGAAATTGGCAAGCTACACTAAATGAACAAGCTACACTAAAATTAGTTGCTAGATGTACAATCTACACTAAATGAAAAAATTACTAATGAAGTAGATGTGCTACTGTATATAAAGAGCAAAATACTTGTGCGTGTATATTTCTAGACATTGGCAAGATACTTGAAACTACCAAGCAACCAGGACATGCCAAGCTAATTTTGCAAAACTGAAAAACTAGAGTACTTAAAACTATGGAAACTCATGCTCAACTTGAAACTTGAAGTTCAGAAGTTTTTAACTAGAGAAAACTGAGGAAACTAAAACAACTCAAATCCGTTGAGATGTCTATCTGTGTGACTCGGTGGATTAATATGTTAAACTAAATGGGTTGTCGTGTGATAGATTTTGTGCACATAGTAGAAGGGGTCTGGTGATGAGAAGACTTGTGAAACCATTTAGAAGTGGGATCATTAACAGATCAAGAACTCACCAAGGAGTAGTTGTCCTCCCCTGGCGACCGATCGATATAAGCACTCCACTGGCGATATAGGAAGGAACAAAGAAAAATGGTTTTTGACGAAGACAAACCATTTTGGTAGGGCAAGTAGATAATCTTAAGTTATCTTACAGAGAATAATTTGGATAGTCATAGCCTGTACAGATTAAAAAACCAGAAGATGATATATTATTTGAAATGGAGATGACAGTGAACACACTTTTCGATGCTAAACCTGCAAGTTGTAGAACCAGATCATGTCTCAGGCAGAACAAAGGCACCGACATGTGGTAATAATACAAAAGGCAGTCATTTTCGATGGTGAAAATTAAACACCTCTAAAAGGTCAGCACCAGCAAACATTAATGCTTCTAGCACCAGGGAACCTTCCATGGCTTGATCAGAGAGCAAGCCAACAAGAAGAGAAGAGAAAGGCCAAAACCTGCAAGTTGTAGAAGCAGAGCATGTCGTTCAGGCACAACAAAGGTAAAAGATCTTGTAAAATATCTATCCACTGGCCAATGCACATTGAGATTACACATGAAAGAACTATAACAAGAGCAAGTGCATGTATCTGTTCTTATAAATCTTAGACCCTAATGACAACTCATATCATGATCAGAACATAAACAACAACATAAATGCTCCCCTGATAGTCCCTTACTTAACCAAATTGCTCTTTAAATAAAAGACTAAATAGGATTGACTCATCACCGTAAGCGTACACTATTCTATATTCAAGGCTGAATAGGTCAGACAAAATGGTGTGCTTGAAATGCACCACCTAAAATGCAGGAGCTAACCTTGAACACAAAGTATATACCCTTTGCTCTTCTCGGCTAACAATGCCTACAAAGTAGGAAGTAGATATTTAGTTGCACGAGCAATATTACTTCAAACTAGATATGACTTACGAAAACCAGAGATATATACTGACCATTTCCTCCTTATGTTGTGGTTTTTCAATTGCTCTTTCCTCCCTTCTTTTCTTAACCTTCTCTATCTCAGCCTAAATTTAAAGTGCAGGAACAGGTATAAGGAACCAAAATCAAAACAGAGTCGTAGACTTAACATTTATGAACCAAAGTAAGTAAATGGTAGGATATATATTTCTTGTGGTAGACAGGGAGGATGTTTGCAGTTATGCTCGTGTTTAGAACATGGTCTGATGTATACTGGTATACTTCATAGCAAAAAGATTGTTCATTTGGAAATAAAATAATCTAAAATCTAAAATCTAAACTTTGTTAATTGCATTAAGATTCATCCTCGTGTTCAGAAAGTATAACAGTGATAATTATAGTTTATAGTAGTATCATTCTTCCCCTCTGCTTCTTCTTTTCAGCTTTGACAGAAATTTCCACCTTCTGTCCTTCAGTTACAGTGCGCTCAATCTTCTTTCGCCAAATAAAGCTGCAGCGGAATAATGTTCAGACTTCACAGTCCTTTGTGTATGTCATACTAAAGCAACTATCCAGAGAAACCTTAAGAGTAGCATGTAACAGTTTGGGATATCAAACAATCTATGATCCGTAATGCAGTCAATATTTTCTTGTAATCACCAATAAAAAAGAACATTAAAATATCACCCAAATTATGTTTTTAGTGATCTAAAAACTGTGCGCGAAAAATCTACACTAGCACATAACACCGAACATAATAATAGCTGAAAACCAAAAAAATCCATCATTACATATCACTAACTGAGGAAATAAACTTGATCTAATTAGTTAGTACTTCAAGAGAATTGTTCATGGCAGCAACACTACTATTTATAGTACTACTACTCTGTATCCATGTACTTTGTTCTAATAAAGTTTTGAGTATGTGGGTTTCCGGCCAGCCGCGAGTCAGGATTCTGGAATAGATCTATTATTAATCCTGATGTGTATGTACATGTGTTGAAGCCAGCACGGTCCTTTTTCCATCCATAGTGGGCGTAGGATACATGCAGCCCGATCAGCATAGTTTTGTACACTTGATATCCACAAACTTATCATATTTTTTGCTATTGATGAGAAACAAAGACAATGAGGAGGTACAACCAGTGAAAGCAGAATTCTGCTAAAACTAATTTGGTTTTTTTGCGTGGAATTTGAGGAATCTTCATTCAACAAAAGCACACTTAACATAGTCAGCCATCAGGCTACTGGCTAAGAAAGGAGGTTCAGTGTCAATCGAACTCTCGGTAATTAACAAATTGCAACTCTCTTAGCACAAAGGTGCGCCGGGAAGTTGGATTCGCTAATTACATGCTGAATAGAGAACAAATTAAAACTAATTTACTTCGAAAGTATGTTTACTAAATAATAATGCTAGAACAGAGAGAGCTCTCTGGCGAACATATTCAGCCTATACATACATACTCTATTGACCAACAAAGCAATGTTCTATCCAGATATCAGAGGCAGAGCAGTTATTCTTATCTGACAGAAGTAGCACCCAACAAAACGCAGACAGACATGTAACTAAATTCTGCAACTGAACTTTTCGCAGCAAGCAAGCACTCGACAACATCCAGACAGCCATATAACTAACTTCTGTAACTGGATTTTTAGCAGCAAGCAAGCATACAACAAAATTCAGATTGGCACGTACCTAAATTCTGCAACTGAATTTCTAACAGCAAGCAAGCACCCAACAAAATTCAGACAGGCATGACACTAACTTCAACAACTGTATTTTTAACAGCAAGCAAGCACTCAACAAAATTCAGAGAGGCATGTAACAAACTTCTGCAACTGTATTTTGAGCAGCAAGCAAGTAAGCAAATCAATTGGCCAGCAATGCAATGTTTATCTCATTCAGAAGCAGAGCAGGTATCCTGTCTGACAGCAGTAGCACTCTGACAAAATTCAGACAAACTACATGTAACCAAATTCTGCAACTGAATTTCTAACCAAATAAGTTCAGACAAGCAAGCAACCAAATCAATTGGGTCCTCACTGACTCACCTGTAGCACAACGGAGTTGATGACGTCGGCGTACCTGACGGCGAGGTTGAGCGACATACAGCGGGCGGGTGCCATGGCGTAGCACCTGGTGCGGCTCCTCTCGACTTTGCCAAGCTTGTCGAGGTTGAGCACGACGACCATGGTGAGCATGGCGGCGACGCCGGCGCCGAGGGAGTGGCCCGTGAAGGTGAGCGTGTAGTCGGGGTACCGGTCGAGGAGCTCCCTCAGCAGGTCGCACTCCTTGTCGAGCACCCACCCCGCGGCCCGGAGGAGGCCGTTGTGGACGTACCCGCCGTCGAACCGGTACTTGCCGAGGCGGTTGTCGAGGAGGAGCGCGTAGTCGGACTCGCGACCGAGGTTGAGCCCCCGGAGCGCGAGCACGATGTCGGCGTGCGCGTGGTCGAGGTAGACGAGGTAGGGCGTGACGCGGCCCCGGGTGTCGGCGTAGGTGCGGCGGCGCACGACGCAGGCGGGGTCGAGCCCGTAGGCGCCCACCGGCGGGGCGAGGAGCGGGTTGGCCGGGGCGAAGAAGTAGAGCACGAGGCGGCAGATCCTCGCCGGCAAGTGGCGGCGCCGTAGATGGCCGGGCGGCGGTCGGAGAGGCGTGGGCGCCGGTGGCGATTTGGGTGCGCTCGGACGAGTGCGTGAGAGGCAGAGGAACAAGAGAGAGAGAGGGGAAAAGAAAAGAAAAAGGCGGGCCGGTCGGTGCAGCACATAGCAATGGCGCACCAGGGGTGGTGCGCGGTGCGCCATTGCTATGTGCTGCCAAAAATGCCCACCTCCCCTGCCTTACCAATGGCACACCTTTGCCAGGTGCGCCATTGCTATCTAAAATAGCAATGGCGCACCGGGAAAAGGTGCGCCATTGGTAAGCCTGGGGAAGGGAGTGGATTCGGGGGAAAAATAACAATGGCGCATTGGAATAAAGGTGCGCCACTACTTAAAAAATAACAATGGCGCACCTACTTCTGGTGCGCCATTGCTATTTAGCAGTGGCGCACCACATACATAGTGCGCCACTAATGTCTATATTAGCTATAGCCCTTTTTCTAGTAGTGCGACCTCTCCCGGCCGAAGAAGAAGCGCCCGCCGGTGTCTGCATACTATGTACCAGCTCTATACGGAGGTGCTCGGGTGGAATAATAGCACCCCTCCCAGCACGCGCCGAGGAAGGAGGCTCGGAGCGCTCTCGACCTGCGCCCACCATCTGTCAACACCTGCAATGACAAAGAGTAAACGAAATTAGTACAACATAAAAAAATTGAATACCTAATAACATGAACTAATTAATAATATATATGTACATAATAATAATTGAATACCTGACATTACTAATATTAATCTTCATCGTCTATATATGCTCCGGTGTCGTGTCGGGGTCGGGGTGTCGGGGTGTTAGGGGTGTCGTGGTGTCGTGGTGTCGGGGTGTGGTGTCGGGCTGTCGGGGTGTCGGGGTGTCGGGGTGTCGGGTCGGGGTCGGGGTGTCGGGTCGGGGTTGGGGTGTCGGGTCGGGGTGTCGTTTTCTTCTTCTTCCTCTTCTTCTTTTTTTCCTCTTTTTTCCTTTTCTTCTTCTTCCTCTTCTTCCTTTTCTTCCTCTTCTTCTTCTTCTTCTTCTTCTTCTTCTTCTTCTTCTTCTTCTCCTCCTCTCCTCATTCTTCTTCTTCTTCTTCTTCTTCTTCTTCTTCTTCTTCTTCTTCTTCTTCTTCTTCTTCTTCTTCTTCTTTTTTCTTCTCCTCCTCTTCTTTTCCTTTTTCTTCTTCTTCTTCTTTTCTTCTCCTCTTCTTCTTCTTCTTTTCCTTTTTCCTCTTCTTCTCCTTCTCCTTCTTCTTCTTCTTCTTCTTTTCCTTTCTCCCTCTTCTTCTACTTTTTCTGTTTTTTTTTCATCTTTCTTCTTCCTCTTCTATTTATCTAAACCTAAACCTAAACTTAGCATCTATTATCTACTAAAAGGAAAATATGTAGAAAAATTAAAGAGATTAACTAGAAAATCCCACGTAAATCAGAAAATACCAGCCGTTCGATCTTAGTAACATGTGAAGTTTTAAAAACAATCTCTATTTCACGCTTTCTCCTGTGTCTACCAAGTCGTCGTCGGCCGCACCGATTTCTAAATCTCGCCTCCCGCGTGGGTCATACGGCCGCGAGCGCGACTATCATGCAAGAGCCGTGGGGCTTGATCTTGCCTCTCCCCTTCCGAACGGAAGAGTTCTTCCTCTGGGGTCATCAAGTCAACCAGTATAGAGATGTGAGGTACAACTGTACAAACGTGGGTAGTGCACGGGATCCCCATCATGCATGCAAGAGGCAAACAAAGCCAGCTTCAGAGGACGAGCGAGCATGCAACTCAAGGTGAGCCAGCTACACAGGACGAGCGAGCATGCCCGAGTAACCAATCTAGCATTGGTACAAACTAATACTACTTCAGATCATCAGTTTTTTTTATGTTGTTAGAATGGATCTTTGCAAAGCAGTCAACTATCCCTTCATAACATGTGTTATCATTGCACGCACAGAGCGAGCATGCCCGAGTAACCAATCTAGCATTGGTATATAGGTCTTTGTTTCGTTTAAAATTTTATTAATATGATTTATGCCTTTAATTGCTTCAATATGATGTGCCCTTGCAGAAGATGTTTCCTCTCCTCTTTTTTCTTCTTCTTCTTCTTTTTTCCTTCTTTTTTTTCTTCTAGATTTTTTCTTTTCTAACCTAACAAACTAAACTCTAACCCTAACCAAACCTAACCTAATACCTAATAATCTAAACCTAAACTAAAAACAAAAAACAGAAAAAAGAGGAGAGGGGAAGAGCTCACCAGAGGGGGGCGGGGCAGGGGGCGTCGGGGAGGGTTGGGGGAGCGCCGGGGAGCGGCGGGGGAGCGTCGGGGAGGGGCGGGGGAGCGCCGGGGAGGGCCGCGGGAGCGCTGGGGCGGCGGTGGCGGCCGGGCGGCGGGGACAGGGGCGCTCGGGCGCCTGGGAGCGGCAGGTGGCAGGGGCGGAGGGGGCGCAGGGGGGCGGAGGGGGGCCGCAGGGCACCGGCCGGGGCGGCGGGCCGGTGGGGCGGCAGGCGCGGGCGACGGGCAGCGGTGGCGACGGGGCCGCAGGGCTCCGGGGCGGTGGGGCGCGCAGGGGGGCCGGGGCGCGGCGGCGGGGGCGACGGGGCCGCAGTGGCGCCAGGGGGCGGCGGTGGCGCCGGGGCGGTGGGCCGGTGGGGCGGCGGGGTGGTGGGGCGACGGGGCGGCGGCGCGCGTGCGGTGGGCGACGGGGACGAGAGGGAGAGAAACAGAGAGAGAGAGGCGTGGTGGGGCGCGGCCGTTAGTTATGTCAAACCTTTGCCGTCTGTCCCACCTTTGCCGTCTGCCTTTTTGCTCTTTGCCGTCTGCTAGCAGACGGTAAAGAGGGGGGCCGTTAGGTTTTTTTGTAAGCAGCTCGTTAGTGGGCCCACCTCCCTCTTTGCCGTCCGCTAGCTGACGGCAAACCTCCTTTGCCGTCTGCCAGCAGACGGCAAAGAAGCGGCAGACGGCAAATAGCTTCTTTGCCGTCAGCTAATTCTTTGCCGTCTGTTTTCTGGAAACGGATGGCAAAGCCCTTCTTTGCCGTCCGCCAGCTGACGGCAAAGAAGTGGCAGACGGCAAATTAGCTGATTCCAGTAGTGCCAGCAGCATCTTCCTCGATCGCTGTCTCCGTCCACCGCCGGCCCCCGACGATCTCCTTCCTCAACCGCCGGATCGAGGTGAGCGTCGTCATTTTTAAAAATATGTTGCTGCTGTTAGGGTTAGCATGTGCTAGTGTTAGCATTACTCGGAATTTAGTTCGGTAGTGTTAGGACAGGAAACTTAAATTTTAGTTCGGTAGTGTTGCCCGGAATTTTTGTTTCGGCAGTGTTCGAAATTTAGTCATATCTAGTTTTCCCAATGATTAGCTAGTGAAAGAGTATACACGGGATGAATTTATTAGGTATTGCTAATCTAATTATTCAATAAATAATTATATGAAGCATATCTTGCAATTTGAGATGGATGATCTAAGTTGTTCTCTCGGTGGAATTTAAGTGAGTTGTGATGGTTTCATGGTTTGATGTGATGGTCGGGTTGGGGTTACCACCGGTTGCATCTCTCCCTTCACCCGCGTTGGGAGTGTCGGTTTCGATGGGACGCATTAGTCACGGTCGGCCAACCATTGACTTACCCCCTATCGTTGGGTTGTTATCTTGTGAACTATTTTCATGTCATTATCATTTTGCCATCAAAGATTTCTATATGAGATGTGATGGTCTAAAATTTTCACTCGAGGGAATTTACAGACTTTGTGGTGTTTCTTCTCCGTGAAGTGATCGTGGTCGGAGCTGTTGGTCCCTGATCATCCCGCCGCTGTTCGACTACTTCCTCTACAGCCGAGGGTGAGCTACAAATCCATCTCCTTCTCCGCTTTTTTTCATGTCACTAGATTACATTTTCACGTCAAGTCACGTAACCTAGGCGTCTCCCGTCCGGAAGGGTTGCATCGATAAATATGCATTTAATTGCATAATTATCACTACAACTCTTTCGGATTGTCCAGCGTTTTCCACGGACAGCCCGAGGATGTGTAGATTGGGTATGTTCTCCATGCCCTACCCCGTTCCGAGACAGGATTTCGGCGGTGCCTCCCCGTTGTTCTCCGGAGCACATTCTCTCGGCTATTTGCCGAGACGTGTATCTGGAGAACAGCAGGGAGGTGCTGCCGAAATTTTGTCTCGGAACGGGGTAGAGCATGGAGAACGTACTCAATCTACACATCCTTGGGTGGGATTAGGACCTATCTTTACCTATTAGAGATGTAGGTGGATTCAATGCCGTCAACGCGGTAGAAAATAAAAATTTGATGTGATTAATTTAAATGAATCCTTAATTTTGTTGTGTGGCTCCCAATAAAGCAGAGGATGGCAGATAATCAGTGGATGTACAGTGGTTTTATCCATCGGAATCGAGTTACACAAGAGTGGGTCGCGAGAACCGATGTGTTTTTGAAGGAGATATTCCGTCGTCCAATGAGAATTATCCCACAATGCCCCTGTGCGAAATGTGAAAGACGTCTCCGTAAAAATCAGAAGGACATGTCTGAGCACCTTCGCACGCACGGATATATGCCAAACTTTGACATGCCACCGATAAACTTTGCCGAGCGGGACCGTGGTAGAGAGGAGGTGATGCGACAACGCATCGGTGGTTATGCGGACGACGGGGTCAGAGACATGCTAGATGATGTCATTGCTGCAGAGATGGCACATGCGACACCTTCAGAGAATGAACCGGAGGAGCCGGAGGCAACCGCAAAGGCCTTCTTCGAGATCTTGGCCTCGTCAAAGAAACCTCTTTATGCGGGTGCCAAAGTCTCTCAGCTGGATGCCATCTCGCAACTGATGGCAGTCAAGGCTGAGTACGGCTGTAGCCAGAAATGCTTCGAAGCATTTCTGGGAGTATGGGCTAACAGCCTCCCTGAGGGTCATGAACTGCCGAAAAGCATGTATGCCACGAAGAAACTCATGAAGGCACTCTCTATGGATTATGAGAAAATACATGTTTGTCCGAAGAATTGGCTTTTGTTTAGGCAGGAATATGCGGATGACAAGTGCTATAGGGAGTGCGGTTCCTCTCGGTACCTTGAGGTGGTCGGTGAGGATGGTGAGAAGAGGCAGCTAGGCATCCCTGCAAAGGTTCTTCGGTATCTGCATTTCATAGAAAGACTGCAGCGCCTTTTCATCACGGAGGAGTCTGCCAAAATGATGAAGTGGCACAAGGAAGGTATAAGGTACCATCCAAATAAAATCGTACATCCATCAGAAGGCGAAGCAAGGAAGTCGTTCGATGAAGAATACCCCGAGGAAGTAGCCGAGGCTAGGAATGTCAGAATTGCCATATCAGGTGATGGGTTCAATCCATATGGTATGTCGTCCAATGCATACAGCTGTTGGCCCGTGTTTGTTATTCCGCTTAATCTCCCTCCCGGTGCCCTAATGCAACGCAAGACCATGTTCTTGTCGCTCATCATTCCGGGGCCTGAATACCCGGGGAAGAATTTGGGCGTGTTTATGCAGCCGCTGGTGGATGATTTGCACCATTCTTGGTACTTCCCGAGGTTGACATACGACCGAGATCTGCAAAGAAATTTCTTGATGAAAGTTTGGTTGCACTATTGCATGCATGACTTTCCCGGTTATGCCCTTTTCTGCGGATGGTGTACAAGTGGGAAGATGCCATGCCCAGTGTGCATGCAGGCTCTACGTTTAATTTGGCTGAAGAAGGGTGGCAAGTATGTAGCATTTGACCTGCATCGACAGTTCCTCCCTCCAGACCATCCAGACAGGGAAGACAAGAAGAACTTCACGAAAGGCCGGGTTGTCCATGAAGTAAACGAGATTCCAACGTTTTCGAGGGCAGATGTTCTTACTCAGCTAAAAGCTCTCAAGCCTAAAGGCGAAGGCAAAGGCAAAGCCAAAGCCAAAGCCAAAGCCAAAGCCAAAGCCAAAGGCCAAGGCCAAGGCCAAGGCAAAGGCAAAGGCAAAGCCAAAGGCTTCGAGGGATATGGTGAGACGCACAACTGGACTCACATTACCCTCTTCACGAAGCTTCCCTATTTCAAGGACCTCAAACTTCCTTACAACGTCGATGTGATGCACACCGAAAAGAATGTCGCAGAGTCCCTTTTCCACACGATCCTCAACATTCCTGATCAGACGAAGGATAACGTTAAAGCTAGAGCTGATCAACAGAAAATTTGTGATAGACCACGTCTAAACATGAAGCCTCCCACAGGCGGTCGAAGAAACTGGTTCAAGCCAGATGCTGACTTCGTACTTAAAAAACCAGAAAAGATGGAGGTATTGAAGTGGCTCAAACACATAGTGAAGTTCACTGATGGTTATGCATCGAATATAAGTAAGGGAGTCAATCTTTCAAGGGGCAAAGTGACCGGGCTCAAGAGTCATGACTATCATGTATGGATTGAGCGGATAATGCCGGTGATGGTTCAAGGTTATGTCCCCGAGCATGTCTGACGAGTGCTTGCGGAGCTAAGCCATTTCTTCCGCACGCTCTGTGCTAAAGAAGTATGTCCCGAGGTGATTAGACAATTGCATAAGAAGGCACCGGAGTTGATATGCAAGCTAGAGAAGATCTTTCCTCCAGGCTTCTTTACTCCGATGACACATCTCATTTTGCACCTCGCGAACGAGGTATTGTTGGGGAGGCCTGTGCAGAAACGTTGGCAGTACGGCCCTGAGAGACAGAACAAGCATCTCCGACACAAATGTGGAAACAAAGCTAAGATTGAAGCTTCCATAGTTGAGGCAGTTATCCCAGAGGAGGTGTCAGACCTCAGGACATCGTACTATCCAGACCACGTTCCCACTCTGCATAATAAGGTGACTCGATACAATATAAAAGAGCCCAAGTATAAACCCAACCACCATCTATTCAGCGGGCAAGGTGGCAGGGCTGGGGGCTTGAAATCTTATAACATGGCACAACAAAAGTGGGAGGACCTCATGTTCTATGTCTTGCACAACATCAAGGAAGTTGAGGATGTGTGGATGAGGTAATAGCACTACACCATTCCTTTATGTCTTGCACAACATCATGTTCTATGTTCACTTAGTCCCGTTCTAACACCGCTTTTCTTCTTTTAGTCAATTCGTTCGTGAGGAGTGGACGGGAATGATTCCTCCTACTGAGGCGGAGGAACTTACTCTTCTCCGGCATGGAAACCCTAGAAGGAAAAAATTTGTTGCTTGGTTCATGGAGAAAGTAAACTTTCACATTCCCCTATTAAATACCTAGTTCAACATTTATTAGTTTACCGAACTAATGCACCCAGCAATTTCAATTAAACTTGTATGGACAAGATCCGAACATATCCATGGATGACGAATTGAGATGGGTTTCCATGGGTTTTGACCCTCCGGTCAAGACATGTGAAAAGTATGATGTGAATGGGTATCGCTTCCATACAGAGGAGCACCAGAACAGCCGACCTGATCCCAAGACTATAAATACCGGAGTGTACACGCAAGGTAAAAATTCAGTTGACTACTATGGAAGGGTAGAAAAAATATACGAGCTTACATTCAGCAGTGGGCGCGAAACCCTAAGTCTCCCTGTGTTCAAATGCCGATGGTTCGACCCAGTAGAGGGGCTGAGACATACGCCTTTCGTTGGTTTGGTCGAAGTTAAACCATCAACCGTGTATGCCAGAGCCGATCTCTTTATTTCGGCTACCCAAGCCACACAAGTTTATTACCTGCCTTACCCATGCCAGAAAGAGTACCTAAATGGTTGGGAAGTTGAGTTCAAGGTGTCGCCACATGGTAAGCTACCGGACCCGAACGATGAAGATTACTACAACATTAACCCCATGACATACGAGGGAGTGTTCTATCAAGAGCAACCTGATGATGATGTGGTCAGAAACGATGACGCTGACGCCTTGGGTGATGATGAAGTGGATCGAAACGATGACGATGCACGGAATGATGGTGAGACCATTGTTAATGAAAATGACATACTTATTCTAGAAAAGTTAAACGAAGACGCTGACGATGAGGAAGAGCCTCCACCTCCATCAGACAACGAAGATGATATGCGTGATAGTGATGATGAGACCAATCGAGGAATCGGTTACAACAGTGATGATTCGTATGGGTTCTAGCAGATGTACGTTTCATGTCTTTTTTTTCTATGGTTTGTTAATATGCCTTTTTATGCTTATTTATTAATGTGTTATTATTCCTTATTATTATGCTTTTTTCTTCATTATTAATGTACTAATTGTTTATTCTCTTTTCAATGCAGGTTCGCTAAACATGGGCAAGGGGAAGGCCGACGGCACGGGTTTCCTATGGAAGCTCACCACGATGACTAGCCGGAGTGGTCGACCCCAAACTCTCCCCCCCCCCCGACTACTTGAGGATGACTCCTCACAGGGAGGTCGAGGGAGAGGTGCCCCTACAGGTGGAGGGGGTGGGGGGAGAGCCCCTAGAGGCGGACAGGGTCGGGGCCAGAAACAGCGCTCCCTCACCCACTTAGGGGTGTCCTCTTCGACACCCTCCTCTACTGAGGTACCCTCCTCTAGTGAGGTACCCTCTGCCGAGGAGGAGGAGGAGGAGAAGGAGGAGGTTGGGGAGGGGGACGAGGAGGAGGAGGCAGGCCAGGTGGATGGTGGTGGCGGGGAGGATGGTGGTGGCAGCGAGGGGGTTGCCCACAACAAGGGGTGGTTGCGTGGTAATGCAAAGGTCCCTCCCCTTCCTGCTACCGAGGAGAATAAGTGGCTCATTGAGCCCAAGGGGAAAGAGTAAGTGCCACTTAATCATAATTTAATTCTTTTGCTTGTACACATGCTAATATTTTCATTCTTTTGATTGTACACATGCTCATATTTTCATTCTTTCTATCTTTTGCAGCAACTGGATAATTCCTAAAGGGGCCCGTCTTCCAAACGGCGTCATCACCGTTTTGCTGAAGGAACACTGGCCAGGGCTGTTCCATCCGGATCCAGTCAGGCAGACTGAGCGCCGGGTTTTGGCCACGAGCTGGGACCACTGGGAAGCGGCCCCCCACCCGGACCATACCACGTATGCTAAGGCCGTGATCACAAATTTTTGGGTAAGTTCTCTTCAGAAGCACGAGTCTTGAGTTTCGTTCGTAGTTTATCATTGAATGGTTTAACTCATGGCTTCTTCCATTCTGGTTTTCTGAATGATTTAGAAATACTATCGAGTTCTTGAGGAGCACAAGTCCACTGCCGACGAGATCGTGCTGCGCCAAGCAAGGAAGAAGGCCCGTCAGATGCAGTACGAGGTGCGCTGGGTGGCCATCTCGCAATATCATTACGACGCTCTTGAGACGAAGATGACCAAGGAAGACGCGCGGAGGATGCATGTTACCTTGGAGAGGGAGGAGTACTTGGCCGTAAGTATAACAGACTTTTCATTCCGGTGTTTGTGGTAAATTTCATCGTTTCGTGTTGACATGCCATTATGCTTTCATTATGTAGGTGTGTCCTGCTTGGTGTTATGGAAAGGACGATGCATGGGCGGCATTGGTGGATCTGTGGCTCGGTCAGGATGCAGAGTGGGCTGCTAAGAGCAAGAAAAACCGGGCTAACCGAGGGACCGATGGAACACATGGTCAGGGAAACCGGAACCACTTTAGCCACAAGAAAGTTCAGATATATCTATTTACATGAAACATTCTTCTTCTTCTATTTACCGTCACTTTCTTATGTATCACTAACCTCTGTTTGGTGGTGCAGGAGGAGAAACTGAAGCGGCCGCTCTCTGACATAGAGGCGTGGCAGATCGCCCATACGCGGAGTAAGTCCAAGGAGGGCAAGGGCGACTACTACGGCAACAGCGAGGAGAACCTGAAGGCCTACGAGGAGGAGTATCTGAGGGTAAATCCTGGCACACCTGACCCCTTAAAGCAGGCTACGGACGAGAGGGCGGTGGTGGGTATAGGGCCGAAGCTTCATGGTCGGCAGGCGGTTCTGGATGCCGTGTGTACTCCTTCTATCTCCTTCACACGGCTCCGAGCTACCGACCCGAGCCCGAGCCAGCGCACGAGCACGACCAGTGCACAGTCACACTCCCTCCTAGCCCAGCAGACCAGCATAAGTATCATCATGTCATATCGTAGGCCTACATGGAGTACACACGCCAGGAGACCATGGCGTGTCAGGTGAGAGTTGCAGCAGTCCAGGAGCACAACAGTCGCATGATGACGGTTAGTTTAGCCTCTTTCATTTCACTTCCATATTTGCACTTTCATTTCTTCTGACCTTCGTGTTTGCTTGGTCAATTCACATGCAACGCGTTTTTGAGAGCATGGCGGCCGGCACGGTTCCTGTAATGGAACCACCACCACCACCTGCTGGACCTGCACCAGTGCTCCTTACCTTTGAGGAGTTTCTGGCACAGAACATGGAGGCTCCGGTTAGTACATCCCCAAACTCATCAACCACTGCTTACCGTTTATTCAAACCCTCTGGTTGCCATTGATGCTTTGACAGATAGCTGTGAAACTTAGAATGTCACAGCTTCACCATTAGTCATGAACACAACACTCACTTCCTCGCTGAAAAATACAAAAGGTACATTGTCAAATTTCTAGATTTAGTTTACAGGCACCAAGATAAGGGCAAGATAAGGGCTTTCAAGATTATTAGGTGTATATATGTATTAAGAGGCATCATTTTCTCTTGATTATTAGGTGTATATATGTATTAAGAGGCACCAAGATAAGGGCTTTCAAGTTATATATCAGAAATAAATCATCTACTTTGACGGGTGTATAAAATCCTTAAGGTTTAACATACAACCATGCATGTCAAAATCCAATGGCATGTTCCATTCAAATGGCATGAAAACAATTTGTTCTTACTATCAACATATTACAACAGCACGTCGCCCTAAAGATATTCAATGTAACATATTCCATAAAGGAATTAAAGATATCAATCCCATTGTCTTATCATCTAACATATGCAAAGAGGAAGACCAACATTCCAAGTAACCATTGTATAAATCAAGCAATATTGTTCTCATCAGCCACTGCTTACCGTTTATTGAACACAATCATATATCCCCTTAACATGTCTTTTCGAACATCCAGGGAACCGGTGGATCATCCGTTGGTGGTGGTGCCAATGATGCCATCACTCCGACGTCACGGAGCCCGGTCACTCCGATTCACCGAGGTGGCGGTGGCGGTAGCGGTGCCGCAAGTAGTGAGGACCTGGGCTTTGGCCGTTTGGGCGGTGAGGACCTTGGTAGTGGATCTCGTAGGGCTTAAGCACTTTGTATGCTCGTAGGACTCTTTATGTGATGATGTTGATACTTATGATGATGATGAATGTTTGTGAGGGGGTGACACTTATGATGATGATGATGCCGTAGTGTGACCCCTTATGTTGATGATGATGATGTTCGTGAGGGGGGTGACAGTTATGTTGATGTTCGTGAGGGGGGTGACACTTATGTTGATACTTATGATGATGATGATGCCGTAGTGTGACCCCTTATGTGATGTTATTGTGATGATGGTGTTAGATGTATATGTGCGGTGAATTTGAATATATGTATATGTATATGTGCTGTGAATTTGAAATGAATTCAAACAGAAATCATAAAAAAAAATTTAGGCAGCATCTATGCCGACGGCTTTGCCGTCGGCATTGCCACCGCCGAGGCACCAGTGGGCGACACGTGGCACATATGCCGACCGCGGCATACGTTTAAATCTATGCCGACGGCTAAGCCGTCGGCATATGTGCCACGTGTCGCCCACATGTACTCCTTGGCACCAGACTATGCCTATGGCCAGGCCGTCGGCATAGTCTGGTGACAGGGAAACCAGCATGGGCCACGTGTCAAAACTTTGCCGACGGCTAAGCCGTCGGCATATGTTTAAACGTATGCTGACGGCTACACCGTCGGCATAGTGCTGACACGTGGCGCGTTTTTATTGGGTGTAACTTGACAGTGGCGCCGTCTGCCGCCGTCATACGAACGAGTTTGCCGACGGCCAATCTGTGCCGACGGCCGTACGGACACCGTCGGCATAGGTACCTATGCCGACGGCTTTTCTATGCCTACGGCAGGCCCAGGTACGCCGACGTATACGATGCCGACGGGGCTATGCCGACGGCGGCCGTCGGCATAGGGCTATCCCGACGGGATTTGGACCTATGCCGATGGCTTTGGCCGTCGGCATAGACAGTAATTCCGGTAGTGCCTGCCTTGAGACTCGGACATCACCCTTTTATTGTACCTGCTGCTTGCCTACTAGCACCAGTCTCCTTTCTATGTAGATGGTCTAAGGCATTTTCAGTGCTATACATGTTGTCATTTTAGATTTTATACTGTTGTTCAGGTGTATTTGTACTATACATACCCGTATGCAGCTAGATTCATTTCTGCATGCAATTAGATTTTATGCCTGCAGTTTCTTAATCAAGCATGTTGTCAACAAGCTAAATATATTAACCACTGGTTGGAAGATTCCTTAGATGAAATGGTATTGGTGAGCTCTAAGGCTCAAACATGAGCTAGGTCCTCTGCAAGCCGTTTCCCTAATTGAAGCATTATTTACACATCTACATACACAATGGATGGGTTTTCGACGCAACGAATGAGACTGGGAATATTACTATGAATTTATTATTCATGTTTTGCTATTTTCAATTTCCCATCCAGTAAGCAATGAGCAGGAAGTTGAGCTGAATTGTATTGAGATGAAATTGACATTCAACAGTTATTTTTGGGTTTCCCTTCGAATATATTCTTGTGGAGATGTTTACCATGGTCTCGACCGTAATAGATCATGTGCAAATTCAACTCATGACCGAAGAACGGCATGGCAAGGCACGCGTCACGCTCTAGTACAAATTTATGCGCTGATGTTAGCCGACTCTAATCTCCGTTGACTGAGCTAGCCAGACCCTTTGCACTTTTTCGCAAGAAAAAAAAAAGAGATACTTGGTGCACACCACACATGACAACAATAGCAACAATATTGTTCCAAGATAAGTGTATGTACTAAATCAGCGACACTTATTTTAGGACGGAGGGAGTATATCTTCTCATCAACGAGCTTAAAAAGTTAAATGAGTAACTTGTTAGCTTTGCTCGTTAAACTTGTTCTTTTAACAAGCTTAGATTAACAAGCTTTAGATTAAAACTCAGCTGGACTCGTTACTCAACAGGTTTGATTCGAGTCGACCCATGTCACGTGCTGCTCGTTTAGCTCATGAGTTTCGAGAGTTTTAATTCCAGCCCTACTCCCCTCATTGTGCAAGTTGACTAAGGACGTCTAAACTTTACTCTATATTTGCTCGCCGAATTATTAATTTATCAGTTTTTGTAGAACAATCCTCTAGGTTTTATTGATCATAAGAAATCGTTACAGGGATACAAATAGGATCATGATATTGACCCCGCTAAATATGACGACCAAGAGTTAACGATAAAGAGAACCTAGCGAAAGTTAACCCACCATCATAAACATTATTACAAATTAGCGGGCCTCAAATTTTCAACGGAAAATTATACGGCGTCGCTACTAGGTGAAGTTGGTTCCTTCTTCTTAGTGTTGCACCGACGATCATGTCCATGTCAAGCTCATCCGGCTGCATTCCAGCTGGGAGGCTCCAATCGAAGAAGTACAGAAGCCGAGCCAAGATGAGCTCCAGCGTGGCCAACCCAAAGGTACTGCCAGGGCACATCCTCCGCCCGCTCCCGAACGGCAAGTACTCGAACTGTGTACCGTTGTAATCCACGGTAATGTCCTCAAACCTCTCTGGCTTGAACTCGTCTGCGTCATGCCAGTACTCGGGGTTCCTCGCTATCGCCCACACATTGACCATGACCCTGGAGCCCTCCACGATCTCAAACCCACTGACGTTGCAAGTCTCCCGGCAGACACGGGGGAGCAGGAGCGGTGCCGCCGGGTGCAGCCTCATACCCTCCTTGATCACCATCTTCATGTAGCGCAGTTTGTCCATGTGGACCTCATGGTCTTCTGTACTCTTGTTGTCCAATGTTTGTCGCACCTCCGCCTGAGCCTTCACCATCACCTCCGGGTTCCTCATGAGCTCCGACATGATCCACTCCAAGATTGACGACGTCGTCTCCGTCCCTGCTGTGAACAAGTCCTATAGCAAATTTATAGTGTGGGATTAATCCGACTACAACAATATAACTTCCTTTATAGGATGGAAGATTACCCCCCTGCTTTCTTTAGAAGATGGAATTTTTATAATACTATTTTCTCCTATACTATTTATTTTTATATAAATAAATCCCTCCCTTTAATTTCAACTTAACCACCTTCGCATAAAAAGAACATTTACCCCCCCCCCCCCCCCCCTGATTTCCTCCATCCGTGAAATAATTCCGTAGCATGCAGTCATTTGTTAACGGTGGTCCTAAGTCCTAACTCTTTCAAAAACTATTCAGAGAGCAGACGACCTTTGAGCACTTACCACTATTATTGCCTTGATGTTTGTGATGCCGATGGGGAACTCAAGCTGCTCCTCATCCTTGATCCTAAGCATGACGCTCAGAAGGTCATCGTCTCCGGTTGTGGTCTTGTTTTTCTCCGCTCGTCGCGCCTCGCAGATGGCGATGATCTTGTCAAAGATGGCGTCGAACTGCCGGCGCGCTCCCCAGAGCGAGCGTCTCAGCCCAGTGACGACGTCCACAAACCACAGCGAAGGGAAGAGGTCCCCGACGCAGAATCCCCCAGTTAATTTGAGCAGCACATTCATCGCAGCCAGAAACCGCTCTTGGAGCTCGACGTCGCAGCCGTCGCCAAACGTTGCCTTTGCGGTGATCGTGTTTGTGCACGACACGAGCAGCTTCCTGAGATTGATGGGCTCGCCGCCGCCGCCGCCGGCAGCGCGGACATCCCTAACGAGGGACATGGTCTCGCTGTCCCTGATGGGCGCGAACTGCCTCACCTTTCGCGCGCTCAGGAGCTCCACCATGCAGAGCTTGCGCAGCGTCCTCCAGTACGCGCCGTATGGCGCGAAGGCTATGTCGACGCTCCCGTAGCCCACGATCTCCGCGGCCAGAATTCTCGGCCTTGACGCGAAGGTGAGGGAGCTATCCCGGAGCACCTCCTGTGCTGCCGCCGGCGAGGAGATCACCACGGCGTCCACCTGGCCCAACCGCAGGTACATCACTGGGCCGTGCTTCTTGGCCAGGTCCCGGAGAGCGACCTGCGGCGTCGCTGTCAGGAGGTGGAGGAGGCTTCCGATGAAGGGGAGACACCGTGGGCCGGGAGGCTTCCTCTCCTTGGAACTTGCTGTCTTTTTGCGGCTAAGCAAAGACACGAGAATCACCACTGAGACGGATAGGAAGAGGAGGGTGGCTGCGCTTAGCTCCATGAGGGATGGCTTGATCAAATTTGAACCTTTGCTTGGGATGAAGAGCTAGCAAGAACTGCCTTTTATAGGGAAAGGAAGGGGAAAGCTTTGGTTACTACTTGTTGTCTATTCTTCTCGGGATACGGCAGGTTTGCACGGGTTGACGAAGTCATCAGGCGCTTTCCACCGAGGGAACAACGCGGAGAGCATGTAAATTTAAAAAATACAAGCACCAGTGTCAAATTTAGAACTTAAATCATGGTGGGCTGGTTCGCCACAAAGAAACTATTCATCTTAAACCCCTATTCTCATGTGTACTAATTTTGTACATGAAAATTTGAAGACAAAGGCCAAGGACAAAACTATAGAGTGGCAGTATTAGAGCAACTCTAGAAGACTTGAACCCAATCGCTATAATAGCTATAATAACTGTCAATATGGCAATGTTAGCTAAAAATGGTACTCTAGCAAAGTCGTCAAATGCCTTCGATCGGTATAATTTATGGAGCTCGCTCCATAAACGAGTTTGTAGCATCCATATTTGGAGGCCATGGGGGTCCAGTATGGAGCTCACTCAAAACCCAACCGCCGGCGCGGGAGTGAAGTTTCAGCTTCTTCCTCCTCGCGCCACGGCCAGGTTTGAAGCATTGCACTGCCCATACACGCACCTCCGCGTTTCGATTAATCACCGGCATGTGGGGCGAATTGACCACTAACCACTCTCGCATTAATGGGGGCGACCTCTCAATCGGATTCCTGAGGTGGCCGTTCGGATGGCTGGCATGCGGCATCAGTCCTGAACTATAAATGTCTGGCGGCGGCGCGTCCCCAATACCAAAGCCCTAGCTGCCGCTTCCCCCTCCTGCATGCCCCTCCCATCTCCTCCATTCTTAGTGACAATATCGTCGCGCAACAACAAAACTTATTGGGAGAACTTGGCGGTGGATTGGAACATCCCGTTGCAGACGCCGCGCAGTAGCGGTGCCAACTCTCCCCACTAAGCACTTGCGTGGCAAGAACACATCCACCTCTCATGGTGGCGGGCACACAAGAGTTGGAGGCTCCCGTAGCGGCGGGTGTGGGGGATATGGAGGCTCCCGTGGTGGCGGGCGAAGGGGGGTGGAGCCTCCAAAGGCGGCAGGCGCATGGGAGATGGAGGCTCTTGTGGTGGCCAGCGCGGCTGGCGGGGTGGATCTGGCGCCACCGACACCATCATCCCCGTCAACGAGGCCGTTCTCATCGACACTGTCCCAATTGATATCAAGGAGCCTGAGCCAGAGCTCGAGGACACAATAGTGGTCGTGATGCATGATATCCCACAAGTGTAGGGGTCGCAACAGTCTTCGAGGGAAGTACTACAATCCAAATTTATTGATTCGACACAAGGGGGGCCGAAGAATAATTATAAGTCTTAGCAGTTGAGTTGTCAATTTAACCCACACTTGAAAACAAATACTTTCTTAATATAATTTATTAGTAGCAAAAGCGATGAAGTGAACAAAGTTGTGATTGCAAAGTAGTAGCAGAAGCAGCTATTCCCAGCAGTTGTCAAGAACAAGAGTAACTTAAAAGAGAGCAACAAGTATGAAAGGCATAGGTATGGGGTAGATAATGGATGTTGCATGGATAGAATCATATATGTAATAGCTTTAACTTAAGGTGATAACAAACTAGACCTAATTCATCAATCATATGTAGGCATGTATTTCGTATGTAGTCGTACGTGCTTGCGATAAGAACTTGTGCAACATCTTTTGTCCTACCTTCCCGTTTTAGCGGGATTGTAGGATTGAAAGGATGGGTCTAGAGGGGTGGGGGAGTGAATAGACACTAGCAAGGCCAAATGTACAGTTTTTAATTCTCTTGAAACTTACGCAGATTTTAGTACACATTAAGTGGCAACCAATACAATCTACACATACATATCTAGAGTATGGGCAGTAAAAAGTAATTGACATGCAAGTGCAAGAAAGTAAAGGGGTAGAGTTTAGAGATGATCAAATGCAATGAAGACACGAAGATTTTTCCCATGGTCCCAATAGGTGGTGCTATCGTATATCCACGTTGATGGAGACTTCAACCCACGGAGGATAACGGCTGCGCGAGTCCACAAAGGGCTCCACCCACGAAGGGTCCATGAAGAAGCGACCTTTTCTATGCCATCATGGCTTATGCCCGCGAAGGACTAGCCTCGGTCGGGGTAGATCTTCACAAAGTAGGCGATCTCCTTGCACTTACAAACTCCTTGGTTCAACTTCACAAGCTTGAAGACTCCCAAGTGACACCTAACCAATCTAGGAGACACCACACTCTCCAAAAGGTAAAAGATGTTGTTGTTGATGATGAACTCCTTGCTCTTGCGCTTCAAAAGATAGTCTCCTCAACACTAAAACACTCTTTTCCAGATTTTGGCTATGTGGTACGAGAGGGATTGGAGTGGAAAGCAACTTGAGGAGGCTAGAGATCAAGGATCAAATGTTGGAGTGGAACCCCCTTGATCTCAACACAAGTCTAGGTGGTTCTCTCTCAGAAAATGGATATGGGAAGTGGTAGCTTCGAACTGGTTGCTCTCTGAGATTTGGTGGAATGGATGGGGTATATATAGGCAGCACCAAAAATCCTACTATTACACACCTTTATGCACTATTCGGTGGGACCGGGTGAAAACACTCGGTGAGACCGACTAGTACAAAAGATCAAAACTTTAGGCTTTTCGGTGAGACCGGATGAAAATTCTTGGTGGGACCGAATGGTGATGACCTAATCACTTTCCACACTTCGGTGTCGCCGATTGAATTCATTTAGAAATTCTGAAGTGAATGCAATTGGTTACAGAAGGTTGGCAAGTGCTCTTCGGTGAGACCGAAGGGTCATCTCGGTGAGACCGAGTAGCTAGAGTTTAGGTAGAGGCTATGTCAAGTGTATCTCGGTGAGTCCAGTTGTATGTGGTTTGGTGGGACCGAGAATGACTTTAGGGTTTTGGACATAGATGAATGTGAGAGTGTGGCTGAGGGTTTTGGAGCAATATCTCTAAGCACTTGAGTAGTTAGACCATGATCAAAACCTCATCCCCTTTTAATAGTATTGAATTTCCTATGGAATCAATGTGATCTTGATCACTTAACCAAAGATGCAGAGTCTTGAAGCTTTGCCGACATCTGTCCTTTGTAGCTTGAGGGGTTCACATCTCCATCCATATACTTGCCTAAGCTGAACTCTTCCTGAAATATACACAAGGAAACATTAGTCCACCAATATGTATGTTGACATGAATTACCAAAACCACCAAGGGAGTGAATGTGCATTCAGGGATCCTAGAGATCAAACCCTAACAAATCCGGCGATCTATTACATAGAAGATGTCATCCAATTCCATCCACCCCTATGCCTACAGGGAGATTGCTCACACATATGAGAGAAGAAATCATGATGGTGGTGATGAAGACGAGGTTTATGATGATGATGGCGACAAATTCCCCTCTCTGGAGACCCAGATTGGCCTCCAGATTAGCTCTCCGGACGAAGAAGAGAGGTGGCGGAGATCTCCGCATCGTGAAAAATTCCCAAAAAAATCCTCATCGGTTTTAGATTTGGAGGTAATTATAGGCCAAAGGGTAGCGTAAGGTGGTGCCTATGGGCCCCAAACGGTAGGGCCTAACGGAACAGAGGTGGCAGTGCCCCCAGGGCGCGTGTGGGGGCATGTACCTCCTTGGTGGCCTTCCGGCTCCGGGGTTCTCCTATCCATGAAAAAAATCAGTAAATATTTTTGCTCGATCCGAAAAACTGTATTTCTACACAAAAATAACACAAAGGGTAATTCTGCTGAAAACAACATCACTCTGGGTTAGCTTTATCCAAATTATGCAAGTTGGAGGGAAAAAACATAGCAAAAGTGGTCGAGAAAATAGGTACGTTTGAGACGTATCAGCTCCCCCAAGCTTAGCTCATTGCTTGCCTTCAAGTAATTCAGTTGACAAACTGATGTGCCAAAGGAAACTTTAACGATCACTTTTGTTATTTTTGGGCATAGAAATTTAGTCCATGATACTTTTACAAACATCATATAAAATCCTCATGAATAACAAAAACTTAGTAACCATATTTGTCATGCAAATATTCCAACCAACTAGAAAGTTATAATAATTCATCTCAAATGTCAATAGATTCAAATGAGAATAATGTAAATATGGTAACTTGGTATTATGCAAGTATTTTTGAGAAGAAAACATAAATGCAAGACATCAATGAAGTTCAAGCGGTGACTAGATAATTGTGATTTAGTATAAAGCATCATATTCATACATCACATTATGTTACTTAGACAGAATGGATATTAAACTAAGAATGATAAATTTGCTCTCTGAGTAGGAGCTCTAGGAAAGTGATGACTCAACATAAAAATAAATAGAAACACCCTTCACAGAGGGAAGCAAGGACTAACATGTGCTAGAACTTATGTGCTTGAAAACAAAAACAAAAACAATTTTGAGAGGTGTACGCTTATGTCAATAGTTTTACAGTGCCGAAATTCATTATCTTCCATGCTAACACTTATTTTAGAGTTTTGAGAGTGGTTCCTGTGCTTAACACATCCTCCCCGCCTTACATACACAAACCATGGCTAGCCAAATTCACGGGTGCATGCCAACTTTCAACTTTTCATGGAGGAGTGTCCTTTTTTTATTTTATTATTTGGGACCGGACATCTCTTAATACCAAATTAAATGAGCACATTATTCATGCACATGAAAAGAAAAAGGAAAAAAGAACATCGTCTAACATGGAATATAACAATCCTCTTTGACTGTTTCCCATGAGCTGTTTACAGACACACAAAATAGAAGATGTTGAAAGCATAAGCCTAGCACATGAAAATTTACATGGAATGGCGGAGGAATGCCATTATAGTTATGTATAGTGGACTCTTTATGGCGTAAACTTGAATAAAGATTTTGAATGCACATGCAGTATTCGCACTTAGTACATGCGAAGGCTACCAATAGATTGGGAAGCGACAAACTAGAGAGCATATTTATCATAATCATGCATTTTGTATAACCAAGAATTAAGCGATAATATGGAGATAATTTTGATTTTGACATCCATAGGTATTGATTTTTTGCGAAACCAAAAACATGTAGAAAACAGGAACTGGCACTGGGCACTAGATTAATAAGTTAGTCCATAAAAATAATATAAAAGTGCATCAAAACCATATAGAATTGATGTAAATATAGCATGAATACTTCATAAATTATGGATATGTTGGAGACGTATCACTTGTCAAAGAAGCAACTTAGTTTTACCTATTTATCTTTTTCATTCCTAGATCTCGGGGCGAGATCTCTTATAAGTGGGGGAGAGTTGTAACAATCCAAGAGCAAGACCTTCCATTTATGTAATGTTATCAACTTGGATGCTATGTTGGTGTTTGTCCTATTTTAATTTTGCATCATGGCATCAACTCCACATCTTGTGATGTTTGTTTTCTTTCATTGATCGTGAGGTTTGCAACTTCCACTTCTTGTCTTGATCCTTCCAATAAGTTCATGCTCTACTTCACTTATTCCCAAACCCACTTACAACTTCTTTAAACCTCAAGCACAACCACCATCAAGCTTACACCCAAGTTTCCAAAACCCCCAAGAGCAAATTTCTTCTTTCTTATTTTACTTTATTTATTTGAGATGCAATTCCACTTCTTCCATTGATGTCCAACTTTTTCCCATAAATCATAATTATTATGTTGGGCCACCATCTTAAGTTGCAACCCATTTAGAGTTCATTTGAATGGGTTTTCAAATTCAGACATATTGAATTTAATTCAACATGTTTAGTTTTTTACTTGCTCCAAAAATCCTCAAGCCAATTTTATAAAATCCACCATATTTCTCTGAGTCCACGGAAATATGTCCCATGTGGAAATTCCCTCTCTACCACACTTGTTGTTTCTCTCCAAGTTTCTGTCTACAGAAAAAGAAAAGAGAAAGCCTGGGAGAGAGAGAAGGCCTAGTGCGGCAGCAGTCAGCCCACCAACCCCCTCTAAAACTTTTCTCATCGGTGAAGCAGTATAGTAGAGCTAAGTATTTCCATCCGTGAGAACCAAGGTTTATCGAACCAATAGTAGAATCACGCACAGCCTCGTGAACAACACCTGCACACACAAAAGCAAATACTTGCAGCCAACGCGGGCAAGAGGGTTGTCAATCCCCTTGAACTTGCAAGGATTAAATCTTGTATAGGCAAAAGTATAAATTGCAAAACAAAAGAAAAGTAAATAAATTGGATCAAGGTATTTTTAGGTTTTTAATATGTTTAAAGTAGACCCGGGGGCCATAGTTTTCACTAGAGGCTTCTCTCTCGAACGCATAGCATACGGTGGGTAAACAAATTACTGTTAGGAAATTGATAGAAAAGCGCATAGTTATGACGTTATTGATGGCAATAATCATGTATATAGGCATCACGTTCGTGACAAGTAGACCGACTCCTGCCAGCATCTACTACTATTACTCCACCAATCGACCGCTATCCAGCATGCATCTATGGTATTAAGTTCATGACAAACAGAGTAATGCTTTAAGCAAGATCACATGATGTAGACAAAGTAAACTCAATCAATATGAATAGAACCCATCGTTTTATCCTAAATGGCAACAATACAAATACGTGTCTTGTCCCCTACTTTGTCACTGGGATATAGAGCACCGCAAGACTGAACCCATTACAAAGCACCTCTCCCGCTGAAGATAAATCAATCTAGTTAGCCAAACCAAACGGATAGATCGGAGAGAAATACAAAGCTATAACAATCATGCATAATAAAGTCTAGAAAAGACTCAATTACTTTCAATGAATAATCTGATCATAAACCCACAATTCATTGGATCCCAACAAACACACCACAAAAGAAGATTACATCGAATAGAACTCCAAAGAGATCGAGGAGAACATTGTATTGAAGATCAAAGAGAGAGAAGAAGCCATCTAGCTACTAGCTATGGAACCGTAGGTCTGCAGTGAACTACTCACACATCATCGGAAGGGCAGCAAGGTTGATGTTGAAGCCCTCCGTGATCGATTCCCCCTCCGGCAGATTACAGGAAATGGCCTCCAGATGGGATCGTGGAAGAACAGAGGCTTGCGACTGCGAAAAAGTTATATCGTCTTGTGTTCTGTCGGTTTGGGAATATATGTGAATTTATAAGCTTGGAATTAGGTCAAATGGAGCTGCGTGGGGCCCACAAGCTCATGGGGCGCGCCTACCCCCCTGGGGCGCACCCCTCGAGCTTGTGGCTCTCTCATATCTCGTCTGGTCCCCTCCCAAAGCTTCTCGGGTCCCTTCTGGTCCAAAAAAATTAATCTAAAGATTTTTTCCATTTGGACTTTATTTGATATTGATTTTCTGAAAAGCCAAAAACATGCAAAAAACAGGAACTGGCACTGGGCACTGGGTTAATAGGTTAGTCCCAAAAAATGATATAAAATAGCATACAATTGCATATAAAGCATCAAAGATTGATAATATAATAGCATGAAACAATCAAAAATTATATATACGTTGGAGACGTATCAGCATCCCCAAGCTTAATTCCTGCTCGTCCTCGAGTAGGTAAATAATAAAAACAGAATTTTTTATGTTGAATGCTACCTAACATGTGTATCATGTAATCTCTTTACAGTATAAATATTGTGAAACGATGAAGTAACAATATTAATATAATAATATCCAGGAATATAAGAAGCATAATCATTAAACTTTCAAAATATATGATCCTTAACGAATGTTATCCCCACTCATTTTATCATGTTAGCATGGCATGACTCCGCCTTCACCGCATAAATATAAATAATGAGCACCCCGGTGTTAAACCAGGCAATTGGATCGTACTTCTAATGCACTTCAGCATTTTCAACTTCACGCAATACATGAGCATGAGCCATGGATATAGCACTATAGGTGGAATAGAATGCGGTGGTAGAGATCAATAGGAGAAGTCAAAAGGAAGAAAGTCTCTCATCAACTTGGCGGATCAATGGACTATGGAGATGTCCATCTATCGATATCAATGCGAGGAGTAGGGATTGCCATGCAACGGATGCACTAAGAGCTATAAGTGTATGAAAGCTCGACTGAAACTAAGTGGATGTGCATCCAACTTGCTTGCCCGTGAAGACCTCGGGCATTTGAGGAAGCCCGTCATCGGAATATACAAGCCAAGTTCTATAACGAAAAATTCCCACTAGTATATGAAAGTGACAACATAGGAGACTCTCTATATGAAGAATAAGGTGCTACTCTTAAGCACAAGTGTGGAAAAGGATAGTAACATTGCCCCTTCTCTCTTTATCTCTCATTTTTAGTCTCCATCATCCTTTCCTCACTGGGACAATGCTCTAATAATGACGATCATCACACTTTTATTTACTTACAACTCGATATTACAATTCGATAAAACTAGAACAATATGACTCTATATGAATGCCTCTGGTAGTGTACCAAGATGTGCAATGATCTAGCGTAACATGTATAATAATGATGAATGGTGGTTGTGCCACAAATATCATGTCAGCTCTATATGATCATGCAAAGCAATATGATGATGAACACACAAGTCATGTGATGGAACGGTGGAAGTTGCATGGCAATATATCTCGGAATGGCTATGGAAATGCCATAATAGGTAGGTATGGTGGCTGTTTTGAGGAAGATATAAGGAGGCTTATGTGTGATAGAGCGTATCTTATCACGTGGTTTGGATGCACCGGCGAAGTTTGCACCAACTCTTGATGTGAGATCGGGCAATGCACGGTACCGAAGAGGCTAGCAAATTGCGGAAGGGTGAGAGTGCGTATAATCCATGGACTCACATTAGTCATAAAGAACTCACATACTTATTGTAAAGCCTATTAGCCCTCGAAGCAAAATACTACTCGCATGCCCCTAGGGAGGAGGTTGGTAGGAGTTAACCATCGCGCACCCCCGATTTATAACAGCACTCAAGGATTTCATTTCAGACATAAAAATGCTCAAACCTCCCCACCATGCCATGACCAACACTTAGATGAGAAGTTAATAACCTGCTTTATTACCGATATTTCTACTAACCAATGAACATGAACCAATATCCTTTCATATTATGACATCAATATTATTAAACCATACGTTTCATATTTAGTGATCTACATGAAAGTTTTTATTATATCCCCCTTGGATACCTATCCTTTTTGGACTAGTCTTATAACATGTGCATATTGCCATTACTATTTATTAGAATCTCAAAAAGATTTAAGTGAAGCATGAGAGTGCAATCATTTCTATAAAATATAACCACCGTCGTGCTCTAAAAGATATAAGTGAAACACTAGAGCAACTGCCTCGCTCAAAAGATATAAGTGAAGCACATAGAGTATTCTAACAAATCACGATAAATGTGTGTCCCTCTCAAATAGGTGTGTCCAGCAAACAATGATTGTGGCAAACTAAAAGAAAACAAAGAAAAGAAAACTATGGCACAAGACGCTCCAAGTAAAACTCATATCATGTGATGAATAAAAATGTAGCTCTAAGTAAGTTACCGATAGATTGTAGACGAAAGAGGGGATGCCATCCGGGGCATCTCCAAGCTTAGACGCTTGGGTATTCCTTGAATATTACCTTGGGGTGCCTTGGGCATCCCCAAGATTAGGGTCTTGCCACTCCTTATTCCTTCATCCATCGTAATCTCACCCAAAACTTGAAAACTTCAGCACACAAAACTCAACAGAAACTTCATGAGACCCGTTAGTATAATAAATCAATCATCCACTTTAGGTACTGTTATAAACTCATTCATAATTGTTCTTGCATAAAACCTACTATATTCTAACTCTTCCATGACTTATACCCCCCGATATAATCCATAGTTTCATTAAAACAAGCACACTATGCAATAAAAATAGAATCTGTCTAAAACAGAACAGTACGTAATGGCAGAATATTATCCATACTTCCGTAACTCCAAAAATTCTGAAAACTTAGGAAAACTTAAACAAATTGTATCCCAATAGTGTGTAAAATTTCAGATTTTTCTGACGTTCCAGTATAGAATGTAAATTCCAGAACTGGGTGCAAAACTTTCTGTTTTCAAACAGCATCAATTATACTATCATCCAAATCATCCCAAAGGCATTACTTGGCACAAACACTAATTAAAAGATAAAAACACAATCATAACAGTAGCTAAATTTTTGTGACTCAAGAAAATAAAAATTGCAATGAAGATAAATATTGGGTTGCCTCCCAACAAGCGCTATTGTTTTATGCCCTTAGCTAGGCATAATGCATAGTTTCAAGTATTGCCATCCTTCGTTTTAATCACCCTAGATGGGCTTTTCTCAAAAATGAGAGGCTATTTATGCTTCCCACAAATCTCCGAAGAAGAAGCAATCTTATTATCTAAAGTGTCAAGCCCTTTATTGTAAATAGTAAGAAGGGAATTCATGCGATTGAGATTCGAGCTAAGGGTTTTGAGTGGTTCATTAGACTTTTGCAACTCAACCAATTTTTTATGCATATCCCCTAGTTTTTCTAGGATTTGGATTCCTTCTTGAGTATAATTAAATCCCTTCTGTGGGGGTGGAGTTCCTACTATCCCTTCTATTATTTCATAAGCAGTATTAGCATCACTTTCAATAAAATTTCCTTTAGTGGCAAAATCCAAAAGTTGTCTATTAGGCATAGTGAGACCCACATAAAAGTTCTTGAGCAAGATTTTTATATCACCTTTTAAGGAACAGATACAATAAGATTTCATTATTCTAAACCAAGCATCTTTTAAATTTTCTCCTTATTTCTGTTTGAAGTAAAGAACCTCAAAATCAGGAGACAGTGGAGAGATGGACATGGTGACGAAGCAAGCAAACGGGCAAACAGAAATATTTTCGTTTTTTTTATTTTTAGACAAGTGGGGGAGATGAAAAAGAGAGGCAAATAAAAAGGCAAATAAAAAGTAGAGCAAGTAGATGATAGTTTGAGTGAAGGTACTTGATAGGTTTTGATGATATCTCCCCGGCAACGGTGCCAGAAATTCTTTCTGCTACTTGTGAGCTGCGTTGGGATTTTCCCCGAAGAGGAAGGGTGAAGCAGTACAGTAGACATAAGTATTTCCCTCAGTGAGAACCAAGGTTTATCGAACCAATAGGAGAATCACGCAAAGCCTCGTGAACAGCACCTGCACACACAAAAGCAAATACTTGCAGCCAACGCGGGCAAGAGGGTTGTCAATCCCCTTGAACTCGTTACTTGCAAGGATTAAATCTTGTATAGGCAAAAGGTATAAATTGAAAAAGAAAAGAAAAGAAAATAAATTGGAGCAAGGTATTTTTAGGTTTTTAATATGTTTAAAGTAGACCCGGGGGCCATAGTTTTCACTAGAGGCTTCTCTCTCGAATGCATAGCATATGGTGGGTAAACAAATTACTGTTGGGCAATTGATAGAAAAGCGCATAGTTATGACGCTATTCATGGAAATGATCATGTATATAGGCATCATGTCAGTGACAAGTAGACCGACTCCTGCCTGCATCTACTACTATTTCTCCAGCAATCGACCGCTATCCAGCATGCATCTATGGTATTAAGTTCATGACAAACAGAGTAACGCTTTAAGCAAGATGACATGATGTAGACCAAGTAAACTCAATCAATATGAATAGACCCCATCGTTTTACCCTTAATGGAAACAATACAAATACGTGTCTTGTCCCCTACTTTGTCACTGGGATATAGAGCACCGCAAGACTGAACCCATCACAAAGCACCTCTCCCGTTGAAGATAAATCAATCTAGTTGGCCAAACCAAACGGATAGATCGGAGAGAAATACAAAGCTATAACAATCATGCATAATAAAGTCCAGAAAAGACTCAATTACTTTCAATGAATAATCTGATCATAAACCCACAATTCATTGGATCCCAACAAACACACCGCAAAAGAAGATTACATCGAATAGAACTCCAAAGAGATCGAGGAGAATATTGTATTGAAGATCAAAGAGAGAGAAGAAGTCATCTAGATACTAGCTATGGACCCGTAAGTCTATGGTGAACTACTCACACATCATCGGAAGGGCATCAAGGTTGATGTTGAAACCCTCCATGATCGATTCCCCCTCTGGCAGATTACCGAAAAAGGCCTCCAGATGGGATCGCGGAAGAACAGAGGCTTGCAGTGGCGGAAAAGTTATATTGTCTTGCGTTCTGTTGGTTTGGGAATATATGTGAATTTATAGGCATGGAATTAGGTCAAACGGAGCTGCGTGAGGCCCACAAGCTCAGGGGGGGCGCCTACCCCCCTGGGGCGCGCCCTTCGAGCTTGTGGCTCGCTTGTATCTTGTTTGGTCCCCTGTCGAAGCTTCTAGGGTCCCTTCTGGTCTAGAAAAAATTAATCTAAAGATTTTTTTCCATTTGGACTTTATTTGATATTTATTTTCTGAAAAGCCAAAAACAAGCAAAAAACATGAACTGGCACTGGGCACTGGGTTAATAGGTTAGTCCCAAAAATGATATAAAATAGCATATAATTGCATATAAAGCATCCAAGATTGATAATATAATAGCATGAAACAATTAAAAATTATAGATATGTTGGAGACGTATCACACACCTAGCTTCTCCTTCCTCTCGCCTCCTTCGCCCTTATCTCTTCGCCATCCTGCGCCAGCCACTCAATTCCCGTTCTTCCCCCTCCTGCAAGGTAAGTGTTTCCCTAGATCTCACCTACCCCGACAAAATGGCAAGTTCCCGAGGGCGCATGGAGCACCATTGTCGGTTCTAAATCCGACGTATCTCGTAGTAGGGGTCCTAAGCTAGGCGTCTTGGAGCGATGGTAACATGGACACGGGATTTTACCCAGGTTCGGGCTCTCTCGAAGAGATAATACCCTACGTCCTGCTTTTGATTGTATTCATATGGGTGTAGTATAGAGTACATGTATCTACCACGAGATTGTTCTAATGAATATGAGTTGACCTATCGACTAGCCTGGCCTCGGTTTATATATGCACTAGAGGCCTAGGATAACAAGAGTCCTAGTCGGCTACGTCGGTGGAGAGTAGTCCTTGTCTTGATCACCAAGTCTTGTGGAATCTTCTTTGTATGCATCATGGGCTGCCCGAAGTGGCCCATGAGTGAACCGCCATGGGGTCCTCGGCCCGATCCACCTGGTCGGGAGACGACGTGATGAGTACCCCCTAGTCCAGGACACCGTTAGTAGCCCCCTGAACCGGTCTTCAAGTTGGGGACACTCCTCGGTTCTCCCGAGCTGTTCTTCGTCTTCGGTCGTCGGTCTTGAAAACTGGTTCAACAAATATTCTCATCTCCGGTCTCGAAAATCACCGAGGTGTATCCGAAGAGTTCACACGTCGGGTATCCGAGGAGCCCCTTTAGGTTCTTGGCCTTTATCAATGCCTTGTTATTTTTACGCCGCACCTCGGGTCCAAAGTTTTTTCCCGTGCAGCGGTGTCCTCTTGCAGCCGAGCTCCAACGCTGGACTGCTTCCGAGGTATCTTTTTGGAGCCGAGCTCCAATGCTGGTCTACATCCGAGGTGTCATAGGTTACCTCGGTCCGAAAAAGTTGAAGGAGTTCAGCCGAGCTTAATGCCGGAAATGTCCTCTAGGGAGCCAGCCACTTGCATCTAAGCTCTATGCCGGACTGCTTCCGAGGTGGTGCACCACCTCGGCCGTGGGTTGATTTTTATGGATTTTTTTTATTGGTGCAATTTATTCTCTACCGAGATATATAGCCAGTAGCACTCAAGGTGTGTGTCGGCCTAAAATCCGAGATGCACCTGAAGGAAAACATGAAACTGTTGATCCCAGTAGCCCCTGAGACTCAGGTCGATTCGCAAAATCGGCCTGAGGATCAACTCCTTGCTCGGCAGCATACTTAGGAACGGAAACATGGTGTGCAACAGTTCCCAAGACTCAGGATGGGTGCGGCCGACCAACCTGAGGATCGTAATCTCCTCGGAAACTATTTTGCACTTTGTAAATTGTCTACATTTGAATCGTCAATGCAGTAGCCCCCGAGCCACTGGTCGGGTGGCAACACCAGATCAGGGGATCGATGTAACCCGTTAATGGCTTTTAAGTGAGAAGCGCGAAGCCCAGTAGCCCCCGAGCCTTAGTTTGGGTAAGGGTGGCCGAATTAAGGATCGATATCCGGAGTAAATTGACTTTAGTCATAATTTATGTGTAATGATTCTATGTATCCAAGTACTTTACATCATTAATGCTCAGATCCGTATTGTACAAAACTTTGTTGACCGACCATCGGCTTCAACCTCCTCGGCCAGTAGCCAAGGAGTGTTTTCCTACTTTATAAAGCCTTTATAAGGGCAAAGATTGACGGAAAACAAGGCAATCCGGCCATACGGTTTTATAAACAGAGATACGCGGAGAGATATGTTATATTACTATTTAACGTAAGAAACATCTTCCGGGAAAAATAGTTCCTTTAGAGGTTCCTTTTCGCAGGTTATCATGCTAACCATGATTATGCAACTTCACCTCCGATCTAAGTGGGAGAAAATAGTGAAGATTAATTCGGGGAAATTCCCGAAGTATTTGGCTTTAAAAAACCAAGATTTTCACTTCCGTCGTTGCCGACCAATTATGTTCTTGAGATTGCTAGCTTTCGGCTTCACCTAGTCTGAGGTACTAACCCAGATAACCCGGTAGTATCAATCACAGAGGTGCTCCCTTTACCCCCTAGCCGAACAATCAGGAACGTAGGGGGTAATCACAGGAGCCAGGCAACCCATCTTGGCCAGATCTCAAGTCAAATTGATGCATATTGTGGCTTTATAACGATTTATGGGAAGGCAGCGCTTGTATATTGAATACAAATGCTAAGAATACGTCCGACTCTCCAGGAGTCCCAAAGTAACCGCGCCGAGGTGCCTCAAGGAGCCCCTGGTACGGTATGGTTTATTGGACTCTTTTATATGTCCGAAGTGTTTTATACCAAAAACTCGAGGTTAGGATTGCATAGTTTTTTCAAAGACGGCCGAACTGCTTTTCTATTAGTGACCTCGGACAAGCTGAACACTTGTATGAAAGCAAGCTGATCGGCCGATTGAATTTGCGCATGTTTGTGGTAGTCAGCTTTTAAGCTGTATTTTGCAGCTTTATGCTATATGTTATTTTGACTCCGTTGCGACTGTTTATAATTTGAAAGTGGCCCATCGTCGGCTTCCACCCCTTTGTAGATGCTATGCAGGGTGTTTCCGCAATAACAAGACAACCCTTAGCCGACGTCTCGGTGCCTGGAGGTGGTTATGTTAGCGAAAACGAGGCAATCAGATATATAGGCTTTATAACTTTCACTTAGTCATAGGAGCTTGACTGTGGGGGCAAGTAACTAGCCCTCCGGTGTTTGGAGTGTTCGGGTGTGCCGAGGTGCAGCTCGGCAGGGAAGTTGCCGAACTACGGGTCAGAAAAGATTTCCCGATCCGAATTATTATGCACGGCACCTCGGTCAAGAGGATGTCCCGCCTCTTGGAAAAAAACATGCAAATAGGTTAAAAGCTTCATAAGCTCGGAAAACCAAAAAACTTACATAAAACCTTACGTCTAGATTAAATCAAGTTTTCTGGTGCCAATCCGAAATTGGTCTTAAAATTAATTTGTGCTTCTGTCGTGCTTTAACATGATACGTTGGATCTCCAGACTTCAAGCGGGTCAGCCTTTGGCTTCAACCTCCCATCCCGAAGGCGGAGTGTTTCTTAGGGCAGTTTAGCAAACTAAACTCGAGCGGCTTTAGAGAGAAACCAGGCAACCCGGCTATTGACCACACACTCGTGTCGGGAAAAGGAGTAGTAGAAAAAGACTTTGCAACGATCAAGAAGAAAACACATTTATTATAAAACGACTCATATAAATTTAAGAGCCCCCAGTTAACATGGGTAAAGGGAGTGTTTTTAACAAACAGAGTTTTTAACAAACTAAGTGTTTAACTAATAACTTGTCTATTTAACACAAAAGTATAATGCTTGGTTGAACCAAACAAAAATTGAAAATTGAAAAAAGTTAAGCATGAAAGCGACTTAGCTAGTTAATGTGCTCGGTGTTGATGACGTAGTCCGGGCTTGCAACGGGTCGAGATCCCAGCCCCCAATCCGGTCTTGGGGTGGCCGAGCAAAGAGCTCGACTGATGAAGTGGCAGCACAAAACTGCCGATGTGCCGAGGCGAAGCCCCTGGTCCAGCCGAGGAGACAGAGTAGGTCGGTAGGGTGACGCCGGAGTAGGTCGCTGAAGTAAAGGCGAAGCCCCTGGTCCAGCCGAGGTAACGGAGCAGGTCGGTAAGGTGACGTTGTAGCCCTATGCCAACCGAGGCGTCGAAGCAGGTCGGCGTGGTGGACATCGGCTTGAAGAAGCAACGGCGTGGCGATGCCGACGCAGGTCGGAACTTGTGACGCGGTCAATGCCGGCTTGAGAAGTGACCGTGCGGCGATGCTAGCGCGCCCGACCCGTACAATCCGTAAGGTGACGATGTTATCTTGACGATCATTAGGGAGAGCGGTGCCGAACTGTTGGTCGGCTCGCCGAGGTGATGATCCAAGGTGGTTGTCGTCGGCTCGATGGAGCGACGGCGCAGTCGATGTTGGCGCAGGACGGTAGCCGTGGAGCAACGTGGTCGGGCCGGTTTGACATCGGCGCGACGGTGAAGATCGCCTCGGAAAAGGCTCAAAATTTGTGGGCACGTGTTTGAGAACAACACATAATACCCTAGAAAAAAATTCCTTCAAAAAGGATGTCCAATATCCCGTTCATGAAGAAAGATGAATTCGGGTCGGATTCGTTTTCGTGCAGGAAACAGATCCGAAAATTGAAGCACTCCTCGGACTGTTCCCGGAGTTTGAACGGTCGGATCGAGCTGAAATTTCGAGGGATGGTAGATGTAGGAATTCCGCAGCCGATCAATGGTTGGATCTTCCAAAGGATGTCCGAGCTGGACGCTGGATTCCTCGCCCTAAACTTGTCAAGATTTGACAGGGCTCCGGTATATCGTAGATCGCCGGAGTTTGCTCCATCAGAATATGATGAAATTTTACGGGGTCATTATAGACTCAATTCCGCACAATTCCACCAAAGGATTCATCAAAACGATGCTCGAGGAGGCGGTGACGGTGAACGCGAATCTGCTGTCCAGAAAAAACTGCATGATCCCGCGAGATCAATGTTGACGTTGAGCCCCCGAGCACCATGAACGATTTTTCCATGATCCCGGATGAGATCGGAGTTTGATGATGATGAAAGTATCCGTCCGATCTTGATGATCCGACATGGAGCGCATTCCTCGGTCCAGCTAAGGTCACCCGTTGAGCCGGCAACGAAGATGCCGACATCGACAATAAAGGTCGGTTCCGATGCGTAGATCGCGTCGGAGACGATCTGAATTCCCATCGCACCGCGGCAACTATCAGCAGGCTCTCAATGAAAGCACAAGTGTCGGTTCTAAATCCGTCATATCTCGTAGTAGGGGTCCTAAGCTAGGCGTCTTGGAGCGATGGTAACATGGACACCGGATTTTACCCACGTTCGGGCTCTCTCGAAGAGATAATACCCTACATCCTGCTTTTGATTGTATTCATATGGGGTGTAGTACAGAGTACATGTATCTACCACGAGATTGTTCTAATGAATATGAGTTGATCTATCGACTAGCCTGGCCTTGGTTTATATATGCACTAGAGGCCTAGGATAACAAGAGTCCTAGTCGGCTACGTCGGTGGAGAGTAGTCCTTGTCTTGATCACCAAGTCTTGTGGAATCTTCTTTGTATGCATCATGGGCTGCCCGAAGTGGCCCATGAGTGAACCGCCATGGGGGTCCACGGCCCGATCCACCTGGTCGGGAGACGACGTGATGAGTACCCCCTAGTCCAGGACACCGTCAACCATCATGTTCAGGAGCTTCGCACGCTTCGACTCCTTTCCCTGCTACACAGACGCCAAGCTGGAGTCCTTCCTCGTGACGGCTTCTTCCTCTCATTTGCCTACGGCCGTTGCCGCTTCTTCCCCAACTTCGGTCGACTCTGGTAACCTCCCGTTTCTCCCTGCATCGTTTTCCCCTACATTTGTGTCCTGCATCATTGGATTTGTCACGTGCACGGTCATGTAGCCGGCGCTCCTCTGGTAGCCTATGGTTCGGTCCTCTGCATCACTGCACTCGCGAGGTCACATAGGACGTTTTAAGTGCTTTTGTTTCATCTTTGCATGCTCCACGCGTAGATCCATGAGCTCCCGAGCACATTCCCAACTCCGACGTTTCACCGGCGTCGTCTCCATCAACATTTGGGGCCACATTTGGTTGTTGAGGTTGCGGGTTTACACGTTGCACCGAACGGACCCACTCACGCATCGCGGGGACATCGGAATCACACTACGACGAATGCTTCGCCGTGGATTTGGTCATTGCTGACCAGATGCTCCGCTTCCTCTGTTTTTTGTTGAACGTGAGCTCACATCGTTCGTTGGATCTGTTTTGGATGGCCTGGATTAGAAGTAACTTACTAATTTGTTGGCTTCGCACGTGTCGTTGCTATTAGTCGCTGACTTGCGGGCACTTCTTGTCAGGCTTGGGTCAAGCTCGAAAAGCCACATGCCAGCTCCCTACACAAACACACTTACCAACGCAGTGGCCTGGGCCACAACGTTTCATCTGATCGATCGCGGGTTCGAGTCCCGCCGAGTGCACTCCAAGACAAAGAGCCCATATTTTTCCCTTATATCTCCAGCTGACATGTGCCCCCCCCCCTTGGACCCACCTGTCACCCACCCACCCACACACACACACACACATTCCACGCACACACACTGGCCACATGGCACCCTGGCCTACTAGTCATACTCGGTGGCTAGCTGGATGTGGGAGCCCATAGCATTTTCGTTATTTTATTTTTCTGTTTTGATTTTCTTTCCGAATTAAACTCTTTTCTGAATGTTCATGATTTTCTTGATTCACTAATTCAACAAAAAACTTGCATGATTTAAGATCTGCCTAATCCAAACTTTAACATAGGCATATTATATATGTAAATGGGGTACAAAAATCCATTAAATCTGAATATGCATTTTTTTAAGTTTTTTGAGCATGCTAAATTACAGGATCAGTGCACCTTTACATTTTAGTTCCCATCATTTGCCAAATTCACAAGTTTTCCATACTTGCATGGATTTGGGTAAATGATATATGTTTCGTGACCAGAAACTTGCAATGTTTCTGTTGGTTGTCTTTGTTTTCACACTTGAACAAACTTATTTCATTTATGCATCAAATTTTCAACAATGCCCCTACACTTTCTTCCTATCATATCTTGCACATCTTTTATCCAATCCCTATGAATTTTATATGCTTTAGAGCCCCTGAACCGGAACAAGTTAATGAAGAAGATCTTCCCACCGACAGAGAAAAGGAGCAGCCACAAGAAGCAGCTTACACCACCTACACAGACCTTTACAGTCTCCAGGGCTCCATCAATGACAAGAGCAACCTCGCTATGTCCCTTCAAGACACCTCTGTCTACATGAACACCAGCTTCTCCAACTGGAGCCAAGGATGGCCTCCAAACCAGCCGCCGCCACAATGATCACACCGGTTTGGGCTTGCAAAATCTTAAGTTTGGGGGAGGTCACTACCATGTCTACATCAAGATGTGGCGGTGTCATTTTTAGTAAGTTGTAAAGAGGTTGTACTTCAGCTCGCTGAGCTTCAAACACTCATGTTGGTTTGTTCCAAAACTTTGCTTTTTATTTTCTTTCATTTTCCTTTTTGCCATTTGTGATTTTTTGTTTGCAAGTTAGCTTTGAAAACCCCAAAAGCCAAAAATAGAATAAGTTTTGCTTTGCTCTTTTCTTTTGCCTTAGGATTTTGTTTGCATTCTTATTTATATTTCAGAGGAGTTGATCTACGCCGGACAACGAGGAATGCAAGCTTAAGGAAGAGAAGTGTGAACATTCATGATCGTGAAGGTATGTCAAACGACTCCCGTCTTTTGCACTTGAAATGCTAGAATAGATGTAGTAGTAGTTTGTGTGATATGTGCTAGTCGGAGTAAGTCTTGATAGTTAAAACAAATGTTTTGTTCTAGTAGCTGAAATAATTTTGTAGCATTTGTTCTGTTTAATCGAGATAACCAAGACTTGTCGTGGGATTGTTTTTAAAAGAAAGTGATCTTAACCAAGAATAACCATGCACAAGAGAAAGACTTCAAAGACTTGGGTGTTGAGAAAATTTGTAGAGAAGATGATGTTAGAGATAGTCAACCCCATATTGTTAATTTTAATAGACTCAATAGCACTTTTTGGATTAAATTATCTAGAGGAACTTAGTTGAAGGGTGAATTAGATTATGCCAAAAATATGTGTTGTATGCTTACATGGTGCTTCAGCTTCTCGCTGGTGTCATGGCTCTGCTGCTATATGCACGTGTACGTGTGTAAATGTGGCTTTGTCACCTTTCTTGATGTTATGCTGAGAACTCCGCTAGCCAATGAACGATCCACCAGAGTTTCAGCTCGGATTTCAGCTATGAGTTTGTTACCGTACGTAGTGGCAACACTACATCACATATTATCCAGCTTTCTCTTGAATGTGTGTGTGTATGTGGTAAATAACGGGTACTGATCACAAGAGCTCGAAAGAGACAACATATTGTTCCATAGTTCCCAAAATTAAGCCACTGTGAAATCTTATACATGATCACTTATTTGGCATAATCTTGTCAGGTGACAACAAAAGTTTCAGCAAACAATGATTGAAACTAAGTGCTTGAGAGCCTTGATGATGATACATTTGTGGGTGTGTTAGCGAGTTACTCTAGAATCATGTTGTCTTTACATACCTTTCACTCCCTAATTTATGTTTTCAATGTTCAAGAAAGAAATACTCTTCCGTGCATTCCCGGCAAGCAAGTGTTAACTAGACGAAATAGACTTAAGTGCTACCATGTTATTTTATCTAGTTGAGCAAGAACTTTGAGTTGACTTTCTTGCCTTCACTAACACTTGCATAATAACCATGTCACCGCTACAGCTATACTAAGTTTTCAGGTCAAGAAGTGGAGGGCTATCTAGGCCTACCGATTGTAAGTGATCCAAAACCTTCTTGTTATTTAAGTTTAAACAACTGAGTTCCTTATGATTCGGATTTCTCTCTATGTTGCTCGAGGAAGGTCAAGTTTAAGCTTGCGGGAGTTGATGAGTGTTATTTTTACACTCCTCTAAACTGAGTTTAAACCGAAATATTTCATTAAAAACAAGATATTCACTCTGATATTGCCACTAATGACATCCAATCTTTATTTTGTTTCCACAGGAGATGGTCTATTTATTGACGAAATCAAGCCAATACATGGAAAGGTGTAAAGTGGAGATAGAGGAGATCAAGTGGGAGGCACAGCAGAGGCGTCAGAATAGAAGACGACATTCCATACGACCGTGCCCGCTTGTATGGGCAGTCGTATGGACTTCCAATGGAGGCGCCCGATCCACCTGAACAACCTTTATAAAGGGCCCGACACAAATGAGCAACAGATCATCGCAAAACAAGCCAGTCATCGTCATCTTCACAGTAGCCATCTCCATCAACCCTAGCCGCCGCCATTTCCCATCTCCATAGCCACAACCTTCACCACCACCATAGTTCCCAGCCATCTAGCCATACTTGTAATCGTGTATCACACACGGCATCCATTGTAAGACATATTAGCAATCAATCAATCTTCATGATGTGTTCTTTGATGAGTTCTTCGTGTGATCTGATCTCCATGTGTAAGTAATTCGCTAAGGTCATGGATTGAGGCAAGGGCCTTGCTACCTGATACGTCTCTGTCATATCTACTTTTCCAAACACTTTTGCTCTTGTTTTGGACTCTAATTTGCATGATTTGAATGAAACTAACCCGGACTGACACTGTTTTCATCAGAACTACCATGGTGTTGTTTTTTGTGCAGAAATAAAAGTTCTTGGAATTGGACGAAACTTTTTGGAGATTTTTTATGGAATAAATAAAAAATACTGGAGCCAAGATCCACTGGAGGGGGGCCACCTGCTGCCCACGAGGCACCAGGGTGCGCCACCCCCCTGGCGCGCCCTGGTGGCTTGTGGGGCCCACGTGGCTCCGCTGACCCTAATCTCAGGCCTATAAATTCACAATTCCAAAGAAAAAAATAGAGAGGAAGTTTCATCACGTTTCACGATACGGAGCCGCCGCCACCTCCTGTTCTTCATCGGGACGCCAGATCTGGAGTCCGTTCGGGGCTCCGGAGAGGGGGATCTTCCGTCATCGTCATCATCAACCACCCTCCATCACCAATCTCATGATGCTCACCACTGAGAGTGAGTAATTCCTTCGTAGGCTTGCTGGACGGTGATGGGTTGGATGAGATTTATCATGTAATCGAGTTAGTTTTGTTAGGGCTTGATCCCTAGTATACACTATGTTCTGAGATTGATGTTGCCTTGACTTTGTTATGCTTAATGCTTGTCACTAGGGCCCGAGTGCCATGATTTCAGATCTAAACCCTTTATGATTTCATGAATATATTTGTGTTCTTGATCCGATCTTGCAAGTTATACGCACCTGCTATGTGTTATGATCCGTATACCCCAAGGTGACAATAATTGGGATTCTTTCCGGTGATTACCGTAGTTTGAGGAGTTTATGTATTCACCATGTGTTAATGCTTTGTTTCGGTTCTCTATTAAAAGGAGGCCTTAATATCGTTTAGTTTCCTTATAGACCCCGTTGCCACGGGAGGGTAGGACAAAAGATGTCATGCAAGTTCTTATCGCAAGCACGTATGACTATATTGGAATACATGACTAAATTACATTGATGAATTGGAGCTAGTTCTGTGTCTCCCTGTTATGACTGTTACATGATGAATGTTATCCAACATAATCACCAATCCATTGCCTACGAGCTTTTCACATATTGTTCTATGCTAAGTTACTATTGTCACAATTGCTACAAAACTATTGCTGTTACCGTTACTGTTACTGTTACTATTATTGCTATTGCTATCAAACTACCATACTACTGTGCTACTGATCACTCTACTGCAGATATTTAGTCTCCAGGTGTGGTTGAATTGACAACTCATCTGCTAATACTTGCAAATATTCTTTGGCTCCCCTTGTGTCGAATCAATAAATTTGGGTTGAATACTCTACCCTCGAAAACTATTACGATCCCCTATACTTGTGGGTTATCAATACCCGATGTATTCGTTGCAGGGATCGATGGAATTACTTTGAATTAACGTCCCGTATGTGTAGCATAAAGTTTCTTCATAGTTTATCCTCTTGTCTCGTTCGCGTTCTTCATCCCTGTAGGTACCCAGGATCATGGACAGCGAGTCACGGAGAGGCTAAGGGCAAGGAGACCGTGAAGTGTTATTCTGAACACTAGTGACAGAAAGGTTTAGTACGTTAACACGGATCCTATCCATGGGGATTCAAGGGGTGTAGTCATTAAACGCCCAATGCTTTTGTCCGATTATCTCTATCTTAATTACCAGGGCAACCCCGCATGACGAGTAGGGCCTTCGGTTGGACAACTGACTCTTGATGCAGGACGCGTGCCGGTCAAGACGTAATTTGGACACACCCCCCACTTCGGTACGTAGCAAGCACATCTTGACGGATGACTTCCAGAGCACAAATTAAGATCATGATGATCCCGACACAAATATATATGGTTGTAAGCATAAGTCCTCATACCCATGCCTATTTTATTATAAGTGTTTTCAGCGTCAGCTTGATTTACGATCCGGTCAAAAGCTGGAATTTAATTCTCTAGTAAAAGCTTGTTTGAAACCCTAGCTTAAAGGGCACCGTCCTCTCGTGGGTTCGATAACTCAGGGTGACCTCTGGGGAAAAAGGCAAGAATCCTTTCTGCACCATTTCCGGATCACTAAAGGAACTAATCAACTATACACTTGATAAAGGGTGGAAGGCTTAGGACTATTGCCCCGGCGTTTTGTTCCACTCTCGCCACCCTAGTTTCCGTAATAATGGTGTTATGTTCCTTGATGAGCGCTCGTAACGTGTGTGTGGTTTATGGGGCCCTGTTGACCCCTTGGTCTAGCATTGAACTTTTCCAAAGAGGCCCAACATTGGTACTAAAATTTGATGCATACATTCGCCTAAGGTGTGACGACATCCGAGGATACTATTTCGCATAGAGGGTCACCCCCTTGAGGATTCAAGCATACGCAGGGGGGCAGTGCCGAGGGTGTTGGTCCAAAACAGAGCCACTTGCGGCGCCACCTGGGGCAACTCGGGTTTTGGTTAGCTGTACGTAGTGTTCATCCGGTGGCTTATAGGGAAGAATGTGTGCGGCTCTGAAGCGGAGTCGACACACCGGGAGGTCTCTCTGGACTAGTTTTACATTAGATCGAGAACTTGTTACACATGACTCCTAGGACGCGCGCTTCGTGTTTACACGTTGAGGAGGTTTTCGGAGTATCCATGCGATAATTTATAATGGACGAGTTGGAGCACCCCTACAGGGTTTAATCATTTAGAAAGTCGTGTCCACGTTTACAGACGACTTGGAATTTTATAACGTCCGGTTGTAGAGAACTTCAACTAATAACTAAAACTTGCCAGCTGCGTGCGTACCGTTATTCTCTCTTCTTTTGAAATTGGGATCAAGAAGAGGACACGGTGGGGTTATGAATGACTCATAAGTAGGTGTTCAGGATCACTTATTGATCATTCTAGTTGCGCCCACTTATACGTAGGATTTATCTCATCTTGTTCTAGTACACATAGGACTAGATGGTTTACAAATGGTTAGTGCTTGCTGCAACCTCACCACTTAACCATATCCAACCCAGTAAGCGTTGTTAGTCTTGATACCCTTGGTAGTGTACTTACTGAGTCCCCAAAGGCTCACAGATACCACAACACCACCAAATGCAGGTACTGGTAAAGCGATGCTCTATCATGAGAGCGATGTTCATTCTATTTGGACTTGTTCTTCTTCGACGATGATCATTAGGATGGGTTCCCGGTTGGCAGCCTGGGAATAGCAGGGTAGACGTTTCTTTATTTATTTGGGCCTCTTTAGGCAATTTGCTTCTTATCTGTACTCGGATTGTGCCTTCTGGATGATGTTTGTGATGTAATGTTGGGTCTTGTGACCTATTGGTGTTAAAGTTTTGTATGTCGTATTGTATTCTTGTATCTCATCTCTCTTTTGTAGTTGTATTTGTTCTAATGTCCACCTTGTTACCGACATATGACACTTGCGTGTATGATATTAGTCATATGTTGGGGTGACCAAATGTGCTTCTAGCCCCGCAAAGATTGCAAGTCTTTATAGGGATTAGAAACCACATATTGGGTGTTACAACAATCTAGTTGCGGGTTGAGCACAAGTATTAATCAAGTGAACTTAGTACAGGTAGGAAGTAATCTCTACTCCTAATGTCTCACTTGGTAGGCTAGCCTCTATGGTTTTTTTTCGTCTCCCACTTTCGTCTGGTTTTTTTCCATCTCACATCCCAGCACCATCTCCTCACGTTGGTTTTTCACCCAGGAAATGACTGAAATCAACCGCTGATCAACTCGTTGCGTCCGCCACGTCCATCACCATTCGATCCTATTTTCCTCGTGCGAACTGGAGTGTCCCACATGTCTAACCACCATCCACACAAATCTTATCCTCTAGGCAGCCATCGTCTTCCTCTTTTCCTGTAGGCATCTCCTGAATCAATCTCTCGTCCAACTTCGAGGACACACTGCCCCTACTACTGCCGCTGCAAGCAAGCCGCTCCATGGGTGCTGTTGTTGCAAACCATCATCACTATTGCAATCCCTTTCCTATCCCATCTCTCTCCTTCGTCTCTCCTATTCGGATAGGATCCACTTATGGTGGTGCCGCCATGGCCGGCGGAGATGCTGATACTGCAATTGGAGATGCACCAGCAACCTCCTTCCGCTGGCAAGGCCGGGCACTCGTGCTGCAATCCCGGCCAGCTTTCACCTGGCGATGTTGGCATATTGCCGCCATGGCCGGCCGGGAGACACACAATCGTAGATACGCCGCCGTCGGCTGCAAGCGGTCGGTGATGTGGAGCTCGGGCGGGACTGCAACATCACCACTGTTGCAGAAACATCATCAATGTTGCAGGAATACAATGGTACATCGATGCGGGCGCGGTGAAGCTTCTGCAACATAATCTCTGTTGCAAAAAAAAATTCCGTAACAAGACCGCAATTGCAAAAAAAATTGCAACAAGACCTCTGTAGCAAAGATTTCTGCAAAAAGATCTATGTTGCAAAGATTTCTGCAACAAGACCTATGTTGCAAATTATGAGGGCTCTGCTTGGTCGTTAAATGCATATGATCTGACGGCGTGCGGGCCGGCGGATCTTTTAAAAATATCCGCCGGCCGACGCATAGCAGGCTCCTTTTTCACCCTTCTAATAAAAACTTTCTAAACTTTTCCAAACTTTCCTAAACAGACACGTTACAAACGGGCAGGAACCGATAGCACGTTACCAAACAATGAAATCCAGTTTCATGACAATCAATCCGAATCCTAACTTTTCTAAAGAATGGATCTCTGCCTTTCTTAACAACTACGTAATATCTCTACTTCTAATCTCTACGTCGTTCGTACCTCCCGAACCAATCGATGGTCGGTTTGGTACGTCGCTTCGTTTCGTTCGTTCGCCTCCACCCGCCACCGATCGAAGCAACCCATCATCCCATCGATTTCTTTCCAAAAAAGAGCCCACCTCCCGTTTTGGTTTTTCATACGGTTGTTTTCTCTCCTCCTGAGGCCCAAGGCAGATTTAGATCCATCCCAATCGCACCATGAAGAGAGGTCTTGCGTGAAAGCGACCGTGATGCACCGGGCCGTGTGGTGAGAGCAAGTCCCGCCACTGCTTCACAACCCTCGCGATGAATGGATAGGATGTGATCGGGAGTTGATCATCGCAGGAGCTCGAGAACATCAGCCTCTTCTCGTGAGAACCTTGCCGACCGATCCCGCGCCGTGTCCAAGGCCGTCGAGGAGTCTAGCGGCTCGACTCCGGCTCTGACTCCCACCCCACCGCAGCAGGTCGCGCCCATGGACGTGCATGTGCCCATGGAGCATAGGGACTGGTACATCTTCAGCCATGGTTTCTTCTGGTAGATGGCGCGTTTGATTTGATTCGACCAGCAATTCTTACCCAGTATGATTTCTCTCGGCGCTTGATGTTTGCGGTGCCCCGGATTACCTCATGCTTGAGCCTCACCCACATCCAATCGTGTGCCCACACGCCTCCCCGCCCAGCACCGACCTCCCGTCAACCACCCTTCCGCGGTCGTTCGTGCCGCCGTCCGAGGGAACAACACTATCACAGTAGTTCTGCTGCCACCATCATGGCTGAATTTGGGCGGACATCCTCTCCATCCTTTGGCCGCCGTCCGAACCGGCGCGATACGACAGGTTAGGTTTTGCAAGTTCATTGTTTTACCAGGGGCCCTCCCTGACCTGCCCAAGTTTTCTGACATTCAGTTTCCTGTTTGTGCAAATCAGATCCAAAGATCCTTGCAATGATGTTTGTTTACTGCCTTTGTTCTTGTGGAATCTTCTTTTAGTTTCCTGTACCAGTAAAATAAATATAGAGAAAATGATTGGGAAGGGAGCTGTGTGTTTCTGCAGTGCAGTTGCTCTTCCCTGATAGATGGACCTTTTGGGCTATCATGGTTTCAACATGACGCCCTTTGCCATCTATGGGAATCTTGCTCTGTGGAGATTTTGGACAGAGATTTTTTTATTGTCTTCTTATAATTTTGATGGTGGGTAATTAATCTTGGCAGAGTAAAATGCTAAGAGATTGACGGATGTTAACTCGCTGTTGTTTTTGCATGTGTTTCTGTACACTGCATCAATACTCTATACACTGCATGTTTTTGCACGTATGTCTCTGTACACTGCATCAATTCTGTACACTGCATGTTTTTGCATGTATGTCTCTGTACACTGCATCAATTCTGAAAGAATATCAAATGTGTTGGTTGTAACACTCTTCATACATTTAACAATCTAACAAGATGAGTGGAATCATTGTTCCTTCTATATCCTTTTTCTATACCTCCCAAATAAAGTGAGTTTGTTCTTGATTTTTTTACAGATCTACACATTAACATACCATGGTATATACCTTTTTTAGAATTCATGGAAATTTGCAATATGCTAACATCAAGTGACCAACATATCAACATGGATTGTTGTGCATAATTCATCTCCTATATTGCTTTTGTTCTCTGTAGTGCTTGTTTCGCTCATGCATCTGACCATTCACTGATTTCCTGTTTTTGTCAGTAAGGAAAATTTGGCGTGCTTAGTTTCATGGTAACTTGGTGTTCTGAATTGTCGGCCGAGCCGGGAGGCCAGAGCAAGGAAGAGGTGGGCGAAGGGTGTGGCAACACTGGCCAAGTGGACGGCGTGGTATTGTGTTTTTCCCTCTTGATGAAGTTGAACTTCTTTCTGGACTGTTTACACATCATAGACTAAAGTGCCAAGAATCATTGGACTTCTTTCTGGACTCACACCATTCCTTTATACACAAGTATGATATCTCTTGTCTTTATTCTATACTCAAGTACAATAGTTTCAGATACTTCTTTTAAGTGCTTCCTATTTCTCCCCTTCCTATCTGAAGAAATCTTCTGTGGTGAAACTGAAGCAAGAAGACGTCATGCTCAGCAATGTTGAGATTGACTTGAAGCGTGAGAATGAGAGCCCGCTTAAAAAGTTTTTGATGCTTGAACATTAATTACACAATTATTCATTTAGGTATGAATAATTTTACAAGTTATAACCATCTGCTTTTGTTCGTGCACGCATAATAACCATTCCTGAGCATCAAGTTCTTCAAGCTTAGTAATTACTACTCCCTTCCCATCTGGATGCATGGTGGTTCCTTATTTGTTCCTGTACAGCTGATGAAACTTTAGAAATTCATGAAGTTTGCAGAAATATAGATTCATGGTGGTTCTATTTGTTCCCCCACTACCACAACCTCTTCTCCCCTGGTTCGCAGCGTGTGTGTATAACTACAGTGCAGTGTTTCAGTTCTCACCTCTATGGGGGCGCCTCCTCCGACCAGTTGGTCCGTTGGTCGGTGGGAACCCTTAGATGTGGCACTGCCATAACCTTAGAAATACTCTGGTGACCGCCGTCACCATCACTGGTGATCGACACCCCGAGCTACTTCCCCAATGGCGTCGAGGAGGGTGTGGGAAAGAGCTCATGATCTCTCATGGATGCCACACCCTGGTTAGTCTCGTCGGGCCACCACGGTGCCCATCCTTCCGTCATCGACCTCGTTATCGCCGGATCCTCCACCAAGGGCCTCGTTGCCGATGTCGAATCCTCATGCCGGCCATTCTCAGCTTCACATCCTACATCTCCCACAACACCCCCGTGCCCGGGAGGCGCTGGAGGGGGCCACGTGGTCATCATCCCGACTAGGGACGACCTCTTCAATGGCCTATGGAACTCATTTGAAGGTAAATTGGTTCTTAGTATCTTGATAAGCACAACAGTAACAATTCGATGATCTACAGATTGTATAGTTGTTATGATGCATACGATCTAACTTTAACTTTGTCAATGACTAATATACTCTAGACTTTTTTCCTCATGATAAATTATAATTTGCTGAGAGAGGTGAAGGAAACATTCAATCTTGAAAAACTAAGTTGTCTAATCTTATTTTATTTTCACAAGTCGGTTTGTTTTTTGAAAGATTAGATAGGAAAGATCTATCGTACTCAAGTTGAGAGTGGATGTATCTTAATTCATGCATGTACGTGCTTTCGAGGTGATGTGCCCAACATGCTTCTGCGCGGCAATGACAATGGGAAATGAGCATAACCCATGTATAGATCACATTGATTAATGTTGGGCAATTTGAGGTGTGCCTCCTGGTTGTGCCATATCCTTTTGGTGATTTTGCATGCTGAGTGTGATGATTCTAGGTTATGGAGGTCCACTTGATTTCTACCATCCCTTCAGATGGTTCAGCTCTCTGTACATACCAGTACTTTGAAAACGTGAGGAATTTCCAACAACGGACACGGTGGTTGCTTCAAGAGTTAATAATGAACACAGTGGCCTATCAGTTGCATGTCCAATAACTGACATCATATTTTTGTTCTGTGATAATGCACGACATTCAATTGTACTCCCTCCATTCCCTAATATAAAACTTTTTAGCTATTTCAATATTGACTACATACATACTAAAATGGGATAATTAATTTTATGCCCCTAGTTGGGTCTCACTCGTCTGTTTTACCCCTAACTTCAGAAACTCACCTGTTCTGTACAAGCCACTTTGCAATTCTTATGCTTTTGCCCTTTGACCCTTTGACCGTCACTTTGAAAAAATCATAACAAATTCATACTAACTCAGAAAAATGCAAATAAGATATCAAAATGTTTACAAAAACATCACCTATATGTGCATGTCATTTTCATTCTTAACAAAAGTGTTGGAAAGTCCTCATCTCAGTTTTAGCTCATATGACCTTAGCATGAACAGTACAATCTAAAAAAATTCAAAAAATTCTAAATTTTTTTGGTGGCAAACATTGACCAATGTTTTGAGTGCTTGCCAAGTTTCATAACAGAATGACATTCGTGGAAGTCGTGGCAAAAAAACAAAATTTTGAAGCATTGATTTTATTTTTTTTCCCACGACTTCCTCGAATGTCATTCTGTTATGAAACTTGGCAAGCACTCAAAACATTGGTCAATGTTTGCCACCAAAAAAATTTAGAATTTTTTGAATTTTTTTAGATTGTACTGTTCATGCTAAGGTCATATGAGCTAAAACTGAGATGAGGACTTTCCAACACTTTTGTCAAGAATGAAAATGACATGCACATATAGGTGATGTTTTTGTGAACATTTTGATATCTTATTTGCATTTTTCTGAGTTAGTATGAATTTGTTATGATTTTTTCAAAGTGACGGTCAAAGGGTCAAAGGGCAAAAGCATAAGAATTGCAAAGTGGCTTGTACAGAACAGGTGAGTTTCTGAAGTTAGGGGTAAAACAGATAAGTGGGACCCAACTAGGGGCATAAATCTAATTATCCCTACTAAAATGAGTGAACATGCATACTAAAATGTGTCTAGATACATACAAATCAAGAAAAAGCTAAAATGTCTTATATTAGTAAATGGAGGGAGTATGTTACAGCGTGGCAATGACTTAGGAGACATCAGATTTGCCTTCTTGGCTCGGGGGTGGTGGCGTTATGGGCGGCGCAAACCTCCTCCCCCTTGATGGCGGTGGCGGATCGGCACAAACACGTGGGGATGGGATCAAGGCGGATAACGGAGAGGTTGGCGGGGGAGTCCTCCTTGGCAGTCCATGGGGAAGTATGGTGTGAAGGAGAGAAGGTGCCTTGGCGAAGGTGAGGTGGCATCATCTGGTTTTAAAGGAGAGGGCTCCGGCGAGAAATTTCCCACTACGGCATGAAACCGAGCGAGAAGCGGAGGGTCACGCAGGAAAAGGGAAGGGATTTTTGTGTTGTACCCATGTGTTGAAGATAACATGAAGGATAGTTCACACAACCACAATCCCCTTGGTCTGGATATATGGGCACCCGGATTGTCCAGACACCCGTTTGACGTCCAAACACGCTCGGACGTACGAGGAAAGAATGAGCTTCGACCTTGAAGATGACCTTAATTATTTGTCTGGTTCATTTATATGCATTGTAGCCCGTAGCAACGCACGGGCATTCTACTAGTGTCTATAGTATGCGAACATGGGCATAATAGAAAGGATACTTAAATGCACTTCTATAACTAATCAAGGTGGGCATCTAAAGCATACATGGAAGGGTGAAGGTATCATTGGGTAGTTGCACGCGGATGGGGCCATCAGGGTGGGCATCTTAATTGAGGTACATTTCCATATCAACTTAAAGGGCGTACAGTTTGATAAATTTGGTCCAATTGCCGCCTCTGGAAAATGTTCTTTCTTCTACATTCCTGACCTTGATACCGAAAGCCCCTCTTTCGTCTCAAGGAAAGCTCAAACTTCAGTTATATCGGATTTTGTAAGACTCGGCTTCTTCGAGAAATCATTTTTTTTGCAAAGCAGGGGATGACTTGAGAATACCAAATGAAATAAATGATTGTTGCTTCCACAACATGTATGCAATTGTAATACTGAGATTTCGATCGAATCTATAGAAGTAAGTTTCAAATGTAGTTTCCTTTTCGAAAAAAAAAATTCAAATGTAGGAAGCATTATGTTGCAAATTTTCAGAATTATAAATTGGTACATCTCATTAGGTAATTTGCATAAGCAACACGTTCTATGTAGCATTAGGTACTGATGCAGAACACGTATGGGGTGTCATCTGTGGGTGGATACTGACAACATATATGCAAGATAAGTGTAGTGAATTCTGTATGAAATGAGTATATATATATAAATGATTTAAATTTTTAAAAAGATTATATTTAGCATATTTTGAATTGTACAATGCTTTACGGAGTAATATATTGTGTGAACAAACCATGAAATGTAGTTGCATGTATGTTTGATATGAAGTGCAGTTCGCATAAGTTGTATTCAAACCTTTTTTAGTAAATAAGTGACCGCATAACTAGTAATGGATCATCCTCAACTAACTAACGAATCATGCATCTGATGATTAAGAACTGAAGAACTAGTTCAAGGTTATTGTCATTTTCTATGCAGTATTCTAGTAGGATGAGGCATAAGATGTTGTTCTCCAAAGCATTCTCATGGCTGCACAACCCTCTGACGTCATAACAGACTGGGCATTGCAAATACAAACTGTCCATTCAAGAGAAAAGAGCCATTGGACGCTCATTTGAACGATATTAAGCAGGATAAATAGAAATTTACCTTGACTTCATCCTCTGCATTCAGCTCCATTGGGGTTTTCTCGCCTAGGACGAGTGGGGATGGCAACAACAGACGTAGATACATAGTAGGTGTGGTGGGTGCTGATCATTGGGGACACACACTTGCGTGGACTGGGGCACCAACGTCCGGTATGAGTGCGAAGAGACCAAATCTGGAGGATGAGACTGGCAACAAAGACCTCGAGCAAAAAAGAGTCGGGACGAATAAGTTCATGCGTCTGCGGGGCAAGTGGACTTGGCATCATAGAAATAAATGCCACGTAACTCGAAGAAACGACGTGCGTGATGGGCGTAGAAAAAAAAGGAAATATCAATTTAAGTAGCAAACGACGAAACTGACGAAGACACTACTCACATGGTAAGTTTGAAAGGACAAAACTCGCTATGTACATATGTTTGTATGACACAAGTTTCGGCATACATAACTTCAAAGACAAGCATAAGTTGGAAAGAATGAAAACACAAGTTTTGTAGAATGAAACTTGAGAAAACAAGATCTACAAGGTTAGCGTTAAGGGAAAAATCAAATGGCAGAGAAACAATTGTAGCTGGTAGAATGAGATCATAACGATATTTGTCTGTAAGGAAAAATATATAAATGAATGAAGGAACATGTTCAAAATGGCTTAATGTGTTGCAATGGGAAGAATGATGTCATCAATTTGGAGTTCACAAAGACATGTATGAGGGACAGAACAACACAAAGTGATGAATTGATAACAAGAATAAGGAGAGAATTCAAGGGACGTAAACCGAGTTGAGAAAGCACACGATGAAAGGATTGAAAGGAATAACACGCAGATGATGCAGAAGGGAAGAGTAGTGAAAGGTGAGAGCAGAACAAGTAAACCGAGGAAGAAGAAGGTAAACAGTACATTGGATGGATCACTATTGACAAGAAGAACTGGTTGAATAATAAAGAACGCAATGAAAAGGACGGGAAGGTATAGAGAGCATACGGGAACAGTGCCATAGAAAAGGGGTTGCACGAAATATTAGTACATGAAATGAACATGTATATTGTGCGGTATAAACAGGGTTTCCAAATTTTCATCTATTTTTCAGGCAACTAGCAAAGTGGCCCGCTCGATGCGCGGGCTAGAAACTTTAAAGTTTAACAATGAGTATCCGAATCCATATAAACATACGTAAATGATTAAAAAGCAACCAACAAATGCCTACATATCAACTCTTTAAGCACGCAATTAATATTGTTGTAAATAGTTTGAACTTATTTATATTTCCAAACACTTTGGTTTTCATTTTACATCTTTTCATGGTGATGCCCGATAACACTATGTAAATTGTGAGAAAAAATTAACTTTACAATTTTGACAATATAATATAAGCTATTTGTTGTGTTGCATGGCAAACCTCTTTATTGTGTTAACTTTGTTTTGTATTCATCATTAAAGCGTGGATTCAACGTTATTTTAAAAAGTAACTACGTACTCTTCCAAACGGTATATTTTGTCATTATGATTGGTGGTGGAAATTTATGTGTGAACTAATTTACCCACTTTCATTTCATGTTTATTCTAGGCATCAATCGAGAGTGTTTTTTTGTAGTTCGGGCTCCATGACAACCCTTATCCTTACCCCTCCAACATTTCTTTGAGATCTGTGCCAGCGAACTGACTTACGATATGTAACTTTCCCTTTTTTGTTTCTCTCAAATGAAACAACAGATGGAATTCAAACTTTGCAGGTCAACAAAACTTTAGAAGTTCAATGTGTGAAAAAACTTTCATATTTTCTGGTCCAACATGAATATGCAAAATGATATTTTTTGAGTAAAAAAGTTCTTTTAAGTATTTATGATGCATGAAAAATCCAAAAGTTTTTTTTGCCACATTGTAGTTAGAATGTTTTGTTATCCTACAAAGTTTGAAGTTCATATGTTAATTTATTTGGGATAATCAAAAAACACAAAAGTTCTTGCATGGATCGTGATGCAGAAAATGTGTTGATAGATAAGGAGAGATATGGAGCTTGGCCTAGGCAACAACTTTCTGACATCAACATTTGTGCACTCTAGGAGCTCTCTTGCGCTTCGACCCTCATGGACCACCTAATTTTGAGATGTGGACATTTCATGTCATCGCATGTAGTTAAATCCCGCTAAAATAGCTCATATGGCTTATGGCTTCCGTTCTCCATATAATGTTCTCTTGATTCTATTATTTTTAGTAGTTCTACAAATATTATATTTAATATTTAATTATTTTTATGAACTTGAGGAATTTATGTTAATATATATACATGTGAAAATCTACTACGTTAACCTTCTTGTAATACTATATGTTCTAAGTGTTCATGAGTAAACTAATTGTATGCACTCCATTTGTGGAATGACTATTAACGTTCGTGCTTGTAATTAGGATTTCTTGTGATTTACTTTCACGACATAAAATATTAGTTTAATATATAACATGAGAGATACATGTATATGTCAACTCCTTTACATAGCCATTAATGGCTATATTATTGTGGCATTACCATGTCTTACTTTCTTACAATTATTTAAATTTGGGCAAATTAGAAATTTTGTACTACTAAGAATATTTATTTCTTTTTTCCTTTTCAGTCTATTTTACCATTATCATTTACAGTGTACCTCATGTAGAGTATCAATGCATGCATGTCCTTGCATGGATAATTGGATGAATGGTTGTGAGACGTGATCTTATGCTCATCACAGATTCAGAAATTCTATGCGCGACATGGAAAGATAACATAGATTGATCCGTCCATCATACAAAAGATAACACAGATTGATCTGTCTATTATATACACACTTGCAATATATTAAGTTGACTATTACTTCAGGTGTAATGTGGGTATGCACATGTTCGCTACAGTAAAGGTTTGCTGCTTTAGGCGGTCGATTATAATATGTCAATGTGAACGAAAGGTTTTTTTCTCATAATGGCAGTGGTGGGTAATTTTTCCATGTAAAACATATCTAATGGCTATAAATTTTAGTCTGCTAAATAAATGGTTGGATTTTTCTAATTTTTGTGGGATTTTCTAGTCTATTTCTCTTTTTCTGGTAAGCCCCTCAAGCGCTTTTAATATATAATAAATGGTTGGATTTTTCTAATTTTTGTGGGATTTTCTAGTCTATTTCTCTTTTTTCTGGTAAGCCCGTCAAGCGCTTTTAATATATAATAAATAAATAGATTTTCCTCAAAACAAATTTCTACATCACCATGCAGACAGTTATGCAGGGCTGCGTGGATGCGTACCCCGCACCCTTGCAATTTTTTTAATTTTTTTTTGCGAGATTCACCCTTGCAATTTTCCTCAAAACAAATTTCTACATCACCATGCAGACAGTTATACAGTGCCCTTGCGAATTTCTCACTTACCGCTAGGTCTCAAACATCAGCGTAGAGTAATCAGAGTAGAAAATTGGACTTGCACACGAATGGACCACGTGCGGTTCATCCTGGTAGCGCCGGCCACACATGAGCCGGCCGGGACAAATTCCCACCTTTTAAGGATCTCCCCCGTAGCGACATCGAATATACTGCTAGTATGTACGCTCCACCCCAAACATATTATGCTTCAATGGACCCGGTACGTGCATCGCTGCTAGCTAATCTCGATTCGGTCATGGTCGCGGGCTGGTTTGGTTCAGGCTGTAATTAAAGGTGCAACTAAGAGAAGATCGAAGCACGTCTGCGCGTGGTACCATATGGACGGAGGAGGTACGTACCAGCCCTGTTTCTCTTGTGCAGCTTGTCACAATGTCACGAGGTCGATATGCATGGCATTATCGACGATGTTACTTTATTTGTTGGAGAACATTCACATGGCGACATGCATGCAGTCCAAAACACAACACGAGATGCTTTGCTGTTTGTCTGCATTGACCCGTAATAATATACATATACATCTATCGAAACCTGGTACGCTGAAGCGCGTACGACGATCTCGTGCTGCCTATAGTAGTACGAATAAACAGAAGCATCAATATACAAAAATTTATGCTGGTTCGGGTGATTTTCTTCCCATGTCGAACACGAAAGTAGCTAGGGCCTCTGTCGTTGTGTGCAGACACACAAGACACCAAGGATCGAGAAGATCCTTTTGCCGATTCAAGGGGAAGCGCAGCGAACGTGGAAACACGATATGACACACAAGCTACCTACCTTCGGACCGCACATATGCGTAAAATCCTACTTCTGCTTTGTGTTTGTATGTATAGAGTGAAAGAGCTACAAGTGTTCCCCGGGAAGGGAATTGCTTACTAGCTAGCGCTCTCAATTCTCTAAGGGGTCGACCAAGTATCTAAAATGACCAACCCTTATTACAGTTGTCAGGCACTCCTTTTACAGCTCAAGGGGTATCATAGTGGCTATAATGGTCTGTACCTAACTATGATGGAGCATGACAAAATGAATTAAATGACATGTTAGGTGTCATCGTCTTCTGGTCTCCGGGAACGAACGCCCGTCACTTGTGTACCGTTTGGCGTAACTACCTAATATTAGTGCGACACACACTAATATGTCAATCGCACGGTAAATACATGATGAATCACCGCATGATACAGCGTCATTGTGCCACGCGTTCAATGTGGTGGCATGCTACTCCCGCTTGCCGATGTGGATCGGATCCTTAATGGATCGGGTGGAAAGGTCGTTGCCGGACGTCGTGGTCGTTCCCGGGTGCTTCTTATCTTGTAGTGTGATGAGTTGTTCAAGCAACTTCTCCTTGATTATTTGTGTTCTTGTTGGTGTGGAAGTCTAGGAAATGTGGACTTAGTCTTGTTTATGACCTACCTTGAGGTACCCTTCATCTTGATGTTGTTATATCTCACCAAAAGAGAAATGTGGTTGGCCTTGCCGGAGTGCCCACTGGGTGTTCCTCCCGGCAAGGGGGCTACTGTGGCCCGGGTGCAGTTGGGTTTGTGGGTACCCACTAGTCACGATACCGGCAGAAGGCCCCGGCCTAGGTCGGAAGCGCGCTTCCCTCGCTGTCAGGGTGAGGCCCTTTTAGCGCATGGGCTAACGTGTGGCAGAAGGCTTCTATGTTAAGTCAAATCAAAACATAGGAGTGCGTGCAGTTGTAATGGAGAGCCAGCCCCCGAGTCCGCAGTATAAGGCCTCCTTTGATTCAAAGGAATTCTATAGGATTCTTGGAGGATTGAAATGCTTAGGAATTTTTCCTACGTGTGTCCTTTGATTCATAGGATTGAATCCCATAGGAATTTTTCCTATAGAATCTTTTGTACTACATTTCATAGGAAATCTAACATCCACTTCAACCTCTTTTTACAATTCCTTTGCTTTTCCTTTAGCATCAAACACTCCTTGCTAATTCTATAGGATTCAAGTGGGCATGCCACTCCAATCCTCTACTTTTCCTATTCCCGCGTTTTCAAAATCCTGTGAATCAAAGAGGCCCTAAATACCAGCGAGGGACGCAGCTCAACCCACTAGCTCCTCAATTACTGCGGTGCTTAGCAGTTCCTCTCTTCACCACCTTATTGCATTTGCTTTGCTAGTGGGTGAAGTGACACGCGGCATCATAATTCCGCCAGGCGTGGGAATCGAATCGCTGATGCCTGTCGCTCTAGATTTGAAAACGCGATGGGTCACGTATTGTCAATTCAATTCTGCATCCTTTAGGTCTTCGCGTCGGGTAGGAAGCGTCATAATGTCCTCTGCCATTAAAACCCACCAGGGAGGGATGTGATGAGGCATCGCTTGAGCTTGCATGGGGAAGCCAAAGGCCAACTAATGGTGTTAATTGCCTCCGGCGGCGAGAGGTCGATCCATTGCGAGCCCCCGACCTATAAAAGGCGAGGCGCAGACCCTGTTGTTTCTCACTCGCTTCCTGCTTCTCCTCCCAGTTCTATAGCTTTCCAGTCGCCGACGTATCCCACTGCATCATTTCCTCATCGCATACCTCATCGCCACCGTGTCGCATGAGGTGTCACAGTTTGAGGTGCAACAGCTGCGGGCGCGCCTTCATGCCAAGGAGGCGGGGGTGCGCGAGCTCAGGGGTTCCCTCAGTGACACCATCCTATGCCTGGAGGGGGAAGCCATTGAACTGCGTGGGAGTTTGGAGTGCGAGCGGACCCGCCGTCGGGAGGTGGAGCAGCTCTTTGGTCGGCTTCATGCCGACTATCACGCTCAGGCTGGCGCGCTGCGTGACATCTACCTCTAGATCAATGGGGAAATGAGAACCATTGAGCTCCGGCCGTTTGTCCCCTATGACGCCTTCGACAAGGGCAAGCTGAACCACCTGGCCTTCTTCTTTCAGCATCTTGCTTCGGAGCTCACCTGTCTCCGTCTGCAGGTAGAGGCCACACGGGATGACGAGGTTGAACGGGCGGCAAATGCCGTTGCCTCGCTTATCCTTGCCTGCATTCACCACCATGTTCCGCGCTTCCCGGTGGAGATCACCCTTGAAGACCTCAGCTTTGAGGACCGGAGGAAGTCGGAGCGGGCAGTGGTAGACGTTGCCGACACGGTGGTGCGTATGGAGAAGGAGAACGACCTCGACAATGCTTGAGATCTTCTTCTGCTCGATTGCCGCTGGCATCTCCTTCCTACTGCTTCTTGCTTTCTTCTTCTTTGTAGCGGTTGCCCCTTTTGTCTGTGGGGTGCATGGGGTGCCACAAGTTATAGGTAGATGCAGAATGTTGTAAGCATCACCCAATTTGCAAGTATATGTTATTATGCTAAATGCCTCTTTCTCCTTAAGCGATTCTCTTTTTTTTTTTGTACCCATATGTGCCCTACGTTATTGGAATGTTCCCGGGCCACATACGCCCCGGCAATGGTGCTTATGATCGGGTCCTAGTTCAGCAGCCAAAGGGAAACGCTGTCTTCCTGGGATTTTACATTCCGAGAACAAACGCAGTTGCAATGGTGTTGCCGGATGGACCAGAACACATCAAAAGCACAGACTGTTTCGAGAATGCTTCTTCACGTGCAGGCTAAGTACAAAAATTGAAAAAATCGTTCAAGGGTCAGGCAATGTAAAATAATCAGAGTGTTTTTTGACTCACGATGGAGTTGTTGGATTTCCCGAAGAGGAAGGGTGATGTAGTACAGTAGCAGATGGTATTTCTCTTAGTTAAGAACCAAGATTTATCGAACCAGTAGGAGGCACCACACTAACAATGTTAGAAGTACCTACACACAAACAAATAAAATTGCTTGCACCCAACAAAGGCAAGGCGGTTGTCAATCCCCTTGTTCTTGCCAGTTACAAGATTAAAAGTAAATAATTATAGGCAAAGTGGCAAAAAATAATAAAAGCAAGTAAAGAGCAATTGTAGGAGTTTCTGTATTGATGGAAAATAGACCCGGGGGCCATAGGTTCACTAGTGGCATCTCTCTCGAAAGCATGACAACGGTGTGGTAGACAAATTACTGTTGGGCGATTGACAGAATAGCGGATAGTTATAATTGTGGTCATTAATGGCATAATCTCACATAGGCATTACGTCCGTAATAAGTAGACCATTAAACTTACTGACATCTACAACTATTACTCCACCCCAAGACCGCTATACATCATGCATCTGAAACTATTAAGTTCATACAAATAGAGTAACGCAATAAGCAAGATGACATAATGTAGACAGAAGAAAACCTAGCAATAAGATCCCCATCGTTTTATCCTTATTAGCAACAATACAAATACGTGCCTTCGTCCTTATTGTCACTGGACAAGATAACCGCAAGATTGAACCTACTACAAAACACCTCTCCCACTAAATATAGATCAATCAAACTTGGCCAGTAGTTTAGGGTGTTTTTCTCGTGGAGGCAATGTTCAGGTGGATGGTGATACTTAATCTTTGAGTTGGTTTTCCGGTCTCCAATCCTCCTCGATTTTGTCCATCAGGACGGAGTCGTCCCCGTCTCCTTGGGGCGGCGATGTTAGGGCTTCTCGTCATGCGTTTGCAACGACAAAATTTAGTGTTAGGCACTTCAGATCAATTCAAAGGTTCAATGACGAGGACTATGGCTCTAGCCCTAAGGGCTACGAGCACAAAGACTTCCCGACCGTCATCGATAAGTTCAAGTTGTCTCTGGAAGGGGAGCAATGCGTCGGCGGCTCATTCTCACGGCGGTAGTGGTCGTTGGGTTGTGCAGGTTCCCCCAAACCAACTCGACCCCACATGGAATCCTCTCTTCATCTTCTTTTTTCTTCTCCCTTCTTCTTCCTCCTTTCACGCTACCAACGACGACTTCTCGCCACTAGATTATGTCAAAGAACTAGCTAGGGTCTAGGATATATCACCCACAAAAGTAATTTGATAAAGTCTCATCGAGCGCACCGTACGCATGCGAAGGAGTCGAAAAGTAGGAGAAACCCGTCCTCCACGAGCCATGGTTTGGGCACTCCTTCTTTCTAAATGGGTTCTTCTCATCTTCCTTCTCCTAGTGACACGATGATGTCGTCTGAAACGCAACAAATCATTGGAATCAGCGGCAGCGGCCATGTTTCTGCACACAAAAAACTATACATGATGTTTATCCTTTGTAGGAGTTTATCTGCTTGTGTTGCTACGCTGCTCGTGGCCAACGACAATGGAGAGGAGCTCCACCGGGTCGGGGACGCCGGGGAGAAGTGACACCATGGCGGAAGACGACGGGGAAGACAAAAAATGAAAAAAAAAATCGCCAACGCGGGGGGGGGGAGGTGGGGAGGCGCCACGAGCGACAAGATGGACGTGGGGTGGCCGGCGGCAAAATCCGCGGAGCCGGGTGTAGTGACCACGGCTGAGTGTCTTTCATCTTCCTATTTATCGTGAGAAGTGCCTTCTCTAGACTGAAAATAGCCAAGTGAGAAAAAAATTAAGGGACAGAAAGTCGACTTTTAGGAAGTAGTTTGAGGGTTCTACTAGATAGAAGTTAATTCCTCAAAACGGAAATTTATTTCTCAAATATAACTTTTGAGTGATATGCTAGAGCTGCTCTTATGAACCTTTTATAATAGAACTGGGTTCTTTAAAAATATATGCTAGTTGACAGCTTGTACCATGTTAGATGCTTGAAAACATAATTTATGAAAACAAATCAGTGTGTGTTTTTCACGCTGAGTGCATCTGCCGCACAAAAAACATGGGAGAGTTGCGGGGTAGACGATATGCTCTTCATTCACTCTCTCTCCTCTATATCGCCTCTGAAACCCTCGTTGCAGCCGCCGCCGCCAAAATGTCCTCGCCGTTCACTCCCCACTGCAACAACTGGTATCGATCCCTCTCCCTCCCCTCTCAATGCGACGACCATGGTTAGCCCTTGTGGCGGCGCGCGTCCGGTGGTCCGGAGGAGGCGGCACGACACCATGGGTTCAGACCCGCGGCCAGAAGCGCATGCTTCACGGAAGTAGCAGCAGTGGTGGCATTAGGATTGCTTGAGCATTTTTTAGGAGAAGAGTGGCTCAAGCTTTCCTTCATCCTATTCTCCATGAAGAGAGAGGCAAGTCGAATTATACAACTTAATATCCAACGAATTAACCTCAGTTAGCTGCACATGTATGAAAAATACACTTCAAAAAAATTCTTAGTGCTGGTTTAACGCCATATTTGTATTTCTGAGAGGGAGAGAGAGAGTAGCACCATCTGTGGTATTTACACAGGTAATGTCCCTGGCCATAAGAAAAGAACACTAGTGATGTCCCAATTTCCTCAAGCATTCTTTTTATAAGAAAAAGAATTTTGAGATGTGCCAATTGATATATGAAGTATACGTCTCCTATGTAGAAACAGAAAATGCAGAGAGGGGATCTGCCGGAGAAAATACAAGCCTGCAAAACATGGTATGTAGTATGTCCATCACTACCAATCCTTATTTCAGATAGATGTTTTAGGGTCTTGTCACATGACTCTTGTCTCAACTAAATCAGGAACGGAAGGCTAGAATAAGGAAGCGGCTCCTGGAACCTTAGTTGTTGCCATCTTCCTATGACACCGCGTGGGTGGCTATGGTTCCTTGCCGGGCTCTCCTCAAGTTTCATGCTTCCCTCAGTGTGTTGAATGTATCCTACAAAACTAGCAGAGCAATGGATCTTGGAGTCTCATCCAAATGGACACCTCCGTCAACAAGGATGTCCTCTCATCCACATTATTGGCTTGTGTGCTGGCACTCAAGAGAGGGAATGTTGGTGGGGAGCATATCAGTGGAGGTATGAAACAAAGATGAACTAACATTTTAATGTCTTGTATTTTCAAGTTTTACCAGACCAATGGCCTTGATGTGATGAAAATGGTACTGACATGACTACTTTTCATTCGAAGAAATTTATCCACTGCTATAGATGAACAGAGTGCTGCTCCTATAGGCTTCAATATCACATTTTCGGGTATGCTTTGCCTTGGGATTGAGATGGTTTTGGAATTTCCCGTTGGACAAACTGATGTTGATAGGATTCCTCACCTCCGAGAGGTGGAACTGAAAAGGTTTGACAGTGCTGGCATAAAAATTGTGGTGTGTTTCTTTCTGATACCGTTTAAACTTCAGGGATAGCTGATTTCTAAAAGTTAGGTTGTTGGGAGTTGTTGGGAGTAGTTACATCATACATTATGGAAATTTTCCCCTCTATTTTATTTCCTTATCTTTCAGTTTGTAGAAGTTGAAATTTTTTAGTAAGAAGCTCTATTTTTGAAAGATTTCTAAGAACCATTACTTGAAGGGAAAAAGGGCGGCATATCATTCATATATGTCTTTTCCTTGCTGAAATTGGCAATCAGAATTTGAGTATGACATGCATTAACTATGAGTAATATTCTAAAAATCCTTATATTATACATGAACTTGATGCAGACTTGTTGGGGATAAATTTGATGGAAGGAAAGCATATATGGCTTATATTGTTGAAGGTCTAGAAAACCTACTGGACTGGAATCGAGCTATGAAGTTCCAGAAGAAGAATGGATCGTTGTTAAACTCTTCGTCCACAACTGTTGCTTCATTAATCCATAATTTGGATGACAAAGCCTTGTAGTACGTAAATTTACTTATCAGTAAATTTGGTACTTCAGGTGGGTCTATGTACTTTTTTTGTTAGGAATTTGTAAAGGCTTAGATTGTGGCTAATATCCTAACGACATTAGACTTTTGCAGTGCCAACAGTTTATCCAACAAATATATATCGTCAGCTTTCAATGGTAGATTCTCTTGAAAAGATCGGGATATCTTAGTATTTTTCTAGTGAGATAAAGAGCATCCTTGACGTGGCATATGGGTAAGGATCATGAATAAAGTTTTATTAATTATCATTCGTAGCTTGTGAACTTCATTGTATCCACATGGCAGTTTCTGGTTACAGAAAGCCTCTCAAAACTAAGTCTGCTCATTGAGAACATTAACAGAACTCTCTTGCAATTGGACGGTCTTGAAGAACTACGTCATCTCACCATTCCTGAGAAGAACTTTAGGAAAATTCTAAAGTCTCATCTGATTAGACTCCTCAAATATCAGAGTGCTTACTGGAAAAAGTGCACATATCGGTGGGCAGTTGAAGGGGAAGAGAATACAAAATATTTTCAGGCTAGAGCTACGGAAAGATACAGATGCAACTCAATTCCAACCCTTCTCATGCCCGATGGAAGATCTATTGAAAACCATGATGAAAAAGCAACTGCTTTCTTCAATTGTTTCAAAAACAGAATGGGAGTTTCAAATGAACCAATATATGAATTTGATCTATCAGAATTGGTTCGACCCTATCCAGGACTGGAGGAATTATCTGTGCCATTTACTAAAGAAGAGATTGACCACGTCATTAAAATAATGCCCTCGGATCGAGCGCCAGGACCCGATGGTTTCAACGGGCAATTCTTGAAAGTTTGTTGGGACATAATTAAAGATGATTTGATAGGAGCTGGACTCCTACCAGGCCTAGCCCTCAGGTTGTAGGGGTGGAAGAGAGGTTGTCGAGGCGAGGGGCGCGAGCGGCGGCGCTGAGGCATCGTGACCGCGCAAGAGAGAGAGGGTGCAGGGAGGAGGCGGCTAGGGTTTAGGGTTCCGGCTCCTCAAGGGAGCCGGGCAATAGTTATGACTTATTGCTTGATTCCAAAACGAGTCCTTACAAGTGTTTATATAATCCTTGACGAGCTAATAAAAATAAAGATAAGTTGGGCCAAGCCCCTAACTAGCCGCGCCATTGGGCCTCCTCCGGCTATAGTGAACGCCGGTCATAAAATCTCTCCCCGCCTGCGCAAACAGCTCGTCCTCGAGCTGGAAGTCTGGAAAATGCTGGCGGAACTCCTCGAGCTGCTCCCAAGTGGCGTCCTCCTCCGGAAGGCCTTGCCACTGGATCAACAAACGCCAAACACCTCAGCTCTGCTGAGCCTTCAACACCTTCTCTGGTCCCGAAAGGAGACGTCCCTCGGAGGTGGGAGGAAGAGCCGGCGCGGCCGCCGGCGGATTGCCGCGGAAAGGCTTCAACAAGCCCACATGGAAGACATCGTGGATGCGAGTGCCCGGCGGAAGCTGAAGGCGGTAGGCGACGGTGCCGATGCGCTCCAACACCTGGAACGGTCCTGCGTAGCAAGGACCCAGCTTGCGCTTGGCGCGCGTGTCCAGCGACTACGTGGTGCGGTGAAGAAGCCGTAGCCACACCCAGTCACCCACCGCAAACTCCGCATCGCGGTGGTGGGCGTCGTAGTATTTCTTGGAGAGCTGCTGGGCCTGGAGAAGACGCTGGCACACCTCGGCAAGGATCTCATCCCGGCTGCGGAGAAGGTCACCTGCCGCCTCCGTCCGGGCCGTCCCGGGTTGAAACGGCAGGATGGGTGGTGGAGGACGGCCGTAGACCACCTCGAAGGGCGTGGCACGCAGGGCGGAGTGATAGGAGGTGTTGTAGCAGTACTCCGCCCAAGCGAGCCAGTCCACCCAAGCACGTGGACGGTCACCTGTAACACAGCGTAAGTACATAGCAATCACCTTGTTGACCACCTCGGATTGGCCGTCTGTCTGGGGGTGGAATGTCGTACTGAGGTGCAGCTTCACGCCCGCCATCCGAAAAAGATCGCGCCAGACATGGCCAGTGAACACCGGGTCGCGGTCGCTGACGATCGAAGAGGGAAACCCATGGAGGCGGACGATGCCGTCGAAGAAGGCCCGTGCGACGGAGGTGGCGGTGTAGGGATGGCCGAGTGCGATGAAGTGCGCGTACTTGGAGAAGTGGTCGACCACCGTAAGGATGACGGACTTGCCGCCCACCTTAGGGAGACCCTCGATGAAGTCCATGGAGATGTCGGCCCGGACCTGAGAGGGCACCTCAAGGGGCTGGAGCAGCCCTGCCGGCTGCAGTGTCTCCGTCTTGTTGCGCTGGCACGTCACGCAAGACCGCACCCAGTCCCGTACCAGCGCACGATCGCCGGGGATGTAGAAATCTGCCCGGAGATAGTGGAGGGTCTTCTGCACACCCTCGTGGCCGGCCGAGTGGGCCAGCAGCAGGGCCTGGTGGCGGAGGTCGCCGTGATCCGGCACGAAGAGCCGTCGCCCGTGCAGGAGCAGGCCATCGTCCTGGCACCACGGCTCCTCCAGGTCGCCATCCTCGAGGCGCTGACAGAGGTGCTGCGCGTCCGGGGCGCTCGCGGTGGCCCGGCGGATGTCATCGATGAAGGCGAAGGAAGGCCCCGAGCGGGTGCAGAGCACCAGCCCCGCGGGGTCGACGGCGTCCGTGTCGTGGTTGGCATCGCGGCGGGACAGCGCGTCCGCCACGGTGTTGAGGCGACCCGGGCGGTACTCGACGGTGAAGTCGAACCCGAAGAGCTTGCTGATCCACTGATGCTGCGGCACAGTGGAGAGGCGCTGGTCCAACAAAAACTTGAGGCTGTAGTGATCCGTGCGAATACGGAACGTCCGCCCCCATAGATATGGCCGCCAGTGGCGGACCGCCTGCACCAAGCGGATGAGCTCCCTCTCGTAGGCCGCGAGCTTGTGATGACGCGCGGCGAAGGGCCTTCTGAAGAACGCGAGCGGCCCGTCGCCCTGATGAAGGACGGTGCCAAACCCCACGCCCGAGGCATCGCAGTCCACCATGAACAGCTTGTCGAAGTCAGGCATCTGGAGGACCGGTCCCGTAGTGAGAGCCTGCTTGAGGGTCTGGAATGCCTCGGTCGCCTCAGTATCCCAGGAGAAGGCGTCGCGGCGCAACAGGCGCGTGAGCGGAGCCGCGATGAGGCCGAACTCCCGGATGAACTTCCGGTAGTAGCCCGCGAGGCCCAGGAAGCCGCGGAGGGCCCGCGGCGAGTGCGGCGTTGGCCAAGCCGCGACAGCCGCCACCTTGTCGGCATCCATAGCGACACCCTCCGCCGAGATGACGTGGCCGAGGTAGGCGACGGACGTCGTGCCGAATGAGCACTTCGAGCGCTTGAGGTGCAGATGGTGCGCTCGAAGCTCGTTGAAGATGATGGCCACGTGCTGGAGGTGCTCCGCCCACGATGAGCTGTAGATAAGAATGTCATCAAAGAAAACGAGCACAAACCGGCGCAAGTAGGGGCGGAGGACGTTGTTCATCAAGGCCTGAAATGTCGCCGGGGCATTAGAGAGGCCAAAGGGCATCTCCAAGAACTCGAAGTGGCCGTGATGAGTGCGAAAGGCCGTCTTCGCGACATCATCCGGGTGCATCCGCACTTGGTGATATCCTGAATGGAGGTCGAGCTTGGTGAAGAAGCGTGCCCCGTGTAGCTCGTCCAGGAGTTCATCCACGACCGGGATGGGAAATTTGTCCTTGAGCGTGTGGGAGTTAAGAGCACGATAGTCGATGCAGAAGCGCCACGAGCCGTCCGCCTTGAGAACGAGGAGAACCGGCGCCGAAAATGGCGACGTAGAGATCCGGATGATGCCCAGGGCGAGCATGACCGCGCACTGCCGCTCCAGCTCGTCCTTCTGCTGCTAGGGGTAGCGGTATGGGCGGACGGCGACGGGGGCGGTGCCCGGGAGCAGGTGAATGCGGTGGTCGTAGGCCCGGGCTGGCGGAAGGCCCTGGGGCTCGTCGAAGAGGTCATTGTGCTGCTGCAAGAGACGAGCCAACAGGGGTTGCTCGGGCTCGGCGGCGGCCGCCGTCAGCTGCGGCTGGGGCGCTGCTGGTGAAGCGCCACCCACGCCCTCCCACCGGACGTGGCGACCCAGGCGCCAGAAGGTCATCATCATGGAGTCGAAGTTCCAGAGGATGGGACCCAGGGTCCGCAAAAAGTCGACGCTGAGGATGAAGTCGAAACAGCCCAAGTCTATGCCGACGCACGTGATGGTGAAGTGCTCGTCGCCGATGATGATGGGGACATGCCGCGCAATCCCCTGACAGTGGAGGCGATCACTGTTAGCCACGATAACCCTGAGCTGCTCCCCGCCCGTCGGCTGGAGCGCCAGGCGACGCATGGTCGATGCGGGCAGGAAGTTATGGGTGGAGCCTGTATCCAGCAGGGCGAGGAGACGCTCCCCGTTGATCGTCACCGGCAGCAGCATCGTTTGCTCCGCTCGTATACCCGCGAGGGCATGGAGGGAGACCACGAGGGCGGTCGCAGGAGCGGGTGCCGGCGCGACCTCCCCGGCAACGGGGGCAGGCAGGTCATCGAGCACGGCGGCGGCGGTGTCCTCCTCGATGTAGTCCGCCGCCTCCAAATAGAAGAGTCGCAGGCAGACGTGGCCCGGCACGTAGGGCTCGTCGCAGTTGTAGCACAGCCCCTGGCGACGGCGCTCGAGCTGCTCGGCCGGGGTAAGCCGACGGAAGGGGCACGGCGCAGCCGGTGCGTTGGGCGCCGCGGGAGCTTGGGCAGGACGCCCCGGCGCTGGTGGTGTCGGTGTCGGCCGAGGGGGCTGTCGGGCGGCCCGGGCAGTAGCGCCTGCTGCATGGCCACCGCGCGTCGCTCGAAGGCGCGGGCATAGTACATGGCCGTCTGGAGGTCCTGTGGCTCGCGCATCTCCACGTCCACGCGGATATGATCCGGCAGACCCCCAACAAAGAGCTCGGCCCGCTGGCGAGCAGAAACGCCGGGCGCGTGGCAAGCCAAGGCCTGGAAGCGGTCGGCGAAGTCTTGCACCGTGGAGGTGAAAGGCAGGCGCCCAAGCTCCGCCAGCCGGCTCCCGTGAATCGGCGGCCCGAAGCGTAAGAGGCATAGCTCGCGGAAGCGCTCCCATGGAGGCATGCCACCCTCGTCCTGTTCGAGGGCGTAATACCACGTCTGCGCTGCGCCCCGGAGGTGATAGGAGGCGATCCAAGTGCGGTCGGACGCGAGCGTGCGCTGCCCCCTGAAAAATTGGTCGCACTGGTTGAGCCAATTCAGGGGGTCCTCGGTGCCGTCGTAGGTGGCGAACTCGAGCTTGGAGAAGCGCGGCGGCGGATGGCCGTGGACGACGGGGGGGTACGCCTCGTCGGCGCGGAGCAACGAGGACGACGGCGCCGAGTAGGTGGATATCAGAGGCCCACCCTGGAACAGGGGCCCGTCAACGCTCTCGTAAGGGCCCGCGGCGCCCGAGGGCCCGCCGAACTGCATGGCCGGGGTAGGCGCCGGCGGAGAGAGGGCGTGCGGCTGGCCGGAGGCCATCGTGTAGACCGGCGCGGAGGACCCAGCGAGCCAGGCCGGTAGCGGGGATGGCGACGGGGGAAACCGGACTTGGTGGATGGGCACCCCGGGTGCCATCGTCGGAAGGCCCGGCCCCGAGGTCACCGGTGCCGGCGGCGGCAGCTGCAGCTGCTACGGCAGCGGCATGCTGGGGGCGACGGAGGTCGCCGGGGGTGGCGGCTGCCACGAGAGCTGCTGCGGCCCCGGGATGGTGGCGACGAGGGCGGGCGGCTGTGGCCCATAGGGCCCGGCGAGGAAGAGGCGGATGCCCTGGACCGCCTGAGTGAGGTCCCGGAGCGCCGCCGACATCTCCTCCGGGGTGAGGACGGCGGGGGTGGGCGCGGGTGACGTCCAGGCGGCGGAGGAGATCGGCCTGGTCAGGGGCGGTGTGCTGGCCGCGGTGGTCATCGGTGGCGAGGAGGCGATCGGCAGCGGAAGGGTGGCGGTAGGCAGAGGAGCGGACATGATCGAGCCTGAGACAGCTGATACCAGATTGATAGGAGTTGGACTCCTACCAGGCCTACCCCTCAGGTTGTAGGGGTGGAAGAGAGGCTGTCGAGGCGAGGGGCGCGAGCGGCGGCGCTGAGGCGCCGTGACCGCGCGAGAGAGAGAGGGTGCAGGGAGGAGGCGGCTAGGATTTAGGGTTCCGGCTCCTGAAGGGAGCCGGGCAATAGTTATGACTTATTGCTTGATTCCAAAACGAGTCCTTACAAGTGTTTATATAATCCTTGACGAGCTAATAAAAATAAAGATAAGTTGGGCCAAGCCCCTAACTAGCCGCGCCATTGGGCCTCCTCCGGCTATAGTGAACGCCGATCATAACATGATTTCTATCAACTCTGCAATGATTTTTGGGAGGGAAAGATAAGTTTGAATTGCCTTAACTCATCCCTCATCACTTTGATTCCCAAAAAAATCACACCTGAAACGGTAAATGACTTTCGCCCAATATATCTTCTGAACTACGTGCTCATGGTGATAACAAAATTTCTTGCGGAAAGATTGCAAAAGTGGATTCTTAAAAGAGTGCATAGAAATAAATATGGCTTCATTAAGACAAGAACTATCCAAGACTGTTTAGGGTGGGCGTTTGAATACCTACATCAGTGTAAGCAATCTGGTCGGGAAATTGTCATTCCTAAATTGGATTTCGAAAAAGCGTTTGACACTATGGAGCACTCTTTTATTCTTGATATGCTTAAGTGCAAAGGATTCGATGAGAGATGGTGTAGATGGATTAAAATGCTACTGGACTCAGGATCATCTTCAGTGCTCTTGAATGGGATACCAGGGATAGAATTTAAATGCAGACAGGGAGTAAGACAAGGGGACCCGCTTTCCCCCCTCCTATTTGTACTCTCCGCGGATTTTCTACAATCAATGGTAAATAAAGCCTGGTCGGAAGGACACATTAATGCACCAATTGACCAATCGGCATCTGAACAATTCCCGGTTATCCAGTACGCAGACGACACGATCATAGTCTTACCGGCAAGAGAGAATGATGAGATAACTATTAAAAGGCTGCTTCACTCATATGCAAAGGCGACAGGCCGGCCTCAAAATCAACTTCTCAACGTCCCAACTAATGCCGATCAACCTTTCAACCGAAAGGGCACAGGAATTAGCAGCTGTTCTTGGCTGTCAAGTTGGTTCTATGTCGTTCACGTACTTGGGCTTGCCCTTGGGTACCACCCAACCGATTGTCCGTGAACTTATGCCACTAGTGGATCGTATAGAAAGACAGCTTACAGGGACGGCGATTTGGCTATCCTATGGAGAACAAGTACAACTGATTAACTCGGCCCTATCATCGCTGCTATCCTTTGCAATGTGTCTTCTCAAGCTACCTCTCAAACTTATCGAAATTTTTGACCGGGCTAGGAGACACTGCCTATGGAGGAAAGTACTGGACAGAGATGCTAAGACACACTCGCTGGCTGCTTGGGATTTGGTTTGTAGACCTAAGCAAAATGGAGGATTGGGGGTGCTTGACTTGAAGATTCAAAACAAAGCATTGCTACTCAAATTCCTGCTCAAAGTTATGCATAAAGCTGATGTCCCCTGGGTTATGACTGTCTGGAAGGCCTACTGTGACGACACACCACCCCAAGCCAAACAAAGTTGTGGATCGTTCTGGTGGAAGGATGTTTTCTCATTGATGAATATTTATAGAGGGATTACTACATGCTTTCCGGTTGCGGGGGACTGATAACCCACAAGTATAGGGGATCAGTTGTAGCCTTTCTTGATAAATAAGAGTGTCGAACCCAACGAGGAGCTAAAGGTAGAATCAATATTCCCTTCAACTTCTATCGGCCACCGATACAACTCTACGCACACTTAACATTTTCTTTACCTAGAACAAGTATGAAACTAGAAGTACTTTGTAGGTGTAATGCTAGAACTACTTTGCAAGAATAAAACTAGGAGTACTTTGCTAGATAATAAAAGTTAGTTGTTTAGTAGAAAGCTTTTGTAGAACAAGAAAGAAAGATTGTTCCTAAGCAATCGATAACTAAACCTGTAATCATTATTGCAATTTTATATGAGGGAGAGGCATGAGCTAACATACTTTCCGTACTTGGATCATATGCACTTATGATTGAAACTCTAGCAAGCATCCACAACTACCAAAGATCATTAAGGTAAAACCCAACCATAGCATTAAGTAACAAGTCCTCTTTACTCCCATACGCAACAACCCCCTTACTCCGGTTTGTGTTTCAGTCACTCACGCAACCCACTATAAGCGAATCATGAACGTATTGCAAAACCCTACAGCGGTAATCCCACATGCTTGCGCGACACGGAGGTCACCATAGGACAGCATCAAAATAAAACATACAACTCAAACCAATCACGATCATCAATCAACCCATAGAACAAAACGAATCTACTCAAACATCATAGGATGGCAACACATCATTGGATAATAATATGTAGCATTAAGCACCATGTTTAAGTAGAGATTACAGCGGGGAGAAGAGGTGTTACACTGCTGCATAGAGGGGGAGAGAGTTGGCGCTGACGGCGGCGAAGTTGTTGCTGTAGATTGACGTCACGATGATTGCCCCGACGGCGTTCCGGCGCCACCGGGAGAGAGGGGGAGAGATCCCCCCTCCTTCTTCTTCTTGCTTGGCCTCCCCCCTAGATGGGAGGAGAGTTTCCCCTATGGTCCATGGCCGCCATGGCTCCCGGAGGGCAGGAGCCCCTCCGAGATTGGATCTCTCCCTCTCTCTCTCTGTTTCTCTTCTGTTTCGCGTTCTTGTTTTCTGGCCGAAAACCATTTCTTAAATATCCGGTGATCCGTAACTCCGATCGGGCTGAAATTTTAACACAATTTTTTCTTGATATAAGCTTCCTTGCGGCCGAAGAAGGACCCCAACCGACTTACGATGTGCCCACAAGGCAACATCGCGTGGCCTGGGGGGGGCAGTGGCGCCCTATTGCCTTGTCGAGGTTGTGGGCCTCTGTTTGCGTTGATTCCACCTCCCAAAAATCACATATATTCCAAAATAATTCTCCGTAAAATTTTATCACATTTGGACTTTGTTTGATATGGATTTCCCGTGAAACAAAAAACAAGCAAAAAACAGGAACTGGCACTGGGCACTGGATTAATATGTTAGTCCCAAAAATAATATAAAATGTTGCCAAAAGTATATGAAAGTTGTAGAATATTGGCATGAAAGAATCAAAAATTATAGATATGACAGAGACATATCAGGGACACCATTCTCTTTTGGAAGGACATTTGGCATGGAGAACAGCCTTTGATGGACTCTCATGATCGCCTCTTCCCTTTTGCCCAAAATGAGGACATCTCACTGGCATAGTATCATGCAAACCCTAGCCCGGCTGCACACTTTGATCTACCACTTTCGATCGAAGCTAGGGAAGAATTGGATGGCATATCCCAGATGATCGCTAAAATATCTTTAGAGCCAATGGCCATGGACAAATGGATATTCTGCTAGGGTGAAGTGGACTACAAACCCAGGAAATTTTATAAGTTCCTCCTCAGAAATGTTGTTGCACCAAAATACATTACCATGATCTGGAAGTCGAAGTGCATCATGAGAAACAAAGTTTTCGCCTGGCTCATGCTGATGGACCGGGTAAACACCAGAGACATGCTCTTAAGAAGGCACTTTATGATTGGAGAGGACCACTCATGCCTACTATGCACATCCCAGAGCTTGGAAACCAACAAGCACCTCTTTTTTGAGTGTCCGTTTGCTACAACATGTTGGGTGGTGGTACACATTCAATGGGACAGCTCTCTGGAATTGCAACACATGTTTGATCAAGCTAGCAATGCATGGCACCATACAATGTTCAAAGAAGTAATGATACTATCTGCATGGAACATTTGGAAACAAAGAAACAAGGTCCTCTTTGATGGAGCTCAAGCATCTCATTCTGAGTGGCTCGGAATGCTCAAAAGTGATCGGGAGATACTTAGATTCAGGGTGCCCCCTGACAAATCTGATTTCCTGGAGAGCTTTGTAGCCTCCCTTTCCATTCACTCTGATAGCCTCGTAGCCATGTAATTCTTTTGTTTTGGTTTAGCATATGGCTATGTAAATACCATGTAAATCTGTTTTTTTTAATGAAGCAACAGTAGGAGCCTCTCCTGCTGTTTTAACCGTTCAAAAAAAAGGAAATCATGTTAGATGTAGCAGCATGTGCAATGGCATTTCCTCTTTTGCGGATGAATGGATATGATGTTTCCTCGGGTACTTCCTTGGGAAGGAATTTCCCGTCTTGTCTTTTTTTTGTATATTTCAATATAATGCAGATGATCTGTATCATGTTGATGAAACCACTTTCCATAACTGCCTCAGGGATATTAAAATGATACAAAATCCATATTGGAATTATACAAGGCTTCGAAAGTCAGTATGTCAGAAAATGAATGTATCCTAGATAACATAGGCGACTGGTCAGCCAGCTTTTTGACAGAAAAGTTATTCTCTGATTGGGTGCAAACAACGCCACTCTTTCAAGAGGTGCCTGCATGCAATTTCAATCTTAGAAAGTGAACTGGTTCTAGCTTTCGTTCGTTGTTAAGTTACCTTTTTGGTTTTTGTAAGTTCAGGTGGAGTATGCTCTTAAATTTCCCTTTTATGCCACAATGGAACGTCTAGACCACAAGAGGAACATTGAACACTTTGATGTTTGTGGTTCTCAAGTGCTAAAGACTGAACAGTTGTAAGAGTATCAATTCTCGAAAATAATAGTCCGTGAAATCATACTCCCTCTATCCTAAAATAAGTGTATCAACTTTAGTACAACTTTTAGTACAAAGTTGTATTGAAGTTAAGACACTTATTTTGGGACGGAGGGAGTATATTATATAAATAAAGATGTTAGACACCAATTCCAGACATTTTGCTGAAACTGGCCATGTTGTGTCAACCACGATTTTCTGACTTTGGCTATTCAAGATTTTGATTTTTCTCAATCTATTTACTAGTATGAACTCCTACATCTTGAAAGGAAATCTAACATTTATTCTCTTGCCTTATTAACTTTCTTTCTTAGAGAACTTACAAATTTTGTGGCAACAATTGGGCGATAGAGAACCGGCTGGACCAGCTACAGTTTGCACGTCAGAAGCTGACATATTACTCGCTGCTACTGCTAGCATATTCCCTCCTGAATTGTTTGATGCTCGCATGTCGTGGACAAAAATGGAGTGCTCGTAACTGTTGTTGATGATTTCTTCGATGTTGGAGGATTACAAGAAGAACATAAAAACCTCATAGCTTTAATTGAGAAGTAACCACCTTGGTCCTTCATTTTATAAGTAGAATTGGTGTCTCACGCATTGCTATCAAGTTATGATCCTAGATTTGCTAATGTTTGTCTTAGGTGGGATGAGCACTGTAAAGATGAGTTCGGTAAGTGCATCAAGTGCCCCCTTAGAGGTTTTGGAGTATTGAAGACAAATAGGTTAAGGGACTAATATGTTTGTGAGTGTACACAGGAGAAAATAGTCCCCAAAGACTTGGTTTAACCACGGAAGATGACCCCTAAAAATGTATTTCTTCAAGTGAAGAATTTGGTGCGGGCTTTGAGGAAATTGATGTGAAGACTTTGGAGCTTGAAGACTTTGTTTTCATAGTTTCTTTTTCTTCTTATTTGAGTCATAGGAAAAACCGTACTGTCAAAGGGGGTCAAGGTGAAACATATGTCATACTTGAAAGCGATGCTCAAAACTATACAAACCTAAGCCGCTTCGAGTGAAGCCTTTGGAAATCTCCAGAATAGCTGACGAATTTGGCAGTGACGTGATGAAGTTCATCTGGTCTCTGACAATTTTGGTCAGGCTGAGGAGTTAGGATTTCGCTAGTGCAATCTGCCAATCATGAGGAAATTGAGTGCCTTGACGAAATTGAGAGTTCAATTTTCTGACCGTTGCTGCGTTGCGTGCCAGCTGTCGAGTGGATCTTTATCCTGACAACGGTCTTGTCTGAGAAGGGCATTTATGACATTTCATGTCGGGTTGCCTCCTGGCTATAAATAGCCGCCCCCCCATAACCACTAGTTGATTGGCTGCTCGAGAGAGAGATTGACACTTGTCATTTGAGAGCAACCCTTCCTCTGACGACTTTGTGAGAACCCAAGTGAGGAAAACCCAACCAGAGCCTAAGTGACTGAGCATTACTGAAGAAGTTGATCTGTGTGATCCGACGCTTGTTACCTTTGAGAACTGTCATTCCTCCAAACGGTTAGGCGTCATGTTCTGAGCACCCAAGAGTAATTGTGGCGTGCCGGTGAACAAGTCTGTGAAATTTTTGGAAGTCTACCTTGAAGACTTACCATGAGTGATTGGGCGAGGACTAAGTGACCTTAGCTCAAGAGGAATACGGTGAGGACTAAGTGTCCTCTGAGGTAAAACTCAGCTGCCTCAACCAGACGTACAGTTGATACAGCAACTGGAACTGGTCTACCAAACTGATGTGTCTTCGTCGAGCTCTACTGGTTTCAAATTCCTCACTCCTTTACTTTACTACTATTCCACTGCTGAAGAACTTGTGTCTTACCTTTCTGAAGAATTTGAACTGAAGACTTTCATCATGCTGTCTCATTTTCTTCAGTTCATTTTCTTCATGCTTATCTGTGTGTATGATTGCATGTTCTTCACCTGCTTATGCTTCATATGCATGCTTTCCATATCTGTGTAGACTTAGTTTCAATTATGTTTCTATTTCTTCACTCTGATTTTCGTCAAAGTCCTCGGAGTTTGACGAATTTCTAAAAATCTCCCATTCACCCCCCCCATGGGAGTTATCCTGCGGTTTCAATTGGTATCAGAGCAAGGTACTCCCTTGTTCTGTGTGATTTTGGTTTAACCACCTGGAGTTTTAGTTATGTCGACCACGGGAATGATCAAGGTCTCCGCTGCGTGCCCCATCTTCGATGGCACAGACTATCCCTACTGGAAGAACAAGATGCGAATGCATCTTGAGGCTATTGACAGCGATCTCTGGTTTGTCGTCGAGAATGGTATCCCCACCATTGCACCAAGCATCAATGTTGTTGATGTGAAGAGATTCAAGCAACTGGACTCTCAAGCGAAGAACATCATATGTGGTCATCTGAACAAAGGACAGTATGGTAGAGTGAGTGCTTTGGAAACTTCGAAGTTGATCTGGGACCGGCTCTCTAAAGTCAATGAGGAAGTACCTACTCAACGTGACTCCCGAGTTGATGTCCTGCACAATCTCTTCAATCGCTTCAAAAGACTCGACAACGAAAATGTGCAGCAAACCTTCGACCGCCTCACTGATATCTCCAATGAGCTTCAAGCTCTTGGTGCTGCTGACATCACCGATCATGAGGTGGTGAAGAAATTGCTGAGGTCTCTGGATAGTTCCTTCGACACTTTGGCACTGATGATACAAGAGCGCCCTGATTACAAGTCACTGGATCCTGCTGACATTCTTGAGAGGCTCAACACACATGAATTTCAGCAAGCAGAGAAGAGAGATATGTATGGACCCAGCTATGGTCGTCCTCGCGCTCTGAAGGCTAAAGCAAAAGCCAAGGCTATTTCTTCATCTGAAGAAGAAGAGGAATATGAGAGCAGTTCTGATGGTGCTAAGGAAATTGGTAGAGAACTGGCTATGCTGGTGAAGAAGTTCCAAAAGTTTTCCAAGAAGAACCAATTTGGAAAATCTTCAAAGTATGACTCGAAGAACACTAGAGAAGCGTCTGCTCGAGACTACAACAAAAGAACCTGTCACAAATGCAAGAAGCCAGGCCACTACATCGCCGACTGCCCTCTTTGGCTGAAGAAGAAGAAGAAGAAGAAGAAGAAGAAGAAGAGCAGGGATGATGATGAGGCTGATGGCAAAAAGAAGAAGTCCTCAAAGTCCTCATCAAAGTCTTCATCTCACAAGAAAACTACTTCTAGCAAAGCTCGTGCATTCCTTGGGAAGGAAATGGATTCTGAAGAGGAATCTGAGGAGGAGTCAGACACTGGTGTGGCAAGCCTTGCACTCACTACTGAGTACGTCAGCAAGTCCATCTTCAACTCTGAGGATAATGGTATCTCCACCAACAATGATGACTGTGCTGATGACTTCACTCCCACCTATTGCTTCATGGCAAGAGGTGCAAAGGTAACCTCACGAGAAGCTTACTTTAAAACTTCCAGTGATGACGACTCTGAGTGTGAATCTAAACCAAGCTATAAGAAACTTGCTAAAATTGCAACTGAGCAACAACATGCCATGGAAAAGATTCAAAAACTGCTAGACAAAAGCGATGATCTGTTGGACAAGGAAATGGATCGTAGTCAAGCCTTGTCTGAGGATCTCAGAAGGCTTAAGTCTAAATATGACGAACTTGAAAGTCGTCATGTGTCCCTCTCAGCTGAACATGAGAAGCTGTCCTATGAATTTTTTCAAAGGAAGCAAGATCTCGAGAAGCTGAGAGCGTCTCATGATGATCTTCAAAAATAAAACGATTCACTACTCGCTCAACAGATCAGTACCGCTCAGGAAGAATTTGTTGCACCATGCCTAAAATGCCTTGAACATGATAATGCTAATTCTTCAGCTGAATGTTCAAATGCTTCTGTTCTTGCAATTGCTTCAACTGCTACGGTGTCCACTAACCCCTCATCTGAGGATGCCACCAGTGATACTAATGAAAATGCAGGGCTGAAGGAATTGTATGTCACTGGCATGTACAAAAGCCTCAAAGGGCATCAAACCCTGTGTGACGTGCTCAAAAAGCAAATTCTTCACAGGAACCCTAGGAAAGAGGGTATTGCCTTTGAGAGAAATCTCAACGCTGATGGTTCGTATTGGAAGCCTGAGCAGTATCCCAAAACCACATGGGTTGCTGCAAAGGGACCTCCAATAGATCCATCCACTTTCTCTGGCTATTCTTGTGATTCTTCATATTCTTCAGATGAGTCATTTGACTCCAACTATAAACTGTTCAAGAATCAAAATGGTGAGGTCTTTGCTAGATTCATTGGTACTAACTGCAGGAACGGTCCACCTGTGAAGAAAATCTGGGTTCCTAAAAGCCGTCTGGAAAATCTTCGGGTGAATGTCATCATGACACCACCGATGAAGAAGAAACTTCCCAGGGCAAATTCTTCACAGGGATCAAAGTCGTCAAATGGACGCAGACCCACTTATGGACATGCTAATGCCTCTGTTTCATAGGGAAACAAACAACGATTTGATGAATATGAGCATTATTCTTCGAACTACTATGTTCACAAATCTTCGAAGAATTTCTCTGCTTATTCATTCAACTACCATAACCCTCCTGTGAAGAGAAATGCATATTCTTCAATGCCTAAGTTCTCCATTAATGCACTTCGCTACATTGCTTCTCAGCCACCCATTCAGATGTGGGTGGTTAAGAAGAAGAACTAATCTCTCCTGCAGGGTCAGGTCTTCAGACAACAAAATGTCTGATGAATTTGCTGAAGACCTGACAAAATGCCTGTTGGGATGCAGGCTAATCACGATGAAATGAATGTTTCATTTCACACATCCCTTATGCTGCTAGATGTTATTCTTTGATGAAATTGTCTGACAAAATTGATCATCATCATATTCTTCACTTTGAAGCATATGAGTTTGTAAGTCAGACTAATGCTTCTACAAGATGATACACCTTCTGCCACTGAATGAGTCTTGGACAGTGGTTGCACGAATCATATGACTGGACATAGGAATCTCCTCACTGGTGCTCCCCTTACTCCGTCTCATCTGAAGCATATCACCTACGCTGACAAAGGAGAAAGCAAGGTATTGGGTCTAGGTAAGGTTGCTATTTCAAAGGATCGACACATGGAAAAGGTGATGCTTGTCGAGTCCCTTGGATACAACCTCATGTCTGTCTCAATGCTTTGTGATCTTGATACGATTGTTATCTTAGGCAAATATAGATGCATTGTGCTGTTGGAATCTGACAAATCCAAAGTCTTCGAAGGCTTTAGGAGAGGTGACTTGTACATTGTAGATTTCTCTAGAGGTCCTCAGCCTGCAACATGTCTAATGGCAAAAACTTTGGAGTGCTGGCTATGGCTTCGACGACTTGGACATGCTGGGATGAGGAATTTGAGCACTCTCGTCAAGAAGAAGCATATCATTGGCGTCGGGGGTGTCAAATTCGTCAAGGATCATCTCTGTGGTGCTTGTGAGTCTAGAAAGATGACCAGATCCAAGCACTTGGCGAAGACAATCATGACCACTACTCGTCCTTTTGAATTGCTTCACATGGATTTGTTTGGTCCTACACATTATGCTACACTAACCAATGCAGCATCTCTCTACGGATTCGTCATTGTTGATGACTACTCTCGTTACACCTGGGTGCACATCATTTCCTACAAGACTGAAGTTCATGTTGTCTTCAGACGATTCTCCAATCGGGCCATGACGAATTATGGTTTCAAGATCAAGCACATCAGGAGTGACAATGGCACTGAGTTCAAGAACACAGGCCTCGACGACTATCTTGATGAACTTGGCATCACTCATGAGCTATCCGCTCCCTACACGCCTCAGCAGAATGGAGTCGTGGAGCGCAAGAACAGAACCCTCATCGAGATGGCGCGTACTATGCTTGATGAATACAAGACAACTCGTCATTTCTGGCCTGAAGCAATTGACACTGCATGCCACATCATCAACCGGGTATATCTTCACAAATTCCTCAAGAAGACCTCATATGAGCTCCTCACTGACAAGAAACCCAATGTGAGTTATTTCAAAGTCTTCGGTGCTAAATGTTGGATTAGAGATCCTCATCACAGTTCTAAATTTGCACCGAAAGCACATGAAGGTTTTATGCTTGGCTACGGAAAGGACTCGCACACCTACAGAGTCTTCAACTCCTTCCACCACAAGGTTGTTGAAACTGTAGATGTGCGGTTCGATGAAACTAACGGCTCGCAAAGAGAGCACCTGCCTCCTGTGCTAGATGAAATGCCTCCTGAGGAATCTATCAAGCTTATGGGCACTGGTGAAATTGTGCCCAGTGAAGTAATAGCTGCTGATGAAGAAGTGGTTGTTCCTCATCGTGAAGAAAATGAACATCCTAATGAAAATGATGCTGAGGATTCTGCACGGCAACAACAACATCAAGGCCCTCGTCCAGCTCATCCACGAGTGGCAAATGAAGTGCAGATTGAGAAGATCCTCGACAACATCAATGCACCTGGTCCCCTCACTCACTCAAGAGCTTCACATTTAGCTAACTTTTGTGGGCATTACGCGTTTGTGTCTATTTCAGAGCCCACCAAAGTTGATGAAGCCTTTCTGGAACCTGAATGGATTCAAGCGATGCAAGATGAATTGCATCAGTTCGAGCTCAACAATGTGTGGGAGCTTGTCAAGCGTCCTGATCCACGCAAGCACAATATCATCGGCACTAAGTGGATCTACCGCAACAAACAAGACGAAAATGGCCAAGTGGTGAGGAATAAGGCCCGTCTTGTAGCTCAAGGCTACACACAGGTTGAGGGTATTGATTTCGATGAAACACTTGCACCTGTTGCTAGGCTTGAAGCCATTCGTATACTGCTTGCATATGCTAACCATCATGATATCCTCTTATATCAAATGGATGTGAAAAGTGCATTCCTCAATGGTAAGCTTGAGGAAGAAGTATATGTTGCTCAACCACCAGGTTTTGAGGACCCAAAGCATCCTGACAAAGTCTTCAGACTCAACAAGGCACTCTATGGCCTTAAGTAAGCCCCAAGGGCTTGGTATGATACACTGAAGGAGTTCCTGAAGAAAAAGGGTTTCAAACCCGGTTCACTTGACCCTACTCTTTTCACTAAATCTTATGATGGTGAACTGTTCATATGCCAAATATATGTTGATGATATTATCTTTGGTTGCACTAACAAGAAATACAGTGACGAATTTGCACATATGATGCAAGAAGAATATCATATGTCTATGATGGGGGAGTTGAAATTCTTCCTTGGACTTCAAATTCGTCAACAACCCAATGGAATCTTCATATCTCACGAGAAATATCTCAAAGACTGCCTGAAGAAATTCGGAATGCAAGATTGCAAAGGCCTCAAGATACCAATGCCAACAAATGGCCAACTTAACACTGACGAAAATGGTAAAGATTTCGATCAGAAGGTATATCGCTCCATCATTGGTTCGCTTCTTTACCTATGTGCATCTAGGCCAGATATTATGCTTAGCGTTTGCATGTGTGCCCGCTTTCAAGTGTCACTGAAGGAATCACACCACCAGGCTGTGAAACGAATTCTTCGATATTTAACTCACACACCAATGCTTGGATTACGGTATCCCAAGGGCTCGTCACTTGATCTTGCTGGATATTCCGATTCTGATTATGCTGGAGCTCGAGTGGATCACAAGTCAACATCAGGCACATGCCATTTCCTCGGACGATCTCTTGTATGTTGGTCCTCGAAGAAGCAGAACTGCGTCTCACTTTCCACTGCCGAGGCTGCGTATATTGCTGCTGGCGCCTGCTGCTCTCAGTTACTATGGATGAAGCAAACCCTCAAGGACTATGGCATCAACGTGAAGAAAGTGCCACTCTACTGCGATAATGAGAGCGCCATCAAGATCGCCCACAACCCTGTGCAACACTCAAGGACGAAGCACATTGAGATTCGTCACCATTTTCTTCATGATCATGTACTAAAGGGACACATCGTCATCAACCACGTGAAGATAGAAGACCAGCTTGCCGATATCTTCACTAAGCCCTTGGATGAGAGAAGGTTTTGCATGTTGCGGTATGAACTAAACATCCTAGAATCTTTGAATGTCCTTTGAAAAGGACACACATCCTAACGCTTGTGCATTCTTGATGACTTTGATGCACAACACATGAAGTAACATTTTTCTTCAATCAATGAAGATTAACCCTCTAAGTGTGAAGAAATTAATAAAGAAGTTGATTCTCAGAACCCTACGACAATTGTACGCGGTGTCTGAAATGATCATAGTTCTTATAAGGTGGGTAACGCCACCACCCACTTTTGACTTGCATGAATTTGAGTTTTTCATCATCATTTGCAATTTCGTCAAACCTTTCAAATTCGTCATTTGTGGTTATTCTTCATTTCTTGAGGAGATTCTATATATATATATATATTTATATATATATATATATATAATATTGGCAGAATAGTTATATATATATATATATATATATATACAGCCCGTCTATTCTGTCAATATTGGCAGAATAGTTATTCTGCCAACACTTCTGAACTGCACGCTCAACGCGAGGGCACTGCACTTTCTGAAGCAAACACACTGCAATACTGAGACTAGTGAACTTCTCATCGAAAAAACTGTACGCGGTGTTTTTCGGTACTGTTTTTGCTCCAGTCTTTAAATCGTTTGTCGGAATGAGGCGTGTAATATACCGTTGGAAAGCTATGGATTAGGCGCAACTACGCCATGTTGAAATTTTTTCGAGATTCCTCGTGGTTTAAGAGCAGTTTCGAAAATGGTGGGCGCCCGACGAGTGGCAGCGAGCGTATTTTCGCGTTTTTTTGCAAACCGCTTGTCCGAATGAAGCAAATGATATGCCATTGGAAAGATATCGTCGAGGCGCAAATTTTTCATATATATTATTTTCTCTAATTCCTTACGGTTTAAGAGCAATTTCAAATTTACTAAATCGCGGAATTCTGTTTTTTCAAATTTTTGCATTTTTTCGATACTGTTTTCGCTCCAATTTTTTTAACCGTTTGTCGAAACAAGGCGTGTAATACGCCGTTGGAAAGCTACGGACGAGGCGCAACTTTCATATGTAGAAATGTTTTTGAGATTCTTTACGGTTTTAAATTAATTTTGAAAATGATACGGCGGACGACGGGTGGCAGCGGACGTTTTTCCGCCAATTTTTACACACCGCTGATTGGAATTATTCAAATGATACGCCGTTGGAAAGATATCGACGAGATGCAACTTTTTCATGTAGAACACCCTCCCTAATTCCTTACGGCTTAAGAGCAGTTTTGAAATTACCGAAATGCGGACACTCTGTTTTTCGCGACACCAAAATCGACGAGTGAACCGCATCAGACAGAAAACCGCACTGCTTCAGACTGAAAACCGCACTGCATCAGACGGGCAAGCGAACTTCATGGTTTCTTTTATTCAGACGTAATTTTTTTCTCAAACGATGAAGTGGATTACGCTTCACATCGGACGTAAGTGAACCGCAACACTATCGAAAAGTGAACCGCATTACTCTTTTTTTGTCGTTTCTGTAACAATTTTCTGCACTTCACATTTTTTAGAGTAAGTAAACCGCGACACTACCGAAAGTGAACCGCGTCACTACCTAAAGTGAACCGCGTGAGTTTTTGTTGTCTTTTTCATACTTATTATTTTTTACGCACGTAGACCAGCATGAACTACATCAGAGGATAGACCGCACTGCAATGTTGACGAAGAGCAATGCACGGGTTTATACAAAATCAATGAAGTTGTTTTTTGATTTTGTTTTACAGAAGATGAACCGCGAACGATGAGACAAGTGTACTGCATCTTCACGAAGTAGGAACTGCACTCAAAAGAAGCACACTGTACTGAACATAGCCAAAATCAAAAATAGCGAACTGCACAAAATCAGTTTTTTGGGAACTGCACAAAATTATCGATGAAGGGGACTGCAATGTTGGCGCCGGTTAAATGCAATGTCATGAGCCGTGGGGGGAAGACGACGGTGTACTGGAGAGGGGCTCGGGAGGTACTGCAACGGCGCCCAAACTGCACTGCACTCACGCACACTGAACTGCAAATGGCAGAGGTCAACGCTGCAGCAGCGAACAAATACTGCCTTAACAAAAAACTTTACATTTAATTCATTGTTTTACACAGTGCACTGAAAAAAAATGTGCAGGGAACTACGCGAACTGCACGAATCCATCGGGGCGACCCAGCTGATGGACTTCATTTTTTGTTCTTTCTTCTCCTGCAAAAACAACAGAACTGGGAACGAATATAAAAACGCCTCGACAAACTGCCGCGTGCCGCAAAGTGAACCTCTTCACACACAAGCACGAGCTGCACAATCCCTTTTTTAGGAAAACCTGTGATCTGCACAAGACACAACAAGACCGGCCGCCTTCAGGAAAAACAAAAACAGTATGCTATATTTGCACGACGGGGAGCTGCGTTGAACTGAACCACAAAGACTTGTTAAACTGAACCGCAAGAGAAACAACCAAACTCCACTGATTTTTTGAGCATGCACCGGTGGCAGTTCACTTTTCCATTGTCTCCCCTCCACCATTGCTCTTAAGAACTGCAAGGCTCTAGCAAGGCGAGAGGAAGCGCACAGTTGGCTGGCACATCTGAACCGCATTTTCAGGCGAAGAGGAAACCCACCGAGGGGAGAGGCGTGGACAAGCCCAGAATGGACAGATCGGGGTCGGAGTTACCAGATCGGGGCGAGGTGGAGCAGTCCAGACGGGACGGCGCAGGGAGTTGGCTCCGGCGAGGTGGAGCTTGACGAGCACGGTCACCGGCGGGGAGGAGGCCATGGAGAAGGTGCGAGAGGGCGGGGGGCCTCGGATCAATCAGTCGCCGGGGTCCAGGTGGAGCCTGGTGGCTTCCCCAACCTCCCCGGGGGCCATGGTGGCCGGATCTGGTGCCGCTGGCCGCGCGCTGGAGGTTCGGTGGCGGCGCGTCGTGCAGGGTGAGCCAGCGGGAGCAGGGCGGTGCGAGGATCCGGCGCTGCTGGCCATGCGCTGGAGGGGGCGCATCGGCGCTGGTCGGGACGAAGGCGGAGGAATAGGGAAGGGGGAGAGCTCGCGCTGGGGTAGGCAGGGGCGGCCGGCGGCGCAGCGCTTCTGGGCCGCCGGTGGCAGATGTGGAGTTGCTGGTGGAGGCCACGGTGGCCGGCGCGTGGGGGCGCGGGAGCCCGGCGAGGAAGAAGGTGGGGGTAAGGCCTTCTTTCGACAAACGGTTAAAAACTGAAGCGAAAACAATACCGAAAAAATGCAAAAATTTGAAAAAACAGAATTCCGCGATTTAGTAAATTTGAAACTGCTCTTAAACCGTAAGGCATTAGAGAAAATAATATATATGAAAAAGTTGTGCCTCGACGATATCTTTCCAACGGCATATCATTTGCTTCATTCCGACAAGCGGTTTGCAAAAAAATGCGAAAATACGCTCGTTGCCACTCGTCGGGCGCCCACCGTTTTCGAAACTACTCTTAAACCGCGAGAAATCTCAAAAAAAATTCAACATGGCATAGTTGCGCCTAATCCATAGCTTTGCAACGGTATATTACACACGTCATTCCGACAAATGGTTTAAAAACTGGAGCGAAAACAGTTCTGGAAAACACCGCGTACAGTTTTTTTGACGAGAAGTTCACTAGTCTCAATACTGCAGTGTGTTTGCTTCAGAAAGTGCAGTGCCCTCGCGTTGAGCGTGCAGTTCGGAAATGTTAGCAGAATAACTATTCTGCCAATATTAAGAGAATAGACGGGCTGTATATATATATATATATATATATATATATATATATATATATATATATATATTTATATATATATATATATATATATATATATTTGAGTTTTTCATGTCCTCAACAGCATCCACATATAGCTAATTCTTCAAACTGTGTTTTTCGTCATCTATGTGGATGTGATCGGACCCGCTCCCTTCTATGCTAAACTCAAACCACTCTTTTCTCAATCTCTTCATGTGCGTTCTAATTGACACTATTCAAAGTCTTCACTGTGTCCTTGTCAGCTGAAGAAATTGTGAACACATTTTGAAAATATTCTACTCAATATTTGGCGGTTGCCACAGTAACCTCATCCCGTGCATTCGACGCGTGGATAAGCGCACTCAAAATGCATGGGTGACGCGTGTCACTCAAATGCGAAACGCCAGGGGCTTATCCGTCCAAAATCTTCGGATCGCTCAGTTTTCACTGCTCCTATATAAAGGCTTGACCTCGTCAACCCTAACTCATTTCACTCTCGCGCCCCTGTCGCTCTCAAACCCTAGCGCCGCCGCTGGAATTCATCGTCGCCGGAGAGGAAGAGCTTCACTGCTTCAACTTCTTCGTCGTCGTACTCACGCCGGCCACGCATTTGTTCACCTCCGCTGCCGCCGTAGCTGTCTCTCATCGCCCAGTTAGGGCACGAAAGATCTGAGCTAACGATTACCTTCGACTCACCGTCCAGTTCATCGAGTTCATCCTTGGGGTAATTAAAATCTATTTTTACTGCCCAAGTTTGATCTTTTTACTGCCACAAATTCTTCAAGTGATGTTTTTACCACTTCTTTCCAAATCTTCAGCACTTCCTTCTGGCCATTCTTGGTTATTTCACCTAAGTTACTCTTAATTCATAGGTTCCTCAGTTGTGCAAATTGCTTCAATCTGTACAGCCCTGGAATCTAAGTCAAGAACACTTAGTGAATTTTTTCAAGACGATAAGGGTCAATTTCCTCAACTGGTTTTATTTTGAAAATCTCTGAGAACGCATGTGACTCTTCCCAATTTCCTTGCAACTATACTCTGTTCATAGGTACCCATGTCTGCAGACAAATCTCTTGGTTCTCATCAAATTAATTCATTTGCAGCATTGCTTGAGGAAAATCTCCAGACTTCTTCAGAAACATCAAAAGTTCAAACCCCTCAGTTGAAGAAAATGGCAGATGGCAGAAAGCCTCAGAAGGGAGGCAAGAGGAAAGAGGAACAAACTGCTTTTGAGATTCCTGATGAAATATATGCATGGTACTGTACACCCGATGAAGAAACTCATGGCAAAGAAACCAAGGAGCAGCGCAAAACGCGCATGCAAAAGATTAAGAGGTACTGGACTTATCAGTGGAGGAGCTACAGTTTCGTCACCTCCAAATACATGAAGGACTTTGCCGTAAAGCCACCTTGCAACAGACCACCGTTGGCTCCTGGTCAAACAGCTGATCCCACAAGCATCAGAAGGGGTGAAGAATTCCCCAAGGAATGGGCAAAGCATCAAGCAAATTGCAGAAGCAAGCTCAAAGAGCTGTTGAAGAATTTAACAAGGCCACAAAAGCTTCACAAGAAGTAGGTGCTGGCTCAAGTGGCGGAGCGCTCAAGAAATCTATGCAGAAGAAGCCGGCTCCAAAGCCGAAGCCCTCAGCTGATGTGCCCTCACGGCCAAAAGCTTCAGCTCCAAAATCTTCAGTGGCTAAAACATCTGCAAAGCCCTCACAGCCCAACCCGTCATCAAAGGCTTCAACGCCCAAGGCACCTACTGCTCCAATCTCTTTAGCACCTCCGCCAGCCACAAGTTCCTCATTAGCTCCTGCAAGAGCTTCAACGCCAGTCGTGCTAGCATCATGCCAGCACATTGAAGGCTTTCAAACAGCCCCAATCGCTGCATCAAGTGCCTCAGCATCTGGGCATATATCCTCAAACACGCCAATGCTGAAGAAAAAGGCAACAGCAGGCCGTGGAACAAGGCCCAGCCCCAAGAGCAAGGCCGTAGTGCCTCAGGCTGACGAACATGATATGGCTGACGAAGATGAACTTGCTGAATATGTCCAAAGAAGAATGGAAGAGGCCACTCGTGCAAAGAATTCCTCAGTCCCCACATTTTTGAGTCCTCAGATCATTCTTGATTTCATCGACATTTGGTGCCAGAATCCTAATACACCTCTTGACGATTTGAATCTGCCGCCTGGACCAAGCCATGTCTTGTCTGCTTTTATACTCAATGAGAAGCACAAGATTGAAAAAGCTAAACTTGTGAGGAAGGAGATGAAGAAAAAGCAGAAGGAGCTCAAGGACAGAATGCTTTCTATATCCCCTCAGCAACTGGTTGCTATGCAAATAGAGATTCAGCGCTTGTTTGAGGAATATGAGCGCCAGGTTAAGCACTGCTGTGGAGTGAAAGACAGATTCATCAGCGCTTCCAACAAAGTTGTTGATGATTATAACAGAACGGAAGCTGCAAAGTGTGGTCAAGCACCTCCGACCAGTTCTTCAGCTCCACCGCAAGAACCCACCAGGGCAACTACATCTGTTGCGCCTGAAGAAACTGCCAGGGCGACTGCATCAGTCGTGCCTGATGAAATTCTACCACCCAGTTCCTCAGCAGCAGCACCAGAACAGTCTTCATCTTTGAAGCATCTCACACTTCCTTCTGCATCAGAAGTGAAGAAAACAAAGGCTGCTGAGAAGAGAAAAGCATCAGCAACCCCTACCGTAGAAACTGTGAAGAAGTTGAAGACGGCTCCAATGTCTTCAACTCAGCCAATTGATGTTGTCCCAATTTCGTCGGCACCCCCAATAAGAAACATGGACGAGTTCCAGATTGTTCCCTTTGGTGTGGATTATGTTATCCCACCTGAAGACGATACCGATACCCACTCTGCCGCTTCCATAGAGCAAGTGGATGAAGAAATTGAGATTGAAGCAGATGCTTCTTTCCACCTGGTATCATCGCCTCCAGTCCAAGTGACTGATGAAGAAACTGATGAGGACGTGGATGTGGGTTCTACAACGCCAGTTATCCATGATGACTTCTGGGATGTCGCTCATCCGAACTCACCCCTCACCACGCCGCTCACGCAAGTGCCTCAGTCACCTGCTGTAACTGAGGAAATTCAAACTGGTTCTGAAGGTCACCAGCCATCCCTCCAAACCATTGATGAAGAAGTTCCAGCTGCATCAGCTGAAGAAATTGTGCAAACAATGGTCACTAATGATAGTGCACCACCACCCCCTCAGCACGAAGATCCAGCTCCCTCAACCGATTCCGGAACTGTATTAGAAGCAACAGCTGAGGAAGTTGCTAAATCTTTGGCCATCACGGATCCAAATGATTCAACTGGCTCTCCCAGGCCTATCCTTGATGTGAGGCCCAGGAAAATCAATCTTCAACATGTGCCCTCAATGCCTAAAGTTGGCAAAAGCGTTAGAAGGCCAAAATTTGACAATGCTGCCTTCTTTGAGGAGAAGAATTTCTTCATAGGCGAGTCTCCATATGACTCTGCCAAGATAAGGTGTCAGAGATTTTGGACAAACACTCAGATGAACTTCTATTCCTCACTGCTGTTTGACAAGAACAAGGTATTCCCGCATCGTCATATTCTTCACGATGCCGGTCTACTCAGTTTCGTCACAGATGTATGCGACTGGAATGAAGAACTCATTCTTCAATTTTATGCCACCTTGCATGTATCTGGTGATGTTGATGACATTCACTCATGGGCGATCGACTGGATGAGTGAGGGAACGCACTACAAGGCTCCTGCTGATGAATTGCTCCGAGCTCTTCCTATTGATTTGCCCTCAACTAAAGCCAGAAAGATCTATGAAGAACCAGAATTGCCAAATCATCTGATGCAAGTACTGATGAAGCATTTGGCTCAAGGAGAACCTCAGAGAACCACCTTCTTAGAGAAGGATTTTCTATTTGTGCCAATGACAACATATCGCATTCTGGCCAAAACCCTCAGTCCCATCAAAGGCCACAATTCTGAGACTGAAAAAGTTGTTGGCATCATGAAGAATTTGCTATTCAACATCATTCATGGGATTCCCATTGACATCCATGATTTCTTCATGAGGACTTTGGCCACAGTCGCACAATCTCCATTTGATTTGAAGCCTTATGCTCCCTGGCTCATGAGATTCATCCGCACAAGATCATCAATCAACTATAAAGCTGATAGTCAAAATCATCTCAGTTTTCTGCCAGACGTTGAAATTCTTCAAAGCACAATTGCTTCAGTTCCTGGCAAAGGGAAAGCTGTTATTGATGAAGGAGTCCGTTCCCTTGATGGCCAATTTCGTCAGCCTGTCTCACAGTCCACTGGTTATGATTCTTCAAGCCATGTCACTGACGCAAATGCAACAAAGCAAAAGCCTCAAGGCGAAGCTCCTCGAGTGATGACTGGTCATCAGCTGCTCATAAGTCTTCATCAGAAAGTTGACAGAAATCACAATTGGGTTAAGTGTCAGCTCCATGCCATTCTGGGAAATATGACTGTGACGCAAAACTCTGTGCGCAAAAATCATTATTATCTACATGAGATCTTCGACCAAAGTTGGGCCATTCTTTCACATCTCAAAAACCCTAATGAACTTGAAGAAATGGAATTCCAAATGAATTTTGATTGGGCCAATCTGCCCAAGAAGAAGTTCAAGAAGGTTCAAGTTCCTCCGATGGTTCCAAGCTCTGTGTCTTCTTCACGTGCCACCGATGAAAATGAAGACGTTGAAGACACTGCTGCAGGTCCTTCTTCAACCCGCGACCCCGACAACAAGGTTGGTGCTCCCTCAACTGCTTCCTGATCTTATTTCTTCAGGGCGCGTTAGTTCTCAGTTTTGTCTCCTTTTAGTCATGTGATGACAAAGGGGGAGAAATTTGAGCGTTAAGTCTTCAAGCGGGTCTTATAAACTATGGGGTGGATTATTTTGCGAAGTTGCAACTCTTGTGTTCATTCGATTTGCTCTTTGAAGAGTTGTAACTTAAACTGTTGGTGGTCTGACTCTGCTCTATGATGGTTTATCTGCATGTATGCTTATGCTCTTTAATTCCTCAAATATTATGTGTGCATGCATACTGCAATTCGTCAGACACCAATTTTCATCATGCATTCAAATTCTTCAATATCTTATGATCATGCATGATTGGATTCCAAGATATAGGGGGAGATCTCCACAATTTCAACCTGCCATGTGCATTTGCAATCAAAAGCAAATTATTCATATGCACATCTTCAGGGGGAGTTCCTCAATATCTTGTAACCAATGTCTTCACATTCAGTACTTACACTTCCATTACTTTACTCCCGTTAAAAACTTAACTCATTTGTCATCAATCACCAAAAAGGGGGAGATTGTAAGTGCATCAAGTGCCCCCTTAGTGGTTTTGGAGTATTGAAGACAAATAGGTTAAGGGACTAATATGTTTGTGAGTGTACACAGGAGAAAATAGTCCCTGAAGACTTGGTTTAACCACGGAACACGACCCCTAAAAATGTATTTCTTCAAGTGAAGAATTTTGTGCGGCCTTTGAGGAAATTGATGTGAAGACTTTGGAGCTTGAAGACTTTGTTTTCATAGTTTCTTTTTCTTCTTATTTGAGTCATAGGAAAAACCGTACTGTCAAAGGAGGTCAAGGTGAAACATATTTCATACTTCAAAGCGATGCTCAAAACTATACAAACCTACGCCGCTTTGAGTGAAGCCTTTGGAAATCTCTGGAATAGCTGACGAATTTGACAGTGACAATGAAGAAGTTCATCTGGTCTCTGAAAATTTTGGTCAGGCTGAGGAGTTAGGATTTCGCTAGTGCGATTTGCCTATCGTGAGGAAATTGAGTGCCTTGACGAAATTGAGAGTTCAATTTTCTGACCGTTGTTAAGCTGCATGCCAACTGTCGAGTGGATCCTTATCCTGACAACGGTCTTGTCTGAGAAGGGCATTTATGACATTTCATGTCGGGTTGCCTCCTGGCTATAAATAGCCGACCCCCCCATAACCACTAGTAGGTTGGCTGCTCGAGAGAGAGATTGACACTTGTCATTTGAGAGCAACCCTTCCTCTGACGACTTTGTGAGAACCCAAGTGAGGAAAACCCAACCAGAGCCTAAGTGACTGAGCATCACTGAAGAAGTTGATCTGTGTGATCCGACACTTGTTACCTTTGAGGACTGTCATTCCTCCAGACAGTTAGGCGTCATGTTCTAAGCACCCAAGAGTAATTGTGGCGTGCCGGTGAACAAGTCTGTGAAGGTTTTGGAAGTCTACCTTGAAGACTTACCACGAGTGATTGGGCGAGGACTAAGTGACCTTAGCTCAAGAGGAATACGATGAGGATTAAGTGTCCTCTGAGGTAAAACTCAGCCGCCTCAACCAGATGTATAGTTGATACAGCAACTGGAACTGGTCTACCAAACTGCTGTGTCTTCGTCGAGCTCTACTGGTTTCAAATTCCTCACTCCTTTACTTTACTACTATTCCGCTGCTGATGAACCTGTGTCATACCTTTCTGAAGAATTTGAATTGAATACTTTCATCATGCTGTCTCATTTTCTTCAGTTCATTTTCTTCATGCTTATCTATGTGTATGATTGCATGTTCTTCACCTGCTTATGCTTCGTATGCATGCTTTCCATATCTGTATAGACTTAGTTTCAATTCTGTTTCTATTTCTTCACTCTGATTTTCGTCAAAGTCCTTGGAGTTTGACGAATTTCTAAAAATCTCCCATTCGCCCCCCCACCCCCCTCTGGGAGTTATCCTGCGCTTTCAAGTTCTACTCTGAGCAAGTGAAAATATTATTTTGGGCTATCTATACTACAGTGAATCAACTTGCAACAGTGGCTTTTGTAGTACAAAATCGTGATGTGCAAAAGCACCTGATAGAATTAGTGAGTTTCATTGTGTTTGCCTGATTCTCAAATTTTCTTTGTTCAGTGTTGACATGTTGAATCTATCTACAATGGCTTCAGCTATTGAGGTCTATGATATCTGAGGCAGAATGGTGGATGAGGCAAAATGTGCCAACAATTGAGCAATACATGTCAAATGCAGTTGTTTCATTCACACTAGGGCCCACTGTGCTCACATCATTGTATTTTGTTAGGGAAAAGATCTCGGACTGCGTAGTCAGTGATCAAGAATACAATGAGTTATTTAGGCTAATGAGCACTTGTGGTCGTCTTCTCAATGATATCCAAGACCTTAAGGTATTTGGGCCCCCTTTTATGCCGAACTTTCTATCGACGCACATCACATTCGCATGTGCCATAAACATATGTGCTTCAGTTATATGCTTATATTTTTTTTGCAGATGTGAATTACGCACTTATATCACTTGCTCGTATAGTAGAGCCGTCAAACAGATATAAAGGTGGTCTAAAGCAGCTGTACAATTTTGAGTACAACTCAGCATAGCCAAAGCATTGGTATACGAGGACATATAGAATATGAATATATCAATCTTTCCAACTAAAAAAAGAACATCTTGGTCTCAATCCCCAAGAAACATTAGGATCATTTGCAACAAGAAAAGGCACAAACCAACCTTGTTTTATGTTCACAAAAAGGATTCAGGCCATCATCATAGTTGAAATACACTTGAATTGGTAATTTTACCAACTGATAATAGTGGAAACTTGAGCACTACATGGTTCACTCATAGCATAAGGGAGCTTTTACAAATCTGAGCTTTGAGCTTATTGTTGGTGTTCAATAGACTTGCTTGACGAAGCATGTTGTTTATGTGAAATTTCACACATATATTACGCTTGTCAACACAATCTTACAACCATATATAAGCTAAAACATGAGGCGTCGGTGTTCTTTGTAAAGTGGTGTCCACTAGAAGTGACTGCTTGAAAGGTTTAGTAGTATGTTATGATTCAACGTGTCCACAGAACCAACAAAAAATTATTATTTTTATTTCATCAATCAATTGTTGTACCACTATACTGACTAGAGTGAACATTGCCTTTTTTATCAGTGTCATGTCCTGCATTTCCAACCCAATCCTGTAAGTAAACCCAATAACAACCTTCACAAGCCAACTCAAGAACATACCAAAACTAACATGTCGGTACAGATCCATTGGGCACCACACCCTTGTCCTTGGATTTGTCTTGCTTTGCTAACGATGCCACGCTGCCACCATTCCCAGAATTGTCCATCCATCTGGCTAGGGCAGAGGTGATCTGCGACGGCTTGGGCTACTTACCCAGTCCACCACTGCCGAGGCGGGCTGACTCCCCAAGCCATTTGCAACCCTACATTGATGTCTTGCTCGCGCTCACCCTTTGTCACCACATCTATGCAGTCATAGAATCCCAAATTAGCCTGGGAGGCAGCGAACGTCCCTATCTGAAGGCATAATACCCACTAAAGCTAGTCCTCTTTGTAGGCATGGTGCATGGTTGCATGCCGACAGACTCACTCACAAACACACCACATGACACTACAATCCAGCACAATGTTGTATAGGAATAACGGATAACATACTCACAAACCAATAGCCTTACAATATCCTCTACATTGCATCTCCCAAAGCGACCGCCGATCCATCTCCAAATATCCTTCTGTGAAGTGACCACTGAAACGTCTCCAACGTATCTATAATTTTTGATTGTTCCATGCTATTATAGTATCAATCTTGGATGTTTTATATGCAATTATATGCCATTATATATCATTTTTTGGGACTAACCTATTAACCCAGTGCCCAGTGCCAGTTGCTATTTTTTGCTTGTTTTTGTCTTTTCAGAAAATCATTATCAAAAAGAGTCCAAACGGGAAAAAAAACTTTGGATTAATTTTTTCTGGACCAGAAGAGACCCACGAAGCCTCGGGAGAAGACTAGAGGAGCCATGAGGGAGCCACAAGCTCAGAGAGCAGGCCATGGGGGTAGGGCGTGCCCCCCAGGCTTGTGGGCCCCTCGTAGCCCCTCCTGACCTAATTCCAGCGCTATAAATTCCCAAATATTCCCAATATACCAGAGGGACAAAAGAGAAAACCTTTCCACCGCCGCAAGCCTCTGTTCTTCCGCGATCCCATCTGGAGGCCTTTTCCGGTACTCTGCCGGAGGGGGAATCGATCACAGAGGGCTTCTTCATCAACCTTGCTGCCCCTCCGATGATGTGTGAGTAGTTTACCACAGACCTACGGGTCCATAGCTAGTAGCTAGATGGCTTCTTCTCTCTCTTTGATCTTCAATACCATGTTCTCCTCGATGTTCTTGTAGTTCTATCCGATGTAATCTTCTCTTTGGGGAAATGCCAACGCAGTCTAAAAGTAGCAACCACCAATGTCCTTCTCTGAAACGACCGCTGATTGATCCGTTTTGTGTCTTCAACCTCTATAGTAGACGATAGCAAGGGCAAGGGCAAGGGCGGCTGATACGTCTCCATCGTATCTACAATTTTTGATTGTTTCATGCCAATATTCTACAACTCTCACATACTTTTGGCAACATTTTATATTATTTTTGGGACTAACATATTGATCCAGTGCCCAGTGCCAGTTCCTATTTTTTGCTTGTTTTTTGTTTTGCATAAAATCCATATCAAACAAAATCCAAACACAATAAAATTTTATGGAGAATTATTTTGGAATATATGTGATTTTCAGTAAGAAGAATCAACGCAAGACGGTGCCCGAGGTGGCCACAAGGCAACAGGGCGCGGCCCCGGGGGGGTCACGCCGTGTTGCCTTGTGACTCCCTCGAACGTCGGTTGTGGCCTTTCTTTCACCGCCAGAAAGATTGTTTCTGTATAAGAATCCCCTCAAAATTTTAGCCCAATCAGAGTTACGGATCTCCGGGAATTTAAGAAACGGTGAAGGGCTAGAAAACAGAGCGCGAAACAAAAGAGAAACAGAGAGAGATCCAATCTCGGAGGGGCTCCTGCCCTTCGGGAGCCATGGTGGCCATGAACCAGAGGGGAAACTCTCCTCCCATCTAGGGGGGAGGCCAATCAAGAAGAAGAAGGAGGGAGGCTCTCTCCCCCTCTCTTCCGGTGGCGCCGGAGCATCGCCGGGGGAACCATCATGACGGCGATCTACACCAACAACTTCGCCGCCGTCATCACCAACTCTCTCCCCCTCTATGCAGCGGTGTAACCTCTCTATTCCCACTGTAATTCTCTACTTAAACATGGTGCTTAATGCTACAAATTATTATCCAATGATGTGTGGCAATCCTATGATGTTTGAGTAGATTCTTTTTGTCCTACGGGTTAATTGTGGTATGGTGTGATTGATATGAGTTTTATGTTGATATGGTTATGTCCTATGGTGCCCTCCGTGTCGCGCAAGCGTGTGGGATTGCCGCCGTAGGGTTTGCAATACGTTCATAATTTTCTTATAGTGGGCGGCTAGAGTGACAGAAGCTTACACCCGAGTAAGGGGGTTGTTGCGTATGGGAGTAAAGGGGACTTGTTACTTAATGCTATGGTTGGGTTTTACCTTAATGATCTTTTGTAGTTGTGGATGCTTGCTAGATTTCCAATCATAAGTGCATATGATCCAAGTACGAAAAGTACGTTAGCGCATGCCTCTCCCTCATTGCATATAATAATTATCACACATGTCATATTCGGTTGCTTATGGACAATCTTTCTCTTTGTGTTACAAAAAGTTCTCTACTAAAACAAACTAACTTTTATTATCTCGCAAAGTACTCCTACTTTTATTCTTGCAAAGTAGTTCTAGCATTACACCTACAAAGTACTTCTAGTTTCATACTTGTTCTAGGTAAAGCAAACGTTAAGTGTGCATAGAGTTGTATCGGTGGTCGATAGAACTTGAAGGGAATATTGATTCTACCTTTAGCTCCTCGTTGGGTTAGACACTCTTATTTATCGAAAAATCTACAATTGATCTCCTATACTTGTGGGTTATCAAGACCTTTTTCCGGCGCCGTTGCCGGGGAGCAATAGCGTGGGGTTGATATTCTCGTGTATGCTTGTTTGCTTTATCACTATGTAGTTTTTATTTTGTGCTCTTGTTTTCTATCTTTAGTTATGGGTAGGAAACATAAAATACCAAAAAATTAGTTGTACTTGCTAAACCAATGGTCGAAGAACCACCCAAAATCTTTCATACTACTGAAGCTTTCTACTTGGATCATCTTTGATCCGTTTGTGCTCGTGCTGAAAACCCAACTAGCTTAGTTGAGGGAAAATCATTAGATGAGCATGCTTATTTTGTGCGACACCGCTTGTCTTAAAAAGGGAAAATTTTATTGGATCAAATTAATCGTTTGCAATGCTATGCTTGGAATTTATGCAAAATACATTATTTTACTTGTTGTTCTGAAGACCCTAAAAAACTCCTTTCCTACCAATGTGAGTTTAAGGATAATGGAATCTTATATTCTTATGCCAAAGGTGTTTATAATTACTACGATATTGAACAAATTGAAGAATTTGTTGCTTTTAAGGGTGCATATGAAATTGCTTCTTTGATTGAAAAGTGTGATGCTACTCTTTAGAAATCTGAAAATTTTGCCATACTTAAATATTGCTATCAAAACTATGCTTCTAATGTGTATGTTAAAGAATATATTGAGGACACCTCCGATATCCAAGAAGAGACTAATGTTTTGCGGGAATCTATGGAAGAAGAAATTGTTGAAACTGTGAGCTCATTAGATGGAAAATATGAGGAGGAGAGCGAAGAACAAAAGGAGGAAGAGCAGATTGATCACCCGTGCCCACCTTCTGATGAGAGTAACTCTTCAACTCATACATTGTTTAATTTCCCTTCATGCTTACCGAAGGATGAATGCTATGATAATTGCTATGATCCCTTGGATTTGTTTGAAATATCCCTTTTTGATGAACTTGATGCTTGCTATGCTTGTGGCCATGATGCCAATTTGAATTATGCTTATGGAGATGAACTTGCTATAGTACCTTATGTTAAGAATGAAATTGTTGCTATTGCACCCACACATGATAGTCCTATTATCTTTTTGAATTCTCCAAACTACACTATATCGGAGAAGTTTGCACTTATTAAGGATTATATTGACGGGTTGCGTTTTACCGTTGCACATGATGATTTTGATGAATACAATATGCATGTGCTTGCTACTCCTAATTGCAATTATTACGAGAGAGGAACTACATCTCCACCTCTCTATGTTTCTAGTACGATAAAATTGCAAGAAACTGCTTATACTATGCATTGGCCTTTACTTGATGTGCATGAATTATTCTTTTATGACATGCCGATGCATAGGAAGAGAGTTAGACTTCGTCATAGCATGATATATGTTGCTTTGTGATCAATACTAAATTATAAATCATTGTTAATTAAAATTGGTACCTTGAGATCCGGGTGGATGCATTACTTGAGCACAATATACCAAGCTTAATGGCTTTAAAGAAAGCGTTGCCTGGGAGACAAACCGGAAGTTTTAGAGAGTCATTTTATTCTGTTGTGTGCTTTTAAAAAGTTTAAAAACAAAAAATATAGAGGGTAACCTAAAACTTTTCAAAAAGAAAAGTGAAAGTGAGAAAGACGAACACCGTTGAAGTGGGGGACGTCCTTGAACTTTGTTCATGCCCATGGAAACTTTGTGAATCTTGATTATAGAAACTTTTCAACAAAAATAATTATCCCCTTGTACAAATCCATTGTATTATAAAAATAATGTGCCAAGATTTACCTTTAGGATGTTTAAATTGCTTGTTTGGTGTGTGCTATGAAAAAACAGAAACTTTTGCTGTAGTGTTTGAATTTCTATATTTTACTGGAACATGCAAAAATTCTGAAATTTTTGCACAGTACTGCTATGCAAATTTTTTTATTTCGTCCTAATTTTTCAGAATTTTTGGAGTTACAGAAGTATATATTTCATTTTCATCTTTACAGACTGTGCTGTTTTCACAGATTGTTGTTATAGTTTCTTTATTTGCGTATGTTTGAAATCTTGTTGAGCCCCATTGACTTGGGAGCCATAGAATTGTGATAGAATACAGTGGGTAATGTTTGATTATAATTATACAATAATGTTACAGCAGGACATGATGGGATTTGATGTTACATGTACTAACCCCTCTAATAAAAGTTCGGTTAAGTTTTGTGTGGATGAAGTGTTTGAAGATCGAGGAGGTATCGATATGAGAAGAATGAGGAGAGGCAAGAGTTCAAGCTTGGGGATGCTCAAGGCACCCCAAGTAAATATTCAAGGAGACTCAAGCGTCTAAGCTTGGGGATGCCCCAGAAGGCATCCCATCTTTCTTCGACAATTATCGGTATGTCTCGGTTTTTGTTTGTTCACATGATATGCATAAATTCTTGGAGCATCTTTTGTGTTTATTTTTCCCTCTTGTTTTATGCACCATGCTGGTATGAGATAGTCCTTGGTTGATTTATAGAATGCTCTATGCACTTCACTTATATCTTTGGAGTATGGCTTTATAGAATGCTTCATGTGCTTCACTTATATCTTTTGAAGTTTAGATGTCTGTTTCTCTACATATAGGAAACTGTTATTTATAGAATGCTCTTTTGCTTCACTTATATTTATTAGAGCGTGGTCTTTTGTAGAAAGAATTAAACCATCATGCTTCACTTATATCTATTTAGAGAGTCAACAGGAATTGGTCATTCACATGGTTAGTCATAAAATCCTACATAAAAACGTGTAGATCACTGAATATGATAAGTTTGATTCCTTGCAATAGTTTTGCGATATTGAGATGGTAATATGTGGGAGGTACTAGTGAATGATTGTGGCTTAGTAAGAATATTGGTGTTAAGGTTTCTGACTCCCGAAGCATGCATGTATAGTTATGCAACGAAGTTATATCCTACTCATGTTAGTATCCAATGTTAATTATTCGCAATGCATGATTATGACCGTTGTCGCTCTCTAGTTGGTCGCTTCTCAATCTATTTGCTAGCCTTCATCTGTACTAAGCGGGAATGCTTCTTGTGCATCCAAATCCTTAAACCAAAGTTGTTCCAGATGAGTCCACCATATCAACCTATATGCGGTATTACTCTGGTGTTCCAAGTAAATTTGCATGTGCCACCTCTAATCATTCAAATAAGCATCTGTTTTGTGGGCCCATACCTCTCATGGAGCGGCAGGGGGTGGCCAGTATCTTCCATGCTAAGCGGGTTATTCTCACGATGGGTGTTTATTCACTTGTCATTGCACGAGAGAGGCTGGTAATTGGGATGCCCAGTCCTGTAACCAAAATGAAAAAATATATAATGAAACAAACTCCCTTGGAAAGTTGATTGTATGGAGGGCACCCGAGGATTCGGCTAGCCATGGCCTGTGTATGAATGGTTGAGGGGGAGTAAACTTTACCTTTCCGCTTGGGAACCGCCGATAATGTGTTTAGCATGGAAGATATTGAGAATCCTCGGTCGTGACGTTGACAAAAAAAAGTACACCTCTCAAAATGTATTCATCTCTGATTTAAGCTTCGAGCTCTGGCACCTCTGCAAATCCATGCTTCCCTCTGCGAAGGGCTTATCTATTTACTTTTATGTTATTTTACTTTTATTGTTGAGTCATCACCTTCTCAATTAAAGCACCAGTTGGAGAGCACTATTGTCATTCTTATGCATTGAGTATAGTTAAATGTTGTGTGCATCATGACTGGATCAATGATTGAGCATGACGGGCTAGGGATAGCGTTCTTTAGCATTTTTATTTTGAAAAGCATGATTGTTTGTTGGTATGCCTGAGTATTGATGTCTTTATATTAAATTATAGACTATTGCTTTGAATCACTCGTATATTAATATTCATGCTAGGTAGCATTCCACATCAAAAATTATCTTTTTATCATTTACCTACTCGAGGACGAGCAAGAATTAAGCTTGGGGATGCTGATACGTCTCCGTCATATCTATAATTTTTTATTGTTTCATGCCAATATTCTAAAACTTTCACATACTTTTGGCAACATTTTATATTATATTTTGGGACTAACATATTGATCCAGTGCCCAGTGTCAGTTCCTGTTTTCTGCTTGTTTTTTGTTTCGCAGAAAATCCATATCAAACGAAGTCCAAACGCGAAAAAAATTTATGGAGAACTATTTTGGAATATATGTGATTTTCAGGAAGAAGAATCAATGCAAGACGGTGCCCGAGGTGGCCACAAGGCAACAGGGCGCGGCCCTAGGGGGGTCCCGCCATGTTGCCTTGTGACTCCCTCGAACGTCGGTTGGGGCCCTTCTTTCGCCGTAAGAAAGATAATTTCCGGATAAAAATCCCCTCAAAATTTCAGCCCAATCGGAGTTACGGATCTCCAGGAATATAAGAAACGGTGAAGGGCCAGAAAACAGAGCGCGAAACAGAAGCAGAGAGAGAGATCCAATCTCGGAGGGGCTCCTGCCCTCCGGGAGCCATGGCGGCCATTGACCAGAGGGGAAACTCTCCTCCCATCTAGGGGGGAGGCCAAGCAAGAAGAACGAGGGAGGCTCTTGTCAATACCAAAACCGGCAGATCTCGGGTAGGGGATCCGAACTGTGGGTCTAGGAATCAATGATTAACAGGGAACGTAGAGACAGCGATTTACCCAGGTTCGGGCCCTCTCGAAGAGGTAAAACCCTACATCCTACTGGATTGTATTGATGTGATTGTATGAAGGTTACAGAGTTGATCTACCTCGAGATCGGATGGGCTAAACCCTAGATGGTTATGATGGTTCTGTGTCTCTACGGACTAAACCCTCTAGCTTATATAGACACCAGAGGGACCTAGGGTTACATATGGTCGGTTGCCATCAGGGGATAAACATGCTGGTTACACTAATTATTCCTTGGAGGAGACGCCAAGTCTTCGGAGGTTTCCTTCTGGTGCACGGGGTCGCCTACCATCCGATCTTCTTGACGAGCAAAGATCGGCCCATTAGTCCGGCCTATTAGAGATAGGCCGGCAGCCCGAGTACCCCCTAGTCCGGGACACCCTCAGTAGCCCCCGAACTAGCCTCCAATGCCGAGGTTGACAGTCTTCAGCAGCTCCATGCTCCAAGGGTCTTCGGCTTGGGTGGCGAGTTCCTCCCACTACCTGTGCTTGATTTGACAATAGTTCGGCCACCAATAGCTCGGTTGCCGAAGAATCCTCCGATTGGCAAGGCATCATGGGGCCCGCCATACCGCCATTCTTTACCTAGGATTAAATGACGACCCTCGATTCCTGCGCATCCAGAGAATGCGAGTGGCCCGATGGGTTTTTACAAAAATGCCCCTCTTTGGGGGGAGACAATGCCCTTTTAATAGGCCAAGGGCGTGGAGGCTAACGCACCCCACCCCCTGCCATTCCTCCTCACATTCCTGCAAGGTTACAGCCAGTAAATAATGGCGAGCGTTCCGGGCTCTTCCTCGCGCCCTCACGGCCCCTGTCAGGGTGATTGGGCGAGCTACTCCATATCTCGCATGCGATTACGCAGGCTCGAGACGCAGGGGTATCTCCCTGCTTCAGATCTCGCATCCACCCGCCCCAGACTAACTTCCGCGGACGGGGAGGCCCTCGCAGAGAACTTTCCTTCCCCTCGCGGGGAGGAGAGGGTGTGCTTTGTGCCCTTCCTCTTGCGAGGCTTGGGTTTCCCCATTCATCCTTTCTTGAGGGGTCTACTAGAGTTTTACGGGATCCAACTCCACCACCTTACCCCAGGATCGATCCTTCATATCTCGGGCTTCATCGCTCTTTGCGAGATGTTCCTGGGCTGCGAGGCTCATTTCGAGTTGTGGAGGAAATTCTTCTGTCTTGTCCCCCGCACCCGAGGAGGGATAATTTACGAGGTTGGCGGGGTCGAAGTATGGCGCATCGCCGGAACCGGATACCCCATAGGGACTCCAAAGAAAGATCCCGAGGAATGGACTTCGGAATGGTTTTATATCGAAGACGTCCCTTTATTCGATCCAGCTCGGAGGGGGTTACCGGAATTTTCATTGGTTTCCCCGAAGAAGCGGTTCAACTGGCACCCGAAGAGTGCTTCCCAAGAGGAAAGCGCCGAAGTAACTCGGCTGGCTGCCCAAGTGAGATGGCTAACCCACAACGGCCTAACCATAATCGACGTGATGGCAGTGACCATTGCTCGGTGCGTCCAACCTCTTCAACAGAGAATACACCCGCTATGGTACTACAACGGGGAAGATGACGCCACCCGATACACAAGGATGGGACCTGCCAATCAGGCGGCGATGGCCGCCATACTGGCCGATCTTTTCAAGGGAGAAGAGCAGGAGTTTGCTTAGCTAAGGCCCAAGGAAGGCTTTTCGATGTACAAACCCATCGAAATGGTGGGTTCAACCACGCTTTATAGTTCGGACGGCACCCCAATTTTTTCTTAATCAGATATTTATCCTGTCCAAATAGAGTTGAAGACACTGGATCGAGACAGTGAGCTGCCCCGCTCCTCAACCGGAGAGTTATTCTCGCGATGACGACCTTGGGTTTCATGACGATCCCGAAACATCGATCATATTCGAGGAGGGGGTCTTCTACCAGGAGAGCCTCGACGGCTCCAAGGTGGCCCTTTTGGCCGATCACCCCGGGGCGCTTCCCTCCTCCGCTGTAAGTGACCAATGGGTTTCTTCTTGAAAGGGCCTTCGTACTACCGCTGCTCCGAATACACTGACTCCTACTCCCAAGGGCCGCCGTACGACACGCCGGACAGCTGCAAGAGCAGCACCAGCGGCAAGTGGTCGTGGGACGAAAAAACGCGTGGCCCCAATAGGAGTTACATCATCCGCGCCCCACCCGAAGAGGTAACGCATCTGCCATACTGCCATAGTCTTTATCTTCGACATCCACCGAGAACGCCTAATAAATTTCCACGGTGTCTTGCACGCGATATGTAGAACCGGCTTCAACCGAGGATATTGAGGAGGTGCCGGGGGGTGACCCAAAACCGAGGTCGCCAGTTGTAGCCGGCGTTACTTCGGAGGTCCCTGCCGAGGACCCACATCCCGAGGACTCAGGAGGCATCTCGGTCACCAACTCCGAGGTTGAAAGTGTGATGAATCACCGGCGGCGCAAGGCATTGCTTCGGCACCCTGCGTTTTCTGATCAAGAGTTTAATGCTCTTAGTTCGGTAGATGCGTACCTCGGAGCTGCCCGAACGGGACTCGAGGGGGCAGTGAAGCTCATGTCTACTAATGTGCAGGTATACTATTGGTTTTTACAAGTAGTACCTAGCCCAGTAGCCCCCGAGCCTTAATTTGGGCGGAACGACCGAGTTAAGGGTCTGATGTTTATGATGCCATGCTATTGTGCAGACTGTTCGGGAGCAAAACAAAAAGCTGTCTGAGGACCTCAGGCTGGCGCAAACACAGTTAGAATCTGTGAAAGCCGAGTTAGAGGGGGTGAAGAAATTCACCAGAGAGGCACATGGTAAGTGCCGAACTTAAATTTGTGTAAGAAAAATTTGATGGAACACCTCTGCTAATGAAAGATGATTCCATAGCATTCGAGTCGATGAATCAGCTGCAGAGGGATCTGGATACTGCCAGGGAAGCTCAAAGGTATGCGGAGTCACAGCAAGAAGCTGGCTACCGGGTGCTTTCCCGAAGTCATGAGGAGAGGGATAAGCTTAAGGCGGAAGGCGAACAACAGGCCCAAGAAATCAAAAGCTTGAAAGCTCAACTGGCCCTATCCCAAGAGGAGAACCAGAGACTGAAAGCGGGCATGTTAACTGAGTGCAACCCAGTTATGTCAGTTCATAAACTGCACGTATTAGACAGCAATATGAACAACACCGCTTCTCATTGTAGTTCTTCTGACCGGACGCCCCGAAGAGGAGGCCGGCTCTTTCGGGCGGGACCTGCTGAAGGAGCTATCTGCCGTGCACGAGCGAGCCCGAAAAGCCATGAAGAGCATGTTCAAAGCACTGTGGCCTGGCGAGGTGGCTCCGGAAGGGATGGCCGAACTCATGAATCGATTCAAAAGAGCTCGGCGCCGCTTTGAGCTATGGAAGATGTCATCTTGTCGTGAGGGAGCACGGGAAGCCTCGGCGATGATCAAGACCCGTTTCACCAAACTGGAACCGGAGCATTTAGCTAGGGTTGGGCCAGTAGGGCCAGATGGGCAGGAAGTGCCCATGCATCTGGTATATGACCAGGTTATGCCCGCAACTCGGCTGTCCCAAGCAGATTGTGCTCTGGAGACCATAATAGAAGGTCTTGATCAAGATTGACATTTTGATTCTATGTATCTATGTACTTGACATCAAATCGTCTCCAAACCGTGCTTGAAACGTTGTCTTAACCGGCCATCGGCTTCCGCCCCCTCAGCCAGAGGCCGAGGGGTGTTCCCCACTATGCGGTCCGAGAACATCGGAAGAACACTTCGGAGAACCAGGCAATCCGGCCATGTGGTGCGAACAGACAAGAACGTGCTCGAGGAGTCATGTTATATTACTGTTTAACGTAAGAAACATCTTCCGACGAAAATAGTCCCGCTATGGGTTCCTTTCTTCGGGTTGCCATGTTGACCATGGCGTATAACCGAATATCCAAAATAGACGGGTAATGGTTACTTCGGGAAAATAACCCCGGAATCTTGGCAATAACTATCGATTATTTTCACTTCCCCCGTGGCCGACCAATTGTGTTCTTAAGAACGCTAGCTTTTGGCTTCACCCGTCTGAGGTACGTACCCGGGAAATCCGGACGTAGCAATCGCAGAGGTGCTCCCTTTACTCCCTAGCCGAACAATCAGGAACGTAGGGGGTAAACATAGGAGCGAGGCAACCCAGCTTGGCCAAATCTTAAGTCAAATTGATGCATATAGTGGCTTTAGAACGATACAGGAAGGTTGCAAACATGTAAAAACGGATGGTTGCATAAATAATATATGACCGGCTCCGTAAAAGAAGCCCCCAGGTAACAGCGTGTGGTACATGCAAAGATGTTTGCCGAAGAAAAACTTAACGTAGTTCGACTTAACCGAACACAACCCGGGAAAGACTAGTTACTCAAAAATATAAATCCGAGAAGGATAAACCGAACAAGGAAAGGACGTGGAGTTAGCCGTAGAAACATCGTAGTCGAGCTACGTTCCACGGGTTTGGTTCGAGGTGGTCGTCCTTTGGGTCGTGGAGACGATATGCTCCGCCCGCGAGTACTTGATCGATTATGAAGGACCCCTCCCATTTGGGCGACAGCTTCTGCTTCTGCTTATCCGGGAGGCGCAGGACTAGATCGCCGACGTTGTAGGCTTTTGCCCGTACCTCCCTGCTCTGATAACGTCTGGCCTGTTGCTGATAAAATGCGGAACGAGCCCGAGCTATGTCGCGCTCGCCCTCTAGGGCGTCCAGGTCATCTTGCTGATCCAGCTCGGCCTCCTTTTCTTCATACATACGTACCCGAGGTGCGTCGTGAATAAGATCGCTGGGGAGGACGGCTTATGCCCCGTACACCATGAAGAACGGTGTGTAGCCCGTGGATCGATTGGGAGTGGTGCGCAGGCCCCACAATACGGAGTCAAGCTCCTCGACCCAATGGCAGTCAGATTCTTTTAGAGATCTGACCAAACGGGGCTTAATGCCTCTCAAGATCAGTCCATTAGCTCCCTCGACCTGTCCATTAGACTGTGGGTGATATACCGAGGCATAGTCGAGCTTAATGCCTAAATTAGCGCACCAGTCTTTGACTTCCTGGGCGGTAAAATTGGATCCATTGTCCGTTATTATGCTATGGGGGACACCGTAACGGTGCACGACGCCGGATATAAAATCAATGACCGGCTTTGACTTGGCTGAGGTTACCGGCTTTGCCTCAATCCATTTAGTAAATTTGTCTACCATGACAAGTAGATATTTCTTTTTCTTGGTCCCCCCTTTAAGTGGTCCGACCATGTCCAGCCCCCAGACAGCGAAGGGCCAAGTAATCGGTATCGTCCGAAGAGCCGTGGGGGGCATATGACTCTGATTCGCAAAAAGCTGGCATCCAACGCAATGTTGGACCAACGTTTGGGCGTCTGTTCGGGCAGTGGGCCAAAAGAACCCTGCTCGGAAAGCCTTGTTGACCAGGGCCCGAGCTGCTGCGTGGTGACCGCCCATGCTAGCGTGAATCTCGGCCAAGAGCAGCCTTCCTTCCTCTTCGGATATACATCTTTGGAGGACGCCAGTAGTGCTTTTCTTATATAGTTCTCCCTCCTGGACTTTATAGGCTTTGGATCGCCGAATAATGCGCCTTGCCTCAGTCTGGTCATCCGGTAGCTATTGGCGGGGGAGATAGGCGAGAAAGGGCTCGGTCCATGGCGCGATTACCGCCATGACTTCGTGAGCCGAAGACGTCATTTCGATGGCCGAGCCCCCGATAATTCCTTCATCTGGTTCGATAGGCGGAGGGGCAAGCTCTCCTGAGGTCTTGGTTTCCGAGCCCGTGGCATCCTCCTGCCACACCACGGACGGCTTGAAGAGTCGTTCCAAAAAGGTCTTCTCAGGGACACGGTCGCGCTTGGCGCCCATTCGAGCAAGAATATCGGCAGCTTGATTGCTGTCTCTAGGTATATGGTGAAACTCCAGTCCTTCAAAACGGGCAGAGATTTTTAGGACGGCGTTGCGATATGCTCTCATTTTTCGGTCTTTTGCGTCGAATTCACCGTTGACTCGAGAGATGGCAAGATTAGAGTCTCCCCGTACCTCGAGCCGTTGTATGCCCATTGACACCGCAATTCGAAGTCCATGCAACAAAGCTTCGTATTCGACCGCGTTGTTGGAGTCGGTGTACATGATCTGGAGTATGTATCGAATATTATTGCCGGTGGGGGATGTGAGGACCACTCCAGCCCCCAGCCCGGCGAGCATTTTGGAGCCGTCGAAGTACATCGTCCAGTGCGAGTATGTACTGTACTCCCTAGAGAGTTCGGCTTTCGTCCACTCCGCTACGAAATTTGCCAGCACCTGAGATTTAATGGCTCGGCGCGGTCGATATACGATTTCGAAGGGAAGGAGTTCTATAGCCCATTTGGCTATACGGCCGGTGGCGTCTCGATTGTTGATTATGTCGTTCAGTGGCACTTCGGATGCCACCGTAACCGAGCACTCTTGAAAATAGTGGCGGAGCTTTCGGGACGCCATGAAAACTGCGTAGGCGATCTTCTGATAATGCGGGTACCTCATTTTACACGGGGTGAGCACTTCGGATACGTAGTATACTGGTTTCTGCACCTGGAGCTTGTGACCCTCTATCTCTCGTTCGACGACGAGAACCGCGCTGACCACCTGATTCGTGGCCGAAATGTAGAGCAGCATTGGCTCGCCCGGGCTGGGCGCTGTCAAGATCGGGTTGCTAGCCAATGGAGTTTTAATTTCTTCAAGTGCTGCCGCTGCTTCACTGCTCCATTCGAAATTCTTCGTTCGTTTGAGCAATTTATAGAGCGGTAAGGCCTTTTCTCCGAGGCGGGAGATGAAGCGGCTTAAGGTTGCAACACAGCCGGCTAGTTTCTGGATGTGCTTTAGTTCGGTGGGAACCGCCAGCTCGGACAGTGTCTGTATTTTCGCTGGGTTAGCCTCTATTCCTCTATGGGAAACAATGAATCCGAGCAGCTTACCGGCCGGCACTCCAAAGACGCACTTTTCCGGATTGAGCCGTATATCGAAAGTCCGAAGACTATCAAAGGTTTGCCGGAGATCGTCCACCAGCTGACTGACGTGTTTGGTTTTGACAACCACGTCGTCCACATATGCCTCGACTGTTTTGCCGATCTGCTTTTCCAAACATATTTGGATCATGCGCTGGTATGTAGCCCATGCGTTCTTTAGTCCGAAGGGCATTGTGTTGAAACAGAATGGTCCATAGGGGGTTATGAATGTTGTGGCCGCTTGGTCGGACTCCTTCATTTTAATTTGATGGTATCCGGAGTAAGCGTCGAGGAAACATAGCGAGTCATGCCTGGCAGTGGCATCTATGATCTGGTCTATGCGGGGCAAGGGGAAGGGATCCTTGGGGCAGGCCTTGTTTAAATCCTTGAAATTGACACACAAGCGCCAGGACTTATCCTTCTTGAGTACCATGACCAGATTGGCCAACCACTCCGGATGTTTGATGTCTCGGATGAATCCGGCTTCGAGCAACTTTGCTAGTTCCTCTCCCATAGCTTGACGCTTGGGTTCAGAAAACCGACGTAGAGTCTGTTTGACTGGCTTGAAACCTTTAATTATGTCCAGGCTGTGCTCGGCTAATCTTCGCGGGATCCCTGGCATGTCTGACGGGTGCCAGGCGAAAATATCCCAGTTCGCACGCAAAAATTTGCGCAACTCTTCATCGACCGCGGGGTCCAGCTGAGCTCCAATGGATGCCGTCTTGTTGGGATCTGTTGGGTGCACTTGGAATTTGACGATTTCGTCCGCTGGTTTGAAGGACGTGGATTTGGGCCTTTTGTTGAGGATTACGTCGTCCTTATCCACCGTTGAGCGTAGCGCGGTCAGTTCTTCAGCTGCGAGGGCTTCGGATAACGCTTCGAGGGCGAGCGATGCTGTTTTATTCTCGGCCCGAAGAGCTCTGTCCGGATCACTTATTACTGTGATCACGCCGTTTGGCCCTGGCATCTTAAGCTTCATGTACCCGTAATGTGGGATAGCATGGAATCGTGTGAAAGCGTCGCGCCCTAATAAGGCGTGGTAGCCACTGCAAAAGGGCACAATGTGGAAGAGCAGTTCTTCAGATCGGTAGTTCTCGGGTGTTCCGAAGACCACATCGAGAATCACTCGGCCACTACAACGTGCCTCCTTACCGGGGATGATCCCTCGAAAGGTGGTGTGACTTTGCTCGATGCGAGATCTGTCGAACTGCATTTTGTCCAAGCTGTCCTCGTAAATGAGGTTTAGCCTGCTGCCGCGGCCATTAGCACCTTTTGGAGTTGAAATCCATCCACTATGGGATCAAGGACAAGGGCGGCAGCAGCTCGGGTAGGGCAGGGCCTCAGTTGGTCTTGCTCGCTGAAAGTGATAGGTGTGTCTATCCATGAGTCTATCGCTGCCACATGGTGAATTTGAGTGAGCTCTCGAAGGGCTCTCTTCCTCTGATTCTTTGAGGAATACGTCTCGTAGATTGTTAGGATCTCGGCGTCGTCATCAGGGGGCGTTGCTGGGCGTTTATTGGAGTACGGGCCCCCAAGGATGACTTCGCCGCTCTTGGCGACTTGCCTGACCACCCAGCAAGCTCGAAGGTTGTGGGTTGGGTTTGTGTTGAGAAGGACGGAGTGTATGGGGCATGGTTTGTCCAGTAGTTCGTCAAGGACCGTTCTGGATCTTGTCAGGGGTTTCATCCTTTTCTCGGACGGCTCGGATTGAGGTGTCCGGCGAGGGTATGCGTGTTTTGCCCAAGCTCGGTTTGATCCTGTATGGATTGACTCCATTTGCTCGAGCTGGGCCTGCCAAGCATACTCCATAGCGCAGTATTTGGACACCAGGTCCGATAACTCAGAGAAGTTTTGGATGTGGCGGCGGGAGAGGGCATTTAAGATGCCTTCGTCTTGGCAGTTCTGTCGAAAAACCTCCAGAACATCCTTGCTGCAACCGTCTGTCATCTTGTTTTTGACGAGGAGGAATCTGGCTCAGAAGTGCCGAACTGTCTCTCCGGGTTGTTGCTTTATGTACATTAGGTCCCATATGTCAGGCCGTCCTGAGTTACTTGGACAGTACTCAATGTGGGGGGTGGGTGGGATAAAAATTTTGATCCCAGCGGGGTGTGAGTCCGGGGTTTTGGCGGCTGCATCCTGGATTGACATGGAATCCGACGTGCCGAGCTCTGGATCCGGATAGTTGGTCAGGCGCGGATGTGTGAACTCGAGGTTGCGTACTGAATCAGACTTCGGCTATGAACCCTCTCCGGAGCGGGGTTCGGCTGCCGAGCTGGAGGATGAAGCTTGCTGATTGGAAACTTGCACCCTATGCGCTTTCGGTTCTGGGGGGAGGGGCGAGACCTCAGTTGAGCCTTCGATAGGGGCGACCAAGTGGGCGGCCGGAGGGGTATGAATTTCCCCATCATCAGTTTTAAGCCCGATCTGATCGTAGACCGAGGACTGGCCATTTGTGATTCCCATGGCTTGGATCCGATCTAGTATCCCGTTTAATAATAAGAGATCCGTCGGCTTCAAGTTCTGGCGGTTTACGGGGTCAACCCATAGTATGGTTGTGACGGGGGCGTTTGATTTTGCCCCGCAGTCATGTTCGGCCGAGGCTGATTTTCGGCAGCCGAGCACGGAGATTAGATCCGGGCTCAAGGCCGGATCCGGAGCGGCGGCCGACCCGGTAGTGGAGCTAGCCGTACCCGAAGTCAAAGCTTCAGGATTTGCGGGTCCTTCAGGTGAGGCTGAGGACCCCGTAAGGATAAGATCTCCCCGGGAGTCGGCGACGAACTCCAAGTTTCCGAACCTGATCTCCTGATCGGGGGCAAAGCTGTCGACCCGGCCGAGGCGACCGGCCGGATCTGCGTGTAGCATGACGCTGCCAAACGCAAAGAGTTGGCCGGGGACGAAGATGTCCCCGCCGCGGATGCCATCGCTGATGAGAAGGCGAGCCATTGATCTTTGGTGACCCACGGCGGAACTCTCAATGAAAGCACCAATGTCGGTACCAAAACCGGCAGATCTCGGGTAGGGGATCCGAACTGTGGGTCTAGGAATCAATGATTAACAGGGAACGTAGAGACAGCGATTTACCCAGGTCCGGGCCCTCTCGAAGAGGTAAAACCCTACGTCCTGCTGGATTGTATTGATGTGATTGTATGAAGGTTACAGAGTTGATCTACCTCGAGATCGGATGGGCTAAACCCTAGATGGTTATGATGGTTATGTGTCTCTACGGACTAAACCCTCTTGCTTATATAGACACCAGAGGGACCTAGGGTTACATATGGTCAGTTGCCATCAGGGGATAAACATGCCGGTTACACTAATTATTCCTAGGAGGAGACGCCAAGTCTTCGGAGGTTTCCTTCTGGTGCACGGGGTCGCCTACCATCCGGTCTTCTTGACGAGCAAAGATCAGCCCATTAGTCCGGCCTATTAGAGATAGGCCGGCAGACCGAGTACCCCCTAGTCCGGGACACCCTCAGCTCTCTCCCCCTCTCTTCCGGTGGCGCCGGAGCGCCGCTGAGGGAACCATCGTGACGGCGATCTACACCAACAACTTCGCCGCCGTCGTCACCAACTCTCTCCCCCTCTATGTAGCGGTGTAACCTCTCTATTCCCGCTGTAATTCTCTACTTAAACATGGTGCTTAATGCTACATATTATTATCCAATGATGTGTGGCAATCCTATGATGTTTGAGTAGATTCTTTTTGTCCTACAGGTTAATTGTGGTATGGTGTGATTGATATGAGTTTTATGTTGATATGGTGCTGTCCTATGGTGCCCTCCATGTTGCGCAAGCGTGTGGGATTACCGCTGTAGGGTTTGCAATACGTTCATAATTCGCTTATAGTGGGCGGCTAGAGTGACAGAAGCTTACACCCGAGTAAGGGGGTTGTTGCGTATGGGAGTAAAGGGGACTTGTTACTTAATGCTATGGTTGGGTTTTACCTTAATGATCTTTGGTAGTTGTGGATGCTTGCTAGAGTTCCAATCATAAGTGCATATGATCCAAGTACGGAAAGTATGTTAGCGTATGCCTCTCCCTCATTGCATATAATAATTATCACACATGTCATATTCGATTGCCTATGGACAACCTTTCTCTTTGTGTTACAAAAAGTTCTCTACTAAAACAAACTAACTTTTATTATCTCGCAAAGTACTCCTACTTTTATTCTTGCAAAGTAGTTCTAGCATTACACCTACAAAGTACTTCTAGTTTCATACTTGTTCTTGGTAAAGCAAACGTTAAGTGTGCGTAGAGTTGTATCGGTGGTCGATAGAACTTGAAGGGAATATTGATTCTGCCTTTAGCTCCTCGTTGGGTTCGACACTCTTATTTATCGAAAAAGCTAAAATTGATCCCCTATACTTGTGGGTTATCAACAGCGGCCATGGATGAACTTCTTCCAATGTCGTATCATTCGTACTCCCTCTTTTCCGGTTTACAGGGCTCATCTCAAAAAAATTGTTTTTCCATTTTATAAGTCTCAATTCTGCTGCTTACCACCACATGCTCAGATTTTAAGGTGCATTAAATCATTGCATGTAAGGATCAAGAGAAAAGTTAACAATGCATGTAGAAGTTCTTGGTCATTTAGTGGTCATGCATGCATGCGTTGTAATTAATACATCGGTAAACATAACTTTTTGAGTTAAACAAGCGTACTAATTAAGTACTTTTGCAAACTATGAAATTTATTCCACCACTCACCATCTACCTTGGCTGGAGAGATTTTCGAAGTGAGCCCTATAAACCGGAAAGAAGGGAGTAGTTAGTAGAGCATGTTAATTTTTTGGAGTAGTTAGTAGAGCATGTTAATTTTTTGGTAGTCCAATGACATGTGTGAACTACGTTAACGTTGCATGATACTAGTATGGATTTGAGGATTTGGTTTGATGGATCCGGTTATGTATGCGGACTTTGGATGCTTGCCCAGTCAATGTCCGTGAACGCGCCCGGACGTATAGGGGTGGATTAGGTAACTATGGTTGTACATGCTCTTATCTAGTCTATTTGACGATGACCGAGCCATGCAGTAGATCCTAGGTGTGGGCTGCAGGTCTGGATGTAGGCTCCAGGTCTGTTTGACATGCATGTACAGTAGTACTCTCTCTTGTATGACATGCATGCACAGTAGTAGTAGTATCTCGGACGCGGTGATTTGGCTCCCGGGCTCATCTGAGCCCGGGCATGAACAGTACCGCGGTTTGAAAAAGAAAAAAAGTTCAAAAAATTCCAAATTTTTTTGTGGTGTTAGATGCTCCTGTGCGTGAACTCCGTGCAAAATTTTGTGAAGTTTGGACATTCGAAGGGCTTGTGGCAAAAAAGGCAAATTTTGGATGTCTGAGAAACTTTTGAAAATCACACTGTTCACACCTGATTTTGTCTTTTTTGCCACGAGCTCCTCGAATGTCCAAAGTTCACAAAATTTTGCACGGAGTTCACGCACAGGAGCATCTTGCACCACAAAAAAAATTGGAAATTTTTGAACTTTTTTTCTATTTCAAATCGGGGTACTGTTCACAAGGCTCAGATGAGCCCGGGCTCCGGGTTGAATTATCGTAGTATCTCTCCTCACGCTTTCTCTTTAGCATGCTGTCTCTCACTAGCTCTCTCTCTCTCCTAACACTCTCTTCGTCTCACCTGCATGCACACTTGCACAAACTTCTCTCATTTTATTAGAAAAAGTGTGTTCTCTCTCTCACCTCTCTAGAAAAGTAGGGCTCTCTCTCTCCAATTTGAAATTGGATATGACGAAGTGTCTCTCTCAGAAGTTTGGATCATAGGCCCTCGTTTTGTGTGTATACGAAGCGACTGTGTCAGAGAAATTGACTAGGATTCATGAAGGGCCCCACATCTCGAGAGAGAGAGAGAGAGAGCACTGACAGCTGTGGGGGAATCTGCCTATGATAAACACCTACAAGAGGCCAGCTCGGTTTCAAAATTTTCTACCCCCAATCTTACTGTTCACTAGGCCTACTAAGAGCAAGTACAATAGAGTGACGTAGGCGGGCTATAAGAGTTGCAAAGAGAGCCTTGGCTCAGTGGTTGGGCATGCGGTTGTGTAGCCTAACGACCCGAGTTCAATTCCTTAGAATTGACAGGTGATGCACAGGGGTTTTCCCCCATTTATTGAGGATCAAGTTTGGTGTGTGGTGGAACCACTCATCAAGAAATATCTTGATACTCATTTAAAAAATTCTGAGGACCATGTTTATCTTGGTACTCATACTAAAATGGCCGTATGCATCCCTAGTTGGTGCAGAGGCCGGGGAAGTGAAATTCTCCCCCCTTTTTTTTGCAAAGAGAACCTTGGCTCAGTGGTTGGGCAAGCGGCTGTGCAGCATAACGATCCGAGTTCAATTCCTAGAATTGACAGGTGATGCATAGGGGTTTTCCCCCATTTATTGAGGATCAAGTTTAGTGTGTGGTGGAACCACTCATCAAGAAATATCTTGATACTCATTTAAAAAATTCTGAGGACCATGTTTATCTTGGTACTCATACTAAAATGGTCGTATGCATCCCTAGTTGGTGCAGAGGTCGGGGAAGTGAAATTCTCCCCCATTTCTATTATATCGCAGATGAAAAATAACAAAGCACCCGGTCCGGATGGCTTCCCAGTAGAGTTCTATAAGAAGTGTTGGGATATTATTAAAGGTAACTTGATGCCTATGTTCCATGATCTGTTTAATGGCCAGTTACAACTCTTCAAACTAAACTTTAGCACAATCACCCTGTTGCCAAAGAAGGAGGAAGCAATTCGCATTGAGCAATTCAGACCGATATGTTTGCTGAATGTGAGCTTCAAAATATTCACAAAAATTGGCACGAACAGTCTGACACAGATTGCACATTCTGTTGTTCAGCCAACCCAAACAGCTTTCATGCCGGGACGGCACATCCTAGAGGGAGTGGTCATACTACATGAAACCTTGCACGAAATTCATTCGAAAAAACTCAATGGAGTGGTCTTCAAAGTGGATTTTGAAAAGGCTTATGATAAAGTGAAATGGCCATTTTTACAGCAAGCTTTGCGTATGAAAGGGTTTGATCCGGCTTGGAGGAAGCAGGTCCAATCCTTTGTACAGGAAGGCAGCATCGGAATCAAGGTAAATAACGATATCGGTCATTATTTCCAGACGCAAAAAGGACTGAGACAGGGAGATCCGATGTCTCCAGTCCTTTTTAATGTTGTCGTCGATATGTTGGTTGTTCTCATTAATAGAGCGAAAGAAGATGGCCAGGTAGGTGGTCTTATCCCACATCTAGTGGATGGTGGGGTATCCATTTTACAATATGCTGATGACACCATTATATTCATGGAACATGACCTAGCGAAGGCAAGGAACATGAAGTTAGTTCTTTGCCTTTTCGAACAACTGTTCGGGCTAAAGATTAATTTTAATAAGAGTGAGTTGTTCTGTTTTGGACGCGCCAAAGAAGAACAAGAAAATTATAAACAGATGTTTGGGTGTGAATTGGGTTTGTTACCCTTTACGTATTTGGGGATCCCAATTCATCACCGCAAACTCACCAATAAAGAGTGGAAATGTATCGAGGATCGGTTTGAAAAGAAACTGAGTTGCTGGAAGGGCAAACTTTTATCTTATGGGGGAATGTTGGTTCTTATTAATTCGGTACTCACGAGTATGCCGATGTTCCTCCTCTCGTTCTTTGAAGTACCGGTTGGGGTACGGAAAAGATTGGATTTTTATCGATCTCGATTTTTTTGGCAAATAGACGAAAACAAGGCTAAATATCGATTGGCCAAATGGGACATTATCTGCAGACCCAAGGACCAGGGTGCGGCTTGGGTATTGAGAATCTAGAAGTGAAAAACAAGTGCTTACTTAGCAAATGGTTGTACCGTTTGTCGGTAGAAAGAGATGGGGTTTGGATTCAGCTGCTGCGTAATAAATATTTATATTCTAAAACGCTGGCATAGGTAACGGCACAACCGTCCGATTCTCCGTTCTGGAAGGGGCTGATGAGGACAAAGTTTTGCCTTCTTTAACAGGAGCAAATTCATTGTAGGGAATGGACAGGGCACTAGGTTCTGGGAGGACACCTGGTTGGGAGAGACTCCATTAGCCTTGCAGTACCCCTCCCTTTATAACATTGTACAACGGAAAGAGGTTTTTGTTGGTACAGTGTTGGGATCTAATCCGCTTAACATTCAGTTTCGGTGGTCGCTAGTGGGTGAGCATTGGGATAGATGGTTGCATCTTGTGCATAGGTTAATGGAGGTAAACCTTTCTGATGCAGCAGACTCTTTACACTGGAAGTTGTCCGTGTCAGGAGTGTTCTCGGTTAAATCTATGTATACGGATTTGATTAACACCGGGCCTATCCCGAGGACAATTCACATTTGGAAAATTAAGGTGCCATTGAAAATCAAAGTGTTTATGTGGTTTGTGCATAAGGGTGTAATTTTAACTAAAGATAACTTAGCCAAGCGTAATTGGGAAGGAAGTAAAAGATGTTGCTTTTGTGATCAGGATGAAACAATAGAACATCTTTTTATCAAATGCCCGCTTGCTAAGTTACTATGGAGAACTATTCATGTTGCTTTTAACGTTATTCCGCATGTCACGATCCCACATCTTTTTGGGACTTGGTTAGCTGGGGTAGAGCCTAAGACCGCGGCACATATTTGAGTTGGAGTATGTGCATTACTTTGGGTCATATGGAATTGTCGGAATGACGTTGCCTTTAACAGACAAACCATTACAAAAATTTTGCAGGTCATCTTCAGGGCGTCTACCTGGATCCGTATGTGGTTCTTACTCAACCATGTGGACCACAGGGCGCATATGGATATTGGGTGCAACCGATGGGAGATGGTTGCACGGGATACATACAACCGGTTTGGATGGCGGTCCAATAATAGGATAGGTGCTTAGTCATCTAGACCTATTTTTGCCGGTTGTGGCGAACTTTCTTTTTCGACTTTGGTACTTTTGTTGGAGACTTTTTGTTGGACCTGCTTGATTAATAAAATGGTTGTGTGCATCAAGAGGTGCAGAGGCCGGGGGCATGCCTCCTGTTCGAAAAAAAAGAGTTGCCACATCAGATTTGTGCTTAGTTGGAGGAGAGAGAAGAGGAGAGAGAAGACAAGCGGGCTACAAACTTACAACCGGCTGTAACACGAGCTCCAACGCCCTTTGTGAGAGAAAGAGGTGGGCCATATATTAATGGCATAGCATACTAGTACTAACTATTGTATGAGCTATTAGGTTGACTATAAGTGAGGTGGCAACTCCATATAGCCGGTGGTTGGCTATACTATTAACCATGCTCTAATGCAACCGGCTGTAGAAGACTTGGCACAGATCTTAATGACTCGGAATCTGCATGGACGGAGCATGGTTAATAATATAGCCCACGGATGGCTATAGCATGTTGTCATGTCATATATAGCCAATGTACTCCCTCCGTTCCTAAATATAAGTCTTTTTAGAGATTCCAATACGGACTACATACGGATGTATATAGACATATTTTAGAATGTAGATTCACTCATTTTGCTCTGTATGTAGTCCGCATTGAAATCTCTAAAAAGACTTATATTTAGGAACGGAGGGAGTAATAGCCAACATGAATAGTAGTGGGCTACAAGTACTACTTTCTTACAACATGGCCCACCATACACTCTCACATAGTTTCTTGGAGCCCGTGCTACAGCCGACTGTAAATCTACAGCCCGCTTCTCTTCTCTTTCCTCTTCCCTCTCATCCAACTCAGCAAATATATAATACTTAAAGTCTTATAGCCCGCCTACGTCACCTTATTATACTTGCTAAGTGGGAGCACAGACCTCCGGGCGTTGAAAGGCCAATCTCCTACTTTAATGATTTAAAACATCTTATATTTGTTTACAGAGGTAGTACGACGGCAGGTATCTGAACTTGAAAGTTCTCGATCCCATGCATCAAACTAATTCATGGTGCTAGTCTTCCTAGTCTCTCTTAATTACCGAGTTCTTGTATCTATTTTCTTTATTTGCGGATGATTACATCTCTCTCTCTTTTTTGAGGGTGGTTAGAGCATCTACAAACGGACATAGCAAATCTGGCCCCATATACCCCGCGGACGTGACCGGGCGTGTCTGTTTTGTGCCCCTATTTGTCCGTCCATACATTCATACTCCTCATTTTCTTCCTTATATGTCCGTTCACTTGCACGTGATTGGTGGCGATGAATAGAGAGAAAGAAAAGAATGAATAAAGAAACAGAAAAGATGGTCCGGGGTGAGTCGCGTCCTAAGTGGCGGACTGACTGGGCGCGTCCGCGAGCCCTCGTATCTTCCCTACATTTGTCCCCAATATGAGGGTTCGCGAACAATCCATACATATAAAGATGATATGAGGGTCTGGTTGGATCAATTTTTTCCTTCTCTCTTGTCCGATCACTGACCGGGCGCATCCCTAGATGTTTGAGGAGGATTTGAGAATATCGGTTGTAGATCTTATCTTTTTTCTCAACTCTGTGCTTGAAGCGGTCAAGCTTGATGACGCAAAATTGCCTCGACGGTTCAGGTGGCCGTATGGACACACGCCATGGATTCTTTTAACTGTTAGAGTAGAGACACCGTGGTAGGTGCACGTGCGAGCGGCAACTTCACTGTTGCATATGTCCAAACCAGTTTGCATAGCTTGTATACTCCCAGCGGACCCTCAAACCTTTCTTATCCATCTGGATTATAGTGTTGGGACCATATTTATCATCCAACGGGATTTTTATGTATCCGTTTAGCAGTCCATATATATGGATTCCGGTATCCTAATAACAAATGTCGGGGCTTTGCGGGAGACCAATCAAAAGTAACCACATTGTCTTTCTCTCTTTTCTCTCTCTTCACATGCATAGTCCCCCTCTTCTCTCTTCTCTCAACCGGACACCACATTACAAAATTCCATCACATGCATGGTCTCCCTCTCCTCTCTCTCTCCTTCCAACCGGATTAATTTAAAAATAGCATTGGATGACCGGCTCCCGCATTATATCCGCGGACCACGTTCATACAAAAAAAAACATTTGTGCGTCCGTTTGCGGGTCAACGTTGGAGATGCCCTAAGTCTCATACGTAGATGACTAGACGTAAAATAAATGGAGTAGAATTTTTTTTAATTTTTTTGAGAGTGTAAATAGAGTAGAAAATTAGACTTGCACACTAAGGGCATCTCCAACACTGACCCGCAAATTTCTTCCGTATTCGTCCGCAGACAAGGGGGACAAGTCCGCGGACATGAGTGCAGTAGCCGGACATCCAATGTTATCCGCATACATATGGCCCCCAAAAAAATTAAAGTATGCACGCTCAAATAGCCGCATATATAGTTTCAGTTTAGTTAGAGTAGTTCAAATGTTCAAATGCGGCAGTAGTTCTAATTTTAAAAAGTTCAAATATTACACGCCAACATTGTTGTCCCTTTTAACCGACTACAGTTACTTGTGAGTTGCCCGATGCTGAATTTGTTGATGGATTTGAACGAACTCTTCAAATGTGGCTGGATTATGGTTTGGAAGTTCGATAGTATCACTCATGTTCTTAAATTCAAAACATGCAGTAGCATCGTCACCCTCATCCTCCACGATCATGTTGTGCATGATCACACAACAGGTCATCACCTCCCATAATGTCTCTGGATCCCATTGTTTAGCAGGTCCACGAACAACTGCAAAACGTGCCTGCAGAACTCCAAATGCCCTCTCAACATCCTTTCTAGCTGCTTCCCGTTTTTGGGCAAAGTGAGACTTTTTCTGGCCAACTGGGTTAGAGATGGTGTTGACAAAGATAGCCCACGGAGGATAGATACCGTCAACCAGATAGTAGCCCATGTTGACTCATGACCATTGATAACATAGTGGCAAGGAGGAGTTTTTCCTTCAGTCAGCCTAGCAAACAATGGTGATCGTTGTAGCACATTGATGTCATTGTGAGACCCGGGCATGCCAAAGAAAGCATACTAAATCCAAAAATCATGTGATGCAACTGCTTCAAGAATGATGGTGGGCTTCTTAACATGACCCTTATATTGCCCTTATAAAGATTTTGGACAGTTCTTTCATTTTCAATGCATGCAGTCAAAAGATTCGAGCAAACCTGGCCACTCTCTTGCTTCCGAGATTGCCAAGAGCCTCTCGATGTCTGCCACAGTTGTTTTCCTCAATTGCCAAGAGCCTCTCGGTGTCTGCCACAGTTGGTGGTAGGAGCGGATGGTACCTGTGCGGCGGTAGGAGGAGAGGTATGGAACGGCGGCGGAGAAGCGGCGTGGAGCCCGGGGTGTACCGTTGAAGGTGATGGACTCGTCGAGTTTCGGCAGGGGTGTGACGGCGTGACCGGGGTGGTGGAGCGGCGGCGATGACAAGAGAAATGGAAGGAGAGAAAATGGGAAGATGTAGGCGTGGGTCCGAGAGGGGTTTTGGATAGGCCGGGAGTGCCGGAGTCCTACGTGACTGCTGTCCGGACTCCCACAAAGTCCCCCCACCCCTCCCTTGTTTGTCTCGGATTTGCGGGAAAAAGTGCGTCCCGGCCGTGTTGGATGGCTAAATACGTCCGGATCATGTAGTTCGGACGGTTGCGGGCGGTTTGAGGATCCGCTTTGGTGATGCTCCAATGGACAATCTACGGTTCATGCCGGCCACGCGGGAGTCGGGACAAATTTCAGCTTTTAAGGATCACCCCGTAGGGCGTCGAATATACTATGTACGTTCCACCCCCAAACTTGTTCGTTCATCGGCTTCTTCTTTGTGTCATGGTCGCGGACTGGTTCAGCTGGCTGTAAATAAAAGAAAATGAAAAACGGGTGCAAAGTGCAACAGAAGATGGAAGCACGCGGTGCCATATATGGAAAGAGATACGTACGCAACCCTGTGTGTCACTATATCATAAGGCCGATATGCATGGCACTATCGATGATTTTGCTCTAGTAGTATTTGAGAACACCCACCTGTCCACCTACTCGCATGGCGACATGCAGTTGAAAACACAACACAAAAGGCTTTACTGCTTGTCTGCATTACTACCTATAGTACGAATACGAGTAAATAGAAGCATCAAAAGCTCCTTCGTCCACTGGCCACCACTCCTGGTTCTTCTATCGGACAATCACGCCGATGATACACAAACATCTATACTACTTGTTAGGGTGATCGATCGACAGATCCCGGCCGGGCGTTTCCATGTCGACGACCAAAGTAGGTGGGGCATCTTCAGTCCTCCCGGCGCATGGTGGGTTCAGGCCGGCTTCGGCGTTGGGGTCGTCTTGCTCGCACCACCATGGCCACCAACGTAACCCTCTTCGCCGCCGCCTCAGCCTCGCCCGCGCCGCCGAGCACGTCCCAAGGGGCAGGCTTGACTATTCCAGCTCTAGCGAAGCGCCCCGCCTCCAACTCTTCTCTGGTAGTCGTCGTCCTCTTCCCCTGACTCGGACAATTTCTTCATGTTTCGGTAAGGCGCCCTAGCTTGCCTGCTTGTTTGTTTTCCGGAGCTTTTCTGTTTGTGACGTCCGCTTGTGATTTTATTTTTAACATAAATAAAGGGTTTTTTTGACTCATAATGAAACCTCACGGGAATTATTTTTTTATCGGAACGGCAGGTGCTCTGTCTTTTCATTATAGGAGGGGAAAAACTGTACAGACTGAGAGAAATTCAGCAAGAAAATTCAGAAGAAAATAGATCCAGAACTGCATCAAACAGCCCGGCTATACATGCCTTACATGACTACTCCCTTGCCTCCATAAGGAGGCCTATATCATCTCTAATCAGCAAGCAAACACTCTCAGCCGATTTCCGCTCGTTCCTGAAGATACGCCTGTTCCTCTCATTCCAAATGTTCCATGCCACATAAGTCGCTGCCACGCATTCGTCAATCACTTCTTCTTTTCGCTTGAGCAAAATGGTTTTGTCCCACCAGTCATTGATCGAGGTGGCAAGAAGTGCAACTGCGGCGGCCTTGGGGTACTTGGACGCCATTCCGTGCCAAACCGTCTTGGCAAAGGGGCATCTCAAGATAAGATGATCAGCCGATTCAAGAATCTGATCGCAAGCACAGCAAACATCTTGATGATCCCAACCTCTTCTAAGTAGCCTGTCGGCCGTCCAAAGTCTGTTTGGGAGCAAGGTCCAGATAAAGAATTTGATTGTTGACTCACTTCGGGTCCTCCAGATGTGTAGCAGGCGAGGCATTGGAAGGCGTGTGATGAAGTGTTGCTCATATGCCGACTTGGCAGAATACACCCCAGTGGTGTCGCTGAGTTGGACTTGCTGGACTTGGTGCCAAAGGAGGACAAAGGAGTGAAGTTGGTCGGCTGAGTTCAGTCGATGCAAGCCTATCATCCATTTCCCCTCGTGGAGAGCATCAGCAACAGTGGTCCTCTTGTGACGAGCGAGGGAATACAACAATGGCGTCGCTTCCATTGGAGCAACTCCATCCATCCATCGATCGGTCCAGAAAAGGGCTCGTGATCCATCACCGATGGAGAGCTTTGTGCAAGCTTTGAAGAGTTGCAAGTCAGAACTGTCACATGGAGTTGGTGTCCCTTTCCACGGCCTATCTTGATTGTCCCACTCGAACCAAGGCCACCTCAGTCTCAGTGCTCTACTGAAAGCGGTAAGATCTTTGATGCCTAGTCCACCGACAGCCTTTGGCGCACAAATGCGTTTCCAGTTCACCAAGCACTTCCCCCCATGAGCCTCCTCATCTGCATTCCAGAGGAAATTCCTCCTCATCTTGTCAAGTTTTTTGACAAACCATTTGTACGGAGCAAAAATCATCAAGAAATAGGTCACTGTGTTAGTAAGGACAGTATTGATCAGAGATAAACGGCCAGTCCTCTGAAGCAATTTTCCTTTCCATGCCCTCAATCGGGCAGCCCCTTTGTCCAGCAGCGGCTGCAGCTCAATGCGCCTGAGCTTTCGGAAGGAGAGTGGTAGTCCCAGGTAGTTGCAAGGGAGGACACCATTCACCCCTCCGAAACCATGAGCTAGACCCTGAACATCCAGATTGTGGCATTGGATTGGGTAGATGACACTCTTTGCCTCGTTCACTTTCAGCCCTGAAATTTCCCCAAAGCTTGTCAAGGTACGCCTCAGGGCCCCCAATTCAGAGGGACAGGGGTTCACAAACAAAGCGGCGTCATCTGCATAGAAGCTTGTCCTTAGCCGGGCAGAACGTAAGGGAATAGGAGATAGGATGTTGGCCTTCGTGGCCTTGTGAAGCATCCGCTGCAAGGGGTCCATCGCGAGGATGAAGAGCATGGGGGACAGGGGGTCCCCTTGCCTGAGTCCACACCTATGCATGAAAGGAGGTCCGGGTGTTCCGTTGAGCATCACCCTAGATGAGGACGACGCAAGCAAGATGCACACAATGTCTCTCCAACGTTGTCCAAACCCAAATGCCGTGAGGGCCTCAATCATGTATGACCAGCTTACAGAGTCAAATGCCTTGGCAATATCTAGTTTTAGGAACAGAAGTGGGTTCTTTTTCTTGTGGGCTTCCTTGATCACATTCTGGACATAGAGAAAATTATCTTGGATTGAACGGCCTCTGATGAAAGCACTCTGGCTATGTGAGATCAGGTTATGGAGCTCAGGCCCTAGGCGGTTAGCAAGGACCTTACATGCAATTTTTTCAACGCTATGCATTAGACTGACAGGCCGGTAGTCACCAACAGAGGCAGCGTCTTGTTTTTTGGGCCGCAGCACAATGAGGGCAGAATTTAGCAATTTCCATCGGTCGGCACGCAAGTTATACAGCTGGTTAAGAGCATTGAACAGATCGTCCTCAATGATGTGCCAAAACTTCTTGAAGAAACTCCCTATGAAACCATCAGGGCCCGGCGCCTTCTCATCATGCAAATCAAACACAGCACGCTTTAATTCCTCTCTGCTGAACTGCTCGTCGAGGTGCTGCAAATCAGCCCGTGGAATTCCCAGGGATTCCCAATTCATCTTCAGGCCACTAGCGGTCGAGTCACGCAACAAAGAGTTGAAGTGCTCGAAAAGAAGCTGCGCCTTGTCATGTTGTTCTTGTTGGAAATATGCCCTAGAGGCAATAATAAATTAGTTATTATTATATTTCCTTGTTCATGATAATCGTTTATTATCCATGCTATAATTGTATTGATTGGAAACTCAAATACATGTGTGGGTACATAGACAACACTGTGTCCCTAGTAAGCCTCTAGTTGACTAGCTCGTTGATCAAAGATGGTTAAGGTTTCCTAGCCATTGACATGAGATGTCATTTGATAACGGGATCACATCATTAGGAGAATGATGTGATGGACAAGACCCAAACTACGAACGTAGCATATGATCGTGTCAGTTTATTGCTATTGTTTTCTGCATGTCAAGTATCTGTTCCTTTGACCATGAGATCATGCAACTCCCTGACATCGGAGGAGTACCTTGTGTGTATCAAACGTCGCAACGTAACTGGGTGACTATAAAGGTGCTCTACAGGTATCTCCGAGGATGTCTGTTGGGTTGGCATGGATCAAGACTGGGATTTGTTACTCCATGTGACGGAGAGGTATCTCAGGGCCCACTCGGTAATACAACATCACAATGAGCCTTGCAAGCAATGTGACTAAAGTGTTAGCCACGAGATCTTGTATTACGGAACGAGTAAAGAGACTTGCCAGTAACGAGATTGAACTAGGTATAGAGATACCGACGATCGAATCTCGGGCAAGTAACATACCGAAGAACAAAGGGAACAGTATACGGGATTAACTGAATCCTTGACATAGAGGTTCGACCGATAAAGATCTTCGTAGAATATGTAGGAACCAATATGGGCATCCAGGTCCCGCTATTGGTTATTGGCCGTAGAGGTGTCTCGGTCATGTCTGCATAGTTCTCGAACCCGCAGGGTCTACACACTTAACGTTTGGTGACGATTAGTATAGTTGAGTTATTTTGTTGGTGACCGAAAGTTGTTCGGAGTCCCGGATAAGATCCCGGACATGACGAGGATCTCCGGAATAGTCTGGAGGTAAAAATTGATATATGTGATAATAGTGTTTTGATCTCCGGAAGGGGTTCCGGATGTTTACCGAAGTGTTCGGGTGCAGCAACACTTTATATGAGCCAAAGGGGTAAAGCCCACGAGGTATTGGAAAGTGCAAAAGGAAGTTTTGCTGCTGCCTTAAGCGGTACTACCGCTGGTAAGGCAGTACTACCGCGTAAAGCGGTACTACCGCTTGTGTGAAGCGGTACTACCGCCCAAGAGGTACTACCGCTTGTGTGAAGCGGTACTACCGCTCAAGCGGTACTACCGCTTGTGCGCGGTACTGCAGGGATCCGAGTTGGACTCTTTCCCTGTGGGCCAAACCGACCTTGTGCGGGCAAAACCGACCTGGAGGAGGCTTTTACTCCAAGTTTAGACCCCAAGACTCAACATATAAATAGAGGGGCAGGGCTAGCACACGGGAGACATCAAGATTTCCCAAGCCATGTGTCGGCAACCCTAACCCTCTAGTTCTCCCGTCATAATCTCCGTAGTGCTTGGCGAAGCCCTGCAGAGATTGTTCCTCACCACCATCACCACGCCGTCGTGCTGCCGGAACTCATCTACTACTTCATCATCGCTCGCTAGATCGAGGAGGCGAAGGCGTCATCAAGCCGTACGTGTGTTGAACGCGGAGGTGCCGTCCGTTCGGCACTAGTTCGTGATCGGATCGAGGGACGACTTGCGATTTGGATCGCGGAGACGTTCGACTACATCAACCGCGTTTCTTAACGCTTCCGCTTAGCGATCTACAAGGGTATGTAGATTCACTCTCCCTCTCGTAGATGCTCATCACCATGGATAGATCTTGTGTGTGTGCGTAGGAAAATTTTTGTTTCCCATGCAACGTTCCCCAACAGTGGCATCTGAGCTAGGTCTATGCGTAGATGAGATCTCGAGTAGAACACAAACGAGTTGTGGGCGTGGGTGTATACATATTGCTTGCCGTTACTAGTTGATACTTGATTCGGCGGTATTGTGAGATGAAGCGGCCCGGACCGACATTACGCGTACGCTTACGCGAGACAGGTTCCTTCAACTGACATGTAACTTCGTTGCATAAAGATGGCTAGCGGGTGTTTGTCTCTCTCACTTTAGTTGAATCGATTTCAATGAAGAGGGTTCTTTTAGAAGATCAAAAAGCAATCACTACACCACGTTATGGTTTTGCGTAGGTAAGAACGGTTCTTGCACACCCGTAGCAGCCACGTAAAAATTTGCAACAACAATTAGAGGACGTCTAACTTGTTTTTGCAGGGTATGTTGTGATGTGATATGGCCAATTACATGATGAGATATATGTGATGTATGAGATGATCATGTGTTGTATAGAATATCACGACTTGCATGTCGATGAGTACGGCAACTGGCAGGAGCCATAGAGTTGTCTTTAATTATTTTCGCCGTTTTGCTTTACTTTATCGCTATGAGTTAGCAATAGTCGTGGAAGCAACAGTCGGCGCGACAACCTCATGGCGACACGTTGATGGAGATCAAGATGATGGAGATCATGGTGTCTTGCCGGTGACGATGGAGATCATGCCGGTGCTTTGGAGATGGAGATCAAAAGCACAAGTTCATGGCCATATCATGTCACTTATGATTTGCATGTGATGTTAATCCTTTTATGCATCTTATTTTGCTTAGTACGACGGTAGCATTATAAGGTGATCCCTCACTTAAATTTCAAGATAAAATTGTGTTCTCCCCGAGTGTGCACCGTTGCGAAAGTTCGTCGTTTCGAGACACGCCGTGATGATCATGTGTGATAGACTCTACGTTCACATACAACGGGTGTAAGCCATGTTGCACGTGCGGAACACTCGGGTTAAACTTGACGAGCCTAGCATGTACAGACATGGCCTCGGAACACAAGAGACCGAAAGGTCGAACATGAGTCATATAGTAGATATGATCAACATGAAGATGTTCACCATTGAAACCACCTCAACTCACGTGATGATCGGACTTGAGTTGGTGGATTTGGATCATGTTACACTCGAATGATCGGAGGGGTGTCAATTTGAGTGGGAGTTTTTAAGTAATATGATTAACTAAACTCATTATCTAGAACAATAGTCTAAGTTGTCTTTGCTATATTTATGTTGTAGATCATGGCTCGCGCAGTAGCACCCCTGAATTTTAATGCGTTCCTAGAGAAAGCTAAGTTGAAAGATGATGGAAGTAACTTTGTGGACTGGGCCCGTAATCTAAGGATTATCCTTACGGCTTCCCAGAAGGCTTATGTCCTTGATGCACCGCTTGGTGATCCACCCACTCCAGTTGAGTCTCTAGACGTTGTGAACGCCTGGCAGGCTCGTTCTGAAGATTACTCAATAGTTCAATGTGCAATATTGTATGGCTTAGAACCGGGACTTCAAAGACGTTTTGAACGTCATGGAGCATATGAGATGTTCCAGGAGTTGAAGTTTATCTTTCAGAAGAATGCCCGGATCGAGAGATATGAGATCTCCGATAAGTTCTATGCTTGCAAGATGGAGGAGAACGGGTCTATCAGTGATCACGTACTTAGAATGTCTGGGTACTCCACCCGTCTGGCTGAATTGGGGATGCCCCTTCCACCAGAGGCTATCACTGACAGAGTTCTTCAATCATTGCCACCTAGCTACAAGAGCTTCGTGTTGAACTATAACATGCACGGGATGAACAAGTCAGTCGCCGAGCTGTTTGCGATGCTGAAAGCCGCTGAGTCTGAAATTCAGAAGGAGCATCAAGTGTTGATGGTCAATAAAACCACTAGTTTCAAGAAAAATAGCAAGGGTAAGAAGGGTAACTCCAAGAAGAGTGGCAAAGCAGTTGCTCCTCTCGTGAAGAAACCCAAGGCTGGACCCAAACCAGAAACTGTGTGTTTTCATTGCAAGGGAACTGGACACTGGAAGCGGAACTGCCCCAAGTATTTGGCTGACAAGAAGGCGGCCAACAACAAACAAGGTATATATGATATACATGTTATTGATGTGTACCTTACCAACTCTCGTTGTAGTGCCTGGGTATTTGATACCGGTGCGGTTGCTCATATTTGCAACTCAAAACAGGAACTGCGGAATAGACGGAGGCTGGCAAAGGACGAAGTGACGATGCGCGTGGGAAATGGTTCCAACGTTGATGTGATCGCCGTGGGCACGCTCGCTCTTCGATTAACATCGGGATTAGTGATGAACCTGAATAATTGTTATTTAGTGCCTGCGTTAAGCATGAACATTATATCTGGATCTTGTTTATTGCGAGACGGTTACTCATTTGAATTAGAGAATAATGGTTGTTCTATTTATATGAGTAATATCTTTTATGGTCATGCCCCAATGTGAGGGGTTTATTCTTATTGAATCTCGATAGTAATGATACACATGTTCATAACATTGATGCCAAAAGATGTAGAATTAATAATGATAATACCACTTTCTTGTGGCACTGCCGTTTAGGTCATATTGGCGTAAAACGCATGAGGAAGCTCCATGCTAATGGACTTTTGGAGTCACTTGATTTTGAATCACTTGACACATGTGAGCCATGCCTCATGGGCAAAATGACTAAAACGCCGTTCTCTGGAATAATGGAACGGGCAAGTGACTTATTGGAAATCATACATACTGATGTGTGCGGTCCGATGAGCATTGAGGCGCGCGGTGGTTATCATTACTTTCTCACCTTCACTGATGACTTAAGTAGATATGGGTACATTTACTTAATGAAACACAAGTCTGAAACATTTGAAAAGTTCAAACAATTTCAGAGTGAAATTGAGAATCATCGTAACAAGAAGATTAAATTCTTACGATCTGATCGAGGAGGAGAATATCTGAGTTATGAGTTTGGCAGTCACTTAAGACAATGTGGAATTATTTCACAACTAACACCGCCTGGAACACCACAGCGTAATGGTGTGTCCGAACGTCGTAATCGAACCTTATTGGATATGGTGCGATCTATGTTGTCTCTTGCCGATTTGCCACTATCGTTTTGGGGTTATGCATTAGAGACAGCTGCATTCACTTTAAATAGGGCACCATCGAAATCCGTTGAGACGACGCCATATGAACTTTGGTTTGGCAAGAAGCCAAAGCTGTCGTTTCTTAAAGTTTGGGGATGTGATGCTTATGTCAAAAAGCTTCAGCCTGAAAAGCTGGAACCCAAAGCGGAGAAATGCGTCTTCATAGGATACCCAAAAGAGACAGTTGGGTATACCTTCTACCTCAGATCCGAAGGCAAAGTGTTTGTAGCTAAAAACGGAACATTTCTTGAGAAAGAGTTTCTCTCGAAAGAATTGAGTGGGAGGAAGATAGAACTTGATGAAGTTGTTGAACCTTTACTTCAACCTGAAAGTAGCGCAGCGCAAAAAGATGTTTCTGTAGAGCCTACATCAGCTGAAGGGGAAGTTAATGATGATGATCATGAAGCTTTGGATCAAGTTGCTATCGAACCTCGTAGGTCGACAAGGACGCGTACTGCTCCTGAGTGGTACGGCAACCCTGTCTTAGAGGTCATGTTGTTAGACAACGATGAACCTACGAGCTATGGAGAAGCGATGATGGGCCCGGATTCCGAGAAGTGGTTAGAGGCCATGAAATCCGAGATAGGATCCATGTATGAAAACAAAGTGTGGACTTTGGAAGTATTACCTGAAGGGCGTAAGGCCATTCAGAACAAATGGATCTTTAAGAGGAAGACGGACGCGGACGGTAATGTCACCGTATATAAAGCTCGACTTGTGGCAAAGGGTTTTTCACAAGTTCAAGGAGTTGACTACGATGAGACCTTCTCACCCGTAGCGATGCTTAAGTCCGTGAGAATCATGTTAGCAATAGCTGCCTTTTTCGATTATGAAATTTGGCAGATGGATGTCAAAACAGCGTTCCTTAACGGTTTCCTTAAGGAAGAGTTGTATATGATGCAACCAGAAGGTTTTGTCGATCCAGAGAATGCTAACAAAGTTTGCAAACTCCAGCGATCCATTTATGGACTGGTGCAAGCATCTCGGAGTTGGAATCTTCGCTTTGATGAGGTGATCAAAGCGTTCGAGTTTATACAAGTTTACGGAGAAGCTTGTATTTACAAGAAAGTGAGTGGGAGCTCTATAGCGTTTCTAATATTATATGTGGATGACATATTGCTGATTGGAAACAATATAGAAATGTTGGAAAGCGTGAAGGAATATTTGAACAAGAGTTTTTCAATGAAGGACCTAGGAGAAGCTGCTTTCATATTAGGCATCAAGATCTATAGAGATAGATCGAGACGCTTAATAGGACTTTCACAAAGCACATACCTTGACAAAGTTTTGAAGAAGTTCAAAATGGATCAGTCCAAGAAGGGGTTCTTGCCTGTATTGCAAGGTGTGAAGTTGAGTAAGACTCAATGCCCAGTGACTACAGAAGATTGAGAAAAGATGAATGTCATCCCCTATGCTTCAGCCATAGGCTCTATCATGTATGCAATGCTGTGCACAAGACCCGATGTCAGCCTTGCCATAAGTATGGTCGGAAGGTTTCAAAGTGATCCAGGAATGGAACACTGGACGACGGTCAAGAATATCCTGAAGTACCTGAAAAGGACTAAGGACATGTTTCTCGTTTATGGAGGTGATCAAGAGCTCGTCGTAAAGGGTTACGTCGATGCAAGCTTTGACACTGATCCGGATGACTCTAAGTCGCAAACCGGATACGTATTTATTCTTAATAGGGGTGCGGTTAGCTGGTGCAGTTCCAAGCAAAGCGTGGTAGCTGATTCTACATGCGAAGCGGAGTACATCGCTGCCTCGGAGGCGGCGAAGGAAGGTGTCTGGATGAAGGAGTTCATGACAGATCTTGGAGTAGTGCCTAGTGCGCTTAACCCAATGACTCTGTTTTGTGATAATACTGGTGCCATTGCTCTAGCCAAGGAACCAAGATTTCACAAGAGGACCAGACACATAAAGCGACGTTTCAATTCCATCCGCGATTACATCAAGGAGGACGACATAAATATTTGCAAAGTACACACGGATCTAAATGTTGCAGATCCGATGACTAAACCTCTTCCAAGGGCTAAACATGAACAACACCAGAACTGCATGGGTGTTCGATTCATTACAATGTAAATCACATAGTGATGTGGACTAGATTATTGACTCTAGTGCAAGTGGGAGACTGTTGGAAATATGCCCTAGAGGCAATAATAAATTATTTATTATTATATTTCCTTGTTCATGATAATCGTTTATTATCCATGCTATAATTGTATTGATTGGAAACTCAAATACATGTGTGGGTACATAGACAACACTGTGTCCCTAGTAAGCCTCTAGTTGACTAACTCGTTGATCAAAGATGGTTAAGGTTTCCTAGCCATTGACATGAGATGTCATTTGATAACGGGATCACATCATTAGGAGAATGATGTGATGGACAAGACCCAAACTACGAACGTAGCATATGATCGTGTCAGTTTATTGCTATTGTTTTCTGCATGTCAAGTATCTGTTCCTTTGACCATGAGATCATGCAACTCCCTGACATCGGAGGAGTACCTTGTGTGTATCAAACGTCGCAACGTAACTGGGTGACTATAAAGGTGCTCTACAGGTATCTCCGAGGATGTCTGTTGGGTTGGCATGGATCAAGACTGGGATTTGTTACTCCGTGTGACGGAGAGGTATCTCAGGGCCCACTCGGTAATACAACATCACAATGAGCCTTGCAAGCAATGTGACTAAAGTGTTAGCCACGAGATCTTGTATTACGGAACGAGTAAAGAGACTTGCCAGTAACGAGATTGAACTAGGTATAGAGATACCGACGATCGAATCTCGGGCAAATAACATACCGAAGAACAAAGGGAACAGTATACGGGATTAACTGAATCCTTGACATAGAGGTTCGACCGATAAAGATCTTCGTAGAATATGTAGGAACCAATATGGGCATCCAGGTCCCGCTATTGGTTATTGGCCGTAGAGGTGTCTCGGTCATGTCTGCATAGTTCTCGAACCCGCAGGGTCTACACACTTAACGTTTGGTGACGATTAGTATAGTTGAGTTATTTTGTTGGTGACCGAAAGTTGTTCGGAGTCCCGGATAAGATCCCGGACATGACGAGGATCTCCGGAATAGTCTGGAGGTAAAAATTGATATATGTGATAATAGTGTTTTGATCTCCGGAAGGGTTCCGGAATTCACCGGAAGGGGTTCCGGATGTTTACCGAAGTGTTCGGGTGCAGCAACACTTTATATGAGCCAAAGGGGTAAAGCCCACGAGGTATTGGAAAGTGCAAAAGGAAGTTTTGCTGTTAAGCACTGAAATGGACACTATTCTGTCTGTTTTACAGCCTAACGAACGAACGGTCATTTCTTCGCGATCGTAACTCCGATTGAGGTAAAACCAGCGCCCACGTCTTCAGTTCGTCGAGCCCGTTCCGATGGCATCATTTTCATAATGTTTTCACACTGTGAAAATGACAATTTTGCCCTTGCCCTTAATCAGCCCCCTTTGAGAGGGAAACTTTTCCGGCAAATCTTTCCGCGAGCCCATCGCACTTCTTCCCGGTGACTCCGTCAACCCCAAGGCAAGCCAACCTCTTATCATGAGCTCCGGACTTGCGTGATGACTTTGCTTGCACCCTGTGTGTGTGTATTGCAGTATATTCCGGATCATCTGTTAGTTTGCACTTACATAGCCCTGTTATTTCATCCGTACCTGATGCTAGTGTTATTTACCATGTGATATCATGAATTGCTGTCATGTCATATTTTCCCATGCTAGTAACAATATTTTTAATACCGTTATCATGTTAGTGCTATGATTTGATCTCATGCCATGATTGTCAGTACCGTTATGATTTTGTTATGCTGTTGCTAAGTAATTGTTCTTGCTCATAAATGTTGATGTTATGATGAGATGATGAAAATATTAAATTGAGCTTATAAATTAAACCTCCTCCGTCATCGATGGGATCGAGTCATAATGTCACCGAACCGAGCTTACCCGTGCAGCCACATTTGCCGGTATGGGACGGCCTTGACTTGGTCTAACTTTGTGCTCTTTTATTGGTACCACCAAATAGGGAAGGTTATGCGCGCGTGCTGCCCTGATCAGGTAGGCGGCGATAACCTTGTGAGCCCAGTTGATTGTTTAACCCGGGAGTCCCCGTTTGGGACAGTTTAGTTTAGCCACGACGGTGACAGGTGTCACGGGGTGACACAGGGGCCACCCAGGGCATGACTCCGGGGGAGGATGATTGTCGGTGGTACGGTGGGAGAGTCACGGGCTAGGCAAGTTTCGTTGGAGCAGCACCGGTCCACCCGAATGGGAACATGTACTAAAGTACGAGGCCAGGAGCTCCATGGTGTGGGTAAAGTGCGCAACCTCTGCAGAGTGTAAATCTATTCGAATAGCCGCGTCCTCGGTCATGGACAGTTTGTACTAGGCCACTATTTGGTCTTTGTCGATCTGGAGGACAAAACTGTTATGATAAACTTGTTAAAGAATGTGCTATTAAGTAAATGTGGTAACTTGGATTATGGGATAATTGTGGGCAGTCAACATGTGATTCTGACATGATCACGAGATGGGATCTCGGTGAGTCATGAGTTAGCCCAGAGGGGCAGTAAAACTGAATGATGTCACCACATGTTACTTTAATGCTTCATGAGAGGTAAGAGTAGTGTAGGTTCCAGTGTGGTTTGGATGCCATGTCTCGTAAGAATAGCCATGCCATGCCATGATATGTAGTTGTTATGCCTGATCCATGTTATGCCATGTTTGATCTATGTTTTCCAGTTAATTCCATGCCATGTTTAGAGTAAATTCTTTCATGAGCATAGGGCTTGCCTTGTCATCTGCTTGTTTGGATGCTATGTATTTGGTTGGCTTGCGAGTACATTCAAAGTACTCACCTGGCCTTGCACGTGGCCAGTTGCAGGAGGAGATCCATCGTGCTAGATCGTAACCCAGCCAGTCCTGTGCGTTGTGGAGCCCAGCCAGAGACATCGTTGCCGCTGAACCAAGACCTCCGCTGCCACTTAGTTAGTCTTGGAGCTATGTAATATTGTTGTAAGCAACAGTATTGTAAAACTCCATATAATAAAGCCATTTTTGTGCCTGGATTTGCTTATCATGTCTCAGGCGTGCGCCAGGTCTTATCCTGGGACTGGCGTGCGTCGGCCCTCTATCGGGGCAGGGCTAGCACACGGGAGACATCAAGATTTCCCAAGCTGTGTGTTGGCAACCCTAACCCTCTAGTTCTCCCGTCATAATCTCCGTAGTGCTTGGCGAAGCCCTGCAGAGATTGTTCCTCACCACCATCACCACGCCGTCGTGCTGCCGGAACTCATCTACTACTTCATCATCGCTCGCTGGATCGAGGAGGTGAAGGCGTCATCAAGCCGTACGTGTGTTGAACGCGGAGGTGTCGTCCGTTCGGCACTAGTTCGTGATCGGATCGAGGGACGACTTGCGATTTGGATCGCGGAGACGTTCGACTACATCAACCGCGTTTCTTAACGCTTCCGCTTAGCGATCTACAAGGGTATGTAGATTCACTCTCCCTCTCGTAGATGCTCATCACCATGGATAGATCTTGTGTGTGTGCGTAGGAAAATTTTTGTTTCCCATGCAACGTTCCCCAACAATTCTAAGACCTCTCCATTGGCGCCAATTAATTTGGAGATGTAATTCTTCCGCCGCCGTCCATTTGCTCGAAGGAGGAAGTATTTGCAGTTGGCATCAGACACTTTGATCTTGGTAATCCTCGATCTCTGCCTCCATTGCACCCTCTCTAATGCAGCAATCCCCAAGAGCCTTGCCTTTAGAGTCCGCCGTAATGCCTACAAACAAAGTAAGTACACACCCGACATTGCATAATTATGATGCACACATTCAACACTAACGTGCACACACAAAAAATAATAATGTAACCAAAAAGCAAAATCATAGTTATGCCTAGGAGGAGGGAAAAAAAGTTGAAGCGATTAAAAAAGCGATTGAAGATATAAAGCAATGACCATCGAGCACCAAGTCACGACAACACAAAAACTACGAGAAAAGGGTCCAAAAGCAATGCCTCCGGGAAGGGAATAATGTGCATACGTCCACATCGCCAAATCCAACCACCGACGGCCAGATCATAGGTTCTCACCCCGAAGATCGTGTCCGAGCAATGTCTTCAACGGGGTATTGACGATATCAAGCGCAGGGTCCTCTGAATGACTGAATCACAATAGATGGCAACGAGGCCACCCTGTCGAAAACCCTGTTATTCCGCTCTAACCATATCAAATGCAGGGTGAAACAAAGTAGCGCATTCAGCTCTTTACGATGGTCATCACGAACCACAGCACTTACCGTAGGCATCCACTGCTGAAGAGAACTTGTCGAGGAAGGCATGAACCCTATGCAACCTGCTGGGCAGCAGGATATGGAACCAAATCTCACGAGAAAAGGGGCACCGGAGAAGGAGATGCTCAACGCACTCGTCCTCTTGGCAACATAACACGCAATTCGGAGGATGCTGCAGATTCCTTCTCGCCAGCCTGTCCGCCGTCCATAAACGGTTGTGGAGCACAAGCCACACGAAAATCTTGAACTCCAACGGTGCCCAACAGTCCCAACACTCGGCGGCGCCCGGCGCGAGCTCTCTTCCCAGGAAGAACGAGTTGTAGGCCGACTGAGACGAGAACTGGCCATTAGCAGTCAGCCGCCATCGGAACGAGTCAGCATCGTCAGATAATTCAAAGGTGAGCATGATATTCCAAAGGTTGAAGAGTTCCGAGATCGCCGCGATCGACGGGGTGCCCCGCAGGTCATACACCCACCTGCCATCTGGCGGGATCTCCGCCACCAGATGTTTCAGTGTAGCTGGCCCGACAAACTGCATCAACGCGGGCGCGATTTGCGACATGCTCCTTCTCTGAATCCATCTGTCGGACCAAAATTTCAGACGCCGGCCATTCCCCAAAGTGCACTCCATAGCGGCAGCAAACAGGGCCTCTGCCTACTTAGAGATGTTGATCTGAAGTCCTTCCCAAGGCTTCTCATCTGCCGTTTTCTCCAACCATCTCTACTTCATAATTAGCGCATCATTTAGGATGGACAGATTTTTGATCCCAAGGCCCCCATATTCCTTGGGGGTGCACACAAGCTTCCAGTTTACCAGGCAGTCTCTCCCCTTGGCTTCCGCGTGACCACACCAGAAAAAAAAACCGACAGATCTTATCGACGCAAGAGAGAAACCATGGCGGCAGGTCAAGCACTAGCATAGGATATATAGTTGTCGCCGTGAGGGTTGAGATAACCAGCACCAAGCGCCCCGCCCTCCGTAGCATCGAGGCCTTCCAGGTAGGCAGATGGCCGGCGACACGATCGATGTATGGCTGCAGGTCCATCTTGGATAACTTGCCCACCGACAAAGGAATTCCCAGGCACCTCACCAGAAACGCAGCCGCCAGGCACGCCAGGCGCACCAACGGCCCGACAGCGCTCGCCTCATCGCATCTGATCAGAGATGCAGTACTTTTGGTCAGATTGCATTGAAGCCCAGAAGCAGCCCCAAAAGTCTTCAGAATTCCAACAACCGCGTCAGCCTCGGCGATCTGAGGCTTGATCAGCAACACCACATCGTCAGCATAAATCGAGAGCCGATGCCTAATGCCTCAACGATCCAATGACCCAAAGAGCAACGTGTGCTCCGCCTTGAGGAACATAGCCATCAGCACGTCCATAACAAGCACAAACAACATCGGCGACAGCGGGTCACCCTGTCTAAGGCCATGTGCGTGCCAAAATCTCTCGCCCGCTGCACCGTTAATGAGCACGCGCGAGCTAGAGGAAGAGAGCAGCAGCACAAGACGCTCTGTCCACTTTGGCCCGAAACCACGGTGTCGAAGGAGCTTGATCATGAAAGGCCAATCCACGGAATCAAAAGCCTTGGCGATACCTAGTTTCAACATGATGGAAGGCACGTTCCGGCGATGGAGAGCTTTGATGGATCTCTGCACGAGCATAAAGTTGTCGACAATGGATCGTTCCGCGATGGACGCGCTCTGGTTGGCTTTAACCATCTTGGAGATGAACGGCGTGGCCTGAACTGCCATCAACTTGGAGACAATTTCCTCAAAACTATGCACAAGTCTCACCGGGCGGAAATCCCTCAGCTCTACCACATCGTGCCTCTTGAGGAGCAGAGTGATATAGGCCTCATTTAGACGGGAAATTCCTCGGCCGTCGGCACTGTCAAACGCGTGTACACACACGGTCATGAACGACACAAAAGGCACTAAACAAAGAAAACTCGTCGTTGCACAGATGACAAAATCTTTGACGAGAGAGGAAGGTCATCGACACAGCCAAAATCCCGAGTTTGGGACGCTCTAACCACCCCCGTTGCCCTCACAAGTGGCAGGTGATGGCTGATCTGCATAAGATGACACCATCACACACCGCACTAGCTGCGCCGCCCTCAGTTGTGGAAGCAGTTCAAGCAGGTCATACCGAGCGGAGCACATGACCGCCGACGTGCATTGTCCGTAGCTCCATAAGAGACGCAGACCGCGAACCATCCAACACGGGAATGATCATGGTGTTGCCAGCCCACAAAGGATCATCTGCACCTTCGCACCACCGACTGCAGATATGGCCGTCATCGCCGCGTCCAAGGCAACAACGGCTTGACTCGATGGCAATCCAAACGGAGCTGCACATTTTGAGAAGGATAAACCTAAAAAATGCATCAATAGATGGGAAAGTGAAAGTACAAGGCTACTGAGATGTACATGTACGCACTCCATCTCCATGTAGATGATCCAATATATGGTTGTATGGATGCATGGTTGGATGTATGGGGAATTGGGATTAATATTCTCGGTGTGGTGTCCACAGGCGCACTAAGAAGGAGGAAGGAGGGATCGCGCGGGCGATGCATGTGTGGGACTCCATCCGCTCCACCGCGGCGCCGTCGTCGACCTTGTGCTCCTGAGCTCTGCGATGCCACATGCGACGACGCCCTTTCTCTGGTTGTGCTGACAGCGGGGTGACGAGGACGTGGTTGTCTGGCTCTGCCGGGTTGCTCTGGTCGGGCCAGTTGGAGGCGTGTTAGGTCTCGTCAGGGTGAGTAGCTTGGCCAGCGGTGAGGTAGGCGGCAGTGGAGAGTGGGCAGGTTCGGGAGGGAGTCATAGATGGTGGGCATCACTGCGTGTTCCTGGCGGTGGGAATCAGTGTGGGTGGCACCCCTGCGGAAGTTGATGACGCGGCGACGGACATGGCATCAAAGAGACGCGGAGACTTGGCGGTGGCGGTGGATGGAAGGAGGTGATGGGGAGACGGTGCAGCGCTATAGGTTCTAGTGGGCGAAGGTGATGGATTAGGACCCTGATAACGCCCGAACCTTCAGGATTTGAACATGGCAAACCGAACATTTTCGATGGCAATTTTATTGATGCAAGGATGGCAAATTTAGTTGGCAAGCATGGCAAATTCGTGCTCAGTGTAATTTTTGCCAAGAAAATGCCGTGCGTGTCAACTAAACTTGCCATCCTCACGTCAGTAAAATTGCCCTCGAAAACGTTCGATTTACCATGGTTAAATCCCGAACATTCGGGATTTATCATTTCTGTGGATCTATGGGGCAATCTCTTTTTGATTGATTCGTCTGATACCTGGGGAAGTGTTGATCCGGTTTCTATGGACGGGAGAGAAATTTGGGAAACCCGATAAAATACCCACAATCCGGGGAGAAAAATTGAAGGTGTGAAGCGGGGTGTTCCTTCGATCGGTGGGGCAGGGAAACGAACGAACGAATGACATACAGACTCCCCCTTTAGGAGTATAGATTATTTAGTGAGATAATTCTCAGGACGCTATAGCGTGCTAGTTTTTTTCAGTTGGTTCTGCGTCGACCTTGGTAGCATTGCCACCTCCGAAAACCTTCCTCCCCGTCCATTCCTCATCCCCAACACTGGTACCAATCCCTCGCCCTCCCCTCTCAGCACGACGACCATGGTTAGCCCTAGCCGCGGCGCGCAGCCGGTGGTCTGGGGGCGGGGAAGCTGCACCATGGGATCAGACCCGCGCCGGTGGCCGCGGCCGGAAGCGTATGCTTCATGGAACTAGCAGCGGGATGGCATTAGAATAGCTCGAGCCTTGTTTAGGGGAAGAATAGCCCGAGCTTTCCTTCATCCTGTTCCCGTGAAGAAGGAAGGCTTTTAATCATTGAAAAAAATAGCGTGCTATAGCGGGTAGAGAATTGTCTCGCTATATAAATCAGTGTACAATATCTCGCTAATAGTGTATTTTAAGGGACGGCACTATTTTGTACAACGCACTATTTTTTTCCTTGCTTTTAATACCAGAGGCAAGTGTAATCTAACATCCAACAAATTAATCTCGGTTAGGTTTGCTAGAAAAAGCATTCTTCGTTATCTGCACAAGGATGAATATACACTTCAAATATTTGTATGTCTGAGAGTAGCATCCTCTGTAGTGTTTACATTAGCAATGTCCCTATCCTGGAAAAAAAGAACATGAGTGATGTCCCAATTTCCTCAAACATTCTTTTTATGAGATGTGCCAACTGATTCGTGAAATACACCTCCTATCTTGAATCAGCAAATGTGGAGGAGGCATCTGCGGGAGAAAATGCATGTCTGCAAAACATGGTATGTAGTAGTACATCACTACCGATCATTATTCCGATTAGGTGTTTGAGGGTCTTGTCACATGATTCTTGTTTCAACTGAATCAGGAACGGAAGGCTAGAATGAGGAAGCAGCTCCTGGAACCTGAGTTGTTGCCATCTCCCTACGACACTGCGTGGGTGGCTATGGTGCCCTTGCCGGGCTCTCCTCAAGTTCCATGCTTCCCTCAATGTGTTGAATGTGTCCTACAAAACCAGCAGAGCAATGGATCTTGGGGTCTCGTCCAAATGGACTCCTCCGTCAACAAGGATGTCCTCTCATCCACATTGGCTTGTGTGCTGGCACTTAAGAGATGGAATGTTGGTGGCGAGCATATCAAGAGGTATAAACAAAGATGAATTTTGCCTACCCTTTAATTTTGTTTACTGTCTGTATTTTCAAGTTTTACCAAATCAATGTGGCCTTGATGCGATGAAAATGGTACTGACAGGACTACATTTCATCGGAAGAAATTTCTCCATTGTTACGAATGAGCAGGGTGTCGCTCCTATAGGCTTCAATATCACATTTTCGGGTATGCTTAGCTTTGGGACTGAGATGGGTTTGGAATTTCCGGTTGGACAAAATGATCTTGATAGGATTCTTCACCTCCGGGAGGTGGAACTGAAAAGGTTTGTCTGACAGTTCTGGCATGAAAATTGTGTTGTATTTCCTTTCTGGTCCTGTTTACACTTCAGGGATGGCTGATTTTGAAAGATAGGTTTTTGGGACTCGCTGCTTTTTTTTTTCTTGTAGAAGATGAACATTTTTCAGTACGAGTTCTATTTTTGCATGATTTTCTAAGAACCAAGACTTGAAGGGGGAAAGGGCCACATGTCATTCACATTTCTCTTTTCCTTAATGAAATTGGCAACCAGAATTTGAGTGTGACATGTATTACATGTGATTATTATTTCAAGAATATGTATCTTATACGTATGGACTTGATTCAGAATTCTTAGGGATAAATCTGATGGGAGAAAAGCATATATGGCTTATGTTGCTGAAGGGCTAGGAAACCTGTTGGACTGGAATCAAGTTATGAAGTTCCAGAGGAAGAATGGGTCGTTGTTCAACTCACCTTCCACAACTGCTGCTGCACTAATCCACAATTTTGATGACAAAGCCCTACAGTATCTAAATTTGCTTGTCAGTAAATTTGGTAGTTTAGGTGGGTCTAGCTACCTTTCTTTGTCAGGAATTTCTATGGTCATAGACTGTGGCTAAATACCTAACGATATTAGACTTTTGTAGTGCCATCAGTTTATCCAAAAAATATACATTGTCAGCTTTCATTGGTAGATTATCTTGAAAACATCGGGATATCTCATCATTTTTCTAGTGAGATAAAGAGCATCCTGGATGTGGCATACAGGTAACGGTCCTGAATAAAGTTCTGATATTTATCTTTCATATCTTGTAACTTAATTGTATCCACTTTGCAGTTTCTGGTTACAGAGAGATGAGGAAATCATGCTAGATGTCGCAGCATGCGCAATGACATTTCGTCTTCTGCGAATGAATGGATATGATGTTTCCTCGGGTACTTCCTTTGGGCCGGAATTTCCTATCTTACAAATGTTATCTTTCTGTTTTTCTTTGTATATTTAATTTAACTCGCTAATTTCAATATAATGCAGATGATCTGTATCATGTTGATGAATCCACTTTTCATAATTCACTTCAGGGATATTTAAATGATACAAAATCTATATTGGAACTGTACAAAGCTTCAAAAGTCAGTGTATCAGAAAACGAATTTATCCTAGATAACATAGGCTACTGGTCAGGCAGGTTATTGACAGAAAAGTTGTCCTCCGATCAGGTGCAAACAACGCCAATCTTTGAAGAGGTCCTTACATGAAATTTAGTTCTCAGAAAGTGGACTGACTCTAGCTTTTATTGGGTGTTTACTGTTTCTATGTTTTTGTAATTTCAGGTTGAGTATGCTCTTAAATTTCCCTTTTATGCCACAATGGAACGTATATGCCACAAGAGGAACATTGAACACTTTGATGTTTGTGGTTCTCAGATGCTAAAAACAGAACAACTGTAAGAGTCACATTTCTCAAAAAGATTAGTCGGTAAAATCATATAAATAAAGATGTTAGACACCAATTCTAGACATTTATCTGAATCAGGCCATGTCATGTCAACCAAGATTTCCTGGCTTTGGCTATCGAAGATTTCAATTTTTCTCAATCTATTTACCAGGATGAACTCCTGCATCTTGAAAGGTAATGTGACATTTATGCTCTCTTGCCCTATTAACTTTCTTTCTTAGATATTTTAAAAATAATTGTGGCAACAGTTGGGCGAAAGGGAACCGGCTGGATCAATTACAGTTTGCACGACAGAAGCTGGCATATTGTTATCTTGCTGCTGCTGCTACCATATTTCCTCCTGAACTGTCTGATGCTCGCATGTCGTGGGCCAAAAATGGTGTGCTCACAACTGTTGTTGATGATTTCTTCGATGTTGGAGGATCAAAAGAAGAACATGAAAACCTCATAACATTAGTTGAGAAGTAACCTCCTTGGCCCTTCATTTTGTAAGTAAAGTTGGTGTCTGGCGCATTGCTAACAAGTTATGGTCCCTGATTTGCTAATGTTTATCTTAGGTGGGATAATCACTCCAAAGATGAGTTCTATTCTGAGAAAGTGAAAATATTGTTTTATGCTATCTATACTACAGTCAACCAGCTTGGAGCAATGGCTTCTGCAGTACAAAACCGTGATGTTCAAAAGCACCTCGTAGAATTAGTGAGCCCATTTCGTTCACCTGATTATCGTTTCTTTTTTGGTGTTTTATGCTATCTATACTACAGTCTCCCTTTGAACCCCCTTTTTTTAGTTGCATTATGTTCAGTGTTGACATGCTAAATCCTTTTGCAGTGGCTACAGCTGTTGATGTCTATGATGTCCGAGGCAGAATGGAGGATGAGACAATATGTGCCAACAGTTGAGCAATACATGTCAAATGCAGTTGTTTCGTTCACACTGGGGCCCATTGTGCTCACATCGTTGTATTTTGTTGGGCCAAAACTCTCGGGATGTGTTGTCAAAGATCAAGAATACAACGAGTTATTTACACTAACAAGCACTATTGGTCGTCTCCTCAATGATATCCAAGGCCTTGAGGTATTTGGGTCCCTTTTATCCTCAACTTCGTATCTACGCATGTCACATTTGCATATGTATTCTATATTTGGTATAGCTGCATAAACATATGTTATTTTTAAGTTATGTGCTTCACGTAAATTCCTTTCATCTATGTAATACAAACAAATATCCTGATGGTTGTCCGAACAAACTGTAAACAGATATCTTGTGAGATGTAGACACTATACTGGTCCCTGAGGACTACAAGTTCTAACAAAAATCTAGATTTGCAGTCATTCATGGTCTTGTCATGAATTTGTTCTTGTAAAACACAAATCTAAATACTTGTATGGTATTTTTAGGAGTTCCATACGATGGTAGACGACGGACTGATGTCTTCTCTTAGAAGCTAGAATTCATCTAGTAGTAGTTGTGTATGCTGTTGTTATATAATTATCTAAAAAAAGAATAGTAATTACTCATCACTGTTGTCATGTAGTTTAGACCTGGAAGCTCTAATTTGGTTACTCTGACAATCTTTTGATCTATTTGTTGCAGAGGGAGAGCAGGGAGGGAAACCTGGATTATGTCTCACTACTTGTTCTCCACAGTGGTGGTTCTATGTCAATTGAAACGGCTAAAGAGACGATACGGAAGGCCATAGCCTCATGTAGAAAAGGCTTGCTAAAGCTGGTTCTTAGGGAAAACACAGTTGTTCCTAGGCCGTGCAAGGAGCTGTTCTGGAAGATGTGCAAGATAGTTCACTTGTTCTACTCTGAGACCGATGGATTTAGCTCGCCAAACGAAATGGTGAGCGCGGTTAATGCAGTTATCAACGAGCCGCTAAAACTCCAAATCAACAATCCACCTTTGCCCGTGCAGTCAGAAAATTAAGGGTTTCGTGTATTTTTGCCATGTTGTAATGGATCAATCGTGCTCTCTTGGAAAAAAAACTTATGGATCAGATAACAGCCAGCAGTACGTATACACTGTGTATGTGGTACAGCATAAACAACTTTGAGTACTATATTAGTATATTTGTTATTTAACGGCGTTGATGCGAAGCTTCGTATCTGCTGCGTGGTGTTTACCTTTTCTTGTGTAAACCTCGTGCCGTTCTCGGCATTGTACTCGCTGGTGCATTTCTATGTTGATGCAAATATTTGCTCACATGTTGTATAAAAGATAGCAGGTCGGTCTGTACGGATGTTACTGGTTCCGTGATGTTTGCCAGCTCTGCCGCATCTTGTTCTTAGCTGTTTGTTACAACAATATGCATTTCCTGATTTTTGTCCTGTCAATATGGAGCGTGCTTTCGATACTGCAAGTCTGCAATTGTACCGGTGCAAATGATCAAGCTACACTGAAGGTTGAAATGAATGGTCTTATAAGTTCTCCAGAGCAGGAACATAATTGATGGTGCCATGGGGGTCGGCTTGGAGCTGTTCTACCGAGGTCTTGTATTTATATCCTTCACAATTTATTTTTTTGAAACGAGGCAAAAGATTTGCCATTTTCATTAATAAAGAAGAAGAGAGTTGCCCGGTTAATTAACGGAAACCCGGGCGAAAACCGATACAACACGCCCACAGAAAAAGGGCACTCCGGCCGACCTGGCACCCACAAGACCACACACACCGCCGAGGAGAGGACACCGTCGAGGTTGCCTGCAATGTCATCGTCATCACCTCTCCACGAGCAGGCGACTCCGACTTCGCCACTGACGACCCGTCAAGACCTTTCCGAACAAACGACACCCGAGGACCTCGCCGGCCAAAGCCAAACAATCGGCCGAGACGTCGAGGACTAGCAACTCCGATTTTGTTGATGCGCATTGTAACACCCCAAAAATCGGGTTATCGATTTTTGTGCTGTTATTCCTTCCTAGCTTTCCTCTCCCAAATTTTTCCTTTAGAATCTGGTGAGTGACCAGGTGAATTCAGACAATCCTCAGCCTCTCCCTGCCTTTCCCATGCTTCTGTGTTAGCCAAGCTCTTGTCAGTAAACCCCGAACCTCATTTAAACCCTAGTTCCAAAATTTCGGAACTGGAAATCCTGCCTTTGTGTTTAAAAAGGAGCTATCATTTTCCTTGCTCTGTTAATCCTCCAAAAATTTCCAGAGACTCTCCTTCACTCATAAACCCTAGATGTGCAAAAATATTGCTAAGTCATATGCAATATTTCTCCTCTAGAATTTATTCCTCTTTCTGCCTTTCTGAGGAATTAAATTCAGGAAAATATTTTCCCAACTCCAAAGTTCATGAAAGCTTGTGGAGATATTCTTTGTGATCATATTGAGCTCTCACAAAAATATTGGCCATAATTAAATAAGGGAAATTGCATTTTCCTATTTAAAGCCAATATTTCAATTTGGGGCCTTTCCAAAGGAACTACCATTTTGGTAGCTAGGAAAAATCCCAAATAATTTGTGGAGCTTATCCTACCCATAGATTCACCATTTCCATCAAAATCCCAAGTTCCACAATTCAAAATTTGAGCACAATATCCATTTGCAAATTCTATCCAGATTTCCAGTTTGCAAAGGAAGTGCTTGATCCCTTGATCTTTTTGGGCTGAGATTTTTCAGGGTGGTTAACATTGATAAATAACCACTGGATACCAAAAACCAACCCATTTCATATAACCAATTATCTAAGTTTCTGTCCAGATTGTATCTCTGTGAAGGAAGTACCCTCATGGATGATCAATTTGAGCTGAAACTTTTCCAGCTATCTATAATGACCAAATCATCACTCCCCACCAAAAATCATCCAAATCCATTTATCCATTTGACCCCAGCATCATCATCTTCATTTCTGGTCAGATTGCTAGTTTACAAAGGAAGTACCATTTAGACTTGTCCATTTGTGCTGAAACTTGGCCAGGATGACTACCTTAGTAGATTACTAACCCATGCCAGAGATCAAGCCAAGAGGAGCACTGTGGTGGCCACACCACGTGTGCAAACTTTGCTGTCACTTTGCATTTGAGGCCAAATCGATTACTCTGGAACACCCTGTTGCTATCCAGTGGCGTAGCTCATCTATTTGAGGATCAACACACGCTGTAGACATAGTTTGGCACCAAGTAGGGCGTGGCAAGGCCATGGACGCGTGGTGACCACGCCAAATGCAGCTACAGCCGGAGCTCTGCGTTGAGATGTCGCGTCCCTCCCCCTGTGCTCTCGCCGGCGCCTTGTGCCGACGTCTGCGGCGACGTACGGACCCTCATCCATCCCCAGCTGGCCTTGGAGGCTTGCCCGTTGGCCGGGCGTGCCGACAGCGGGTGCGCCGCTAGCGCACCGCCACGACGCCGCGGTCCAGCAGCTTCGGCCGATGCCCAGCTCCTTCCCGAGCCCTTCCCTGAGCCTATTTAAGGAGTGCCCCGAACTCTCCTCCTCACCAGCCACCTCCTCGCCCCCTCAATCGAGCTCTCGAAGCTCTCCCGTCGCCCATGTCCGATCTCTGCCGCCGCCCGACTCCTCGAGCCATCCCTCGCCCGAGCCCTTCCCCCCCTCTCCATCCTCGCTCTCGGCCTCCCCTAAGCAACCACGAGCCGCCGCCGCCCTACATTTCTCCAGGGAAGCGCCGCCGGAGAGGCCTTCCTACTGGCCGACGGCCACCGCACCCTGGCCAGTGGTGCTGGCGCTGCAGGCCATCCCGCGCGGCCCTGCGGCCACCCTTGGGCGCGGCGCTGTGCGCCGGTTCCAACGCGCCCGGTGGCAGGCCCTCCCGTGCCGCCATTCGTCGGCTACGCCGGCGGCCGGCCGCCCCTACTCTGTTCTGTCGGGGGGAGGAGACGACCAGAGGAGAAGAGAAGGGAGAGAGAAAGGGATGAGGTGGGGGCCACCTGTAAGTGACCGCGAGCCCGGGCCCAGCTGACTTAAGTGGAGGCGCAGTTCGTAGAAGACGTTTTCGGTTTGCCGAAAACGTATTTCCGAAAAGGCGCTTTCTCTTTTCTCAGCCGCCGGCCGAATGGATTAAATAATGAACGTTCGTCTGTTAAGCACTGAAATGGACACTATTCTGTCTGTTTTACAGCCTAACGAACGAACGGTCATTTCTTCGCGATCGTAATTCCGATTGAGGTAAAACCAGCGCCCACGTCTTCAGTTCGTCGAGCCCGTTCCGATGGCATCATTTTCATAATGTTTTCACACTGTGAAAATGATAATTTTGCCCTTGCCCTTAATCAGCCCCCTTTGAGAGGGAAACTTTTCCGGCAAATCTTTCCGCGAGCCCATCGCACTTCTTCCCGGTGACTCCGTCAACTCCAAGGCAAGCCAACCTCTTATCATGAGCTCCGGACTTGCGTGATGACTTTGCTTGCACCCTGTGTGTGTGTATTGCAGTATATTCCGGATCATCTGTTAGTTTGCACTTACATAGCCCTGTTATTTCATCCGTACCTGATGCTAGTGTTATTTACCATGTGATATCATGAATTGCTGTCATGTCATATTTTCCCATGCTAGTAACAATATTTTTAATACCGTTATCATGTTAGTGCTATGATTTGATCTCATGCCATGATTGTCAGTACCGTTATGATTTTGTTATGCTGTTGCTAAGTAATTGTTCTTGCTCATAAATGTTGATGTTATGATGAGATGATGAAAATATTAAATTGAGCTTATAAATTAAACCTCCTCCGTCATCGATGGGATCGAGTCATAATGTCACCGAACCGAGCATACCCGTGCAGCCACATTTGCCGGTATGGGACGGCCTTGACTTGGTCTAACTTTGTGCTCTTTTATTGGTACCACCAAATAGGGAAGGTTATGCGCGCGTGCTGCCCTGATCAGGTAGGCGGCGATAACCTTGTGAGCCCAGTTGATTGTTTAACCCGGGAGTCCCCGTTTGGGACAGTTTAGTTTAGCCACGACGGTGGCAGGTGTCACGGGGTGACACAGGGGCCACCCAGGGCATGACTCCGGGGGAGGATGATTGTCGGTGGTACGGTGGGAGAGTCACGGGCTAGGCAAGTTTCGTTGGAGCAGCACCGGTCCACCCGAATGGGAACATGTACTAAAGTACGAGGCCAGGAGCTCCATGGTGTGGGTAAAGTGCGCAACCTCTGCAGAGTGTAAATCTATTCGAATAGCCGCGTCCTCGGTCATGGACAGTTTGTACTAGGCCACTATTTGGTCTTTGTCGATCTGGAGGACAAAACTGTTATGATAAACTTGTTAAAGAATGTGCTATTAAGTAAATGTGGTAACTTGGATTATGGGATAATTGTGGGCAGTCAACATGTGATTCTGACATGATCACGAGATGGGATCTCGGTGAGTCATGAGTTAGCCCAGAGGGGCAGTAAAACTGAATGATGTCACCACATGTTACTTTAATGCTTCATGAGAGGTAAGAGTAGTGTAGGTTCCAGTGTGGTTTGGATGCCATGTCTCGTAAGAATAGCCATGCCATGCCATGATATGTAGTTGTTATGCCTGATCCATGTTATGCCATGTTTGATCTATGTTTTCCAGTTAATTCCATGCCATGTTTAGAGTAAATTCTTTCATGAGCATAGGGCTTGCCTTGTCATCTGCTTGTTTGGATGCTATGTATTTGGTTGGCTTGCGAGTACATTCAAAGTACTCACCTGGCCTTGCACGTGGCCAGTTGCAGGAGGAGATCCATCGTGCTAGATCGTAACCCAGCCAGTCCTGTGCGTTGTGGAGCCCAGCCAGAGACATCGTTGCCGCTGAACCAAGACCTCCGCTGCCACTTAGTTAGTCTTGGAGCTATGTAATATTGTTGTAAGCAACAGTATTGTAAAACTCCATATAATAAAGCCATTTTTGTGCCTGGATTTGCTTATCATGTCTCAGGCGTGCGCCAGGTCTTATCCTGGGACTGGCGTGCGTCGGCCCTCTATCGGGGTGCCACACGCATCGCAGGAGAAAGTTGCTAGCCTCGCACCGACTTAGTCCATCGCAACCTCCGGAGAGCATCGTCCGCTGAAACCGCCCTCATGGAGTCATCGTTGCCGCAGGGGCCCCGCCACGAGCAGCTTCGACTTCTCCTTCACAATTTCAATCATCATAATTTTCATTCAGCTTGATGCTCTCCTTCTCAGCTGTTGGAATTGCTGAACAAACTGGTGAGCTTCTGCGCAGTCAGAATCCAACATTCCCACTATTTTTATTTTTATTTGGTGGAAGCGAAGGAATTTTGCTGCTGCTAATTAACTAGTGCTACTACTTGGGGTTAGCGTGAACACCAAGTTATTAGGCACATGTTTGGCTTAAACTAATTTGGTCAAGAAGTAAGAGGGTCACAATCAAGCATCCGCCTGGCCAAAGAAGCTAGTATATAATGCACATGTCAAGGAATCACCTTTGCACGATATCAGTCTTACTACCATAATCAAAATCACACAAACATCAGCTACTTACAAAACCTGCAGTGTTGTGTGGCCTAGAACAAATGGAACACATTATAACACCCACATAATATCAAAAACCCAAATGATAAGTGCCACACGTGTGGCACGAAGTAACACCGCCCTGACGTACACTAAAGTTGTCATCCGGAAAAAAAAAACAAATCCCAAAAAAACTGAAACTTGCCATCCAAACAGAAAGTTGCCATGCTTCACAACTAAAGTTGTCATCCTCTTGTAACTAAAGTTGCCAGCAAAAAACGTCAGGGCGGAATTGCTTCGTGCCACACGTGTGGCACTTATCAGGGTCCTATCAAAAAATTGGGGCTCATCGATCACCACTTGGAGGATCGGAGGAGGCGGTTGTATAACTGAGGCTCAGACACCGGTGCGGTGGATCAGCCACACCCATCATATATCCCAAAGAAAGAAATGGGAAAGGTCGGCGGCAGAAATAGTACAAAGGACAGATCAATCCGCGTAGGACGATGATGATACTTGTTGCCCTTTCAGTTCCCACTCTTCCCTTTACTCCGTAAAAAAAATTCCCTAAAGTTAAACAAGCTCCTGGATTTAAATAAGTTGGTTCCGCTGAACCGGAGACTCTAAGTGGGTGTTAGGGCATTTCCCGCCTTAGGGTTTTGGTGATGATGACAATGCACTTGTGGACTAATCGTGCGCCCTAGTTTATTCAGGTACACCTTAATTGGCGCAAGACGGTTAGGCATTCCCTCTGGACGGAAAAGATCGAAGACGGAGTTCCCGACGCTTTTATTTCTTTGGTCGTAGGAAATCCGTACTATTAAGAGGGAATCCACATCGGAAGGTACTGGGTGAATCAATGCACGTACACATTCTATTGCACCCATGATATATCCTTCCGTTCGAGGAGAGAGGCCCTCAAATCCTATCTGTGGCAGTGTGTTTTGTGCCAAGCGGTTGTACCGCTGGAAACAGCGGTTGTACCGCCCGACCGGTTGTTCCGGCCCTACACCGCTCCACTACCGGAATGCCTTCTGTAGTGGAGCTGTTGTTGGGCGGTGGTGGCCCGGTAGTTCTCGGACGGCTTCGGCGAACCGGTACTACCGGTGCCTGGAGCGGTTGTACCGCTCCAGACTTAGCCACCACATGGACACTGGTCTAGCGGTTGTACCGGCACAACCACCGCCCCAACCACCACTATGGGGTGACTCCCCTTCTGTAATGAGGCGGTTGTTGGGCGGTGGTGGAGCGGTAGTTCCTGGTTGGCTCCGGCCGACCGGTACTACCGGTTGCTCCACCAGTTGTACCGCTAAGGCATTTCTGCAGTGGGACCCGTGATTACCGGTTGTACCGGTGCTCCAAGCGGTTGTACCGCTGCAGTGTAAAAACTGCTGTAACGGTTGGAATTTGGGGGCACTATATAAGTAGGTGGTTCCCCCACCTACCTTTCACCTCTTGCCTCTCTCTCTCCTCCATTGTTGCCCCTCAAGCTTTCTTGCCCGATCTCTCTCTCTAGCCACTCAAACTTGTTGATTTGTTAGGGATTGAAGGAGGAGACCTAGATCTACACTTCCACCAAAGGAAATTTGATTCCCCCATACTTTCTTGTGTGGATTTTGTTACTCTTGGGTGTTTGGGCACCCTAGACGGAAGAGGTCACCTCGGAGCCACATTCCATTGTGGTGAAGCTCCGTGGTGGTGTTGGGAGCCTCCAATTCAGTTGTGGAGAGAGCCTCAACCTTGTTTGTAAAGGTCCGGTTGCCGCCTTCAAGGGAACCACTAGTGGAATCACGGCACCTTGCATTGTGCGAGGGCGTGAGGAGAATACGGTGGCCTTAGTGACTTCTTGGGGAGCATTGTGCCTCCACACCGCTCCAACGGAGACGTACTTCCCCCTAAAGGGAAGGAACTTCGGTAACACATCCTCGTCTTCACCGGCTCCACTTGTGGTTACTTCTTACCTTTACTTTGTGCAAGCTTTTGTAGTGTTGTATCCCTTGCTTGCTTGTGTTGTCATTGTTGTTAGCATCATATAGGTTGCTCACCTAGTTGCACATCTAGACAACCTACTTTGTTGCTAACCCTAATTTGTTAAGAAAAGCTAAAATTTGGTAGTTGCCTATTCACCCCCCCCCCCCCCTCTAGTCAACCATATCGATCCTTTCAGTGGGCCAGTGAGTTTTGCTCACGGCGCATCATTGATGGATATGAGGAAGAAGATTTCAGCACGTTCAAAGATGGTGGTGTGGGGGGGCTGGATGGGATGGGCAGAGACGAATGAATCCTCCAAGTGTCCGAAGCTAACTTGGCTTAAGAACGTGAGATGTGTACAACAGATCCACGGTTCAGGTGGCCGTAGACCTCCCAGGTAGCGCCGGCCACACCGGATGGAGTCGGGACAAATTTCAGCATCGCTGCTAGCTAAGAGCATCTACAGCCGGACTTCACAAATCCGGCCCCTCAAACATCCGCGGACGTGCCGGCGCGTCTGCGTTCGCGGACACTGTCCGGTCACGCCTCAAATAATGCATTCCACATCCGGATACCTCAAATTAGAAACTTCAAATTCATATTATTACATGCAACGTGAAACCTAATCTAAGCGGAGCTCGCCCGCTTCCGCCGTTACCATGTCCGGCGGCCGGCTGCGCTCCCCAGAGTGTTGGTCCCGTCGCCGGCAAGATAGAGTAGGGCATGGGACACGAGCGGGCTCACGGGACTCAAGGCGCCGCCGTCTTCCATGCCCAACTCTTCCTCGTCGGAGCCCGTAACCCGGACGGTGCCGGTGGACGTCAGGTCGATGATGGATCCGTCCTGAGACTAGCCGGCGACTTCCATCACGACGCGGTTGCGGCGCCCAGACTGGTGTACCATACGGGGCGCCGGAGAATGCGACTCCGCCTCGCCGACATCCACCGCAGCGAGGGCTGCCGCCGCCTCCCGCGCCCGCTCCCTCGCACGGCGGGCACGCCGCGCCATGTTTGCGTCGGACGACAACCATGGCGCGTCCTGCTGCTCCGCGCGCCAACGAAGGGGTTGCGCGTCCGCCACCGCGTTCGGACGCCAGGCGGACCGCACCGCCTCCGGTGAGGCAGCGAGGGCACACCGAGCGCCGGATCCATGCGCCATTTGGGCGGACGCAATGGATTCCCAACGGAAGGAGTCCGTGCTCTGCCTCGCACGGGCCTCGTCCCGGGAGCGGCGGAGCGCAAGCCGGACGGCCATCTCCTCCTCGGGGCCGCGTGGGATGAGCTCGGGGTCGATGGATCTGGAGGTGAAGGACTCGGATCCGCTGCCCGCCATGCCGGAGATGACCGGAGATCGGTGCATGGAGCTTGGGTGGCGGAGGAGAGTGGAGAAGAGTGGAGTGAAGTGGCTAGGGTTTGGTTCGACGAGCGGATGGGGAGGAATATATGTGGGGTCGGGGCGGGCCACGTCGGCCTGGCCCGGGCGCGCTCGGGCGCCCCCATATCCGCCTCATATTTGGGCTGGATAAGGGGGTATCGGTCAGCCCGGGTGTTTGAGCCCCGTTTCAGACGCCCGTCTGGGTCAGATTTTCGTGACCGGTCAGTGACCGGGCGGCCCGCCCGGACGTTTGAGGAGTGTTTGGGGTGGCCGGCTGTAGATGCTCTAATCTCCGGTAGTCATGTCATGGCAAAGGTGGTGTCAAGAGCAGATGGAAGCATGTGGTACCATATGGAAGGAGATACGTACGTACCAACCCTGCAGTGTTTTTCTCTGTGCAGCTTGGCACAAATGTCACGATTGCGGTCCATATGCATGCATGGCCGCCCACCTGCTGACATTCACGTGGCGACATGCGGTCTAAACCAAAACACAACAAGACGAAATGCTCTGCGGTTTGTCTGCATTGACCAAGTAATATGCACGCTGAAGCGCGTACGATCTCGATCGTGCTACCTATAGTAGTACGAATAAATAGAAGCATCAGTACACAAAAAATCTATGCTGGTTCGGGTGAATTTTTTCCCCATGTCGAGCACGAAAGTGGCTAGGGCCTCTGCCGCGCTCCCGGCGCATGGCCGGTTCAAGGCGGGGAGTCACGCTCTCTTCCTCCCTGCGGCTTCTGCGTTCGTGTCGTCAAGGTCGTCTTGCTCGCCCCACCATGGCCAGCGTGACCCTCCTCGCCGCCGCAGGCTCCCGCGCGCCGCCGAGCACGTCCCCGGGATTAATGACGCCAGCTCCAGCGAAGCACGCCGCCTCCGACTCTTCTCTGGTAGTCATCGTCGACCTCCTCCCTGGACTCGGGCAGCTTCTTCCTGTTTCGGTAAGGATCAAAGCCCTGGCTTGGGTTGCTTGATTTTTTTTGTATTTTCTAGATGCATGTATATGTGATGACTGATGTGTGAGTGTAAGAGCATCTGCAGCCGGACTTTCCAAATCCGGCCCTTCAAACGTCCGCGGACGTCCCGGACGCGTCCGCGGGCAGTGACCGGGCACGCCTCAAATTTCACTAGTTGCATCCGGACATCTCATACTAGATTTTTAAATCCATATAAAGAAATGCAAAAGAAAGTAAACCTACGTACTACGTCGATCCTAGCTACTCCTCGTCGGAGATCACGACGATCTCCGTGGCCGGCTGTGGCAGCATGGGCGGCAGCTGCAGCTCCGGCGCCTCTGGCTGCTCCGCTCCGGCCTCCTCCTCCTCTATCTCCGCGTCGAGTTCGGCGAAGAGCGCGTCCGACGCCGCCTGCTCCTGCCGAAGGAACACCCGGTTGGCCTCCACATAGGCCTCATCCTGGATGGACTCCAGGATGGCCTGCTGCTCCGCCATCTCCTCCGATTGGGCGACGGCGAACTCCGCCTCTGCCTGCTGCATGTTGAAGCCCGGCAGCTCCGGCTCTGGCTCCTCTGCCTCCTCCGCGTCCTCCACCTCCATCGGCTCCGGCTGCTCCTCCTCTCCCTCCGGCTGCTCCGGCTGCTCCTCCTCTCCCTCCGGCTCCGGCGAGTCCGGAGGCAGCCCGGCAGCGATGCGAGCGGCGCGCGCGGCTTGTCTCGCCCGGATCTCCTGCTGGATCTCAGCCCGGCGCTCTAGTGTGAGCATAGCGTAGTACGTGATCTTCCTCCGGACCATGGCGGAGCGCCGGAGCGGGAGGGGGGGGGGAGGTGGATGGGCTCGGACTGGCGGCGCGGATAGGGGGAAGGTGGATGGGCTAGGGTTGAGGGACGCTGGCCGGCTTAAATAGCCGGATTTGGCCTCGGGCGGCGAGTCGAAGCGGCGCCACGCGGCGACGGACGCGGCGTCCGTCGGACCGCCGGGTTTTCGGGAGTTTCCGCGTGGGACCCCGCCGTCAGTCTGACGTGGCGGACGTGCCCGGGCGTGCCCGGGCGCCCCCATATCCGCCCCATATTTGGGCTGGATATGGGGGGTGCCGGTCAGCCCGGGCGTTTGAGGCCCGTATGAGGCGCCCGGCTGGGTCGAAAAATCGTGACCGGTCAATGACCGGGCGGCCCGCCCGGGCGTTTGAGGGAGGTTTGGGGAGTCCGGCTGTAGATGCTCTAAGGGCATCTCCAACGCTTACCCGAAACCAGACACCGTATCCATCCGTGAACCGGTACAGACCAGTCCACAGACACTGATGCGGGGCCGGCTATCCAAAGCTGCCCGCATACATTCCAAAGCGAATTTGAATGAACTAGACAAATTACATCGAACATGACGGATTTCATTAAACTAAGGAAATATTTTATATAAAACAACCGATATTTTGACCGTTTAACTAAGAACTAGAAAACAAAACACCCTAGGAGGCTAACTTGTAGCGGGAGACAACCTCATACACTTGACCGTCCTGCCCGGCCGCACCGCCGTTGCCGTCCATGTCGTCGTCATCCCTCCGGTGGCGGAAGGTCGCGGAGCGCCGCGGGTTCGGCTGCCGCCTGGCGCTCGCGGAGGAGCCGGCCCGCTTCCTCCTGCGCGGTGCGGAGGGCCGCCGCGGCCAATGCCGATGACGCCCGCGGTGCCCTGGCGGCGATCTTACCCATGTCGGCATTGGTAGAGGCGAGCTCCCTGTCGAGATGGCAGCGGCGGCGCGCCGCCATCAACACGATGGTGACGGACCTGCCGAGAGCCCAAGCCGAGGCCAGGTCCGGGTCATTGCGGACCCAGGCCGGTGCCGCGTCCGACTTGCTGAACGCGGAGTGGAGGACCCATTGCGCCACTCCTGCTGCGCTGCCTGCCTCGCCATCCTTTCCTCGACGAACACGACGGCCCACGACGAAGAGGACCGCCGCCGTCACCGCCACCGAGGTAGTGGAGGATGCGCCCGCATGCCTTGGCGATTGCGGGCAGCAGTTCCTCCTTGACGAACTTGTCGCGCCAATTACGGCGGGGCAGTGACGCCGGCCCATCGATCCGGGCGTTCCTGTTGTGCAGCGGTGACGGCTCCTCCTTCACACGGTGCCCGATTTGGACTCCACGGTTGCGTGCCGGCGACGCTGGCTCCAGCTTGACGCGGCGTCCAATTTGGACGCCACGGTTGCATGGGGGGACGCGGGCTCCTCCTTCACGCGGCAGAGAGGTGTCGGGGAGTGTGGCTCCTCCTTGACGGGACGCAGCGGCGAATGCGGCACCAGACCACGCTCCCGGAGCGACCTCTTCGTCATCAGCTCCATCTGACGGACGAACTCCTCGTCCGTCAGAGCGGCCTCCGAGAGGAGGCACGGCTGCTACGGTGATGGCGCATGGTCCTCCTCGTCGCCGGAGCAGATGAAGGTATCCTCCTTGCCGAAGGAGCCGGCGGCCGTGGAGCCCGAGGGCCCTGAAGAGCGAGGGCAGAGGCACCAAGAGCCGGACGAAGATTCACTCGCATAGTTGTCACCTGCCAGCACGGAGAACCATGACTTCATCATCGCCGGAGGAGCAGGAGTTTGGAGAGGAGGAGGAGCTCATAGGAGGAGGAGCAGAACCAGAGGTGTGCATGTGCATCGCGGGAGCACTGTATATATAGTCACGACCAGGCTAGACGAAGGGACGATTAGCCCGCTTCAATGCGGCGCAGCGGCCAGAGTTGGTTTCTCGGGACGCTGCTTTCACATTGAAGCAGCGTCACCCCAGAGGTCGCATTGGTCAGTGCCGCCCTCTGTGCCGGCATGAATGAGGCGCGGAAAGCAGTGCGTCCGTAGGATAGAAAGCGCGGGTGAGGCAAGAGAGGATTTTGGGTGGGGTCAGGTTGTCAGATGCGTACGTGGGAGCGGTCTGGACTCCCGCAACCCCCCCCCCCCCCCCCCCTCCCGGTTTGCTTTCGGTTTGCGGGAAAAAGGATGTCTGGACCGGCCAGCGAACCGATACAGGACCGCGTTGGATGGCAAAACACGTCCGGACGTATGCGGGTGGTTTGAAGGTCCCCGTTAGAGATGCCCTAAGTGTCCTCATTGCACGAGAACTTAGAGCATCTACAGCCGGAGATATCTAATGTGGCCCCTCAAACGCCCGTAGAGCAGTGACCACGCACCCCTCATTTGGCTCCTCCCACACCCGTGTCCCTCATATCCGAACCCCCAAATCCATGCAAGCCATGCAACCCTACGTAGATGAACATGACGAACACGCTTAATAGCAACAAACAGACTAAATTCATCCGATGCAAAAGGATCATAGTTCATCGCCGGACAAAAAGATCAAAGTTCGTCACGCGGACAGTGCAAATTCATACTAAAAATGACTAAAAATATAGATAAAATGGAGAAGGGGCGGAGGAAATCACCCTTTCCTGGTCAGCCCTTCCCCTTGCGGTTGTCGGTGCGGTTGTACCCCTCCGTGTAGGTGTCGGCGGCCGGAGGGGGGCCGTCGTCAGAGCTAGAGCCATCGGTGACATCCGAGTCATCGTCGGAGCAGATTTCGCTGGTCAACCTCTGGAGCAAGCGGTCCTACTCCTTCACATGTCTGGACGCCTTCGCCTTGGCCGCCGCCTCCGTCGTTGCCTCGCGCTCCGACAGCTCGATGGCGAGCCGGAGATACATATGTCTATGCCGTTGTGAGGGAGCGTTGGAGGACTGGCTCAAGGAGTGCGTCCTCGGGATCCACCGGTGCGCGTGGCCAGCGCCTCCCCCGTCGCCGCCCTCTCCCTCGCCCGCTACTGCTCGCAGCGGGCTGCCCGTGCCTTAGATTCGGGCGTCCTCGTCCGCGCCGGCACCGGCATGGGCACGAGGACCCAGCAGTGCCCGGGTACGCCATCTAGAGTAGAATGAGCTTCCGTGTTTAGTGGGCGGTGTACCTAGATGGGCGCGGAGCGGCCGGAGCTACGCGACGGGCGGGAGGGTCGGACGACGTCGCCGGGTGACGAGGAAGGGCGCGGAACTATAGCTGCCGCTACCGCCCTGGGAGCGGAGAAGCCTCCCTTCATCTTCTTCCTTCTTCCTTCTTATTCCTTTCATGCAGCCAACGACGACTTCTCGCCACTAGATGATGTCCAAGAGCTAGCTAGGGCCTAGGATAGATGGCCCGCAAAATTAATTTGATAAAGGCTCACTGAGCGCGTCGTAAGCATGCGAAGAAATCGAGAAAGTCGGCAAAATTCGTCCTCCATGAGCCATGGTTTGGGGGGTTCTTCTTTCTGAAGGGGTTCTTCTCATCTTCCTTCACCATGATGGTGTGGTCCGAAACGCAACGAATCATTGGAATCAGCGTCGGCGCTCGGTGACCATGTTCTGTGCACATAAAAACTATACATGATGTTTCTCCTTTGTAGGAGTTCTTCTGCTTGTGTTGCTGCTCTACTAGGTGGCCGATGACGACGGGGAGGAGCTCTGCCAGGCCGGGACGCCGAGGAGAAGAGCCACTGTGGCGAAAGACGACGGCGAAGACAAAAAATAAAATAAAAAGTTCACCGGCGCAGACGGGGGAGGGAGAAACCACAGACGGCAGGGTGGACGGGGGTGGACGGAGGCAAGGTCCACGGCAGCGGCAGTGTCTGGACTAAAATAGGCAAGCAAGGAAAGTTTTAAGGGGTACAAAGTCAAAAAAATTAGGAAGTATAAAGGTCAGAGGGTTCTGTTAGATACTACTTCCTCGGAACCAAAATAAGTGTTGTGGTTTTAGAACATCCTTCAAAACGAAAATTTCTACCTCAAATATGATTTTTCAGTGATATTCTAGAGTTGCACTTATGAACCTTTATACTACTCCCTCTGTCTTAAAATATAAATAGTGTCAAAAAATATCTTATATTTTAAGACTAATAGATTTGGGTTCTTTTTTCGCAAAAGAAAGAATTACATAGTTGACAGCTGGTACCAGTTAGATGCATGAAAACATAATTAATTTATGAAAAAAATAGCGTGTGTTTTCACGCTGAGTTCATCTGTCGCGGAACGCGGGGGCGGGGGGGGGGGGGGGGGGGGTGGCCACTGAAAACCTCGTCACAGCCGCCCCGCCAAAATGTCATCGCCGTCCACTCCCCGCCGCAACAACTGGTACCAATCCCTCGCCCTCCCCTCTCAATGCGACGACCATGGTTAGCCCTTGTGGCGGCGCGCGACCGGTGGTCTGAACTCTGGAGGCGGCGGCGCGACACCATGGGGTCAGACCCGCGGCAGGTGACCGCGGCCGGAAGTAGCAGCAGTGGTGGCACTAGGATAGCTTGCGCATTTTTAGGGGAAGAGTTCAAGAGTAGCTCCAGCTTTCCTTCATCCTGTTCTCCATGAAGACAGAGACAAATCTAATTATACAACTTAACATCTAACTAATTAACCACAGTTAGCTGCACATGTATGAAAATACACCTCAAAAACTTTCTTACTGGTGGTTTAACGCCATATTTGTATGTCTGAGATTGAGAGTAGCACCGTCTGTGGTATTTACATGGGTAATGTCCCTGGTCAGAAAAAAAAAAACACTAGTGATGTCTCAATTTCCTCAAGCATTCTTTTTACAGAAAACGAATTTTGAGGTGTGCCAATTGATATGTGAATTGTGAAGTACACATCTCCTATGTAGAAACAGAAAATGCAGAGAGGGGATCTGCCAGAGAAAATACAAGCCTGCAAAACATGGTATGTAGTATGTCCATCACTATCGATCCTTGTTTCAGATAGATGTTTGAGGGTCTTGTCACGTGATTCTTGTCTCAATTAAATCAGGAACGGAATGCTAGAATAAGGAAGCAGCTCCTGGAACCTGAGTTGTTGCCATCTTCCTACGACACCGCGTGGGTGGCTATGGTGCCCTTGCCGGGCTCTCCTCAAGTTCCATGCTTCCCCCAGTGTGTTGAGTGGATCCTACAAAACCAACAGAGCAATGGATCTTGGGGTCTCATCCAAAGGGACTCCTCCGTGAACAAGTATGTCCTCTCATCCACATTGGCTTGTGTGCTGGCACTTAAGAGATGGAATGTTGGCGGGGAGCATATCAGGAGAGGTATGAAACAAAGATGAGCTAACCTTTTATTGTCTTTTATTTTTAAGTTTTACCAGGCCAATGGCCTTGATGCGATGAAAATGGTACTGGCAGGACTACGTTTCATTGGAAGAAATTTATCCATTGCTACAGATGAGCAGAGTGCTGCTCCAATAGGCTTCAACATCACATTTTCGGGTATGCTTAGCCTTGGGATTGAGATGGGTTTGGAATTTCCCGCTGGACAAACTGATGTTGATACGATTCTTCATCTCCGGGAGATGGAACTGAAAAGGTTTGACAGTTCTGGCATGAAAACTGTGTTCGATTTCCTTTCTGATCCTATTTACACTTCAGGGATAGCTGATTTCTAAAGTTAGGTTGTTGGGAGTAGTTACATCATACATGATGGAAATTTACTGTCTGCATTATGTCCTTAGTTTTCTGCTTATAGAAGTTGAAAATTTCAGTAAGAACTTTTATTTTGAAAGATTTCTAAGAACCATTACTTGGAAGGGAAAAGGGGACATATATCATTCATATATGTTTTTTCCTTGCTGAAGTTGGCAATCAGAATTTGAGGGTGATATGCATTAACTGTGAGTAATATTCTAAAAATCCTTATACATGAATTTGATGCAGACTTGTTGGGGATAAATCTGATGGGAGGAAAGCGTATATGGCTTATGTTGTTGAAGGGCTAGGAAACCTGCTGGACTGGAATCAAGTTATGAAGTTCCAGAGGAAGAATGGGTCGTTGTTCAACTCTCCTTCCACAACTGCTGCTGCATTAATCCATAATTTTGATGACAAAGCCCTGCAGTACGTAAAATTACTTGTCAGTAAATTTGGTAGTTCAGGTGGGTCTATGTACTTTCCTTTATTATTAGGAATTTGTAAGGGCTTAGATTGTGGCTAATAACCTAACGACATTAGACTTTTGTAGTACCAACAGCTTATCCAACAAATATATATCGTCAGCTTTCAATGGTAGATTCTCTTGAAAAGGTCGGGATATCTCAGTATTTTTCCAGTGAGATAAAGAGCATCCTTGACGTGGTATACAGGTAAGGATCATGAATAAAGTTTTATTATTTATTATCCATAGCTTGTGAACTTCATTGTATCCACATTGCAGTTTCTGGTTACAGAGAGACGAGGAAATCATGTTAGATGTAGCAGCATGTGCAATGGCATTTCGTCTTTTGCGGATGAATGGATATAATGTTTCCTCGGGTACTTCCTTGGTCAGGAATTTCCCGTTTTACTAATTTTATATTTGTATATTTAATTAACTACCTAATTTCAATATAACGCAGATGATCTGTATCATGTTGATGAAACCACTTTCCACAACTCAGTTCAGGGATATTTAAATGATACAAAATCTATATTGGAATTATACAAGGCTTCAGAAGTCAGTGTGTCAAAAAATGAATGTATCCTAGATAACATAGGCGACTGGTCAGCCAGCTTATTGACAGAAAAGTTGTTCTCCGATTGGGTGCAAACAACACCACTCTTTCAAGAGGTGCTTACATGGATTTTAAATCTCAGAAAGTGAACTGGTCCTACCTTTTGTTGGCTGTTAAGTTACCTTTTTGTTTTTTGTAATTTCAGGTGGAGTATGCTCTTAAATTTCCGTTTTATGCCACAATGGAACGTCTAGACCACAGGAGGAACATTGAACACTTTGATGTTTGTGGTTCTCAGATACTAAAGACAGAACAGTTGTAAGAATATCGATCCTCGAAAATAATAGTCCGTGAAATCATATACTATATAAATAAAGATGTTGGACACCAATTCTAGACATTTTGCTGAAACAGGCCATGTTGTGTCCACCAAGATTTTCTGGCTTTGGCTATTCAAGATTTTGATTTTTCTCAATCTATTTACCAGTATGAACTCCTGCATCTTGAAAGGTAATCTAACATTTATGATCTCTTGCCTTATTAACTTTCTTTCTTAGAGAACTTACAAAAAATTGTGGCAACAGTTGGGCGAAAGAGAACCGGCTGGACCAGCTACAGTTTGCACGTCAGAAGCTGACATATTGTTATCTCGCTGCTGCTGCTACCATATTCCCTCCTGAATTGTCTGATGCTCGCATGTCTTGGTCCAAAAATGGAGTGCTCACGACTGTGGTTGATGATTTCTTCGATGTTGGAGGATCACAAGAAGAACATGAAAACCTCATAGAATTAGTTGAGAAGTAACCACCTTGCTCCTTCGTTTTGTAAGTAGAGTTGGTGTCTCGCGCATTGCTAACAAGTTATGATCCTGATTTGCTAATGTTTGTCTTAGGTGGGATGAGCACTCCAAAAATGAGTTCTACTCTGAGCAAGTGAAAATATTATTTTGTGCTATCTATACTACAGTGAATCAACTTGCAGCAGTGGCTTCTGCAGTACAAAATCGTGATGTTCAAAAGCACATGATAGAATTAGTGAGTTTCATTGTGTTCACCTGATTCTCATTTTTTTTTTGTGCTCACTGTTGACATGTTGAATCCATCTGCAGTGGCTTCAGCTGTTGAGGTCTATGATGTCCGAGGCAGGATGGCGGATGAGGCAATATGTGCCAACAATTGAGCAATACATGTCAAATGCAGTTGTTTCATTCACACTGGGGCCCACTGTGCTCACATCATTGTATTTTGTCGGGGAAAAGATCTCGGACTGCGTGGTCAATGATCAAGAATACAATGAGTTATTTAGGCTAATGAGCACTTGTGGTCGTCTTCTCAATGATATCCAAGGCCTTGAGGTAATTGGGGCCCCTTTTATGCTAAACTTCCTATTGACGCACATCACATTCCCATATGTCATAACTCATAAACATATGTGCTTCAGTTATATGCTTCACATACCACAACAGGCAAATTCCTTTCATCTTAATATAAACAAGTATCTTGATGGTTGCCCGAACAAACTGTAACCAGATATGTGGTGAGATAGAGACACCATTGTAATCCTGGAGGACTACAAATCCTAACAAAAATCAAGATTTGCAGTCATTCATGATCTTGTCAAGAATTTGTTCTTGTAAAACACACCCCTAAATGCTTGTACTATATTTTTTTTAAGAGTTTACAACGATGGTAGAAGACGTGCTGGTGTTTGCTCTCAGAAGCTAGAATTGAACTAGTAGTTGTATATGCTGTTATTATATAATAATGATAATATAAAGAGAATAGTAATTACTCATCACTGTTTTCATGTAGTTTAGACCTGAAAAAAATGTAATTTGGTTACTCTGACAATCTTTTAATCTACTTGTAACAGAGGGAGAGCAGGGAGGGAAACCTGGGTTATGTCTCACTACTTGTTCTCCGCAGCGGTGGTTCTTTGTCAATTGAAACGGCTAAAGAGACGACACGGAAGTCCATAGCCTTATGTAGAAAAGACTTGCTAAAGTTGGTCCTCAAGGAAGACAGTGCTGTTCCGAGGCCGTGCAAGGAGCTGTTCTGGAAGATGTGCAAGATAGTTCACTTGTTCTACTCTCAGACCGATGGATTCAGCTCGCCGAATGAAATGGCGAGCGCGGTTGATGCAGTTATCAGGGAGCCACTAAAATCCCAGATCAGAAACCCATCGCTGGCCATGCTACCAGAAAATTAAGGATTTCCAATAAGGTACTCTCTTGAAAAGAAAAAAAACTGATGGGCCAGATACAGCCGGCAGTAGATAAGATATACACTGTATTTGATTTTTACGGCGTTGATGTGAAGCTTCGTATCTGCTGTACGGCGCATGTGTAAAACCTCGTAGCGGTCCTGGCATTGCACTTGCAGCTTGTGCATTTATATATCTTGATGCAAGTATTATAGCAGGTCTGTTTATACGGATCTTGCCTGTTCTGTCATCAGTTACAGTTGACAAGCTCTGCTGCATCTTCTTCTTGCCTGTTTGTATTTTGTCAGTGCTCCGGTAGCTAGCTAAAGTGCATTTCCTGCATTTTGTCCTGTCAATATGGAGCTCTTTCACTGGGTTCTTGTGTCTATATCCTTCTCGATCCTAGTTATCACATATGTTTATCTGGAGATCATATCTAAAAAAATGTTTATCTGGAGATGCTTAGTTGGATCAAGTGTGGAACAAAGAGTCGAGCTCGTACGTGATCGGACAGAATCCAACTTTTCTAGTGCTAACTGGGTTAGCGTGAACACCAAGTTAGGCATATGTAGTTGGCTTAAACTAAACTAATTTGGTCAACAAGGTTTAAAGTTACAAGAGGGGCACCATTAGAGCATCTCCAAACAGGCCCGCTAGATAAGGCACGCGCTGGAAAAATCGGCTTTTTGGCACGCGCGCGGCTGTTTGCCGCGCTCCAGCAGGCGCGCGAAAGTTAGACGCGCGGAAAAAAGCGGCGTGCGCGGGGAAAAAGCGACATCGCGCGCGGCAGTTTTGGCGCGCGGTGTCTAGCGCGCTGTTAAAAGCCGCGCGCGGGGCGCCCGCCAACCGCCACCCTTTCCCTCCCCCGCGTCTTCTTCCTCGCCGCTTCCGGTGCCCCGCCGCCACCGCGCCTTCTCCCCCGCCGCCCCGCCATGCCACCGCGCCCCCGGAGCAGCTCGGGCTTCCGCGGCGTCCGCCTCCGCCCGTCCAGCGTGTATTACGCGGAGATCCGCTCCGGCGACGATATACGTCTTGGGCTCGGCACGTTCGAGACCGCCCACGAGGCCGGCCGCGCGTACGACACGGCAGCGTGGCGCCTCGGGAGGCCACGGGCGCAGATGAACTTCCCCGACGTGCGAACGCGCGAGCAGGCGCAGGAACTCGCGCCTCCCCCGCGAGTAGTCACTGAGGAGGATCGCCGCCTCCAGCGGAGGCGGGAGCGCCGCCTCCTCATCGCCGAGACGGACGAGCACGCCATGACAGTGTGGCGCGAGCGCTTCCCGCAGGATTTCGTCGCCGAGAACGAGTTCTGGGCGCAGAGAAGGGCGGAGCGAGCCGCGCGTCGGGCGGACAAGCGTGAGCGGAAGGCACTGGCGGAAGCCCAGTGCGAGCTGGGGCTTGCGTCGACCTGGGACGAGGATGATCCTCGGTGGATCGAAGCGTTTACGTCGTCGGACTACACCACCGAGGAGGAAGAGTAGTTTCGTCGACGCGTTTATCTAGTTTATTTGCATCGTAGCATCGTTTTTATCTAGTTTTATTTGCATCGTATGGACTAGCTTGTGGTGTGGGGCTTGAATTATGCTATGAATTTTAACTAGGTGTTGTTTCATATTTTTTTGTATGTGTTGTTTCCATTTTTATTCCAAGCACCGGCTGCTCGCGCGCGCTGGATTTTGCAGCGCCTGCTGGCGCTAAAGCGGCGCGCTAAAATTTGCAGCGTCGGGTAAAGCAAACACCCTCATGCGCGCAAAAAAAGGCTATTTCGGCACTGGAAAAAAATTACCGCGCCGCACAACCGCGCGCCTGTTGGAGATGCTCTTAAGCATCTTCCTGCCCAAGAAGCTAGTAGTAGTATAATGCACATGTCAAGGAATCGCCTTGGACAGGCAGAGAGGCGGCTTTCAACCTCACAGACCCCTTCGCCCGACCCGCTCCCGCGAGCGGGGGAGGCGAACCCTAGCCGCGCCGCGCCGCCCCCCGCCCCTTCAGCGCCTCCCCTCTCCCGTGGGTGTGCGCAGCGCGGTCGGCGTAGGCGGCGGCGGGGCGTTTCCTTCCCCTCCCGTGGGTGTGCGCAGCGCGGGCTGCCGCATCTGGCCGGAGACGCTGCGCTCGCGTGGGGCACGGCGGCGGCGAGTTGCTCCGGCGCGTCGGCGGCGTGGTCGGAGGACAGCGCTGCGGCGGCTACGCGGGGCTCTGGTGCGCGGCGGTGCGCGCTCGGCGCGCCTGCGGTGGTCTGGCGGCGGCCGTCAGATCTGACGGCGGCGGCTCGGGTAGCGAGGTGCGAGGAGCAGCGCGGGCTGGAGGTCGCGGCTCTGCCTCCGCGCGGGCGTCTACCGGCGGCGGGTGTGGGCTGCGTCCGCGTCCAGGAGGCCGGTGGCGGTTCTGGTCGGGGCTTGGGCGCGCTGCGGGGTGTAGGGGAACGCAGTGGAAAACGAAAATTCCCGACCTACGCACCAGCCCAGGATCACTATGGAGACTGCATACAAGGTTTGATCTGTTTCGTTACCGACTCGTAGCGCAGCGGAAGTAGAGTCGATGACGATCGGCGGTGCAGATCCCCGCAGCTAGGATTTACAACCTCCCAACCGCGAGGATGTACTCCCACATCTGCCCCTCGGACAGCCCTCCGGGAGGCGGTCAAACAGTCCCTCGGACGGTGTCGCGGACAGTCCTTCGGGAGGACCTTCGAAACTCGAACGGTCACTCGGACAGCCCTTCGGGAGGACCCTCGAAACTAAGAAGATCACTTGGATAGCCCTTCGGGAGGCACTCTCGAACTAAGACCGAAACTACGATCTCTCTACAGAGTTGCACACATACGGTGTCATCTATCCGGCAGGGCTTCGCCGTCCAGAACTAGTTCCTGCCGGAACCCAGACAGTCTTTCGGCTCTACGAAACTATTTCGCTGGGAGGGAGAGAGAAGCCAGACAAGTCTATGGCATGTGTATGAGAGCAAGGATGTCCTATTTGAGAGCACCCTCCACCTCTTTTTATAGGGTGAGAGACAATGGTAAAAGTACCAAAATGCCCTCAGATATTTTCACTATTCATAGTAGTGATTCTACTATTCATGAATAGTGTTTCCACTATTCATAAATAGTGTTATCCAGATATTTTAAGATATTTCCATCCACTATGAAAATTACCAAAATGCCCTCAAGGTAGCTTCTCCAAGTAGCAACCAAAAAGCACTTTCACTATTCATGACGACATTTTTCAGCGTCCGGTCGAACTGAAAAAATTTATGTGGGCTTAGAACATTTCCAGTACCCACTAAAATAATTTTCAATGCGATCCGGAACAATTCCGGTTTAGTGATTTTCATCTGCGAAAAGCATCTGAAGCGGTTTCGGCAGCTCCGGAATATTTCCGGTTTTCATCCCGGAAAATTCCAGAAAGTTTCCAGAATGATTCTGGCACCCTCCAAAAATTATCAGGCATGTGCCAAAACCAATTTGACTTTATGTTATCCCCTGAAACAACTTTTCAGTTTTACCGAAACAGTTCCGGTGTTCTCTCTGCGGAACTTTTCCGCTGTCCGAAACTTTTCCGGTGTCCGAAAACTTTTTCGGTGATTTTCTCTCAGACTCCCTGTCTAGTATTCAGCAGATAGATGACCCTTAAGCGTGTGACCCTATAGGTTCGGTGAAGCATAGACATGACCCGGAACCCCTTCCGATCAATGATCAACATCGGAGCCGTGGACACCCATATTGATCCCTATACCCACATGAATGAATATTCGAGTGAACCTCCAGTTGCCGTGTGCTATTCCTGTTGCTTCGCGATATGTTACAAATACCCGAGGTGAGACATGTAGGCATCCCCGTGGATCAACAACTTGTCCACTATGCCAGTTACCTCGTTACCGGTATTGTTCTCTTTTCTCGTTCCCGTGTTCCGGCATCCCTGTGATCAAATCACCCTGTGTCTGGCCAGACGATGATGGATACCGTAACACCGAGAGGGCCCAGAGATATCTCTCCATCGTCGGAGGAGCAAATCCCAATCTCGAGCTATCAAGTTACTTGACACACTTTTCCATGAACCCGTAAGCCGCCGTAATAGCCATCCATTTACGGATGACGTGTAACAAACCCCAAAGTTCATGAAGCAAGCATGAAGAAACTCGATACTCTCATGGTCTAAGGAATTATGCAAACGTTAACCATCTCTGTGTTATAAAACATTAACTTATGACGAATGTATCTCATAGCATAACATCAATTCGGGTCTATTCAACACAAGTGTTCTACCAACATTGCGCCCTCAAAATTGCCGGCATAGCCATGCCCATGATCAGGAAAACAGGATCATCATGCAATACTTGAGCCAGTCTTAGAGGCCAGACTAGGAATACATTTTACCGTTTATTATTCCACACGTGCATATGAGTCTTCCTCCGAGCCTCGTGGTTATTGCAGACTCGAGAACCATAGCAGTTATAGCATGGAACATAAACCTAATTATGAACAGGGAGATAATCAATAACATTTATTATTGCCTCTAGGGCATATCTCCTACACGGGGTGCCGCTCATGGCCATCTGCGCTCTGGACGGCCGTGAGTGCTCCTTGTGGCTCCGGTGGGCGGAGGGCTGGCCGTGGCAGGGGTCTCACCTTGTCCCGGTCTGGTTCGGCCGTCGCAAGGTGGTGGCATCGGTCGGCGGGTCAAAGGCTACAGCTTGGCGGCGGTCACTGGCGGACGGCGGCGGGGTGCGGGTGGTGGTGGCGCCTCTCTTCTTCCTGGTTTGGGCCGGCGGCGCGGGATGCTCGCGCGGCGGGACGGCCATGATTGGGAGCTCGTGCTCGGGCGGACCAGTTTTGGGCCCGGGACGGGTCGGAGCTCCGCTCTGGGTAGACGATGGTGGGCTCGGTCTAGGGGGTGCCCGCGGGAGTCGAGGTACTTCTCCTTGTGGGTACAGCGGGTGCTGGCGGTGGTCGGGTCATCATGTGCCTGTCGGGCAGATCGGAGTCGGAGATCACGGATATGGCGTCGTGCGGCCATGTTCGCCGGCGGCCGTCGGTAGTCACGGAGTTGTGCCTCCCCTAGTCCACCGGGGCTGGCTGGAGGCACATGTGTCGACGCCCCTACTGTGGTGGTGTTGATCCAGACTCTGTGGCTGATGCCGGGCTAGGGGTGAAAGGAGACCCCTTTTACCCCTCCTACCGTGGTGGGTACTCCGTGATGCGGGCGGCTGGTGATGGCTTGGACATGGATGCCGGGGTGGCGGCCCCGGGTGGCGGTCCACATGGTTGGCTCTCCGGCGGGCAACCTCGTGGCGGTGCTGACTCCCTATCTTGGTCGTGTGGGCGACAGGACGGGTGAGGCGAGTGGCTCGGGCGTCCTCTCTCTGTGGCGGCGCTCCGATCTGGATCTGGGGACCTAACCTCGCCGTGCTAGCCTTGGACACCTCGTGGTGGCATGAGTGAGTTGCCGAGCGAAAGCTTTGCGCCTCGGCGCCGACGATGGCGACGCTTGCGGGCGCCGCTATCTTCTTGAAGACGTTGTCGTGGTTCTTCTCTCCGTGTCAGGGCTCCGGGTGAAAACTCTGTTTGTTGCGGACGCGACAGCGGCAACGCTTGGCGCCGTTCTCCCTCCTGAGGGCGTTGTCGTGAAGCTTAGGTGTGTTAGGGCGTAGTGTGGTGTTGTGTTCACTTCTTCCGGTACTTTCTTTTGGCTTTGCCGGTTTTATTAGGATCGGCTTTGTAAGAGGGTCACCTCACCACCTTGTATCGTTCGGCCGTGTACCTTGTTTGGGTGTGGCTTTATTTATAAAGCGGGGCGAAAGCCTGTTTCGAAAAAAATAAAAAAAAAGAATCGCCTTTACACGGTATCAGTCATACCAGAATCAAAATCACACTAATCTCAGCTACTCACTAAGCCTGCGGTGCTGCGTGGCCTTGAAACAAATCGAGCAGAATATAACCCCGAGAAAAGATGCTCCTCGTGATAGCTGAAAATTGGCTCATCGATCTGCAGCCTCTGCGTACCCGCGCGCCTCGATCCCTCATACAAGGTTGAACGCGCAACTGCCATAGCCTGCAGAGATCCCATGATAAGAAATCAAGATCGATCATGAGGATTCATGCGTTGCGTGCATGGCATGGATGATGGTTCATGGGTGGGTGGATGGAGCTTTCGGTCAGTCGAGGCTTGAGGACTTACTTGGGTCGCTGGTGACGATGGTGGCGGTGCCGCCAAAGTCGCAGGTGCCGCCGGTGGCCCTGGTCATCTGCCAGTAGCTGTTGAAGGCGTAGGAGGCGTGGGCCAGCACGGTGTCCGGCTGGGAGCAGGCGCCGGACGGCTGGATGGACCGGCACTCGGCGCCGGAGCCGCACGCGTAGTCCATGGCCTCCTGGAGGATCGGGTCCGGCACCGTCGGCTTCGCCACGCACCACAGCGCCTGCCCGGCGCCCGGCCCCATCGGCGGGGCCAGCGGCGGAGGGTAGATGATCGGCGGCATGAACCCGCCGCCTCCGCCTCCTTGTCCTCCACCACCACCACCTCCTCCTTGTCCTCCACCACCACCTCCTTCTCCCCCACCACCACCACCACCTCCTCCTCCTCCTTCTCCTCCACCACCACCACCTCCTCCGCCACCGCCTCCTCCTCCTCCGCCGCCCGAGCCTGGGCCGAATTCGCCGGGCGGGCTCGGCACCACGACGATCGGGCTGGGCGGCGCCGTCCCAGGCGTGCTCGGAGCGAACTGCGGCGGGTTGATCGGCGTGGGCGTGGACGCCGGCGTGCCCAGCCCCGGACTGGAGCCCGGCGTGGTGCCACCGCCTCCGGCCGGCGGGCTGGGCTCGAAGGAGGGCGGGACGGGGGTGATGGGCGGCAGCTGGTCCGGGACGGAAGGGGTGGTGGAGGAGGGCGCCGTGGAGGTGAAGGGGGGCGTGGACGACGACGACGGGGGAGCGTCGGGAGGGTTGACGCAGAACGGGGCTTCCACGGCGGCGAGGCTCGCGCTCGCGGCGTCGCTGCCAGCGTTCGCGTCGAGGGACGAGGGAGGAGGCGGTTGCGTCGGCTCCACCGCCCTGGCGAAGTTGAGCTTGAAGAGCACGTTCATCAGGGAGTTCCTCTTGCTCTGCTTTAGAGCTCTCGCCTCTGCTCCACCAACACAAAGACTCCAATTAGTTAGCACGATTAATTGCGCAATGCAGGTTAACACTTAACAGACAGATTAACTGTTGCTGGTCACTGAGATTCCACACTGTTTCCACTCCACTATAACGCAAAAAAGAAGGGATAACAAATGACGAATGCTATGCCACTGCTAATTGTACTGGGACTGGGAGTAGTGAGCTTACCACACTGTGTAGTGGTGCAGAGCATGAGGAGCAGGACGAAGAGCATCGACGGCGGCAGCAAGCTGCTGATTCGGCAGTTGCGCGCCATGATCTCCACTGTGGGTTCCTTCCTCTGCCCACTACTGACAGTCGGACGCTCGGGCTGACTGACACCGGTAGCCACTACTGTCTACTGCACCACTGGAGGAGGAGGAGGCGCTTGTTATATTATAGCTGATGAGGCTGGGCCACTGAAGAGAAGAGAAGAGAAGAGGAAGCGTGGATCGGAGGAGCGGCCATCGATAGGAAAGAAAGAAAGCAGTGGAAAAGCCGGCGGCAGAAAGAGGAAAAAGGACAGATCGATGATCCATGTAAGTGAGGTGTAGTGGCGTGGCGACGATGATCCTGCTTGCTGTTGAGCCAACTCTTTTTGCTTTCAGTACTGGTGTGGTATGCCATGGGCTTCAAGTTGAACTGATGCTCTTCTGCCTTTCTTGCCGCTCAGTTTTGGTATCTGTGCTTAGCTTGCCACCGGGGCAAACGACCAGGCCAACTGAGCTGATGCCACCACACAAGACACAAGGTTGTCTGCCCTTTCTCCGCTTGCTCAAGGAAAGGAAAGCGCGCACTGCACTGTTTCTCATCATCAGCAACCATGGACAGAGCAGAGGTATCTACATGACTTCAGTGTTCAAAGAAACCAACTCCTTGGTGCTTAGTGCTGACATTACATCGCTGCTCTCTTTCACGTCCTACTCTCTACTTTGCTTCTGATAAATGGGTGTTATCCTCTTTCCTAGTGCGATATGTGCTCATCTTGCACACTTTTACATGCCTTATCAAGGCACCGAACTCGTTTCACAAAACCAAAAAAATAATAATAATAATAACGAACCCAACTGGCTGATACCAGCTATATCTGCCTACTGCAGTCCAACAGCCAACGTACAACAACCCCAGAATTTATATATCAGTACCAAAGCAACATCAAGCTTCAAAATCGATATAGTACATATGTTGCATTAAGTTGGTTCAACATCCATAACAGGCGCATACCCAATAGCGTATCCCGTTACAGTACATGCCACAAACATCAGAACTGCCACGACTTCACTCAGCCAACTACACATGAGCCTTCACATTCAGACAATGTAACCCCATTACATTTTATAAACCTGCTAGCGTATCGCAAAACTCGTTCCCCACTTCATACCAGCATTCCACAAATGATGACTATGTCCTCGGAAACAACAAGGCTGCAAACTTCATGCCTTGCGCGTGCCGGTTATCGGCCTCGCAGGCGTGGTGAGAGCAAGTGTTAGACAAAACAGGACTCACCTCAGAAATCATAGTCCTTCAGACCCCTCTGGGACTCTGCCATCTCCATTTCCATCAAGCACTCCTCTTGGCTGAGTGGAGGAAGCCCATTCTTGTGGCGTGTGTAGTTGTGCTTGTGCCACCCGGACTTGCAGTGGTCTCTGTACAGCTTGTCCTCCATGTATATGTCACATTCTTTGCATCTTTTCTGCGGCTTGCCTGGTGCCTGACCCTGGCTTTCCACTTCACTTGAAAGGCTCTGTTTCTGCAAGGTCTCACTTAGCTGAGCAACAGCACCAGACTCCTTTGCAGGCACTGGCTGTGCCTTCTCCACATTGTCCTCGACATTGTCATATTGGTCTGTAGAAGAGCCACCTTCTGTGTGTGCCGACACCGAGAGTACTTCCACCCTCCCTTGCACATCCTTCAGCTTCTCTTCACACGAGTGCAGAATAGATGGTTCAATCTCACATACCTGCAATATGTTATTCAGAGTTAAATATAGTCCACCAATGAATAGGATGAAACATGACATTGTCATATCATGGTTTTGGAGAATAATTGCATCAGTGTCTAAGTAGATTTCAATGTTGAGATCATTATGACTGAACGGTACAAAGGAGACAACGGGCAAGCTTCTCAGTAATAGAACTCTCACTAAATGATAGCATAAACCATTCACCAGCTGTATAGCATTTTTGGGGGGACCAGACTGAGCATAGCATCCTATAATAACTTAGGAAACACAAGTTCAATGGGGAACTCACATGATAGAAAATCATAATCAGGCAACACATTAATGGCTTGGAAAAGATAATCTAAAGGACTTACAATGGAAGACTGATCGGCAGATTCATCCTTTGAAAGAACAATTGCATTCCACCCATCAAGCTTCTCCATAAGGCCAGCAAGATTGGACTTGGGTGCAATGAACCGCACTGTCAATGGTGCACGCTTTATCTGGTATTTAGGGTTCTCAATTAGCTTCTTAATAACTCTCAGTGCCTGAAATATCGATGAAAATACGAATGAAAAGAGGAAACGGGAGTAGATAACAAGTGTACACAGATTTAGACTATAACAATATTAGTATATTACGACCTCTGTCACATTGTCCCGAGTGCAGGTAATAATAACTAAGGTAAAACCGTAAAAGCATAAACACAGGTACCATCAGTACTGTCACAGAGAATTCCTAATTCCTTCAGTATTTTTATCACATTGTGTCAGTGCAAGGTACTGGCATTGAGTGACTCTACCGAAAAAGAGGTTAACTAGGGTAGCCCAAACAATGACCTCGGTTGAAAAGAAAACGAAGACAGATTCGACAAAACTGATACACAATGCCAGGTGCATAACAAACAGAATGGCCTCTATAGTATGGAATATGAGTGAATATCTCCAGAAAGATTATTCATATGCACGTACTTGCAACTGAAGTTGCTGTCCTGGCAAGTACTTCTACATGACATCAATACTCAATTTCTTCAAATTGGGACCAATGCAGATAATTAGATTGCTTACAGTAAGATATCATCACTTCAGGCAAACTATTGTAAGCTAGCATGGCAACTTCACAATACTCCGGTAATACAGGATTCAGAAGGTCGGCTATTTGTAATGTGTACAATAGTTTGGCCTAGAGCAACATTTCTTTAAAGAAAATGCACTGCAGTCTGCAGGTGATAAATGCAAATGACAGATGCTAAACAATTCGTGATCCTCCATTTCACTAAAAAAAGGAAAAAAAAAACATACTAAGGGCAGTATATCCAGAGCAGAGGGTAGGCAGCTACCTGTTCCTTGGAGGTAAGGTTTGGATCGACCGCAAAGTGTATCTCATGCATGAGGCTCTCGATCATGTTCATGGTGTAGGGGCGCCGGGTGTCAGTATTGATAGTCTTCTCCATCACGATGGTGGCGATGTCCCTGAACTGCGAGGCCAGCTGCGCCTCCCTCTCCTTGCCAGAAACCTGGAGCTCCCCTTTTTCCAAAATCTGACAGAGCACAACAGCAATAATAAGCAATCGAGTCGGAAATCAGCCGAAATTAGCAGCCCATCCATCCAATCCAATCCACGGCAAGAATGAGAGACGGAGAGGGGGGGGGGGGGGGGGGGGGGGGGGGGGGGGTGAAGGGAGCGGCGGTTGTGGCGCATACCTCGACGCAGATTTTGGTGAGGTCGTCGGTGCCGAAGGTTTTGATGAGGTCCTTGGACTTGGCGAGGACGCCCTTGGAGACGTTGGAGTAGACGGTGTGGGACTGGAGCACCTCGTCGAGGTCCTTCTCGACGCGGCTGCGCCAGTTGAGCACCTTGTTGGGGAAGCAGGCGATCTCGAACCGCTGGCCGCCCTTCCGCAGCCGCACCACGGCCACGTTGGTCAGCCGCTTCTGCCCCACCGGCTGCACTAGCGTGCGGGACATCTCCGGCGCTCGGTCGGCGAGGCGAGGCGAGGCGGGGCGCGCTCGGGGGGATGAGGCCTCGATTTTTCTCGGGGAGGAAGCAAAACCCTAGACGGAAAGGGGGGGATTGGAGGAAGCTGGCGGCGGCGAGGGCGTGGGGTGGAGGGAGGGGGGGGGGGGGGGAAGAGGGGACGGAAAGCAGGAGGAAACGGGGCGCGCAAGGAAGCTGGTCACGGCCTGTTCGCGAACCAACCCGAGAGTCAGAAAACCGTTGGGCGCCTAGCTTTGCGCTAGCAGCCCATTAGGCATGAATGTGGCCCGGTGGTGTGGGAACAAAGCTGGCCTTTCAGCCTGGAGCAGCGCAATAGCTGGAATTTCCTATTTGGCGCTTATGACGCCAGTTACTGCCATTTTGAGTAACTGACGACCACGCACGATCCCGTCGGTAGCTTAACTGGGCCCCTCAATCGGGTCACTCTCATCACCGGTTCCCTCCGGGTTTTGTTTCTCTCCAGATTGGACGTGGCTAACCAGCGCCTAGGCGTCTGTTGGGGCGATCGAGCGCTCTACCATAATTGGAAGCACACCCTAAAAAGTGCCACCGGCCCCCCACGTGCCCTTTCAAAAAAGAAAACACCCTGGTCCCCTCAGGCCATCCCCCGAGCCCACGGTATTCTGGGACGTTGCCGAATAAACCAGCCAAGATCTTGTCACATGTGCATTAATTGGGGTTTCAGAAATTTTTAAAAATCCTTAACTTTTGACTCGAGCATCAGAATTCAAAACCGTTTTCACCGTTGGATTTCTGACGACGAGTTCTTCAAAACTAGATCTCATATGGATAGGTTTAGTCAAACTTTTTTCATGGGCAATCAACTTTAGTGCTTGAGGGAAGCAATTTCTTCTTTTTGGTCTAGTAGGACTTCTATTATGTTGGTTTGTGTAAAAACGAGAAAATCAGACAAAACATGAGGCATCTTTAGTGCTACATACAAGCAACTTCACTGCACTAGGTGTACCTATGAATTTTGCTAACATTATCCCAACTTACTTATCATTGCTACTCAGTTGCCTATCGTTGATGGTCAATTTTTCATACGGTTGATGCTCAGTTGCTTACAAGTACTATGAAATTGCCTACCATCGATGCTCAGCAAAATCAAACGCAACTGTCCCCCTAGCAAAATTCACACAACTATTCTAGCAAGATCCAAAGCAACTATTCCTAGAAAAAAATCCAAGCAACTATCCTAGCAAATCCAAGCAACTGTATTACCAAAACACAATGCAAAACTATTCTAAGCAACTGTCCTATCAAAACCAAGCAACTGTCCCAGCAAATCCAAGCAACTCCATTACTAAAAAACACCGTGCAAAACTATCCAAGCAAAATTAAGCAGCTGTCCTAACCAAACCAAGCAACTACATTATGACACGATGCAACTCTTCTAGTAAATCCAAGATTTCTTTGTCCCCATAATTCACATAATTGCCAATCTATTGACTCTAAAAAATTGCCCCACTGATTTAAACAAAAATGACATGCATTTGGATAAGGCCCCTGTTTTTTTGGTCATAGGCAACTTCATAACAATGGTTGGCAACTATGAGAAATGTTTTATCTCCTTTTACAAAATATGGATAGGCGATAATACGAAAGTGTATGCATAATATATGTTGTATGCAATGTCATAACGCAAGTTGCCTCCTTCAGTGCTGAAAGTTGCCTCCATGTAATTTCAAAATTACATACGGATGATGCTCAGTTGCCTACATATGATGAAAATTTGTCTGACGTGGTTTTTATGTTGTCTACCATATACTTCCTAGGTAAATTCACCAGTACACATGATGCAAGGAAGTTGCTTATGTTTATCCGTCCGTCCACCCTGTCCAGTTTCGTACGTTTTTTTAGAAATCAGGGGAAGAGGCCTACGTAGGTACGCACACTGTTCAAAAAAGCGCTATTAGGCGCTCGCCTAGGCGTGCTTAAGCGCTGGGCGTTGGCATAGCGCCTCGCTTTGGCCCTAGGCCCTCAAAAAAGCGGCCGACGAGGTCCTCCGGCGAGAAAGCAGCCTCTCCGGCGAGGAATCATGTTTCTTAGGCGAGAAATCAATCTCACCGGTGAGGATTCGACCTCCCCTGCGAGGATTCATCCACCCCGATGACAAATCGAGCTTCTCCGGCGAGGAATTGAGCTTCTCCGGCGAGGGATCAAGCTTCTCCGACAAGGGACAGAGGAAGAGGGAGAGAGGCAGCCTCGTGCAGCAAGACAGAGAGGACGAGGGGGGGGGGAGGCGGCGTGAGGAGGAAACCTAAATTTCCCATCGACTGCACCAGACGAGAGCTTTAGTAGGAGGATATGAAGATGGGTATGTGGTTTAATGGGCTAGGCCAGCCCATCTAGCTTATTTCTTCACGTTACAGTACTAACGCTTAATTGCGCCTAATTTCGCCTAATCGTGCCTAAGCTAGAAAAGCGCAAGTAGGTGCCCAAACGCATAATTAACTGCTAGCGCTTTTTTGAACTTTGGGTACGCACGATCACGTAGGCTCAGATGCCCTCCTGTCACGTGGACAACGGCTGGGCTTTCTGGCCTGCCAGCCGGCCTGGTCGTTGGGCTCCTAGGCTGGGAGCTTCATGCCGGGCCACGCCCAGCTTTTGGCCCATGTGATGGGCCGCTGCTAATTCCAGAACAGCTGGCTGGGCTGCTGCACGCAATATGCACGCCTGGGCCATCGCCTGTAACACCAGCGAGTGTGCTGCTTGCAGTGCCGGATCAACGAACCAAAAAATTACGTCTACCTCACTTATATTAATTAATAGTCCCACCAATTTAAATATGCCCGGAAGTAGACAATCAACAAGCCTCTTCGGGGATAAACAAACAGAGGATGAGGTGAGAGAAGGGCATAAATCGAGATGGCTGGATAAAGAAAATAGAAAAATCAGAGAGAACAAGAGAAAGAGGAGCTCAAAGTGAGATCAATGCCGGCTCGTGGGCTGCCATGAAGGAATAAAAGGAGGAAGAAGAGATCCTACGGAGGACTGCCATGAAGGAATAAAAGGAGGAAGAAATTACTCCAACTATGGAGGAGGAAGAGTAGATCCTACGGAGGAGCCGACCAAACTAACCAGATCAAAAGGAGCAAACAAAACAGAAGCAAGAGAAAGAGGAGCTCAAATTTGAGATCAATGCGGCTTGTGGGCTGCCATGAAGAGATCCTACGGAGGACTGCCATGAAGGAATAAAAGGAGGGAGAAATTACTCCAACTATGGAGGAGGAAGAGTAGATCCTACGGAGGAGCCAACAAACTAACCAGATCAAAAGGAGCAAACAAAACAAATTCAAACATGGAGATTGATGTTGAGCGACTAAATTATGTGTGACTCCAATGCACTTTTTTTTCTAGATTATGTATGTCCCGTTGCAACGCACGGGTCTTTTTGCTAGTATAAACTACATATAGACTGAAATGAGTGAACGAACAAATTAAAATGCGTCTATATACATCCAATTCAGAAAAAAGTTAGAACATCTCTTATAATAATAAACGGAGGGAGTATACGTACTAACATATGTCGATTTATTCCGGATATGTATATACCACACGATCTTCTCTTCACATACACATCTCATTATTAATTCACGCCCGATATTCCAGGGAACGTCGTCATGTCGACCAAGACAGCACACGAGCAGCTCGTCTCGTCGCTCCACCACCCCACGCTTGCCTATATAAGCACGCCCACTTTCTTCTTCTTCCTCAGACCAGCTAAGATATTGTGTTAGCCAAGAGCAAGAAATTACGTAGATCGAGCGGTGGCTACCACGTACTCTGAGACCTCAAGCTCCAAGAGCATGGCGCGGATTGCCCCGCTCCTGCTGGTGGCGCTGCTCTCCCTAGCCGTGCAGCTCGCGCCGTCCGCGGCTTGCCCATCCTGCCCCAAACCAAAGCCTCCACCGCCACCGCCGCGTAAGCTGACGCCTCCGCCGTCCGTGCCCTGCCCTCCGCCGCCACACTCTCCCAAGCCTACACCGCCGCACACGCCTATCCCAGCGCCATCACCGCCTCACACGCCCCCGCCACCGCACACCCCAACCCCCGTGCCTACACCGCCAACACCGCCTCATACGCCCACGCCGCCGCACACCCCAACCCCTGCGCCAACACCACCTCACACGCCCACCCCGTGCCAGCACCACCTCACACGCCCATTCCTGTGCCCACACCGCCGCACCCGCCGACCCCTGTGCCCTCACCGCCGCACACGCCCACACCACCCTCCCCAGTCGCTCCTACGCCAACCCCGGTTACGCCGCCATCCCCTATTGTTCCATCCCCGACACCGTCACCGCCATCAGGCAAGTGCCCGGTGGACACGCTAAAGCTGCTGGGGTGTGTGGATGCGCTCAATGGGCTGGTGCATGCTGTGATCGGCAGCAGTGCTAGCGATACCTGTTGCCCGCTACTAGCTGGTGTGGCAGGCGTCGACGCCGCGCTTTGCCTCTGCACTACCATCAAGCTCAAGGCGCTCAACATCAATCTCGTGCTGCCAATCGCCATCCAGGTGCTCGTCAACCAGTGCGGCAAGACAGTGCCTAGCGACTTTCAATGCCCTTCAACGCCGCCATCGCCGACACCGGTTTCGCCGCCATCCCCACCAGTAACGCCGCCCACCCCAGTTACACCGGTTACTCCGCCATCACCGACGCCAATAACCCCACCAACACCGGTTACGCCGCCGTCCCCTGTGGCCCCGGCCCCAGTCCCAACGACACCGCCGCCATCGTCGTCAATGGGCAAGTGCCCCATCGACACGCTGAAACTGTTGGGGTGCGTGGACGCGCTCAACGGGCTGGTGCACGCGCTAATCGGCAGCAATGCCAGCGACAAATGCTGCCCACTGTTATCCGGCGTGGCTGACCTCGACGCAGCGCTCTGCCTCTGCACCACCATCAAGCTCAAGGCGCTCAACATCAACCTTGTGCTGCCCATCGCCATCGAGGTGCTCGTAAACCAATGCGGCAAGACAGTGCCCGACGACTTCCAGTGCCCTGGTTAAGCTCCATCAAGTACTATAGTGCTATGAGTATCACCTGCATCTGCATGTGATACATCCATTAAATCTCTTGTGAGGTCACTTATGTAATAATATGTACTTGTGCAGCTCTAACTACTTGTGATGTGGAGCTGTGGAACATGCATGCATTTTGTTAGTGTAATTGTCTATCAAATAGTAACCGTGTAACGTTTTATCATCTGTGGTCTTCCATTGGTTTGTAGTGTGTTTTTTCTTTTAAATAAAATGTTTTGCACTGTGTAAAATGAACTTTTCACATGTATGCATGCCTTGTTTCTGTGTTGGGGAAAATATCAACCCTAAAGATTCACTCGCATTTGATTCTTAGCAACAAGTTGATAGGTATGCTCCAAATCCATATGGTCTAAACGGACAAGAGAGATCTGGATTTTTGCGCTTCCAAATCGTATCATTTTCCTCCTGCTTGGAAAGAAGAGATATGAAATAATTGACTAAGGCTTGATTTCATTCCGCTTTGCTATTTCTCAACTTCTCAACAGCTATTTCGTGCATTCAAATCTCTTCAGATTGCAGCAATTGCAGAACACAAAAAATATGGAAAACATGAGATGAGATGAGATGCCACACACTATGGGTTCCTAAACCGATATCAATAATGTGGAATTTAAGTTCAGTTCAACAAATTGATGATAACAAAAATACAAGGATCAGGAGAAATTACCCAGTGGCACCGGTAGAGGCCCGCGCACCGCGGCAGGAGACTGGACGGGGCGGAGGCCCGAGGCCGGACTGCCGGAGGGAATGGCGGCAGAGCACGACAGAAGAACTACAGTCGCGCGGAGCCGCGGAGTCGGACTGGGCGAGCCGGCAGGGGAAGGGGGAGTACCCGAGCAGAGGGGTCAGGCGGCGCCGCGGCGGTGTAGCTGTGCAGCACAGGCGGAGGCGGCGGTTGACAGGAGAGCTCGGGAGGCAGCATTTGCGGTCGTGGTGGGCAGGCTGGATGCGAGTAGGGCGACTCGTCCAACAGGGTCTTTTCTTGGGCTTCGGGCCTTGGTGGGCTGCTGCTGGGCAGGCTGGACCGCAGGCCGAATCTGGAAACTGACTGAACTGACTGCCTTCGGCTAATCGGCTGACCGGCCCGTTTTTCAAACAAAATAAAAAATCGGCTGACCGGTCTCGTCCGTCCTCAGGGCCAGCTAACTTGCTGATGCAGTGCATGTGCATGCATGCAGACCAAGTATGATTGACACGCAGGGCTAGCCTGATCTGTAGCTTCTCCTCGCTTGCCGATGAGGCATCACATTCGACATCCCTGGTGAAGCCCGGCCGGTAATTCAGCGGTGCGTGAACCGGTGCAGGTACGTCAACGACACTACAGGCAGAGACGCATAGCAGATGCGACGATGCCATCGTCGCAGCCGTCCGTCCAGGCACGCATACGCATGTGATCCTGCCCCAGTACTACGTGAGACAACAAACAAAAGAAATACCCTGAACCCGTGCGTGCACGGCATTGTGCTGGGCCGTGCAACTGTGCGTGTGCGTGTAGCCCCCGTTATCCAGCTCACGCCACAACTAAATGATCAAGCTGGACATGGGGCAGGCAGGTTGTTCTTGGGAGCACGGGGCCCTGCGGCTGCAGGATGGGTTTACAACATGGACGTCCCTGTTCATGGCCTACAACAACAACAACATGCTCGCATGCTTCTAAACCTGCACTGTTCTGCCCACTAACCCGGACACAGGCGTAAGATCCGGCCATATCTTCTGGATTTGTGTTCATGTGAAAGTCGGTCCGTGTAGAATGCAGTGTGGCCATGCAATAATAGACGCTCAATCGTCCGGTCTTCATCACAAGAACTGCACGTCTTGCTAATGTTTTCATATGCAGGGGAGTGAAATGGATTGAGCTCAAATGAGTATGTATATGAAGAATATTAATAAAATACTGAAATTTTTACAAGCTAATTTTGTTGGATTTTACTAGTAGGCCTTTGGCCCAAAGCCCAACTAAAATCTAAAATTCTCATGGCCCATTCATGCATGGCTGTGTGGTGTGAGTGGGACTAGAGTTTAGTCCCATACTGCTAGGTGAGAGTGAGTTACATCACTTTATAAGGTGAGCTCTTCTATCACTTGTATGAGCATGAGAAGAGGACACCTACACGCGCGCTTCTCCTCCTCGCTCGCCCCGGCGCTGCGCCGGAATGAGCCGAGCCGAGAACAAAGCTATGCATGTTGTCTATATTTCTGCTGCTCGGGAAAAATTAGTGAGTCATTAATTACTAATTAACGGACGCGTTAATTACTCAACCTTTTCCGATTCTTTTGGATCGTGGGGCTGTTAGCCGCCACCATAGCATATGGTTTCACACTGTTCCAGAACATTGCGCCACCACGCAAGTCTTCTCCATCCCTCCTTCCGGCGTGCACCGCGAGAAGGGACAGCATGCCTCCGGAACCCCGCCTCTCGTGATCCTGTATGGGAGAGGGGCTATCAGGTTTTTGGGGAGCGCACTCGTGCGACTGCTGGCAGCGACGACTTCGCCAACGATGACTTCTTCCCCGATCTCGGCAACCTCTTCATCAACGACATGGCCGACAACATCAACGCCAACGGTTCTGCTCCCGCCGCACCGTATGTGATCTTGTCCTCTTTGTTTGAGATCGTGCTAGAGTTCCTATTCCTATTCTGTGGCTTAGATACAATATGTTCATCTACTGTACTAATCCGCATGATTAGTTTAATCTTTGTTATAGCCGTCATGATTTATTTACTGTTTGTTCGGATTAAATCTCGTAGTAATTTGCTCATATATTCAACAATCCAAAAACCTGATTATAGGCAATTTACTCCGAGTGGTTTTGCTGCGCATTTGAAGCCGCCTACCTTCAAGGGGCTGCAATATAAGAGGTGACGCACGAGAGCAGTTTACTGGTTTCAAACCATGTACTGCTATGACGCCACTAAGGGAAAGCCTGATGGCGATCTTAATCCTGCACAGCAGGAAGCTTTTGAGAAGATCAATACCCTCTTTAAGGGCACCCTTCTGAGTGTTCTTGACGATTCCATTGTGGATTCGTATATGTCGTTTGACAACGGCGAGGACATGTGGGTTGCGCTCGAGGCCAAGTTTGGGGCCTCGGACGCTGGCAGCGAGTTGTACGTCATGGACAATTCTATGACTACAAGATGACTGATGAGCGCTCTGTTGTTCAGCAGGCTCATGAGATACAGTCGCTCGCAAAGGAACTTGAGTACTTCAAGTGTGTGTTGCCGGAGGCATCATTGCCAAGCTTCCACGTTCGTGGAACAATCTTGCTACTTCTCTGAAACACAAGAGACAGGAGTTTTGAAAGCGCAGGTTATCTCCCAGAGGGGGGGTGAATGGAGATTTTTAGAAATTCGTCAAACTCTGAAGAATTTGACGAAGATCAGAGTGAAGAAATAGAAACGCACGGGAAACTAAGTCATCACAGAATCAGAGTACATGCAATCATGATACATAAGAGTGAAGAACATGCAATCATACAAGCATGAAGAATATGAACTGAGGAAATAAAAGATAACATGATCAAATACTTTAGTTCAAATTCGTCAGACGATAGATCACAAATTCTTCAGCAGCGAAATAAAGTAAGAGAGGGTGAGGAATTTGAAACCAGGTTGGCTCGGTGAAGACAATGGAATTTGGTAGACCAGTTCCAGTTGCTGTATCAACTGTACGTTTGGTTGAGGCGGCTGAGTCGCAACTCAGAGAACACTTAGTCCTCACCATATTCCTCTTGAGCTAAGGTCACTTAGACCTCGCCCAATCACTCGTAGTAAGTCTTCAAGGTAGACTTCCGAAACCTTCACAGACTTGTTCACCGGCACACCACAATTACTCTTGGGTGCTCAGAACATGACGCCTAACCATCTGGAGGAATGACAGTCCTCAAAGGTAACAAGCGTCGGATCACGCAGATCAATCTCTTCAGTGATGCTCAGTCACTTAGGCTCTGGTTGGGTTTTTCCTCACTTGGGTTCTCTCAAAGTCGTCAGAGAATGGGTTGCTCTGAAATGACAAGTGTCAAGTTCTCTCGGAGCAGCCAACCAACAAGTGGTTGTGGGGGGCGGCTATTTATAGCCAGGGGGCAACCCGACATGAATTGTCATAAATGCCCTTCACTGATTCGACCGTTGTCAGGATAAGGATCCACTCGACAGCTGGCACGCGGCACAACAACAGTCGGAATTGAACTCTCAATTTCATCGGGGCACTCAATTTCCTCACGGTAGGCAGATCGCACTGGCGAACTCCTAACTCCTCAGCTTCACCAAATTCGTCAGCAACCAGATGAACTTCGTCACTGTTGCTAGCAAATGCGTCAGCTGTACTGGAGATTTCCAAAGGCTTCACTCAAAACGGCTTTTGTGTGTATAGGTTTGAGAAGGTTTGAGCATCACTTTGGAAATGTGAAATATGTTTCACCTAGACCCCCTTTAACAGTACGGTTTTTCCTATGACTCAAATAAGAAGAAAAGAAACTACGAAAACCAAAGTCTTCAAGCTTCAAAGTCTTCACATAAATTTCTTCAAAGGCCGTACCAATTTCATCGCCAAATTCTTCACTTGAAGAAATCTATTTTTAGGGGTCGTCTTCCATGTGTTAAACCAAATCTTCAGGGACTCTGTCTCCTGTGTATACTCACAAACACATTAGTTCCTCAACCTATTTGTCTTCAATACTCCAAAACCACTAAGGGGGCACTTGATGCACTTACAATCTCCCCCTTTTTGGTGATTGATGACAAATTTGTTAGGCTTTCGACGGGAGTGAAAAAATAATTGAAGTGTAAGTACAGAGTTTGAAGAAATTGATTACAAGATATTGAGGAACTCCCCCTGAAGATGTGCATATGAGGAATTTGCTTTGGATTGCAAATGCACATGGCAGGTTGAAATTGTGGAGATCTCCCCCTATATCTTGGAATCCAATCATGCATGATCATAGGATATTTGAAGAATATGAATGCATGATGAAAATTGGTGTCTGACAAAATTGTGCATGCACGAGCAGATATAGTTAAGATCAGAGCACGCATAGCAAATGTAGCAAAAGGGTCAGACGACCAATAGTTATTAAGTTACAACTCATCAAAGAGCAAATCCAATAAAGTTCAAGAGTTGCAACTTAAGCAAAAATAGCCCATATAACAACCCGCTTGAAGACTAACTCACATTTCTCCCCCTTTGTCATCAATGACCAAAAGGAGACGAAATGGAGAGCTAACGCCCCTGAAGAAAATCATCGAGGAGAAGTCGAGGGAGCGCCAGCGTTGTTGGGGTCGCGTGATGCTGATGGACCAGCCGCAGTGCCTTCAACCGCTTCATTTTCGTCAGTTGTGCGCGATGAAGACTCTGAACTAGGCATGAGAGGAGGAAATTGGGTTTTCTTGAACTTCTTCCTTGGCGGTTCTGCCCAGTCAAAGTTCATTTGGAAATCCATATCCGCAAGTTCTTCATCGGTCTTGAGGTGCGAGAGGATGGCCCATGATCTGTCAAAAATCTCCTGGAGATAATAGCGATTTTTGCGGACGGCGTTATGCGTCACAGTCATGTTGGCTTGAATAGCTGCAAACTGACATTTAACCCATCGGTGATTCTTGTCAACTTTCTGGTGCAAGCTTATGAGCAACTCACGGTCTGTCATGACACGTGGTGCTTCAGGTGAAGAAGTTGGTCTTGAAGCTTTAGCTGCAGTGTCCTGGCTAGCAGATTCATCAGCATTCGAGCTTGAAATTGGTTGACGAAATTGTCCATCCAAGGGACGAATTCCTTCATCAATAACCGTCTTGCCCTTGCCAGGAACAGTGGACAGAGTGCCCTGAAGAACTTCAACTTCAGGCATATAGATTAAGTGATTCTGACCATCGGCCTTGTAGTGAATTGCAGACCGGGATCTGATGAATCTCATGATCCATGGAGCATACGGTTTCAAGTCAAGCGGAGACTGGGCCACTGTGACCAAAGTCCTCAGGAAGAAATCATGAACGTTGATGGGAGTACCATGAATGATGTGGAACAGCGGATTCTTCATAATTCCCACAACTTCTTCAGTTTTGGAGTTGTGACCTTTAATGGGACTGAGGGTTTTGGACAGAATGCGATAGATCGTTCTGGGCACATACAGCAAATCCTTCACTAGGAAGGTTGTCCTTGGAGCTTCTCCTTCAGCTATTGGCTTCATAAGCACTTGCATCAGATGATTTGGCAGTTCAGGTTCTTCATAAATTCTCTTTGCTTCTTCATGGGGTGGTTCAACTGGGAGAGCTCGAAGAAGTTCTTCAATTGGTGCTTTGTAGTGAGTGTCTTCACTCATCCAGTCCAGAGCCCATGTTGCAATGTCGTCAGCGTATCCAGAGAAATGCACTGTGGCATAGAATTGAAGAATGAGTTCTTCATTCCAATCGCAGACGTCAGAGCAGAAGCTGAGTAATCCAGCATCGTGAAGAACAGCCAGAACTGGCCGAAGCACGATAATGACTCCATATCCACATGAGGAATATGGCGATGCGGGAATACTTTGTTCTTGTCGAATAAGAGTGAAGCATAGAAATTCATCCGAGTTCTTGTCCAGAAACGCAGGCGCCTAATCTTGGCTGAGTCATATGGGGACTCACCAATGAAGAAGTTCTTCTCTTCAAAGAATTTGGCATTATCAAACTGAGGCCGCCTGAGGGCTCCGCCAATCTTTGGCATCACGGGTACTGGTTGAATGTTGTGCATCTTTTCACGTACATCAAACACTGGTCGTGGGGACCCAGTGGAATCATTCGAATCAGTCACGGCAAGTGATTTGGCAATTTCCTCAGCAGTGGCAGTTGGAACTGTATCGGTATCTGCTGAAGGAATTGAGTCATCGAGCTGAGGAGATGTATTGACAACATCAACCATTGGCTCATCTTGAGCAATTTCATCAGCTGCTGCAGCTGGAATTTCTTCAGGAATGCTTTGGAGTGATGGTTGTCTTTCCTCAGAGCCCGTGTGAATTTCTTCAGTGACAGCGGGTGACTGTGGCACTTGCGTCAGTGGAGTGGTGAGGGGCAAATTTGGATGGTAAGCTTCCCAAAAGTCGTCAATGATTGGAGGGGTAGTTGTACCGTCAATATCCACATCCTCTTCAGTTTCATCATGACTTCTAGATGAAGCAGTGGCATGTTCTTCAGTCACCGGAACCTGTGAGGGCTTCCGAGACAGGACTTGGTGAAGCGAAGCATCTTCTTCGACTTCTATTTCTTCATCCACTTGCTCTGTGGTAGCAGCAAAGTGGGTTTCAGCATCATCTTCATCAGCCTGTGGGATTACATAATCCACTCCATACGGAACAATCTGACGATCATCATTGGAACGAGAAGGGGGCGCTGATGAAATAGGTCTAGCATCAATTGGAACGTCTGAAGATAATGGAGTCGTCTTCATTTTCTTCACAGTAGCAGTGATGGTAGTAGGGGCTGAAGCTTTTCTCTTTTTAGCTTCCTTCTCAGCAGCCTTGGTCTTCTTTACTTCTGATGCAGAAGGAAGGGTGATAGTCTTCACAGAGGAAGTCGTTGGTGGTGCTGGTGCTGAGAAACTTGATGGTTCAATTACTTCATGAACGACTAATGCAGTCGCCCTGGATGTTTCTTCAGGCACAACATCTTCAGTTGCCCTTTCATTTTCTTCAGGCGCAACCTCTGTTGCCCTGGTAGTCTCACTGGTCTGAGCTGTTGGTGGTGGAGCTGAAGAACTTGAGGGTGGCACTATGCCAAACTTGGCTGCCTCACGCTGGTTGTGCTCATTAACCACATTGGTGGTGGTTTGGATGAATCTGTCACGCCCACCACAACAGTGATTTGACTGTCGTTCAAACTCTTCAGACAATTGTTGAATTTCAAACTGTAAAGTCACAAGCTGCTGAGGAGAAATAGAAAGCATGTTCTTCCGTAGCTCCTTCTCTTTCTGCAGTTGATGTTTCCTCACCAGCTTTGCTTGAGCAATTTTGTGTTTCTCATTCAAGATGAAAGCAGATAATACATGACTTGGGCCTAGAGGTAGATTCAATTCATCAAGAGGTGTATCTGGCTTGGTGCACCAGATGTCAATGAAGTCCAGAAGCTTCTTGGGGTCCAGCATCATCGGAACTGAAGAATTTTTAGCAATTGCAGCTTGCTCTTGCTTTCTTCTGAGGAACTCCGCGAGCTCATCTTCGTCAGCCAGCCCATGTTCGCCAACCTGAGGCACGACGGCCTTGCTCTTGGGACTTGGCCTAGTTCCACGACCAGCAGTGACCTTTTTCTTCAGCTTGGGCAGTGAAGATGATGGTTGCCCACTAGCTGAGGCACTTGATGCAGCTATTGAGGCTGTTGGAAAGCCCTCGGTGCGCTAGCAAGATGCGAGCACGACCGGTGTCGAAGCTTTTGCTGCTGCCATAGATGAACTTTAAGCAGGAGGAGGCACTGAAGATTTGGAGATCTTGGGTGCTGAAGCCTTTGAAGCTACCGGATGGGCCACTGAGGGCTTTGGGACAGATGGCTTTGGCTTGTTGGCAGGCTTCTTTTGCATAGCCTTCTTCGGAGCACTTGCACTGCCACTGGCATCTGCTTCAGCTGAGACCTTTGTGGCTCTGTTGAATTCTTCAACAGCCTTTTTGGCCTGTTTCTGCAATTTAGCTTGATGATTTGCCCATTCTTTGGGGAATTCTTCACCCCTTCTGATGCTTGTAGGATGAGCAGCTTGACCCTCTGCAAACGGTGGCCTATTGCACGGAGGCTTCACAGCAAAATCCTTCATGTATTTGGAAGTGACGAAACTATAATATCTCCACTGATAGGCCCAGTATCTCTTTATCTTTTGCATGCACGTTTTGCGCTGCTCCTTAGTTTCCTTTCCATGAGTTTCTTCATCTGGAGTGCAATATCCTTCATACAGATAATCTGGAATCTCGAAAGCTGTATGTTCCTCTTTCCTCTTACCTCCCTTCTGAGGCCTTTTGCCATCAGCCATTTTCTTCAGCTAAGGTTTTTGAACATGTGAGGACTCTGAAGATGTTTGAAGGTTTTCCTCAAGCAATGCTGCGAATGAATTAATTTGATGAGAACCTAGTGATTTGTCGGCAGACATTGTACCTGTGAATAGAGTATAGGTGCGAGGAAATAGGGAAGAGTCACATGCGTTCTCAGAGATTTTTCAAAATAAACTAGGTGAAGAAATTGACCCTTAACGTCTTGACGCAATTCACTAAGTGTTCTTGACATAGATTCCAGAGTTGTACATATTGAAGCAATTGGACAATTGAGAAATCAAGTTGTTAAGTATAACTTAGATGAAAATACTCAAGACTGGCCAGAAGGAAGTGCTGAAGAATTGGAAGAGTGGTAAAAACAGCACTTGAAGATTTTGTGGCAGTAAAAAGATCAAACTTGGGCTGTAAAAATAAATTTTAATTACCCCAAGGATGAACTTGATGAACTGGACGACAAGTCGAAGGAAATCGTTGGTTCGTATCTTCCGTGCCCTAACTAGGCGATGAAAGACGTCTACGGTGGAAGCGGAGGTGAAGAAATCCGCGGCCGGCGCGAGTACGACGGCGAAGAAGTCGAGGCAGTGAAGCTCTTCTTCTCCGGCGACGATGAGTTCCAGCGGCGGCGCTAGGGTTTGAAAGCGACAGGGGCGCGAGAGTGAAATGAGTTAGCGTTGACGAGGTCAAGCCTTTATATAGGCGCGGTAAAAACTGAGAGGTCCGAAGCTTTTGGACGGATAAGCCCCTGGCGTTTCGCATCTGAGTGACACATGTCACACATGCATTTTCACCTTTATCCATGCGTGTGAAGCGCGGGATGAAGTTACTGTGGCAACCGCCAAAATTGATTAGAATATTTTCAAAATGTGTTCACAATTTCTTCAGCTGTCAAGGACACGGTGAAGACTTTGAACAGTGTCAAATAGAACGCACATGAAGAATTTGTGAACAGAGTGGGTTGAGCTTAGCATAGAGGGGAGCGGGTCCGATCACATCCACATAGATGATGAAAAACACTGTTTGAAGAAATAGCTATATGTGGATGCTGTTGAGGACATGAAAAACTCAAATATATATATAAACAACAAGCAGTGAAGAATAACCTCAAATGACGAATTTGAAAAGTTTGACGAAATTGCAAATGATGAAAAATTCAAATTTGAAGAATGTCATAAAGAGGTGGTGGCGTTACCCATCGTATAAGAACTATGGTGATTTCAGACACCGCGTGCAATTATCGTAGGGTTCTGAGAATCAAGTTCTTCATTAATTTCTTCACACTTAGAGGGTTAGTCTTCATTGATTGAAGAAAAACGTTACTTCGTGTGTTGTGCATCAAAGTCATCAAGAATGCATAAGCGTTAAGATGTGTGTCCTTTTCAAAGAACATTCGAAGATTCTAGGATGTTTAGCTCACACCGCAACATGCAAAACCTTCTCTCATCCAAGGGCTTAGTGAAGATATCTGCAAGCTGGTCTTCAGTCTTCACGTGGTCGATGACGATGTCTCCCTTCAGCACATGATCACGAAGAAAATGGTGACTGATACGTCTCCAACGTATCTATAATTTATGAAGTATTCATGCCATGTTTATTATAGTTTTGTATGATTTTGGTGCACTTTTATATGGCTTTTATATGATTTTCATGGACTAACATATTGACGTAGTGCCCAGTGCCAGTTGCTGTTTTCTGCTTGTTTTTGGTTTTCAAGAAAATCCATACCAAATGAAGTCCAACTGCAGCGAAACTTTTTGACGATTTTTTCTGGAACATAAGAAACATTAGAAGCTTTGGGAGGTGGCCAGAAGACCCACAGGGTCCCCACGAGCCACCAGGGCGCGCCACCCCCTCAGGCGCGCCCTGGTGCCACGTGGGCCCTCTGTGGCCATTCTTCGCGTGATTCCAACGCCAAAAAATCATATATATTCAGAAACCCCCGAAAGTTAACCTAGATGAGTTTTTACGCCGCCGCAAGCCTCTGTACCTCCACGATCTCATCTACAACCCTTTTTCGGCACCCTGCCGGAGGGGGGAAAGCATCACCGGAGGCCATCTTCATCATCCCGGCGGTATCCATGACGAGGAGGGAGTAGTTCACCCTCGAGGCTGAGGGTATGTACTAGTAGCTATGTGTTTGATCTCTCTCTCATGTTCTTGATATGGCACGATCTTGATGTATCGCGAGCTTTGTTAATATAGTTGGATCATATGGTGTTTCTTCCCTCTCTATCTTTGTTGTGATAAATCGAATCTTTTCCCTTTGAGGTTTCGTTATTGTCGGATTGAATATTTCAGATTTGAGAACACTTGATGTATGTCTGGCATATGAATACCCGTAGTGACAATGGGGTATTATATTGATTCACTTGATATATGTTTTGGCACTCAACTCGCGGGTTCCCGAGGTGACATTGGGGTAATCTATGCATAGGGGTTGATGCACGTTTTCATTATCTTTTCTCCGATAGAAACTTTGGGGTGCTCCTTGGAGTTCTTTGTGTGGAATGAATATTATGATTATGAAGTTGTTTGATGCATATCGTATAATCAACTCACGGATACTGTAGGATCGAAGTATGTCTACCAGAGGGGGGGGGGTTAATGGGAGTTTTAAATTTTTCTCGGAAATATTAAAACTCTCGGAACCCAGCAGCGGAAGGAATGAAAATACAGTAAACAGTGAGCGAATACAAACTACCGAATGGAAACTAACAACATGTACCGAGGTAAATCACATGATTGAAATATGGCATGTCACAGTTCGAATGTAGAGAGGGTAGCAGAAGTGACCAGTGATGCTCGATGGCGACAAGGTGTTTGGTAGACCAGTTCGCCCTTCTGCACAAGGACTACGTCTGGTTGGAGGGGTTGTGATTTAACACAGAAGATAAACTCTCTTCGCCCTTTTCTCCTCGACAATTGGTTCGTCAACCAATGCCGATTACTCGTGGTAGATACTTGAAGGCGATCTCCGAACCTTTACAGACTTCTTCTTCGAGAACCACAATTACTCTTGGTCTCTGAAGAAATTGACACCTAACCGTCTAGAGAGTTTGCAGCTCTCAAGAGTAATAGGCGGAGCGTACTGGACTTAGATTCTAGTGATGCTGAACCACTATCTAATTTTTCGGCTCTAGGGTTTTCTCTCGGTGGATTTTAAACTCAAATCTCTCGGAGAGGGGTTGCTCAACAATCTTCTCAGAATCAAACGGAGCAGCCACCGGACAACGCCGGCGCGGGGTGGCTATTTATAGCCGCAGCCTTCCCTGATGGGAAATGACCATTTTGGAGACGCGGTCTAGCCAATGGCCAACCGACATGTTCACAACGGTCGGATTTGGGAGCAACGGTAACATTACTTGAGGAACAAGTAATGCTAACTCCTCGGTCAGAGACAAATCTCTCGCAGCGAAGAAGATCACAGTCTCTTGCTGGCAAGTATTTGCTCGGAACACAAAGAGATTTCTCTCACAACTTTCATAGGATTTGGGTTTAGCATCAGTGAATCAAATCTTAGAACGCTACACCCCTCTTAATAGTACGGTGGTCCTATGACTCAATAAGGAGAAAAGAAACAACGAAAAGAATGCTATGTCTTCTCTTCGTCTTCAATTTCCTCGGCTGCAGTCACTTCCTTCGGACAGGCACCGAATCAAATGCTTCACGTCAGCAATTTTTGAGGGGTCACTCTTGTCATCATAACCTTCGGTGATAACATTCACTGCTACGCAGGGGATAATCTTCGGAGTTGTGAATCCAAACTCCTCTTAACTCCAGGGACCTGTTACTCTGTGTGCACTAGCAAACACATCAGTCCCTCACTGTTTGTCAATCAATCTCCAAAACATAAGGAGGCAAATTATTGCACCAACAATCTCCCCCTTTTTGGACGATTGATGACAAAACAGATAATCATCGAAGTGAAGATAGATAAGTGTAAAATGGATCAAACAAGAGTGAGTAAGAGTTACTTGCTCGAATATGAAATGGACTCCCCCTAAATGTATGCAGGGACGAAAGATATGAGATAGATTCTCCTGCAATAATTTGAAGTATATGGAGGAAATTTCAATCATTCGAGACATTTCATTCGCACTGATGAGATATAATCCATCGAGATCTTAGTGCAATCAAAGATAACTTTTGATAATAATTCCACCTGCAAGACAAATACTTCGAGAGAAATGGTGCAACAGCAGGGATTATGAACATTACGGCATAGAAGTTATCGAGTTTTACAACATAGTACGCATAGGACATAGACCAAAAGTTGCAAACTCGAACGAAACCAAAAACAAATGAAACACCAAAAGCAATTCTATTGAGACTCGATGTGATTCTCCCCCTTTTTGTCAACAAGTGCCAAAAAGGTGATGAATAACATGAGTGAAGAAACGCAGATCTTGGATCAATCGGTGGCATCTCCAGATGAGCTATCCGAGGTGATTTCCTCTTCGGAAGTGACCAGAATGGCTTCGTCTTCAGCAGCAACAGATTTTCCTTCAAGAATAAGAGCTTGGGGCTGAGCAGACGAAGGAATAGCTGGAGGGACCACAGGAGGAGCACGAGACTGCACATTGCCTTCGGTAGGTTTCTCTATTGGTGAGGTGGCTTCAGATTCATCAAGCAATTTACGCAGCTTTAGATGAAGAAGATCAGTTGTAGGCTCACGAGCAGGTAGAGAAGGAGTCGTATCTTGAAAATCTTCAATAGTGAAGCCTTTGTCAATGTAGTCATAGAGCTCTTGGAGATTGACATTCAGGAGTTGTTTCTCGGTAAAGAACTTGCGAAGCAATTTCCAGAGTCTCTTCTTATTTTCATCAGCTATCAGATGCATTATCCTCGTGCGATTGTTAAGTACATTCAGCTCGGAGGCGAGATGTTCTTTCTCGCGTCGATCCTCAGTGATATGCTGCAACAGCAGTTATTGTGTACGCAAACTCACTTCAAGTTGTGACGGAGGTTGAGGCGAAATCTTTCGGTCGCGCTGAGGTAGACGAGGCCCATCAAATTGCTTGTGATAATCGCGCGACCTTGAAGCGGGTGACTTGCCCAAAGAAAGATCAGTCATAACTTGCAAAGTATCGCGAACAGGAGGAATAAAGCTTTTGTGGCTTTCCTTCGCAAGATACACTGTGCGCATGGCGTGATCAACAACTTTCTGGATCCATGGCGCAAACACTTTGATGCAAAAGGGATATTGAGCTGAATCCTTCAGAATACGTAGGAACATGTCTTCCACATCGAAAATATATTGCTCAGAGATTGCATATATTGCATTGCGAAGGACATCTGAGATGGATTTGTCCAGATTCATACCAGCCAATGGGCAAATGGTGTATGAGAGCATATGGAAAAGCGTCTGATTGTCGAATGATAAATGCTCAGGACGAGGAGGACTAGTGTAGTCACGAATCTTTTCGGGATCCATTGTGCAGCGAAAAAGTTCATCTGATATGACATCAATGTTATGAACTTGAATGTTAGTGTTGCCGTGCTCAAAGCGAGGGAAATGGAAGTGCGAGACAAAATCTGTCGAAGTGCACTTGATGCGTTTTCCTTCGGTCATCCATTCCATAATCCATTTTGAGCTATCTTTTTCATCACTAGAGATGTACAGAGTTGCATAGAATTGAAGAATAATTTCTCTGTTCCACGGGTGCTCGAACTCAAAGACCTTTGTGAGGCAGAAATCATCCAGATCCTGAAGTAACTGATTAAAACAGCCAATATTTCGCATAGCAGGAACGTCCAGAAATTCATGAGGAAATATCTTCTTGCTCTCATAAAGGACCCGAGAGTAATAAATAGCATGTTCCTTGGTCCAGAAACGAGGCGATTCAGAGGTGTGCGGGCCATCATACGGACTGGCCTGAAAGAATTTTGGATGCGCATTCCGATTAAAAAGCGGTCCTTTTGCGCCTGCGCCTGTCGAGAACAATGGCAATTCTTCGCGGGGATATGGATATTTGAGTTCTTCTTCAGGAGAAAGATACTCATCACCATATACAACTGAGTCAGACCGGCGGGCAGAGACAGATTTGTCCTCGGAGGGACCAACATGTGGCATCCGTGCAACTGTATCGATGGATAACTTGAGTAGAGAGGGAGCATGAGGCACAACAGATGGTGCAGCAGGGGCGCTTGGCACTGGAGCAGGTTCATCAACTTTGGGCACCGAGGCCGAAACATCCATTGGAGGAGGCTGAGACTGTTCCACAGGGACTTGATTTTGCTCGTCGACAAATGGAACCAAAACTTGCGGCACTTCTTGAGCTGGAGAGGCTTGGGGCTCGGAGCGAGGGATTTCACCTTCCTCAGAAACAACATGTTGCGAGGGGATTTCAGCCTGAGAAGGGGAGGCCACAGGCACTGATTCAGTTGGCCTTGGCGAGGGAGGAGCATCCGAGTCCTTAACAGGTGGTGGCGAAGGAATAGCAGGCTCAGGAGATTTTTCTTTCTGAGACTGAGCATCTTGACGGACGGGTGATGGTTCCTTCGGAACAGGAGGTACATTTTTCTTCGCTATTTTCTTTCTTTGCTTGATCTTCTGCTTAGCAACATGATCAATGGGACCCTTTACCAGATCATTGTAGCCAGTAACTTTGGCTTGATGTTCATCACAGATTTTCCGAACAATTTCATCGAGATCTGTGTGAAAGCGCAACCTTCGGTTTCGTAGAAGACTCATGGCTCGGTTGATATCCTTGTAGGAATCTTTGAGTGTGTTGATGATAAACTTTGATGAGGCAGTTTTCATTCACTCATTAAGATCCATCAGTTCGGCAGAGAGAGAATTAATCTCAACTGCATCATCTCTCAGTTCTTGCACTACAGAAGTTGCTTGAGTAATAACTTCGGTAGGGATTGGCAAAGATGCCACTTCTCCATCGAAAGGGTTCTCCACAAACTTATCGAGCTGCTCCATGATGAATATGTGATCATAATAATGAGGTGCATCTGATTTGACAGAGGGAGTAGTCTGAACAGGAACATGAACTTGCTCGGAAGGCGGCTTAGAAGCCAATGGTCGAGTCAGCGTAGGAGCAAATTTAGCAACCTTTTCCTTCGGAGCAGAGGATTGAGGAGCATTTTGCTCGGTAGGCGCCTTGATTTTCTTCATTTCAGGTTTGGGAATGTTTTCGCCAGGCTTCGCAGCATTCACTGGAGCATCAACTACCAAATCCTTCAAGTTAATTGCATCTGGATGAGGAGTTGTGTTCACGTGCTGTTTCATGGTGACAGTGGTAGCTGGCGTTTTCCTGGCTGGCATCTTCTTCGATGAGGTCAAGTTGAACCAAAGATCAGGCAGCACGGTTGAAGTGGTAATGTTCACATCCTCACTGAGAGTAGCAGCGACCTCTTCTTTGGTGAGCGGAGGATCATCTTCATCAGCGGAGGAATCATCCATATTTGCTTCATCTGCTGGTACAACCTTTTTCTTTTTCGGTGCACGCTTTCTCTTTGGAGCTGCAGCACTGGGATCATGCTTATGTTTGGTGCGTCCTTCAGACATCCCTTCGGCCTTTTTCTTTTCCACATCATCTTTGAGAAGACGAAGGTTTTCTACTTCTCGAGCCTTTTTCTTTTCAGCCCTCTCAGCTCTTTTGACGGCATTGCGTTGACGCTTGGCGAGCTCATCGGGATATGAGGCAGGAGTGCGAAGGGAAGACTCATGAGCATTTGCCGGAGGAGGTGATCTCTCTTGAGGTCCATTTGACTTGATTAGAGAAAGTTCTCGGCAGTCACCCCACAGTGGATGGAATGCAAAATTCTGAGCAAAACGAGGAGCAACAAACTCATAGTTGAACCATTTGCGCACCCAGTGGCGTCGAATCCATTGCTGTCGTGTATCTCGATCGTGTTTTGATTCTCCTGGAACTGTGTTGTATCGATCATGAGAGAGATATTCAGCTGTGTTTGTGAGAGTGTGTCTGCCACCCCTCTTTTTCTTCGGAGCTGTTTCTACTTGCTCATCGTCATTCTGTTCGGCCCTTTTTCTCTTGCTGGTTGACGGGCCTACCGTTGGGCCCTTGGCATTTGGAGCTTTCGATTCATCAGCAGTGCCCAATACAATATCATCTCCGTCAGGCAGGCTACGCTGAGCTGAGTCCGCAACTGACTGCATTTTCGTGTGAACAGAGATAGATGCGAGGGAAAATGGGGACAGGGTTACGAATGCACACAGCGAAGATTTTGAAAAAGGAACTCGTTTTTGATGAAGAACTAGATGCAGACTTTGTGAAATGTTTTGGCCGAGAGAAATGTGTAGAGCGAACTAGTAGATTCGAATAAATACTAGTAATCGAGCTATGCATTCCGTTCGTACGAGACATAACACAAACCCTAGATCTGATATGTTTCGGATGCGAGGGACAACTACAAACCACATCCACAGAAGTTACCTAGCAGTAAAGATCTGAGAAATTGCAGTAAAAACAAGGCTATTTCTACCGCGGACGAACTTGAACTGGATGAACGGAAGAACAAGTTCGAACTGCACATACCCTAACTTTGTGATGTGCAGCAACTACGGCGGCGCGGAGACGAAGATGATCCGCGGCGGCGAGGAAGGACTCCGGCGACCTCTTTCCGGCAGTGAAGCGGCGAAGGTGGTCGGCGTCGTCGAGCTCGAGGAGGAGCAGTGCAGTAGGGCTTCGTAAGGTGGCGATGGGGAGAGATGCGAAGTGAAACGAGAAAGGGGGCGGCGCAGTATATATATGCGAAGGGAAAATGACGCACCCTGAATCTGATCGGACGGACGGAGTCAAGGGATGCTTTCTCTTCAACGGATAGGATAAGCTGGCAGTTGATGATGAGCACGTGGCAACCATCATCAAAGAACGTGGTCCAGACCTGGGCGGGAAACCCCAAAGTTTGGACGGCTTTCGCCAAGACAGATTAAGTTCGGACCGAAACTTTAACGCGATCAAGGACACCAGATAAAGTTTCATTCACAGATGAAATTTGTGCATTCATAACAGAGCAGCATAGACTGGAAGAGATAGAATAGAGGGAAAACAGGGTCCTAGACATTTCAGTCAGACGAAGAAACACAAATACCCGAAAGACAAGCTATGAGTGAAATACATTCGGACAAACTCGAAAGGTTTCAAAAGCAATTTCAGCGAAGAGAAATTGTGGTGGCGTTACCCACCGTATAAGAACTGTATGACCCCGAGCATCGCACAATTATCGTGGCACCCGGTTAGTCTAGTTCTTCGTTAATGTATTCACTCTCAGAAAGAAAATTTCACTTTGTCGAAATTTTCAAACTCTTCGAGTGTTATGCACCCTTTCCTTCAAAGATGTGGAAGTGTTGGTACGGGTGCCGAGTCCAGCTTACTGCACATTTGTGGAATCTAGGATATTTAGCTCACACCGTAATGCACAGAATCTTTTCTCATCGAGAGGCTTGGTGAAGATATCGGCGAGATTCTCTTCGGTGTTGACGTGACTGATAACAATATCCTCTCGAGCAACATGATCGCATAAGAAATGATGTCTGATCTCAATATGCTTGGTGCGAGAGTGCTGCACAGGATTGTGTGCAATTTTGATTGCACTCTCATTGTCGCACAATAGAGGAATCTTCTTGACCTTGATGCCATAATCCTTCAGAGTCTGCTTCATCCATAATAACTGTGTACAACAAGCACCAGCAGCAATATATTCGGCCTCAGCCGTAGAGAGTGAGACACAATTCTGCTTCCTTGACGACCAGCAAACCAATGATCTACCGAGGAAATGGCATGTCCCCGAAGTAGATTTCCTGTCAACCCGGTCACCTGCATAATCTGATTCTGAATATCCAACGAGGTTAAACTGTGCTCCCTTAGGATACCATAAACCTAAGGTGGGGGTGTGATCCAAATATCTCAGAATACGCTTGACCGCTTGGTGATGCGATTCTTTCGGTGCAGCTTGAAAACGAGCACACATACAAACACTCAACATAATATCAGGTCTGGATGCACATAGGTAAAGCAAAGAACCAATCATCGAACGATAAGCTTTCTGATCGTAATCTTTACCGTACACATATGCGTCCAGCTGGCCATTTGTTGGCATGGGAGTTTTGTAACCCTTCTGTTTGCAATCTTGCATTTTGAACTTCTTAAGACAATCTCTCAGGTATTTCTCCTGAGATATGAAAATTCCATTGTCCTGTTGACGAATTTGCAGTCCGAGAAAGAACTTAAGTTCACCCATCATAGACATTTGATACTTCTCGGACATCATTCGCCCGAATTCCATGCTGCAAGCATTGTTAGTACAACCGAAAATAATATCATCCACATAAATTTGACACACGAATAGATCACTATCGATTGCACGAGTGAAAAGAGTGGAATCAGTGGATCCTGGCTTGAACCCTTTGTCGAGCAAAAACCTCTTTAGAGTGTCATACCAAGCTCAAGGGGCTTGCTTCAACCCATACAACGCCTTTTTCAACCTGAAAACTTTGTTAGGAAACTGAGGATTTTCAAAGCCAGGTGGCTGCCTAACATATACTTCCTCATCAATTTCACCATTGAGGAAAGCACTTTTCACATCCATTTGATAAAGCAGAATATCATTGTAATTTGCATAAGCGAGAAGAATACGAATTGCCTCAAGGCGAGCAACAGGAGCATATGTTTCACCGAAATCAATACCTTCTACCTGTGTATACCCTTGAGCGACAAGACGTGCTTTGTTTCTCACAAAGATGCCATTTTCATCTTGCTTGTTTCGGAAAATCCATTTTGTGCCGATGATATTGTGCTTCTTAGGATTCGGTTTGTCAACCAATTCCCACACATCATTCAATTCGAATTGCACCAACTCTTCTTGCATGGCATTCATCCAATCGGGATCATTCATAGCTTCTTCATACTTGGTAGGTTCTGTCAATGAGACGAAAGAGAAGCTGCCACAGTAGTTAGCCAAACGAGTGCGAGAGCGAGTTGTGGGTCGGTAACCTGGATTCTCGAGATCTTCGAGGATTAATGCAGGGTTAACTCGATTTGCCACTCGTGGATGAGGATTTCCTTCAAGATGATTATTTTCATTTTCCTCATCATCATCATAAGGATTGGCATTAGTATCGCCATTTTCATCATGATTGCCATTTTGATCAGCACTTGCATTCGCATTTGGGTTGCCATTTGTGTTCGGAGCGGCATTTGCTTCGGTAGTAGCTTGGCGTGTTCGTCGAGCTATGGGAGCATCATCATCGGAAGAATCAGGTACATTTCCTTCGACTGGCCTGACGTTCCCAATAGCCATTTGCCGAATAACATCCGAAATCGGAGGTTCATCTATCACATTAGGCAGGTGCTCCTTTTGGGAGCCGTTAGATTCATCAAACCGCACATTTACCGTTTCCATAACTTTCCCGTGGTGAGAGTTATAGACACGATAAGTATGCGAGTTCGAGCCATAACCAAGAAGAAAACCTTCATGTGCCTTGGGTGCAAACTTGGAATTATTATTCATGTCACGAATGTAGCAAGGTGCACCAAAAACACGTAAATAAGAAACATTCGGTTTCTTGCCAGTGATAAGTTCATATGAAGTTTTCTTAAGGAATTTGTGAAGATAAACGCAATTCACAACATGGCAAGCAGTATTAATAGCATCAGCCCAGAAACGAATAGGAGTTTTATACTCACTGAGCATTGTTCTCGCCATTTCAATAAGAGTTCTATTCTTTCACTCAACAACTCCATTCTGTTGGGGAGTGTATGCGACAGAGAATTCATGAGTGATACCATTTTCATTGAGAAAGTCTTCGATATGAGTATTTTTGAACTCAGTACCATTGTCGCTTCTGACATGCTTAATTCGCACTTCATATTCATTTTCAGCCTTCTTGGAGAATCTTTTGAAGATGTCTTGGGTGCAAGTTTTGTCTTCGAGAAAGAATACCCAAGTGTATCGAGAAAAATCATCAACAATAACCAGACCATAATGACTGCCTCTGAAACTTGCATAGTTTTGAGGCCCGAATAAATCCATATGAAGAATTTCCAGTGGTCTTGTTGTGGTCATGACAGTTTTTGATAAATGATGCTTCTTGGCCAATTTACGAGCCTCACAAGCAGCACAGAGACGATCCTTGTCGAATTTCACATCAGGAATACCACGGAGATGATTTTTCTTCATGAGAGTCTGCAAGTTTCTCATACCTGCATGACCAAGTCTTCGGTGCCACAGCCATCCTTCGGTTGCTTTTGCAAGCAAACAAGTTCGGACTGAGGGACCCTTAGAGAAATCCACAATATATAAATCACCTTTTCTATTTCCTTCGAACACGAAGGAATTGTCAGTGGCCATGAAGACAATGCATTTGGATTTAGAAAATAGAACTAGCATGCCTAGATCACAAAGCTTGCCAACAGATATAAGATTGAATCCAAGAGACTGAACAAGTAAAACATCATCAATGTTCTTGTCCTTGGATATAGCAATTTTACCTAACCCAAGTACCTTTCCTTTGTTGTTGTCGCCGAAAGTAATGTACTTCTCAGATGAAGCAGTTAAGTTGGGGTCGACAAACAACGACTTGTCTCCGGTCATATGACTAGTGCATCTACTATCCATTATCCATTCGGTACACCCGGAGACATAGTCCTGCAGGGAAATCAGGCTTTCTTAACCACCCACATCATTGTAGGTGGCTTCAAAACATATGAGCGTGCAGGACATGATTTCTTTCGATAGTCATGTGAATTGTAATTTGAATGAGTACGAGAATAATCGAAAGAGTATGCATTGAAATTCCTTCCAGATGAATGAGTATAGCGGTTGGGAGATACAAGCATGTACTCATTCCGTCGAATCTTTTCCAGAATATATCGAGCATTTTCTTCCTGCATGGTTAGTAGTCTAGTAATAGGTAATGCTTCGATAGTTTTCTTAGGCACCCAGATAGCTTCCTTTGGAGGGCCATTCCTGCTGTTCGGTCCAACATAGCGAGCAACAGCCTCACCACGTTGGTTTTTGAACAACTTATAGTTGTCCAGCGAATCATCATATGAGTATTCGGGGATCGGCGAGTCATATCCCGAAAGTAAAGCTGGATCGAGCGTTTTGCTCTTAGCAGGCACCCACACAGTGCGAGGATATTGTTCTGGTTCCCAGTAGGAGCGATTCTCATTTAGTTTCCTTTCGAAACCGATACCTTCCTTCCTCGGGTTTTTGTGAAGAATGGATTTCTTCAGAACATCACACAGGGTTTGATGCCCTTTGAGAGACTTGAACATTCCTGTCTGAAGAAGATCCTTCAACCTGGCATTTTCATCAGAAACAGAACCATTTTCCTCGACCGAGGGGTTAGCATTCACAGACGATTCAGCATTTGATTCAGCATTACTATGTTCGAGACATTTTAAGCAAGGAGGTATAAACACTTCAGGTTTCTCTTTGAGTTGTTGGGTGAGAAGAGAATTTTCTCTGATCAAATCATCATGAGCCTCTCTCAGTGACTCGAGTTCCTGTTTCCGTTTCAGGTAATCATAAGTCAATCTTTCGTGGTCAGCTGAGAGAAAATCATGACGATCTGATAGTTCTTTCATTCGAGACTCGAGAGCGGAATACTCTACGGTCAACGACTGATTTTTCTCCATCTCCTCAACCAACAACCCTTCGGACTTCCTGAGGGTTTTCTCAATTTTCTCGAGAGAGTTTTGTTAAATATGGGCAATTTTTATCAGTTTAGCATGGTCATCCTCATCAGCAGAATATTGATCACTGGAGTGAACCTTGTGATGTTTGGAGGATACCTTTTCTTTCGAGGCTTTGGCCATGAAGCAGTACGCATGAGACTTGTTGTCGCTCGAATGATTCTCGAAGAAGTTCGTTGCTAGAGCGGAGCCACATGCTATGCCCGCCATGCCGGAATCGGAGTCCTCCTCTGATTCATCAATCTCTTCAGCGTCAGTGGATGCTTCTTCTTCGGAATCCATTTCCTTGCCGATGTACGCCTTGGCCTTGCGTGAAGTGTTCTTGCGGTTGGACGAGGACTTGGAGGGATTCTTCGAGGAAGATCTTGACGAGGACTTGGAGGAATCCTTCTTCTTGAAGAACTTCTTCATTTTCTTCTCATCATCGGAGTCGTAGCTTTTGCTCTTGCTTTTGCCATGGTTTCCTGAATCATATCTTCCACTTGCACGGATTTCAGCTTCCCAGAGAGGGCAGTCCGAAATGAAATGACCTGGCTTTTTGCACTTGAAACAGGTGTAATCTCCTAATAGCTTTGATGAAGATTTGGAGCCGCCAGAGTTGCTGGATCCTTTCTTCTGAAACTGATTTTACCTATGAAGACGCTGGAATCTTTTCGTGATCAATGCGAGATCCTGACTAATCCTTTCGGTGTCATCTGAATCTTCATCGGCATTTCCTTCCAAGGAAGAATCAGGCACAGCCTTGAGAGCATGACTTTTTCGGTGACTTGAGCCATAGAGATCTCTTTTCTCTTCATCTTGTTCTTCGTGGGTGTTCAGCCTTTCCATGATATCAGCAGAGTCGAGGACTTTGAAATCAGCTCGTTCCCGAATCATTAGGACAAGAGTGTCGAACGAACTGTCAAGGGATCGGAGCAACTTCTTCACAACTTCATGATCAGTGATGTCTTTAGCGCTGAGACCTTGTAGCTCGTTTGCAATGTCACTCAGACGATCGAAAGTTTGCTGACAGCTTTCATTTCCAATTCGCTTGAACCTATTGAACTTGGCCCGAAGTGTATCAATGCGAGCTTCTTTCTGAGTTGAAACACCCTCGTTTATCTTTTCGAGAATGTCCCACAATTCCTTTGCAGTTTCACACTGACGGTAGCGAAGAAATTGAGCACGAGAGAGATGGCCACCACTTTCATCTTTAGCTTGAGCATCCATCTGAATGAGTTTCTTCTCGTGGTCAATGGGGACCTGGGGCACTTCAACTGTGAATCCATTCTGCACCACATTCCACATATCATCATCAATAGCTCGGAGACGGATCTTCATCTTCTCCTTCCAGAAGGGGTAGTCCGTCCCATCGAAGATGGGAATCTTGAGGTGCAACTTTTAGCTCACTTAAGACATACTTAAACTCCAAGGTGGTTAGACCAAAATGAGCAGAGTCAAGGAGTACCTTGCTCTGATACCAATTGTAGGATCGAAGTATGTCTACCAGAGGGGGGGGGGGTGAATGGGAGTTTTAAATTTTTCTCGGAAATATTAAAACTCTCGGAACCCAGCAGCGGAACGAATGAAAATACAGTAAACAGTGAGCGAATACAAACTACCAAATGGAAACTAACAACATGTACCGAGGTAAATCACATGATTGAAATATGGCATGTCACAGTTCGAATGTAGAGAGGGTAGCAGAAGTGACCAGTGATGCTCGATGGCGACAAGGTGTTTGGTAGACCAGTTCGCCCTTCTGCACAAGGACTACGTTTGGTTGGAGGGGTTGTGATTTAACACAGAAGATAAACTCTCTTCGCCCTTTTCTCCTTGACAATTGGTTCGTCAACCAATGCCGATTACTCGTGGTAGATGCTTGAAGGCGATCTCCGAACCTTTACAGACTTCTTCTTCGAGAACCACAATTACTCTTGGTCTCTGAAGAAATTGACACCTAACCGTCTAGAGAGTTTGCAGCTCTCAAGAGTAATAGGCGGAGCGTACTGGACTTAGATTCTAGTGATGCTGAACCACTATCTAATTTTTCGGCTCTAGGGTTTTCTCTCGGTGGATTTTAAACTCAAATCTCTCGGAGAGGGGTTGCTCAACAATCTTCTCAGAATCAAACGGAGCAGCCACCGGACAACGCCGGCGCGGGGTGGCTATTTATAGCCGCAGCCTTCCCTGATGGGAAATGACCATTTTGTACACGCGGTCCAGCCAATGGCCAACCGACACGTTCACAACGGTCGGATTTCGGAGCAACGGTAACATTACTTGAGGAACAAGTAATGCTAACTCCTCGGTCAGAGACAAATCTCTCGCAGCGAAGAAGATCACAGTCTCTTGCTGGGAAGTATTTGCTCGGAACACAAAGAGATTTCTCTCACAGCTTTCATAGGATTTGGGTTTAGCATCAGTGAATCAAATCTTAGAACGCTACACCCCTCTTAATAGTACGGTGGTCCTATGACTCAATAAGGAGAAAAGAAACAACGAAAAGAATGCTACGTCTTCTCTTCGTCTTCAATTTCCTCGGCTGCAGTCACTTCCTTCGGACAGGCACCGAATCAAATGCTTCACGTCAGCAATTTTTGAGGGGTCATTCTTGTCGTCATAACCTTCGGTGATAACATTCACTGCTACGCAGGGGATAATCTTCGGAGTTGTGAATCCAAACTCCTCTTAACTCTAGGGACCTGTTACTCTGTGTGCACTAGCAAACACATCAGTCCCTCACTGTTTGTCAATCAATCTCCAAAACATAAGGAGGCAAATTATTGCACCAACAATCTCCCCCTTTTTGGACGATTGATGACAAAACAGATAATCATCGAAGTGAAGATAGATAAGTGTAAAATGGATCAAACAAGAGTGAGTAAGAGTTACTTGCTCGAATATGAAATGGACTCCCCCTAAATGTATGCAGGGACGAAAGATATGAGATAGATTCTCCTGCAATAATTTGAAGTATATGGAGGAAATTTCAATCATTCGAGACATTTCATTCGCACTGATGAGATATAATCCATCGAGATCTTAGTGCAATCAAAGATAACTTCTGATAATAATTCCACCTGCAAGACAAATACTTCGAGAGAAATGGTGCAATAGCAGGGGTTATTAACATTACGGCACAGAAGTTATCGAGTTTTACAACATAGTACGCATAGGACATAGACCAAAAGTTGCAAACTCGAATGAAACCAAAAACAAATGAAACACCAAAAGCAATTCTATCGAGACTCGATGTGATTCTCCCCCTTTTTGTCAACAAGTGCCAAAAAGGTGACGAATAACATGAGTGAAGAAACGCAGATCTTGGATCAATCGGTGGCATCTCCAGATGAGCTGTCCGAGGTGATTTCCTCTTCGGAAGTGACCGGAATGGCTTCGTCTTCAGCAGCAACAGATTTTCCTTCAAGAATAAGAGCTTGGGGCTGAGCAGACGAAGGAATAGCTGGAGGGACCACAGAAGGAGCACGAGACTGCACATTGCCTTCGGTAGGTTTCTCTGTTGGTGAGGTGGCTTCAGATTCATCAAGCAATTTACGCAGCTTTAGATGAAGAAGATCAGTTGTAGGCACACGAGCAGGTAGAGAAGGAGTCCTATCTTGAAAATCTTCAATAGTGAAGCCTTTGTCAATGTAGTCATAGAGCTCTTGGAGATTGACATTCAGGAGTTGTTTCTCGGTAAAGAACTTGCGAAGCAATTTTCAGAGTCTCTTCTTATTTTCATCAGCTATCAGATGCATTATCCTCGTGCGATTGTTAAGTACATTCAGCTCGGAGGCAAGATGTTCTTTCTCGCGTTGATCCTCAGCGATATGCTGCAGCAGCAGTTGTTGTGTACGCAAACTCACTTCAAGTTGCGAGGGAGGTTGAGGCGAAATCTTTCGGTCGCGCTGAGGCAGACGAGGCCCATCAAATTGCTTGTGATAATCGCGCGAGCTTGAAGCAGGTGACTTGCCCGAAGAAAGATCAGTCATAACTTGCAAAGTATCGCGAACAGGAGGAATAAAGCTTTTAGTACGAACTCTAGGTGACATTAGAGTTGGTTGATGTGTATCATATGGTGTTATTTTAGTACGAACCCTAGGGCTGTTTGTGACACTTATAGGAATAACTCAATAGATCGATCGGAAAGGATAACTTTGAGGTGGTTTCGTACCCTACAAACAATTTCTATCTTATGTTCTCCGCTAATAGGAACTTGGGAGTGATTCTTTATCGCACGTTGAGGGATGGTTATATGATCCAATTATATTAGCATTGTTGAGAGATTGCACTAGTTAAAGTATGAACCCTAGGCCTTGTTTTTAAGCATTGCAATACCGTTTATGCTCACTTTTGTTACTTGCTACCTTGCTGTTTTTATATTTTCAGATTACAAAAACCTATATCTACTATCCATACTACACTTTTATCACCATCTCTTCGCCGAACTAGTGCACCTATACAATTTACCATTGCATTGGGTGTGTTGGGGACACCAGAGATTTCTTGTATTTGGTTGCAGGGTTGTTTGAGAGATACCATCTTCAACCTATGCCTCCCACGGATTGATAAACCTTAGGTCATCCACTTGAGGGAAAATTGCTACTGTCCTACAAAACTCTGCGCTTGGAGGCCCAACACGAGTCTACAAGAATAAGTTGTGTAGTAGACATCAAGCTCTTTTCTGGCGCCGTTGCCGAGGAGGTGAGTGCTTGAAGGTATATATTTAGATCTTGCAATCGAATCTTTTAGTTTCTTGTTTATCACTAGTTTGGTTTATAAAAGAAAACTACAAGAAAAATGGAATTGAGGTTGCCTCATATTATTCGTCTTTATCATGTCTTTCTTGAAAATGATGGATCGGAAAATTGTGCTCAATTGATAGAAGAAGAATTCAATAAAATGTTTGGCATAAAATCTTTGAATGATGAGCATGATTGCAATGTTGTTAGTATGAATTCTATGAATATCCATGATGCTAATGATATGCAAAACCATAAGCTTGGGGATGCTATGTTTGATGAAGATGATATTTTTAGTCCCCCAAGTTTTGATGAGAAAATTTATTATGATGATTGCATGCCTCCTATTTATGATGATTATATTGATGAAAGTGTATTTGGAGAGGCCATGACTTTATTTAATGATGATTCCACTATTTTGGAAGAAGTTTCAATTGATTATGACAACAAAGTTGCTATCTATGATGATTATTGTGATGACATGTATGCTATAAAGAATAATGATAACTATGAAACTTGTCATCATGATTTTAATTTTCAAATGGATTATGCCAATCAAGTATCTCATGATAGTTATTTTGTTGAGTTTGCTCCCACTAGTATGAATGAGAAGAAAATTGCTTATGTGGAGAGTAATAAAATTTCTATGCTTGTAGATCATGAAAAGAATGCTTTATGTGATAGTTATATTGTTGAATTTATTCATGATGCTACTGAAAATTATTATGAGGGAGGATCATATGCTTGTAGGTGTTGCAATAATATCAAGTTTCCTCTCTATGTGTTGAAAGTTTTGAAGTTATGCTTGTTTTGCCTTCCTATGCTAGTTGATTCTTGCTCCCATAAACTATTTGCTCGCAAAATCCCTATGCATAGGAAGTTGGTTAGGCTTAAATGTGCTAGTCATATGCTTCATGATGCTCTCTTTGTGTTTCAATTCTTTACTTTTATGTGAGCATCATTGAAATCATCATGCCTAGCTAAAAAGGCATTAAAGAAAAGCGCTTGTTGGGAGACAACCCAATATTTCTACCTGATGTTGACTTGCGATCCACACGATCACCAGCATAATCAGAATCGGAATATCCAGCAAGATCAAGTGATGAGCCCTTGGGATACCATAATCCAAGCGTTGGTGTGTGAGCCAAATATCGAAGAATTCGTTTCACAGCCTGGTGGTGTGATTCCTTCGGTGACGCTTGAAAGCGGGCACACATGTAAACGCTAAGCATAATATCTGGCCTAGATGCACATAGGTAAAGCAGTGAACCAATGATGGAGCGATATACCTTCTGATCGAAATCTTTACCATTTTCGTCAATGTTGAGTTGGCCATTTGTTGGCATTGGTATCTTGAGGCCTTTGCAATCTTGCATTCTGAATTTCTTCAGGCAGTCTTTGAGATATTTCTCCTGAGATATGAAGATGCCATTGGGTTGTTGACGAATTTGAAGCCCGGGGAAGAATTTCAACTCCCCCATCATAGACATCTGATATTCTTCTTGCATCATATGAGCAAATTCGTCACTGTATTTCTTGTTAATGCAACCAAAGATAATATCATCAACATATATTTGGCATATGAACAGTTCACCATCATAAGATTTAGTAAAAAGAGTGGGGTCAAGTGAACCGGGCTTGAACCCCTTTTTCTTCAGGAATTCCTTCAGTGTATCATACCAAGCCCTAGGGGCCTGCTTGAGACCATAGAGAGCCTTGTTGAGTCTGAAGACTTTGTCAGGATGCTTTGGGTCCTCAAAACCTGGTGGTTGAGCAACATATACTTCTTCCTCAAGCTTACCATTGAGGAATGCACTTTTCGCATCCATTTGATATAAGAGGATATCATGATGGTTAGCATATGCAAGCAATATACGAATGGCTTCAAGCCTAGCAACAGGTGCAAATGTTTCATCGAAATCAATACCCTCAACCTGTGTGTAGCCTTGAGCTACAAGATGGGCCTTATTCCTCACCACTTGGCCATTTTCGTCTTGTTTGTTGCGGTAGATCCACTTAGTGCTGATGATATTGTGCTTGCGTGGATCAGGACGCTTAACAAGCTCCCACACATTGTTGAGCTCGAATTGACGCAATTCATCTTGCATTGCTTGAATCCATTCAGGTTCCAGAAAGGCTTCATCAACTTTGGTGGGCTCTGAAATAGAGACAAACGCGTAATGCCCACAAAAGTTAGCTAAATGTGAAGCTCTTGAGCGAGTGAGGAGACCAGGTGCATTGATGTTGTCGAGGATCTTCTCAATCTGCACTTCATTTGCCACTCGTGGATGTGCTGGATGAGGGCCTTGTTGTTGTTATTGCCGTGCAGAATCCTCAGCATCATTTTCGTCAGGATGTTCGTTTTCTTCACGACGAGGAACAACCACTTCTTCATCAGCAGCTATTTCTTCACTGGGCACAATTTCACCCGTGCCCATCAGCTTGATAGATTCCTTAGGTGGCATTTCATCTAGCACAGAAGGCAGGTACTCTCTTTGTGAGCCATTAGTTTCATCGAACCGCACATCTACAGTTTCAACAATCTTGTGGTGAAGAGAGTTGAAGACTCTGTAGGTGTGCGAGTCCTTTCCGTAACCAAGCATAAAACCTTCATGTGCTTTCGGTGCAAATTTAGAACTGTGATGAGGATCTCTAATCCAACATTTAGCACCGAAGACTTTGAAATAACTCACTTTGGGTTTCTTGTCTGTGAGGAGCTCATATGAGGTCTTCTTGAGGAATTTGTGAAGATATACCCGGTTGATGATGTGGCATGCAGTGTCAATTGCTTCAGGCCAGAATCGACGTGGGGTCTTGTATTCATCAAGCATAGTACGTGCCATCTCGATGAGGGTTTTGTTCTTGCGCTCCACGACTCCATTCTGCTGAGGCGTGTAGGGAGCAGAGAGCTCATGAGTGATGCCAAGTTCATCAAGATAGTCGTCGAGGCCTGTGTTCTTGAATTCAGTGATGTTGTCACTCCTAATATGCTTGATCTTGAGATCATAATTCATCATGGCCCGTTTGAAGAATCGTCTGAAGACATCCTGAACTTCATTCTTGTAGGAAATGATGTGCACCCAGGTGTAGCGAGAGTAGTCATCAACAATGACGAATCCGTAGAGAGATGCTACATTGGTTAGTGTGGCATAATGTGTAGGACCAAACAGATCCATATGAAGCAGTTCAAAAGGACGAGTAGTGGTCATGATTGTCTTCGCCAGGTGCTTGGATCTGGTCATCTTTCCAAACTCACAAGCACCACAGAGGTGATCCTTGACGAATTTGACACCCTCGACGCCAATGATGTGCTTCTTCTTGACGAGAGTGCTCAAATTCCTCATCCCAGCATGTCCAAGTCGTCGATGCCATAGCCAGCATTCCGAAGCTTTTTGCCATTAGACATGTTGCAGGCTGAGGACCTGTAGAGAAGTCTACAATGTACAAGTCACCTTTCCTAAAGCCTTCGAAGACTTTGGATTTGTCAGATTCCAACAACACAATGCATCTATATTTGCCAAAGATGACAATCATATCAAGATCACAAAGCATTGAGACAGACATGAGATTGTATCCAAGGGACTTGACAAGCATCACCTTTTCCATGTGTCGATCCTTTGAAATGGCAACCTTACCTAGACCCAATACCTTGCTTTTTCCTTTGTCAGCGTATGTGATGTGCTTCAGATGAGATGGAGTAAGGGGAGCATCAGTGAGGAGATTCCTATCTCCAGTCATATGATTCGTACAACCACTGTCCAAGACCCATTCAGTGGCTGAAGGTGTATCATCCTGTAGAAGAATTAGTCTGACTTACAAATTCATATGCTTCAAAGTGAAGAATATGATAATGATCAATTTCGTCAGTTAATTTCATCAAGGAATAATATCTAGCAGCATAAGGGATGTGTGAAATGAAGCATTCATTTCATCGTGATTAGCCTGCATCCCAACAGGCATTTTGTCAGGTCTTCAGCAAATTCATCAGACATTTTGTTATCTGAAGACCTGACCCTGCAGAAGAGATTAGTTCTTCTTCTTAACCACCCACATCTGAATGGGTGGCTGAGAAGCAATGTGGCGAAGTGCATTAATGGAGAACTTAGGCATTGAAGAATATGCATTTCTCTTCACAGGAGGGTTATAGTAAATGAATGAATAAGCAGAGAAATTCTTCGAAGATTTGCGAACATAGTGGTTAGAAGAATAATGCTCATATTCATGAAAACCATGTTTCTTTCCCTGCGAAACAGAGGCATTAGTGCGACCATAAGTGGGTCTGCGTCCATTTGACGACTTTGATCCCTGTGAAGAATTTGCCCTGGGAGGTTTCTTCTTCATCGGTGGTGTCATGATGACATTCACCTGAAGATTTTCCAGAAGGCTTTTGGGAACCCAGATTTTCTTCACAGGTGGACCGTTCCTGCAGTTAGTACAAATGAATCTGGCAAAGACCTCACCATTCTGATTCTTGAACAGTTTATAGTTGGAGTCAAATGACTCATCTGAAGAATATGAAGAATCACAAGTATAGCCAGATAAAGTGGATGGGTCTACTGGAGGTCCCTTTGCAGCAACCCATGTGGTTTTGGGATACTGCTCAGGCTTCCAATACGAACCATCAGCATTGAGCTTTCTCTCAAAGGCAATACCCTCTTTCCTAGGGTTCCTATGAAGAATTTGCTTTTTTAGCACGTCATAGAGGGTTTGATGCCCTTTGAGGCTTTTGTACAAGCCAGTGACATACAATTCCTTCAGCCCTGCATTTTCATCAGTATCACCGGTGGCTTCCTCAAGTGAGGGGTTAGTGGCCACCATAGCAGTTGAAGCAATTGCAAGAACAGAAGCATTTGAACATTCAGCTGAAGAATTAGCATTATCACGTTCAAGGCATTTTAAGCATGGTGCAACAAATTCTTCCTGAGCGGTACTGATCTGTTGAGCGAGGAGTGAATCGTTTTCTTTTTGAAGATCATCATGAGACGCTCTCAGCTTCTTGAGATCTTGCTTCCTTTGAAGAAATTCATAGGACAGCTTCTCATGTTCAGCTAAGAGGGACACATGACGACTTTCAAGTTCGTCATATTGAGACTTAAGCCTTCTGAGATCCTTAGACAAGGCTTGACTACGATCCATTTCCTCGTCCAACAGGTCATCGCTTTTGTCTAGTAGTTTTTGAATCTTTTCCATGGCATGTTGTTGCTCAGTTGCAATTTTAGCAAGTTTGTTATAGCTTGGTTTAGCTTCACACTCAGAATCATCATCACTGGAAGTTTCAAAGTAAGCTTCTCGTGAGGTTACCTTTGCACCTCGTGCCATGAGACAGACAGCAGACGAAGTGGAGGCATCGTCTGGTTCCCGGGATCTGAGGGAATTCGCAAATTCCACAAGCCAGGGATCATCACGTCTGTATGCCCCTTCATAGACGTCAGAGATCCTGTCCCAGATGAGCTTTGCATTACTCAGATGGGAGATGGGAGTGAACTCATCCTTGGTCAGACGAGAATAGATGATGTATTTGGCCCGAGCATCGAGTTGAGTGTATCTGCGAATGTCTTCAGCATTCGCCATCTTGCAGAGATCAGTCAATCCCAGTTCGGTGACTATCCATAGATCGCTGTCAGTGGCCAGGAGACGCTTTTGCATCATGACCTTCCAGTACGGGTAGTTTGTGCCATCGAAGATGGGGCACGCAGCGGAGACCTTGATCATACCTGCGGTCGACATAACTAAAACTCCAGGTGGTTAAACCAAAATCACACAGAACAAGGGAGTACCTTGCTCTGATACCAATTGAAAGCGCAGGTTATCTCCCAGAGGGGGGGGGTGAATGGGAGATTTTTAGAAATTCATCAAAATCTGAAGAATTTGACGAAGATCGGAGTGAAGAAATAGAAACGCACGGGAAACTAAGTCATCACAGAATCAGAGTACATGCAATTAGGATACATAAGAGTGAAGAACATGCAATCATACAATCATATAAGCATGAATAATATGAACTGAGGAAATAAAAGATAACATGATAAAATACTTCAGTTCAAATTCGTCAGACGATAGATCACAAATTCTTCAGCAGCGAAATAAAGTAAGAGAGGGTGAGGAATTTGAAACCAAGTTGGCCCGGTGAAGACAATGGAATTTGGTAGACCAGTTCCAGTTGCTGTATCAACTGTACGTCTGGTTGAGGCGGCTGAGTCGCAACTTAGAGAACACTTAGTCCTCACTGTATTCCTCTTGAGCTAAGGTCACTTAGACCTCGCCCAATCACTCGTGGTAAGTCTTCAAGGTAGACTTACGAAACCTTCACAGACTTGTTCACCGGCACACCACAATTACTCTTGGGTGCTCAGAACATGACGCCTAACCGTCTGGAGGAATGACAGTCCACAAAGGTAACAAGCGTCGGATCACACAGATCAATCTCTTCAGTGATGCTTAGTCACTTAGGCTCTGGTTGGGTTTTTCCTCACTTGGGTTCTCTCAAAGTCATCAAAGGATGGGTTGCTCTCAAATGACAAGTGTCAAGTTCTCTCGGAGCAGCCAACCAACAAGTGGTTGTGGGGGGCGGCTATTTATAGCCAGGGGGCAACCTGACATGAATTGTCATAAATGCCCTTCACTGATTCGACCGTTGTCAGGATAAGGATCCACTCGACAGCTGGCACGCGGCACAGCAACGGTCGGAATTGAACTCTCAATTTCGTTGGGGCACTCAATTTCCTCATGGTAGGCAGATCGCACTGGCGAACTCCTAACTCCTCAGCCTGACCAAATTCGTCAGCAACTAGATGAACTTCGTCACTATTGCTAGCAAATGCGTCAGCTATACTGGAGATTTCCAAAGGCTTCACTCTAAGCGGCTTTTGTGTGTATAGGTTTAAGAAGGTTTGTGCATCACTTTGGAAATGTGAAATATGTTTCACCTAGACCCCCTTTAACAGTACGGTTTTTTCTATGACTCAAATAAGAAGAAAAGAAACTACGAAAACCAAAGTCTTCAAGCTTCAAAGTCTTCACATCAATTTCTTCAAAGGCCGTACCAATTTCATCACCAAATTCTTCACTTGAAGAAATCTATTTTTAGGGATCATCTTCCATGTGTTAAACCAAATCTTCAGGGACTCTGTCTCCTGTGTATACTCACAAACACACTAGTTCCTCATCCTATTTGTCTTCAATACTCCAAAACCACTAAGGGGGCACTTGATGCACTTACAAGTTTTCCGTTTCGGATCTCATTAGCACTCCTGATGCTGAAGAGAAGGCGAGAGCAAAAGACAGACGTGCGCGAGTTGCTGAGGGAGCTGCTAGTGCCCACATGGTACAGAAGAAGAACTTTCAGCCCAACAAGCCCAAAAACAATAAGAACAAATCTCAGAGCAAAGGCAAGTTTTATGCAAAGAACAAGCCGTCACATTCTACCAACTTCAAGAAGAATTCTCATAAGAAGGAGAAGGGACTATGCCATGTTTGCGGTGATCCTAATCACTAGGCTCCGAGATGTCCTAACCGCTTTGAGGAGCGTGAACTTGAGAAGAGTAGCAAGTCCGCTAATGTTGTCATCGGTGATACTGATATGAAGGAATCTGGGTACGATATTTTTCCTACCATCCTTTCAATATGTCATTCTCCTGATTGGTTAATTCACACCGGTGCCAATGTACATGTTTGTGCTGATGCCTCCATGTTTTCTTCTTATCAGGTCATAGGGACTTCTCCCGTGGTGAACGGGAATGGGTCACATGCCATTGTTCGAGGTGTTGGTATGGTCGATCTGAAGTTTACTTCAGGGAAGATCGTGCGCCTCAAGAACGTTCATCATGTGCCCTCCATCAATAAAAATCTCGTCAGCGGTTCCCGTTTATGTCGAGATGGTTTTAAGTTGGTTTTCGAGTCCAATAAAGTTGTAATTTCTAAGTATGGACAATTTGTTGGAAAAGGCTATGAGTGCGGAGGCTTGTTCCGCCTGTCTTTGTCAGATATTTGCACTAAAGTTATTAATCATGTTTGCCACGATAATGAGTCTAATATTTGGCATTCACGACTTTGTCATATTAACTTTGGTTGCCTGACGCGGCTAGCCAATATGAGTTTAATTCCAAAATTCACTACTGTCAAGGGCTCCAAGTGCCAAGTGTGTGTGCAAGCTAAGCAACCTCGCAAGTCCCATAAAACTGCAGAGGCAAGAGACTTGGCGCCACTGGAGCTTATACATTCTGATCTTTGTGAGATGAATGGCATGTTGACAAAAGGTGGAAAGAAATACTTCGTGACGTTGATTGATGACTCCACTAGATATTGTTATGTGTATCTTCTGAAATCAAAAGATGAGGCTTTAAATTTCTTCAAAAACTATAAAGCTGAAGCAGAGAACCAACTTGATCGAAAAATTAAACGGCTTAGGTCTGATCATGGTGGAGAGTATTTTCCAATGATTTTGATTTGTTTTGTGCGGAACATGGTATAATCCATGAGAGGACGCCTCCCTACTCACCTCAGTCAAATGGGGTGGCCGAAAGAAAGAACCGAACTCTAACTTATTTGGTTAACGCCATGTTAGACACATCGGGTCTCTCCAGGGCATGGTAGGGGAGGCGCTAATGACTGCATGTCATGTCCTAAACAGAGTTCCCACAAAGCATAAGACCATGACTCCTTTTGAGGAATGGGAAAGGAAAAGGTTGAAACTCTCTTATCTACGCACTTGGGGTTGTTTGGCGAAAGTCAATATACCAATTCCCAAGAAGCGCAAGCTTGGACCAAAAACCGTAGATTGTGTTCTTTTGGGCTATGCTTTTCATAGCATTGGCTATAGATTTTTGATAATAAAAGCTGAGGTATCCGACATGCATGTTGGTACAATTATGGAGTCGAATGATGCGACTTTCTTTGAGGACATATTTTCTATGAAGGATATGTCAAGTTCATCAAATCATGAGATACCTACTCTATCTAGTCAGGAATTAGCTATAATTCCTGAACCCACCATTGCGATGGAACACGTTGAGAATCCTATGGAGGATGACAATGAAACTCCTGTAAGGAGTAAAAGACAAAGGACTGCAAAGTCCTTTGGTGATGATTTCATTGTGTACCTCGTGGATGACACACCTAGGACTATTTCAGAAGCCTATGCATCACCTGATGCTGACTACTGGAAGGAAGCTGTCCGTAGTGAGATGGATTCCATCTTAGCTAATGGAACCTGGGAAATCATTGATCGTCCTTATGGGTGCAAACCTGTAGGATGTAAGTGGGTGTTCAAGAAAAAGCTTAGACCTGATGGTACGATTGACAAGTACAAGGCACGGCTTGTGGCCAAGGGTTATACCCAGAAAGAAGGAGAAGACTTCTTTGATACTTACTCACCTGTGGCTAGACTGACCACTATTTGGGTGCTACTATCACTGGCTGCCTCACACGGTCTTCTCGTTCATCAAATGGACGTTAAGACGACTTTCCTCAATGGAGAGTTGAAGGAGGAAATTTACATAGACCAGCCAAATGGTTTTGTAATACCAGGTCAGGAAGGAAAGGTGTGCAAGTTATTAAAGTCTTTATATGGCCTTAAACAAGCTCCTAAGGAGCGGCATGATAAGTTCGAAAGAACATTAACTGCTGCAGGCTTTGTTGTAAATGAAGGTGACAATTGTGTGTACTATCGCCATGGTGGGGGCGAAGGAGTTATTCTTTGTCTGTATGTCGACGACATACTGATCTTTGGAACCAAACTAGATTTAATCAAGGAGGTTAAGGATTTCCTATTTCGTTGTTTTGAGATGAAGGATCTAGGAGTAGCTGATGTTATTCTGAACATCAAGCTGTTGAGAGATGAGAATGGTGGGATTACACTGCTTCAATCTCACTATGTGGAAAAGGTCTTGAGTCATTTTGGGTATAGCGACTGCAAGCCCTCTCCAACTCCATATGATGCTAGTGTGTTGCTTCGAAAGAATCGACGGATTGCTAGAGATCAACTGAGGTATTCTCAGATTATTGGCTCGCTTATGTATTTGGCGAGTGCCACGAGGCCTGACATCTCGTTTGCTGTGAGCAAACTGAGTCGGTTTGTGTCAAAACCGGGAGATGATCATTGGCATGCGCTTGAGAGAGTTATGCGCTATTTGAAAGGCACTGCGAGCTATGGGATTCACTACACCAGGTGCCCGAGGGTACTGCAGGGTTATAGTGACTCAAACTAAATATCTGATGCTGATGAGATTAAGGCCACGAGTGGTTATGTTTTTACACTTGGCGGTGGCGCTATTTCCTGGAAGTCTTGCAAGCAGACCATCTTAACGAGGTCAACTATGAAAGCAGAACTCACAACATTAGACACTGCCCCTGTTGAAGCAGAGTGACTTCGTCAGCTCTTGATGGACTTACCTATCGTCGAAAAACCAATACCCCCTATCCTGATGAACTGTGATAATCAAACTATGATTATCAAGATAAACAATTCTAAGGATAATATGAAGTCCTCAAGGCATGTGAAGAGGAGATTAAAATCTGTCAGAAAATTGAAGAACTTCGGAGTTATTACGTTGGATTATATCCAAACGTCTAGAAACTTGGCAGATCCCTTCACAAAGCGTTTATCACATAATGTGATAGATAATGTATCGATGGAGATGGGTTTGAGACCCACCATATGAGTTGTCCACAGTGGTAACCCACTCTATGTGATCGGAGATCCCGTGAAGTAGAAGTGGGAGACAAGCTGTTAGTCAGCTGGGAGGAGAGTATCCATATACTAATTATCCCACTCCGCGAAGATGCAATACTCTCCTGATCTGCATGGCAGGTGATAACCCACAAGTATAGGGGATCACAATAGTTTTCGCGGGTAGTATTTCACCCAGATTTATTGATTCGACACAAGGGGAGCCAAAGAATATTTGCGAGTATTAGCAGTTGAGTTGTCAATTCAACCACACCTGGAGAACTAAATATCAGCAGCAAAGTGTTTAGTAGCACAGTAGTATGATAATTTCAATAGCAGTAGTAACAGTAGCAATAGTTACAGAGACAGTAACAGTAGCAGTTTTGTAGTGATTGTAACAGTAGCAGCAATGAAAGTAGCTTAGCAAAGATCAATATGCAAAAAAGCGTAGGCATTGGATCGGTGATGGATAATTATGTTGAATGACATTCATCATGTAACAGTCACAACCTAGGGCGATACACAATAGCTCCAATTCATCAATGTAATGTAGGCATGTATTCCGTATATAGTCATACATGCTTATAGTAAGAACTTGCATGACATCTTTTGTCCTACCCTCCTGTGGCAGCGGGGTCCATAAGGAAATCTAAGGGATATTAAGGCCTACTTTTAATAGAGAACCGGAACAAAGCATTAACACATAGTGAATACATGAACTCCTCAAACTACGGTAATCACCGGAAAGAATCCCAATTATTGTCACCTTGGGGTATGCGGATGTGACGCCCCTGACTCAATCGTGCACTAATCATACACGCAATGCGCACGATCAAGCCCAGAGACTCACGGGAAGATATCACAACACAACTCTAGACACAAAATAAAATAATAAAAGCTTTATATTACAAGCCAGGGGCCTCGAGGGCTCGAATACATAAGCTCGTTTACACAAGAGTCAGAGAAAGCATTAGTATCTGAGTACATACATAATTAGACAAAGTTGCCTTAAGAAGGCTGAGCAAAATGTAACACCCCAAAAATTTAACCATATTTTTATTAAGTAAAATTTGGCCAGAAATAAAATTTTGAATTATATTAGGTCTTTATTATTTTCAGAGTCTTTGCTGTTTTCTGGTTTTCAAAATTCTTCCCTCCATATAGAAATTTTGGTAAAATATTGTGGGCTTTGGTAGTCTTCTTAAATCATTTTAATTATATTTTAATAACAGTAGGAAATATTTTCATAATAAAATTTTGCCCAAGATAATCTTTTTAATAGCATTTTCAATTCTTTAATTACCTCTGTTGCACTATAACTATTTTAAATAATTCTTTAAAAATTCCACAAAAATTATGAGGAGTCATGAGATGCCTATAGATCACTTTTATGCAAAAACCCATCCTGGTCTTTTGAAAATTTTGAGCACAACTTCCTCTTTTCAATTCTGTCCCAATCCTAGGTTATAACTGCAACCCCATTTTTCCTTTATCCAAAAATTCTGAAATTATTCCACCTTATATTCCTTCCAACCAAACCCTTAAGTCCAGTATTTTAGCTCCATTTGAGTCTTCTAAGTCCACCAAATAACTCCCCTCTGTTTGGGTCCAGAACTGAATTCCAACAAAACTTGCACTAGCAAGTTTTTAATTTTGCCAAACAAACCCTACCACACTTGTGTCCATCCAATGAAGCATCATCCTGGTAATTTTCACAGCCAAAACAATCTTCTAAATGGCCATAGCCTTCTGTCAAGCACCTTCTGTGCATGACAGAAATTTTGCCTCCTCCTAAACTACATTGGACACTTGATCACCTGGCCAAACCATCATGTCCCCCATCTCTAGAATCCCCAGTAACACCACTCTGCCAAATATTAGCTCGATTGGATCACTGTAGCCACCCTGGCATTTCGTCGAGCACCACACGTGCATGCCTAACAGAGCGCCCAGACAGCAGCCTCTGGCACGAGCTCCTCCCACTCACCCCGCTGTTGCCCTCGCTCGATCTGCTCTCCCCCGGGATCACCACGACCCCCTAGCACCCCGCCGACACCGTCCCTCGTCGCCTGGAGCCTGCCAGCCACCGACCCGAGCCGCCGCCGCCGTCTTCCACTCGGGCACGGCACTGCCCGAGCCGCCCTACCCCGCCAGCTCGCCCTCGCCTTAACTGCTGACCACCGCCCTCTCCGCCGACCTCAACTACCCCGCCAACGGCCTCAACCACCTTAGAGGCGCCATCAATGGCGACCGCCGACGTGCTTATCCTCGGAGCTCACGGGAACCGACCTCACCGGGCTATAAAAGCCACCCCAGACCCCTCTGCCCGTATCACTACTCCCCCCTCCCTCTGAGAACCTCCCCAAGCAAAAGAACAACCGGAAGAGGTCGTCTTCCCTGTTTCCGGCCGAGATGACCGCCATCACTTCCTCGTTGATTCCGACGCCACCCGGCCCTCCCTCTCCTCGCTTTCTTCACCAATAGCCCTCTGGAGCACCCACGAATCCATCCCCGTCGTCAATATCTCCGGAGGTGGCCCATAGGCAAAAGCCCCAAAATCGCTTCCGCCGGCGTTTCTCGGGAGTCCTCGCCGCCGGCGACTCCTAGCTCTCCGGCGACCATGCTATACCTCGACGGAATCGCCGAAGCCTCTCGAGTTCACCGCTTCCCTCAGATCCCCGAGAGGTGCCGCCTATCTCCAGCAATCGTCGCTAGCGTGCCTCCTCTGTTCGGCCAGGGAAGAGGAGGGAGAAGGCGCCGACGTGGAATGGTCAAACCTGACTAGTGGGCCAGGTGGGGCCCACTGTTAGTGACCCTAAACCACGCTGAGCCGCCTGTAAGTGGAGGCGTACTCCAGGGATTTCGTCTTCTCATCTGGGAAACGTATTTCGAGGAAGACGCCTTCGACGACAGCAGCCTCCCGCGCGGCCAGACGGCTGGGCTTGGCCCAGTAGCACCACCCGGCTATACTGCGCTCAGGGCGCGCCTCTGCCTCTTTTCCTTTTTCATTTCCAGCAGATTTCGAATATATTCACAGTGGCCATTTCAAATCCACATCTAATGATTCAAATTTCTACATGCTCATAAAATCATGCTCTATTATTCCAGCTAGGGTGCACATTTTTCCTAAGCTTAATTTTTGTTGGATCTATTAAATAGTCCAATTAGTCATTTATTTGAGCTTAGAAACTCTCTAGGAAATTCATATGAACTCCAAATAATTTGATTCTTTTTTTTGTTATTCCTAATTTTTCATCTAGTTTATTATAGTATTTATTTCAAAGTTTTCCAAACAAATTTTTTGTACTGTTTCAAGTTTATGTGGTAATTTCAATATTTTGAAAATAGGAAAAATGGAGGGAAGAGAATTTTCAAAAGTTTTGGAGTGCACCCAATATTTCTGCATGATCAAGGCAAGCATCTTGAACACTTGATATGGTGAATGCATGGTTAATTGTTGCAAGAATAATGGATTCATGAATATGTTGAATTCGAATAAAGTTTGCATATTGCTAGCTATGCATGCATGATCCCCTGATAATATTTGATCTTCATTTAAGTTTGAGTGAATATGGTCATTTTGACATATCACATATGCATATGTTAGTCCGGGCTAATTTGCAGGAAAGAATCTATCACGAGAAAAATGACCGTGAGACTGAATTCTCGTTGAGACGAGAATGATTAGTAAGGGCATGTTGGGACATGCCAGTTGGTGACCCTGTTGGGTACTACCAAGGAAATATGTTGTGCTAACCATTGCAGGAAAAATTAACCTCTTGAGTCGACCGTAGATCGAGTCTTGTTTCGGTAACCCCCATACTTGATTCGTGCTGCCACTTGTCGCTGCCACATGTAGGGTACGGTTCAGTAAGTTGTTAACCCCTTTCCCTACACACACACCGTACAGAGAGGCCGCGATGAAGGTTTCCAGGTACCGGTTATAATGCCAGTCATCGGGTCAGGGGGCATGGGTGTATCCGGCTGGGCCAAGAGGGGGGAACCCCTTGTAATCCGCGCGTATGAATAGTGATCCCATGCTATTCGAGATTGTAGTCTCCCCGACTTAGAGTTTTTCTTGAACGATGCTTTGGGTGATTCCTGGCATCTGGAAAGTTGAACTGGTGTGTGCTGGTCAGGTGTGTTTACAACCCAAAGACCGTAATGGGAATTAGTCAGCGTCACGGTGTTGGCTAAAGAAATCCTTTACTTGTGGGTAAAGAGCACACCCTCTGCAGAGTTATATCTATTCGAATAGCCGTGTCCGCGGTTAAGGACTACAGTCTGGGTTGGTCAAGTGTCGGTCTTAGAGTCGGTCTCCGGAGGGAAATAATTAATTTGAGCATCAAATATTTTACAGAATATTATTATTTCATCACTAATGCTGTCATGGATATTTTTCGTTACCATGAATATTATGGTTGTGAATATTATTGTTACTATGCATATTATTGTGGATTAACCCATTTCTCCTATTTTATTTTCCTTAGTGTCTCAGGGGCTGGCTAGACTACCCCGGGCACCCAGTGTTATTTTCAAGACCTCGCGTGGCGTCGCTTGAGTTCTCGGGCGGTCTGTCTCCCCCGATTCTCTTTTAAACACCCGTTTGGCATTTATTTTCAAGACCTCTCATGGCATCGCTTGAGTTCTCGGGCGGTCTGTCTCGCCCGATTCTCTTTTAGACACCTGTTTGGCATTTCTTTTCAAGACCTCTCGTGGCGTCGCTTGAGTTCTCGGGCGGTCTGTCTCGCCCAATTCTCTTTTAGACACCTGTTTGGCATTTCTTTTCAAGACTTCTCGTGGCGTCGCTTGAGTTCTCGTGCGGTCTGTCTCGCTCGATTCTCTTTTAGACACATGTTTGGTATTTCTTTTCAAGACCTCTCGTGGCGTCGCTTGAGTTCTCGGGCAGTCTGTCTCGCCCGATTCTCTTTTAGACACCCGTTTGGCATTTCTTTTGGATTCTTGGGCGGTCCCGTCTCGCCCGATTGTCCACTTTTAACTTTCTTGGTTTGTCACTAACAATTTAATTTTTCTGCACATGCTAATATTCATCATGCCATGCTTTAAATTTTGTTCAGCATTTGCGTATAATTTAACCCATCATGATCATATGCATTCGGTATATCTTTTGTTCATTATGTTTGCGAGTACATTCAAACGTACTCACAGGCTTGTCCCTGGCTATTTAATTGGCCAGGTCAGGATATCTACGAGGAGTACCACAACGACGTCCATGTGGAGCCTAGGATAGCAGCCACGCGGGATAGGAATTACCGGGTCAGCTATTCCTATGGGAATGGAGCCCCATCGACGTTGGAGAACCATGAGTCGCTTTCGTCATCCTCACTAGAAATCATTGTTGTATCATTAGACCTTTATGGTCTTGTATCCAATTCTTGTAATTGCTTGGTAATCTGTAACAAGGATGTGTCCACCAGTAACAGTAATCCTGGGCTGGTGACGACACGAGGGGTTGATTTCTAGGATATTATGTCCCGGAAATCCGGCCCCGACAGCCTTGGTATCAGAGCCAGGCTGACCATTGGCTAATCCTATCTTAGCCTGGTCATTAACCTTAGGTTTCCACACCGTCCAAATCTTTTCCTGTCCGTAGCCAAGCCCATCTCATTCGATAAGCCTACACAGTGACCAGCCGACACCTTTTGACAGTCGGTGCCCAACCTATCAGCCCTGCCCATAGGCCGTGTGCCTGTGGCCGACACCTGGGTTGTCCCATCCACAAGCGTGCGATGGAAGACTCTGCTGGCTTATAAAGGAAGCCTTGCCCCAAGTCAGCACATCACAGCCTCACTCTCAGTTCGATATCCAACCACCAAGATGCCTGGCCCCATCGTTCACAACGAGACCACCGCAGCCGAGCTTGGTGACTTTGTTGCCGTCCTCGCCAATCTCACCAATCGAAGAGCCGCCTGAGTATGTTGTGTACCAGGAGCACACGAGTGATGCCCTCCACCACTTCTGGGCCACGGTGCACATCTACGGGAGGGGCACCGCATCGGAACGCCCATACCGGTTCACCGAGAGGACGACCTCCGACGAGCCCCAAGCCATCCAACTTGCAGCCCGAGAGGCTGTCGTTCAACTCCGGCATCTGTCGCGAAGAGTTAACATCCGCCCCTTCTACTACTACCATAGCCGTGAATGCTATGGTAGCCCGACCCAGGTTGCCAACGGAGACCATGAGCCGGATCCTGCCCTGGTGCATCTGGTGCGCTATCTGAGAGCGCAAGAGGCACTATTCGATCAGGTCACCCTTGATCTGATTGCGACTCGCAGGACGCTCGCTCTCCTGACCCCGGTGAGAAGTGAAGCTGCACCCACCACCGACACCCCGATAGTGCTGCTTGGGAGGCCCGTTGAGCCCCCAAGTTCCGCCCTTGTTATCTACCCGAGCAGTGCCTTCGCCTCCCCCGAGGAACTCTGTCATCTCTTGGAAACAATGACAACTAGATCGAAAAGGCGCAGGCCTCCTGCCTGGGAGCCTCCGAAACTACTCCTGGTCGTCTGTCTCCACGTAGTAGTATGCTCCGTCGAGGTAGTAGTAGTCATCGGCGAGATCAGCTAACTCCGGGGCTCCGTCATCTGATCGCAGCAATCGAGTAGGGGGGAAAGGTAGCAAAGCACCTGTGAGTACTCATCCAAAGTACTCGCAAGACTTACATCAGATCTATGCTAAGTATGCATCGGTTTTAAAGGGAGGGGGCTGTATCTGTGGACTATACTGTAGAAATGCCGGAATAGAGGGGAAGGCCTAGCCTACCGAAGACTAGCATCTTGCAGCGTCTTGCAGCAACAGAAGAGAGTAGAATAGCATAACATGTAATAACAAATATATATTAGTAATGCCCAGAGATCCTTCCTCGTCTACCCCACGGGGAAGCGATCCCGGAGCCATCATATCAGTTTGGTATCACAAGTATCCAGTTCTAGTTCTAGTAGATCGGGATACAACTCCGAGCGTCCTGTTACCGTGGACACGGCTATTCGAATAGATAACTTCCCTGCAGGGGTGCACCAACTTACCCAACACGCTCGATTAACTCTGGCCGGACACACTTTTCCTGGTCATGTCCGGCCTCGGCTGATCGACACACCGTAGTCCTACCTAGGCTCCGCAGAGAGGTCCCCGCCGATCTACTTCCTAAGTGCGAAGGGGTCATGGGCCAATCGTCCTAAGCACTCCGAGTCGTTGCGCGCAGGGCGAATCCAGGCACCACCTTTGTCCTGGATGGCGCCGGCCCAGCCGTGCCGCAATGCTGTACTGGACGTCTGACAGAGCTTTCAGGAGAATCATACGACGCCGAGTGCCCATACTTATTCCCGCGTGGTGGTTAGTGCGAAAAGGCCAGAGTCCTACTCAGATCATATATCCAAACCGTTAGTGTATTGGGAGCTCGCGGTGACGATCAGTGATCCTGTCGCCCTGTCTCGCGGACTTACGGCAAGGGTTAGGCCCATCCCTCTCCTGGGGCGGTCTGCCTGCCTGGCCGTGCCGCGTCATTAAATCTCGCGGGTACCCTCATGGTCAACCCGACTTCACATCTCTCGCGGGTACCCCTCGGGGTCGACCCGACTTCAACAAGGGACTGAAGTAAATGCAGGGTATCCGTGTGTCCATAACATCAAGGGGGAAATCCGAGGAATCACCCTCAATGGATTCCTACTCGATGTAACCGTCAAGGTGAACTTGGAGGAATCACCCTCGATGGGTTCACACTTGAGGGGCTGCACGACAGAGGCATCATCGGAGGTGGTGAAAGAGGAATCACCCTCGTTAACCCACAACCGACTAGCTACGCTACAGAGATATCATCAGGAGTGAGGTAGGAGGTATCACCCTCGGCACTCGGTAGTAGCTCTGCAGAGTCATACAACTAAGGGGGTGTGCGGTGCTGTGTCGGTCTCTGCACATCGATCACGTTGATCAAAACATCCGGAAGCAAAGGATGGCAACACGGACAAGGGTGCGGGGCCACTGATGGATCACTAACCAGCCTATTCTAAGCATATAGGACAATAGATAAAGTATCAACAGCAGGTTACAAAATCAGGCTATGCATCAGAATAGGAGCTATCGAACAACAGTAGCAAAATCTAATGCAAGCACAGGAGAGAAAGAATGGGCGATATAGGAATGATCATGGGGGTTTTGCTTGCCTGGAAGCTCTGCTGAAAGGGGTTGGACGTCTGCAGCGTAGTCGTACTTGGGGTCAACAGCAGTCTTGGGGTCTACCGGAGAGAAGAGGGGGAAGAAACAGTAAATATAAAGCAAACAAATGCATCACAAGGCATGACATGGCAATATGCTGTGCTCGGGGTGACCTAATGTGGTCCTAAGCGTTACAGACGGAGCGGGAAAATATCTGGGAATATTTCCCCGGCTTTAGGCATTTATCGGACAGATGATCCGGAGGGGAAGGTTCCATGTTTGCAGTGTTTGGAGGCATGTGACAGGTATGTGGATGGCATATTCGGATTCGTCTTATTTTTCTGATCATTTTTCATATATAAATTATTTTCATCTGAGTTACGGTTTATTTTATATGATTTTTCAAAGTTTTAAACAATTTCTGGAATTTCTGGAATTAATCCAAATTCTAAAATAAATGGGAAATTGCTACGTGCACCTGGTGCAGTGCACCCAACTATGCGCACAGAGGCTGACTGTGGGGCCCAGTTGACTGCTGAGTCAGCAGTCAACAGTCAACAGTTGACTGGTCAATCTGACCAGGGGGGCCCACATATCAGTGACAGAGCACTTTAACAGAGGCTTAATTTTAACTAATTAAGTTAATTAGCTAGTGGGACCCACTTGTCAGTGTCACATTGATTAACAGATTAATTTTAATTAGCAAAACAGTTAACTAAAACGGTGGGGCCTACATGTCAGTGACAGGGGGTTGCCCAGTCAGCAAGTTGACTTAGTCAACGCGGTCAACGGGGCCCATGGGACCCACCTGCAGTGACCCAGGGTGGGTCCCATGGCCAGCCACGTCGGCGGCGGTAGCAGAGCACAGCTTCGGCGACCAAAACCGCGACGGAGTGTTCGGGATCTCGCCGAAAATCCGCTACGGACGGCCATTTGGCGCGGGGCCGGTCGCGTTCGAACGGGCGCACGACAGCGCATCGATCTACGGTGGGGGCGTCACATGAGGAGGCCTACAGCGATGGCGGCGACGAGCGAGGCGGACGCCAGCGTACGGGCGTGATCGAGCACGGCATTGCAGGGCACGGCAAGGCGTTCTAAGGGCACGGGCGGCTTCACCGTGGAGCCCTGAGCACAAGCATGTGCTCAGGTACCCAAGAGAGCGGCAGCAGCGACGGCGGCGAGCATGGCAGCGGCGGTGAGCTCTGGCGACGATGGCGGCAAGCAAAGGAGCAACAGAATCGGGAGGGGGGAGAGGGCTTTCGCGCTGGAGCTCACCGTGGAGGCACACATAGGCCCGGTGAGGGCTTAGTAGAAGCAGAACGGCAGCAAGCGTCGCGGAAGCGCCAGTGGCCGTGGACGAAGAAGAGCTCGATCCCGGAGCTGTGGTGGCGCAGAGCTCGAGCTCGGGGTCGGAGAGGAAGTAGAGGAGGCAGGCGAAGCTCGTGGCGCAGTCCTACGCGTCGGAGAGGTCGGTGGCTGTCGGTACTAAAACCGGCAGATCTCGGGTAGGGGGTCCTAACTGTGGATCTAGGAATTAATGAGTAACAGGGAACGTAGAGACAGCGATTTATCCAGGTTCGGGCCCTCTCGAAGAGGTAAAACCCTACGTCCTGCTAGATTGTATCGATGCGATTGTATGAAGGTTACAGAGTTGATCTACCTCGAGATCGGATGGACTAAGCCCTAGGTGGGTATAATGGTTTTGTGTCTCTACGGACTAAACCCTCTGGTTTATATAGACACCAGAGGGACCTAGGGTTACATACGGTCAGTTGCCATCAGGGGATAAACATGCCAGTTACGCTAATTATTTCTTGGAGGAGACGCCAAGTCTTCGGAGGTTTTCTTCTAGTGTACGGGGTTGCCCACTATCCGGCCTTCCTTTGATGACTAAAGGGCGGCCCACAAGTCCGGCCTACGAGAGATAGGCCGGCAACCCGAGCACCCGCTAGTCCGGGACACCCTTAGTAGCCCCCGAACTAGCCTCCAATGCCAGCTCCATGCTCCAAGGGTCTTCGACTTGGGTGGCGAGTTCCTCCCACTACCTGTGTTTGATTTGACAATAGTTCGGCCACCAATAGCTCGGTTGCCGAAGAATCCTCCGATTGGGGAGGCATCGTGGGGCCCTCCATACCGTTTTTCTTCACCTAGGATTAAATGATGACCCTCGATTCCTGCGCATCCAGGGAATGCGAGTGGCCCGATGGGTTTTTACAAAAATACCCCTCCTTGGGGGGAGACAATGCCCTTTTAATAGGCCAAGGGCGTGGAGGCTAACGCACCCCACCCCTTGCCATTCTTCCTCACATCCCTGCGAAGTTACAGCCCGCAAACAATGGCGAGCGTTCCAGGCTCTTCCTCGCGCCCTCACGGCCCCTGTCAAGGTGATTGGGCGAGCTGCTTCGTATCTCGCATGCGATTACATAGGCTCGAGACGCAGGGGTATCTCCCCGCTTCAGATCTCGCATCCACTCGCCCCGGATTAACTTCCGTAGACGGGGAGGCCCTCGCAGAGAACTTCCCTTCCCCTCACGGGGAGGAGAGAGTGTGCTTTGTGCCCTTCCTCTTGCGAGGCCTGGGTTTCCCCATTCATCATTTCTTGAGGGGTCTACTGGAGTTTTACGGGATCCAGCTCCACCACCTTACCCCAGGATCAATCCTCCATATCTCGGGCTTCATCGCTCTTTGCGAGATGTTCCTGGGCTGCAAGGCTCATTTCGAGTTGTGGAGTAAATTCTTCTGTCTTGTCCCCCGCACCCGAGGAGGGATAATTTACGAGGTTGGCGGGGCCGAAGTATGGCGCATCGCCGGAACCGGATACCCCGTAGGGACTCTGAAGAAAGATGCCGAGGAATGGACCTCATAATGGTTTTATATCGAAGATGTCCCCTTATTTGATCCAACTCGGAGGGGGTTACCGGAATTTCCATTGGTTTCCCTGAAGAAGCGGTTCAACTGGCGCCCGAAGAGTGCTTCCCAGGAGGAAAGCGCCGAAGTAACTCGGCTGGGTGAGCAAGTGAGATAGCTAGCCCACAACGGGCTAACCATCATCGACGTGATGGCAGTGGCCATTGCTCGGTGCGTCCAACCTCTTCAATAGAGAATACACCCGCTATGGTGCTACAACGGGGAAGATGGCGCAACCCGATACACAAGGATGGGACCTGCTGATCAGGCGGCGATGGCCGCCATACTGACCAATCTTTTCAAGGGAGAAGAGCAGAAGTTTGCTCGGCTAAGGCCCAAGGAAGGCTTTTCGATGTATGAACCCATCGAAATGGTGAGTCCAACCACGCTTTATAGTTTGGATGGCACCCCAAATTTTTCTTAATCAGATCTTTATCTTGTCCGAACAGAGTTGGAGGCGCTGGATCGAGACAGTGAGCTGCCCCGCTCCTCAACCGGAGAGTTATTCTCGTGATGACGACCCTGGGTTTCATGACGATCCCGAAACATCGCTCATATTTGAGGAGGGTGTCTTCTACCAGGAGAGCCTCGACGGCTCTAAGGTGGCCCTTTTGGTCGACCACCCCGGGGTGCTTCCATCCTCCGCTGTAAGTGACCAATGGGTTTCTTCTTGAAAGGGCCGCCGTACTGCCGCTGCTCCGAATACACTGACTCCTTGATGGAAATATGCCCTAGAGGCAATAATAAAGTTGTTATTATTTTATATTTCCTTGTTCATGATAAAGGTTTATTATTCATGCTAGAATTGTATTGACCGGAAACTTAAATACATGTGTGAATACATAAACAAATACCGTGTCCCTAGTGAGCCTCTACTAGACTAGCTCGTTGATCAAAGATGGTTAAGGTTTCCTAACTATAGACATGAGTTGTCATTTGATAATGGGATCACATCATTAGGAGAATGATGTGATGGACAAGACCCATCCGTGAGCTTAGCATATGATCGTTCTATTTATTGCTACTTCTTTCTTGAATGTCAAATACATGTTCCTCAAACCATGAGATCATGCAACTCCCGGATATCAGAGGAATACCTTGTGTGCTATCAAACGTCACAACGTAATTGGGTGATCGTAAATATGCTCTACAGGTATCTCCGAAGGTGTCCGTTGAGTTGGCATGGATCGAGACTGGGATTTGTCACTCCGTGTTTCGGAGAGGTATCTCTGGGCCCTCTCGGTAATGCACATCATAAGAAGCTTGCAAGCAAAATGACTAAGGAGTTAGTTATGGGATGATGTATTACGGAACGAGTAAAGAGACTTGCCGGTAACGAGATTGAACTAGGTATGGAGATACCGACGATCAAATCTCGGGCAAGTAACATACCGACGGACAAAGGGAATTACGTATGTTGTCATTGCGGTTCGACCAATAAGATCTTCGTGGAATATGTAGGAACCAATATGGACATCCAGGTTCCGCTATTGATTATTGCCCGGAGAGGCGTCTCAGTCATGTCTACATCATTCCCGAACCCGTAGGGTCCGCACGCTTAACGTTCGTTGACGATATAGTGTTATATGAGTTATGTGAATTGGTAACCGAATGTTGTTCGGAGTCCCGGATGAGATCCCGGACATCATGAGGAGTCTCGGAATGGTCGAGAGGTAAAGATTTATATATGGGAAGTCATATTTTGGGTACCGGAAAAAGGTGCAGTTTTTTCGGTATTGTACCGGGAAGCGTCCAGAAGGTTCCGGAGGATTCCGGAGGGGTCTGGAAGTCCACAAGTGGGTCCACCACATCCCAAGGGCTGGCATGGGCTAAGGGGAGGCGCCCTGGCCTTATTGGACCAGGCGCACCAAGTCCTCAAAAGCCCACGCAGCTAGGGAAGGAAAAAAGTAGAGTCCTAGTAGGAATAGGATTGGACTTTGGAGTCCAAGTCCACGTGTGTACTATTCACGTGGTACTGTTCACGTGGCACTATTCCTTCTACTCCAAGCCCCTACACATATATAAATAGAGGAGAGGGGGCGCCCCAAACAAGCCACAACATTGTCTTAGCCGTGTGCGGCGCCCCCCTCCACAGTTCCGTCCCTCGGTCATATTTTCACAGTGCTTGGGCGAAGCCCTGCGGAGATAGCATCACCATCACCGTCACCACGCCGTCGTGCTGTCGGAACTCATCCACTACCTCACCGTCTTGCTGGATCAATAAGTCAAGGACGTCACCGAGCTGAACGTGTGCTGAACGCGGAGGTGCCGTACGTTCGGTGCTCGGTCGGTTGGATCGTGAAGTTGTTCGACGACATCAACCGCGTTGTTCTAACGCTTTCGCTTACGGTCTACGAGGGTACGTAGACACACTCCCCCTCTCGTAGCTATGCATCTCCATGGATAGATCTTGCGTGTGCGTAGAAAATTTTTGTTTTCCATGCAACGTTCCCCAACAGTGGCATCATGAGCCAGGTCTATGCGTAGATGATATGCACGAGTAGAACACAAAGAGTTGTGGGCGGTGATCGTCATACTGCTTACCACCAACGTCTTATTTTGATTCGGCGGTATTGTAAGATGAAGCGGCCCGGACCAACCTTACATGTCCACGTACATGAGACCGGTTCCACCGACAGACATGCAACTTGTTTTGCATAAAGGTGGCCGGCGGGTGTCTGTTTCTCATACTTTAGTTGAATCAAATTTGACTGCGGCCGGTCCTTGTTGAAGGTTAAAACAGCAAACTTGATAAATCACCGTTGTGGTTTTGTGCCGTAGGTAAGAACGGTTCTTGCTAGAAGCCCGTAGCAGCCACGTAAAACTTGCAACAACAAAGTAGAGGACATCTAACTTGTTTTTGCAGGGTATGCTGTGATGTGATATGGTCAAGACATGATGTGATATACGTTATTATATGAGATGATCATGTTTTGTAATTTATCGGCAACCGGCAGGAGTCTCTTTATTGTATGAAATGCAAGCGCCATGTAATTGCTTTACTTTATCGCCATGCGTTAGCAATAGTTGCAGAAGCAATAGTTGGCGAGACGACCACGACGCAACGATGGAGATCAAGGTGTCGAGCCGGTGACGATGGAGATCATGACGATGCTTTGGAGACGGAGATCAAAAGCACAAGATGATGGCCATATCATGTCACATATTTTGACTGCATGTGATGTTTATCCTTTATGCATCTTATTTTGCTTAGAACGTGTGGCACCCCGATAGAGGGCCGACGCACGCCAGTCCCAGGATAAGACCTGGCGCACGCCTGAGACATGATACAGCAATTCCAGGCACAAAAATGGCTTTATTATAGGAAATGGAGTTTTACAATACTGTTGCTTACAACAATATTACATGACTCCGAGGCTAACTAAATGGCAGCGGAGTTCTAGGTTCAGCGGCAACGACGTCTCTGGCTGGGCTCCACAATGCACAGGACTGGCTGGGTTACGATCTAGCACGACGGATCTTCTCCTGCAACTGGCCACGTGCAAGGCCAGGTGAGTACTTTGAATGTACTCGCAAGACAACCAAATACATAGCATCCAAACAAGCAGATAACAGACCAAGCCCTATGCTTATATAAGAATTTAAACTAAACATGGCATAGAATTAATTGGAAACATGGATCAAGCATGGCATAACATGAATCAACTACATATCATGGCATGGCATGGCAATTAACAGATTAAGTGCTTAAGTCGCTTACTGTTACCAAGTACCAACTTACTTTCTCTTCTGGATTGTCGCACAACCCTCGGAATACTCTTAACCCATCGAGTACTTCCGGACATAAGACAAGTTCTTCCATCATCATTATCATTACCACGGTTGATCATCCTAGAGAGGCCTAAACGGACTGTCCAATACCGTGGACGCGGCTATTCGAATAGGTTTTTACACTCTGCAGAGGTTGCACACTTTACCCACACCATGGAGTACCTGGCCTCGTGATCCCATTCGGGTGGACCTGTGGTGCTCCAACGAAACCTGCCTGACCCCTGACTCCTGTATCGTACCACCGACAATCATACCCTCCCAGGGTCATGTCCTGGGTGGCCCCTGTGTCACCTCGTGACACCTGCCACCGTCGTGGCCAAACTAAACTGTCCCAAATGGGGACTCCCAGGCTAAACAAACAACTGGGCTCACAGGGTTATCGCCGCCTACCTGATCAGGGTAGCACGCGCGCATAACCCTCCCTAGTTTGGTGGTACCGATAAAAGAGCACAAAGCCAGACCAAGTCAAGGCCGTCCCATACTGGCAAATGTGGCTGCACGGAAAAGTCCAGGTAGGTGGCTCTTGATCAACCAACTAAGTTTAGTTCACAAGTTCAATTTAATCTTTCCATCATCTCATTATAACATCAACATTTATGAGCAAGAACAGTTACTTAGCAACAGCATAGCAAAATCATGACAATCATAGCATGAGATCAAATCATAGCACTAACATGATAACGGTATTGCAAATATTGTCAATAGCATGAGAAAATATGATATGACAGCAATTCATGATATCACATGGTAAATAACACTAGTAGCTAGCACAGATAAAATAACAGGGCTACGGCAGTGCAGACTAACAGATGATCTGAAATATAATGCAACACACACACACAGGGTGCAAGCAAACTCATCACGCCAGTCTGGAGCTCATGATAAGAGGTTGGCTTGCCTTGGGGTAGAGGAATACACCGGGAGGAAGTGCGATGAAACTCCGGAAAGATTTGCCGGGAACGTTTCCCTCTTGGAGGGGCTGATTAAGGGGAAGGGCAAAATGGTCATTTTCACAGTGTGGAAGCATTATGAAAAATATGCCATCAGAAAGGGCTCGACGAACTGAAGACGTGGGCGTTGGTTTTACCTCAATCGGAGTTACGGTCGCGAAGAAACGACCGTTCGTTCGTTAAGCGGTAAAACAAACAGAAACTGTTCGTTTTAGGCTTTAACGAGTGAACGTCCACTATATAGTGGTTTCGGCCGGCGGCTGAGAAAATGAAGGCGTACTTTGAGCTTTACGCTTTCACTTAAGCGAAAGCGCCTCTACTGGAGTGCGCTTCCACTTAATCTGACAGCGGGCCCGGCCAGGTCAACATTGTGGGAATGACGAGCGGGCCCCACCTCATCCCTTTCTCTCTCTCTTCTCTTCTCCTCTGGTCGCCTCCATCCCCCCGACAGAAGCAGAGCAGCACCGCGGCGGCCCGACCAGCGCTCGCCGCCGGCGACTGGCAGCGTGGGAGGGTCCGCCGCTGGCTCATCGGAATCGGCGCCTCGCACCGCGGCTGAGGGTAGCCGCAGGAGAGCTCGGGAGAGCTCAGAGGGAGATGGCCATGGCCGGTAGCAGAGACGGCCATGGCGGCGCTTGGGGAGGGGCGGGCTGCTCCGGCAGAAATCGGAGGGGGTGGTGGCTTTGGCAGGCACCAGAGGAGGGCTCGAAGCAGCAGAGAGGGAGGGGGAGGGCCTGGGCGCGGGGATGGCTCGACAGGAGCGGACGGCGGCGACGGCGTCGATGGAATCGCGCTGGTGGAGCTCCTCCAGCAAGATGGGAGCAGCGGCGGCTTGCGGTGGCTCAGGGGAGTCCGGGGACATGAATGGGGAGGAGGGGGAGAGCCAGGGCGCGGGGACGGGCGGAGAAGAACGGCGGCAGAGCCGCTGCCATGGCGAAGGGGAGGAGCTCTACGAGCTCGAAGAAGAGGGGGTTGGGGCTTCTGGTGAGGAGAGGAGGCTCGTAGTCGCGTTTAAATAGCCGCGGGAGGAGGTCTCGCGACGGCGGACGGAGCTTCCAGACGTGATATCGTGGCGGTGCTCGAGCGGAGCATCGACGTCGCAGAGGCAGCCACCGGCTAGGAGACGAGGGGGAAAGCTCCAGACGGTCCACGCGTGCGGCGGCGAGCTCGCCAGCGCACCCGGACAAGCCGGAACCCACTTGAGAAGGCCTCCCGAAGCCTCCAACGCACAGAGCACCGATTTGGCACGCTCTGCCCCGTGGTCACCGCGTGTCCATGGCAGTGCCACGCCGCACTCGATGCCAATAATTGTCTGGGACGATCTACACACTTTGCTGAGTTTACTTGGACCCTAAAACAAGAATAGGGAGCCCTGGTGTGACTGCACCTTGATCAAACAGTTGCTGGCAGCAAGGTGTTTGACATGTGCCATGTCTACCACAGTGCTCTTCTTGGCCTCATCTCTGGCTGAGAGTGACCACTCGCTAGGGTGATTATCTTGGCAAGAATCCAGCACAATTGGACAACTCTAGATGGTACTCCCTTCACAAAGCACCAATCTGACCAGAAATGCAAATGAGGAAGTAGGGGTCAAATGGCTAGATGGAATTAGCTGGTTTTTGGTGGAGAGTGATGATTTGTTCATAAGAGATATCTGGGAAAGTTTCAGCTCAAATTGATCATCCATGGGGGTACTTCCTTCACAGAGATGCAATCTGAATAGAAACTTAGATAATTTACTGAAGAAGATTGGCTAGATGAAATGGGCTGGTTTTTGGTATCCAGGGGTGATTTATCAATGTTAACCACCCTGAAAAATTTCAGCCCAAAAAGATCAAGGGAACAAGCACTTCCTTTGCAAACTGGAAATCTTGACAGAATTTGCAAATGGATGTTGTGCTCAAAGTTTAATTGGTGGAACTGGATATTTTGATGGAAATGGTGAATATATGGATAGGATAAGCTCCACAAATTATTTGGGATTTTTCCTAGCTACCAAAATGGTAGTTCCTTTGAAAAGGCCCCAAATTGAAATATTGGCTTTAAATAGGAAAATGCAATTTCCCTGATTTAATTATGGCCAATATTTTTGTGAGAGCTCAATATGATCACAAAGAATATCTCCACAAGTTTTCATTAACTTTGGAGACGGATAGATATTTTTCTGGATTTAATTCCTCAGAAAGGCAGAAAGAGGAATTAATTCTAGATGAGAAATATTGCATATGACTTAGCAATATTTTTGCACATCTAGGGTTTATGAGTGAAGGACGATCTCTGGAAATTTTGGGAGGATCAACAGAGCAAGGAAAATGATAGCTCCTTTGTAAACAGAAAGACAGGATTTCGAGTTCCGAAATTTTGGAACTAGGGTTTGAATGAGATTCGGGGTTTACTGATGAAAGCTTGGCTGGCACAACAGTATGGGAAAGGTACGGAGAGGCTGAGGATTGTCTGGATTCGCCTGGTCACTCACCAGATTCCAGAGGAAAAATTCGGGAGAGGAAATCTAGGAAGGATTAACAGCACAAAAATCGATAACTCGATTTTTGGGGTGTTACAAACCTTCCACCCTTAAGAGAATCTCGTCCTCAAGATTCCTAGGGTTAGCTCAAATACTACGCCTCCTGGAAAAAACCTCTGGGTTAGGTCTTAACCCTGCGGTTGCAAACAACCGAGTTAAGAGTACCGAAAATTGGTACACCCAGATCGAGATACGGATATCGCGGGATCTACTCCACGGGTAGGGGTCGCTGGGTTTCTCGTGGCCCTGACATTTTTAGAAAAAGCAAAAATTTCCTTTTTCCAAAAATGCTAGGGGCACCGTAATTGAGCTGTGGCCTCTCTCGCTGACAGGTGGGCCCAGGGCCCACTGGCAGCCTCCTTCTCCTTTCTCCGGCCACCGGCTCTCTCTTGCTCCCGCGCTGTTCCGCGTGCGACCGGGCACAGCTCACGCCTAGCCCCTAGGGCATAAAGCACCCTATGACGACAGTGCGCGGCGTGCACGAGGCCGACACAGAGAGCACTCATGTCGCGGGCCAGCGCCGGTCGGCCCTGCTCGCGGATTCGCCTCCTGGACGCCGGTGATCGAGCGATGCGCGGTTCTCCTGGACCTCGCTCACCGTACACCGGACTTGGGTTATAAAAGACGACGGCAACGCAGCTCTGTCCAACACCCACCATGCTTCTCTTCCATCTCTTCAGTTTGGACGAGCTCGAGCCGAGGTCCTTCGGCTATGCGGTGATCCTGGTGGGGCTACGGTGGCTCCTCACTGGGCTGCTGGCTATGCTGATCGGTTCATCGCTCTTGCTGCTGCAGCTCATCCTGCTAGAGCGGGCTCGCGATGACGAGGGTCTTGACGTGGCGGGTCGAGACGAGGGCGATGCTGGCAGAGTGGCTGGCGAACATCCACGCTGGTTCCTTCGCCGTCTCAGGCAGGTGGAACAAGCGCGTGGGTTGCAGTAGGACGAGGTGGCGGCCTGTCCAGCATCACTCAAGACGGGGACAAAGGCGCCGTTGGGTCTGGGGCTAGTGCAGTGTGGTCAGCGGAGCTCTACCAAGGCAGGGATCACGCTGTTGGTAGCTCCTAGTCAAACAACATCCACACTGAGTGGGTGTTGGGGGAAAATCGGGGTTTAGATCTTGGACTGGAGGGGTTGGAACGGTTTATGCTGCAATAAAATTTCTCAGAATTTCTCCGAGGTTGCAGCTGAGCTCTGGGAAAAAGATTTTGGGACCGGGGAATTATTGGGGAGAACTGGCTCTCCAGAATGCTGGGTTCAGAAAACTGGCAAGCGGAGTAAGAGCAGATGGGTATGGGTATGCGACTTTGCATACCACCCGAGTACTGCTGCGACTGTACTCAGGAGGATTAACTTGGCATGCATACCTTGCTCACACAATACACATGCAAGCTACTCAAACCAAATGCAGGCAAATGCATATAGAAGCAACATACATGCAAAGGAAAAGAACACATCCAACAGATTACACTAGGGTGTTTTAATGCTAGTGGGTGTATGTACTCCTGGTATACATACACCTACACCAGCTCGTGTTTTATTTGGGACTCCGGGCGAGTCTATTGTTGTTAGGTGTAAGTGCTCTACTGACTAAAATCTTGTTAATAATCCACTGCTGGTACTGCTAAACATTTCTTCTTAGCAGAGGGACAGATGAACCAAACACACAGAGCAAGCAGACATACATAACATTTCAACAGCACACAAGCAGTACAAGCATACAACAACACGCAACCTCACTAGGCAGCGAACAACAACTCACTCCGAACTACAGGGTTCTACTCTTGCTGGGGCTCTCCTGGGGAACGGAGGCTGAGCCAACTTCCGTCTTCATCGTCAGACACCTCTATAGGTTGCGGCTCAACTGCTGGAGCTGCGGCTGGAACTTGACGGAGCACATCCCGACGACGAAGACGCCGAATAGCTCCTCGAATAGAATTTGGGTGAACGTTGCCAGAGTTCCACGGGTTCATGAGCTGCGAGGATGGCACTAGCTGCGAAGGTGGCACTGGGTTTGGCAACCTGGAACTGGTGGCTTGGGATGCAGCTTGACGGGCCTCACGGTATGCTTCCGTAACAACCCGAGTGGTGTTTTGGTCAATGGCTTTAAACTCTCCGAGGATGCCGGAGATCAGCAGTCCCTGGGCAGCAATGAACTGAACTTGGCGAGCCATTGCCGAGTCGGTATCTTCGACTGTGCTGAAGAACTCACAGCCTTCATCGGACGCGGAGGGAAAGTAGCGGAACTCCCGCATCTCCGCTACTTGCGAGAACTGGAAACGAAGATGGGCGATGGCTTCCGCAGCAGCTGTTTGGATAGCCAACGCGGGGGTGGGCATGGGTATGCCCTGAAAAGTCAAGGGCTTCCCATCCTCTGCTGGTCCTGGGCAGATATGCGCATTCGCATAGAATCGGCAAAGATGGGTGACGGGTTCCGATTGGAACACCAGATACATCGGGCTAGTATTACAGCCAAGGGCTTGGGTGAGCATACTCGAAAGGATGGGCGGAAAGCCGGGATAACCATTAGCCAAAGTTCGGATATGGAAAGTGGGTGCTCTGGAGGAACTAGCCATGGCTGCTGGTTGGAGGATACTGGCCTGGGTTCGCTTGCCAGGATCTGGCTTACTGAATGGAGATGGCTGCGACTCGCAGGTAGGAGGGGTTTTAAGTAGGCAGCCAGGCTGGGACATACCAGCATGGCGTGGATCCTTCTCGTGCCGGGTAAAGGATACGCTGGCACGGCCGACCACTGGGTAGGGTCGCGGTCCAATCCAGGGATGGCTGGGTCGGCGGACAGCTGGGTAGGGACACGTCAATTCCGACTGCGCCGTCTATTGATCAACAGTGGCCGTGTCGGATGCCAGGGATGGGTCAACTCTATTGGGCTCACTACCGGTTGAAAATAGGGGTGGTCCGATGCTAGGGTAACCTACAGCCAGCCTGGCTCTGATACCACGTCTTGTGGCACCCCGATAGAGGGCCGACGCACGCCAGTCCCAGGATAAGACCTGGCGCACGCCTGAGACATGATACAGCAATTCCAGGCACAAAAATGGCTTTATTATAGGAAATGGAGTTTTACAATACTGTTGCTTACAACAATATTACATGACTCCGAGACTAACTAAATGGCAGCGGAGGTCTTGGTTCAGCGGCAACGACGTCTCTGGCTGGGCTCCACAACGCACAGGACTGACTGGGTTACAATCTAGCACGACGGATCTTCTCCTGCAACTGGCCACGTGCAAGGACAGGTGAGTACTTTGAATGTACTCGCAAGACAACCAAATACATAGCATCCAAACAAGCAGATAACAGAGCAAGCCCTATGCTTATATAAGAATTTAATCTAAACATGGCATATAATTAATTGGAAACATGGATCAAGCATGGCATAACATGAATAAACTACATATCATGGCATGGCATGGCAATTAACAGATTAAGTGCTTAAGTCGCTTACTGTTACCAAGTACCAACTTACTCTCTCTTCTGGATTGTCGCACAACCCTCGGAATACTCTTAACCCATCGAGTACTTCCGGACATAAGACAAGTTCTTCCATCATCATTATCATTACCACGGTTGATCATCCTAGAGAGGCCTAAACGGACTGTCCAATACCGTGGACGCGGCTATTCGAATAGGTTTTTACACTCTGCAGAGGTTGCGCACTTTACCCACACCATGGAGTACCTGGCCTCGTGATCCCATTCGGGTGGACCTGTGGTGCTCCAACGAAACCTACCTGACCCGTGACTCCTCTATCGTACCACCGACAATCATACCCTCCCAGGGTCATGTCCTGGGTGGCCCCTGTGTCACCTCGTGACACCTGCCATCGTCGTGGCCAAACTAAACTGTCCCAAACGAGGACTCTCGGGCTAAACAAACAACTGGGCTCACAGGGTTATCGCCGCCTACCTGATCAGGGTAGCACGCGCGCATAACCCTCCCTAGTTTGGTGGTACCGATAAAAGAGCACAAAGCCCGACCAAGTCAAGGCCGTCCCATACCGGCAAATGTGGCTGCACGGAAAAGTCCAGGTAGGTGGCTCTTGATCAACCAACTAAGTTTAGTTCACAAGTTCAATTTAATCTTTCCATCATCTCATTATAACATCAACATTTGTGAGCAAGAACAATTACTTCGGAACAGCATAGCAAAATCATGACAATCATAGCATGAGATCAAATCATAGCACTAACATGATAACGGTATTGCAAATATTGTCAATAGCATGAGAAAATATGATATGATAGCAATTCATGATATCACATGGTAAATAACACTAGTAGCTAGCACAGATAAAATAACAGGGCTACGACAGTGCAGACTAACAGATGATCTGAAATATAATGCAACACACACACACAGGGTGCAAGCAAAGTCATCACGCAAGTCCGGAGCTCATGATAAGAGGTTGGCTTGCCTTGGGGTAGAGGAATACACCGGGAGGAAGTGCGATGAAACTCCGGAAAGATTTGCCGGGAACGTTTCCCTCTCGGAGGGGCTGATTAAGGGCAAGGGAAAAATGGTCATTTTCACAGTGTGGAAACATTATGAAAATGATGCCATCGGAAAGGGCTCGACGAACTGAAGACGTGGGCATTGGTTTTACCACAATCGGAGTTACGGTCGCGAAGAAATGGCCGTTCGTTCGTTAAGCGGTAAAACAAACAGAAATTGTTCGTTTTAGGCTTTAACGAGTGAACGTCCACTATATAGTGGTTTTGGCCGGCGGCTGAGAAAATGAAGGCGTACTTTGAGCTTTACGCTTTCACTTAAGCGAAAGCGCCTCTACTGTAGTGCGCCTCCACTTAATCTGACAGCGGGCCCAACCAGGTCAACATTGTGGGAATGACGAGCAGGCCCCACCTCATCCCTTTCTCTCTTCCTTCTCTTCTCCTCTGGTCGCCTCCTTCCCCCCGACAGAAGCAGAGCAGCACCACGGCTGCCCGAGCAGCGCTCGCCGCCGGCAACTGGCAGCGCCGGAGGGTCCGCCGCTGGCTCACCAGAATCGGCGCCTCGCACCGCGGCCGAGGGTAGCCGCAGGAGAGCTCGGGATAGCTCGGAGGGAGATGGCCACGGCCGGTAGCAGAGACAGCCATGGCGGCGCTTGGGGAGGGGCGGGCTGCTCCGGCAGAAATCGAAGGGGGCGGCGGCTTTGGCAGGCACCAGAGGAGGGCTCGAAGCAGCAGAGAGGGAGGGGGAGGGCCTGGGCGCGGGGACGGGTCAACAGGGGCGGACGGCGACGACGGCGTCGATGGAATCGCGCTGGTGGGGCTCCTCCAGCAAAAATGGGAGCGGCGGCGGCTTGCGGTGTCTCAGGGGAGTCCGGGGACAGGAATGGGGAGGAGGGGGAGAGCCAGGGCGCGGGGACGGGCCGAGAAGAGCGGCGGCAGAGCCGCTGCCATGGCGAAGGGGAGGAGCTCTGCGAGCTCGAAGAAGAGGGGGTTGGGGCTTCTGGTGAGGAGAGGAGGCTCGGAGTCGCGTTTAAATAGCCGCGGGAGGAGGTCTCGCGACGGCGGACGGAGCTTCCAGAGGCGATGTCGTGGCGGCGCTCGAGCTAAGCATCGACGTCGGCACAGGCAGCCACCGGCTAGGAGACGAGGGGGAAGGCTCCAGACGGTCCACGCGTGCGGCGGGGAGCTCGCCGGCGCGCCCGGACAAGCCGGAACACACTGAAGACGGCCTCCCGAAGCCTCCAACGCACAGAGCACCGATTTGGCATGCTCTGCCCCGTGGTCACCGCGTGTACACGGCAGTGCAACGCCGCACTCGATGCCAATACTTGTCTGGGATGATCTACACACTTCGCTGAGTTTACTTGGACCCTCAAACAAGAATAGGGAGCCCTGGTGTGACTGCACCTTGATCAAACAGTTGCTGGTAGCAAGTTGTTTGACATGTGCCATGTCCACCACAGTGCTCTTCTTGGCCTGATCTCTGGCTGAGAGTGACCACTCGCTAGGGTGATTATCTTGGCAAGAATCCAGCACAATTGGACAACTCTAGATGGTACTCCCTTCACAAAGCACCAATCTGACCAGAAATGCAAATGAGGAAGTAGGGGTCACATGGCTAGATGGAATTAGCTGGTTTTTGGTGGAGAGTGATGATTTGGTCATAAGAGATATCTGGGAAAGTTTCAGCTCAAATTGATCATCCATGGGGGTACTTCCTTCACAGAGATGCAATCTGAACAGAAACTTAGATAATTTACTGAAGAAGATTGGCTAAATGAAATGGGCTGGTTTTTGGTGTCCAGGGGTGATTTATCAATGTTAACCACCCTGAAAAATTTCAGCCCAAAAAGATCAAGGGAACAAGCACTTCCTTTGCAAACTGGAAATCTGGACAGAATTTGCAAATGGATGTTGTGCTCAAAGTTTAATTGGTGGAACTGGATATTTTGATGGAAATGGTGAATATATGGATAGGATAAGCTCCACAAATTATTTGGGATTTTTCCTAGCTACCAAAATGGTAGTTCCTTTGGGAAGGCCCCAAATTGAAATATTGGCTTTAAATAGGAAAATGCAATTTCCCTGATTTAATTATGGCCAATATTTTTGTGAGAGCTCAATATGATCACAAAGAATATCTCCACAAGTTTTCATGAACTTTGGAGATGGATAGATATTTTTCTGGATTTAATTCCTCAGAAAGGCAGAAAGAGGAATTAATTCTAGATGAGAAATATTGCATATGACTTAGCAATATTTTTGCACATCTAGGGTTTATGAGTGAAGGATGATCTCTGGAAATTTTGGGAGGATCAACAAAGCAAGGAAAATGATAGCTCCTTTGTAAACACAAAGACAGGATTTCCTATTCCGAAATTTTGGAACTAGGGTTTGAATGAGATTCGGGGTTTACTGATGAAAGCATGGCTGGCACAACAGTATGGGAAAGGTACGGAGAGGCTGAGGATTGTCTGGATTCACCTAGTCACTCACCAGATTCCAGAGGAAAAATTCGGGAGAGGAAATCTAGGAAGGATTAATAGCACAAAAATCGATAACTCAATTTTTGGGGTGTTACAGAACGACGGTAGCATTATAAGATGATCCCTTCACTAAATTTCAAGATAAAAGAGTTCTCCCCGAGTATGCACCATTGCTAAAGTTCGTCGTTTCGAAGCACCTCGTGATGATCGGGTGTGATAGATTCTACGTTCACATACAACGGGTGTAAGCCAGTTTTACACAAGCAGAATAATTGGGTTAAACTTGACGAGCCTAGCATGTACAGACATGGTCTCGGAACACTGGAGACCGAAAGGTCGAACATGAGTCATATAGTAGATATGATCAACATGGAGATGTTCACCATTGATGACTATCCCATCTCACGTGATGATCGGACATGGGCTAGTTGATTTGGATCATGTATCACTTAGTTAACTTGAGGGATGTTAATTTAAGTGGGAGTTCATTAGTAATTTGATTAATTGAACTTAATTTATCATGAACTTAGTCCTGATAGTCTTTGCAAATTATGTTGTAGATCAATAGCTCGCGTTGTAGCTCCCCTGTTTTTGATACGTTCCTAGAGAAAGCTTAGTTGAAAGATGATGGTAGCAATTACACGGACTGGGTCCGTAACTTGAGGATTATCCTCATTGCAACACAGAAGGATTATGTCCTTGATGCACCGCTAGGTGATGGACCTGCTGCAGGAGCTGCTGCAGACGTTGTGAACGCCTGGCAGGCTCGATCTAATGACTACTCCATAGTTCAGTGTGCCATGCTCTACGGCTTAGAACCGGGACTGCAAAAGCGTTTTGAACGCCACAGAGCATATGAGATGTTCCAAGAGCTGAAATTGATATTTCAAGCTAATTCCCAGGTTGAGAGATATGAAGTCTCCAACAAGTTCTTCAGCTGTAAGATGGAGGAGAACAGTTCTGTCAGTGAACACATACTCAGAATGTCTGGATACCACAACCACTTGACTCAGCTGGGAATTGATCTTCCAGTTGAGAGTGTTATTGACAGAGTTCTTCAGTCACTGCCACCAAGCTATAAAGGATTCGTGATGAACTATAATATGCAAGGGATGGAGAAGACAATTCCCGAGCTCTTCGCGATGCTGAAATCGGCGGAGGTAGAAATCAAGAAGGAGCATCAAGTGTTGATGGTTAACAAGACCACTAGTTTCAAGAAAAAGGGCAAGGGAAAGAAGGGGAACTTCAAGAAGAACGGCAAGCAAGTTGCCGCTCCCACGAAGAAACCCAAAGCTGCAGGCCTGAAACAGAGTGCTTCTACTGCAAAGGGACTGGTCACTGGAAGCGGAACTGCCCCAAGTATTTGGCGGATAAGAAGGATGGCAAAGTGAGCAAAGGTATATTTGATATACATGTTATTGATGTGTTCCTCACTAATGCTCGCAGTAGCACCTGGGTATTTGATACTGGTTCGGTTGCTCATATTTGTAACTCGAAACAGGAGCTACGGAATAAGCGAAGATTGGCTAAGGACGAGGTGACAATGCGCGTCGGGAATGGTTCCAAGGTTGATGTGATCACCGTCGGCACGCTACCTCTACATCTACCTTCGGGATTAGTTTTAGACCTCAATAATTGTTATTTGGTGCCAGCATTGAGCATGAACATTATATCTGGATCTTGTTTATTGCGAGACGGTTATTCATTTAAGTTAGAGAATAATGGTTGTTCTATTTATATGAGTAACATCTTTTATGGTCACGCACCTTTTTTGAATGGTCTATTCTTGTTGAATCTCGATCGTAGTGATACACATATTCATAATATTGATGCCAAAAGATGGAAAGTTGATAATGATAGTGCAACATACTTGTGGCACTGCCGTTTAGGTCATATTGGTGTAAAGCGCATGAAGAAACTCCATGCGGATGGACTTTTGGAATCTCTTGATTATGAATCATTTGATACTTGCGAACCATGCCTCATGGGCAAGATGACTAAAACTCCGTTCTCTGGAACAATGGAGCGAGCTACTGATTTGTTGGACATAATACATACCGGTGTATGCGGTCCGATGAATGTTGAAGCACGCGGCGGGTATCGTTATTTTCTAACCTTCATAGATGATTTGAGTAGATATGGGTATATCTACTTGATGAAACACAAGTCTGAAACATTTGAAAAGTTCAAAGAATTTCAGAGTGAAGTAGAGAATCATCGTAACAAGAAAATAAAGTTTCTACGATCCGATCGCGGAGGCGAATATTTGAGTTACGAATTTGGCCTTCATTTAAGAAAATGTGGAATTGTTTCACAACTCATGCCACCTGGAACACCACAGCGTAATGGTGTGTCTGAACGTCGTAACCGTACTTTATTGGATATGGTGCGTTCTATGATGTCTCTTACCGATTTGCCACTATTGTTTTTGGGTTATGCATTAGAGACAGCAGCATTCACGTTAAATAGGGCACCGTCTAAATCCGTTGAGACGACACCGTATGAACTGTGGTTTGTCAAGAAACCTATGCTGTCGTTTTTTAAAGTTTGGAGATGCGATGCTTATGTGAAAAAGCTTCAACCTGATAAGCTCAAACCCAAAGCGGAGAAGTGCGTCTTCATAGGATACCGTAAAGAAACAATTGGGTACACCTTCTACCACAGATCCGAAGGCAAGGTCTTTGTTGCCAAGAATGGGTCCTTTCTAGAGAAGGAGTTTCTCTCGAAAGAAGTGAGTGGGAGGAAAGTAGAACTTGATCAGGTAATTGTACCTTCTCTCGAATTGGAAAGTAGCTCATCAGAGAAAACCGTCCCCGTGATGCCTACACCAATAAGAGAGGAAGATAATGGTGAAGATCATGAAACTTCAGATCAAGTTACTACTGAACCTCGTAGGTCGACCAGAGTACGTTCTGCACCAGAGTGGTACGGTAATCCTGTTCTGGAAGTTATGTTGTTAGACAACGGCGAACCTACGAACTATGAAGAAGCTATGATGAGCCCAGATTCCGACAAATGGCTTGAGGCCATGAAATCTGAGATAGGATCCATGTATGAGAACAAAGTATGGACTTTGGTGGACTTGCCCGATGATCGGTAAGCCATTGAGAATAAATGGATTTTTAAGAGGAAGACAAACGCTGATGGTAATATCACTGTCTACAAAGCTCGACTTGTCGCGAAAGGTTTTCGACAAGTTCAAGGGGTTGACTACGATGAGACTTTCTCACCCGTAGCGATGCTTAAGTCTGTCCGAATCATGTTAGCAATTGCCGCATTTTATGATCTGGCAAATGGATGTCAAAACTGCATTCCTTAATGGTTTTCTCAAAGAAGAGTTGTATATGCTGCAACCAGATGGTTTTGTCGATCCTAAGGGTGCTAACAAAGTGTGCAAGCTCCAGCGATCCATCTATGGACTGGTGCAAGCATCTCAGAGTTGGAATATACGCTTTGATGGGGTGATCAAAGCATATGGTTTTGTACAGACTTACGGTGAACCCTGTATTTACAAGAAAGTGAGTGGGAGCTCTGTAGCATTTCTAATATTATATGTGGATGACATATTGTTGATTGGAAATGATATAGAATTTCTGGATGGCATAAAAGGATACTTGAATGAAAGACCTCGGTGAAGCTGCTTATATATTGGGCATCAAGATTTATAGAGATAGATCAAGACGCTTGATAAGACTTTCAATGAGTACATACCTTGACAAGATTTTCAAGTAGTTCAAAATGGATCAGTCAAAGAAGGAGTTCTTGCCTGTATTGTAAGGTGTAAAGTTGAGTAAGACTCAAAGCTCGACCACGGCAGAAGATAGAGAGAGAATGAAAGTCATTCCCTATGCCTCAGCCATAGGTTCTATAATGTATGCCATGCTGTGTACCACACCTAATGTGTGCCTTGCCACGTGTCTGGCAAAGGGGGTACAAGAGTGATCCAGGAGTGGATCACTGGACAGCGGTCAAAATTATCCTTAGTAACTAAAGGACTAAGGAAATGTTTCTCGATTATGGAGGTGATAAAGAGTTCGTCGTAAAGGGTTACGTCAATGCAAGCTTTGACACCAATCTGGATATCTCTGAGTAGCAAACCGGATACGTATAATGGAGCAGTCATTTGGAATAGCTCCAAGTAAAGCGTGATAGCAGCATCTACAGTATGACATCAGGATTTGCAAAGTACACATGGGTTTGAATATTGCAGACCCATTGACTAAAATTCTCTCTCACGAGCAAAACATGATCACACCTTAGAACTCTTTGAGTGTTAATCACATGGTGATGTGAACTAGATTATTGACTCTAGTGAACTCTTGGGTGTTAATCACATGGCGATGTGAACTAGATTATTGACTCTAGTGCAAGTGGGAGACTGATGGAAATATGCCCTAGAGACAATAATAAAGTTGTTATTATTTTATATTTCCTTGTTCATGATAAAGGTTTATTATTCATGCTAGAATTGTATTGACCGGAAACTTAAATACATGTGTGAATACATAAACAAATACCGTGTCCCTAGTGAGCCTCTACTAGACTAGCTCGTTGATCAAAGATGGTTAAGGTTTCCTAACCATAGACATGAGTTGTCATTTGATAACGGGATCACATCATTAGGAGAATGATGTGATGGACAAGACCCATCCGTTAGCTTAGCATATGATCGTTCTGTTTATTGCTACTACTTTCTTGAATGTCAAATACATGTTCCTCAGACCATGAGATCATGCAACTCCCGGATATCGGATGAATACCTTGTGTGCTATCAAACGTCACAACATAACTGGGTGATCATAAAGATGCTCTACAGGTATCTCCGAAGGTGTTCGTTGAGTTGGCATGGATCGAGACTGGGATTTGTCACTCCGTGTTTCGGAGAGGTATCTCTGGGCCCTCTCGGTAATGCACATCATAAGAAGCTTGCAAGCAAAATGACTAAGGAGTTAGTTACGGGATGATGTATTACGGAACGAGTAAAGAGACTTGCCGGTAACGAGATTGAACTAGGTATGGAGATACCGACGATCGAATCTCGGGCAAGTAACATACCGACGGACAAAGGGAATTACGTATGTTGTCATTGCGGTTCGACCGATAAGGTCTTCGTGGAATATGTAGGAACCAATATGGACATCCAGGATCCGCTATTGATTATTGACCAGAGAGGCGTCTCGGTCATGTCTACATCATTCCCGAACCCGTAGGGTCCGCACGCTTAACGTTCGTTGACGATATAGTGTTATATGAGTTATGTGAATTGGTAACCGAATGTTGTTTGGAGTCCCGGATGAGATCCCGGACGTCACGAGGAGTCTCGGAATGGTCGAGAGGTAAAGATTTATATATGGGAAGTCATATTTTGGGTTCCGGAAAAAGGTGCAGTTTTTTCGGTATTGTACCGGGAAGCTTCCAGAAGGTTCCGGAGGGGTCCGGAAGTCCACAAGTGGGTCCACCACGTCCCAAGGGCTGGCATGGGCTAAGGGGAGGCGCCATGGCCTTATTGGGCTAGGCGCACCAAGTCCTCAAAAGCCCACGCAGCTAGGGAAGGAAAAAAGGAGAGTCCTAGTAGGAATAGGATTGGACTTTGGAGTCCAAGTCCACGTGTGTACTATTCACGTGGTACTATTCATGTGGTACTATTCACGTGGCACTATTCCTTCAACTCCAAGCCCCTACACATATATAAATAGAGGAGAGGGGGCGCCCCAAACAAGCCACAACATTGTCTTAGCCGTGTGCGCCCCCCCCCCTCCACAGTTCCGTCCCTCGATCATATTTTCGCAATGCTTGGGCGAAGCCCTGCGGAGATAGCATCACCATCACCGTCACCACTCCGTCGTGCTGCCGGAACACATCCACTACCTCGCCGTCTTGCTGGATCAAGAAGTCGAGGACGTCACCGAGCTGAACGTGTGCTGAATGCGGAGGTGCCGTACGTTCGGTGCTCGGCCGGTTGGATCGTGAAGTTGTTCGACGACATCAACCGCATTGTTCTAACGCTTCCGCTTATGGTCTACGAGGGTACGTAGACACACTCCCCCTCTCGTAGCTATGCATATCCATGGATAGATCTTGCGTGTGCGTAGAATTTTTTTCTTTTCCATGCAACGTTCCCCAACACTCCTACTCCCAAGGGCCGCCGTACGACACACCTGTAGGATCGAGGAGATATGTCTAGAGAGGGGTGAATAGACTCCTAACCAGCCAAAGGTGCAGTTTTTAATTTCTCTTGGAATTTAGGCAGATTTTGGCACAAGTTAAGATCACTCCAATACTTTCTACACATGCATATCTAGAGCTTGAGCAGCGGAAATAGTAAAGCATGCAATAGTATGAAAAGTAAAGGGGTAGAGTATGGAAGATCAAACGCAATGAAGACACGGTGGTTTTTGGCGTGGTTCCGATAGGTGGTGCTATCATACGTCCACGTTGATGGAGACTTCAACCCATGAAGGGTAACGACTGCGCGAGTCCACGGAGGGCTCCACCCACGAAGGGTCCACGAAGAAGCAACCTTGTCTATTCCACCATGGCTTACGTCCACGAAGGACTAGCCTCACTCGGGGTAGATCTTCACGAAGTAGGCGATCTCCTTGCCCTTACAAACTGCTTGGTTCAACTCCACATATGGTTGGAGGCTCCCAAGTGACACCTAACCAATCTAGGAGACACCACTCTCCAAAAGGTAATAGACGGTGTGTTGTTGATGAACTCCTTGCTCTTGTGCTTCAAATGATAGTCTTCCCAGCACTCAAACACTCCTCACATATTTGGCTATGGTGGAAGAAGAATTTGAGTGGAAAGCAACTTGGGAAAGGCTAGAGATCAAGGTTCAAATGGTAGGAATGGAATATCTTGATCTCAACACATGAGTAGGTGGTTCTCTCTCAGAAAATGAATGGTGGAAGTGTAGGCATGTTCTGATGGTTCTCCTTACTGAGAAGGATGGGGTGGAGGGGTATATATATAGCCTCCACACAAAATCCAACCGTTACACTCTTTTGACCCAACTCGGTGGCACCGAAACAATCATCTCGGTAGCACCGAACTGTGTAAAAGATATGAACGTTAGGAATATCGGTGGGACCGATACGGACAACTCGGCTGGACCGAAGTGCAATGGCTTAGGGCAAACATCATCTCGGTGGCACCGATTGCATCAACTCGGTTGGACCGAAGTGAAGCAATAAGGCAACAGAGACTTGGCAAGCCATCTCGGTGAGACCGATTTGCAAACTCGGTGAGACCGAAGTAAATGCAAACGATTACAGAGAGTTGGCAAGGCCATCTCGGTGGGACCGAGATCCATTTCGGTGGATCCGATTTGTTAGGGTTTGGCAGTGGCTAAGTCTTGGATGAACTCGGTGGGGCCGGATAGGAAAAATTGGTGGGGCCGAGTTGGACTGTAGGTTTAGGACATATTTGGGTAGAGAGAGTGGTTGAGAGTTTAGGAATATTGTCACTAAGCACTTGAGCAAAAAGACCATTAAGCAACTCCTCATCCCCTTTTAATAGTATTGGCTTTCCTATGGACTCAATGTGATCTTGGATCACTAAACCAAAAATGTAGAGTCTTGATCTTTTGCCAATCCTTGTCCTTAGCATTTTGAGGGGGTTCCACGTCCTCTTGTCCACGCCACGCCATTGTTGAACTTATCTGAAATTCACTAGATAAAAGCATTAGTCCAACAACATGTATGTTGGCATAAATTACCAAAACCACCAAGGGAGCAAATGTGCTTTCAACACCGGACAGCTACAAGAGCGGCACCAGTGGCAAGTGGTCGTGGGACGACAAAACGCGCGGCCCCAACAGGAGTTACATCATCCGCGCCCCGCCCTAAGAGGTAACGCATCCGCCATACTTTTATAGTCTTTGTCTTCGACATCCACCGAGAACGCCTAATAATTTTCCGCGGTGTCTTGCAAGCAATATGTAGAACCGGCTTCAACCGAGGATATCGAAGAGGTGCCGGGGGGTGACCCAAAACCGAGGTCGCCAGTTGTAGCCATCGTTACTCCAGCGGTCCCTACCAAGGACCAACATCCCGAGGACTCAGGGGGCGTCTCGGTCACCAACTCCGAGGTTGAAATTGTGATGAATCACCGGCGGCGCAAGGCATTGATTCGGCACCCTGCGTTGTCCGATCAAGAGTTTAATGCTCTTAGTTCGGTAGATGCGTACCTCGGAGCTGCCCGAAAGGGACTCAAGGGGGAAGTGAAGCTCATGTCTGCTAATGTGCAGGTATACTATTGGTTTTGACAACTAGTATCTAACCCAGTAGCCCCCGAGCCTTAATTTGGGCGGAACGACCGAGTTAAGGGTCTGATGTTTATAATGCCATTCTATTGTGCAGACTGTTCGGGAGCAAAACAAAAAGATGTCCGAGGACCTCAGGCTGGCGCAAACACAGTTAGAATCTGTGAAAGCCGAGTTAGAGGGGGTGAAGAAATTCACCAGAGAGGCACATGGTAAGTGCCGAACTTAAATTTGTGTAAGAAAACTTTGATGGAACACCTCTGCTAATGAAAGATGATTCCATAGCAGTCAAGTCGATAAATCAGCTGCAGAAGGATCTGGATACTGCCAGGGAAGCTCAAAGGTATGCGGAGTCACTGCAAGAGGCTGGCTACCGGGTGCTTTCCTGAAGTCATGAGGAGAGGGATAAGCTTAAGGCGGAAGGTGAACAACAGGCCCAAGAAATCAAAATCTTGAATGCTCAATTGGCCCAATCCCAAGAGGAGAACCAGAGACTAAAAGCGGGCATGTTCGGTGAGTGCGACCCAGTTTTTTCAGTTCATAAACTGCATGTATTAGACAGCAATATGAACAACGCCGTGTCTCATTATAGTTCTTTTGACCGGACGCCCCGAAGAGGAGGCCGGCTCTTTCGGGCGGGACCTGCTGAATGAGCTATCCGCCGTGCACGAGCGGGCCTGAAATGCCATGAAGAGCATGTTCAAAGCACTGTGGCCTGGCGAGGTGGCTCTGGAAGGGATGGCCAAACTCACAAATTGATTCAAAGGAGCTCGGCGCCGCTTTGAGTTATGGAAGATGTCATCTTGTCATGAGGGAGCACGGGAAGCTTGGGCGATGATCAAGACCCATTTCACCAAGCTGGAACCGGAGCATTTAGCTAGGTTTGGGCCAGTAGGGCCAGATGGGCAGGAAGTGCCCGTGCATCTGGTATATGACCAGGTTATGCCCGCAGCTCGGCTGTCCCAAGCAGATTGTGCTCTGGAGACCATAATAGATGGTCTTGATCAAGATTGACATTTTGATTCTATGTATCTATGTACTTGACATCAAATAGTCTCCAAACCGTGCTAGAAACGTTGTCTTAACCGGCCATCGGCTTTCGCCCCCTCAGCCAGAGGCCGAGGGGTGTTTCCTACTTTGCGGTCCGAGAACATCGGAAAAACACTTCGGAGAACCAGGCAATCCGGCCATGTGGTGCGAACAGACAAGAACGCGCTCGGGGAGTTATGTTATATTACTGTTTAACGTAAGAAACATCTTCCGACGAAAATAGTCCCTCTATGGGTTTCTTTCTTCGGGTTGCCATGTTGACCATGGCGTATAATCGAACATCCAAAATAGACGGGTAATGGTTACTTCGGGAAAGTAACTCCGGAATCTTGGCAATAACTACCGATTATTTTCACTTCCCTCGTGGCCGACCAATTGTGTTCTTAAGAACGCTAGCTTTTGGCTTCACCCGTCTGAGGTACGTACCCGGGAAATCCGGATGTAACAATCACAGAGGTGCTCCCTTTACTCCCTAGCCGAACAATCGGGAACGTAGGGGGTAAACATAGGAGCGAGGCAACCCAGCTTGGCCAAATCTTAAGTCAAATTGATGCATATAGTGGCTTTAAAATGATACAGGAAGGTTGCAAACATGTAAAAACGGATGGTTGCATAAATAATATATGACCGGCTCCGTAAAAGAAGCCCCCAGGTAACAGCGTGTGGTACATTCAAAGATGTTTGCCGAAGAAAAACTTAACGTAGTTCGGCTTAACCGAACACAACCCGGGAAAGACTAGGTACTCAAAAAATATAAATCCGAGAAGGATAAACCGAACAAGGTAAGGAAGCGGAGTTAGCCGTAGAAATGTCGTAGTCGAGCTGCGTTCCATGGGTTTGGTTCGAGGCGGTCGTCCTTTGGGTCGCGGAGACGATATGCTCCGCCCACGAGTACTTGATCGATTATGAAGGGCCCCTCCCATTTGGGCGACAGCTTATGCTTCTGCTTCTCCGGGAGGCGCAGGACTAGATCGCCGATGTTGTAGGCTTTTTCCCGTACTTCCCTACTCTGATAACGTCTGGCCTGCTGTTGATAAAAAGCGGAACGAGCCCGAGCTATGTCGCGCTCGCCCTCCAGGGCGTCCAGGTCATCTTGCCGATCCAGCTCGGCCTCCTTTTCTTCATACATACGTACCCGAGGTGCGTCGTGAATAAGATCGTTGGGGAGGACGGCTTCTGCCCCGTACACCATGAAGAATGGTGTGTAGCCCGTGGATCGATTGGGAGTAGTGCGCAAGTCCCACACTACGGAGTCGAGCTCCTTGACCCAATGGCAGTCAGATTCTTTTAAAGATCAGACCAAACGGGGCTTAATGCCGCTCAAGATCAGTCCATTGGCTCTCTCGACCTGTCCCTTAGACTGTGGGTGATATACCGAGGCATAGTCGAGCTTAATGCCTAAATTAGCGCACCAGTCTTTGACTTCCTGGGCGGTAAAATTGGATCCATTCTCCGTTATTATGCTATGGGGGACACCGTAACGGTGTACGACGCCGGATATAAAATCAATGACCGGCTTTGACTTGGCTGAGGTTACCGGCTTTGCCTCAATCCATTTAGTGAATTTACCATGACGAGTAGATATTTCTTTTTCTTGGTCCCCCCTTTAAGTGGTCCGACCATGTCCAGCCCCCAGACCGCGAAGGGCCAAGTAATCGGTATCGTCCGAAGAGCCGTGGGGGGCATATGACTCTGATTCGCAAAAAGCTGGCATCCAACGCAATGTTGGACCAACGTTTGGGTGTCTGTTCGGGCAGTGGGCCAGAAGAACCCTGCTCAGAGAGCCTTGCTGACCAGGGCCCGAGCTACTGCGTGGTGACCGCCCATGACAGCGTGAATCTTGGCCAAGAGCTGCCTTCCCTCCTCTTCGGATATACATCTTTGGAGGACGCCAGTAGTGCTTTTCTTATATAGTTCTCCCTCGTGGACTTTATAGGCTTTAGATCGCCGGATAATGCGCCTTGCCTCAGTCTGGTCATCTGGTAGCTCTTGGTAGAGGAGATAGGCGAGGAAGGGCTCGGTCCATGGCGCGATTACCGCCATGACTTCGTGAGTCGAAGACATCGTTTTGACGGCCGAGGCCCTGATAATTCCTTCTTCTGGTTCGATAGGCGGAGGGACGAGCTCTCCTGAGGTCTTGGTTTCTGAGCCTTTGGCATCCTCCTGCCACACCACGGACGGATTGAAGAGTCGTTCCAAAAAGGTGTTCTCAGGGACACGGTCGCGCTTGGCGCCCATTCGAGCAAGAATATCGGCAGCTTGATTGCTGTCTCTAGGTACATGGTGAAACTCCAGTCCTTCAAAACGGGCGGAGATTTTTAGGACGGCGTTGCGATATGCTGTCATTTTTGGGTCTTTTGCGTTGAATTCGCCGTTGACTTGAGAGATGGCGAGATTCGAATCTCCCCGTACCTCGAGCCGCTGTATGCCCATTGACACCGCAATTCGAAGACTGTGCAACAAAGCTTCGTACTCGGCTGCGTTGTTGGAGTCGGTGTACATGATCTGGAGTATGTACCGAATATTATCGCCAGTGGGGGGTGTGAGGACCACTCCAGCCCCCAGCCCGGCGAGCATTTTGGAGCCGTCGAAGTACATCATCCAATGCGAGTATGTACTGTACTCCCTAGGGAGTGCGGCCTCCGTCCATTCCGCTACAAAATCTGCCAACACCTGAGATTTAATAGCTCGGCGCGGTCGATATATGATTTAGAAGGGAAGGAGTTCTATAGCCCATTTGGCTATACGGCCAGTGGCGTCTCGATTATTGATTATGTCGTTCAGTGGTACTTGGGACGCCACCGTGACCGAGCACTCTTGAAAATAGTGGCGGAGCTTTCGAGACGCCATGAAAACTGCGTAGGCGATTTTCTGATAATGCAGGTACCTCGTTTTACACGGGGCGAGCACTTCGGATACGTAGTACACCGGTTTCTGCACCTGGAGCTTGTGACCGTCTATCTCTCGTTTGACAATGAGAACCGCGTTGACCACCTGATTCATGGCCGAAATGTAGAGCAACATTGGCTCGCCCGGGCTGGGCGCTGTCAAGATCGGGTTGCTAGCCAGTAGAGTTTTAATTTCTTCAAGTGCTGCCGCCGCTTCACTGGTCCACTCGAAATTCTTCATCCGTTTGAGCAATTTATAGAGCGGTAAGGCCTTTTCTCTGAGGCGGGAGATGAAGCGGCTTAAGGCTGTATCGTAGCCGGCCAGTTTTTGGACGTGCTTTAGTTCGGTGGGAACCGCCAGCTCGGACAGTGCCCGTATTTTCGCTGGGTTAGCCTCTATTCCTCTATGGGAAACAATGAATCCGAGCAGCTTACCGGCCGGCACTCCGAAGACGCACTTTTCCGAATTGAGCCATATATCGAAAGTCCGAAGACTATCGAACGTTTGCCGAAGATCGTCCACCAGCTGACTGACGTGTTTGGTTTTGACAACCACGTCGTCCACATATGCCTCGACCATTTTGCCGATCTGCTTTTCCAAACATGTTTGGATCATGTGCTGGTATGTAGCCCATGCGTTCTTTAATTCGAAGGGCATTGTGTTGAAACAGAATGGTCCATAGGGAGTGATGAATGCTGTGGCCGCTTGGTCGGACTCCTTCATTTTAATTTGATAGTATCCAGAGTAAGCGTCGAGGAAACACAACGAGTCGTGCCCGGCAGTGGCGTCTATGATCTGGTCTATGCGGGGCAAGGGGAAATAATCCTTGGGGCAGGCTTTGTTTAAATCCTTGAAATCGACACACAACCGCCAGGATTTATCCTTCTTGGGTACCATGACCAGATTGGCCAACCACTCAGGATGTTTGATGTCTCGGATGAATCCGGCTTCGAGCAACTTGGCTAGTTCCTTGCCCATAGCTTGACGCTTGGGTTCGGAAAACCAACATAGAGTCGGTTTGACTGGTTTGAAACCTTTAATTATGTTCAGGCTGTGCTCAGCTAATCTACGCGGGATCCCCGGCATGTCTGACGGGTGCCACGCAAAGATATCCCAGTTCGCACGCAAAAAATTGCGCAACTCTTCATCGACCGCGGGGTCCAGCTGAGCTCCAATGGATGCCGTCTTGTTGGGATCTGTTGTGTGCACTTGGAATTTGACGATTTCATCCGCTGGTTTGAAGGATGTGGATTTGGGCCTTTTGTCGAGGATTACGTCGTCCTTATCCACCGTTGAGCGGAGCGCGGTCAGTTCTTCAGCTGCGAGGGCTTCGGACAATGCTTCGAGGGCGAGCGATGATGTTTTATTCTCGGCCCGAAGAGCTCTGTCCGGATCACTTATTACTGTGATCACGCCATTTGGCCCTGGCATCTTAAGCTTCATGTAGCCATAATGTGGGATGGCATGGAATCGTGCGAAAGCATCGCGCCCTAATAAGGCGTGGTAGCCACTGCGAAAGGGCACAATGTGGAAAAGCAGTTCTTCGGATCGGTAGTTCTCGGGTGTTCCGAAGACCACATCGAGAACCACTCGGCCACTACAATGTGCCTCCTTGCCGGGGATGATCCCTCGAAAGGTGGTGTGACTCTGCTCGATGCGGGATCTATTGAACTGCATTTTGTCCAAGGTGTCCTCGTAAATGAGGTTTAACCCGCTGCCGCCGTCCATTAGCACCTTTTGGAGTCAAAATCCATCCACTATGGGATCAAGGACAAGGGCAGCAGCAGCTCGGGTAAGGCGGGGCCTTAGCTGGTCTTGCTCGCTGAAAGTGATAGGTGTGTCTGTCCATGAGTCTGTCGCTGCCACATGGTGAATTTGAGTGAGCTCTCAAAGGGCCCTCTTCCTCTGATTCTTTGAGGAATACGTCTCGTAGATTGTTAAGATCTCGGCGTCGTCATCAGGGGGCGTTGCTGGGGGTTTATTGGATTACGGGCCCCCAAGGATGACTTCGCCGCTCTTGGCGACTTGCCTGATCACCCAGCAAGCTCGAAGGCTATGGGTTGGGTTTGTGTTGAGAAGGACGGAGTGTATGGGGCATGGTTTGTCGAGTAGTTCATCAAGGACCGTTCTGGATCTTGTCAGGGGTTTCATCCTTTTCTCGGACGGCTCGTATTGAGGTGTCCGGCGAGGGTATGCGCGTTTTGCCCGAGCTCGGTTTGATCCCTCTGTACGGATTGACTCCGTCTGCTCGAGCTGAGCCTGCCAAGCATACTCCATAGCGCAGTATTTGGACACCAGGTCCGATAACTCAGAGAAGTTTTAGATGTGGCGGCGGGCGAGGCCATTTAAGATGCCTTCATCTCGGCAGTTCTGTCGAAAAACCTCCAGAATATCCTTGCTGCAACTGTCCGTCATCTTGTTTTTGACGAGGAGGAATCTGGCCCAGAAGTGCCGAACTGTCTCTCCGGGTTGTTTTATTGACGTTAGGTCCCATATGTCAGGCCGTCCTGAGTTATTTGGACAGTACTCAATGTGGGGGGTGGGTGGGATAAAAAAATTGATCCCAGCGGGGTGTGAGTCCGGGGTTTTGGCGGCTGCGTCCTGGATTGACATGGAATCCGATGTGCCGAGCTCTGGATCCGGATAGCTGGCCAGGCGCGGATGTGTGAACTCGAGGTTGCATACTGAATCAGACTTCGGCTCTGAACCCTCTCAAGAGCGGAGTTCGGCTGCCGAGCTGGAGGATGAAGCTTGCTGATCGGAAACTTGCACCCCATGCGCTTTCGGTTCTGGGGGGAGGGACGAGCCCTCGGTTGAGCCTTCGATAGTGGCGACCAAGTGGGCGGCCGGAGGGGTATGAATTTCCCCGTCATCGGTTTTAAGCCCGATCTGATCGTAGACCGAGGACTGGCCATCGGTGATTCCCATGGCTTGGATCCGATCTAGTATCCCGTTTAGTAGCAAGAGATCCGTCGGATCCAAGTTCTGGCAGTTTTCGGGGTCAACCCGCAATATGGCCGTGACGGGAGCGTTTGACTTTGCCCCGCAGTCATGTTCGGGCGAGGCTGATTAGATCTGGGCTCGAGGCTGGATCCGGAGTGGTGGCCGTCCCGATGGCGGGGCTGGCCGTACCCAAAGTCGAAGCTTCAGGATTTGTGGGTCCTTTAGGCGAGACTGAGGACCCCGTAAGGATAAGATCTCCCCGGGAGTCGGCGACGAACTCTAAGCTTCCGAACCTGATCTCCTGATCGGGGGTAAAGTTGTCGACCCGGCCGAGGCGACCGGCTGGATTGGCGTGTAGCATGACGCTGCCGAATGCAAAGAGCTGGCCGGGAATGAAGGTGTCTCCACAGCTAGCACTGTTGCTAATAACTAAGCGAGCCATTGATCCTTGATGACCCTACAGCGGAGATCTCAATGAAAGCACCAATGTCGGTACTAAAACCGGCAGATCTCGGGTAGGGGGTCCGAACTGTGGATCTAGGAATCAATGAGTAACAGGGAACATAGAGACAGCGATTTACCCAGGTTCGGGCCCTGTCGAAGAGGTAAAATCCTATGTCCTGCTAGATTGTATCGATGCGATTGTCTGAAGGTTACAGAGTTGATCTACCTTGAGATCGGATGGACTAAGCCCTAGGTGGGTATAATGGTTCTGTGTCTCTATGAACTAAACCCTCTGGTTTATATAGACACCAGAGGGACCTATGGTTACATACGGTCGGTTGCCATTAGGGGATAAACATGTCGGTTACGCTAATTGTTTCTTGGAGGAGACGCCAAGTCTTCGGAGGTTTCCTTCTGGTGTACGGGGTTGCCCACTATCTGGCCTTCCTTTGATGACTAAAGGGCGGCCCACTAGTCCGGCCTACGAGAGATAGGCCGGCAGCCCGAGCACCCCCTAGTCCGGGACACCCTCAGTGGCCATGGCGGCGAGGTGATCCATGGCATTGGCCGCATCGGGCGAGGCGGAAAGCGAGAGAGAGAGCGATGGAGATGGTGGGGGAAGTGGATGGGGTCGATGACGAGGCCGGGCTCGTTCTTCTCCCCATGGCGGCCCTGTAGCGTCGCCGTGTCAGCCAGCCACCGGCATCGCGCGCTCTGGCCAGGGGCGTGGTGACACGGAGGCGAGGACGGCGACGACCGCGCGGGAGGCCGGGCTGGGCCAGCTGGGCCTGTCACTGTGCACCAAGGCCCAGTGCACAGTGGCTTGCTTTTATTTCTTTTCTGTTTTCTTTTTACAGAGGCAGTTTGCATTTCCTTGAGCTGCCAAAAGAATTTTGTAAAATGTGGGACTTGGCCACATAATTACATTGCAATATTTGGCACTGCCACAAAAAGTTTGGGAAATGTTTGAAGTTGTTTGAATTTTTCATAAATGGAAAAGCATTTAAATATGCTGATTTGGCACTGTTTTAATTGCTATAGCCCATTTAAGCATATAGGTGATGTTGTTTTCCTTAACAAATAATTGTTATGGAATATTTGCTAAATGATGGACTATTTTGCAGCCATGTTTGTGCAACTTTAAATTTCACTTGCAATTTGAATTGATTTCAGTGGTGGAATTTGAAATGAGATATGAATCCATAGTGATCAAGCATAGCAAAGCAAAGTGACTTAGCATAATCATGAAGGATCACTGTAGCATAATACATGGGGGTGTTACAACTCTCCTCCTCTAAAAGAAGTTCTCATCCCGAGAATTAAGAGGTAGAAGGGAAAAGATCGGGGTATTCTTCACGAAGGCGATCCTCACGTTCCCATGTGGCTTCATCTTCAGTATGATTCGACCACTGCACTTTAAGGAACTTGATTACCTTCGGACGGGTCCGACGTTCAGCTTGATCTAAAATTCGGATCGGATGCTCTTTATAAGATAGATCATCTTGCAATTCGAGCATCTCATGATCCACTGCACGGTGTGGATCCTTGAAGCAACGATGAAGTTGCGACACATGGAAGACATCGTGGATGTGAGAAAACTGCGGTGGCAATTCCAATTTATAAGCCACATATCCACGTCTGGTGAGAATGCGGAAGGGTCCAATGTAGCGAGGAGCTAAATTGCCCTTGATTCCAAAACGATGAGTGCCCTTCATAGGAGTGACACGCAGATAAGCTTGTTCACCAGGTTGATAGATCGATCCACAGTGTTTACGATCATAATTGCTCTTCTGGCGGGACTAGGCCGCCTTGAGATTTTCTCGGACAATACGGACTTGCTCTTCAGCTTGTTGGATAATATCCGGACCGATGAGCGGCCGTTCCCCAGTTTCTGACCAATTCAGAGGGGTTCGGCACTTACGTCCATATAACACCTCGAAGGGTGCCATTTTCAAGCTAGCTTGATAGCTGTTGTTGTATGAGAATTCAACATATGGGAGAGATTCTTCCCACTTCTTGCCAAATGAGATGACACAAGCACGTAGCATATCTTCAAGCACTTGGTTAACTCGTTCAACTTGACCTTGGGACTGGGGGTGATAAGCTGTGCTCCAGGTTATATGAGTTCCCATAGCTTCTTGGAAACTTTCCCAGAACTTTGAGGTGAAGAGGCTGCCACGGTCTGAACTGATCTCCTTCGGAATACCGTGGAGTGTCACAATTCTGGAGATATACAAGTCTGTTAACTGACTAGCAGTGATCGTCTCCTTGACTGGCAGAAAATGTGCAACTTTGGAGAATTGGTCCACGACGACAAGAATAGCATCGTGACCTTTTTTTGATTTGGGTAGGCCAGTGATGAGATCCATTTGAACCTTGTCCCATTTCCATACAGGGATAGGAAGCGGTTGCAGGAGTCCAGCAGGCTTTTGATGTTCGGCTTTGACGCGACGGCAAACGTCACATTCAGCAACATAGCGAGCGATGTCTTGCTTCATATTAGACCACCAGTACCTCTGACGAAGGTCTTGATACATCTTGGTGCTACCCGGATGAATAGACAATGGTGTATCATGTGCCTCCTTTAGAACTTTGTCCGTCATAGGCTCGAACCGGGGTACCACAAGGCGATCTCTGAAGTACAATATTTCATCTTTAGCAAGCGCGAAATCCTTCGCTTTTTCAAAGGCAAGATCATTTTTCATCTGATCAACTTCAGTATCTTTTGCTTGCGCAGACTTAATAGCCTTCTCAAGAGTAGGTTCCAAAACAAGGGTATTGAGAGAACCCTGGGGAACAATATGAAGGTTCAACTTGCGAAATTCTTTGTAAAGAAGGGGTTGAGCTTGCTGAACCATGAGGTTGTTTCAATAAGACTTGCGGCTCAAAGCATCGGCCATAACATTAGCCTTACCAGGGGTATATGTAATACCACAGTCATAGTCTGTAATTGTCTCCATCCACCTTTGTTGACGGAGATTCAGGTCTAGCTAGGTAAACAGATATTTCAGACTTTGATGATCAGTGTAGATCTCGCAATGATTACCGAGAAGGTAATGTCGGCATAACTTCAGTGCATATATAACTACAGCAAGTTCGAGATCATGAACTGGGTAGTTCTCTTCATGAGGACGCAACAGTCATGAGGCATAAGCAATCACTTTGCGCTCTTGCATTAGGACACAGCCTAATCCTTGACGAGAGGCGTCACAATAAATGACGAATTCCTTGCGAGAATCCAGAGGAGCAAGCACTGGGGCAGATGTCAGCTTGTCCTTGAGTGTTTGAAAACTTTCCTGACATTTGTCTGTCCCCTCAAACTTAACGCCTTTGTGAAGCAGATTGGTCAAGGGCTTGGCAATCTTGGAAAAGTTCTTGACAAAACGGCGGCAATAGCTAGCGAGTCCGAGAAAACTTCTCACTTGCTTGACATTCTTCGGGGGAGTCCAGTCAAGAATAGCCTGAACTCGTTCTGGGTTGACAGCAATACCATCCTTGGAAATCACATGACCAAGGTAGGTCACTTCAGATAACCAAAATTCACACTTGGAATATTTGGCATATAGCTGATGCTCTCGAAGCTTTTCCTGTACATGACGAAGATGTTCAGCATGTTCTTCTTTATTCTTGGAATATACCAGGATATCATCCAGATAAACAACGACAAGCTTGTCGAGGTATTCCATGAAGATATAGTTCATCAATCGAGAGAACGTTGCTGGAGCATTGGTTAAGCCGAAAGACGTGACGGTGTACTCGTAACAGCCATATCGAGTAACAAAAGCGGTCTTCGGACTATCCTCTTCACGGACTCGGATCTGGTGGTAACCCAACCTCAGATCGAGTTTAGAGAATACGGAGGAACCAGCAAGTTGATCATACAGATCGTTGATCCGAGGAAGCGGATACTTGTTCTGAATTGTTGCCTGGTTGATAGGTCAGTAATCTTGGACCAACCGATTCGTACCATCCTTCTTCTTGACAAAGAGAGAAGGTGCTCCCCAAGTAGAGGAACTTGGACGAATGAATCCCTTGCGAAGAGACTTGTCGATTTCCTCCTTCAGTTCAAGGAGTTCATGCGGCGGCATCTTATAGGGTCGCTTGGCAATAGGAGTGGTGCCTGGTATTAAGTCGATAACAAACTCGACAGATCTAACCGGGGGTACTCCTGGGAGTTCTTCTGGGAAGACATCTTGAAAATCGTGAACAACTGGAACGTTCTCGATTCCTTCAAGAGGTGAAGCATTCAGAGCATATATTTGGCTCTCAGCATTCTGGATTATCTGGGCTGAGTAGTTGATCATCTGGCCAGAAGGGTGTGTGAGTTGGACCGTCTTGGCGGCACAGTCGATCAAAGCATTATGGGCTGTCAACCAATCCATACCAAGAATGATGTCTATGTTGGAAGGTCCAAGCACAATGAGAGAAGCCGGAAAAAGTAGACCTCCAATCTCGATTTGGTTGTGAGGGCTTACCATTGTGGTTTGCCACTTGGATCCCGGAGATTGAACCGCTAAAGGAGTGGGTAATTTTTCCATGTCTAACCCATGTAACCGAGCAAATTGTTGGGACACAAAGGCATGCGATGCTCCTGAATCAAAGAGAACGGAGGCTGGCATTGAATTAACGCGAAGGGTACCCATCACGATTTTTGGGGCCTCACGAGCTTCTTCAATCTTGACATGGGTGACTTGACCACAACTCATAGTAGGCGGCCTGGCACTACAACTTCTGTTACGATGGTTTCGACGGCCCTTCTTACGGCGAACAGGAGGACATGATGCATTCTACAACTGACCCTGGTGACAGTTGAGAGCAAAATGCCCTGGCTGTCCACACTTGCGGCATAAACCATCATTATGGGGAGGAGCCATAGCATTGGGCTGTCCACCCTGAATCGTTAGCTGTCTCAGCGGTGGAGGCAGACAAGGTGCGACATAAGACGACCTTGGTGTTGGAGCAGGTCGGTGATGAACATTGTGTGGGATCCAGACTTGACGTTTCTGAACAGGCTGACCCGAGGATGGGCCACTATCTCGAGTATGCTCGAGCGACTCCTGGTACTCAGTCAGACCAGTTTTAGCTCGGAAAGCTTAGCTGACAAGCGTCGCAAAGTCTGCGCAATCATGGACAACAAGTGCGAGCTTTATATCAGGACGCAGTCCTTCACGGAATTTCTCCTGCTTGCGAGCATCAGTGCAGACGTCATCCTCAGCATAGCGGGATAAATCAAGGAATTTCCTCTGATATTCATCCACAGTAATTTTGCCCTGTGTGAGTTTGAGGAACTCCTTCTTCTTCTGGTCCATCAAACCTTGAGGAATGTGGCATGCACGGAAGGCTGTCTGAAATTCTATCCATGTGGTGACTGTTCCAGCAAGCAGCATACGCCTGTGGCTTTCCCAGCATTGAGCAGCTGGGCCCCTTAGGTGATACATCGCGAAGGTGACGTAACTGTCAGGGGCAACATTAGCCGGCTCCATCTGAAAAGCGATGTCACGGAGCCAATCATCAGCATCCATTGGATCAGTTGAGTTACGGAAGGTGGACGGGTTGAGGCGCACGAATTCTTGCAGTGTTATTGGGGCAGGCTGTTGATGAGCATTCTGGTTTGGAAACTGGGCCATTACCCCAGTCATAAACTGACGATTCAGCTCAAACTGCTGCATCATTGCGGCAATATAGGGTGGAGGTGGAGGATCGTCAGCCATCCTGCTAAAACAACAGGGCCAGTTTAGCAAGAACAACTGCATGTGTATGGAGTCATTCATGATGTAACATGAGCAATGAACAAGAAGTGCATTAGATACATATTAGTAGTCATTAAAGACATACAGATCCATGCACAGAGTTGGATACAAATGGGTAGCATGAGTTCGGAAACACACGCAGCTAGACAAACTAGGCGGCACGCAGGCACGCGGTGGAGGGATATAACAACGTGACATAGCAAAGGCTACATCAACGTCGAAGAAAACCACTGGAGCGAGGAATCTGCAGGTGACGACGCAGGGTGCCCTCGATAAAAGGATCCTGCGACCCGTGAGCACTGTGAAGCAGAACCTGGCCCTCAACCCGAAGAAGGGTTCATTCAAATCTCCGGGTGGATGTGATCACAAGAACCTAATGTTAGAGTTAGCAGAACCTTTAACCCGAATAGAAGAGAGATCAGAGTCCCAAAGTAAAGGAGAGGAATAAAATATCCTAATCCCATCCATTTGTGATGTGGCCCCGTAAGCCACAAAACATAGTTAGTAAAATAGTCTTTCAAAGACTAGACTCAACTTCGGCCAAGGAGTTGGAAAGGGGCTTCCTACAGGCAGTCGGCTCTGATACCAAGTTGTGACGCCCCTGACTCAATCGTGCACTAATCATACACGCAATGTGCACGATCAAGCCAAGAGACTCACGGGAAGATATCACAACACAATTCTAGACATAAAATAAAATAATACAAGCTTTATATTACAAGCCAGGGGCCTCGAGGGCTCCAATACATAAGCTCGTTTACACAAGAGTAAGCGAAAGCATTAGTATCTGCGTACAGACATAATTAGACAAAGTTGCCTTAAGAAGGCTGAGCAAAACAACGACAACTAGATCGAAAACGCGCATGCCTCCTGCCAGGGAGCCTCCGAAACTACGGTTGATCGACATGCCGCAGTCCTACCTAAGCTCCGCAGAGAGGTCCCCGCCGGTCTACATCCTAAGTGCGAAGGGGTCATGGGCCAATCGTCCTAAGCACTCTGGGTCATTGCGCGCAGGGCGAATCCAAGCACCACCTCTGTCCTGGATGGCGCCGGCCCAGCCGTGCCGCAATGCTGCACTGGACGTCTGACAGAGCCTTTGGGAGAATCGTACGACGCCGAGTGCCCATACTTATTCTTGCGTGGTGGTTAGTGCGAAAAGGCCAGAGGCCTACTCAGATCATATATCCAAACCGTTAGTGTATTGGGAGCTCGTGGTGACGATCAGTGATCCTGTCGCCCCGTCTCGTGGACTTACGGCAAGGGTCAGGCCCATCCCTCTCCTGGGGCGGTCTACCTGCCCGGCCGTGCCGCGTCATTAAATCTCGCGGGTACCCTCATGGTCAAACCAACTTCACATCTCTCGCGGGTACCCCTCGGGGTCAACCCGACTTCAACAAGGGACTGAAGTAAATGCAGGGTATCCGTGTGTCCATAACATCATGGAGGAAATCCGAGGAATCACCCTCAATGGATTCCTACTCGATGTAACCGTCAAGGTGAACTTGGAGGAATCACCCTCGATGGGTTCACACTTGAGGGGCTGCACGACAGAGGCATCATCGCAGGTGGTGAAAGAGGAATCACCCTCGGTAACCCACAACCGACTAGCTACGCTACAAAGAAATCATCAGGAGTGAGGTAGGAGGTATCACCCTCGGCACTCGATAGTAGCTCTGCAGAGTCGTACAACTAAGAGGGTGTGCGGTGCTGTGTCGGTCTCTGCACATCGATCACGTTGATCGAAACATCCGGAAGCAAAGCATGGCAACACAGACAAGGGTGCGGGGCCACTGACGTATCACTAACCAGCCTATACTAAGCATATAGGACAACAGATAAAGTATCAACAGCAGGTTACAAAATCAGGCTATGCATCAGAATAGGAGCTATCGAACAACAGTAGCAAAATCTAATGCAAGCACGGGAGAGAAAGAATGGGCGATATAGGAATGATCAAGGGGGTTTTGCTTGCCTAGAAGCTCTGCTGAAAGGGGTTGGACGTCTGCAGCGTAGTCGTACTCGGGGCAACAGCAGTCTCGGGGTCTACCGGAGAGAAGAGGGGGAAGAAACAGTAAATATAAAGCAAACAAATGCATCACAAGGCATGACATGGCAATATGCTGTGCTGGGGGTGAACTAATGCGGTGCTAAGCGTTACAGATGGAGCGGGAAAATATCTGGGAATATTTCCCCGGCTTTAGGCATTTATCGGACAGACGATCCGGAGGGGAAGGTTCCATGTTTGCAGTGTTTGGAGGCATGTGACAGGTATGTGGATGGCATATTCGGATTCGTCTTATTTTTCTGATCATTTTTCGTATATAAATTATTTGCATCCGAGTTACGGTTTATTTTATATGATTTTTCAAAGTTTTAAACAATTTCTAGAATTTCTGGAATTAATCCAAATTCAAAAATAAATGGGAAATTGCTAAGTGCACCCGGTGCAGTGCACCCAGCTGTGCACACAGAGGCTGACTGTGGGGCCTAGTTGGCTACTGAGTCAGCAGTCAACAGTCAACATTTGACTGGTCAATCTGACCAGGGGGCCCACATGTCAGTGACAGAGCACTTTAACAGAGGCTTAATTTTAGCTAATTAAGTTAATTAGGTAGTGGGACCCACTTGTCAATGTCACATTAATTAACAGATTAGTGTTAATTAGCAAAACAGTTAACTAAAATAGTGGGGCCTACATGTCAGTGACAGGGGGTTGCCCAGTCAGCAAGTTGACTTAGTCAACGCGGTCAACGGGGCCCATGGGACCCACCTGCAGTGACCCAGGGTGGGCCCCATGGCCAGCCATGTCGGCGGCGGTGGCGGAGCACAACTCTAGCGACCAAAACCACGGCGGAGTGTTCGGGATCTCGTCGGAAATCTGCTACGGACGGCCATTTGGCGTGGGGCCGGTTGCGTTCGAACGGGCACACGACAGCGCATCGATCTACGGTGGGGGCGTAGCCGGAGGTGGCCTACAGCGACGGTGGCGATGAGCGAGGCGGATGCCGGCGTACGGGCGTGATCGAGCACGGCGTTGCAGGGCACGGCAAGGCGTTCTCAGGGCACGGGCGGCTTCACCGTGGAGCCCTGAGCACGAGCACGTGCTCATGTAGCCAAGAGAGCGGCAGCAACGATGGTGGCGAGCATGGCAGCGGCGGCGAGCTCCGGCAACGATGGCGGCAAGCAAAGGAGCAACGAAATCGGGAGGGGGAGAGAGGGCTTTTGCGCTGGAGCTCACTGTGTAGGCACACGTAGGCTCGGTGAGGGTTTAGTAGCAGCAGAACGGTGGCAAGCGTCGCGGAAGCGTCGGTGGCAGTGGACGAAGAAGAGCTCGATCCCGGAGCTGTGGTGGCGCAGAGCTCGAGCTCGGGGTCGGAGAGGAAGTAGAGGAGGCAGGCGAAGCTCGTGGCGCAGTCCTACGCGTTGGAGAGGTCGGTGGCCACAGCGGCGAGGTGATCCATGGCGTCGGCCGCGTCGGGCGAGGCAGAAAGCGAGAGAGAGAGCGACGGAGATGGTGGGGGAAGTGGATGGGGTCGATGACGAGGCCGAGGGGCTCGTTCTTATCCCCTCGGCGGCCCTGTAGCGTCGCCGTGTCGGCCAGCCGCCGGCGTCACGCGCTCTGGCCACGGGCGTGGCGACACGGAGGCGAGGACGACGACGACCGCGCGGGAGGCCAGGCTGGGCCAGCTGGGCCTGTCACTGTGCACTAAGGCCCAGTGCACAGTGGCTTGCTTTTACTTCTTTTCTGTTTTCTTTTTACAAAGGCAGTTTGCATTTCCTTGAGCTACCAAAAGAATTTTGTAAAATGTGGGACTTGGCCACATAATTACATTGCAATATTTGGCACTGCCACAAAAAGTTTGGGAAATGTTTGAAGTTGTTTGAATTTTTCATAAATGGAAAAGCATTTAAATATGCTGATTTGGCACTGTTTTAATTGCTATAGCCCATTTAAGCAAATAGGTGATGTTGTTTTCCTTAACAAATAATTGTTATGGAATATTTGCTAAATGATGGACTATTTTGCAGCCATGTTTGTGCAACTTTAACTTTCACTTGCAATTTGAATTGATTTCAGTGGTGGAATTTGAAATGACATATGAATCCATAGTGATCAAGCATAGCAATGCAAAGTGACTTAGCATAATCATGAAGGATCACTGTATCATAATACATGGGGGTGTTACAGCGGATCATAACACGTAATAGGTGTGTATAACTTGCAAGATAGGATCAAGAACTCAAATATATTCATGAAAACATAAAGGTTCAGATCTGAAATCATGGCACTCGGGCCCTAGTGACAAGAATTAAGCATAGCAAAGTCATAGCAACATCAATCTCAGAACATAGTGGATACTAGGGATCAAAGCCCTAACAAATTGACTCGATTACATGGTAAATCTCATCCAACCCATCACCGTCCAGCAAGCCTACAAAGAAATTACTCACACACGGTGGTGAGCATCATGAAATTGGTGATGGAGGATGGCTGATGATGATGACGGCGTCGAACCCCCCTCTCCGGAGCCCCGAACGGACTCCAGATCAGCCCTCCCGATGAAGAACATGAGGTGGTGGCGGCTCCGTATCGTAAAACGCGATGATTCTTTCTCTCTGATTTTTCTCTCCATGAATAGGTACTTATAGCGTTGGAATTAGGGTAAACAGAGTTGGCAGGGGGGCACAAGCCTGCCAGGCGCGCCCTGGGGGGGGGTGACCGCGCCCCCCAGGCTTGTGGTGCCTGGTGGGCCCCCCTCTGGTAAATCTCTTCGCCAGTATTTTTTTATATATTCTGAAAATATTCTCCATAAATTTTCAGGTCATTCCGATGTAACACCCCGATAATCATGCTACAGTAATCTCCCCCTAATGGTTGCCATGTCATCATGATTACTATGCAAATTGCCACTTGTCCAAATATCAAAGTTAAATTCAAATTTAAATTGCAAGTCAAATAATTACATCTTCAAACTAGCAAGCAAAATAGTTCATAATTTTGTAAATAATCCATATGTAACTAAGGTTAAGGAAATCAACATCACTTGTTTGCTCCTTTTGAACCTATCATCCAAAAACAGTACCTAAACAGCCTCTTTTAAATCATTTCGAATTAAACCAAATTCAAATGGATTCAAATAATCCTCAAACTTTTTGTGGCAGTGCCAACTATTGGAAGGTAATTATATGGCCAAGTCCCATATTTTACCAAACTCATTTGGTGGCTATTTAAAATGCAAAACAGTAGCTGGAAATAAAACAGAAAAAGAAAATGAAAAAGAACCTAACGTTACTGTGCAACTGGGCCTAAGTGCCGCAGTGCACCGTGTCCCAGCCCGGCAAGGCCTTTCCCTTACCTCTGGACAGAGGCAGAAGCCATGGCGCCGAACACGCATGCCGTCCACGTGCCCGATCTCCTCGTGTCGTCCATCCAACGAGCCAAGAGATGTATAAAGCCCTCCCCGACGCGTTGGACAACCCTAGCCTCTATGTTGCCCCCTCATTCTCCTCTCCCTCTCGTTTTGACGGCGCCCGAGTACGTGAGCGCCATGGCCGTTGTCATAGTCGCGGCCACCGGCCTCCCCGTCACCTGAGAGCATGTCCAGGAGGAGCCTCGTCATCATTTTCGTCGCCTACATGCCCGAGTTCGAGCTGGACCTCACCGAGCCGCGAGATCGAGCTTCTTCTTCAGCTTCGGATGCCATGGAGCTTCATTCGATCTGCACCATCCGGCAACCCCGGCCTCCCCGACCATGTCCTCGAGCTTCGTGGTGAGCTCCTCGATCGACTCCCCTCGACCCCGGTTCCGATCCGTGCCGATTTCGCCGTAGCTCCCCAGGGACCGAGCTCGGCCTGAGCTCCTGCGTGCCCTAGTCTGCTGCTCCCTTTGCTGCTGCTTTGCTCTACTGCACCATGCTGCTACTACCCTAAGTTCCTGCTGCTCCTAAGAGCTGCTCCTACTCTAAGCTGCTGCTGCTCTTCGATGCTGCTGCTCACGGCTGCTCTTGTCGTGCTGCTGTTGTTGCTGCCTTGCCGCTGCTACTGCTGCTAGGCCGCTGCTGCTGTGCTACCGCTACTAGATGCTGCTCTTGCTGCTTGTGGCTGCGCTGCTACTCCTACTTAGCTGCTGCCGCTGCTCTTGCTTCTGCTACTGCTCGCTGCTTCGCCACGGTCTTGTGTGTGTGTGTGCTGTGTGCGTGTAGTGTGTGTGTGTGCTGTATGTGTGAGTTTAGGACCGGCCCTTGTTTAATTAGGACTAGGTTTAGTTTTGGGGTTAATTAGTGGTTAGGTTAGTTGCTACCCTATGACAAGTAGGCCCCACTTTTACTGTTCATCTGTTGACCAGTCAATTGTTGACTGGGTCAACCCAGCCCCCTGGCCCCACATGTCATTGACTGTGGCTAGCCACTTCTGGGTATAAAAAGTATTTCACTGTTTATAATTCGGATTAATAAAATCCAGAAAATTATTTAAACTTTGAAAAAAAATCATATAAAATAATCCGTAACTCGGATGAAAATAATTTATATATGAAAAATGATCAGAAAAATAAGACGAATCCGAATACGCCATCCACATACCTACCACATGCCCCCAACACTGCAAACATGGAACCTTCCCCTCCGATTCAGTTTATTAATAATCACCTGGAGCCGGGAAAATACCTCCGGATATTTTCCCGCTCCGACTAAAATACTTAGTACTGCATTAGGTCACCCCTAGCACAGCATATTGCCATGTCATGCTTTGTGCTGCATCTGTGTGCTTTATATTTACTGTTTCTCCCCCCTCTTCTCTCCGGTAGACCCCGAGACCGACGCTGATGCCGCTGGTTACGACTACGTCGTAGATGACCAGACCCTTTCCACAGAGCTTCCAGGCAAGCAAAACCCCCTTGATCATTCCTATATCGCCCATTCTTTCTCTCCCGTGCTTGCATTAGATTTTGCTACTGTTATTCGATAGCTCCTATTCTGATGCATAGCCTGATTTTGTAACCTGTTGTTGATACTTTACCTGTTGTCCTATATGCTTAGTATAGGCTGGTTAGTGATCCATCACAGGCCCTACACCCTTGTCCGTGTTGCCAGGCTTACTACCGGAAGATTCGATCAATGTGATCGATGTACAGAGACCGAACACACCACCAGCACCCCCCTTAGTTGTATGACTCTGCAGAGCTACTATCGAGCGCCGAGGGTGATGCCTCATATCTCACTTCCGATGATATCTCTGTAGTGTAGCACATCGAGTGTGGTTTACAGAGGGTGATTCCTCGCTCACCACTCCCGATGATGACTCTACCGTGCAGCACCTCAAGCGTGAACCTATCGAGGGTGATTCCTCCAAGTTCACCTTGACATTTTACCTCAGGTGTGAACCTACCGAGGGTGATTCCTCTGAGTTCACCTTGATGGTATGGACCCACAATACTTTAACTGTCCCCCCTTTAACTGTTACTGCTGGACTGAAGGGACAGGTGGTACCACCCCGGTAGAGGTGGACCTGAGTTCCCAACAGTCTCTTGATAAGTCGGGTCGACCCGAAGGGTACCCGCGAGAGTTAATGACGCGGCACGACCGGGCAGGCAGAGACCGCCCTAGAGAGGGATGGGCCTGGCCCTTGTCGTAAGACCGCGAGACGGGGCGACAGGAGCACTGATCGTCACCGCGAGCTCCCAACACACTAACGGGTTTGGATATGTGATCTGAGTAGGCCTCTGGCCTTTTCGCACTGACCACCACGCGGGAATAAATATGGGCACTCGGCGTCGTACGATTCTCCCAAAAGCTCATCAGACGTCAGCAGTTGTGCGGCGTGCGCCTGGTTGAACTAGAACGCATGCGTGTGTATACAGGGGCTAGGTTTGCTCCCGGCCGCGTACGCAACGCGCAGGAGTGCTTAGGACGATTGGCCCATGACCCCTTCGCACTTAGGATGTAGACTGGCGTGCTGACCTCTCTCTTGAGCCAAGGTAGGACTACGGTGTGTCGATCAGCCGAGGCCAGGCATAACCCAGAAAAGTATGTCCGGCCGGAGTTAATCGAGCGTGATGTGTAAGTTGGTGCACCCCTGCAGTGAACATATCTATTCGAATAGCCGTGTCCACGGTAACAGGACGCTCGAAGTTGTATCCCGATCTACTACAACTAGAACTGGATACATGTGACACTAAACTGATATGATTGCTCCGGGATCGCTTCCACGCGGGGTAGACGAGGAAGGATCTCTGGGCGTTACTAATATATATTTGTTACTACATGTTATGTTATTCTACTCTCTTCTGTTGCTGCAAGACGCTGCAAGATTGAAAGCACATTTGCTCCCTTGGTGGTTTTGGTAATATGTAACAACATATATCTCATTGAACTAATGTCCATTCAAGTTAAAGATTTCAGGATGTTCAATGATTGGCATGGCAAGGACTAGAGATGTGGACCCCTCAAAATGCTAAGGACATGGATTGGCAAAAACTCAAGACTCTACATTTTCTGTTAAGTGATCCAAGATCACATTGAGTCCATAGGAAAGCCAATACTATTAAAAGGGGATGAGGTGTTGCTTAATGGTCTTTTTGCTTAAGTGCTTAGTGACAGTACTCCAAAACCCTCAACCACTTTCTCCATCCAAATATGTCCAAAACCTACATTCCAACTCGGCCCCACCGAAAATTCCTATCTGGAGCCACCGAGTTCATCTGGACTTAGCCACTGCCAAAACCTAACAAATCTGATCCACCGATATGGATTTCGGTCCCACCGAGATGGCCCTGCCAACTCTCTATAATCGGTTGCAATTACTTCGGTCCCACCGAGTTTTGCAAATCGGTCTCACCGAGATGGCTTGCCAACTCTCTGTTGCCTTATTGCTTCACTTCGGTCCTACCGAGTTGATGCAATCGGTGCCACCGAGACGAGGTTTGCCCTAACCATTGCACATCGGTCCAACCGAGTTGTTCCAATCGGTCCCACCGAGATTCCTAACGTTCATATCTTTTACATAGTTCGGTGCTACCGAGATTTCTGATCGGTGCCACCGAGTTGGGTCAAAAGTGTGTAACGGTTGGATTTTGTGTGGAGGCTATAAATACCTCTCCACCCCTTCTTACTCAGTAAGGAGAGCCATCAGATGCCTACACTTCCACCATACATTTTCTGAGAGAGAACCACCTACTCATGTGTTGAGATCAAGACATTCCAATCCAACCATTTGAACCTTGATTTCTAGCCTTTCCCAAGTTGCTTTCCACTCAAATCCTTCTTCCACCATAGCCAAATCTGTGAGGAGTTGTTTGAGTGTTGGGGAGACTATCATTTGAAGCACAAGAGCAAGGAGTTCATCAACAACACACCATCTATTACCTTTTGGAGAGTGGTGTCTCCTAGATTGGTTAGGTGTCACTTGGGAGCCTCTGACATGATGTGGAATTGAACCAAGGAGTTTGTAAGGGCAAGGAGATCGCCTACTTCGTGAAGATCTACCCCGAGTGAGGCTAGTCCTTCGTGGACGTAAGCCATGGTGGAATAGGCAAGGTTGCTTCTTCGTGGACCCTTCGTGGGTGGAGCCCTCCGTGGACTCGCGCAGCCGTTACCCTCCGTGGGTTGAAGCCTCCATCAACGTGGACGTACGATAGCACCACCTATCAGAACCACGCCAAAAATCATCGTGTCTTCATTGCGTTTGAAATCTCCAATCCCCTCCTTTACTTACATGTCCAATTGTTTACTTTCCGCTGCTACACTCTTAGAATTGCATGTGTAGGGTGATGCTTGACTTGTATACTTGCTAAAATCTGCCTACAACTAAAATTGGGAAAAGGTTAGGTTTTTATTTGGTCAAGTAGTCTAATCACCCCCCCCCCCCCTCTAGACATGCTTTCGATCCTACAAAGATGCTAGTCTTCGATAGGCTAGGCCTTCCCCTCTACTCTGGCATTCTGTAGTTTGGTCCACTGATACAGCCCCTTCCCTTTGATACCGATGCATACTTAGCATAGTTCTGATGTAAGTCTTGCAAGTACTTTGGATGAGTACTCACAGTTGCTTTGCTACCTTTCTCCCGTCTACCCGGTTGCTGCGATCAGATGACGAAGTCCCGGAGACAGCTGATCCCGCCGATGACTACTACTACCCCGACGGATCCAACTACTACGTGGAGACCGACGACCAGGAGTAGTTAGGAGGCCCCAGGCAGGAGGCCTGCGCCTTTTCGATATAGTTGTTGTTGTTTTGCTAGCCTTCTTAAGGCAAACTTGTCTAATTATGTCTGTACTCAGATATTGTGCTTTCGCTGACTTATGTATTTGGGTCCTCATGACCCTTGGTTTGTAATATAATTCCCTTATGTTTGAATTTGTGTCTAGAGTTGTGTTGTGATATCTTCCCGTGAGTCTCTGGTCTTCATCATGCATGTTTGCGTGTATGATTAGTGCATGGTCGAGTCGGGGGCGTCACATCCGAGAACTTTTATTTCTGCACAAAATCAACACCATGGCAATTCTGCTGAAAACAGCGTCAGTCCGGGTTAGTTCCATTTAAATCATGCAAATTAGAGTCCAAAACCAGAGCAAAAGTGTTTGGAAAAGTAGATACATTTGGGACGTATCAACTCCCCCAAGCTTAACTCATTGCTTGTCCTCAAGCAATTTAGTTGACAAACTGAAAGTGACAAAGAAAAACTTTTACAAACCCTTTTGTTCTTGTTGTTTGTATATATACTTAACTAGCATCCAAGTTTTCAGCAAAGATTATGAACTAACCATATGAATGATAACACATAGGTCTCACATTTACTCATATCAATAACATAACCAACTAGCGAGCAATAATAAGATATCTCGGATGCCGTTTCATTAATAATGATAGGGGGTGAACCCACTAAATTTCCCATAGCATTGAAAGCATCCAAAGTGGGACACATTAAGAAATTTCCTCTGGTAATAGTGTCAAGCACAAATCTATACCAAGTAGTAATTCCCACATAAAAATTTCGAAGAAGAACGGTAGTGGATTGCTTACGAGTTGATCTATTTTGAGCATCGCAAATCCTATACCAAGCATCTTTTAGATTCTCTCCTCCCCTTTGTTTAAAATTAAGAACTTCATTTTCTGGGATAATAGTAACAAGCGAAGAACTAGCCATAATGGTGAAGCAAACATGCAAAAAAAATATTTTTGTGTTTTTGTAAAAAAAATTAGAAGTGGGGGAGATGAAAACGAGAGGCAAATGAAAATAAAGTAAATGCAAGTGGATGATAGTTTGTGCGAAGGTACTTGGTAATTTTGATGATGTCTCCCCGGCAACGGCGCCAGAAATTCTTCCTGCTACTTGTAGTCTGCGTTGGTATTTCCCCGAAGAGGAGAGGATGATGCAGTACAGTAGAGATAAGTATTTCCCTCAATTAAGAACCAAGGTTATCAATCTAGTAGGAGAACCAAGCAAAATTCCATTAAGCGCACCTGCACACACAAGAGCAAACACTTGCACCCAACGCAAATAAGAGGGTTGTCAATCCTCTTAGCGGTTATTTACAAGGATTAAATCTTATCGAGGTAAATAGATAAACTAAAATACTAATAAAAATAAAAGTAAATAAATTGCAGCAAGGTATTTTTAGGTTTTTAATATATGATAAAGTAGACCGGGAGCCATAGTTTTCACTAGAGGCTGCTCTCTCGAACACATAGCATACTGTGGGTACACAAATTACTGTTGGGCAACTGATAGAAAAGAAAATAATTATGACGGATTCATGGCAATGATCATGTATGTAGGCATCATGTCCGATACAAGTAGATCGACTCCTGCTTGCATCTACTACTATTACTCCACCCATCGACCGCTATCCAGCATGCATCTAGGGTATTGAGTATGAAACAGAGTAACGCCTTAAGCAAGATGACATGATGTAGACAAAGTAAACTCAAGCAATATGATTAAACCCCATCTTTTTATCATTAATGACAACAATACAAATATGTGTCATGTCCCCTTCTGTCACTGGGATTGAGCACCGCAAGATTGAACCCATCACAAAGCACCTCTCCCATTGCAAGATAAATCAATCTAGTAGGCCAAACCAAATCGATAGATCAGAGAGAAATACAAAGCTATAACAATCATGCATAAAAGAGTTCAGAGAAGACTCAAATATTTCTCATGAATAATCTGATCATAAACTCACAATTCATCGGATCCCAACAAACACACCGCAAAAGAAGATTACATCGGATATAACTCCAAGAACATCGAGGAGAACATGGTATTGAAGATCAAAGAGAGAGAAGAACCCATCTAGCTACTAGCTATGGAACCATAGGTCTGTGGTAAACTACTCACACATCATCGGAAGGGCAACAAGGTTGATGTACACGCCCTCCGTGATCGATTCCCTCTCCGGTAGAGTACCGGAGAAGGCCTCCAGATGGGATCGTGGAAGAACAGAGGCTTGCGGCGACGGAAAGGTTTTCTCTTCTGTCTCTCTGTTGGTTTGGGAATATTTGTGAATTTATAGCAAAGGAATTGTGTCAAGAGGTGCCACGAGGGGCCCACAAGCCTGGGGGGCGCGGCCACCCCCCTAGGGCGCGCCCTCCAGGCTTGCCGCCTCCTCGTGGCTCTTCTGGTCTTCTCCCGAAGCTTCCTGGGTCTCTTCTGGTCCAGAAATAATTAATCCAAAGTTTTTTTCTCGTTTGGACCCTTTTTTATAATGATTTTTGGAAAAGGCAAAAACAAGCAAAAAACAGCAACTGGCACTGGGCACTGAGTTAATAGGTTAGTGCCAAAAAATTGATATATAATGGCATATAATTGCATATAAAACATCCAAGATTGATACTATAATAGCATGGAACAATCAAAAATTATAGATACGTTGGAGACGTATCATGCTCTCCAACTGGTGCTTAAACGAGAGGGTGATGACTCAACAATACAAGTAAAATGACATAAAATTAAATGGATAGGCCCTTCGCAGAGGGAAGCATGGATTTGCAGTGGTACCAGAGCTCGAAGCTTAAAACAGAGATGAAAATAATTTTGGGAGGTATGCTTTTCCTGTCAACGTCACGACCGAGAGTTTTCAATATCTTCCATGCTAAACACATTATAGGCGGTTCCCAAGCGGAGAGGTAAAGTTTACTCCCCCTCCACCATACCAACACAAGCCATGGCTAGCCGAATTCACGGGTGCCCTCCATACCAACAACTTTCTGGGGGAGTTTGTTTGCATTATGTAATTTCGATTTGAGCATAGGACTGGGCATCCCAATTACCAGCCTCTCTCGTGCAATGACAAGTGAATAAACACTCATCTGAGAATAACCCACTTAGCATGGAAGATACTGACCGCCCCCCGTCGCTCCATGAGCGGTACGGGCACACAAAATAGATGTTCATTTGAATGTTTAGAGGTGGCACATACAAATTTACTTGGAATGGCAGAGTAATACCGCATATAGGTAGATATAGTGGACTCATCTGGAACAACTTTGGTTTAAGAATTTGGATGCACAAGCAGTATTCCCGCTTAGTACAGGCGAAGGCTAGCAAATAGATTGAGAAGCGACCAGCTAGAGAGCGAAAACGGTCATAGACATGCATTGCGAATAATTAACATTGAACACGAGAATGAGTAGGATATCAACACCCTGAACATAAATATCATGGAGGGTATGTTGGTTTTGATTCAACTACATGTATGAACATGTGCCAAGTCAAGCCACTCGAATTACTCAGAGGAGGATACCATGCTAACATACTACATCACAACCATTTTAATGCATGTTGACACTCAAGATAAATCATTATCCACTCCTAACTATTTTAGCATGGCATGAGCAACTATAATCTCTAATTGTCATCACAAACATGGTTACTCATAATAATGCTGAATCATGAATACTGAGCTAAACATATTTACAAAGACAAAAACAAGAAGAGTTCATACCAGCTTTTCTTCACCGCAATCACTTCATCAAATATCGTCAGTATTGCCTTTCACTTGCACGACCGAATGATGTGATAATAATAATAATGGTGCAAGGGTGCCATGGACTAAGCTGGAATTTGCAAACATTTATTCAAAGGAGAAGACAAAGCAATAGTGGCTCTTTGTTAGATCAACAATAAAGCACATGGGAGCCACTCAACATTTTCATCGTGGTCTTTCTCCTTACGACAACTCAATGAAAAGAGAAGAAATTCAGAGAAACACACTGAAATATTTTTGGAGTTTTTAGTTTTCCTGAAGAAAGCAAATTAACGAAGCAAAAATGAAAAAACGAGAAAAACTATTTACACGGGAAAACTCCCAACAAGCAAAAGAAGAAACGAGAAATCTTTTTGGGTTTTCTTTTACTTCTATGAATTAACTAAACAGGAAAGAAACTACAACTATTTTTGGGGGGTTTTCGAAAGTTTTTCAAACGCACAAGAAGAAAGTGAAAATAAAACTAGCATGGATATACAATGAAAAAGGATGAACACCGACAACTGGAATGAGTGTGTGAACATGAATATAATGTCGGTGAGAAATACGTACTCCCCCAAGCTTAGGCTTTTGGCCTAAGTTGGTCTACGGCCATGGGTTGAAATCAGCGCCTCCCAGATAGTACTGAGGCTGCTGAGGGTCCCACTGGTAAACGGCCTCCTGAGGCTCCCACTGATAGATGGGCTCCTGGTACGGCTCTGGCTCAGGTGCTGGCTCCGGTGCTTGGGGCTGGTCCAAGCCCCAATAAGCATAAATGTCCTCACGCATGATGATGTATTTGCCCTTGTGAATATCAAACAAAGCAGGCGCAGGCAAAGTAATAATCTCACAAGTACCCTGACTGAATACCAAGTTATACTGAAATCGTCTACGGCCCCTGCCAATAAAGTCGTGCCCAACCATACTGTCATAATCAAGATGCATAATGGGTAAGAGCCTCTCTTCCCTCTCATCGTGCCTAATAGGAATCTCAAATTGTTTAGCGAGACGGGAAGTATAAATACCACCATAGATAACGCCCCTCGAACGGTTGGTGTGCAACCGCCGGGCCACCATAGCACCCAAACTGAAGGTCCTATCAGCGTAAAGAGCATGGTGCAAAATAGCAAGGTCAGGCGAGCTGAGCGTGCCACTCTCCCACTGACCAGTCAAACACCTCCCAGCAAATAATGAGTAATAGTGTAAAACAGGGAAATGTAAACTAGCAACCCTAGCCTCAGAAATTCCCCTCGACTCCCCCACGGTAACCTCAGAGATGAACTCCGAGACATCCCTGGGATGTGGCTCTACTGGGCTTCCCTCATTAGGAAGTTTGCATACCTCGCAAAAAACCTCAAGTGTCATCTCTTTGGGAATATCATATAAGTTAAATGACACTGTGGGTGTATCTCTCCTAGCATGAAAATAAAAGCTTTGCACGAAAGTATTAGTGAGGAGAAGATACTGGTCACACTTATCTTCGAGGAACGGGATAATGCCGGCATTGTTCGCCAAATGATAGAAATCGTCAAAAATCCCCGCATCCCTCAAGAACGTGTTGCATGGCCATTCGCACGGCCGCACCTCGGCCGCACGTGGAAGATGATACTTGGGTTTAGGAGCCTCCTTGGGGTTCCTTCTCAAAGAACCCCTCAACCTCCACTTGAGCATTTTCTTTCTCTGAAAATTTCTGAAATTTTTAGTAACTCAAAATAAAAGTGAACGAAACTCAACAAAATTGATAGCAACTACTCCTACAAGTATCTAGAGGCTTTACCTTTAAACTCAGCAAGCAATTTTCTAATCTCATCTCTATCATTACAAGCAAGAATTGCCCTAGCTGTCTCCCTATAAAAAACATAGCCATCAGATGTCTCAGGCATTTCAACTCTTGTAGGAGAGCTAGGCATAATAGGTGAATCATAATTTTCAAGAGTTTCAACATTTTCAATTCCTTTACCTTTAGCAATGTTCATCAAGAAATTCACCAAGTGGCACAGTATTATCAAGCATAGTACTAGCATCATCAATAGTTTCATTCATAGAAGAAGTAGTATCATCAATAACTTGCGACATATCAGAATGAATAGCAGATGGTGGTGTCACAAGTCTACTCAAAACAGAAGGTGAATCAAGTGCAGAGTGTGATGGCAGTTCCTTACCTCCTCTAGTCATAGAGGGGACGATCATAGTCTTAGCGTCTTTCAGATTCTTCATAGTGATCAACAGATATAAATCCCAAGTGACTCAACAAATAGAGCTATGCTCCCCGGCAACGGCGCCAGAAAAAGGTCTTGATAACCCACGAGTATAGGGGATCGCAACAGTTTTCGCAAGTAGTATTTCACCCAGATTTATTGATTCGACACAAGGGGAGGCAAAGAATATTTGCGAGTATTAGCAGTTCAGTTGTCAATTCAACCACACCTGGAGAACTAAATATCCGCAGCAAAGTGTTTAGTAGCACATTAGTATGATAGTTTCAATAGCAGTAGTAATAGTAGCAATAGTAACAGAGACAGTAACAGTAGCAGTTTTGTAGTGATTGTAACAGCAACAGCAACGAAAGTAACTTAGCAAAGATCAATATGCGAAAAGCGTAGGCATTGGATCGGTGATGGATAATTATGTTGGATGACATTCATCATGTAACAGTCACAACCTAGAGCGATACACAATAGCTCCAATTCATCAATGTAATGTAGGCATGTATTCCGTATATAGTCATACGTGCTTATACTAAGAACTTGCATGACATCTTTTGTCCTACCCTCCTGTGGCAGCGGGGTCCATAAGGAAATCTAAGGGATATTAAGGCCTCCTTTTAATAGAGAACCGGAACAAAGCATTAACACATAGTGAATGCATGAACTCCTCAAACTACGGTAATCACCGGAAAGAATCCCAATTATTGTCATCTTGGGGTATGCGGATCATAACACGTAATAGGTGCATATAACTTGCAAGATAGGATTAAGAACTATAATATATTCATGAAAACATAAAGGTTCAGATCTGAAATCATGGCACTCGGGCCCTACTGACAAGCATTAAGCATAGCAAAGTCATAGCAACATCAATCTCAGAACATAGTGGATACTAGGGATCAAAGCCCTAACAAATTGACTCGATTACATGGTAAATCTCATCCAACCCATCACCGTCCAGCAAGCCTACGAAGAAATTACTCACACATGGTGGTGAGCATCATGAAATTGGTGATGAAGGATGGTTGATGATGACGATGGCGTCGAATCCCCCTCTCCGGAGCCCCGAACGGACTCCAGATCAGCCCTCCCGATGAAGAACAGGAGGTGGCGGCGGCTCCGTATCGTAAAACGCGATGATTCTTTCTCTCTGATTTTTTTCTCCACGAATAGGTACTTATAGCGTTGGAATTAGGGTAAACGGAGTTGGCATGGGGCCACAAGCCTGCCAGGCGCGCCTTGGGGAGTGGCCGCGCCCCCCAGGCTTGTGGCGCCTGGTGGGCCCCCCTCTGGTAAATCTCTTCGACAGTATTTTTTATATATTTTGAAAATATTCTCCGTAAATTTTCAGGTCATTCCGAGAACTTTTATTTTTGCACAAAAACAACACCATTGCAATTCTGCTGAAAACAGCGTCAGTCCGGGTTAGTTCCATTCAAATCATGCAAATTAGAGTCCAAAACCAGAGCAAAAGTGTTTGGAAAAGTAGATACGTTTGGAACGTATCAGCAGGTTGATACTTATCTTAATGTGTTCCAAGTGGCTTATCTATGTAAGCAGAGATGTTGTCCTGCAGAGCATCTCCTGAGGAATGCACATATATGAGTTTGACTGTTAAACGCCGCAGTCTGTGAGAATTGGGTGTTCTCTAATAAATTCATGAAAGGCCTTGGAGTATGACGTATACGCTCCACCCGCGTGGAAGCCTTGCGGCAACCTAGTATCGATCAAGGATTTGTGTGAAACTAGTCTCACAGAAAACTTGTAGTTCAAGGCATAGTCCACTATTCAAGTTGTGATCTAGTGTAGCATAAAATTCTAAGTGGAAGTTCAACTTAACAGTCTCCACTAAGCACCGGTATATAAACAATGTTTTGGAACTAAATGATGAGATGCGCCAATGAGACTTTGTGGGGGATTGTTGGATTTTACTAGTAGGCCTTTGGCCCAAAGCCCAACTAAAATCTGAAATTCTCATGGCCCATTCATGCATGGCTGTGTGGTGTGAGTGGGACTAGAGTTTAGTTCCATACTTCTAGGTGAGAGTGAGTCGCACCACTTTATAAGGTGAGCTCTTCTAGCACTTGTATGAGCATGAGAAGAGGAGACCTACACGCGTGCTCCTCCTCCTCGCTCGCCTCGCCATGCCACGCCACGCCATGCCTCGTCACGACGCGCCGCGTCGGGTTTCAGGAATGAGCCGAGCCGAGAACAAAGCTATGCATGTTGTCTATATTTTGCTGCTCGGGAAAAATTAGTGAGTCATTAATTACTAATTAACGGACGCATTAATTACTCAACCGTTTCTGATTCTTTTGGATCGTGGGGCTGTTATTGACTTGGACTGGGGTTTACTCCCACGACCTACCCGGCCCGCACTATATAGACAGGCAGACGTCTACCCTAGCCGCCGCCATAGCATATGGTTTCACACCGTTTCAGAACATTGCGCCGCCACGCAAGTCTTCTCCATCCCTCCTTCCGGCGTGCACCGCGAGAAGGGACAGCAGGCCTCCGGAACCCCGCCTCTCGTGATCCTGTACGGGAGAGGGGCGATCAGGTTTTTGGGGAGCGCACTCGCGCGACTGCTGGCAGCGACGACTTCGCCAACGACGACTTCTTCCCCGATCTCGGCAACCTCTTCATCAACGACATGGCCGACAACATCAACACCAACGGTTCTGCTTCCGCCGCACCGTATGTGATCTTGTCCTCTTTGTTTGAGATCGTGCTAGAGTCACTATTCCTAGTCTGTGGCTTAGATATGATCTGTTCATCTACTATACTAATCCGCATGATTAGTTTAATCTTTGTTATAACCGTCATGATTTATTTACTGTTTGTTCGGATTAAATCTCGTAGTAATTTGCTCATATATTCAACAAATTTGAACCCCTTTTTTTTCGAATGAAAGCTAATTTGAACCTAATGTAAATGTCGAAGCCTTTTAATTATATTTCTTGAAATTTGTCACGTACGACTGGAAGTAGGAGGGAAGGGGTTTTGGAAAGTTAAATCTGATTTTGCTCAGCAACTTGAGAACGTACTATTTTGGAATCTATTCCCCACGTCAGTGCTATGTCAGGCATACGTAAATGCGCTAGATTTGCTTTTATCCTCCGGCCTGGTAGCCCGTCCCGTCGTCCACCGGATATTTATTCAGTAACTACTCAGCAAGGGTGTAAAGCCATGCATGTAGCAGTTTTAGACCCCTGAGAGACGGCCGGCCTGAATCCAACTGATTGGCCTGGCCGGCAACCAGAGGCAGCCAAAGCTGGGTCGGTCCGGTGGCGCGCAAGTGGGAAGACAGGAAGGATGTATGTCTTGTGTCGCATGCCCAAGAGATTGACGAAGAGATAGACCCTCGACAGGTACCCCAACGTCGGCACGGGATGCCGCCAAAACCCTCCCAACGGACTTGCCGCATACTGCCCGATCGATGCTGTGTGCATGTGGCCCTCTCCTCTCCTCTCCTCTCCTCGGCCTGGCAAAAACAAGAAGAAACCGACCCATGCCGTGCGCATTGCGCGTTTCTCAGTACAGTACGTAGCTAGCCAGCCCGATCGATCGTGCGGACGGGAGGGGGCTAGCTAGCTGCTTGCACCGGGCCCGTGCAGGTATACATGTCGGAAATCGGACAGGAGCAGAGCACCTGGTGCTAAGCTAAGCTAATCTTGTAGCTAGGTGCATGCAAGTTGCACGCGCGGGCAATGGTAATGTGTAACCGATCTGTGGCGCATGCGGACTTGTGGGACATGTATGTATGTACCCCCATGGCTCCATCATATCGTGTTTCCCTCCAACTTGCGCTCTCGATCTACTGGCCGAGATATAAGCAGCCCCCTTGCTTTTGGATGTTTTCACTTAGTCCATCTCTTCTCCAGCTGTTTGCACATCTCCTGGCCAAGATTTCACGGTCCAGATATAGCGCACGTAGCCTGGACCGGAGGAGTACTATCTTAATCAAAAATAAAATGTAATTACTCCCTCTCTGCCAAAATGTAAGACGTTTTTTGGTCAAATGTTTTACAGAGAGAGTATTTCTCACTCAAAACCGTCTTACATTTTGGTATATAGGGAGTATTTCTCACTCTAAAAGAAAAATATTTTTTAAAGTTGCAGAAAAGAATAGTCAACATCGGTACTAAACGAAGTTAGACAAGGGTGGACAAAAGAAAAGAGGGAAATGCAACTACAACCATCGAACTCGTCGACTATGTGAAATCTAGCCTTCAAAATCAGGAAGCGTTCCACTTTGGTCATTGAACTTAATAAAGGGGTCCTCATACGGTACTTTATACTACCTCTGTATGAAAATTTAAGACGTTTCCGTAGGCTAGTTTAGTCTACAAAAACGGCTTATATTTTGATATGGAGGGAGTACATGTTATATATGTACGCACGAACAAGGGCGGACCTAATCAAAGTAAGACCCAGGCCAAAAACGAACAACTTATAACTGTTAAAAGGATGCAAAAGCATAAAGCAAATATGGCTAGACTACACAATATGTAAGGATCTGGATTGAATTCTTAATGCTTGACAAACTAGATAAAACATGGCAAGAATTTAGTCCTATTTGTACAGACTGTGGTTGTTTCCCTTTTTTAAGAAATTATCAACTGGTTAGTGACCTAGTGATGAATAACATCTCGTCGTCTCATATTTCTATACCACAACTAATAAGAAAAATGCATCAATTCAATACTTTAAGCTATACTGCTATCAGAACAGGAATATGGAGAAATCAATAAAACTTGAGGTTTTGGGGATATCGTAGATAGCAGCAGTGGAGATTCTAGCTGCACAGGTATGTAGCGGTCAAACATCCACCATTGGTTGGATGATGGAGATTGGCGCAACCTTTTTGTGTATAAGATTGAGATTTTTTTCCAAATAAATACAAAGCAATACAACCTGACATGTACAGTGAGGGAAAAGAGAGTGCCAGCTTTCTATCACGAACGGTGAGAGAAAATGGAGGAATGCCGCGCGTCAACTCCGTAAGAGCATCTACAGCCGGGCGCCTCAAACCCGCCTCATTCGCCCGGGCGGGCCGCCCAGTCACTGACTGATTACGAAAATTCGACCCAGACGGGCTCTTTAAACGGGCCTCAAACGCCCGGGCTGACGGGCACCCCTCATATCCAGCCCAAATAAGGAGCGGATATGCGGCGCCTGGGCACGCCCGCCACGTCGGACCCGACAGCCCGACCCCACCGCAAATTGCACCAAATCCACCAAACTCTTCCTCCTCCCGCCGTCCTCCAACCTTTCCCGCGCCCGAGCCCTCGCCGTCGTCCACCCTTGCTCCCCATTCTCACCACCGGTCCTGATCCACCGCCGGAGATGTCGTCCAGCCCGTCCCCGATAGCCGCGACGGAGACGCAGTCCGCCTCGTCCGTCGGCGTCCCTTCGTCGGCTCCGTCTTGCAAGCCGGAGAACGTCGCCCGGAAGTTGCGGCGACGCTGGCAGCGAGAGAGAGAGGCGGTGGCGGCGTCGCAGGGAGGTTCGGACATGGTCGAGCAGCTGTCTCCCCCGCCGCGCCCGGACCCCCGCACCCCTTCCATCCGTGCACCGACGCGGATTACGCCGTCCGACCCCGTTGGGACAGAGGAGGATTCAGCGGCCGGCTGGGCCATTCCGGAGAGCTTTCCACCGACGCAGATGCCGGCGGTCGACGTATGTGACTCGCCGCAGCTCGTTCGGGCGAGGATGAGCACGGTCACCGGCGACACCCGGGATGCCCTCGACATGCTCGACGGAATGACCGAACAAGAGTCGGTACGTTTTCTTTGCTCTTGTCCGATCAAATTTTTGCATACAACACTAGTTCATTTTGCACGCTTGTAAACCATGATCATGTAGGAGGCGTTCTTGTCGAGCATGATCAATGACAATGAAGATTCGACCCAAGTAGAGTATGAATTGGAGGACACCACTGCATTTGAAGTTGGGGCAACATCCGATCCCAATCCGCGCAACAAGAAGAAGAAGGCCAAGACGGCGAAGGCAAGAGGTCTGGCATCCTCAAGATTTGAGGACATCTTGTTGGTCAAAGATTGGTTGGCCACAACAATGGATCCAATATGCGGCACCGAGCAAAAGGGGAACACATATTGGGAGAAGATTTGGACGGAGTATCACGAACAAATGAAGTATGTGGAGCCGCATCCTATCGTGACCACCCGCAATGTGGCATCTCTGCAACATCGATGGGGGGTCATTCAAGGGGAAGTGAACAAGTACGTCGGCTACTACTCACAAGTGACCAAACGCCCTCAAAGTGGGATGGGAGTGGCAACTCACGTAAGTTCAATTGCTTCATCTTGTAGTCATTTGCATATGCTTCTTGTGTTTGCATTCTCGTGCTCATACATATGGTGTTTGCTAGACGGCGGTGGCGGCCACTTTGTATCACGAGGTGGAGAAGAAGCCGTTTGCTTTTAGCCATTGTTGGATCATATTGAATGGCAAGCCAAAGTGGAACTAACTTGTGGCCGATCTCAAGTCCGGCAAGAAGAGGAATGATGGCTCAAGCTCCCACCAATCAATTGGGTTGGACGATGAAGAGGATGATGTTGTCGTCACGAATGGAAGAGCCACCGTGCCAAAGGATAACCGACAAGTCATGGGAAAAAAGTGGGAGAAGGCACGGGCCTCCCGTGACGCCGCGGCTACAAAAATGTCGTCCACATGGACGGGCATTTTTTCGGTAAGGGAGAACAAGAAAGAGGAGAGGTACAAGCTCATGTTGGATGCGCAAAAGGAGAGGATGGAGTGGGACCGGACTAGGGTGGAGAAGAAGCTCGAAATTGAGAGGGAGAAGATCGAGTTGGAGAAGCAAGAGGCAGCGATCAAATGGGAACTCGAGAAGGCCAAGACATTTGGCGAGATGGAGCTTGAGAAGGAGAGGTTGCAACTCACACGGGACGCGGAGGATGCGAAGATCATGTTGGCGGACGAAACCCTCCTGAATGAGCATGCAAAGAAGTGGCTTGCGGACAAGAAGAAGGAGATCAACGACCGTAGGGAGTACGAGGCGGTGAGGGCGGCTGCGGCAGCGGCAGCGGATCATGCGGCCCGGATGCAGGCGGAGGAGGCAACCCGATTGTAGGCGGAGCAGACAGCCCGGATGCAGGCAGAGCAGGACGAGCAGGATGCATTCCGTCTGGAGCAGGACGCATTCCGTTCGGAGTAGGCGCCCAGCCAGTGATCCGAAGCCATCCGTCACGCTCGGACATTGATTTCATTTTGGCTTGTCCGGTTTGTTGAACTATGATTTGCTTTGCTTTGTTTCGAACTGTTGAATTCGGACACTTTTTATCGTATGATCAACGTGCATGGATTGCATGGATTTGAGGATCAACATTTGAGGTATGTGAATGTACCGCGCAACATATGAGGGGCCGGCGGGCGCTGTCCGCGGACGCGTCCGGACGTGCCCGCGGGCGTATAGGGGGGCGGATTTGACAAGTCCGGCTGTAGATGCTCTAAGTACGAGAAATGTACAAATCACCCCATGGGGACAATTTCTATCATGTTTGAGGAGCAAAGTGGAGCATTTCCTGAGTTTGAGCACTAGATTGCACCTACTCCACAAGTTCGATGATTGTAGATGTATTTCACCCAAAGAGAAACATAACATGCTTCGTAAAGATAATAGATTGCCGATAGCTCAAATGATTTCTTTCCTCAAATTACATTTTCTTCTTCTTCCTCTAGCCTCCTCAATATAGCCTCATTTTCGCCAGCACGGTCCCATATGCATAGTCTTGCCCCCAGTTTGTCATTTATGTTACTTGTAGCGGGATCAAGCCTTTCATCTAAACACTCGATCCATTTGACACAGACCACACAAACCACCCATAACCCAAACACCTAACTTCGGTGAGGTCTCCTCACGGGTGGAGCCAGGCTAGCGCTGGGTCCCGGGCCTGCTTCATTGCTACAGTGTTCAACAGTACCGAAAACACTACAGTCAACAAAGGTTGCTCGCGTGACGACCCCTCCCCCCCCCCCCACCCCCAGACCTGGGATGTAGCTCCGCCACTGGGTCTCCTTCTTTGGTCTCCAATGTCATCGACCCTACGGCATTACCTACACTTGAGACTGAGGATGACTACATTTGAAGAAAAAAGGTAATGATATCGGCATATGGTTGGAAGATGACTCTTCCTTGTCATGCCCGGGAGCAGAGCTTTGATGGTGTAAGTTGTACCGAGACAACAATTATATATGAGGGACATTGATGGGCATCATGTTGCGCAAAATTTATGTTGGTATTCCGCCCTTGTGATTGAATGTTTCGGCTCATCGATTCATCAAGACGCGATGAAGTCGGAGATGATATGTCGAGGGGCAGAGAATTAAAGTGCGGTAACGATTTCAAGTTGCAAGTCAAGCCGCCGAAATCTGAGTTGCCTCTTCATCGATGGACGTTGTGGCCCGTTGTGGTGTATCAGGGTGCATGGACTTGGTGCATGCCTAGAGATGATCGGCACGACGGGGTTTGTCCGCAGTGCAGTTGGAGTCGTTGAGTCATGGTGACATGGGTGATGATAAAGCCACTTGTATGCGCGGTTTGTGACAAATTGATCTTCTCGGTGATGTGACCTTCAAGTTTGCGCCACTGTGATCATGTTTTTCTTAGATTAAACGGACGGCAAATCTCTTCTTCTTTTTTTGAAAAACACATATTTTTATTCATTTTCAATAACAATTACATCGTTTATGAGGAGGGGTACAATTTCACTCAAAGGCTCCTCAAACCAGTTAAAAGTTGAAGAAAATTTAGCTAATTTAGCAAGTTCATGGGCAACCTTATTGGCTTCTCTATTACAGTCCTCGAATCTAGTAATAGGAAAATCACAAGCCAAAAAGTAACAATCGTCAAACACTGCCGCCGCTGTACTCGCCGTCCGTCCTCCGTTGTTCATGGTTTCAATGACCTCTAGGTTATCTGAGTTTATAAAGAGACGGTTGCAACCCGTCCTTTGAGCAAAGGATAGACCATATCTGAGCGCCAAAGCTTCCGCCATCAGGACATCCGTGCACCAATCAATTCTCCAATTCCCCCCTGCAATGAATTTTCCTTTATCGTCCCTCAAAACAGCGCCGACCGTGCCCTAAGTAGGTCATGATCAAAAGAGGCATCCACATTAACTTTTACAAACCCCCTTGGAGGTTTTATCCATCCACCTCTTTTCATAGTAGCCTTCGGTGACATGGCCATAACATACTTTAACGTAATAGCACGAATCCCCATAGAAATTTGGTTGACATCTTGGGTTTTCTCTTTATGGACCAATTTTCGCCTCTCCCACCATAAATACCAGGCTGTATTTGCAATCATCTCACGAACATTCCGACTACCGAAGATAGTCAGCTCATTTTCGGGTATAGAGAGTAAAAATTCAAGGACCGCCTCACCAGCACAATCAACTTCACAAGCTTTTTTAATGACATGATCCAGTCCCAGCACTCTCCACACCTCCTTTGCTTTCTGACATTGGAATAACATATGCTTTGTATACTCTGGTCCCAAGGGACAAGAAGGACAATTGGGGGGAGCTTTTATGTGCCTATTCGCCAAAGTAACTCTACACGGAAGAGTGCCGTGCAACGTGTTTCATATGAAAAAAAATTACCTTCGCTGGACAAGATAATTTCCAAATCTCACTCCAAATAAGATTAATAGTTAAATGTCTCATATCATCAGTTCTTCTAAGTTTTCTCACGTGTTGGTGTTCCCATTCCACAGCATAGGCTGATCGAACCGAAAACACTTCATTTTTTAATAGCTCCAAGCAACGAAATCTAACATATCATGTTGGGAAAGCGGAATAGCAAGGACCCGCTGTGCGTCAACTGGCCACAATGTTTGTGTAACTAGATTTTTGTCCTAGTTATTAGTAATAGGATCAATTAAATCAGATACTCTTGAGATCAAATTACTCCCTCTAGGTGTGATTACTTTTCTATTTGCACAATTCGGGATTCAAGCATCTTCCCAAATATCAATATTGTGACCATTTCCAACACGCCACATATAACCATGATTTAACGGCAAATCTCTCCTTAATCAACCCAAAAATGAGGTGGTTTTGTCTCTTTCTTCTTCTTTAAAAAAAAAAAACAGACTATGTAACGACTAACGGGCGACGGTTGAAACGGCTGGTTCGGCGGAGCCTGTCGATTTAACCGCGACATGCAGACGCAGGCACCACACGATCGGAGATCTTCCATACACGCATGATTCCAGGAACGAAACGACAGAGACCTTGGTCGTCGGAAGCGGCCGTCGATGGACTCATCCAAGTCCACGCCAGCCACAATCTCTCTGCCAGTGTACTACCGGGTACTGACTACTGAGGCATACGCGACACTTCGCCGTGTCCACCGAGCCGCGACCGACACACACCAGCAGTTCGTCCGTCGCACCACGACCTCACGCTCGCCTATATAAGCACGCCCCACTTCTTCTTCTTCCCTCAGACCAGCGAACGCTAGCCAAGAGCGAGAAGCTAGAGCACTTCAAACTCCAAGCTAGCTAGCCAGGCACCATGGCCCGCATTGCGCCGCTCGTGCTGGTGGCGCTGCTCTCGGTCCTGGCCGTGCAGCTCGCGCCGTCGTCGGCGTGCCCCAGCTGCCCGACCCCGACGACGCCTCCCCCGCCGCCGCCGCCGAAGGTGAAGCCCCCGCCCCCGCCGTCGTCCGTGCCGTGCCCTCCGCCGCCGCACTACCCCGCGCCGACGCCCCCGACGCCGGTGACGCCGGCCCCTCCGACGCCGTCGTCGCCGACGGGCAAGTGCCCCGTGGACGTGCTGAAGCTGGTGGCGTGCGTGGACGCGCTCAACGGACTGGTGCACGAGGTGGTGGGCGCCAACGCCAGCGAGACCTGCTGCCCGCTGCTGTCCGGCGTGGCCGACCTCGACGCCGCGCTCTGCCTCTGCACCACCATCAAGGCCAAGGCGCTGAACATCAGCCTCGTGCTCCCCGTCGCCATCTCGGTGCTCGTCAACCAGTGCGGCAAGCACGTGCCGTCCTCGTTCCAGTGCCCTTCATAGTCCGCTCCATCGATTAGTACCTACTGTACCACCACCCGCATCCTCATGCATGCGGCATGCCCGCGTGCATGGTGCACCGCATCAAGGTAAGTACGTATACGGAATATTTGCATGTTTGGTCATACATACATGCATGTCACGTGTGTAATCTATATGTATGCATGGCTCTGATTAACTTCGGTGTGGAGCTACGAACAAGCATTGTGTAATTGTGTATCAAATACTAGTGCATAATTGCACATATATACGTGTGAGTTGTGATGTTGGGTGTGTAGTATTCTTTTTGGCAGTTATGAATAGTATATAAAGTGATTGTACTGTGTATGAAGCTTCTCGCATGTATGCATGTCTTCCTCTTTGTTGAAAAATGTTACGGCCCCAAATCTTCGTCGGCATGAAAAGTCATCCTCGACTCCATATGGTCATATTTGTACTTTTCACCGCTTGATAGGCTGGTTTCATGACCGAGTCAATGACGTTGGCATCGATATACTACCTCTGTACCTTTTTTTTTTTGCGGGAAGATATACTACCTCTGTACCTTTGTTTTCTAGTTCTTGGATTCCAATCCAAAGAGGCTCCCGATGGCACGAGAACCAGAAAAAGTTTCTGGTTCTCGTGCCATCGGGAGCCTCTTTGGATTGGAATCCAAGAACTAGAAAACATAAAATATGGCCAAGTTTGCCTTAAAAACAGAATAATGACAAAAGCAGGATTCAGACATCATATCCTAAAGATTGGAGTCCTCAAAACTTTTCGTGAATATCTGACGTCCAAAGAGGCCCTAGTAGACAAGAAAAATGATGACAGGAGACAATATGGACTTACATGCAGCTGTCACGACTCACTGCAGTGAAACATCCATGTACGCACAGATGTCGCATCGACCACAAGCCATGACGGTTTTTCTCTTCGGTTTTTTCGTTTTTTTAAATGAAGCCATGACGTTGATCTAGGGCAAGACCACAAGAGGGCGTTTTCACTTTTTTCTGAACGGTCTGGAGTTGAAGTGCAGATTATCAGTCCTATTTTTCGGGAGTGTATTTGGCCCATTAGCACATTGATGTCAAATTTATCATTTTTGTATCTCAAGCAATGTTTCAAATTTCGATTTGAATTTTTGTGACAACATACATTAATATCGTGTCAATGCACTGAATTTTTTCCTGATTTTTTTAAACATTTTTTAATGTGCAACGAGGGTCCGGTGCACCGGTAGCACCAAATGCCCCGGTGCACCAGATACATCCCCGGAGGGAGCAGGTTATCAAACTTATCGTGGCATTTGCCCACGCACCCCACGCTGGATTTACCCATATTCCAGGACCATACAAACCTGTTACATGAAATGCCCCAAAGCCAAAGCAAGCCACCCCTGCAAGAAATAAATGAATTCCAAAGATCTTGGGCAAATCCAAAGAGGGTTTTCCCGTCCGCTCATCAGAGAATGTTTCTAGGTCCCAATATACCCAATGACAGATCACTGCCAAGAAACACAAGCCAAAAAACACAATATGCGTACCTGCCACACCTTCATAACTCCAAATACCTAGATTTGTTACAATTCCTCCTGAAATACTCCAACCACCCCACGAATCCGTTATTCCTAAACGAGTCATGAAGGGAATTACGAACATACCTTGTCTCCACACCTTGTTCTAGGAGCTTAAAGGAAGAAACCCGATATCATGGGATTGTCAAACTTTTCCTTCAACGAGACCGGGCTGACCCAGCAAGTAGGCACAGCCATCAAGGAGACAGATCTGCATGCACGCATAAATCACATAAAGCGCGCATACGGATACAGGCATCACAGAGAGCACGATGTTTTACATGATCCACGATACGTCTCTCTGGCGGGAAGAATTAGCCAGCACAACATAACAAGATAGCGATGTTGAGAACAAATGCCACGATTGGAGATTCTACATATATATCCCTTCATACGGCGAGTGTTTGTGTTTGAGTACAGGGTTGGCCGAGCGGTGTGTTACCACAGAACAATATAAAGCAAAACCAATACAATTCACTGTTAAAGCACTTCAAAATGGAACAGGGGATGCTCAATGCGCTAACTGCAATCAAGCAGGGGTGTTTCAAGCGACGGCTTGGAGCGCCCTCTCGAAGTTATCCTCCGCTGATGTGGTGGTCTTAACGAGCACGTGATCAGGGTGCGACAGCTTCAGCTGGCTGCAGAAGCATAGAAAGATAGAAATTAGAAGCAAGATATACTTGGTTCAGTTCATACAAAATAGTAAGCGTCCTGAACCCTGGACGATGTTAACCTAACAGTCTCAGTGTGATGCCCAACCACAAGATTCATAACAGATTTGGAAGCATGTAAGGAAAATAGAGAGGTTTTCTGGATCCAGGTGTAAGAACAGTTGGGCTGCAGAACACAGCCAATTAAGTTGTTTTCATGTTGCTGAGAAGACCTAGTCAGGATATGTCCGATCAGGAACAAGTGGCCACAACATGCTAACCCCAGATATGCAAAATCTGGATAAGAGGCCAAAAAACGTAGCAGCGCTGCAAAAGACTAGACAGACAAATTCATCGAATGCAAAATAAGTATCTCATAACAATCATTTTGTGGTCCTACTCTTTACGCGTTTTGCAACTAGTACAGTTCATGGTCCTTTTGCTAGCTGGAGCCAATTGTACAATTGCTAGCACTTGAATATATGGTTGAGTTGTTACTGTTTACAAAATATGAGAAGTGAATAATATACTGATCATAGTCCAAGGTCAAAAAGATTGTGCACAAGATTTCGCATCAGATGCCCAGAATGGTATTTTATGATGCTTACTTCAATTCTCGATTGAATTCTTTGTAAGTACTAGTCATGAACTTCTAGGAAGTACCAATATACCTCTACCCTTAACACAAATTGGTAGAAAACTATAATAAACATGAATTCTGAAGGGTCGCAGTATGCACTGGTAGTTAATTAATGCTGTTTGTTAATTAATGTCCCGCTTGATAAATTTAAAAAATTCGAATATGTGTAATCTGCGTGCATCCATCAAATAGTATTTTCAAAAACCACTTTGACTTGCATCTACAAAAAAGCACTTGACATGGCATCGGCCAAATACAAATTTCCAACGCCAGTCACCTAAAGAGCATCAGAAAAGGGGTACAAACTGTACAGAGGATTTAGTTAGATTCTTACCTGAAGTATCGTGACGACGGTTTGCCAAGGTGGAGATTACATACAATAAGATTGGCAAGAGTTTCAGGATCCTTTGCATCCTACAAGAATTTAAGATGCCGTTTGAGTATTTGCCTTACATCCTTTTGAAATTCACATGTTTTGCTGCTTGTTCTTTGCTTGGAAGGAGGATCAGTACTAACCTTGTTTAGGGCTTCAAGCAATAGAGTTTCAGCTTCCTCAAAGCTCCCCATATGCATACAGCAAACTGCCTTGCCATTAAGAACCATTCCTGTCATAGGGTACTTTTCAGCAAAGTCCTGGAATATGAGATAAGCTTCCCGGATCTTAGAGCCACCCTGCACCATAGATTAAAATGATGATATACTCCTGTTTCCATAGACCAATAAAATGTCAACACTTCACCGCATTGGATTGTGAAATACTGAAATCACTTACAACAGCAATATCGAGCCAAGCATTTGCTAGTTGTGTCAGTGTATGGTCCTCGTCAGTTTGTTGCATGATCTTCAGTTGCTTGTCAGCATAATCTGACCGGTGCATCTTAAGGAAGATCTGGACGTTCAGTGCATGCCTGAAACCAACCAAGCATCAACAACCAATATTAACTTTCAAGTATGCAGCAGTCTAACAATCACCACACATACCAAAAATAATGAACTGTGGATCTTAGAAGAAGTAAGCAAATTTAAGATACAAGGAAATAAGCTCTAAAAAATGTCACATTTTAGCATGATACACACAAATGCTACAGGTGATGATGGAAGGATGGAACATAATTTGAAAATAGTGTTCAACTACATAACTGAAGAAATAAGTAATATAAACAAAATTGCAGAATATGTACTCACTTTTTGAAATTTTGAATTTTCGGACTGGACACCAAATAAATTAGTTTGCCATTATCATCGGATGATCAAAATTAAAAAAAGAGCATATACTGATGTTCACTCTTAGTACGGTTTTGCAACAATCAATACACTAATGGAAGGCTGAACAATCTAAAGAGATAGAGAAAAAAGAAACTAACAGGTCCAGAGTCCCCCCAGTGTGTGTGTGCTTGAGAGCCTCGTTGTAGTCTTGCTCATGCATAAATATAATTCCAGCAATCAATCGCAGAACAGGATTGCTTCCTATAGCTGAATCACTCAACCATTCCTTAAGGCTGGAGATCGCACCTTCCTTCAAAGTTGCACAAAGTAATAATAGTGCATAAGCATTTCAGTGTATCCAAAGAAATATTAGATAAGGGAAAAAGTGTTTGGGGTAACACACATTACCACACATCTTCTTATGTTTAGCGACAACAACAAAAATTTAGTGTGGAGTGCAACAAATAAGTAAACCGTTTAAATGGTGAAATACATTATAAGTTTTTTATCATTTTATTCACTGGAACCTTGGTATCTGCATCCAAGCTTTCAATTTCATGGAATGATGATTATTTTTGCTTCTGATTGAGGAAAACATGAATTCAATAATAAGAACCACCCCATGCAATATTATCTGACCTAACGCCAAAAATACGACATCATTCAGTATCAGACCAGTCATTTGGGCGTTGCTAAGAAAATGTATCTGGAAATGGTTGTTCTATACACAATTAAATTGCCATTATAAAACGGCAGGTCTGAATCTAACAAGCTCATTCCTCGTCAAACATTTAAACAGAACATTTGCATTTTTCTAATTAAAGGCGGTGCAGCTTAGCTGCACTTCATATTATCAGAGCTATAATAGGTCTTACCGAGAATTGAGGTTGCACTAGCAATTCTACGAGGCAGGATGTATAAATTCTATTCTCGTGAGTCATCGACCTATGTCATTGAAAATAGTGCCATCGGATCTCTATCCCCAGATCAGATCACTAACTGTAACCGCGACAGATCTAACCACTCCCCGACATCCCAGATCCAACCCCATAAAACCACGATCAGGAACAGATCAGAGGCGATAGATCAGATCCAGCGCGCTAACCTTGTCTCCGGTGAGGTAGAGCGCGAGCAGCTTGACGGCCTGCAGCGAAGTCGCCGCCGACGAGTCGATCTCGCTGATCACCAGCTGCACAGCATAACCGCCGATCAGAGCCCAGTCACGGCGAAGCAACGGGAGGCGAGCGCCATTTGTAATTTCTACTAACCTGGTAGGATCCGAGGGCGATGTAGGAGCGGAAGACGATGACGTCGCGCTCGGCCGCGGCGTCGGCGTCGAGGCCCGGGACGTCGCTGTTGTTGATGGCGGACTGGTAGGCGCCGAGGTAGAAGAGGTTGCGCAGGTTGAAAAGGAGGTCGGGGGTGGCCATCGGGGGAGGGGGGCGCTGCCGGCGACGGGGCGGAGGAGTGGGTTCGACGGCGACGCGGGGAGGCGAGTGGGAGATCTCGAGAAAGAAGAATGAGTTGCTTGGGTTCGGTCTCTGGGTTTGGTAGTGGGAATGAGGACGAAGATGGGAAGGTATAACTGGGCTCAAGTTCGGGCCTAGAGTGGACTCGAAGAGGCCCGTCCACTGTGTGATAGGCCTGTTTTACTTTCTTTGTAGGAGTTGGGCCCAAGAAACTAGAAAGTGGCCCAGCCCGATAAGAATCCAGTCCAGCCAGGTTTTTTTTTTTTTTTTTTGAGATCAGTCCAGCCAGGTAGGAGTTCGAAGAGAAGACGGGCTCCATGCCGACTCCGAACAGAGCTATGGTTCGCCTGTGCCTTTTAAGCTGAGCGAGCCGCCACCTCTACGTCAGGCGACTCAAAAATCCAATCTCTCGACGAGTTGAGGTGCGGCGGATTAGATCTTACCGATGGCCGAGGAGAAAGCAGCGACCGAGAAGGTGGAGACGGCGGTGGCAGCCGACGAGACGGCGGAGCAGCAGCAGGAGGAGGACTTCGACAAGCTCTATGAAGAGGCCAAAGCAGAATACGCGCAACTTATGGACAAGCTGTTGGGAGCTAACCCGCCAATCGTGAAGTTGGTGGAATATCCCTCGTGCATGTGGTATCCAGGTATCGAGGCCGACATGGAGGCTGATGGTCTCAAATTTGGTGAGGAGGTTGAGCGATGATGAGATTGCTGGATCTGGTATATATTTGAGATACAATTGTCTATATTTTTTCATCAGTTCGGACTGTCGGATGAGTTGGCAAGCATGAATTCAATATGGTATCTGAGCCAAAAGGTCGTGAGTTCAAGATTCTGCCTACGTAGTATTAGAAAGAAGATTTTGTGGCGTAAAAGTCTATCTGTGAGGGGGAATATTGAAATATATGGCTCATCTCTCTCTATCAGTTCGGACTTTTAGATAAACTAGCGATGCGTTTGGTTGGGAGGAAAAATCCTGCTTCTGATTACAGCGCTTTTGGAAAACAGTAGCAGTTGTTTGTTTCGGTCATTCTGTTTTCTGGAGCATCGTATACAACGCTTCACATCCGTGAAAACATCCGATCCGACCAGATACATAATAAACTTTGCTCTGTATTTGCTCGCGAACGAACCAAACAAAACGCATATTCAGAAGAAAATATCAGAAGAACGCTTTTCGATACTAGAACTCAGAAAACGATACCAGAGTGGAACCAAACACCTCTTAGGTAAGTGCTCGTGCGTTACACATCATACATGGTTCAACATCATTTATGTCTAACACATATTTGTAGAGATTTGAAGTGATTGGTTCCTTTTTGCAATATTTAATGGGTCGTAATATTTGTGCTTGATATTCCTTTCCGTAATATTTGCGTCTGATATGTCGTGTTACCAAATACTCCCTCCATCCAGTATATAAGGTGCATCAGTTTTTGTGCAAGTCAAACGATTGTATATTTGATCAAGATTATATAAGAAATTATCAGCATTTTTGGTTGTGCGAACCAAAAGGAATGGTGGGTTGTACCAAGTCTAAAACCGAGTGGAATTATTTTTTGTCTCATAGTTTTCTATTCTATTTTTTTTACTAGGAATCAAATCTTAGATGGATCTAAAGGTTATTTAGATTTCTTTACTATATTTAGTACAATTGTTATATGACATATGCTTTTTTATGGGGACACTACGTCCTCGAGCCCGAGGTTTGAATTTTTTTCATAATAGTACTCCTACTGATTTCGGCTTTAGTAATGAATAAATTCGCTTTGTCGAAATCCCTATAATGAGTAGCATTTGCTGTTGCTGAATAAACCAATTTTATGATGGGTAAGATGCTCGATAAGGCATGATGTTCATAGATTAAATATGAAAATACATTGATGGATCAAATGATATAAATTTGGTATTGCAGATAGTGATATTTTTTTCTAGAAACTTGGTCAAACGTAGACATGTTTGACTTTTAAAAAACTAATGCACCTTATATTTTGAAACGGAGGGACTGTTTGTAGAGATTACCAAATATTTGTAGAGATTGACCATGATTCTTCTCACAAATATGTTACCAAATATACCAAACATTGATCTGATTTGGCAGATAAAACCGGTCTAATGCTAGATTGATGTGGTAAAATCGGTGGAAGGATGAGGCGTACGTGGGAGGTTGGACGAAGGGGTGATGGGGAAACTGAGTGAAAAATGGAACCTTAGATTCTTTTCAAGTAGTAGAGATGAGATAGAGAAATTGGCTGGACCATGAATTCAGTAACTTCATGTCCACCAGTGTTGTGCTATGCTACGTTATCTATGTAATTTGTCTAGTGCCCATGTGCCCGTGTATGTTTGGTCAACTACCTACTAGTAAGATCCAACTATTCCTTCTAGGTCTACGGTCATGGCTTGTTGTTACTAGTATTGTCTTAAAAAAGGGTTGTCTCTTTGTTATTGTTATTGTTGTTGATTATTGGGGAAACATTTGCTTCTGCAATGTTTGTTGTTTTCAAGAGTGGTTTCTGAACTACTATCTATTGGTCCATGTTGGCAGAACTGATAGACAGATGTTGCTCCGTGTTTCTGTCTGGTTGTATCCAACGAGATGACGATAAGAGCGACAATTTATATGTCTCCAACGTATCTATAATTTATAAAGTATTCATGCCATGTTTAAAATAATTTTATATGGTTTTGGTGCACTTTTATATGATTTTCATGGACTAACATATTAACCTAGTGCCCAGTGCCAGTTGCTGTTTTCTGCATGTTTTTTGTTTCACGGAAAATCCATATCAAACGAAGTCCAAACGCGATAAAATTTTACGAGATTTTTTTGGAATATATGTGATTTTTCGGAAAAAGAATCAACGCAAGAAGGTGCCCGAGGGCCCCACAAGGCAACCCGACGCGCCCTACCCCCTAGGCGCGCCCCCTTGCCTTGTGGGCACCTCGTAGGTCGGTTGGAGCCCTTCTTTCGCCGCAAAAAAGATAATTTCCAGATAAAAATCCCCTCAAAATTTCAGCCCAATCGGAGTTACGAATCTCCGGGAATATAAGAAACGGTGAAGGGCTTCGAAAACAGTAGCGAGAAACAGAAGACAACAGAGAGATCTAATCTAGGGGAGAGCTCCCTCTCCTCCGGAGGGCCAAGGAAGAATAAGAATGAGGGGGCCCCTTCCCCCTCTCCTCTAGTGGCGCCGGAACGCCGCCGGGGACATCTCCTCCATCACCATCACCACCAACTTCTCCTCCGTTCTCATGGTAATGTGTGAGTAGTTCATCCTCGAGGCTGAGGGTATGTACTAGTAGCTATGTGTTTGATCTCTCTCTCTCTCTCTCTCTCTCTCTCTCTCTCTCTCTCTCTCTCTCTCTCTCTCTCTCGTGTTCTTGATTTGACACGATCTTGATGTACCGCAAGATTTGCTAATATAGTTGGATCATATGGTGTTCTTCCCTCTCTATCTTGTTGTGGTGAATTGAGTCTTTCCCTTTGAGGTTTCATTGTTATCGGATTGAATATTTTGGATTTGAGAACACTTGATGTATGTCTTGCATGTGGGTATCCGCGGTGACAATGGGATATTCTATTGAGTCACTTGATGTATGTTTTGGTAATCAACTTGCGGATTCCCGAGGTGACATTGGGGTAATCTAGGCATAGGGGTTGATGCACGTTTTCATCCTACTTTCTCCGATAGAAACTTTGGGGTACTCTTTGAAGTTCTTTGTGTTGGATTGAATATTATGAATCTGAAATTGTTTGATGCATGCCGAATAATTAACTCACGGATACTTATTGACGATGTCCTGGACTAGGGGGTCCCGGCCTAGTCGGTCTAGTCCATGGGCCAGACTCAAGGCCCGTTGAAGAATAAGGACTCCGGAGGCCTCCAACCTGTCGACCAGCAGATCATACCTCACCAAAGACTTGGCGTGTACCGCAAGAATGTTAGATCTGGCATGTGATCCCTAGATGGTAACCGACCATGTGTAACCCTAGATACCCCTGGTGCCTATATAAGCCAGAGGGTTTAGCCCGTAGGGGGGGACGGACATTCATCATCACCCCTAGGGTTTAGACCATAACTCACAATCTCGAGGTAGATCAACTCTGTACTTTGTTACATCCATCATATAAGCAAGAGCAGGACATAGGGTATTACCTCCTTAAAGAGGGCCCGAACCTGGATAAAACCTCGTGTCCCCTGTCTCTTGTTATCCATCGATCCGATCACACAGCTCGGGCCCCCCCTACCCGAGATCTGCCGGTTTTGACACCGACATTGGTGCTTTCATTGAGAGCTCGCTGTTTTATCGCCTTTGAACGATGGCTTCATCAACAGACGATCTGAGTCTCCTTTGCACCATAGGTGCATCAACGATCTTCATCAACGGGCCATCTGAAGGCCCGACAGGCCCCAAATCACACCCCCCTTCGAGGTGGCAGGGTGCGATCAGGAAGCCTGCCCCGAGCTTTATGCTCCTTTGATTAGCTCGGCCGACGGAATCCGATTGGAGGAAACCTCGGATCCGAACTCCCACCTGAGGGATGAGCACGAGTCTGACCAACCAGAAGAGACTGGCGTTTCGGATGTTAAGCCAAGCCCAGACACCCCACAAGGAACTCGGGGGCACTGCAGAGCCCCCGATCGGATTAAAATTCTTAATCCCACCCACCCCCCACGTCGAGTATTGCCCAAGTAATTCGGGGCCACCCGACGTCTGGGGCCTTGTTTATATAAAACAACAAGCCGATGAGACAGTCCGGCAATTTTGGTCGTGATTCTTGTTCGTCAAGAGCAAGATAATTGACTGCCCGGATGTGGAAGCACTCGCTGCCTTCCGTCACAACTGTCACGGCGAGGGTATGCTAAACGCCCTTGCTCGGCGCCGAGTTCAGACTTTCTCCGAGCTCTCCAAGTTGGTGTCAAAATTTTGCACCATTGAAGACACCTGGTTGCTTCGGGAATTGGCCCTCCCAGGCAAAACAAAAGAGCACGACCTCGCACAGGGGAAGCCGCTGCTACTTGTAGCTTGCGTTGGTATTTCCCCGAAGAGGAAGGGATGATGCAGCACAGTAGAGATAAGTATTTCCCTCAGTTATGAAACCAAGGTTATCGAACCAGTAGGAGAATCACGCAACACCTCGTTAGTAGCACCTGCACACAAACAACAAATCCTTGCACCCAACGCAAACGAGAGGTTGTCAATCTCTCGGCGGTCAATTGCAAGATTAAATTGTATGTGATAGATAGATAGATTGAAACAAAAATACAAAATAAAATAAATAAAAGAAAATGGCAGCAATATTTTTAGGGTTTTAGTAATATGATTTAGATAGACCCGGGGGCCATAGGTTTCACTAGAGGTTTCTCTCAAGAAAATAGCATACGGTGGGTAGACAAATTACTGTTGGGCAATTGATAGAAAAGCAAATAATCATGACGATATCCAAGGCAATGATCATGTATATAGGCATCACGTCCAATACAAGTAGACCGACTCCTGCCTACATCTACTACTATTACTCCACACATCGACCGCTATCCAGCATGCATCTAGTGTATTAAGTCCATAAAGAACGGAGTAACGCCTTAAGAACGATGACATGATGTAGACAAGATAAACTCATGTATGAATAAACCCCATCTTTTTACCCTTAATAGCAACGATACATACGTGTCATGTCCCTTTCTGTCACTGGGATTGAGCACCGCAAGATCGAACCCATTACAAAGCACCTCTTCCCATGGCAAAATAAATCAATCTAGTTGGCCAAACCAAATCAATAGATCGGAGAAGAAATACGAGGCTATAATAATCATGCATAAAAAAGATCAGAAAAGACTCAAATATTTTCATGGATAATCTGATCATAAACTCACAATTCATCGGATCCCAACAAACACACCGCAAAAAGTGATTACATCGGATATAACTCCAAGAACATCGAGGAGAACATTGTATTGAAGATCAAAAAGAGAGAAGAAGCCATCTAGCTACTGCCTATGGACCCGAAGGTCTATGGTAAACTACTCACGCATCATCGGAAGGGCAGCAAGGTTGATGTAGAACCCCTCCGTGATCGATTCCCCCTCCGGCAGATTACCGGAGAAGGACCCCAGATGGGATCTCTCTGGAACAGAAACTTGCAGCGGCAGAAAAAGTATTTCGTGGACTCCCTTGAGGGTTTCTGATTTTTCCTGGATTTATAGTGGTGGAATTAGGTCAAACGGAGCAAGAGGGGCCCACGAGGCACCAGGGGGCGCCTGCCCCCCCCCCCCCCCAGGCGCGCCCTGGTGGCTCGTGGCCACCTCCTGGGTCTTCTGGCCATCTCCCGAAGCTTCTAGTGTTTATCTTGTCCAATAAAGAATCTCCAAAAAGTTTCGTGGCATTTGGACTTCGTTTGGTATTGATTTTCTGTAAAACAAAAACAGGGCAGAAAACAGCAACTGGCACTGGGCACTAAGTTAATAGGTTAGTCTCCAAAAATGATATATAATTGCTGTAAATGATTATAAAAACATCCAAGATTGATAATATAACAGCATGGAACAATCAAAAATTATAGATACGTTGGAGACGTATCAGCATCACCAAGCTTAATTCCTGCTCGTCCTCGAGTAGGTAAATGATAAAAACAGAATTTTTGATGTGGAATGCTGCCTAACATATTCATCACATATTCTTTTCTTTTGTAGCATGGACATTGGACTTGAATGATTCAGAGCAATAGTCTATAATTTGACATGAAAATATAAATACTCAAGCATGCTAACAAGCAACCATGTCTTTCAAAATATCAACGCTAAAGAAAGTTATCCCTAGCCCATTATGCTCAATCATTTGTTAGGGAACGTTGCATGGGAAACAAAAATTTTCCTACGCACACATAAGATCTATCCATGGTGATGAGCATCTACGAGAGGGAGAGTGAATCTACATACCCTTGTAGATCGCTAAGCGGAAGCGTTAATAAACGCGGTTGATGTAGTCGAACGTCTTCGCGATCCAAATCGCCGAGCGTCCCGCGATCCAATCACGATCCTTCCGATCTAGTGCCGAACGGACGGCACCTCCGCGTTCAACACACGTACGGCTTGATGACGCCTTCACCTCCTCGATCCAGCGAGCGATGGTGAAGTAGTGGTTGAGTTCCAGCAGCACGACGGCGTGGTGATGGTGGTGAGGAACAATCTCTGCAGGGCTTCGCCAAGCACTACGGAGATTATGACGGAGGAACTAGAGGGCTAGGGTTGCCGGCACACGGCTTGGGAAATCCTGATGTATCCCGTGTGCTAGCCCTGCCCCTCTATTTATATGTTGAGCCTTGGGGTCTAAACTTGGAGTAAAAGCCTCCTCCGGGTCGGTTTTGCCCGCAGGGAAAGAGTCCAACTCGGATCCCTGCCGAACCGCGCACAGCCGCGCACAAGCGGTAGTACCGCTTCACACAAGCGGTAGTACCGCTCGGGCGGTAGTACCGCTTCACACAAGCGGTAGTACCGCTCGGGCGGTAGTACCGCTTCACCAAGCGGTAGTACCGCTTACGCGGCAGCAAAACTACTTTTGCACTTTCCAATACCTTGTGGGCTTTATCCCTTTGGCTCATATAAAGTGTTGCTGCACCCGAACACTTCGGTAAACATCCGGAACCCCTTCCGGTGAACTCCGGAACCCTTCCAGAGATCAAAACACTATTATCACATATATCAATCTTTACCTCCGGACTATTCCGGAGATCCTCGTCATGTCCGGGATCTTATCCGGGACTCCGAACAACTTTCAGTCACCAACATAATAACTCAATTATACTAATCGTCACCAAACGTTAAGTGTGTAGACCCTGCGGGTTCGAGAACTACGGCCAATAACCAATAGCGGGACCTGGATGCCCATATTGGCTCCTACATATTCTACGAAGATCTTTATCGGTCGAACCTCTATGTCAAGGATTCAGTTAATCCCGTATGTTGTTCCCTTTGTTCTTCGGTATGTTACTTGCCCGAGATTCGATCGTCGGTATCACTATACCTAGTTCAATCTCGTTACCGGCAAGTCTCTTTACTCGTTCCGTAATACAAGATCTCGTGGCTAACACTTTAGTCACATTGCTTGCAAGGCTCATTGTGATGTTGTATTACCGAGTGGGCCCTGAGATACCTCTCCGTCATACGGAGTAACAAATCCCAGTCTTGATCCATGCCAACCCAACAGACACCCTCGGAGATACCTGTAGAGCACCTTTATAGTCACCCAGTTACGTTGCGACGTTTGATACACACAAGGTATTCCTCCGGTGTTAGTGAGTTGCATGATCTCATGGTCAAAGGAACAGATACTTGACATGCAGAAAACAATAGCAATAAACTGACACGATCAAATGCTACGTTTACAGTTTGGGTCTTGTCCATCACATCATTCTCCTAATGATGTGATCCCGTTATCAAATGACATCTCATGTCCATGGCTAGGAAACCTTAACCATCTTTGATCAACAAGCTAGTCAACTAGAGGCTTACTAGGGACACAGTGTTGTCTATGTACCCACACATGTATTTGAGTTTCCAATCAATACAATTATAGCATGGATAATAAACGATTATCATTAACAAGGAAATATAATAATAACCAATTTATTATTGCCTCTAGGGCATATTTCCAACAGTCTCCCACTTGCACTAGAGTCAATAATCTAGTTCACATCACTATGTGATTTACATTGTAATGAATCGAACACCCATGCAGTTCTGGTGTTGTTCATGTTTAGCCCTTGGAAGAGGTTTAGTCATCGGATCTGCAACATTTAGATCCGTGTGTACTTTGCAAATATTTATGTCGTCCTCCTTGATGTAATCGCGGATGGAATTGAAACGTCGCTTTATGTGTCTGGTCCTCTTGTGAAATCTTGGTTCCTTGGCTAGAGCAATGGCACCAGTATTATCACAAAACAGAGTCATTGGGTTAAGTGCACTAGGCACTACTCCAAGATCTGTCATGAACTCCTTCATCCAGACACCTTCCTTCGCCGCCTCCGAGGCAGCGATGTACTCCGCTTCGCATGTAGAATCTGCTACCACGCTTTGCTTGGAACTGCACCAGCTAACCGCACCCCCATTAAGAATAAATACGTATCCGGTTTGCGACTTAGAGTCATCCGGATCAGTGTCAAAGCTTGCATCGACGTAACCCTTTACGACGAGCTCTTGATCACCTCCATAAACGAGAAACATGTCCTTAGTCCTTTTCAGGTACTTCAGGATATTCTTGACCGCCGTCCAGTGTTCCATTCCTGGATCACTTTGAAACCTTCCGACCATACTTATGGCAAGGCTGACATCGGGTCTTGTGCACAGCATTGCATACATGATAGAGCCTATGGCCGAAGCATAGGGGATGACACTCATCTTTTCTCTATCTTCTGCAGTCACTGGGCATTGAGTCTTACTCAACTTCACACCTTGCAAAACAGGCAAGAACCCCTTCTTGGACTGATCCATTTTGAACTTCTTCAAAATCTTATCAAGGTATGTGCTTTGTGAAAGTCCTATTAAGCGTCTTGATCTATCTCTATAGATCTTGATGCCTAATATGAAAGCAGCTTCTCCTAGGTCCTTCATTGAAAAACTCTTGTTCAAATATTCCTTTACGCTTTCCAGCATTTCTATATTGTTTCCAATCAGCAATATGTCATCCACATATAATATTAGAAACGCTATAGAGCTCCCACTCACTTTCTTGTAAATACAAGCTTCTCCGTAAACTTGTATAAACTCGAACGCTTTGATCACCTCATCAAAACGAAGATTCCAACTCCGAGATGCTTGCACCAGTCCATAAATGGATCGCTGGAGTTTGCAAACTTTGTCAGCATTCTCTGGATCGACAAAACCTTCTGGTTGTATCATATACAACTCTTCCTTAAGGTAACCGTTAAGGAACGCTGTTTTGACATCCATCTGCCAAATTTCATAATCGAAAAAGGCAGCTATTGCTAACATGATTCTGACGGACTTAAGCATCGCTACGGGTGAGAAGGTCTCATCGTAGTCAACTCCTTGAACTTGTGAAAAACCCTTTGCCACAAGTCGAGCTTTATAGACGGTGACATTACCGTCCGCGTCCGTCTTCCTCTTAAAGATCCATTTGTTCTGAATGGCCTTACGCCCTTCAGGTAATACTTCCAAAGTCCATACTTTGTTTTCATACATGGATCCCATCTCGGATTTCATGGCCTCTAACCACTTCTCGGAATCCGGGCCCATCATCGCTTCTCCATAGCTCGTAGGTTCATCGTTGTTTAACAACATGACCTCTAAGACAGGGTTGCCGTACCACTCAGGAGCAGTACGCGTCCTTGTCGACCTACGAGGTTCGATAGCAACTTGATCCAAAGCTTCATGATCATCATCATTAACTTCCTCTTCAGCTAATGTAGGCTCGACAGAAACAACTTTCTGCGTTGCGCTACTCTTAGGTTGAAGTAAAGGTTCAATAACCTCATCAAGTTCTATCTTCCTCCCACTCAATTCTTTCGAGAGAAACTTTTTCTCAAGAAATGTTCCGTTTTTAGCGACAAACACTTTGCCCTCGGATCTGAGGTAGAAGGTATACCCAATTGTCTCTTTTGGGTATCCTATGAAGACGCATTTCTCCGCTTTGGGTTCCAGCTTTTCAGGCTGAAGCTTTTTGACATAAGCATCACATCCCCAAACTTTAAGAAACGACAGCTTTGGCTTCTTGCCAAACCAAAGTTCATATGGCGTCGTCTCAACGGATTTCGATGGTGCCCTATTTAAAGTGAATGCAGCTGTCTCTAATGCATAACCCCAAAACGATAGTGGCAAATCGGCAAGAGACATCATAGATCGCACCATATCTAATAAGGTTCGATTACGACGTTCGGACACACCATTACGCTGTGGTGTTCCAGGCGGTGTCAATTGTGAAACAATTCCACACTGTCTTAAGTGACTGCCAAACTCATAACTCAGATATTCTCCTCCTCGATCAGATCGTAGGAATTTAATCTTCTTGTTACGATGATTCTCAACTTCACTCTGAAATTGTTTGAACTTTTCAAATGTTTCAGACTTGTGTTTCATTAAGTAAATATACCCATATCTACTTAAGTCATCAGTGAAGGTGAGAAAGTAACGATAACCACCGCGCGCCTCAATACTCATTGGACCGCACACATCAGTATGTATGATTTCCAATAAGTCACTTGCCCGTTCCATTATTCCAGAGAACGGCGTTTTAGTCATCTTGCCCATGAGGCATGGCTCACATGTGTCAAGTGATTCAAAATCAAGTGACTCCAAAAGTCCATCAGCATGGAGCTTCCTCATGCGTTTTACGCCAATATGACCTAAACGGCAGTGCCACAAGAAAGTGGTATTATCATTATCAATTCTACATCTTTTGGCATCAATGTTATGAACATGTGTATTATTACTATCGAGATTCAATAAGAATAAACCCCTCACATTGGGTGCATGACCATAAAAGATATTACTCATATAAATAGAACAACCATTATTCTCTGATTTAAATGAGTAACCGTCTCGCAATAAACAAGATCCAGATATAATGTTCATGCTTAACGCAGGCACCAAATAACACTTATTTAGGTTCATCACTAATCCCGACGGTAATCGAAGAGCGAGCGTGCCGACGGCGATCACATCAACCTTGGAACCATTTCCCACGCGCATCGTCACTTCGTCCTTTGCCAGCCTCCGTCTATTCCGCAGTTCCTGTTTTGAGTTGCAAATATGAGCAACCGCACCGGTATCAAATACCCAGGCACTACAACGAGAGTTGGTAAGGTACACATCAATAACATGTATATCATATATACCTTGTTTGTTTTTGGCCGCCTTCTTGTCAGCCAAATACTTGGGGCAATTCCGCTTCCAGTGTCCAGTTCCCTTGCAATGAAAACACACAGTTTCTGGTTTGGGTCCAGTCTTGGGTTTCTTCACGAGAGGAGCAACTGCTTTGCCACTCTTCTTAGAGTTACCCTTCTTACCCTTGCCATTTTTCTTGAAACTAGTGGTTTTATTGACCATCAACACTTGATGCTCCTTCTGAATTTCAGACTCAGCGACTTTCAGCATCGCAAACAGCTCGGCGACTGACTTGTTCATCCCGTGCATGTTATAGTTCAACACGAAGCTCTTGTAGCTAGGCGGCAATGATTGAAGAACTCTGTCAGTGATAGCCTCTGGCGGAAGGGGCATCCCTAACTCAGCCAGACGGGTGGAGTACCCAGACATTCTGAGCACGTGATCACTGATAGACCCGTTCTCCTCCATCTTGCAAGCATAGAACTTATCGGAGATCTCATATCTCTCGATCCGGGCATTCTTCTGAAAGATAAACTTCAACTCCTGGAACATCTCATATGCTCCATGACGTTCAAAACGTCTTTGAAGTCCCGGTTCTAAGCCATACAACATTGCACATTGAACTATTGAGTAATCATTAGAACGAGCCTGCCAGGCGTTCACAACGTCTAGAGACTCAACTGGAGCGGGTGGATCACCAAGCGGTGCATCAAGGACATAAGCCTTCTGGGAAGCCGTAAGGATAATCCTTAGATTACGGGCCCAGTCCACAAAGTTACTTCCATCATCTTTCAACTTAGCTTTCTCTAGGAACGCATTAAAATTCAGGGGTGCTACTGCGCGAGCCATGATCTACAACATAAATATAGCAAAGACAACTTAGACTATTGTTCTTAGATAATGAGTTTAGTTAATCATATTTTAAAAACTCCCACTCAAATTGACATCCCTCCGATCATTCGAGTGTTACATGATCCAAATCCACCAACTCAAGTCCGATCATCACGTGAGTTGAGGTGGTTTCAATGGTGAACATCTTCATGTTGATCATATCTACTATATGACTCATGTTCGACCTTTCGGTCTCTTGTGTTCCGAGGCCATGTCTGTACATGCTAGGCTCGTCAAGTTTAACCCGAGTGTTCCGCACGTGTAACATGGCTTACACCCGTTGTATGCGAACGTAGAGTCTATCACACCCGATCATCACGGCGTGTCTCGAAACGACGAACTTTCGCAACGGTGCACACTTGGGGAGAACACAATTTATCTTGAAATTTAAGTGAGGGATCACCTTATAATGCTACCGTCGTCCTAAGCAAAATAAGATGCATAAAAGGATTAACATCACATGCAAATCATAAGTGACATGATATGGCCATGAACTTGTGCTTTTGATCTCCATCTCCAAAGCACCGGCATGATCTCCATCGTCACCGGCATGACACCATGATCTCCATCATCTTGATCTCCATCAACGTGTCGCCATAAGGTTGTCGCGCCGACTGTTGCTTCCACGACTATAGCTAACGTTTAGCGATAAAGTAAAGCATTACATAGCGCTTAATGATTGACACGCAGGTCATACAATAATTAAAGACAACTCTATGGCTCCTGCCAGTTGCCGTATTCATCGACATGCAAGTCGTGATATTCTATACAACACATGATCATCTCATACATCACATATATCTCATCATGTAATTGGCCATATCATATCACATCATACCCTGCAAAAACAAGTTAGACGTCCTCTAATTGTTGTTGCAAATTTTACGTGGCTGCTATGGGTTTGCAAGAACCGTTCTTACCTACGCAAAACCACAACGTGGTGTAGTGATTGCTTTTTGATCTTCTAAAAGAACCCTCTTCATTGAAATCGATTCAACTAAAGTGAGAGAGACAGACACCCGCTAGCCATCTTTATGCAACGAAGTTACATGTTAGTTGAAGGAACCTGTCTCGCGTAAGTGTACGCGTAATGTCGGTCCGGGCCGCTTCATCTCACAGTACCGCCGAATCAAATATCAACTAGTAACGGCAAGCAATATGTATACACCCACGCCCACAACTCGTTTGTGTTCTACTCGAGATCTCATCTACGCATAGACCTAGCTCTGATACCACTGTTGGGGAACGTTGCATGGGAAACAAAAATTTTCCTACGCACACATAAGATCTATCCATGGTGATGAGCATCTACGAGAGGGAGAGTGAATCTACATACCCTTGTAGATCGCTAAGCGGAAGCGTTAATAAACGCGGTTGATGTAGTCGAACGTCTTCGCGATCCAAATCGCCGAGCGTCCCGCGATCCAATCACGATCCTTCCGATCTAGTGCCGAACGGACGGCACCTCCGCGTTCAACACACGTACGGCTTGATGACGCCTTCACCTCCTCGATCCAGCGAGCGATGGTGAAGTAGTGGTTGAGTTCCAGCAGCACGACGGCGTGGTGATGGTGGTGAGGAACAATCTCTGCAGGGCTTCGCCAAGCACTACGGAGATTATGACGGAGGAACTAGAGGGCTAGGGTTGCCGGCACACGGCTTGGGAAATCCTGATGTATCCCGTGTGCTAGCCCTGCCCCTCTATTTATATGTTGAGCCTTGGGGTCTAAACTTGGAGTAAAAGCCTCCTCCGGGTCGGTTTTGCCCGCAGGGAAAGAGTCCAACTCGGATCCCTGCCGAACCGCGCACAGCCGCGCACAAGCGGTAGTACCGCTTCACACAAGCGGTAGTACCGCTCGGGCGGTAGTACCGCTTCACACAAGCGGTAGTACCGCTCGGGCGGTAGTACCGCTTCACCAAGCGGTAGTACCGCTTAAGCGGCAGCAAAACTACTTTTGCACTTTCCAATACCTTGTGGGCTTTATCCCTTTGGCTCATATAAAGTGTTGCTGCACCCGAACACTTCGGTAAACATCCGGAACCCCTTCCGGTGAACTCCGGAACCCTTCCAGAGATCAAAACACTATTATCACATATATCAATCTTTACCTCCGGACTATTCCGGAGATCCTCGTCATGTCCGGGATCTTATCCGGGACTCCGAACAACTTTCGGTCACCAACATAATAACTCAATTATACTAATCGTCACCAAACGTTAAGTGTGTAGACCCTGCGGGTTCGAGAACTATGTAGACATGACCGAGACACCTCTACGGCCAATAACCAATAGCGGGACCTGGATGCCCATATTGGCTCCTACATATTCTACGAAGATCTTTATCGGTCGAACCTCTATGTCAAGGATTCAGTTAATCCCGTATGCTGTTCCCTTTGTTCTTCGGTATGTTACTTGCCCGAGATTCGATCGTCGGTATCACTATACCTAGTTCAATCTCGTTACCGGCAAGTCTCTTTACTCGTTCCGTAATACAAGATCTCGTGGCTAACACTTTAGTCACATTGCTTGCAAGGCTCATTGTGATGTTGTATTACCGAGTGGGCCCTGAGATACCTCTCCGTCATACGGAGTAACAAATCCCAGTCTTGATCCATGCCAACCCAACAGACACCCTCGGAGATACCTGTAGAGCACCTTTATAGTCACCCAGTTACGTTGCGACGTTTGATACACACAAGGTATTCCTCCGGTGTTAGTGAGTTGCATGATCTCATGGTCAAAGGAACAGATACTTGACATGCAGAAAACAATAGCAATAAACTGACACGATCAAATGCTACGTTTACAGTTTGGGTCTTGTCCATCACATCATTCTCCTAATGATGTGATCCCGTTATCAAATGACATCTCATGTCCATGGCTAGGAAACCTTAACCATCTTTGATCAACAAGCTAGTCAACTAGAGGCTTACTAGGGACACAGTGTTGTCTATGTACCCACACATGTATTTGAGTTTCCAATCAATACAATTATAGCATGGATAATAAACGATTATCATTAACAAGGAAATATAATAGTAACCAATTTATTATTGCCTCTAGGGCATATTTCCAACATCATTGATCCATTCATGAAACACACTCAAATATTAGCTACACACAATGCACAAGTATGACAATAGTGCTCTCTAGTTGGTGCTTTATAAGAGAAGATGGAGACTCAAAGTAAAAATAAAAATTGCGTAAAAGTAAATAGATAGGCCCTTCGTAGAGGGAAGCAGAGATTTGTTAATGTGCCAGAGCTCAAAGCTGAAATTAAAGAGATGAAAATATTTTGAGAGGCATGCTTTTCCTGTCAACGAAAACGACCGAGAATTCCCAATATTTTCCATGCTAGACACATCATAGGCGGTTCCCAAACAGAAAGTAAAGTTTATTTCCTTTCCACCATTTCTTTCACAATCCATGGCTAGCCGTATCTACGGGTGCCCTCCATACCAACACTTTTCAAGGAATTTTGTTGTTATTAATTTTGATTTCATTGTGGGACTGGGCATCCCTATTACCAGCCACTCTCTCGTGCAATGACAAGTGAATAAACACTCATCGTGAGAATAACACACCTAGCATGGAAAATAATGGCCACCCCCTGCCGCTTCACGAGCGGTACAGGCACACAAAACGGAAAAATTATTTTGAAAATTAGAGTTGGCACACGCAAATTTACTTGGAACGGCATTGAAATACCGCATATAGGTAGATATAGTGGACTCATTTGGCACAACTTGGGTTTAAGGATTTTGGATGCACAAGCAGTATTTCCGCTTAGTACAAATGAAGGCTAGCAAAAGATTGAGAAACAACCAACCAAAAAACGAAAACGGTCATAAACATGCATTGAACACAACTAACACCGAATAATGCACCATAAGTATGATATAATTTCATTGCATAACTATTGACTTAATGTGCATGCATAGGGAATCACAAACCTTAACACTAATATTCTTACTAAATCACAATTACTCACTAACATGACTCACATATTATCATTTCCATATCGCAAAACTATTGCAAGGAATCACACTTATCATATCCAATGATCTATATGAAAGTTTTTATTTATATCCCTCTTGAATATTCATCACTTTGGGACCAAATTCATATCTTGTGCAAATTACCGTTACTATCATCAACTCTCAAAAAGATTTAAGTGAAGCATGAGAGTGCAAATATTTCTTCAAAATATAGCCACCACCGTGCTCAAAAAGATTTAAGTGAAGCACTAGAGCAACTGCCTAGCTTAAAAAATTTAAGTGAAGCACATAGAGTATTCTAACAAATTATGATAACATGTGGCTCTCTCAAGATATGTGTGTTCAGCAAGGATGATTGTGACAAACTAAAAAGCAAACAAAGCAAAGACTCATATAATACACGACGCTCCAAGCAAAACACATATCATGTGACGAATAAAAATATAGCTCCAAGTATTATTACCGATGGTTGGTAGAAGAAAGAGGGGATGCCTTCCGGGGCATCCCCAAGCTTAGACGCTTGAGTCTTCCTATAATATTACCTTGGGGTGCCTCAGGCATCCCCAAGCTTAGGCTTTTGCTACTCCTTATTCCTTCATCCATCGTGATCTCACCCAAAACTTGAAAACTTCAATCACACAAAACTCAACAAAACCTTCGTGACATCCGTTAGTATAACAAAATAAATCACTACTCTAAGTACTGTTGCAAACCCATTCATATTTTATTTTTTCATTATACCTACTGTACTCTAACTTCACCATGGCTTATACCCCCCGATACAATCCATAGATTCATCAAAACAAGCAAGTAGTGCATCAAAAATAGAATCTGTCAAAAACAGAACAGTCTGTAGCAATATATTTAAAACCCATACTTCTGTAACTCCAAAAAATTTGAAAAATTAGGACAACGTGGGAAATTCATATACCAATACTGTGTAAAAATTTCAGATTTTTCTGACTCTTCAGTAAAGAGACAAAATTCGGGCACTGGACACAAAACTTTCTGTTTTCCAAACAGCATCAATTATACTATCTTCCAAATCATCCTAAAGGATTTACTTGGCACAAACAATAATTAAAAACACAAAAACTCAATCATACCAGTAGCATGAAAGTGAAAACGCACAATAACAGAAAATTTTATTTTATTCATTGGGTTGCCTCCCAACAAGCGCTATTGTTTTATGCCCCTAGCTAGGCATAATGCATAATTTCAAGTATTGTCATCTTTCAAGTTGATTCCATAAGTGGCCCTCATAATTGATTCATATGGTGCTTTAATTATTTTCCTAGGGAAATGTTCCATACCCTTTTTAATGGAAATTGAAATTTTATATTCCCTTCTTTCATATCAATAACGACACCTATAGTTTGTAAGAACGGTCTACCAAGTATTATGGGGCAAGAAGAATTGCATTCAATATCAAGAACAATAAAATCAACGGGCGCATAATTTCTATTTGCAAGAATAAGAACATCATTAATTCTATCCATTGGTTTTTTAATGGTAGAATCCGCAAGGTGCAAATTAAGAGAACATTCATCTATATTGGTGAGACCTAGCACATCACATAGAGATTTTGGAATTGTGGAAACGCTAGCACCCAAATCACATAAAGCATTGCACTCATAATTTTTAATTTTAACTTTAATGGTGGGTTCCCATTCATCATATAATTTTCTAGGAATTGAAACTTCTAGTTCTAACTTTTCTTCTAATGCTTTCATCATAGCTTCTACGATGTGTTTAGTAAAAGCTTTGTTTTGCTCATAAGCGTTGGGTGAATTTAACATGGATTGTAACAAAGAAATGCACTCAATCAAAGAACAATTATCATAATTAAAATCTTTGTAATCCAGGAGAGTGGGCACATCGTTATTTAAAGTTTTTACCTCTCCAAACCCACTTTTAGCAAAAAAATTATCAAGATTTTCACCCTCCGAATTATGGGGACGCCTACTAGTTAAAGTTGACTCTTCTTCAGTCCCCTTTTCATCAAGTTTTATATTGCTAAACAAAGAATCAATAGATGAAACACTAATCATTTTAATATCCTCATCATTACTACGATAAAAATCGGGAGGAATCGATTTTTCTAAAAATTCTCATTTAGCTTTTAGCATGGCGGTTCTTTTCTTACTCTCATCCATGGAACACATGTAAAGCTTTAATTGATTCACTAATATCAATTTTGGGTGGCAAAATTTTAGTCTGGAGATTTTCCACATCATGAATAATTCTATCAATGCTCCTAGACATATCATCAAGTTTACTCAATTTTTCTTCTATCGTAGTGTTGAAAACTTTTTGAGCATTAATAAATTCTTTAATAGTACTTTCAAGATCAGAGGGCATCCTATTATTATTATAAGAATTACCATAGGGATTGCCGTAATTATTAGAGGAATTTCCTGAAAACGATCTAGCGTTGAAATTACCTCTATAAGCATTATTATTGAAATTGTTTCTTGAGACAAAATTCACATCTACGGGATCATTATTTTGCTCAATCAAAGTGGACAAAGGCACATCATTAGGATCAATAGGAGCATTTTTGCTAGCAACCAATTTCATAAGCGCATCAACTTTATCACTCAAAGTATTAATTTCTTCAATAGAATTCACCTTTTTACTAGAAGGAGTTCTTTCGGTATGCCATTGTGAATAATTTGCCATAATATTATCAAGCAATTTAGTAGCTTCTCCCAAAGTAATTTCCATAAAAGTACCACCCGCGGCGGAATTTAAAAGATTTCTAGAGACAAAATTCAATCCGCATAAAATTTTTGTATGATCATCCATAAATTTAAACCATGAGTAGGGCAATTTCTTATCATTAATTTCATCCTCTCCCAAGATTGGGCAACATGTTCTTGATAAAATTGCTTAAAATTCATAATTTGATTTCTAAGAGAAATAATTTATGCGGGAGGAAAATACTTAGTAATAAAAGCATCTTTCACTACAGGAATCAGCTGCTTTGCCATCTGCCATAGCAGACGGCAAAGGCATGCTTGGCGGACGGCAAAGGCTTTGCCGTCAGCCAGCGACGGCAAACACTCCGGCTGAACGGCTGCCGGCAAAGGCCACTTTGCCGTCTGCTAGCAGACGGCAAAGAACTTTGCTTCTTTGCCGTCTGCTAGCAGACGGCAAAGCCTCTGGACGGCAGAGAAAAGGTACCAGCCCCGTTAGGGGGCTAACGGCGCTCTTTGCCGTCTGCTGACAGACGGCAAAGACCTTTGCTTCTTTGCCGTCTGCCAACAGACGGCAAAGAGGCCAAATAGGCCAGCCCAGGTTGCACAGGCTGCTGCCACGTGGCCACTTTGCCTTCTGCTGGCAGACGGCAAAGAGCTTTGCCGTCTGCTGGCAGACGGCAAAGTGGCTATATAGCCCCTGTTTTTTCTGTTTTTTCTTATATCAATTCATTTTCACAGAAATTCAAACACATATATATATTCCGAATCACATAATAAGGCAAACATTATGTCTTATCCACCACATATATATTGCATAGGGTAAACATCAAACATAGTTTCACCATGTTCATCCATAATAAGGCAAACATCAAACATAGTTTCACCATGTTCATCCATAATAAGGCAAACATCAAACATCCAATACATATATATTGCTGTCTCCGCGCCGCGTGTGTTTGCCATCTCTAAATGGCAACAGGTCCAGGTTGTGGTCATCAGCCTTCTTCATGCCATCAGCATGATCACCATTGCCTCCCGCACCCCGTCATCATCAGGCTGATTTGCTGCTGCTGCTGCTCGTCCTCGTACTCCATCTGCATGGACAAGAGCAAGTTAGTTGAATGGCATGCACGATAAAACTGCAAGGCATATATATTCATCTACATTAATTCTACTACAGTACAAATTTTGCATGGATGGGTTTGACTTCAACAGAGACTGAAAGAAGAGCATTTTCATCCAGGTCAACGACCAGAAGAAGGAAAAAGAATGGAATATTCATTCATGATCGACTATTTAAATATAACAGTTGTAAACACAGGCGGGCCAGAGGAGTCAAACAAAAAAATACAAATGAGTGGATACAACACATAAGAGATGAGTGGCCAGGACAGTCCAATAAAGCGGCTGCCAGAGGAGTCACACAAAAAAATACAAATGAAACAATGGGGACTGTGAATGCAATCTGAACCTAGAAAAATAGATTTCTAACCAAACGGGCCTGAAGGGAAGACGTCAAAGAAATTTGCACAGAACATGCATTTGAGCATTCTTCAACAATTGAAGCCATCAATCATACTTTGTAAGATATTACTGTGTAATCATTCAACAGCCAAACGAACAACCAACAAAACAGCAGGCATGAAGATCATGGTCACTATAACTGAAAACTGAAGTAGAACCCAATGAGAATACTCAAGAGATGAAAAAAAACGTTCTAAATATATGTTAATCTGTTCACCATTTCTGTTCTAAAGTGACACTTGCAAAAAGCAAACATTCCGGAAATGATACCGGAGTAGGGACAGATAACTAGGGTCCTCTCGTGGAGTAGGGACTGATACCTGGGTGCCCGTATACGGATAACTTGTGGAAAACTTATGAAAACATAGTTATGCTGACGACAAGGTTCTCAATTTCGTAGTGGACGAATACAAAGGTCCTAATAACTAATAACAGAGCACCTTATCTTGATGTCTCTGCTACATATTTTGTCGGAACCAGAATGAACTATACCATTATCTGGCTGGTCACAAAAGTCTGTAGCAACTGTAAACATTTTGGCCAGTCAATCCAAACAAATCAAGGAGGCAATGATCAACAAACTCTATCCTCAAATGCATCCAAACAAGGGATGTACACAAGAGGCAGATTGAACAGGAGTTGTGCAAAGGAAGGGCCCATATCAATGTAAATTTGTGTGCACCAAACCTGACAAAAGTATCAGAAGTTTAGAAGCCTCAGACAAGGCAAAGCATCTCTCCCTATTCCTATTTAATTTTTGAATATCCCCTACATGGTTGGCTGCTAGCTGATTGAATGGACAAAAGGCGTCTTACATGAGTTGCTGCTCTGAGCAAAACTGTTGTGTTTCGCTTGATCAAACAAGATACAGTCCAAACCTCTTTTGTACAAATGACTTGGCGTAACTGCTATCAAATAATCATATCTACCTGTTCGAAAGAAACTAACCAAAGAGAAGCATCCAAACTAACAAAATTAATGTAATACCCAACAAAGTAAACATAAACTCATGTGAGAGGCCATGCACTCACACTCATGTATGACAAAGTTTCTCAATAACCTACTGACTTCATTGGAGAGATGATAAAAGTGACAGCCACAGTACAGTCAACAAAATTATCACACTTGAGAGAACATAAATGGCATTATGATTCATGGCTGACATTATGACTTGAAAGCAACAACCTCTCAACTAAAGAAAACTAGAATTGCAGGAAAAAGAAGAGATGTTTTGAATTCCTGAAATCTATACGTAAATTTATTGGTCTATTTAAAGTCTGGGTACTCGTCCTCCTGGTTGTCGTCGCCGTCGAGGTACTCGTCCTCTCGTCGTCGTCCTACTGCTGCTCCAAATCGAAGCACACATGCATCATACATACATACATACAGGACCAAATATGATTTGAAATAGATAGAACCAAAGTGCAACTAGCCTAGTATATACATGACCTCATCAGGAACCAGAGTTATATAACAAGTAGTCCTACACAAGAACCTACAGTCCGGTGGCATCAAGCACTAAACCAAACCTCATCACACACCCACCCACCTAGTTTGGTTTCACAACCAGCAGCATAGATGGGAGTATACATACATATACACATTGTACGTTGTTGGGACTTACGTGAGGCATGTGATTTCTTAGACACGACTCACCAAGAGTGTTTACTCTTAGATGTTTAATTTACGCAAAGTGCATATCCTGACCCCAAGACCGTGGCAATTATATCAAGATTTGACTATTTATAAGAGAAAAAATAGTATCATCCAAAAGATCAAACTGATATTGCGAGATTTATAATGAAAACATAATTATAAAATGTAGTTATTTGTATGTGAGGCAATATGTTTTCACGAGAATTGATGTTCAAAGAATCATCCTGAAAATGACACCAATTTCCTAAAAAAAAACTACATATACTGGATTGGATGAAATCATAACCAATCTGAAATATATTAGTTTTCACTATTTTTTTTAGGAGTTCCATATCTTCTGACTTGTACTCAAACATGCAAGAATCTGAATTGAACAGCCTGATTTCACAAACATGGAAGAATGTGGTGGAGAGGAGAGGAGAGGTCGAACCTCGGAGATCCTAGGCGTCGCCGCCGGGGAGGAGGCGCCGCCACAGCACGCCGGTCGTGGACCTTGGCTGCCGTTGCGTGGTGGTGGATAAGGCCCTCCTCTGCCGCTGCCTTGTGGTGGAGAAGCGGCGTCCAGCAGGCGCAGCCGCGTGAGGAGCCATGCGAGGAGGCGTAGAGGACCGCCGGAGGCACGCCGGCGGCGGAGACGAGGCCGCGCACCAAACCCTAGCCATGGAGGGATGGGTTGGGCGCGAGCATTCGAGGGGGGGAGGGACGGATCTGGCCGGAGGAATCGACGCAGCGGGGCGGGGTGAGCTCGATAGCGTGCTCCGCGCCGACCATGGCCGCCGGAGATCGCCGGAATAAGGTCGGTGGCGGTGGCGGCGGCGGCGGTGGCTAACCCTAGGGCGCTGGAGAGCAGAGAGGAGATGCGGCTGCGGGTGCGGGGGCAGTGGGTTCAACGCGGCCGGGTGGGGATTTTTGCCGTGGGCCGGGTGGGGATTTTCTTTTTATTTATTTTCTTATCACTTTGCCGTCTGCCAGCAGACGGCAAAGAGGTGGGGCTGGTGCGCCGTTACAGCGCTGGCGTCCACTGGACCCCACCCACCTCTTTGCCGTCTGCCAGCAGACGGCAAAGATTCTTTGCCATCTGTCTTTGCCGTCTGCTGGCAGACGGCAAAGAGGTGGGGCTCGCGGGCCGTTACAGCGCTGGCGTCCACTGGACCCCACCCACCTCTTTGCCGTCTGCCAGCAGATGGCAAAGATTCTTTGCCATCTGCTGGCAGACGGCAAAGAGGTGGCTGATGGCAACCAGGTTCTTTGCCATCAGCCAGCTCTTTGCCGTCTGCCAGCAGACGGCAAAGAGCTGGCAGATGGCAAAGTAGCAGATTCCAGTAGTGTTTACACCTATCCCAAGAATCGATACTATTTCGTGGTAAAGATGAAAACCAAATTTTTGCACAATCCCGCAACGAGAATGGGAATAATTTTAATTTCACAATATCATTATCCACATCTTTTTTCTTTTGCATGTCACACAATTCTACGAAAGTGTTAAGATGGGATGCGTCATCTTCATTAGGACTACCGAAAAATTGATCTTTCATGACAAGATTTAGCAAAGCGGCATTAATATCACAAGTCTCCGCACTAGCGGCGGGAGGAGCAATCGGAGTACTAATAAAATCATTATAATTAGTATTGGAAAAATCACACAATTTTGTATTTTCTTGAGACATCGTGACTACGCTAACAAGATAACAAGCAAGCAAACAAGCAAACAAGAAAAAGGCAAACGGAAAATATTTTTGTATTTTTGTAAAAACGTTTTAGAAGTGGGGGAGATGAAAATGAGAGGCAAATGGCAAATAAAGTAAATGCAAGGAGATGAGAGTTTATGCGAAGGTACTTGATAGATGTTGATGATGTCTCCCCGGCAACGGCGCCAGAAATTCTTCCTGCTACTTGTAGCTTGCGTTGGCATTTCCCCAAAGAGGAAGGGATGATGCAGCACAGTAGAGATAAGTATTTCCTCAGTTATGAAACCAAGGTTATCGAACCAGTAGGAGAATCACGCAACACCTCGTTAGCAGCACCTGCACACAAACAACAAATCCTTGCACCCAACGCAAACGAGAGGTTGTCAATCTCTCGGCGGTCAATTGCAAGATTAAATTGTATGTGATAGATAGATAGATTGAAAAAAAATACAAAATAAAATAAATAAAATAAAATGGCAGCAATATTTTTAGGGTTTTAGTAATATGATTTAGATAGACCCGGGGGCCATAGGTTTCACTAGAGGCTTCTCTCAAGAAAATAGCATACGGTGGGTAGACAAATTACTGTTGGGCAATTGATAGAAAAGCAAATAATCATGACGATATCCAAGGCAATGATCATGTATATAGGCATCACGTCCAGTACAAGTAGACCGACTCCTGCCAGCATCTACTACTATTACTCCACACATCAACCGCTATCCAGCATGCATCTAGTGTATTAACTCCATAAAGAACGGAGTAACGCCTTAAGAACGATGACATGATGTAGACAAGATAAACTCACGTATGAATAAACCCCATCTTTTTACCCTTAATAGCAATGATACATACGTGTCATGTCCCTTTCTGTCACTGGTATTGAGCACCGCAAGATCGAACCCATTACAAAGCACCTCTTCCCATGGCAAGATAAATCAATCTAGTTGGCCAAACCAAATCAATAGATCGGAGAAGAAATACGAGGCTATAATAATCATGCATAAAAGATATCAGAAAAGACTCAAATATTTTCATGGATAATCTGATCATAAACTCACAATTCATCGGATCCCAACAAACACACCGCAAAAAGTGATTACATCGGATAGAACTCCAAGAACATCGAGGAGAACATTGTATTGAAGATCAAAAAGAGAGAAGAAGCCATCTAGCTACTGACTATGGACCCGAAGGTCTGTGGTAAACAACTCACGCATCATCGGAAGGGCAGCAAGGTTGATGTAGAACCCCTCCGTGATCGATTCCCCCTCCGGCAGATTACCGGAGAAGGACCCCAGATGGGATCTCTCTGGAACAGAAATTTGCGGCGGCGGAAAAAGTATTTCGTGGACTCCCTTGAGGGTTTCTGATTTTTCCTGAATTTATAGTGGTGGAATTAGGTCAAACGGAGCAAAGGGGGGCCCACGAGGCACCAGGGCGTGCCTGCCCCCCCCCCCCAGGCGCGCCCTGGTGGCTCTTGGCCACCTCCTGGGTCTTCTGGCCCTCTCCCAAAGCTTCTAGTGTTTATCTTGTCCAATAAAAAATCTCCAAAAAGTTTCGTGGCATTTGGACTTCGTTTGGCATTGATTTTCTGTAAAACAAAAACAGGGCAGAAAACAGCAACTGGCACTGGGCACTAAGTTAGTAGGTTTGTCTCCAAAAATGATATATAATTGATGTACATGATTATAAAAACATCCAAGATTGATAATATAACAACATGGAACAATCAAAAATTATAGATACGTTGGAGACGTATCAGCATCCCCAAGCTTAATTCCTGCTCATCCTCGAGTAGGTAAATGATAAAAACAGAATTTTTGATGTGAAATGCTGCCTAACATATTCATCACATATTATTTTCTTTTGTAGCGTGGACATTGGACTTGAATGATTCAGAGCAATAGTCTATAATTTGACATGAAAATATAAATACTCAAGCATGCTAACAAGCAACCATGTCTTTCAAAATATCAACGCTAAAGAAAGTTATCCCTAGCCCATTATGCTCAATCATTGATCCATTCATGAAACACACTCAAACATATCTATAATTTTTGATTGGTCCATGCTGTTATATTATCAATCTTGGATGTTTTTATAATCATTTACAACAATTATATATCATTTTTGGAGACTAACCTATTAACTTAGTGCCCAGTGCCAGTTGCTGTTTTCTGCCCTGTTTTCGTTTTACAGAAAATCAATACCAAACGAAGTCCAAATGCCACGAAACTTTTTGGAGATTTTTTTCTGGACAAGAGAAACACTAGAAGCTTCGGGAGAGGGCCAGAAGGCCCAGGAGGTGGCCACGAGCCACCAGGGCGCGCCTGGGGGGGGGGGGGGGGCAGGCGCGCCCTGGTGCCTCGTGCGCCCCCCTTTGCTCCGTTTGACCTAATTCCACCACTATAAATTCAGGAAAAATCAGAAACCCTCAGGAGAGTCCACGAAATACTTTTTCCGCCGCTGCAAGTTTCTGTTCCAGAGAGATCCCATCTGGAGGCCTTCTCCGGTACTCCGCCGGAGGGGGAATCGATCACGGAGGGGCTCTTCATCAACCTTGCTGCCCTTCCGATGACGCGTGAGTAGTTTACCACAGACCTTCGAGTCCATAGGCAGTAGCTAGATGGCTTCTTCTCTCTTTTTGATCTTCAATACAATGTTCTCCTCGATGTTCTTGGAGTTCTATCCGATGTAATCACTTTTTGCGGTGTGTTTGTTGGGATCTGATGAATTGTGAGTTTATGATCAGATTATCCATGAATATTATTTGATTCTTTGTTGCACTCTTTTATGCATGATTATTATAGCTTCATATTTCTTCTCCGATATATTGATTTGGTTTGGCCAACTGAGTTGATTTATCTTGCCATGGGAAGAGGTGCTTTGTAATGGGTTTGATCTTGCGGTGTTCAATCCCAGTGACAGAAAGGGACATGACATGTATGTATCGTTGCTATTAAGGGTAAAAAGATGGGGTTTATTCATGCGTGAGTTTATCTTTTCTACATCATGTCATCGTTCTTAAGGCGTTACTCAGTTCTTTATGGGCTTAATACACTAGATGCATGCTGGATAGCGGTCGATGTGTGGAGTAATAGTAGTAGATGTAGGCAGGAGTCGGTCTACTTGTCTCGGACGTGATGCCTATATACATGATCATTGCCTTGGATATCGTCATGATTATTTGCTTTTCTATCAATTGCCCAACAGTAATTTGTCTACCCACCGTATGCTATTCTCTTGAGAGAAGCCTCTAGTGAAACCTATGGCCCCCGGGTCTATCTAAATCATATTACTAAAACCCTAAAAATATTGCTGCCATTTTCTTTTATTTATTTTATTTTGTATTTTTGTTTCAATCTATCTATCTATCACATATAATTTAATCTTGCAATTGACCGCCGAGAGATTGACAACCTCTCGTTTGCGTTGGGTGCAAGGATTTGTTGTTTGTGTGCAGGTGTTGCTAACGAGGTGTTTCGTGATTCCTCTACTGGTTCGATAACCTTGGTTTCATAACTGAGGGAAATACTTATCTCTACTGTGCTGCATCATCCCTTCCTCTTCGGGGAAATACCAACGCAAGCTACAAGTAGCAGGAATAATTTCTGGCGCCGTTGCCGGGGAGACATCATCAACATCTATCAAGTACCTTTGCGTAAACTCTCATCTCCTTGCATTTATTTTATTTGCCATTTGCCTCTCGTTTTCATCTCCCCCACTTCTAAAACATTTTTACTAAAATACAAAAATATTTTTCATTTGCCTTTTTCTTGTTTTGCTTATTCGTTTGCTTGAAACTTGTTATCATGAGTGATTTTGGCATGGCGGAAACCGATGATGGTAAAACTCCTAAAAAGGGAAGTTCTACCAATCTTGATGCTAAAACTTTTGTGTTGGGACATGGTAATGCTATAGGAAAAAGTGTCATCCAAGAATTCTTTAATTGCATTGGGACCTTGGCTTTTGATGATGCACCTATACTTAAAGAAACCAATAATTATGCCGATGCTATTTCCGCACTTGTTCTTAAACTTGAAAGAAGATTTATTCGCACCCATCCTACTTTGCAAAGATTGTTTTATGAGTTACTGGTTATAAAAGATCCTAGAGCTAAGGAAATAGCTACCCTTGTTCTCATGAATGGATTTGATCGTATAGTGCGAGAAGCTAGGGAAATCTTTGATTTTTATGTTATGAGCCGTGAAAAACTGGTAATAGATGAGATCCTTTATAATAATGATTACTTGCTGAGATATTTGTTCCGCAATGACCACATCTTTGATGAGAATATTAAAAAGGAAGTTCCTCCTTTGAATATAATCCAACAAGTTTTCAATAGCGTCAATAGGCAATACTCTTGGATTGTAGCCGGTAATCAAGAGGGATTTAAAGATGGACAACTTGCTAATGCTAAAATTTCTATGGATGATATATTTCATATTACTTTTGAAAAACCCCTTGATAAAAGTGCACCTTCGGATAAGAAGAAGAAAGATGACAATACTTGAAACTATGCATTATGCCTAGCTAGGGGCATAAAACAATAGCGCTTGTTGGGAGGCAACCCAATGAATAAAATAAATTTTTTCTGTTATTGTGTGTTTTCAAAATTATGCTATTGGTATGATTGTGTTTTTGTGTTTTTAATTAGTGTTTGTGCCAAGTAATACATTTAGGATGATTTGGAAGATAGTATAATTGATGTTGTTTGGAAAGCAGGAAGTTTTGCGTCCAGTGCCCGAATTTTGTTTCTGTACTGTAGACTCAAAAAAATCTGAAATTTTTACAAAGTATTGGTATATGAATTTCCCACGTTGTCCTAGTTTTTCAGAATTTTTTGAGTTACAGAAGTATGGCTTTTAAATAGATTGCTACAGACTGTTCTGTTTTTGACAGATTCTGTTTTTGATGCACTACTTGCTTGTTTTGATGAATCTATGGATTGTATCGGGGGGTATAAGCCATGGTGAAGTTAGAGTACAGTAGGTATAATGCAAAAATAAAATATTAATGGGTTTTCAACAGTACTTAAAGTAGTGATTTATTTTGTTATACTAACGGATCTCACGAAGGTTTTGTTGAGTTTTGTGTGATTGAAGTTTTCAAGTTTTGGGTGAGATCACGATGGATGAAGGAATAAGGAGTAGCAAAAGCCTAAGCTTGGGGATGTCCGAGGCACCCCAAGGTAATATTCTAGGAAGACTCAAGCGTCTAAGCTTGGGGATGCCCCGGAAGGCACCCCCTCTTTCTTCTACCAACCATCGGTAATTTTACTTGGAGCTATATTTTTATTCGTCACACGATATGTGTTTTGCTTGGAGCGCCTTGTATTATATGAGTCTTTGCTTTGTTTGTTTTTTAGTTTGTCACAATCATCTTTGCTGAACACACCTATCTTGAGAGAGCCACACGTTATCATAATTTGTTAGAATACTCTATGTGCTTCACTTAAATTTTTTGAGCTAGGCAGTTGCTCTAGTGCTTCACTTAAATCTTTTTGAGCACAGTGGTGGCTATATTCTGAAGAAATAAACTCTCATGCTTCACTTATATTATTTTGAGAGTTCATTAAAATTTGGAAGAAATGAATTCTCATGCTTCACTTATATTATTTTGAGAATTGACAAGATTGAAATTTTGAAGAAATATTTGCACTCTTATGCTTCACTTAAATCTTTTTGAGAGTTGATGATAGTAACGGTACTTTGCACAAGATATGAATTTGGTCCCAAAGTGATGAATATTCAAGAGGGATATAAATAAAAACTTTCATATAGATCATTGGATATGATGACTGTGATTCCTTGCAATAGTTTTGCGATATGAAAATGATAATATGTGAGTCATGTTAGTCATTAATTGTGATTTAGTAAGAATATTAGTGTTAAGGTTTGTGATTCCTTATGCATGCATGTTAAGTCAATAGTTATGCAATGAAATTATATCCTAATTATGGTGCATTATTCGGTGTTAGTTATGTTCAATGCATGTTTATGACCGTTTTCGTTTTTTGGTTGGTTGCTTCTCAATCTATTTGCTAGCCTTCATTTGTACTAAGTGGAAATACTGCTGGTGCATCCAAAATCCTTAAACCCAAGTTGTGCCAAATGAGTCCACTATATCTACCTATATGCGGTATTTCAATGCCGTTCCAAGTAAATTTGCGTGTGCCAACTCTAATTTTAAAATATTTTTTCCGTTTTGTGTGCCCGTACCGCTCATGAAGTGGCAGGGGGTGGCCATTATTTTCCATGCTAGGTGTGTTATTCTCACGATGAGTGTTTATTCACTTGTCATTGCACGAGAGGATGGTTGGTAATAGGGATGCCCAGTCCCACAATGAAATAAAAAATTAATAACAACAAAATTCCTTTGAAAGTGTTGGTATGGAGGGCACCCGTGGATACGGCTAGCCATGGATTGTGAAAGAATGGTGGAAAGGAAATGAACTTTACTTTCTATTTGGGAACCACCTAAGATGTGTCTAGCATGGAAAATATTGGGAATTCTCGGTCGTTTTCGTTGACAGGAAAAGCATGCCTCTCAAAATATTTTATCTCTTTAATTTCAGCTTTGAGCTCTGGCACATTTGACAAATCTCTGCTTCCCTCTGCGAAGGGCCTATCTATTTACTTTTATGCAATTTTTATTTTTACTTTGAGTCTCCATCTTCTTTTATAAAGCACCAACTAGAGAGCACTATTGTCATACTTGTGCATTGTGTGTAGCTAATATTTGAGTGTGTTTCATGAATGGATCAATGATTGAGCATAATGGGCTAGGGATAACTTTCTTTAGCGTTGATATTTTGAAAGACATGGTTGCTTGTTAGCATGCTTGAGTATTTATATTTTCATGTCAAATTATAGACTATTGCTTTGAATCATTCAAGTCCAATGTCAAAAATTCTGTTTTTATCATTTACCCACTCGAGGACGAGCAGGAATTAAGCTTGGGGATGCTGATACGTCTCCAACGTATCTATAATTTTTGATTGTTCCATGCTGTTATATTATCAATCTTGGATGTTTTTATAATCATTTACAGCAATTATATATCATTTTTGGAGACTAACCGATTAACTTAGTGCCCAGTGCCAGTTGCTGTTTTCCGCCCTGTTTTTGTTTTACAGAAAATCAATACCAAACGAAGTCCAAATGCCACGAAACTTTTTGGAGATTTTTTTTCTGGACAATATAAACACTAGAAGCTTCGGGAGAGGGCCAGAAGACCCAGGAGGTGGCCACGAGCCACCAGGGCGCGCCTGGGGGGGGGGGGGGCAGGCGCGCCCTGGTACCTCGTGGGCCCCTCTTTGCTCCGTTTGACCTAATTCCACCACTATAAATTCATGAAAAATTAGAAACCCTCAGGAGAGTGCACGAAATACTTTTTCCGCCGCCACAAGTTTCTATTCCAGAGAGATCCCATCTGGAGGCCTTCTCCGGTACTCCGCCGGAGGGGGAATCGATCACGGAGGGGCTCTTCATCAACCTTGCTGCCCTTTCGATGATGCGTGAGTAGTTTACCACAGACCTTCGGGTCCATAGGCAGTAGCTAGATGTCTTCTTCTCTCTTTTTGATCTTCAATACAATGTTCTCCTCGATGTTCTTGGAGTTCTATCCGATGTAATCACTTTTTGCGGTGTGTTTGTTGGGATCCGATGAATTGTGAGTTTATGATCAGATTATCCATGAATATTATTTGAGTCTTTGCTGCACTCTTTTATGCATGATTATTATAGCTTCGTATTTCTTCTCCGATCTATTGATTTGGTTTGGCCAACTGAGTTGATTTATCTTGCCATGGGAAGAGGTGCTTTGTAATGGGTTCGATCTTGCGGTTCTCAATCCCCGTGACAGAAATGGACATGAAACGTATGTATCATAGCTATTAAGGGTAAAAAGATGGGGTTTATTCATGCATGAGTTTATCTTGTCTACATCATGTCATCGTTCTTAAGGTGTTACTCCGTTCTTTATGGACTTAATACACTACATGCATGCTGGATAGCGGTCGATGTGTGGAGTAATAGTAGTAGATGTAGGCAGGAGTCGGTCTACTTGTCTCGGACATGATGCCAATATACATGATCATTGCCTTGGATATCGTCATGATTATTTGCTTTTCTATCAATTGCCCAACAGTAATTTGTCTACCCACCGTATGCTATTCTTTTGAGAGAAGCCTCTAGTGAAACCTATGGCCCCCGGGTCTATCTAAATCATATTACTAAAACCCTAAAAATATTGCTGTCATTTTCTCTTATTTATTTTATTTTGTATTTTTATTTCAATCTATCTATCTATCACATACAATTTAATCTTGCAATTGACCGCCGAGAGATTGACAACCTCTCGTTTGCGTTGGGTGCAAGGATTTGTTGTTTGTGTGCAGGTGCTGCTAACGAGGTGTTGCGTGATTCTCCTACTAGTTCGATAACCTTGGTTTCATAACTGAGGGAAATACTTATCTCTACTGTGCTGCATCATCCCTTCCTCTTCGAGGAAATACCAACGCAAGCTACAAGTAGCACCGGGTTCATTCACGATATCAAGCACCCCGACTGGCTGGCTAATCTGGTCATTGTGCCCAAACAAGATAAATCTTGGCGGCTTTGCGTTGATTTCAAAGACATTAACAAAGCCTACCCCAAAGGCCCTTTCCCATTACCGCGCATCGACCAGATAATTAACGCCACGGCAGGACACGACTGCATATGCTTCCTGGATGCATGCATACTCGGGGTACCATCAAATCAAAATGAAGGAATCCGATCAGGAAGCAACAACATTCATAACGCCCTATGGGCCGTTTTGCTTCAACACAATGCCGTTCGGACTGAAAAACGCCGACGCTACATATCAACGCATGATTCAGACATGCCTGGAAAAACACATCGGCAAAACAGCCGAGGCCTATGTTGACGACGTGGTTGTCAAAACCAAGGACGTCCGCCAGCTAGTAAAGGACCTCGGCGATATATTCGCCAGCCTCCGGGTCTATCATATTAAGCTCAATCCTGAAAAGTGCGTCTTCGGGTTACCAGTAGGCAAGCTCCTTGGGTTCATCGTTACGTTCAGAAGCTCGCTGGCTGTGTAGTCGCCCTCAGCCGTTCACGACTAGGGGAGAAGGCTTTGCCGCTGTACAGACTACTAAAGCAGACGAAGAATTTTAAATGGACCAGCGAGGCAGGATCCACTCTAGAAGAAATTGAAAGGCTCCTCTCTACTAACCCTATACTCGCGGCACCTGGACTAGGCGAGCCGATGTTACTATACATCTCGGCTACAAATCGAGTCGTCAGTGCGGTTTTGGTGGTCGAACGCGACGCCGAAGAGCACAAACTCTAGGTGCAACGGGCCGTATACTATGTCTCCGAAGTACTAACCCCGTGTAAAACGAGGTACCCTCACTACCAGAAAATCGCCTACGCAGTGTTTATGGCATCCCGGAAGCTATGGCACTACTTTCAAGAGTGTTCGATCACCGTGGCATCCGAGGTCCCCCTAGGCGACATCATCAATAATAGGGATGCAACTGGTCGCATCGCCAAATGGGCAATTGAACTCCTCCCCTTTGAAATTGTATTCCGCCCACGCCGAGCTATTAAATCTCAGGTGCTGGCAGATTTCGTGGCCGAGTGGATGGAGGCCGAACTCCCTAGGGAGCACAGTACATACTTCCATTGGACCATGTATTTTGACGGCTCCAAGATGCTGGCCGGGCTGGGGGCTAGAGTAGACCTCACGTCACCCACCGGCGATAATATATGATATGTATTACAAATCAAGTACGCTGACTCAAACAACGCGGCCGAATACGAGGCCCTATTACATGGGACTGTTACGCTGACTCAAACAAGATTACATGATGAACATGTTAGGTAGCATTCCACATCAAAAATTCTGTTTTTATCATTTACCTACTCGAGGACGAGCAGGAATTAAGCTTGGGGATGCTTGATACTGATACGTCTTCGTCATATCTATAATTTGTGATTGTTTCATGCCAATATTCTACAACTTTCACATATTTTTGGCAACATTTTATATTATTTTTGGGACTAACATATTGATCCAGTGCCCAGTGCCAGTTCCTGTTTTCTACTTGTTTTTTGTTTCACAGAAAATCCATATCAAACGAAGTCCAAATGCAATAAAATTTTACGGAGAATTATTTTGGAATATATGTGATTTTTGGGAGGTGGAATCAACGCAAACGGAGGCCCACAGCCTCCACAAGCCACCATGGCGCGGCCCCCCCTAGCGCGCGGTGGTGCCTCGTGGGCACACCGTAAGTCGGTTGGGGCTCTTCTTCGGGCGCAAGGAAGCTAATATCCGGAAAAAAATCGTGTTAAAATTTCAGCGCAATGGGAGTTATGGATCTCCGGGAATTTAAGAAACGGTGAAGGGCCAGAAAATAGGAACGCAAAACAGAAGAGAACAGAGAGAGAGAGAGAGAGAGAGATCCAATCTCGGAGGGGCTCCTGCCCCTCCGCCGCCATGGCAGCCATGGACCAGAGGGGAAACTCTCCTCCCATCTAGGGGGAGGCCAAGGAAGAGAAAGAAGAAGGGAGGCTCTCTCCCCCTCTCTTCCGGTGGCGCCGGAGCGCCGCCGGGGGAAACATCGTGACGGCGATCTACACCAACAACTTCACCACCGTCAACACCAACTCTCTCCCCCTCTATGCAGCGGTGTAACACCTCTTCTCCCCACTATAATCTCTACTTAAACATGGTGCTTAACGCTACATATTATTATCCAATGATGTGTTGCCATCCTATGATGTTTGAGTAGATTTGTTTTGTCCTATGGGTTGATTGATGATCGTGATTGGTTTGAGTTGTATGTTTTATTTTGGTGCTGTCCTATGGTGCCCTCCGTGTCGCGCAAGCATGAGGGATTCCCACTGTAGGGTTTGTAATACGTTCATAATTCTCTTATAGTGGGCGGCTAGAGTGACAGAAGCTTACACCCGAGTAAGGGGGTTGTTGCGTATGGGAGTAAAGGGGACTTGATACTTAATGCTATGGTTGGGTTTTACCTTAATGATCTTTGGTAGTTGCGGATGCTTGCTAGAGTTCCAATCATAAGTGCATATGATCCAAGTACGGAAAGTATGTTAGCTCATGCCTCTCCCTCATATAAAACTGCAATAATGATTACCGGTCTAGTTATCGATTGCCTATGGATAAATCATTCTCTTGTGTTACAAAAACTTTCTACTAAACAACTAACTTTTATTATCTTGCAATTTACTCGTAGTTTTATTATCTCGCAAATTACTCCTAGTTTTATTCTTGTTAAGTACTTCTAGTCTTATCCTTACACCCGCAAAATAGTTTCATACTTGTTCTAGGTAAAGCGAACATTAAGTGCGCGTAGAGTTGTATCGGTGGTCGATAGAACTTGAAGGGAATATTAATTCTACCTTTAGCTCCTCGTTGGGTTCGACACTCTTATTTATCGAAAAAGCTACAATTGATCCCCTATACTTGTGGGTTATCAAGATCTTTTTCTGGCGCCGTTGCCGGGGAGCAATAGCGTGGGGTTGATATTCTCGTGTGTGCTTGTTTGCTTTATCACTGAGTAGATTTTATTTTGTGCTTTTGTTTTCTATCTTTAGTTATGGGTAGGAAACGCAAAATACCAAAAAAATTAGTTGCACCTGCTAAACCAATGGTTGAAGAACCACCCAAAATCTATCATACTGCCGAAACTTTCTACTTGGATCATCTTCGATCCCTATGTGCTCGTGCTGAAAACCCAACTAGCTTATTTGAGGGAAAATCATTAGATGAGCATGCTCATTTTGTGCGACATCGCTTATCTCAAAAAGGGAAACTTTTATGGCATCATATTAATACTATGCATTGATATGCTTGGAATTTATACGAGATACATGATTTTACTTGTTGTTCTGAAGACCCTAAGAAACACCTTGTGACGCCCCCGGCCCGACTATGCACTAATCATACATGCAAATGCGCACGATCAAGCCCAGGGACTCACGGGAAGATATCACAACACAACTCTAGACACAAAATAAAATAATACAAGCTTTATATTACAAGCCAGGGGCCTCGAGGGCTCGACTACATAAGCTCGATTTACACAAGAGTCAGCGGAAGCAACAGTATCTGAGTACAGACACAAAGTTAAACAAGGCTGCCTTAAGAAGGCAAAGCAAAACAACAACAACTAGATCGAAAAGGCGCAGGCCTCCTGCCTGGGAGCCTCCTAAACTACTCCTGGTCATCGTTCTCCACGTAGTAGTAGGCACCACTGGGAAATTAGTAGTCGTCGGCGGGATCAGCTGGCTCCGGGACTCCGTCATCTGATCGCAGCAATCGGGTATGGAGAAAAGAGGTAGCAAAGCAACCGTGAGTACTCATCCAAAGTACTCGCAAGACTTACATCAGATCTATTCTATTTATGCATCGGTATCAAATGAAGGGGCAGTATCTGTGGACTAGACTGCAGAAATGCCAGAATAGAGGGGAAGGCCTAGCCTATCGAAGACTAGCATCTTCAACGTCTTGCAGCATTAGAAGAGTGCAGATTAGTAGTATATAATAAAGCAACAGGCATGTAGTAGCAAAGCCTAGAGATCCTTCCTCGACTACCCGCGAGGAAGCGATCCCAGAGCTTACATATTAATTAACATGTATCCAGTTCAAGTTGTAGTAGATCGGGATACAACACCGAGCGTCCTGTTACCGTGGACACGGCTATTCGAATAGATAACTTCCCTGCAGGGGTGCCCTACTGTTACCCAACATGCTCGATTAACTCTGGCCGGACACACTTTCCTCGGTCATGCCCGACCTCGGCTGATCGACATGACGTAGTCCTACCTAGGCTCTGCAGAGAGGTCCCCGCCAGTCTACATCCTAAGCGCTCCGGGGTCTTGGGCCCATCTCCCTTTGCACTCCGGGTCATTGTGCGCAAGGTAGATCCAGCGCCACCCCTCTCCTGGATGGCACGATCCGACCCGGCCACAATGCTGAACTGGACATCTGACAGAGCTTTCGGCTGATACATACGGCTTCGAGGGCCCCATTAAACCATTATCCCACGTGGTGGTAGTGCGTATAGGCCAGTGGCCAACTCAGATCAAATACCCAAATCCGTTAGTGAATTATTAGGAGCTCGCGGTGATGATCAGTACTCCTGTCGCCCCGTCTCAAGGAAGTGCAACAAGGGTCAGGCCCATCCCTCTCTAAGGCGGTCTCTGCCTGCCCGGCCGCGCCTCGTAATTATCTCGCGGGTACCCTCCAGGTCAACCCGACTCTCAAGAGACTCTCGGGAACTCAGGTCCACCTCTACCAGGGTGGTACCGCCTGTCCCTTCAGTCCCGCATTAACAATAAAAAGGGGCAACAGTGTAAGGTAACCGTGTGTCCGTAACATCAAGTGGAAAATCTGAGGAATCACCCTTGATGGATTCCCACTCGATGTATCCATCAAGGTGAACTCGGAGGAATCACCCTCGATGGTTCACACTTGAGGGGTTGCATGGCAGAAGCATCATCGGAGATGGTGGAAGAGGAATCACCCTCAGTAACCCACAACCGACTAGCTACGCTACAGAGATATCATCAGGAGTGAGGCAGGAGGTATCACCATCGGCACTCAATAGTAGCTCTGTAGAGTCGTACAACTAAGGGGGTGTGCGGTGTTGTGTCGGTCTCGGCACATCGATCACATTGATCGAGTCATCGGTAGTAAAGCAAGGCAACATGGACAAGGGTGTAGGGCCACTGATGGATCTCTTAACCAGCCTATACTAAGCATTTAGGACAATAGGTAAAGTATCAACAGCAGGTTACAAAATCAGGCTATGCATTAGAATAGGAGCAATCAATTACAGTAGCAAAATCTAATGCAAGAAAGGGGAAGAAGGAATAGGTGATATAGGAATTATCAAGGGGGTTTTGCTTGCCTGGAAGCTCTGCTGAAAAGGAAGAAGGGTCGTCGGTGATGTAGTCGATCATAGGGACAACGTCGGTCTCGGAGTCTACCGGGGAAGAAAGAGGAGGGAGAAACAAATAAATAACGGCAAACAAATGCAATCACTATGCATGACATGGTTAAACGATATGCAAGGGTGATATATTGCCTCTCTAATCATTTTAGATGATTTAGGAATTTGTTTGAATTTATTTTACCGAAGTCATGCACTATTCATTTATCGGAAACAGGCAAAAAGTTCCATGTTCATCTACTTATAGGGTTCTAACATGAGTGCAAATGACATATTCGGATTCGTCATATTTTTCTGATCATTTTTCATATATAAATTATTTTCATCCGAGTTACGGTTTATTTTATATGATTTTTCAGAGTTTTAAACAATTTCTGGAATTACTGTATTTATTTTTAATTCGAAAATTAAATGATTAAATTGCTACGGGTACACAGAAGTGTACCCAGCAAAATGCTTATTAGGCTGACAGGTGGGTCCCAGTTGACTGGTCAACAGGGCCCAGGGGCCCCACCTGTAATTGACTAGGGGCAATCCCAGTCAGCTTTGACTGGTCAAATGGGTCCCGTGGGACCCAAAGTTCAGTCACAGTTAGTTTAATAGGGATTTAAACTAATCTAATTAGTTAATTAGCGGGGTGGGGCCCGGATTTCAGTGGCTGAATTAGTTATTTGATTTATTTAATTTAACTAATGCTACAGTATGCGGGCCCACATGTCAGTGGGGGTTAGGTTTCGGGTTAGTGGCTAATGACCTGACGGTGGGCCCCGCCGCTGTTTAAACTGCGTGCGCGGCGGCGATGGTCAGAAAATGGCCTCCGGCGACGATTTGAACGGCGGAACGGCTCTACGGCACCGGCGCGATGCCGCACACACGAGGGTGCGAGCCGTTGGTGCTGGGACGGACTAAATCGACGGCGGCGAGGGCTATCCGCGGCGGCCGGAGTCGGGCAAGGATGGACCCGACGCTAGGGGACGCGCGTGGAGAAACGGGAAGGGGGAAGAGGTGCGCGAGCTCACAGTGATCTCGCAGGAGGGCTCAGGGAGGCGTGGGGAGGTCGAGGACGTCGGCGACGAGCGGTGGAGCACGACGGCCATAGCGGAGGGGATCGAAGCAGGCGACGAAGATGGGGGCTCCCGGCTTGCATGGCTCGGTGGAGAGGTCGAAGGGCTCGCGGCGGATCTCCTGGACATCGGTTGACGGCGCGGGGAGACCGGTGGACACGCGGACGAGCAGCGGCGGCAACGGGGCATTCTCGGGCATCGATGAAAGGAAGGGGGCAAGGCGATGGAGAGAGTGGAAGAGGGGCTGGGGGTGGCCAGGGGGTCGAGGGCGTCGACCCTATCCCCCCACGGCGGGCGCGGGGGCCGCGCTGTCGAGCAGGGCGAGGGGGGGGGGGGGGGGCGGGGCGCGCGCGCGTGTGCGGTCGACACGGGAGGAGAGAGAGAGAGCGGGGTTAGGGACGACCAGCGCGGGCTGGGCCGGTCACTGTTGACCTAGAGCCCACATGCACAGTAGTGTTTAGACTCTTTTCTTTTTCCCTTTTCTGTTTCATTCTTCCAGCACTGTTTTGCATTTTCTTTTAATAGCAAAAGAGTTTAGAAAAATGTGAAACTTGCCAAATTAAATACCCTGCAATAGTCTGCACTGCCACAGTGGGTTTGGGATTTAAACGAATTCATTTGAATTTTATCTAAATACAAAAGGATTAAAAGTGGCTGTTTAGGGTACTGTTTTGGATGCTAGGGTCAATTTGGGAATTTTAATAATGTTGATTTTATTTTTATAATAGCTTTGGGATTATTTGCAACATTATGGAATTTTTTATTCAATTAATTGAAGAAGTAATAATTTGACTTGCATTTGAATTTGGAATTTGAATTTGTATTATTTCCTAAATGCAATTTAATTAGGATGATCATGATGACATGGAAATTTAATTAGCTTAATGACAGGGTTAAGATCTGGGGGTGTTACACACCTTCCCTACCAATGTGAGTTTAAGGATAATGGAATCTTATCTTCTTATGCCAGATGTGTTTATAGTTACTATGATATTGAACAAATAGAAGAATTTGTTGCTTTTAAGGGTGCGAAATTGCTTCTTTGATTGAAAAGTGGGATGCTACTGTGAGCTCATTAGATGAAAAAATTGAGGAGGAGAGCGAAGAACAAAAGGAGGAAGAGCAGATTGATCACCCGTGCCCACCTTCTGATGAGAGTAACTCTTTATCCCATACATTGTTTAATTTCCCTTCGTGTTTATCGAAGGATGAATGCTATGATAATTGCTATGATCCCTTTGATGCGTCTGAAATATCCCTTTTTGATGAAATTGATGCTTGCTATGCTTGTGGCCATGATGCCAATTTGAATTATGCTTATGGAGATGAACTTGCTATAGTTCCTTATGTTAAACATGAAATTGTTGCTATTACACCCACACATGATAGTCTTATTATCTTTTTGAATTCTCCCAACTACACTATATCGGAGAAGTTTGTGCTTATTAAGGATTATATTGATGGGTTGCATTTTACCGTTGCACATGATGATTTTGATGAATATAATATGCATGTGCTTGCTGCTCCTACTTGCAATTATTATGAGAGAGGAACTACATCTCCGCCTCTCTATGTTTCCAATACGATAAAATTGCAAGAAACTATTTATGCTATGCATTGGCCTTTACTTGATGTGCATGAATTGTTCTTTTATGACATGCCAATGCATAGGAAGAGAGTTAGACTTCGTCATTGCATGATATATGTTGCTTTGTGCTCACTACTAAAATACAAATCATTGTTAATTAAAATTGGCTTTGATATACCTTGGGATCCGGGTGGATCAATTACTTGAGCACTTTATGCCTAGCTTAATGGCTTTAAAGAAAGCGCTGCCAGGGAGACAACCCGGAAGTTTTAGAGAGTCATTTTATTCTGTTGTGTTCTTTTAAAAAAGTTTAAAAACAAAAAAAATATAGAGGGGAACCTAAAACTTTTTCAAAAAGAAAAGTGAAAGTAAGAAAGACGAGCACCGTTGAAGTGGGGGAGCCCCTTGAACTTTGTTCATGCCCATGCAAACTTTGAACAGATTACAGAAACTTTTGAACAAAAATAATTACCCCCTTGTACAAATCCATTGTATTATAAAAATAATGTGCCAAGATTTACCGTTAGGATGTTTAAATTGCTTGTTTGGTGTGTGCGGTGCAAAAACAGAAACTTTTTCTGTAGTGCGTGAATTTAAATTTTTCACTGGAACGGGCAAAAATTTTGAAATTTTCACACAGTACTTCTATGCAAATTTTTTATTTTTTCCTAATTTTTTAGAATTTTTGGAGTTACAGAAGTATGGTCAATGTTCAGATTACTACAGACTGTTCTGTTTTTGACAGATTCTGTTTTTGATGCATTGTTCTGCTTGTTTTGATGAAACTATGGATTGTATCGGAAGGTATAAGCCATGGAGAAGTTAGAATACAGTAGGTATAATGCAAAAATAAAATATGAATGGGTTTGCAACGGTACTTAAAGTAGTGATTTGCTTTATTATACTAACGGATCTCATGAACGTTTTGTTAAATTTTGTGTGATGAAGTGTTCAAAGATCGAGGAGGTATTGATATGAGAAGAATGAGGAGAGGCAAGAGTTCAAGATTGGGGATGCCCAAGGCACCCCAAGTAAATATTCAAGGAGACTCAAGCGTCTAAGCTTGGGGATGCCCCGGAAGGCATCCCATCTTTATTCAACAATTATCGGTATGTCTCGGTTTTTGTTTTGTTCACATGATATGCGTAAATTCTTGGAGTGTCTTTTGTGTTTATTTTTCCCTTTTCTTTTATGAACCATGCTGGTATGAGATAGTCCTTGGTTGATTTATAGAATGCTCTTTGCACTTCACTTATATCTTTTGAGTATGGCTTTATAGAATGCTTCATATGCTTCACTTATATCATTTGAAGTTTGGATGCCTGTTTCTCTTCATCTAGAAAACTGTTATTTGTAGAATGCTCTTTTGCTTCACTTATATTTATTAGAGCATGGTCTTTTGTAGAAAGAATTAAACTCTCATGCTTCACTTATATCTTTTTAGAGAGTCAACAGGAATTGGTCATTCACATGGTTAGTCATAAAATCCTACATAAAATTTGTAGATCATTGAATATGATATGTTTGATTCCTTGCAATAGTTTTGCGATATAGAGATGGTAATATGTGGGAGGTACTAGTGAATGATTGTGGTTTAGTAGGAATATTGGTGTTAAGGTTTGTGATTCCCGAAGCATGCACGTATAGTCTCTCGTTATGCTAAGAAGTTGGAGCATGATTTATTATTGATTGTCTTCCTTTGCGTGGAGGTCGGGGGCGCGCGATGGTTAACTCCTACCAACCTCCCCCCTAGGGGCATGCGTAGTAGTACTTTTCTTCGAGGGATAAGAAACTTTCGCAATAAGTATGTGAGTTCTTTATGACTAATGTGAGTCCATGGATTATACGCACTCTCACCTTTCCGCAATTTGCTAGCCTCTTCAGTACCGTGCATTGCCCTTTCTCACCTCGAGAGTCGGTGCAAACTTCGCCGGTGCATCCAAACCCCATGATATGATACGCTCTATCACACATAAGCCTCCTTATATCTTCCTCAAAACAGCCACGATACCTACCTATTATGGCATTTCCATAGCCATTTCGAGATATATTGCCATGCAACTTCCATCATCATCATATACATGACTTGAGCATTCATTGTTATATTGCTTTGCATGATCGTAAGATAGCTAGCATGATATTTTCATGGCTTGTCCCTTTTTTGATATCTTTGCCACACTAGATCATTGCACATCCTGGTACACCGCCAGAGGCATTCATATAGAGTCATATTTTGTTCTAGTATCGTGTTGTAATTTTGAGTTGTAAGTAAATAGAAGTGTGATGATCATCATATCCATTATTAGAGCATTGTCCCAGTGAGGAAAGGATGATGGAGACTATGATTCCCCCACAAGTCGGGATGAGACTCCGGACCAAAATAAGAGAGGCCAAAAAGAGCCCAAGAAAAAAAGAAAGAAAAAGAAAGAAAAAAAAAAGAAAAAAGAAAAAAAAGAGAAAAAAAACAATGAAATGAGAGAAAAAGAGAGAAGGGACAATGTTACTATCCTTTACCACACTTGTGCTTCAGAGTAGCACCATGTTTTTCATATAGAGAGTCTCCTATGCTTTCATTTTCATACACTAGTGGGAATTTTCATTATAGAACTTGGCTTGTATATTCCGATGATGGGCTTCCTCAATTGCCCGAGGTCTTGAGCAAGCAAGTTGGATGCACACCCACTTAGTTTTCAGTTTGAGCTTTCATACACTTATAGCTCTTAGTGCATCCGTTGCATGGCAATCCCTACTCCTCGCATTGACATCAATTGATGGGCATCTCCATAGCCTGTTGATTAGCCGCGTCGATGTGAGACTTTCTTCCTTTTTATGTCTTCTCCATATTAATCCCTATCATCATACTCTATTCCACCCATAGTGCTATGTCCATGGCTTGCGCTCATGTATTGCGTGGGGGTTGAAAAAGCTGAAGCGCGTTAAAAAGTATGAACCAATTGCTTGGCTGACACCGGGGTAGTACATGATAAATACTTTGTGTTAAGAAGATGGAGCATGACAAGGCTATATGATTTTGTAGGGATAGCATTCTTTAGCATTTTTTATTCTGAAAGGCATGATTGTTTGTTGGGATGCCTGAGTATTGATGTCTGTCGGGGTACGACCATCTATGGGGCCATGCAGCCCCTTGTGGTTCGGCGGGGAAGATCGGCGTGCTCAAAGAGCGTGAACAATGGAACGCGAGGGATTTTACCCAGGTTCGGGCCGCTGAGAAGCGTAAAACCCTACTCCTGCTTTTGGTGTATTAGTGGCGTGGAAGCACAGTACAAGGAGCGCTTCTCCCGGTAAGGTGTCGAGAGAGCAGCTACATGAGAGGTGCTTGTGTTCGAAAAGGAGTCTGAATCCTCTAAACTGTTGCCCTGGCCCTCCTTTTATAGCTCAAGGGGTTACCATAGTGGCAAAACAGTAATTACAGCGTGACTAGATAGTGAACAGTGCTATCATACCTAACTCTGCCAGTTTAGGACAAAGGCATTTAATGCGCCGTTAGGTGTCATGCGGAGAGGCAGCCCCGGCAAGGTTCCTGCACCGCTTGTCTAGCTACCTCGTATTATCTTGACACGCCTCCTGGACGGGTGTCATTAGAGGCAAATCTTGTCCCAACGAGCTGACACGTGCCCGACAAGCCTCACCAACCAACCTACGCGGTCGACACCTCACGCATCAGCGAACACCTGTGCGGCGAGGTGGAGCGCTGGAGGGCTGGCATAAGCTTGCCGGCATGGAGCTTGCCGGGTCTTCTCCTTGCCGGTTTATGCTTGTCGGCAAGGAATGTCTTCATCTTTGGTACTGGTTGAGTGCCGAGCCTTGAGCTTCTCTCTGGTAGCTTCTTCGGCTGGGCTTGGAGTCTTGGTCTTGGCAGTTCCCGGCAAGGCCTTGGCCGGCAAGGAGGCTGCTACTGTCTGTGCATAAGTCAGGGTATAAAATCCCATGTTTTATACACCGACAGGAGCCCCCGGGCCTGGGCCATACGCGCGTCCGAAGCGTCGTTGGGCTAGGCCCAAGTAATGCACAGACACGCGGCGGGAAACTGTCGTTACAATTTTGGTCATGATGATCTCCATTCTTTGAGATCTTCTTTGCTTCCTCACTAATCTGGACTTGGGTGTGTCCTCGGCCGTCTTCCGGCAACTCTTGCCGTCGGGCTAGTCATGAACCGGCGCGCGGCTACGCGTGGCAAGGAGTAACTGCCATATCAGTCTTTACTCCTCCTGTTTCTGCGCCCCTCCATCACGCGCGTCTGCATACATGCAAGGCAGTGGATTGGCGAAGAGGGGCGGTCGTCGGAGTGGTGCGCCTGGCAATGGGCGCAGAACGCGGGATTGGCGAACTTGGACGGTCGCTGGATTAGTGCGCCCGCCCATGAATGCAGGGCGCGGGATTGGGGAGATTGGGCGGCCGCCCGAGGACGGTGAAGAGCCAGCCCCCGCATCCTCCCTATAAAGAGGGGGCTGCGGGATGCGATGCTCATCCACTTCCTCCGTCCTATCCTTCCAGCGGCTGCTATCCTCGCCTCCTCCCTCCTCCTTTCTCCCGCTTCCGTGGCCACCATGGTGAGGGGGAAAGGCCGGGCGCGTGGGCCTGCCACCGCCACCCGGGCTTCTCTTCGGGATCGTGCTGGCGCTTCTGCTGCGGCCGCGGAGGCCGGCCCCAGCGCTCGGGGTGGAACCGCGGGTCGTGGTCGCGGAAGACGCGTCGCCTGGGGACGAGGTAGCCCTGGCGGTGCGCTCGTTACCCCTCCTCCGGCCAACCAGCCCCTGGCAGAAGGCCATACGGAGGACACGGCACGCGAGTTCGTCGTGGAGCTGCGCGACCGGCCACGGAGCCGGCTGCGGCTTCCTCGCCCTTTCGCCAGGGAGATGGAGGGCGTCGACTTGCGCGGCTTGTGGCTGCGTGTTGACGGCTGCTGCAATGGCTCGGTCTGGGTGGCCGTCGAAGCTTCCGCCAACGGCATCTTGTACTTCACGCGAGGGTGGAAGTCCTTCGTCCGTGCTCGCTGCCTGGGGCAGGGGCATCTCCTCTACTTCAGGCTGGACGGGGCCGACACGCTCGTCGTGAAGTTCTTCGGGGCTTCAGGCGCTCGTCTGGAGTGCTGCACGGAAAGCTTGAGCGACTCCGACACCGCTTCCTCCAGCGAGACCGAGGACGATGACGGCGATGACGACGGCGGTGCTCTAGGTGTGAAGGTCGAGGACGACGGCTCCGATTCCTTCGTCTCGTATTGATCGCCAGCAGCACCATCATCTGGCTTTGCCGGGAGCGGCCCGCCTAGGCGCCCCTTTTGCCCTTGTATTACACCTGAGATAAACCCTGGCAAAGGGCCGATGAAAATGTAATCGAGCACTTCCTTAATGAACATCTGGTGTTTGCCGGGTTTAAATAAGTGCGCGTCGGTTTCCCTTGTTTCATTTGTCTTTGCATGATCGTGCTCCCTACGCTTGTTTGGAAACTTGCCGATGCGCACACTTGTCGCGAGCGCTTTGAGGAACAGGTCCTTAGTAGCCTGCTGGAAGTGCCGCTGCCGGCAAGGCAACTTGCCGGGACAGAACGCAGCTGCTAGGCTTGCCGAGCAGACTCGAGGCAAGCTAGAGCGCAGACCGATCGCTGCAAGGTTCCTTTCGCGTGCAGGTTTCTCATGCAGAGTGCAAAATCGTTCAAGGGAGAACGCGAATGTAACTAAGGAAAATTTTAAAAATCTTCCAACTTAGCTTTTCTCTGCGTCGTTTTTCTTGTTGCATGAAATGATCACTTCGAACGTAGAAATGGTACCCATCTCTGTTGCATGAAATGATCACTTCGAACGTAGAAATGGTACCCATCTCCACTCCCCCCGGGAAACTTGCGCGCGAGGGGTTCCCTTGTCCTTTTAAGAAAAAGAAAGAAGAGAAAAGAGAGTTTTGGGAACCTTGACGGTTCATTAGCCATCTCATACAAACTAAAGTGTAAATCACAACATCACATGCATCGACATATAAATGAAAATGTACGAGGAGTTGCGAAACACTTAGCTTTATTATGCACAGGACTGCGCCTGGCTTTGTACAAGGGGTTACATGTCTGGCCGACAAGGCTTGTACAAAAGGGGTTGCCGGGAGATGTCCCGGCAACTGCGCCTCACGGGTAGAACTTGCGAAGATGCTCAATATTCCATGAGTTTTGCACTGGGGTGCCATCTTTGGTCTCCAGCCGGACTGCTCCAGGCCTGGTGACCCGTACTACCCGGTAAGGGCCTTCCCACTTCGGCGTCAACTTGTTTGATCCTTTGGCGGACTGGGCGCGCCGAAGAACAAGGTCGCCTTCCTCAAGGCTCCGGGCGTGCACTTTGCGGCTATGGTAGCGGCGCAAGGCTTGCTGGTAGCGGGCAGCTCGCACAGCCGCCCGAAGACGATCTTCCTCAAGGAGCAACGCGTCGTCTTGCCGCAGCCGCTCTTGCTCATCTTCATCGTAAGCGAGCACTCGAGGTGACCCGTATATGAGTTCCGTGGGGAGCACCACTTCTGCACCATAGATTAGGGAGAAGGGTGTCTGGCCGGTAGCTCGATTTGGTGTCGTCCTGAGTGACCAAAGAACCACCGGCAGCTCATCAATCCAGCGCTTTCCGCACTTGCGCAGCTTGTCGAAAGTTCTTGTCCCGAGACCACGCAGCACTTCAGCATTCATCCTTTCCGCTTGGCCATTGCTTCTCGGGTGAGCGACAGACGCAAAAAAGATTTTGCTGCCAAGGTCTTGAATGTACTGCATGAAGGTGCGGCTCGTGAATTGCGTGCCGTTGTCGGTGATGATCCTGTTAGGAACCCCGAAACGGCAAGCTAATCCTTTGAAGAACTTGACGGCTGATTGCGCTGTCACCTTCCTCACTGGCTCCACTTCTGGCCACTTCATGAACTTGTCGATGGCGACGTACAAGTACTCGAAGCCCCGGCAACGTGGGGGAAGGGGCCCAAGATATCGAGCCCCAGACCGAAAAAGGCCAGGAGAGAGGGATCGTTTGGAGAGCTTGAGCTGGTTGATGTACATTCTTCGAATGGAACTGGCATGCTTCACACTTGGTTACTAGCTTAGTCGCATCCTAGAGGGCGGTGGGCCAATAGAAGCCTTGCCGGAAAGCTTTGCCGGCAAGGGCCCTTGATCCTATGTGAGAGCCACATATGCCTCCATGTATCTCTGCCAACAGCTCTAGTCCGTCTTCCCGACAGATACACTTCAATTTCACACCGTTTGGTCATTTTCTGTATAGGATGCTATCCACAAACTGATACATACTTGACTGGCGGGCTACTTTCTCAACTTCCTCTTGCTCATCGGGAAGTTCTCCTGTTTGAAGGAAACGGACTATCTGCTATGCCCATGCCGGAGCCTGTGGCTCGACGACAAGGACTAAAGGCTTCTCTTCGGCCATGGGAGCGCTTGCTTCCGCGGCAAGAACCTGTGGTCCCGCGCCAAGCCGCTGCTCACCACCAGCCATGTCGTTGTTCCCGGCAGCATCCTTGCCGGTGGCTTCCGGGAGCTCTGCCGGAAAGTACTTGCTGGTACTCAACTTTCTTCTCTTACTGGCCTGCGCTGATGGAGTAACTGTGGGTTGATTCAAATGGAGCACAAAGGTTCCTGGTTCCACGGGAAGCTTTTGCACGGCACACTTTGACAGGCTATCAGCGATGCTGTTTTCTGCACGAGGGACGTGCTCTGTTAGCAGTCCGTCAAAGTGTTCCTCCAATTTCCTCACTTCTTCCACATATGCTCTCATCAATGGGCTCTGGTAATCCTTATTCACTTGCTTCACAACAAGCTGCGAGTCCCCGCGGATGATCAATTTCTTGATTCCAAGGTCCACTGCGATCCGAAGACCGGCAAGGAGCCCTTCGTACTCAGCAGTGTTGTTTGTAGCTTGCTCCCTAGGAAAGTGCAGTTGGACCACGTACTTGAGGTGCTCCCCGGTGGGTGCGACAAGCAGCACTCTGGCACCGGCTCCTTGCAGTGAAAAGGCACCATCAAAGTACATAATCCATTCTTTTGTTGTTTCCTTGCCGGGGAGAGCTGTTTCTTGAATATCCTTGTCTTGCGTTGGTGTCCATTAAGCAATGAACTCTGCCAAGGCTCTGCTCTGGATTGTTGAAGTGCTTTCAAACTTGAGTGCAAAGCTTGACAATTCCAACGCCCACTCCACTACCCTGCCGGTTGCCTCTGGATTTCTCAAGATGCGTTGCAGCGGGAAGCGGGTGACAACTGTGATATCGTGTGCTTGGAAGTAGTGACGCAGCTTCCTCGAGGCCATAAGGAGGCCGAAAAGCAACTTCTGCACTCCAGAGTATCTCGATCTAGCCCCCTGTAGAAGGGAACTAACGAAATAAAACGGTCGCTGCACCATTTTCCTCTTCGGCACCACCTGCTGATCAGCTCCATTTACTTGCGCTGTATCTGCCTTGTCGGCGTCAGACCTTGCCGGGGAAGATTCTGGTTCGTCGCCGGATGGGCTTGCCGTGGTTGCTTCTTCATCATTGATTTCTCTCTGTGCCACTAATTCAGCACTAGCCACTTGATTCGTTGCCGCTACGTATATCAGCAACGACTCTTGTGGTCTAGGCGCAACTAGTGTTGGCGCAGAGAAGAAGTATCTTTTCAAGTCTTGCAGCGCGGCCTCCGCTTCTGGAGTCCATTTCATTGGACCTGCTTTTTTCAAAATTTTGAAGAACGGCAAGGCGCGCTCGGCAGATCTTGAAATGAACCTACTCAAGGCAGCAACACAACCGGCAAGACGCCGCACATCCTTGACGCTTTTCGGTGCTTGAATCTGCTCAATTGCCTTGATGTTGTCGGGATTTGCCTCAATTCCCCGCTAAGATACAAAGAATCCAAGAAGCTTGCCGGACGGGACGCCAAACACACACTTCTCGGGGTTGAGCTTCAGGTTAATCTTGCGCAGGTTTGCAAATGTCTCTTCCAAGTCTTGAATGAGGGTTGATTTGTCCTTGGTTTTGACCACTATATCATCCATGTAGGCTTCTACATTCCTGTGCAGCGGGGGCTCAAAACCAATCTGGACTGCTCTTGCAAACGTGGAACCGGCACTCTTTAATCCGAAAGGCATACGCGCGATGCAGTACGTGCCACATGGAGTAATGAATGCGGTTTTCTCCTTGTCCTCCTTGGCCATGACTATCTGATGGTATCCAGAATATGCATCAAGGAAGGAGAGCAGATCGCAGCCAGAGGTGGAGTCCACAATTTGGTCGATGCGCGGCAATGGGAAAGGATCCTTTGGACAAGCTTTGTTGATATCAGTGTAGTCTATACAAAGTCTCCACTTCCCGTTTGCCTTGCGTACCACCACTGGATTCGCCAACCATGTGGGATGTAACACTCCTCTGACCAGGCCTGCTGCTTCGAGTTTCTTGATTTCTTCGGTAATGAACTGCTGCCGCTCCAAAGCTTGCTTTCGTACTTTCTGTTTGACGGGCCGAGCATGGGGACAAACGGCAAGGTGGTGCTCAATTACCTCCCTGGGAACGCCGGGGATGTCAGACGGTCGCCACGCGAACACACCGACATTCGCCCGCAGGAAGGCAACGAGCGCGCTTTCCTATTTGCTGTCAAGGGTGGCGCTGATGGTGAAGGTACCGTCAGCGCCGTCCTCCTTCGCCGGCACCTTCTTGGTTGCCGGTGCAGTGGCTTTGGATCTCTTACCGGCAGAGCATTCCGGCAAGTCTTCAACGGGTGCGCAGCACTCCGAAGAGGTGTGCTTCCCGGAATCCTTGCTAGAGGCCTTGCCGGAGTTCTTCTTTTCCTTCTTCTTGGCGGGAGCTGGCGCCTTGGCCGCCTCTGCTGCAACCGCGTCTCTGTACATCTTGTCGACGCAAATGACTGCATCCTTCTTGTCGGAGTTGATGGAAATGACACCCATCGGCCCTGGCATCTTTAGTGAGTTATAGGCGTAGTGAGATGCCGCCATGAATTTTGCCAAGGCTGGGCGGCCAAGAATTCCATTATACGGCAGGGGGGTCTTGACGACATCAAAGACAATCTTTTCCGTCCTGTAATTCAGTTCCCCGCCAAACGTTACCGGCAATGTGATCTTTCCCTTGGGCTGGCTTCTTCCCGGGTTCACTCCCTGAAACGTGCCCGTTCTCTCGAGTTCCTCATCGGGGATCTGCAGCCTCTTGATAACTTCCGGAGAGATCAGGTTCAGGCTGGCCCCACCATCAACTAACATCTTTGTTACCTGGAGGTTGCGAATTGTTGGCGAGACCAACAACGGCAAGCACCCGACCGCGGTTATGCGATCAGGGTGGTCCTCAGCATCAAAGATGATAGGCGTGTGTGACCATTTGAGTGGTTTTTGAGAGCCCATTGCCGGCTCTGCCGCGTTAACTTCACGAGCCCACTGCTTAAGTTGGCGGTGGGATGAGTGCAAAGATGCGCCTCCGTCAACGCACATGGCGTCAGTCGCCTTCTGGAATTCTTGTTCGCTGGTCTCATCGTCATCCTCTTCTTCTTCACTTCCATCATCTCCTTCTTTCTTTTCACGGCCCCTAGCAGGCTTCTCCTTCTGCCGCTTGGCCTTGCCGTGGCGGCCCCCTCGACCACTGCGGCCTTTCTTGCCGGACCCACCAGCACCATCTTGACCCTTTTCTTTGTCACGCTTCTCGTATTCAGCCTTCTGCTTCTCGACAAGGTGCTCGACTTGCCAACACTCTTGGAGATCATGGCCCTTGGTGCGGTGGATCTTGCAGTACGGTCCATCGGACTTGCCGGCCTTCTCATTTGCCGCCACCTCCCGACAAGCGGCGCATGCAGCTACCTCCTTGCCGGGACTCTCTATTTTGGCTTTCTTGGCGGGCTCAGACTTGCCGGAACCTTCGACGGCCATCACAGTTTTGCCCTTGCGCTTCCTGTTGCGCTTTCGGCCCTTCTTCCCCGGGGTGGCAGCATCATCGTCCTCAGAATCTACTTCGGCGCCAGCGTCCTCCCTGGGAAGCCTTCTCCCTTCCTCGGCACGCGCACACTTATCCGCCAGCGTGTAGAGCTCGTTGACGGTCTTGGGCAACTTGACGTTCATTTTCTCCCGCATCCTCCGATTGCGCACATTCGTGTGAAAGGCGGCAATCACGGCTGCGGGGTGCACGTTTGGAATGTTGCGGTGCACACGGCTGAATCTCTGGATGTACTTGCGCAAGGTTTCACCATCTCTTTGTGGGATCACCTGCAGATCGCTGGGCTGTCCAGGAGTCTTGTGGCCTCCGGTAAAGGCACCAACGAACTCGTTGCAGAGGTCTGACCACGAAGAGATGGAGTTCTCCGGCAAGTTCATCAGCCAAGACCTCACGTTGGGTTTTAGCGCCAACGGAAAGTAGTTGGTGAGGATTTTCTCATCTCTTCCTCCGGCAGCTTGTACGGCAATCGTATAGATGCCCAGAAACTCTGCCGGGTTTAGCTTGCCGTCGTATTTTTTTGGCACTTCTGGCATGAAGGCTCGAACGGACGGCCACCGGACTTGCCGTAGCTCACGAGTGAAGGCAGGACACCCAACCTTGTAAGGTAGGTATCCGCTGACCCCCAGCGCAGGCTCATCAGCGACGGGGCCGTTACGCGCGTCGGATTGACGCCGTGCCTCGCGGTGCCGTTCGATGGTGGTGCAGGCGTCTTCAGCTCGCCTGTCTTGCAGTACTTGTCGCTGAGCTTGCCGCGCTGGTGGATCCGAAGACGCGATCGACATCTCGTCGGGCCCAAAAGATTGCTGGGCTTGTCGCGGCTGTTGGCGTTGTTGCCGCGGCGGAGACTGCACCGTTAGTGTAGTTCCGTCAGCGTGGCCGCCAGCTGGAGATGCCGGTGCCGGTCGCGGACGCCCTGAGGGTTCCGCTTGCTATGATTTACTGGCTTCGGCAAATCCAATCAAGCTCTGGATGGTGGCTCTCCTCTCGTCCATCTTCTCTGCTGCCGGAGGGAAGTTCAGCAACATCTGAGCCTGCGCCATTGCTTCTGCCTCTGTGCCTGGCATGGCTGGGAGCGAAGAGCGTGACGTCGCTCTACTCCTGGCAGAGCCAGTAGGAGCGCCATCGCGGCTCTGCTGCTGCGGCGCATGATCAGCAGCGGGTCGCCGTGGCGGAGGCGGTGCCTGAGGATCTGGGGCTTGGTCCACGGGCGTCTTGCCATGAGGTCGCCGCTGCCCGGAGTCGTTGGCGCCGCTCGGGGTCGTACCGCGCCCCTCGTGTGAGGGGCACGGCATTCGTCCTGAAGTAGCGTCCTTGGACGTCGCCGCAGTAGGGTCTCAGCTCGCGCCAGCCTGGGCGTTGCCACTCCGGTGGCTGCGTTCGTCGTCGCGGCGAGGAGGAGGAGGAGGAAGGGGCCCGCCCGCTCCGCCTGCGCCGCCGTGGTTCCGTTCGCCAGAGGACCGAGGAGGTCGACTGGCTCCGTCGTGCTCGTCCCTTGTGCGGGCCGCGGTGGGCGTAATGACTGCGCCGCCCGCGCTGGTCATGCCGACCGTAGTGCCCGCGCCGCCCGCACCGCCTGCGGACGCGTGCGAAGTGGCCGTCATCATGATGCTCTTCTTCTTGGGCGCCATCGATGACGAGGAGGACAGTGATGAAGTTGATGATGAAGATGAAGAAGGCGCGCAGTCCGCTGATCAAGGTTCGCACAAACGCCTCTCCGCCCCCTACCTGGCGCGCCAAAGATGTCGGGGTACGACCATCTATGGGGCCATGCAGCCCCTTGTGGTTCGGCGGGGAAGATCGGCGTGCACAAAGAGCGTGAACAATGGAACGCGAGGGATTTTACCCAGGTTTGGGCCGCTGAGAAGCGTAAAACCCTACTCCTGCTTTTGGTGTATTAGTGGCGTGGAAGCACAGTACAAGGAGCGCTTCTCCCGGTAAGGTGTCAAGAGAGCAGCTACACGAGAGGTGCTTGTGTTCGAAAAGGAGTCTGAATCCTCTAAACTGTTGCCATGGCCCTCCTTTTATAGCTCAAGGGGTTACCACAGTGGCAAAACAGTAATTACAGCGTGACTAGATAGTGAACAGTGCTATCATACCTAACTCTGCCAGTTTAGGACAAAGGCATTTAATGCGCCGTTAGGTGTCATGCGGAGAGGCAGCCCCGGCAAGGTTCCTGCACCGCTTGCCCAGCTACCTCGTATTATCTTGACACGCCTCCTGGACGGGTGTCATTAGAGGCAAATCTTGTCCCAACGAGCTGACACGTGCCCGACAAGCCTCACCAACCAACCTACGCGGTCGACACCTCACACATCAGCGAACACCTGTGCGGCGAGGTGGAGCGCTGGAGGGCTGGCATAAGCTTGCCGGCATGGAGCTTGCCGGGTCTTCTCCTTGCCGGTTTATGCTTGTCGGCAAGGAATGTCTTCATCTTTGGTACTGGTTGAGTGCCGAGCCTTGAGCTTCTCTCTGGTAGCTTCTTTGGCTGGACTTGGAGTCTTGGTCTTGGCAGTTCCTGGCAAGGCCTTGGCCGGCAAGGAGGCTGCTACTGTCTGTGCATAAGTCAGGGTATAAAATACCCATGTTTTATACACCGACAATGTCTTTATATCAAATTATAGACTATTTCTTTGAATCACTCGTGTCTTAATATTCATGCCATGATTAGATTATATGATCAAGATTATGTTAGGTAGCATTCCACATCAAAAATTATCTTTTTTATCATTTACCTACTCGAGGACGAGCAGGAATTAAGCTTGGGGATGCTGATACGTCTCCATCGTATCTATAATTTTTGATTGTTTCATGCCAATATTCTACAACTTTCACATATTTTTGGCAACATTTTATATTATTTTTGGACTAACATATTGATCCAGTGCCCAGTGACAGTTCCTATTTTCTGCTTGTTTTTTGTTTCACAGAAAATTCTTATCAAATGAAGTCCAAATGCAATAAAATTTTACGAAGAATTATTTTGGAATATATGTGATTTTGGGGAGGTGGAATCAACGCAAACGGAGGCCCACAGCCTCCATAAGCCACCATGGCGCGGGCCCCCCTGGCGCGCGGTGGTGCCTCGTGGGCACACCATAAATCGGTTGGGGCTCTTCTTTGGGCGCAAGGAAGCTAATATCCAGAAAAAAATCATGTTAAAATTTCAGCGCAATCGGAGTTACGGATCTCCGGGAATTTAAGAAACGGTGAAGGGCCAGAAAACATGAACGCGAAACAGAAGAGAACAGAGAGAGAGATCCAATCTCGGAGGGGCTCCTGCCCCTCCGCCACCATGGCAGCCATGGACCAGAGGGGAAACTCTCCTCCCATCAAGGGGGGAGGCCAAGGAAGAACAATAAGAAGGGGGGCTCTGTCCCCCTCTCTTCCGGTGACGCCGGAGCGCCGCCGGGGGAAACATCATGACGGCGATCTACACCAACAACTTCGCCGCCGTCAACACCAACTCTCCCCCCCTCTATGCAGCGGTGTAACACCTCTTCTCCCCGCTATAATCTCTACTTAAACATGGTGCTTAACGCTACATATTATTATCCAATGATGTGTTGCCATCCTATGATGTTTGAGTAGATTCGTTTTGTCCTATGGATTGATTGATGATCGTGATTGGTTTGAGTTGTATGTTTTATTTTGGTGCTGTCCTATGGTGCCCTCCGTGTTGCTCAAGCGTGAGGGATTCCCGCTGTAGGGTTTGCAATACATTCATAATTCTCTTATAGTGGGCGGCTAGAGTGACAGAAGCTTACACCCGAGTAAGGGGTTGTTGCGTATGGGAGTAAAGGGGACTTGATACTTAATGATATGGTTGGGTTTTACCTTAATGACCTTTGGTAGTTGCGGATGCTTGCTAGAGTTCCAATCATAAGTGCATATGATCCAAGTACGGAAAGTATGTTAGCTCATGCCTCTCCCTCATATAAAATTGCAATAATGATTACCGGTCTAGTTATCGATTGCCTATGGACAAATCATTCTCTTGTGTTACAAAAACTTTCTACTAAACAACTAACTTTTATTATCTTGCAATTTACTCATAGTTTTATTATCTCGCAAATTACTCCTAGTTTTATTCTCGTTAAGTACTTCTAGTCTTATCCTTACACCCGCAAAATAGTTTCATACTTGTTCTAGGTAAAGCGAATGTTAAGTGCGCGTAGAGTTGTATCGGTGGTCGATAGAACTTGAAGGGAATATTAATTCTACCTTTAGCTCCTTGTTGGGTTCGACACTCTTATTTATCGAAAAAGCTACAATTGATCCCCTATACTTGTGGGTTATCAGATACGTCTCCAACGTATCTATAATTTTTTATTGTTCCATGCTATTATAGTATCAATCTTGAATGTTTTATATGCAATTATATATCATTTTTTGGGACTAACCTATTAACCTAGTGCCCAGTGCTAGTTGTTGTTTTTTTGCCTGTTTTTGGCTTTTTAGAAAATCAATATCAAACGGAGTCCAAACAGAGAAAAAACTTTGGATTAATTTTTTCTGGACCAGAAGAGACCCTAGAAGGTTCGCGAGAAGACCAGACGAGCCACGAGGGAGCGACAAGCTCGGGAGGTGCGCCTAGGGGGTAGGCGCGCCCCCAGGCTTGTGGGCCCCTCGTAGCACATCTTGACCTATTTCCAAGCCTATAAATTCTCAAATATTCCCCGTATACCGAAGAGCAACCTAGAAAAACTTTTCCGCCGCCGCAAGCCTCTGTTCTTCCGTGATCCCATTTGGAGGCATTCTCCGGTGAGCTGCCGGAGGGGGAATCGATCACGGAGGACTTCTACATCAATCTTTCTGCCCTTCCGATGATGTGTTAGTAGTTTACCACAGACCTACGGGTCCATAGCTAGTAGCTAGATGGCTTCTTCTCTCTCTTTGAACTTCAATACAAAGTTCTCCTCGATCTCCTTGGAGTTCTATTCGATGTAATCTTCTTTTGCGGTGTGTTTGTTGGGATCCGATGAATTGTGGGTTTATGATCATATTATTCATGAGAAATATTTGAGTCTTTTCTGAACTTATTTATTCACGATTGTTATAGCTTTGTATTTCTCTTCGGTCTATCCGTTTGGTTTGGCCAACTAGATTGATTTATCTTGCAATGGGAGAGGTGCTTTGTGATGGGTTCAATCTTGCGGTGTTCTATATCCCAGTGACAGAAAGGGATAAGACACGTATTTTTATTGTTGCCATTAAGGATAAAAAGATGGGGTTTAATCATATTATTTGAGTTTACTTTGTCTACATCATGTCATCTTGCTTAAGGCATTACTCTGTTTTCATTAACTTAATACCCTAGATGCATGCTGGATAGCGGTCGATGGGTGGAGTAATAGTAGTAAATGCAGGTAGGAGTCGGTCTACTTGTCTCGGACGTGATGCCTATATACATGATCATTGCCTTGAATATCGGCATAACTATGCGCTTTTCTATCAATTGCCCAACAGTAATTTGTTTACTCACCGTATGCTATGCGTTCGAGAGAGAAACCTCTAGTGAAAACTATGGCCCCCGGGTCTACTTTTATCATATATAAAATCCAAAAATACCTTGCTGCAATTTTATTTCTTTTATTTTACTTTGCAATTTATTTATCTATCTATCACTATTAGAATTAATCCTTGCAAGTAACTGCCAAGGGGATTGACAACACTCTTGTTTGCGTTGGGTGCAAGTATTTGCTTTTGTGTGTGTAGGTGCTGCTAACGAGGTTCTGTGTGGTTCTCCTACTGGATTGATAACCTTGGTTCTTAACTGAGGGAAATACTTATCTCTACTGTACTGCATCATCCTCTCCTCTTCGGGGAAATCCCAATGCAGTTCACAAGTAGTAGGTGGCGACATTCGATGAACTACGGGCCGTAACTGGCACGACGATGAGCACTGGTGGGGGTGATGGCCGGGAGGTGCGGTGGGGGACATCACACTGCAACTGCAAGGAGGTCTCGTGTTGGAACCAGTGTCGGTGAATGTTGGGACCGCAGTCACCACTTGCTGGGACTGGCATCGGCGATTGCTACTAGGAGCAAGCGACCAGTGTTGCGAGGTATGAAGGCTGAGCTACGATGAGGTGTTGTGACCTGTAACGCCCAATATGCGATCCTATTCTCGAGGAACTCGGTGGCCCCACCAAGAGTAGTATGCATATTGGAGACGCTTGCAAGGTGGATATCATTACATCGTACCACATACATAATAGATGGGGATACAGACAAATACATACAATCATCACATGAATACATCAATACATGACAAACATCATACAGAAGGGCAGCATCCGACTACGGATGAAATCAAACGAAAAGATGAACGACATCCACCCTGCTAGCCCAGGCTGCCGACCAGGAACCTATCCCCAGGTCGATGAAGAAGAAGAAGCAGAAGAAGAACTCCAAAAGCAAACAAGCATCGCTCTCACGTCAAGACATCGCATTACCTGTACCTGCAACTGTTGTTGTAGTAATCTGTGAGCCACGAGGACTCGGCAATCCCATAACCATGGGTAGCAAGACTATCAAAGCTTAAATGGGTATGGAAGGGTAAGGTGGTGAGGTTGCAGCAAGCACTAAGCATTATATGGTGGCTAACTTACGAGTAAAAGAATAAGAAGAGTAAACTACGCATAACGGTCGCAATCTAATAATGATCAAGAAGTGATCCTGAACACCTACTTACGAGTCAAACATAACCCCACCGTGTTCCCTTCTCGAACTTCCTCGAAAAGAGACAGTCACGGTTACGCACACGGTTGGTGTATTTTAATTAGGATTTAGTGTCAAGTTCTCTACAACCAGAGGTTATAAATATCCAAGTGCCACATAACCGCGGGCACGGCTTCGAGTAAGATTTAACCCTGCAGGGGTGTTCCAACCTGGCCCATCATAAGCCTACACAAGCTGCGGTGGAAATACCTCAACCTCGAGATAGCCCGAAGTATCCTCGGAATCCCGGTGCACAAGACATTTCGACAATGGTAAACAAGTCCAGCAAGACCTCCCGGCGTGCCGACACCCCGATAGGAGCCGCGCGTATCTCGTTCTCAGGCCACGACCGGATAAGCTACGCGTACAGGTGCCAAAAGACCCCAAGTTGCCAAGGGGCAGCCCTGCACAGTGCTCTAGTTTTGGACCAACACCATCAGCACTGGCCCACCTGTATTATGTTGAATTAAGAATCCTCGGGTTCATGACGCCCTATGCAAAATTAATTAATTGATTCAGTATTATTATGTTGGCAAATGATAACACCAAAGTTGGGCCTTGCTGGAAGCGTTTATTCAAAGCGAACTGTCAAGAGGGTCCCATTCCCTTGAGCATGTTAGGAACGCTAAACATGGATCATAACACCAGCATTACGGAAACTAGGGCGGCTTGAGTGGAACAAAACACTAGGCAAAAGGCCGAGCCTTCCACCCAATACCAAGTATATAGACGCATTAATTAAATAAGAGATATTGTGATATCCCAACATGTCCATGTCCCAACATGGAACAACCTGCAACTGCACCTGCAACTAGCAACGCTAAAAGAGGGGCTGAGCAAAGCGGTAACATAGCCAAACAACGGTTTGCTGGGTAAGGGTGGTTAGAGGTTGTATCATGGCATATGGGAGGCTGACATATGTGTGGTAGGAAGCGCGACATAGCAGTAGCAACGAGACAACTAGCAAGCAAAGATAGTAAAGATATCCAAGGTCATGATCATCTTGCCTGAAATCCCGCTCGGAAGAAGATCAAGTCCATGAAGAAGACGAACCAATCATAGTCGAACGAATCCTCACAATCGCATCGAAAGCAGAACTATCGAGAAGAAGCACAACCGGAAAGAAGCAAACAACATGGTAAACACACAAGCATAAACATGGCATGATGCACAATCCAAATATGATACATGACAAGATTAAATGTTGTTAAACATGGCTAGAGATGAAGCATAAGCAAACCTTACAACTAGGCAAGTTTAAATGAGGCCGGAAACACAAACAACAATTCCGGAAAATACCCATGTGCAAATTTCGAAATTGGTACTGATCTGAATTAAACACAATGTTAAAGTTGTTAAACAGCAAGTTAACATGCATCATTATGATCTACACGTTTTTCTAGTCAAGTTACATATCTAGATTATTTAATTCGGAGCTACGGTCTAGAAGATATGAGCTAAACAAGTTTAACATGGCAATGATGCAAAATGCATGCAAACATCAACAACACACTCTCAAATCAAGGATGCAACATGACAATATGAAGCTACACACAATTCTAAGCAAGTTTCATATAGGACATGATCAAAACGGAGCAACGGTTCAACACATACACTCTACACAAGTTATAATAGCAACCTGCCCAAAACAGCAACATGGCACTTTGCAAACGCCAAAACAGCAAGCTGCAGGCACATGATGGTCACAAACTTGATATGCACTTGAAATAGACATGATATACTCCAATTTATCTTAAAGGTTCAGGTTCATAGGCATCAAGGTTAATTCAATATGATCCATGCAAAATGCAATGTTCTGCTAAACAGGGCATATACATGAGCAGAGTTAATATGATGGCAACTTGAGAGCAACAAAAAGACAAGCTACAGCAAGATTACATAGCAACCAAGGCATGGCATCAAAGTACACATTGCATACACCAAATCACATGAAGGAATCATATGCATATGAGCTATAGATTAGTGGCAACCATCAAGCAAAGTTGGCAAGTTTTATCACAGACAGTTGACTTAAAACAGCAAGATTGACTAGGCATGTTTACAAGCTCATGGCACTCACATCAAGGCATATCATGGCATGAAATAAATACTAGTAGCAAGAAGACATGAAAATGCTCCAAAGTCATGTTGACAAGTTGCTTATATGGTGCATGTATTAAATCACACAAAAATGACAAAATGACAAATATTAACAGTTTTCAGTAGTTAACAGCACATAGCACTTTTGCAACAGAGATTATGATATGTAGATGAGTTCTACCATGGATGCAATTACTACTATCATGTAGAGCACAAAGAGTAGATCATTTTACATATATAACTCATCATCATAGGACAAACTTGCACAAAGTTACAAGCTCCAGAAAATGCAACATGATGCTGAAAATACTGAGGATTTAGACGTTTTTTCTCAGAACTGAGCGTCGTATACTAAAACGTGCACAGGGCGAGGTTTAGCACGTGCTCACCATGGGCCTGGCCTAGGACGGAGAGGAGGCAGGCCTGGCGGGGCTGCGGGCTGGGGAGGCCGGAGTGGCTAGACCTGGCGAGGCCGTGGCCCATGTGGGCGCTAGCGAGCGGCGGCTGCGGTCGCCGTCCTCCTCGTGCTCCTGTACGAGCAGGAGGCCATGGCGGCGGCACTGGCGCGAGGAGGCGGGGGAAGGGCGAGGACGGCTGGGGAAACGGGCAGATCTGGCTGAGAACGGCCGGATCCGGCGGTCGGTGGAGCTTGGCGACCTCGACGGCGAGCTTCAAGGGCGGTGGGAGTCCATGGCCGCTGCTGCTGCATCCACAGAGGGAGAAAGAGAGCTCGAGGTGAGGTGGGGAAAAGAGAAAACAGAGGGAAGGGGAGGCAGGGCGCGAGGCCTGGCCTGGTGCGGCGGCGGCGTTCGCCGGAGGGCGCAGACGGCGGGGTTGGCGAGGGCGCGGGCGACGAGGCTGCGGTGGCGCTCGGGCAGGGAGCTGCCCATGGCTGCGGGCGACGGTGCGGCTCGTCCGGGCCCAGATGGGCTCAGATCTGGGCCTGGCAGGCCCAGGCGCGTGGGAGGAGGTGGCACGAGCCACTTGGCGGCGGAGGAGAGGTGGGAGGTGGCTGGCGGCGGCGCGGATCCCGATGGAGGGCTAGGGTTTGGACAGAAATGGCAGGGGAGGCTGTCTATTTATAGACAGAGGCTAGAGGAGGGGATTTAGTCCATTTTCGGACCGTTTGATCTCGACCAGACGGTCTAAAACGGAGGGGGTAGCTAGGTGGGCTGTGTTAGAAAGGCCAAGGGCTGCAGGAGAGAAGCGAGAGAGAGGCCCGGCAACAGTTTTCGGATACCGAAAACGTCCGACGTTTATCCGGCTATAGTGCCGCTATAGATTAACGGTTGGGCTTGTTGGGGAACGTTGCATGGGAAACAAATTTTTTTCCTACGCACACACAAGATCTATCCATGGTGATGAGCATCTATGAGAGGGAGAGTGAATCTACATACCCTTGTAGATCGCTAAGCGGGAAGCGTTAAGAAACGCGGTTGATGTAGTCGAACGTTTTCGTGATCCAAATCACCGAGCGTCCCGCGATCCAATCACGATCCGTCCCGATCAAGTACCGAACGGACGGCACCTCCGCGTTCAGCACACGTACAGCTTGATGACGATCTCCGCCTTCTTGATCCAGCAAGAGAGAGCGAAGAGATAGACGAGTTCTCCGCCAGCACAACGGCGTAGTGGGGGTGGTGTTGGAGCTGTTCCGACAGGGCTTCGCCTAAGCACCGACAAAAACAGATTTGAGGAAAACCGTATAGACGGGGGGAGAGAGGGCTGCACCGTGGCTTAGGGTGTTTGGCCCTCTCTCCCCTCTAGTATATATAGGAGGGAGGGGGAGGGGGCTGGCGCCCTAGGGTTTCCACCCTAGGTGCGGCCGAACCAGGGAGGAGGAGGTGGACTCCTCCACTTTTCCTTTTCCAATTAGGACTCCTTCCTTATTTGTTTCCCCTTCCCTTTTCTTTGGGGTTTTTCCTTCCCACTTAATTCCAGCCGCATGGGCCTTATAGGGCTGGCTTGCCCAGCCCACTAAGGGCTGGTGCAACTCCCTTTAGGCCCATGTGGCCTCCCGGCGTGGGTGGCCCCTCCCGATGGCCCTCCGGCACTCCCGGTACACTACCGGAAATACCTGAAACTTTTCCGGTGGCCAAAACGGGACTTCCTATATATCAATCTTTACCTCCGGACCATTCCGGAGCTCCTCGTGATGTCCGTGATCTCATCCGGGACTCCGAACAACCTTCAGTCACCAACATGCATAACTCAAATCTACCGAAACGTCACCGAACCTTAAGTGTGCAGACCCTGCGGGTTCGAGAACTATGTAGACATGACCGAGACACCTCTACGGCCAATAACCAATAGCGGGACCTGGATGCCCATATTGGTTCCTACATATTCTACGAAGATCTATATCGGTCGAACCTCTATGTCAAGGATTCAATTAATCCCGTATGATGTTCCCTTTGTTCTTCGGTATGTTACTTGCCCGAGATTCGATCGTCAGTATCTCTATACCTAGTTCAATCTCGTTACTGGCAAGTCTCTTTACTCGTTCCGTAATACAAGATCTCGTGGCTAACACTTTAGTCACATTGCTTGCAAGGCTCATTGTGATGTTGTATTACCGAGTGGGCCCTGAGATACCTCTCCGTCACACGGAGTAACAAATCCCAGTCTTGATCCATGCCAACCCAACAGACACCCTCGGAGATACCTGTAGAGCATCTTTATAGTCACCCAGTTACGTTGCGACGTTTGATACACACAAGGTATTCCTCCGGTGTCAGTGAGTTGCATGATCTCATGGTCATAGGAACAGATACTTGACATGCAGAAAACAATAGCAATAAACTGACACGATCAAATGCTACGTTTATAGTTTGGGTCTTGTCCATCACATCATTCTCCTAATGATGTGATCCCGTTATCAAATGACCTCTCATGTCCATGTCTAGGAAACCTTCACCATCTTTTGATCAACGAGCTAGTTAACTAGAGGCATACTAGGGACACAGTGTTGTCTATGTACCCACACATGTATTTGAGTTTCCAATCAATACAATTATAGCATGGATAATAAACGATTATCATGAACAAGGAAATATGATAATAACCAATTTATTATTGCCTCTAGGGCATATTTCCAACAGTCTCCCACTTGCACTAGAGTCAATAATCTAGTTCACATCACCATGTGATTTACATTGTTATGAATCTAACACCCAATGAGTTCTGGGGTTCGATCAGATCATGCTTTGCATGTGAGAGAGGTCTTTAGTCAACGGGTCTGCGACATTCAGATCCGTGTGTACTTTTCAAATCTCTATGTCATACTGTAGACACTTCTACCACACTCCACTTGGAGCTATTCCAAATGGCTGCTCCACTATATGTATCCTGACTACTATTCAGAGTCGTCCGGATAGGTGTCAAAGCTTGCATCGACGTAACCCTTTACGACGAACTCTTTATCACCTCCATAATCGAGAAATATTTCCTTAGTCCTCTAGTTACTAAGGATAATCTTGACCGCTGTCCAATGATCCACTCCTGGATCACTCTTGTACCCCTTGACAGAATCATGGCAAGGCACACATCAGGTGCGGTACACAGCATGGCATACTATACAGAGCCTATGGATAAGGCATAGGGGACGACCTTCGTCCTTTCTCTTTCTTCTGCCGTGGTCGAGCTTTGAGTCTCACTCAACTCCACACCTTACAAATCAGGCAAGAACTCTTTCTTCGACTGATCCATTTTGAACTCTTTCAAAATCTTGTCAAGGTATGTACTCATTGAAAGTCTTATCAGACGTCTTGATCTATCTCTATAGATCTTGATGCCCAATATTTAAGTAGCTTCATTCTAGGTCTTCCTTTGAAAAACTCTTTTCAAACGACCCTTTATGCTTTCCAGAAATTCTACATCATTTCCGATCAACAATATGTCAACCACATATACTTATCAGAAATTCTATAGTGCTCCCACTCACTTTATTGTAAATACAAGTTTCTCATAAACATTGTATAGACTCAAAAACTTTGATCACCTCATCAAAGCGTATATTCCAACTCCGAGATGCTTGCTCCAGTCAATAGAAGGATCGCTGGAGTTTGCATATATTTTAGCATCCTTAGGACTGACAAAACCTTCCGGTTGTATCACATACAACTTTTCCTTACGGATACCGTTAAGGAAATGATGTTTTGACATCCATCTGCCAGATTTCATAATTGAAAAATGCAGCAACTGCTAACATGATTCCAACAGACTTTGAGCATCGCTACGGGTGAGAAAGTCTCATCGTAGTCAACTGCTTGAACTTGTGATAAACCCTTTGCCACAAGTCCAGCTTTATAGACGGTGACATTACCGTCCGCGTCCGTCTTCCTTTTAAAGATCCATTTGTTCTGAATGGCCTTTCGCCCTTTAGGTAATACTTCCAAAGCCCATACTTTGTTTTCTTACATGGATCCCATCTCGGATTTCATGGTCTTAACCATTTCTCAGAATCCGGGCCCATCATCGCTTCTCCATAGCTCGTAGGTTCGGTGTTGTCCAACAACATGACCTCTAAGACAGGGTTGCCGTACCACTCAGGAGCAGTACGCGTCCTTGTCGACCCACGATGTTCGATAGTAACTTGATCCGAAGTTTCATGATCATCATCATTAACTTCCTTTTCAACTAACGTAGGCTCCATAGAAACAACTTTCTGCGCTGCGCTAATCTCAGGTTGAAGTAAAGGTTCAACAACCTCATCAAGTACTATCTTCCTCCCACTCAATCTTTCGAAAGAAACTCTTTCTCGAGAAAAGACCCGTTTTAGCAACAAACACTTTGTGCTTGGATCTAAGATAGAAGGTTTACCCAACTCTTACGTTAGGGTATTCTATGAAGATGCATTTGTTCGCTTTGGGTTCGAGCTCATTAGGTGAAAACCCTTTTTCACATAAGCGTCGCAGCCCCAAACATTAAGAAATGACAGCTTAGGTTTCCGCCAAACCAAAATTCATACGGTGTCATCTCAACGGATTTAGATGGTGCCCCTTTTAAGGTGAATGTGATTGTCTCTAATGCATAACCCTAAAACGATAGTGGTAAATCGATAAGAGACATCATAGTTCGCACCATATCCAATAGAGCATGACTACGACGTTCGGACACACCATCACACTATGGTGTTCCAGGTGGCGTGAGTTGTGAAACAACTTCCACATTGTCTTAAGTTGTATACCAAACTCGTAACTCAGATATTCACCTCCACGATCATATCGTAGACATTTTATCTTCTTGTCACGATGATCTCAAACTTCACTCTGATTTTGTTTGAACTTTTCAAACGTTTCAGACTTGTGTTTCATTAAGTAAATATACCCATATCTACTCAAATCATCAGTGAAGGTAGGAAAATAACGATATTCACCGCACACTATAATACTCACTGGACCGCATACATCAATATGCATCATTTCCAATAAGTCAATTGCCCGCTCCATCATACCGGAAAACGGGGTTTTAGTCATCTTGCCCATGAGGCATGGTCCGCATGTCTCAACTGATTCGAAATCGAATGAGTCCAAAGATCCATCAGCATGGAGTTTCTTCATGCGTTTTACACCAATATGACATTTAGCGGCAGTGCCACAAGTATGTGGTACTATCATTATTAACTTTGTATCTTTTGGCATCAATATTATGAACATGTGTATCACTACGATCAAGATTCAATAAACCACTCTTATTGGGTGTATGACCATTGAAGGTATTATTCATGTAAACAGAATAACCATTATTTCTTTTTAAATGAATAACCGTATTGCAATAAACATGATCTAATCACGTTCATGCTTAACGCAAACACCAAATAACATTTATTTAGGTTCATCACTAATCCTGAAGGTAGAGAGAGCATGCGATGGTGATCACATCAACCATGGAAACACTTCCAACACTCATCGTCACCTCACCCTTAGCTAGCTTCCGTTTATTCCGTAGCTTTAATTTCGAGTTACTAACATTTAGCAACCGAACCGGTATCTAATACCCAGGTGCTAGTAGGAGTACTAGTAAGGTACACATCAATAACACGTATATCAAATATACTTCTGTCGACGTTGCTAACCTTCTTATCTACCAAGTATCTAGGGTTGTTCCACTTCAGCGACCGTTCTCCTCATAATAGAAGCACTTAGTCTCGGGTTTGGGTTCAACCTTGGGTTTCTTCACTGGAGCAGCAACTGGCTTGTCATCCATGAAGTATCCCTCCTTGCCCTTGCCCTTCTCGAGACTAGTGGTTTCACTAACCATCAACACTTGATGCTTCCTTCTTGATTTCTACCTTCGCGGTGTCAAACATTGCGAACAGCTCAGGGATCATTATTTCCATCTCTGGCCTTTTATAGTTCATCACGAAGCTCTAGTAGCTTAGTGACAGTGACTTGGAGAGCTATATCAATCACTATCTTATCTGGAAGATCAACTCCCACTCGATTCAAGTGATTGTAGCACTCAAACAATTTGAGCACATGCTCAACGATTGAGCTATTCTCCATCATCTTGCAGGCAAAGAATCTTGTTGGAGGTCTCATACCTCTCAACATGGGCACGAGTCTGAGATCCCAATTTCAGCTCTTAAAACATCTCATATGTTCCGTGACGTTCAAAACGTTTTGGAGCCTCAATTCTAAGCCGTAATGCATGACGCACTGAACTATTAAGTAGTCATCAGAACGTGCCTGCCAGATGTTCACAACATCTACAGACGACGCTAGAGGGGGTGGTGCACCGAGCGGTGCATTAAGGACATAAGCCTTCTGTGCAGCAATTTGAGGACAATCCTCAGATCACGGACCCAGTCCGCATTATTGCTACCATCATCTTTCAAATCTATTTCTCTAGGAACATATACAAATTCAAGGGAGCTAAAGCGCGATCTAGTAATCTACAACATAATTTGCAAAGACACTTTGACTATGTTCATGATAATGAGTTTAGTTAATCATATTACTTAAAACTCCCACTCAAATTGACATCCCTCCGGTCATTCGAGTGTCACATGATCCAAATCCACCAACTCAAGTCCGATCATCACGTGAGTTGAGGTGGTTTCAATGGTGAACATCTTCATGTTGATCATATCTACTATATGACTCATGTTCGACCTTTCGGTCTCTTGTGTTCCGAGGCCATGTCTGTACATGCTAGGCTCGTCAAGTTTAACCCGAGTGTTCCGCACGTGCAACATGGCTTACACCCGTTGTATGTGAACGTAGAGTCTATCACACCCGATCATCACGGCGTGTCTCGAAACGACGAACTTTCGCAATGGTGCACACTCGGGGAGAACACAATTTATCTTGAAATTTAAGTGAGGGATCACCTTATAATGCTACCGTCGTCCTAAGCAAAATAAGATGCATAAAAGGATTAACATCACATGCAAATCATAAGTGACATGATATGGCCATGAACTCGTGCTTTTGATCTCCATCTCCAAAGCACCGGCATGATCTCCATCGTCACTAGCATGACACCATGATCTCCATCATCTTGATCTCCATCAACGTGTCGCCATGAGGTTGTCGCGCCGACAGTTGCTTCCACGACTATTGCTAACGTTTAGCGATAAAGTAAAGCATTACATAGCGCTTAATGATTGACACGCAGGTCATACTATACAATAATTAAAGACAACTCTATGGCTCCTGCCAGTTGCCGTACTCATCGACATGCAAGTCGTGATATTCTATACAACACATGATCATCTCATACATCACATATATCTCATCATGTAATTGGCCATATCACATCACAACATACCCTGCAAAAACAAGTTAGACGTCCTCTAATTGTTGTTGCATGTTTTACGTGGCTGCTACGGGTATCTAGCAAGAACGATTCTTACCTACGCAAAAACCACAACGGTGATATAAAAGTTGCTATTTCACCTTCTAGAAGGACCGCCTCTGTCGAATCCGATTCAACTAAAGTGGGAGAGACAGACACACGCCAGCCATCTTATGCAACAAAGTTACATGTCAGTCGATGGAACCGGTCTCTCGTACGTGGACGAGTAAGGTTGGTCCGAGCCGCTTCATCCCACAATACCGCTGAATCAAGAAAAGACTAAGGAGGGAAGCAATCTGAATATCAACGCCCACAAACTCCTTTATGTTCTACTCGAGATCTCATCTACGCATAGACCTAGCTCAGATGCCACTGTTGGGGAACGTTGCATGGGAAACAAAAAAAATTCCTACGCACACACAAGATCTATCCATGGTGATGAGCATCTACGAGAGGGAGAGTGAATCTACATACCCTTTTAGATCGCTAAGCGGGAAGCGTTAAGAAATGCGGTTGATGTAGTCGAACGTCTTCGTGATCCAAATCACCGAGCGTCCCGCGATCCAATCACGATCCGTCCCGATCAAGTACCGAACGGACGGCACCTCCGCGTTCAGCACACGTACAGCTTGATGACGATCTCCGCCTTCTTGATCCAGCAAGAGAGAGTGAAGAGATAGACGAGTTCTCCGCCAGCACAACGGCGTAGTGGGGGTGGTGGTGGAGCTGTTCCGACAGGGCTTCGCCTAAGCACCGACAAAAACAGATTTGAGGAAAACCGTATAGACGGGGGGAGAGAGGGCTGCACCGTGGCTTAGGGTGTTTGGACCTCTCTCCCCTCTAGTATATATAGGAGGGAGGGGGAGGGGGCTGGCGCCCTAGGGTTTCCACCCTAGGTGCGGCGGAACCAGGGAGGAGGAGGTGGACTCCTCCACTTTTCCTTGTCCAATTAGGACTCCTTCCTTATTTGTTTCCCCTTCCCTTTTCTTTGGGGTTTTTCCTTCCCACTTAATTCCAGCCGCATGGGCCTTATAGGGCTGGCTTGCCCAGCCCACTAAGGGCTGGTGCAACTCCCTTTAGGCCCATGTGGCCTCCCGGCGTGGGTGGCCCCTCCCGATGGCCCTCCGGCACTCCCGGTACACTACCGGAAATACCCAAAACTTTTCCGGTGGCCAAAACGGGACTTCCTATATATCAATGTTTACCTCCGGACCATTCCGGAGCTCCTAGTGATGTCCGTGATCTCATCCGGGACTCCGAACAACCTTCGGTCACCAACATGCATAACTCAAATCTACCGAAACGTCACCGAACCTTAAGTGTGCAGACCCTGCGGGTTCGAGAACTATGTAGACATGACCGAGACACCTCTACGGCCAATAACCAATAGCGGGACCTGGATGCCCATATTGGTTCCTACATATTCTACGAAGATCTATATCGGTCGAACCTCTATGTCAAGGATTCAATTAATCCCGTATGCTGTTCCCTTTGTTCTTCGGTATGTTACTTGCCTGAGATTCGATCGTCGGTATCTCTATACCTAGTTCAATCTCGTTACTGGCAAGTCTCTTTACTCGTTCCGTAATACAAGATCTCGTGGCTAACACTTTAGTCACATTGCTTGCAAGGCTCATTGTGATGTTGTATTACCGAGTGGGCCCTGAGATACCTCTCCGTCACACGGAGTAACAAATCCCAGTCTTGATCCATGCCAACCCAACAGACACCCTCGGAGATACCTGTAGAGCATCTTTATAGTCACCCAGTTATGTTGCGACGTTTGATACACACAAGGTATTCCTCCGGTGTCAGTGAGTTGCATGATCTCATGGTCATAGGAACAGATACTTGACATGCAGAAAACAATAGCAATAAACTGACACGATCAAATGCTACGTTTATAGCTTGGGTCTTGTCCATCACATCATTCTCCTAATGATGTGATCCCGTTATCAAATGACATCTCATGTCCATGGCTAGGAAACCTTCACCATCTTTTGATCAACGAGCTAGTTAACTAGAGGCATACTAGGGACACAGTGTTGTCTATGTACCCACACATGTATTTGAGTTTCCAATCAATACAATTATAGCATGGATAATAAACGATTATCATGAACAAGGAAATATGGTAATAACCAATTTATTATTGCCTCTAGGGCATATTTCCAACAGGGCTATCAAACGGACTTCGAATGCGACGAAATTTGGCAGGCGGTCTACCAATAATATAATAAGACCGCACGCCAACTTTCAACCCATTCTGAGAACATTTTTATCCCACTTATAAATTAATATTTCGGAGGTGCCGCGGGCACGTGCGAGTGTGTCGGGTCTCGAAACGGAGAACGGAAGGAACGGGGAGAACGCCAACTACGAACGGATGCAAGTTTTGAAAAACATGCGGATGAAATGCACATGATGACATGGCCAAGTGCAACACGCAAGCGAATGACATGGCAACGACGACGAATAAATGGAAGACATCTGGAGCATCGGTCTCGGGGCGTCACATGACCCGCAGGCGACGGTGTTGGAACTAGCCAGCGGCGATGGTGCGACCTCGGGCGCCACATGCTGGAACCAGTCGACGTCGATGTTACGACAGCGGGTCGCCACGCGCTTGATAACCCACAAGTATAGGGGATCAATTGTAGCCTTTTTCGATAAGTAAGAGTGTCAAACCCAACGACGAGCTAAAGGTAGAATTGATATTCTCTCAAGTTCTATCGACCACTGATACAACTCTACGCACACTTAACGTTCGCTTTACCTAGAACAAGAATAAAACTACTTTGTAGGTGTGGTAGGATGAGTTTGCAAGAATAAAACTAGAAGTACTTAGCTAGATAATAAAAGTTAGCTTGTTTTAGTAGAGAGCTTTTGTAACACAAAGAGAAAGATTGTCCATAGGCAATTGAATATAACACGATAGATACTTATCATATGCAATGAGGGAGAGGCATACTCTAACATACTTTCCGTACTTGGATCACATGCACTTATGATTGGAACTCTAGCAAGCATCTGCAACTACTTAAGATCATTAAGGTAAAACCCAACCATAGCATTAAGTAACAAGTCCCCTTTACTCCCATACGCAACAACCCCCTATAAGCTTCTGCCACTCTCACCACCCACTATAACCAAATCATGAACGTATTGCAAAACCCTACAGCGGTAATCCCACATGCTTGCGCGACATGGAGGGCACCATAGGACAGCACCATATTAACATACAACTCATATCAATCACACCATACCACAATTAACCCGTAGGACAAAAAGAATCTACTCAAACATCATAGGATGGCCATACATCATTGGGTAATAATATATAGCCTGAAGCACCATGTTCAAGTAGAGACTACAGCGGGGAAAAGAGATGTTACACCACTGTATAGATGGGGAGAGAGTTGGTGATGACGGCGGTGAAGTTGTTGGTGTAGATCGTCGTCATGATGGTTTCCCCGACGTTACTCCGGCACCACTGAATGAGAGGGGGAGAGAGCCCCCACCTTCTTCTTCTTGCTTGGACTCCCCCCTAGATGGGAGGAGGGTTTCCCCTCTGGTCCTTAGCCACCATGGCTCCCGGAGGGCAGGAGCCCCTCCGAGATCGGATCTCTCTCTCTGTTTCTCTTCTGTTTCACGTTTCTGTTTTCTGGCCCTTCACCGTTTCTTATATTCCCGGAGATCCGTAAGTCCGATTGAGCTGAAATTTTAACACGATTTTTATCCGGATATTAGCATTCTTGCGGCCGAAGGACACCTCCAACCGACTTACGGGGTAGCCCCAAGCCTGCCAGGCGCGCCCTGATACGTCTCCAACGTATCTATAATTTATGAAGTATTCATGTCATGTTTATAAAAGTTTTATATGGTTTTGGTATGATTTGATTAGAACTAACCCGGACTGACACTGTTTTTAGCAGAACTACCGTGGTGTTGTTTTTTGTGCAGAAATAAAAGTTCTCGGATTGGGCTGAAAATTTACGGTGATTTTTTATGGACCAAAAGAGACCCCCAAAAGCTTTGAGGAAGGACTAGAAGCCTCATGAGGAAGTGAAAAGCCTGGGGGGCACGCCCTCCCCCCAGGGCGCGCCTACCGAGCTTGTCGCTCCCTCGTGGGCCCCCTGGGGTGAATCCAACGCTGAAAAATCCTATAAATGTAGAAAACCCCGAAAAGAAACCTAGAACTTCTGCTCCGCTGCCGCAAGCCTCTGTACCGAAGCGATCTCATCCAGAGCCTTGTTTCGGCACTCTGCCGGAGGGGGAAATCATCGCCGGAGGCCATCTTCATCATCCTGGCGGTCTCCATGATGAGGAGAGAGTAGTTCACCCTCGGGGCTGAGGGTATGTACCAGTAGCTATGTGTTTGATCTCTCTCTCTCTCTCGTGTTCTTGATTTGGCACGTTCTTGATGTACTGCGAGCTTTGTTAATGTAGTTGGATCATATGGTGTTTCTTCCCTCTCTATCTTCTTGTGATGAATTGAGTCTTTCCATTTGAAGTTTTGTTATTGTCGGATTGAATATTTCAGATTTGAGAACACTTAATGTATGTCTTCCATGTGGATACCCGTGGTGACAATGGGGTATTCTATCGAGTCACTTGATGTATGTTTTGGTGATCAACTCGCGGATTCCTGTGACCTTGGGGTAATCTAGGCATAGGGGTTGGTTGCACGTTTTCATCTTCTTTTCTCCGATAGAAACTTTGGGGTACTCTTTGAGGTTCTTTGTGTGGATTGAATATTATGAATCTGAAGTTGTTTGATGCATATCGAATAATCAAATCATGGATACTTGTGGTGACATTGGAGTATCTAGGTGATATTAGAGTTGGTTGATGCGTATCATATGGTGTTATTCTAGTACGAACTCTAGGGCTATTTGTGACACTTATAGGGATGGCTCAATAGATTGATCGGAAAGAATAACTTTGAGGTGGTTTCGTACCCTACAACAATTTCTTCTTATGTTCTCCGCTAGATAAGAACTTTGGAGTGATTCTTTGTCGCACGTTGAGGGATGGTTATATGATTCAATTATGTTAGCACCGTTGAGAGATTGCACTAGTGAAAGTATGAACCCTAGGCCTTGTTTTCAAGCATTGCAATACCGTTTGTGCTCCATTTTATCACTTGCTACCTTGCTATTTTATATTTTCAGATTACAAAAACCTATATCTACTATCCATATTACACTTGTATCACCATCTCTTCGCTGAACTAGTGCACCTATACAATTTACCATTGTATTGGGTGTGTTGGGGACACAAGAGATTTCTTGTATTTGATTGCAGGGTTGTTTGAGAGAGACCATCTTCATCCTACACCTCCCACGCATTGATAAACCTTAGGTCATCCACTTGAGGGAAATTTGCTACTGTCCTACAAAACTCTGCACTTGGAGGCCCAACAACGTCTACAAGAATAAAAGTTTTGTAGTAGACATCAAGCTCTTTTCTGGCGCCGTTGCCGGGGAGGTGAGTTCTTGAAGGTTTATCTTTAGATCTTGCAATTGAATCTTTTAGTTTCTTGTTTTATCACTAGTTTGGTTTATAAAACAAAACTACAAAAAAATGGAATTAAGGTTGCCTCAAATGCTTCATCTTTATAATATCTTTCTTGAAAATGATGGATCGGAAAATTGTGCTAAAGTGTTAGAAGAAGAATTCAATAAAATGTATGGCATAAAATCTTTGAACGATAAGCATGATTGCAATGTTGTTAGTGTGATTGCTATGAATATCCATAACACTAATGATGATTGTACGAGTCATGATGAAAAGGGTTCTTATAAGCATGTAAATTTTTGTGGAGTGCATAAAGTTTGTGAAGACATGCCTTATAGGGATGATAGATTTTGTAAGAAGCATAAACACGATAAAACCAATTTGTTCCTTAAAGTGATAGATAAATTTGCTACGAAATTATGCTCTCTTCATCATTACTTGTGAACTTTGCAATAAGGTTGGTCATCTTAATTTTCAATGCATACTTTTTCATGATTGAATCATGGCCAAATATTGTAATGACTTGATCACCCTTGAACTTTATAACGAGCTTTGTCTATTTTTGGGGTGTGAAGAATTAACACATAAAAATAGTTGGTTTGAAGTATTTATTCTCACAGACGACATTGAAACTAATCTAAAGGAAATCTATATGTTTTGTGTGGTAAATTGCAATGAGAATGCTTATATAGCCAACAATAGAAAGACGGGAAAACCAATAGAATATAAAAGAAATGCTAATTTAAGGGTAAAGATCCCCCCTTTCCCTCCTATTTTCTCTCATGATGAAACAAGCAACGAGGATGAGCTTCCTATCCAACCAATCTCTTTAATAAGAAGCTCGGAAAAATTAAACAAACCCACACATAATGTGGTGAAGAAGAAGAAAAGAAGGAAAAGTAGAGGTAAAGAGTTATCTCTCCCAAATAATGTTTCGCCTATTATTGTTGTGCCTCATGAGAATGAATCAAAAATAATTGTGGAAGATGATACACTTAATGATGATTTTGTTTTGCCTATTACTTGTTATGATGATTATGATTGGGAAGATAATGATACTTCTTATAATCTTGAAAATATTTTTGGTGCCAACTTGGTAAATTATGATGATAATAATTGTTATACTATTGGTGCTATTCATATTATTGATGATAATAGTAATTATGCTAATGATATGCAAACCCACAAGCTTGGGGAAGCTATGTTTGATTTGAATGACATGTTTGAGAATTTATTTGCTGCAAATAATGTTTATCCTAAGCTTGGGGATGCTATGCTTAATGAAGATGATCTTTTTATTCCCCCTACTTTTGATGAGCAAATTTGTTATGATGATAGCATGCCTCCTATCTATGATGATTGCAATAATAATGAAAGTGGGTTTGGAAGAGTGTCAACTTTAGGTAATAATTATCCCACTATTTTGGAGGGTGTTCAATCTTATTATAATGATAAAAGTGGATTTGGAGAGGTCATGACTTTATTTAATGTTGAATCCACTACTTTGGAAGATGTTTCAATTGATTATGATGAGAACAAAGTTGCTACTTATGATGATTATTGTGATGATACTTATGTTATAAAAAGTAGTGATGATTATTATAAAACTTTTCATAATTATGAATACCCTTTTACTGAACATTACTCTTTTAATGTGGAAACGATTTATAGTATTCGAGTTTCATATGATATTCCCACTATTATGAATGAGAAGAAAATTGCGTATGTGGAGAGTAATAAAAATTCTACGCTTATGGGTCATGAAAAGAATGCTTTATGTGATAGTTATGTTGTTGAATTTGTTCATGATGCTACTGAAAATTATTATGAGAGAGGAACATATGCTTGTAGGTGTTACAATAATATCAAGTTTCCTCTCTATGTGTTGAAGGTTTTGAAGTTATACTTGTTTTGCCTTCCTATGCTAGTTGATTCTTGCTCCCATAAATTGTTTGCTCGCAAAATCCCTATGCATAGGAAGTGGGTTAGACTTAAATGTGCTCGTAATATGCTTCATGATGCTCCCATTATGTTTCATTTCTTTACTTCTATGAGAGCATCATTGAAATCATCATGACTAACTAAAAAGGCATTAAAGAAAAGCGCTTGTTGAGAGACAAACCAATATTTATACCTACTTTTTTTTGTGTCCATGTGATTAAGCTACTGTAGTAATCTTGTTTTATATGTTTTCTTTCAATAATGTGCCAAGTAAGACCTTTGGGATAGTGCAAATGCTTGTTGATTTGATTCTGTGCAAAAACAGAAACTTTTGCCCTCAGTATTTGATTTTACATTTTTTACTTGAGAGACAAAAAATTCTGAATTTTTTACACAGTATTGGGTCACAAATTCTTTACGTTTTCCTATTTTTTCAGAATTGTTGGAGGTACAGAAGGACGGTTTTTAATTCCATCACTACATGATGTTCTGTTTTTGACAGATTCTGTTTTTATTGCATAGTTTCCTTGTTTTAGTGTTTCCATAGCTTATATTATGACATATAAATTGTGGAAATGATAGACTACAGTAGGAATTATTTGAAAACAATTATGAATCTTGTCTTGACAGTACCTAAGTGGATGATTTATTTTTATCATACTAACCTATCTCACAAGTTCCGTTAAGTTTTGTGTGATTGAAGTTTTCAATTTTTGGGTGAGATATTGATATGAGGAGAATAAGGAGTGGTAAGACCCTAACCTTGGGGATGTCCAAGGCACCCCAAGGTAATATTCAAGGAAGACTCAAGCGTCTAAGCTTGGGGATGCACCGGAAGGCATCCCCTCTTTCGTTTTCAACACTATCGGTAACCTCACTTGGAGCTATATTTTTATTCGTCACATAATATGAGTTTTTCTTGGAGCATCATTTTATTTTGTTATTATTTGCTTTCTATTATTAATAATCATGTTTTGTATCTTCTAGTTCAATAAAATGCCAATTATATCCTTTACCATGCTCATTTTGCAAGTTTATGTGTTGCTGTTTGAAAACAGAAAGTTTTCTGTTATGTCCTGAATATTTGTGAATTGTTAGAACATGATAAAAATCTGAAATTTTTACACAGTAAGAATGCATGAGTTCTCTATCACGTGTTAATGTTTCAGAATTTTTCGAGTTAGGGAAGTATGAATTTTAATTCCCCTTTTACAGGCTATTCTGTTTAGATATATTTCAGTTATAGTTGCATTGTTTGCATATGTTTGCTTGTTTAATGTTTTGTGACACCCTGGTTTTCGCTCCTTGTTTTTTTCCTTCGCGGGATTTGACTCCCGTCTTTTTTTCGATGTTCTTGGATTTTCTCTCGCTCTTGGGTATATGAAGATGGTCATTTAGCCTTGCCTCTCCTATCTGACCAGAGCTTCTTTCCAGATCAACCTTGCCACCCAAGATATATTCTCAGGATTTTGCCACCGAAACCCTACTCTCCGATCTACCGGAAGGGAAACCCTAATCCCTTCCGTTACAAAGGAACCCCAATTTCCTTTGATCTGTTGCCTCCCAAACTTTTCCCAGTGATCATCCCATATCTATAAACCCCGGATATGCAAAAATATTGCCAAGTCATTTGCAATATTTTTCATTTAAAATTAATTCCTTTTTCTGCCAGTTTAAGGAATTAAATCTAGGAAAATATCTATCCATCTCCAAAGTGCATGAAAACTTGTGGAGATATTCTTTGTGATTATATTGAGCTCCCATAAAAATATTGTCCATAATTAAATAAGGGAAATTGCCTTTTCCTATTTAAAGCCAATAGTGCATTTTGGGCACTTTCCAAAGGAGCTACCATTTTGGTGGCCAGGAAAAATCCCAAATACTTTGTGGAGCTTATCCTATCCATATCTTCACCATTTCCATCAAGATCTCAAGTTCCACAGATCAAATTTTGAGAGCATCATCCAATTCTTGTTTCTGGACTCATTTTGAGGTTGTGAAGCAACTATATTTTATATTGCTTCAAAACTCCTCAAATTAATCCGGGACCTCACATTCCTCATATGACGTGAGTATACAAAAATTCACATCATTTTATTTAGCCAATTTCTCCCAAAAATTCCATCTAGTTTCTGTCCAGATTCAAGCTCTGTGAAGGAAGTACCATTTTGGTATATCCAATTGAGCTGAAATTTTTCCAGTACCTTCATACCTCCAAATCATTACCCTACACCAAGATTCAGTTCATTTCATCAAGCCATATGAGTGCAGCTTCAAAATCCCTTTTCTGGACCAGAATTTGCATTGCAAAGGAAGTGTATGCAAAACTTGTCCAAATGGGCTCAAATTTTGCAAGCACCTAGTCCTTACTACCACATTTCCCTGTGACAACTTGGCCAGCTCATTGGCATCTCTGTCTAACCACAACTTCCTCTCCAAGTTTCTGTCCAGAAACTGTTTTGGCTCCCCTCGATCAACCTCGACCTTTTCTGGTCTATCCAGAGCCATATCTTATCTATTTGAGCAGCGAGGAGAGTGTTGGACAAGGTCCTAGAGTCATCCGGTGCCCTGGACACGCGGTGCTCTTGGTGACCATGCATGAGAGCATGCCAAAACGGCACTTTGCACTCTGTCAGCTTCGTGCGGTCGCCTCCGGCCAGCCCTGGCTCGTCCGGGCATGTCCAGTGGCTCCGCGGCGGCCGCGTGCACCCTCTCCCGCAGCTTCCCCCTGCTCTTTCTTCTTCTCCACGCCGCGGCGAGCCCCGCCACCGCTCTGTCCGCCCGTGACCGCCATCGTTTTCCCCTCTCCCATTGGCTTCTTCTCCTCCGAGCCGTCCCCTCCCTCTGGCGCTCGTCAGGGCGGCCGCACCGCGACGCCAGCAAGCCGCCACCGCCCTGAGTCTGGCCACTGGAGCTCCGGCCCGCTCATCGCACGGCCATGCCTATCCACTGCCCCGGCCGGGCTATAAATAGCCAAGCCCAGAGCTTCCCAACCTCACCACCCGCTCCCTCTCGCTCCCATAGCCCTCCTCAACCCCTCTACCCCTCGCCGGAGTTTCCCCTGCCACCACATCGCCGCCTTGGCCGCCGCCCATCTCTGCTCGAATTCGTGTTATCCGAGCCCCCCCCCTTTCCCTCTGAACCACTCCAGAAGGCCCACCTCATCACCCAAAAGCTTCCCATAGCCACCATTTTGGTGGGGGACGACCGCGGCATCGGCTTCATCTTCTCCGTCACCGGCCGCCGCGGGAGTCGAAGCCCCACTCATCTCCGCCACCCCTGGTGCCCGTGCAGTAGCTCGTTGGATGCGCCTCGATCCACTGAAGTCACCCATATGCCGAGCATCGTCAGGGATGGCCTACATCGCTGGGAATCGCCGTCCGACGGTGCCCCTATTCCTTTGCTGCTGAGAGAGCGAGGTGGGGGACGAACCTGACGTATGGGCCAGCCCCGTCAGTCTCCCATCCCCCCCTCCGTTTTTTAAGGGCAGAGGTACTGTTGGGCCCGGCCCAATAACGGCAGCAGCGGCGACTGCCTTGCGGTGGCTCAAGCGTCGGCCGAATCCAGCCCGAGCCGGCCCATAAGCACAGTGTGCTTTATTCTTTTCACAGAAAAAAAATGCTGATGACTCGGATGTAATTATTTATATTACAGCAAGGTCCCTGGCAGTCAAACCTTCATATCTTTTTGCTCGTGACTCCGATTCAGGTGAATCCAAAGCCCACTTCTTCAGTTCGTCGAGCCCATTCCGATGATGTCACTTTCACCATGTTGACACTTTCTGAAAATACCCATTTTGCCCCTGCCTTATATTCAGCCCCTCCGAGAGAGAATCTTTTCCGGCGAATTTTTCCGCGAGGTGATTGCACTTCTTCCGGAGTATTCCTTCCCCCCCAGGCAAGCCGACCATCTGATATATGCCCTAAAGCATTGCTCTGTGTTATTCTTGCGTGTTTAAATTAATATGCTTATGCTTGTATGCGTAGTGGTGAGCTGTATGTGACGCTAATGAACCCTTGCCTGCCTTTCTTTGATGACGGCACCACACCTGTGTTCTGAGCTGCTTTTGGCCGTCCGAGGTGGATGCCGACTTTATGTTCTCTTTTCAACAACTGGCCGTGTTCTGAGCTGCTTTTCGGCCGTCTCGGGAAGCTGTTGAATTTCTTTCCGTAGCGGTGACCCTATGCTCTGAGCTGTTCTTCGGCCGTCTTAGGGAACCGCTACACTCTTTTTATCAACATCGTCTCATGCTCTGAGCTGCTTTTCAGCCGTCTTGAGCCGGGATTGAGTTATTCCAGTCACGTCCCAGACCTGAGTTGTAAAGACCGTTCTGGTGGCTACTGGTTTATTTGCCGGTTTCATACAAGGGTTCAGATGGTCGTCACTTACAGCTAGAACTTGTAAAGTTATAACTTGCCATTTAAATATTGTTTCACTAATGACTCGTTGTGATATTGTATGTAGATAGGTTGTTATGTTTTCATAATTGTTACATCATGCATGGTACTGTTATTGCAATATTATGAAATGTGACTTAATAAAGACAACAACCTCCTCCGTCGACTGGATCGAGTCATAGTGTCACCGAATCGAGCCCATCAAGTGCAACCACATTTGCCAGCATGGGACGGCCCTGACTTGGTCTATTGTCTTGCCTCTTGTCGATACCACCAAACTAGGGAGGATTATGGGTGCGTGCTACCCTGGCCCGGTAGGCGACGATAATCCTGTGAGCCCAGTTGAGTTATTTTGCCGGCGTCCCCGTTTGGGACAGTTTAGTTGGCCACGATGGTGGCAGGTGTCATGGGGTGACACAGGGGCCACCCAGGACATGACCCTGGGAGGGTATGATTGTCGGTGGGACCGTAAGAGTGCCAGGCAATAGATCGGTTTTGTTGGAGCAGCACTGGTCCACCCAATGGGAACATATACTAAAGTACGAGGCCAGGAGCTCCATGGTGTGGGTAAAGTGCGCAACCTCTGCAGAGTGTAAATCTATTCGAATAGCCGCATCCTCGGTCATGGACAGTTCGTACTAGGCCACTATTTGGTCTTTGTCGAGTCTGGAGGAACAAACCATATGATGTTAATAATGAACCAAAGTAAGGTATGATTTGTCAGACTTGCAGTACAGATGCATGGACATCAGATGATGTCAGAGGTATGATTGTTAGCCATGCGATGGCTATGAGATAAGCGGTTGGATGACCGCAAAGTTTGGATCAGACTTGAATCATGAGAATACTTGGAGTATGAATTATTTACTTGATATGCTTTACCTTACTGTATTTACTCAAATAATTATCATGCTAGATAATCTTGCTATAACATGATGATTAATGCTGCTAGATGTTTAATCTTGCTAGATAATCCTGTCATAATATGATAGTTATTAATGTTGCTCTTATAGCAAGTGCATGCTTGAATGCCATGGATTGCTTTGCTTGGTGTATATGTTGGTTTGGTTTGCAAGCTTGTACATTCAAAAGTACTCAGCGGCCTTCAATATGGCCAGGTTCACCTAAGGATCCGACGTTCGCTAGCAAGGAGCCGGAGTGTTCGCGGGCTAGAAGAGTAACCCAGTCAGATCCCTGTGGATTGGAGCCGCACCAGGACCATGCTGCCTTAGATAGAGCTTTTCCGCTGCCATTCCCCTTGTATTATCCCATGTAAGACTTATTTATCCATTAATAGAAATGTCTGTGTTCATGATACTTGTTGTAAAAGCACGCGCCAGTGTGATTTCCTGGGCTGGCGTGTGCGGCGACCGTCTGACTACAGTGGTATTCAGGCGTGGCGCCACAATGGATGGTATCAGAGCCAGGCTGACTGTAGTATACCCTAGCCAGATTTCATTGCCTCTTGATTGGTAGGAAGCCCAGATGGATTTCAGCCATCCTTGCCAGACAGGCATGGCTACTATTGATCATAAGGCAACCCCCATAGGTTTATGGCTCCATCAGACCCGAACTCTCATGGCCCTTGCCTCCGGTGTGAAATGTCCACACCAGGCAACGACCCGTGAGCCCTTAACCCCTAGGTGAACCCGATATCCTCACCTTGCTTGCTAACCATGGCATTTCTCTTCTCAAATCTAGTTTCCTTTGGGAAACGCATATAAATTCCATCTTTCCCCGACAACCCTAGGATCGTTAACTAAGCCACTTTGGCTATGGTCGTGCGTCGAGGTTGATGTTCCCTAAGGAAGTAGTAGGAGCTTGACACCAATTGCTACCAGGAGCATTGTGTGGTTTTGCTTCTAAAATCCTTGGAGGTACATCGAGTGTGCTATATTAGTTATACTAGTGAATCTTCGGCCACGTGTGTAAGGTCCGCAAAATTTGAGCTTTATTTGCCTTTTGGGTTTTTGCGGTTCTTGCCTCTTTTCTCGTTCTCTTGCTCCGACTGGATCCATCTGCAAGAGCTACCAAGGAAGACTAGCATACAACTTGGATAATACCCAATAATCCAAATTCAGTAAGAGTCAAGCCAAGCCAATTGCCTGATATTCAGAACATTATCCCCGGATCTGCCAAATGAAGAAAGGGGTCAGAAGCAGAATCTACGTGCAACCGACAAGACCAGAATATACCTGAGAAAGTTTGCCTCAGAATTGATCACACCAACAGGGACAAATTATTCCATCTTGATACAAGGATTATTTTGGTCAGTGGAGTGAACCTTGAGTTTTTCCCAATGGACTCAAGAATCATTTACCGCCCACAGGAGACATATTTCAAGAATGGGAATATGCCGAGAGTAGCCACAGAATTCTGGTATGTTAATATAAATTTCAAAGCATATTTTGGAATTCACCGGTGCATATACAAAATTTTCTGGGCACTGTGAACAAGGCTTGCGAAGAATATTTGGATAAGTTCACGACTGCTCAGAATCAATGGGAATTTCAGATATGTGGAAGTTCTGCTAAACCGAATGGAATTATCCGTCAACTACTCACTACCGGCAACACTTGGTTTGAATGCAAAGGGTATTCCGAATTAATTGTCAACATGAAGTCTGCATCGGTTGTGCAACCTCTACAGCAACAATGATCAGAACAGCAGAAGGACAAGCGGTATGCCCGACCGACAGAATATCTTCAGACAAGGTATGGCCTATACCAGGTGATGGCTCCACTATGTGCAAATTTTGGATACTTCGGAAGGAAGCCAGAAACGGCCATAGATCCGACCGCATATTACAGTACAAGGCTTCTGGTACAAGGAACCCAACCTTCCTCCGCAAGCTACCAGAAGGAGCTTCTAACGCAAGACTCCCAATCTTCCTTAGCAAGCTATCGTGAAAAGCTTCCAGTATAAGGCACCTAGCCTTCCGCAGTAAGCCACATGAGGGAAGATTTTGGAATACAATACACAACCTTCTTCGGCACGCTACCTTGGCAGAAGCTTCGAGCATAAGGTATTCAGCCTTCGTTAGCACGCCATCGTGCCCGCAACAATCTTGTCAGAAGCACAAACTAGCCCAGACACACGTTTGCTTCAAAATTCAATGATTATGAAAGGATTTATCCTACCCCTGCATATGTTGTGAGCATGCAGTCCAGGGGATCAGTTCATGCGAGCCACTCGTAGACGGGAATGACTGTGCTCAAGAGAAACGTCAGCCCCATACTTAAAAGAAGGTTGTGAACACAACAATCCCTACGAGACATGCAAGAGTAAATTGTGAATATAAGCCCAACAAGTTGGGATATGACCATGGAGCCATGGTGGTAGGTCATGACAAGTTCCCCAAAAGGAACCCTCAAGAACAAAGAAGTCTTGAATAAACAATCTTCGTGACGGTCAATGAAGTAAAGCTCCACAGACAAGGTGATATTGCCAATCCTTGTCAGACTCTTGCATATACGGCCACAACAATGCAGCCAGCACGTCGTCGTGAATACGTGCCATCAACCAAGATCAGAGTTTATGCTCCGAAGAATGCACGGAATGATAGCCATACTATGTCAGCTCAGTGGTCATAGCAAGGACCACAGAGGCTATATATATGGTAGAGCCATCTCAGAGATTACCGTCTATGATTACTTTGTGATCATGCCCGACAATTCAGTTGGGAACCTTTTGAGAACGAAGCCAGAATGCAAGAGACAGGAAGACATCATCCGTATAGAACCCACATCCAGATTGAGCATTCTGACAAGGCAAAAGAGTGCCACTCCTAGCCACTCCAGGACATACGAGCACGTGAGTCCGATACCCAGAAAGAATGTCTCGCCCTTGGCAGTCAGTGTACGAGGTATCACAATAAAACCCGAAGCAGCTAGTCCCAGGCCATGGAAACCAGACTATTTGTCGATACTCGGAGCTACCCACCAACCCCAGCCAACAAACTACCAGCACAAAGGGTTGCCTGACAGGAAAGAGAAGGATTCAATGACGCCATCTGAAAAAGACAGCACCTGAGCCATCAAAAGAGGCAGTTAAAAGGTCAGTAAACAAATGAAGATAAGATAGCTGATGGATCCAAGTCGCACACAGGTAAGCCCCCTTCACCGGGAGGTAAGCCCAAAAATCTCGAGGATGAGATTTTCTTAAGGGGGGTAGGTTTGTGACACCCTGGTTTTCGCTCCTTGTTTTCTTCCTTCACGGGATTTGACTCCCGTCTTTTTTTCGATGTTCTTGGATTTTCTCTCGCTCTTGGGTATATGAAGATGGTCATTTAGCCTTGCCTCTCCTATCTGACCAGAGCTTCTTTCCAGACCAACCTTGCCACCCAAGATATATTCTCAGGATTTTGCCACCGAAACCCTACTCTCCGATCTACCGGAAGGGAAACCCTAATCCCTTCCGTTACAAAGGAACCCCAATTTCCTTTGATCTGTTGCCTCCCAAACTTTTCCCAGTGATCATCCCATATCTATAAACCCTGGATATGCAAAAATATTGCCAAGTCATTTGCAATATTTTTCATTTAAAATTAATTCCTTTTTCTGCCAGTTTAAGGAATTAAATCCAGGAGAATATCTATCCATCTCCAAAGTGCATGAAAACTTGTGGAGATATTCTTTGTGATCATATTGAGCTCCCATAAAAATATTGGCCATAATTAAATAAGGGAAATTGAATTTTCCTATTTAAAGACAATAGTGCATTTTGGGCACTTTCCAAAGGAGCTACCATTTTGGTGGCCAGGAAAAATCCCAAATAATTTTTGGAGCTTCTCCTATCCATATCTTCACCATTTACATCAAGATCTCTAGTTCCACAGATCAAATTTTGAGTGCATCATCCAATTCTTGTTTCTGGACTTATTTTGAGGTTGTGAAGCAACTATATTTTATATTGCTTCAAAAATCCTCAAATTAATCCAGGACCTCACATTCCTCATATGATGTGAGTATGCAAAAATTCACATCATTTTATCTAGCCAATTTCTCCCAAAAATTCCATCTAGTTTCTGTCCAGATTCAAGCTCTGTGAAGGAAGTACCATTTTGGTATATATAATTGAGCTGAAATTTTTCCAGTACCTTCATACCTCCAAATCATCACCCTAAACCAAGATTCAGTTCATTTCATCAAGCCATATGAGTGCAGCTTCAAAATCCCTTTTCTGGACCAGAATTTGTATTGCAAAGGAAGTGTATGCAAAACTTGTCCAAATGGGCTCAAAGTTTGCAAGCACCTAGTCCTTACTACCACATTTCCCTGTGACAACTTGGCCAGCTCATTGGCATCTCTGTCTAACCACAACTTCCTCTGCAAGTTTCTGTCCAGAAACTGTTTTGGCTCCCCTCGATCAACCTCGACCCTTCCTGGTCTATCCAGAGCCATATCTTATCTATTTGAGCAGCGAGGAGAGTGTTGGACAAGGTCCTAGAGCCATCCGGTACCCTGGACACGCGATGCCCTTGGTGACCACGCATGAGAGCACGCCAAAACGGCGTTCTGCACTCTGTCAGCTTCGTGCGGTCGCCGCCGGCCAGCCCTGGCTCGTCCGGGCATGTCCAGTGGCTCCGCGGCGGCCGCGTGCACCCTCTCCCGCAGCTTCCCCCTGCTCTTTCTTCTTCTCCACGCCGCGGCGAGCCCTGCCACCGCTCTATCCGCCCGTGACCACCGTCGTTTTCCCCTCTCCCGTTGGCTTCTTCTCCTCCGAGCCGTCCCCTCCCTCTGGCGCTCGTCAGGTCGGCCGCACCACGACGCCAGCAAGCCGCCACCGCCCTGAGTCTGGCCACTGGAGCTCCGGCCCGCTCATCGCACGACCATGCCTATCCACTACCCCGGCCGGGCTATAAATAGCCAAGCCCCGAGCTTCCCGACCTCACCATCCGCTCCCTCTCGCTCCCATAGCCCTCCTCAACCCCTCTACCCCTCGCCGGAGTTTCCCCTGCCACCACATCGCCGCCTTGGCCGCCGCCCATCTCTGCTCGAATTCGAGCTATCCGAGCCCCCCCTTTCCCTCTGAACCACTCCAGAAGGCCCACCTCATCACCCAAAAGCTTCCCATAGCCACCATTTTGGCAGGGGACGACCGAGGCATCGGCTTCATCTTCTCCGTCGCCGGCCGCCGTGGGAGTCGAAGCCCCACTCATCTCCGCCACCCCCGGTGCCCGTGCAGTAGCTCGTTGGATGCGCCTCGATCCACTAAACTCACCCATATGCGGAGCATCGTCAGGGATGGCCTACATCGCCGGGAATCACCGTCCGTCGGTGCCCCTGTTCCTTTGCTGCTGAGAGAGCGAGGTGGGGGACGAACCTGACGTATGGGCCAGCCCCGTCAGTCTCCCATCCCTCCCACCGTTTTTTAAGGGCAGAGGTACAGTTGGGCCCGGCCCAATAACGGCAGCAGCGGCAGCTGCCTTGCGGTGGCTCAAGCGTCGGCCGAATCCAGCCCAAGCTGTCCCATAAGCACAGTGTGCTTTATTCTTTTCACAGAAAAAAATGTTGTGGACTCGGATGTAATTATTTATATTACAGCAAGGTCCCTGGCAGTCAAACCTTCATATCTTTTTGCTCGTGACTCCGATTCAGGTGAATCCAAAGGCCACTTCTTCAGTTCGTCGAGCCCGTTCCGATGATGTCACTTTCACCATGTTGACACTTTTTGAAAATACCCATTTTGCCCCTGCCTTATATTCAGCCCCTCTGAGAGAGAATCTTTTCTGGCGAATTTTTCCGCGAGGTGATCGCACTTCTTCCGGAGTATTCCTTCACCCCCAGGCAAGCCGACCATCTGATATATGCCCTAAAGCATTGCTCTGTGTTATTCTTGCGTGTTTAAATTAATATGCTTATGCTTGTATGCGTAGTGGTGAGCTGTGTGTGACGCTAATGAACCCTTGCCTGCCTTTCTTTGATGACGGCACCACGCCTGTGTTCTGAGCTGCTTTCGGCCGTCCGGGGTGGATGCCGACTTTATGTTCTCTTTTCAACAACTGGCCGTGTTCTGAGCTGCTTTTAGGCCGTCTCGGGCAGCTGTTGAATTTCTTTCCGTAGCGGTGACCCTATGCTCTGAGCTGTTCTTCGGCCGTCTTAAGGAACCGCTACACTCTTTTTATCAACACCGTCTCATGCTCCGAGCTGCTTTTCAGCCGTCTTGAGCCGGGATTGAGTTATTCCAGTCTCGTCCCAGACCTGAGTTCTAAAGTCCGTTCTGGAGGCTACTGGTTTATTTGCCGGTTTCATACAAGGGTTTAGATGGTCGTCACTTACAGCTAGAACTTGTAAAGTGATAACTTGCCATTTAAATATTGTTTCACTAATGACTCGTTGTGATATTGTATGTAGATAGGTTATGTTTTCATAATTGTTACATCATGCATGGTACTGTTATTGCAATATTATGAAATGTGACTTAATAAAGACAACAACCTCCTCCGTCGACTGGATCGAGTCATAGTGTCACCGAATCGAGCCCATCAAGTGCAACCACATTTGCCAGTATGGGACGGCCCTGACTTGGTCTATTGTCTTGCCTGTTGTCGATACCACCAAACTAGGGAGGATTATGCGTGCGTGCTACCCTGGCCCGGTAGGCGACGATAATCCTGTGAGCCCAGTTGAGTTATTTTGCCGGCGTCCCCGTTTGGGATAGTTCAGTTGGCCACGACGGTGGCAGGTGTCATGGGGTGACACAGGGGCCACCCAGGACATGACCCTAGGAGGGTATGATTGTTGGTGGGACCGTAAGAGTGCCAGGCAATAGATCGGTTTTGTTGGAGCAGCACTGGTCCACCCGAATGGGAACATGTACTAAAGTACGAGGCCAGGAGCTCCATGGCGTGGGTAAAGTGCGCAACCTCTGCAGAGTGTAAATCTATTCGAATAGCCGCGTCCTCGGTCATGGACAGTTCGTACTAGGCCACTATTTGGTCTTTGTCGAGTCTGGAGGAACAAACCATATGATGTTAATAATGAACCAAACTAAGGTATGATTTTTCAGACTTGCAGTACAGATGCATGGACATCAGATGATGTCAGAGGTATGATTGTTAGCCATGCGATGGCTATGAGATAAGCGGTTGGATGACCGCAAAGTTTGGATTAGACTTGAATCATGAGAATACTCGGAATATGAATTATTTACTTGATATGCTTTACCTTACCGTATTTACTCAAATAATTATCATGCTAGATAATCTTGCTATAACATGATGATTATTGCTGCTAGATGTTTAATCTTGCTAGATAATCCTCTCATAACATGATAGTTATTGATGTTGCTCTTATAGCAAGTGAATGCTTGAATGCCATGGATTGCTTTGCTTGCTGTATATGTTGGTTTGGTTTGCTTGCGAGTACATTCAAAAGTACTCAGCGGCCTTCAATGTGGCCAGGTTCACCTAAGGATCCGACATTCGCTAGCGAGGAGCTGGAGTGTTCGCGGACTAGAAGAGTAACCCAGTCAGATCCCTGTGGATTGGAGCCGCACCAGGACCATGCTGCCTTAGATAGAGCTTTTCCGCTGCCATTCCCCTTGTATTATCCCATGTAAGACTTATTTATCCATTAATAGAAATGTCTGTGTTCATGATACTTGTTGTAAAAGCATGCGCCAGTGTGATTTCCTGGGCTGGCGTGTGCGGCGACCGTCTGACTACAGTGGTATTCAGGCGTGGCGCCACATGTTTCTATTTTTGGATAGGAGTATTAAATATGCAGAGGCATTTAGTATGCAATGTTTAGTTATAATTTTAGTGATTTGCTACAGTAGAGAATGTTAAGGTTTTGAGTTGATTTATACTAACTTATCTCACGAGTTCTTGTTAAGTTTTGTGTGGATGAAGTTTTAAGATTTAGGAGAAACTGTGATATGAGATGAATCAAGGAGACACAAGAGCTCAAGCTTGGGGATGCTCAAGGCAGCCCAAGATAACATTCCAAGAAGTCTCAAGCAACTAAGCTTGGGGATGGCCCGGTAGGCATCCCACCTTTCTTCATCAACACCTATCGGTTAGCCTAAGTTTTTTAGTTGTTCACATGATATGTGCTATTCTTGGAGTGTCCTTTTCTTTTCATTTTGTTTGCTATTTTAATAAAATTTTCACATCTGAAATCTTTATTTGGAGAGAGTCTTCACATAGCTACTTATTTACTTAACTACTCATTGTTCTTCACTTAAATCTTTTGGAGTAGTTTGTCATTCACTCTCGTGCTTCACTTATATCCTAAGAGTGAATTGTTGAATGAATTGAATGTCATAAATATGAAATTATATATGCTTCATATGCTTGTCCCATGGGGAGTAATGACTTCACATACAAGAAGTATAATTGGTAAAATTTATTGAAAGTTAGCAAACACAACATTGGTCACTTGAACAATTCATGAAAGAATATTGAAGGAATAGAGATTTCACATATAAATATACTATCTTGGACATCTTCTATGATTGTGAGCCCCCATTAATTATTTTCAACCTTGATCAAGTAGTTGATGTTGGACAAGGAAGACAACGTAATGGGTTATGTTTGTTTATATTCACATAGAAGTTATATTGTCATGGATCCTATAACATGTGGTGCTTGCTTAGGATCTTTTGCTAGCCAAAACTTCGTACTAAGTAGAAATACTACTTGTGCATCCAAAAACCCTTAAACCCAGTTTCTTGTCATGAGATTCCATAATATCTTCCTATGGATTGAATAAGATCCTTCAAGTAAGTTGTCATTGGTGCAAAAAGCAATAAAAATTGCTCCTAAATATGTATGATCTTTTATTGGAAGGGAAAATAAGCTTTGTACAAACTTGTGATGGTGAAGAAATAAAAGCGACAGACTGCATAATAAAGGTTTCTATCACAAGGGGCAATATAAAGTAACGTTCCTTTCCATTAAGAGTTTGCACATCCAAAAATAAAAAGCGCATGACAACCTCTGCTTCCCTCTGCGAATGGCCTATCTTTTACTTTTCTGTATTTACTTTTATGCAAGAGTCAGTAATGGTTATCCCTATTCTGCTCTATTTATTCTCTAGTGGGCAAGCATCATGTGGTAGGGAATGATCCAGGCACATATATCCAGTTGAATATAGTTGATCATGAGTTATTATTGTTGACATTATCCCTGAGATAAATAAGTTGGGAGGCAAAACATTAAGCCCCTATCTTCCTATGTGTTTGACTGAAACGGTTTGTTCTAAAAATATGCTTTGAGTGCCAGCAATCATGGAAGACTAAATGATAATTGAGTATGTGGAATTTGCTAAAACAAAGCTCTTACATAGACCCTTCCTGAAAATAAGATGAATTGTAATTATTTGATGACTGAGAACATAGTTTGTTAGTTTTCAAGAAAGTTTATGATCTATACTTCAACATGTGAATAGCTTGCTACTTGATCATGAGAAGTTTTATGAGATGAGCTACTGTTTATGATATATAATGATGCTGGAAAAAGTGATTGGAATTATCATTGATCAAACTTATGCACTATGCTAGCATTCACACTTCATAAATTATTTCTTTTATCATTTACCTACTCGAGGACGAGCAGGAATTAAGCTTGGCGATGCTGATACATCTCCAACGTATCTATAATTTATGAAGTATTCATGCCATGTTTATAACAATTTTATATGGTTTTTCTATGATTTGATTAAAACTAACCCGGACTGACGCTGTTTTTAGCAGAACTACCATGGTTTTCGTGTAGAAATAAAAGTTCTCGGATTGGGCTAAAAATTTACGGTGATTTTTTATGGACCAAAAGAGACCCCCGAAGCTTCGAGGAAGGACCAGAAGCCTCACGAGGAAGCGACAAGCCTGGGGGGTGCGCCCTCCCCCCAGGGCACGCCTACCGAGCTTGTCGCTCCCTCGTGGCCCTCCTGGCGTGAATCCAACGCTGAAAAATCCTATAAATATAGAAAACCCTGAAAATAAACCTAGAACTTCCACTCCGCCGCCGCAAGCCTCTGTACCAAAGCGATCTCATCTGGAGCCCTGTTCCGGCACTCTGCCAGAGGGGCAAATCATCGCTGGAGGCCATCTTCATCATCCCGGCGGTCTCCATGACGAGGAGGGAGTAGTTCACCCTCGGGGCTGAGGGTATGTACTAGTATCTATGTGTTTGATCTCTCTCTCTCTCGTGTTCTTGATTTGGCACGATCTTGATGTACCGCGAGCTTTGTTAATATAGTTGGATCATATGGTGTTTCTTCCCTCTCTATCTTCTTGTGATGAATTGAGTCTTTCCCTTTGAAGTTTCGTTATTGTCGGATTGAATATTTCAGATTTGAGAACACTTGATGTATGTCTTGCATGTGGATACCCGTGGTGACAATGGGGTATTCTATTGAGTCACTTGATGTATGTTTTGGTGATCAACTCACGGATTCCTGTGACCTTGGGTAATCTAGGCATAGGGGTTGGTTGCACATTTTCAGCATTTTCAACTTCACTCAATAGATGAGCGTGCGCCATGGACATAGCACTATGGGTGGAATAGAATGTGGTGGTAGAGATCAATAAGGGAAGTCAAAAAGGAAGAAAGGCTCGCATCAACTCAGCGGATCTATAAGCAATGGAGAGGCCTATCAATCGATATCAATGCGAGGAGTAGGGATTGCCATGCAATGGATGCACTAGAGCTATAAGTGTATGAAAGCTCACTATGGAAACTAAGTGGGTGTGCATCCAACTTGCTTTCTCATGAAGACCTCGGGCATTTGAGGAAGCCCATCATCGGAATATACAAGCCAAGTTCTTTAATGTAAAAAATCCCACTAGTATATGAAAGTGACGACTCATGGAGACTCTCTATATGAAGAACATGGTGCTACTTTGAAGCACAAGTGTGGTAAAAGGATAGTAGTGTGCCCCCTCTCTCTTTTTCTCTTTTTTCTTTTTTTCTTTTTTTGGTGGGCTCTTTTTGGCCTCTTTTTTTTCATTTTTTATATCCTCACAGGTAGGGGAAACACTCTAGAATGCATCACACTCGTATTTACTTACAACTCGATAAACTGAAAGAATATGACTCTATATGAATGCCTCTGGCAGTGTACCAGGATGTGCAATGATCTAGCGTAGCAAAGATATCAAAAAACAGACAAGCCATGAAAATATCATGCTAGCTATCTTACGATCATGCAAAGCAATATGACAATGAATGCTCAAGTCATGTATATGATGATGATGGAAGTTGCATGCCAATATATCTTGGAATGGCTATGGAAATGCCATGATAGGTAGGTATGGTGGCTATTTTGAGGATGATATAAGGAGGCTTATGTGTGATAGAGCGTATCATATCACAGGGTTTGGATGCACCGGCGAAGCTTGCACCGACTCTCGAGGTGAGAAAGGGCAATGCACGGTACCGAAGAGGCTAGCAATATGCAGAAGGGTGAGAGTGCGTATAGTCCATGAACCCACATTAGTCATTAAGAACTCATATACTTATTGTGAAAATTTCAAAGCCCTCGAAGCAAAGTATTACTTGCATGCCCCTAGGGGGGAGGTTGGGAGGAGTTAACCATTGCGCGCCCCCGATTCGAACAACACAAAGGATCAATCAATGATAAAATATGCTCCGACCTCACTGCTAATGTCAGCGGCCACCACTTTACATGCGTGAGTATTTTACTTGCGTAAAGAATACTTCCCTTAACAACATTATTAATACTCAACTTTAATTCTTTTACTAGAATTCCCCCATATTACCACTTCAATATCGCAAAACTATTGCAAGGAATCAAACATATCATATTCAGTGATCTACAAGTTTTATGTTGGATTTTGTGACTAACCATGTGGACCAATTCCTGTTAATTCTCTAAATAGATATAAGTGAAGCATGAGAGTTTAATTCTTTCTACAAAAGATCACGCTCTAATAAATATAAGTGAAGCAAAAGAGCATTATACAAATAACGGTTTTATAAATGTAGAGAAACGAGCATCCAAACTTCAACAGATATAAGTAAAGTACATGAAGCATTTTATAAAGCCATACTCAACAGATATAAGTGAAGTGCAAAGAGCATTTTGTAAATCAACCAAGGACTATCTCATACCAGCATGGTGCATAAAAAAAGGGAAAAATAAACATAAAAGAATTTACGCATATCATGTGAACAAAACAAAAACTGAAATATACCGATAATTGTCGAAGAAGAAAGATGGGATGCCTTCCGGGGCATCCCCAAGCTTAGACGCTTGAGTCTCCTTGAATATCAACTTGGGGTGCCTTGGGCATCCCCAAGCTTGAACTCTTACCTCTCCTTATTCTTCTCATATCGATACCTCCTCGATCTTCGAACACTTCATCCACACAAAACGCGAACCTTTTTTTGTTAGAGGGTTAGTACATATAACATCAAATTCCATCATGTCCTGCTGTAACATTATTGTATAATTATAATCAAACATTACCCACTGTATGCTATCACAATTCTATGGCTCCCAAGTCAATGGGGCTCAACAAGATTTCAAACATAAGCAAATAAAGAAACTATAGCAGCAATCTGTGAAAACAGGACAGTCTGTAAAGATGCAGATGAAACATATACTTCTGTAACTCCAAAAATTCTGAAAAATTAGGATGTAATAAATAATTTGTATAGAAGTACTGTGTAAAAATTTCAGAATTTTTGCATGTTCCAGTAAAATATAGAAATTCAAACACAACAGCAAAATTTTCTGTTTTTTTACAGCACACACCAAACAAGCAATTTAAACACCCTAAAGGTAAATCTAGGCACATTAGTTTTACAAGGGGATAATTATTTTTGTTAAATTTTTTCTGTAATCAAGATTCACAAAGTTTCCATGGGCATGAACAAAGTTCAAGGACGTCCCCACTTCAACAGTGTTCGTCTTTCTCACTTTCACTTTTCTTTTCAAAAAGTTTTGGGTTCCCCTCGAACCCAACGAGGAGCTAAAGATAGAATTAATATTCTCTCAAGTTCTATCGACCACCGATACAACTCTACGCACACTTAACGTTCGCTTTACCTAGAACAAAAATAAAACTACTTTGTAGGTGTAGTAGGATGAGTTTGCAAGAATAAAACTAGAAGTACTTAGCTAGATAATAAAAGTTAGTTTGTTTTAGTAGAGAGCTTTTGTAACACAAAGAGAAAGATTGTCCATAGGCAATTGAATATAACACAATAGATACTTATCATATGCAATGAGGGAGAGGCATACACTAACATACTTTCCGTACTTGGATCATATGCACTTACGATTGGAGCTCTAGCAAGCATCCGCAACTACTAAAGATCATTAAGGTAAAACCCAACATAGCATTAAGTAACAGTTCCCCTTTACTTCCATACGCAACAACCCCCTTACTCGGGTATAAGCTTCTGTCACTCTTGCCACCCACTATAAGCGAATCATGAATGTATTGCAAAACCCTACAGTGGTAATCCCACATGCTTGCGCGACACGGAGGGCACCATAGGACAGCACCAAATTAACATACAACTCATATCAATCACACCATACCACAATTAACCCGTAGGACAAAAAGAATCTACTCAAACATCATAGGATGGCCATACATCATTGGGTAATAATATATAGCCCGAAGCACCATGTTCAAGTAGAGATTACAGCGGGGAAAAGAGGTGTTACACCGCTGCATAGAGGGGGAGAGTTGGTGATGACGGCGGTGAAGTTATTGGTGTAGATCGCCATCACGATGATTCCCCCGGCAGCACTCCGGCTCCACCAGAAGAGAGGGGGAGAGAGCCCCCCTCCTTCTTCTTCTTGCTTGGCCTCCCCCCTAGATGGAAGGAGAGTTTCCCCTCTGGTCCTTAGCTGTCAATGCTCCCGGAGGGCAGGAGCCCCTCCGAGATTGGATCTCTCTCTCTCTCTCCCTCTCTCTCTCTCTCTCTCTCTCTCTCTCTCTCTCTCTCTCTCTCTCTCTCTGTTTCTCTTCTATTTCGCGCTTCTGTTTTCTGGCCCTTCACCATTTCTTATATTCCCGGAGATCTGTAACTCCCATTGGACTGAAATTTTAATAGGGTTTTTATCCGGATATTAGCTTTCTTGCGTCCGAAGGACACCTCCAACTGACTTACGGGGGGGGAGGGGGCACAAGCCTGCCAGGCACGCCCTAGGGTAGGGTGCGCACCCTGTGAGCTTGTGGGCCCCTCGAGCATCGTCTCACATTGATTCTTTTTCCAAAAATCACATATATTCCAAAAAAATCCCCGTAAAATTTTATCGCGTTTGGACTTCGTTTGATATGGATTTTCTGTGAAACAAAAAATATGCAACAAACAGGAACTGGCACTGGGCACTGGATCAATATGTTAGTCCAAGAAATTCATATAAATTGTTACCAAAAGTATGCGAAAGTTGTAGAATATTGGCATGAAACAATCAAAAATTATAGATACGACGGAGACGTATCACCACTAAAACTAGCCAACACCAATGCTACGACCGCGGCCGCAGCATGCTGGAACCGACTACACAGTGTGTTGTGATCGGCTACGCGGTAACAAGCAACTGTTCAACCGACGTTGTGGTGAGCTGCAACCGGCTATGTGACGTGGTGCCCGACCGTGGATGCGACGGTGCCAGTGTTTGTTGCAATCGTCACAACATGTAAGGTGGCAAGGACGAGCTGTGGGGCGGCGGAAGGTGGTGGCGTCGCGGCAGGGCTTCCCGGCGGCCGCCTGATGCTCGCGGATGATCCTCTCCGCCTCCTCCTGTGTCGTGCGTAGTGCGGCCGCGGCCACCGAGGACTGCTACTTGTAAACTGCGTTGGGATTTTCCCCGAAGAGGAGGGGTGATGCAGCACAGTAGAGATAAGTATTTCCCTCAGTGAGAACCAAGGTATCAATCCAGCAGGAGAACCACGCAAAACCTCATGAGCAGCACCTGCACACACAAAAGCAAATGCTTGCACCCAACGCGGGCAAGAGGGTTGTCAATCCCCTTGAACTCGTTATTTGCAAGGATTAAATCTTGTAATGGTAGATAGATAAATTGCAAAAGAAAAATAAAAGTAAATAAATTGTAGCAAGGTATTTTAGGTTTTCTTTTTATATGATTTAAGTATACCCGGGGGCCATAGTTTTCACTAGAGGCTTCTCTCTCGAACGAATAACATACGGTGGGTAAACAAATTACTATTGGACAATTGATAGAAAAGCGCATAGTTATGACGGATTCATGGCAATGATCATGTATATAGGCATCACGTCCGAGACAAGTAGACCTACTCCTGCCTGCATCTACTACTATTACTCCACCCATCGACCGCTATCCAGCATGCATCTAGGGTATTAAGTTAATGAAAACGGAGTAACGGCTTAAGCAAGATGACATGATGTAGACAAAGTAAACCCAATCAATATGAATAAACCCCGTCGTTTTACCCTTAATGGCAACAATACAAATACGTGTCTTGTCCCTTTCTGTCACTTGGATATAGAACACCGCAAGATTGAACCCATTATAAAGCACCTCTCCCACTGAAGATAAATCAATCTAGTTGGCCAAACCAAACGGATAGATCGGAGAGAAATACAAAGCTGTAACAATCATGCATAAAAGAATTTAGAAAAGACTCAAATATTTCTCATGAATAATCTGATCATAAACCCACAATTCATCGGATCCCAACAAACACACCGCAAAAGAAGATTACATCAAATAGAACTCCAAGGAGATCGAGGAGAACATTGTATTGAAGATCAAAGAGAGAGAAGAAGCCATGTAGCTACTTGCTATGGACCCGTAGGTCCATGGTAAACTACTCACACATCATCGGAGGGGCAGCAATGTTGATGTAGAAGCCCTCCATGATTGATTCCCCCTCCGGCAGAGTGCCGGAAAAGGCCTCCAGAAGGGATCGTGGAAGAACAGAAGATTGCGGCGGCGGAAAAGTTATTTCGTGGGGCTCTCTATTGGTTTCCCAATATTTGAGAATTCATAGAAGTGGAATTAGGTCAAAAGGAGCCACGCAGGGCCCACAAGGCATCTTGGCGCCCCCTAGGGGCGCGTGGGGTTGCCTTGTGGCTTCCTCGTGAGGCTTCTTGCCTTCTCCTGAAGCTTCTTGGGTCTCTCTTGTCCAGAAAATAATCATCAAAAAGTCTCGTAGCATTTGGACTTCGTTTGTTACTGATTTTCTGAAAAACCAAAAACAAGCAGAAAACAGCAACTAGCACTGGGCACTAGGTTAATAGGTTAGTCCCAAAAAATGATATAGAATAGCATATAATTGCATATAAAACATCCAAGATTGATAATATAATAGCATGGAATAATAAAAAATAATAGATACGTTGGAGACGTATCAAGGACGTGGGCTGGGGGAGAGGGCGACGGTCATTAGAGGAGGCGGCGTCGGGGTCGGCGAAGGACCATTCCTCGCCGTACCTAGCCATCTCTCCGTCGATGCATCAGAGATGGCGCTTGGCCGTCTCCCATGTCGTCACGGAGTGGTCCAGGGCCCAGGCATACACCAGGTCTGGGTCTGCCGCGATGTGTGGCGACGGGACGTCTGAGTCCGCGAACTTGGATCGGCGCGCGGTGTTGCGCCTGTCCCGCCGGAGCTGCTCCCGGTCGGCGTACTCCTGCGCCGTCATGGCGCTCCGGGACGACGATGAGGCGCCGCCGCTGCCGAGGTAGTGCAGAATGCAGCCGCGCGCCTTCGGCAGGGGCAGCGGCGAGCAGCACTCCTCCTTCACAACGTGCCGGGGCGGCGGCGAGTGCCGCTCTTCCTTCACGCGGTGTCCGATTTGGACGCCGTGGCTGCGCGGCGGTGGAGAGCGTGGAGGGGATGCCGGCTCCGGCTTCACGGGGAGGAGCACCCCCAGTGGCAGAGCCGGGCCGTTGGTGTGGACGACAGAGTGACGGAGCATCAGCTCCATCTCCTCGAACTCTGCGTTGGTGCGGGCGTAGACCTGGCCCGGCACCGCCGGTGCGGACTGCGGCAGCGGCTGCTGGTCCTCCTCGTCGCTGGAGAGGACGATCTCCGCCCACGTCGAGTCATCGCCAGCCGATGAGGAAGACGGCCCCGGAGTTCGAGGGCGGCGTTGCCACAATCCGCCAGATCCCGCACCGGAACCGCCTGCCGGTGCCGACGCCTAGGACTTGCCCATCGCCGGAGATGTGGAAGGAGATGGGCGGGGAGGGGAGGAGGATGCGATGTGGACGGCACTGAAGCGCGGCTTAAATAGCCGCGCCAGGCCATGCGAAGGGCCGGTCAGCCCCTTCAATGCGGCGCACCAGCCAGAGTTGGTTCCTCGGGAACCTGCGTCCGCATTGAAGCGGCGGCTACCGAGAGGTCGCGTCGGTCAGCGCCGCCCTCTATCCCTCCGGTCACATCGCGGCATCAATGCCGGCCTCCGCGTGCTCTGGGCCGACATGAATGCGATGCGGTAAGCGGCGTGTGCATCGGAAGGAAAGCGCGGGAGGGGCGGGTGACGGGTTTTTGGTGGGCCAGGGCGGTCAGAAGCGGGCTTGGGATCGGTCCGGACTCCCGCAAACCTCCCCCACTTTTGTCTCCAGTTTGCGGGAGAAAACGCGTCCGGACCACGCCGTGGACCGATACAGGCCTGCGTTGGATGGCTTCCGCAGTTCGGACAGCGCGGTCCAGACGGATGCGGGTGGTTTGCAGGTCCACCTTGGAGATGCCCTTAGTTTCTGATTGCTAGCAGCTCCATCTGAACTACTTCCCAGGTTTATATCAAACCCCGCGTCTACATTGATAGTCACGTACCCCTCAGGAGCTTTGCACCATTTACTCATTCTCCCCTAAACAGCCTTTGATGTCGCCCTTGTAGAATTTGCCACTAAAACTTGGATAGACATTGTTGCATGAGATACGTCTTGCACCTTATCATCATGCACCTTCATTCTTCTAATCCACAAAATATACCAAGCAGTGGTTAATATTACTTCCCTAATATCACTTAATGATCTGTCCACTGGTTTGATAAAATTGCTTGCAAGCAAATAGTCAAGGACTGCACTCCCAACATGATCAACCTCACTAGCTTCTTTAACAATTTTCCATAATCCCATTCTCTTCACAAGACCCAGAACAAATTGGACAGGAGCTAACTTTTGTGACATGTCTGTTTGCTAGAACTCCATAGCAAGGCAGGATCCCATGTAAGCGTTTCCACCCCAGAAAATATTATTTTTGCCGGCAACTTGCAAGACCATAGATTTTCCAGTTCATTGATTTTGTTGCTAAATTGAGATTCCCATTCCAGATGATATGCTGATCTAACTGAGAAAAAAACATTTTATTAAACCTCCAAGCCATGAAATCTTCCATGTTGTTTTGACTTAAGGGGATCACAAGGATGTGTTCCGCACCAATAGGCCGGAAAATGAATGGTACTAGTTCTTCATCCCAAGCACCACTAATTGGATCAATAAGCTGGTCAACAGTCCGGATTAGCGTCTGACCCTTGGTGTTTGGACCTTTCCATTTGAGTTGTGAGGGATCCACACATCCTCCCATATATCATTTGTCTCCCGTCCCCTACTCTCTAGATAGCTCCCTTGTTAAAAGTATGTAATCCCACCAAGATGCTTTGCCATGTGAATGAAGAGCCTATCTTCATTTTTTTTCTTTCATGTCTCCATTTGGGAAGTATTTACTCCCCAAGATTCTTGCGCAAAGGCTTTCTGGGCCTGATAAAATTCTCCAAACTTGTTTAGCTAACATTGCCTTATTAAAGCAGTGCGGGTCTCTAATTCCATTCCTCCTCTCTTCTTAACACAGAGTTTCCACAAGATGAACCAGTGCATCTTCTTGTTATAGACATCATCCCCCCCACAAACATCGCGAAATAGCATCCGTGATTCCTTTACAAAAAAATTTAGGAACCTTGAACAGCGACAATGCAAAAGCAGATAAGGCTTGAGCAACAGCTTTCAGTAGCACTCCTTTCCCACCAATGGACAATATTTTTTCCTTCCATCCTTCAATACGTTGACAAACTCTATCAAACAAATATTGGAAGCAATCAATTTTCTCTGCCCCTACTAATAATGGCAGTCCCAAATACTTATCAGACAAAGCTTCGACCATAATATTCAGATGTGCTTAGTTAGATGATAGATGGAGATCTAATTTGTCTTTTTAGATATATGTCTATATGATAGATAGAAATAAAGAGATATAATATAACATGCTATTGCTTTTTTCCAATCCACTTGCTTCAAACTTGACCTGTTTGTGCGGAAAATTCAGTCACATGTCAATCGTATGATCTTGTAGATGATCATCGAGCTAAATTTAAATCGGCAGTTGTCAAAACATGCGTCAAGTTGTCATCCACAAATTATAATGTCATTTTTCATACCTGGATTATAATAAGTATTGATATTACAAAGGATATATATATATATATATATGTTGGGACAACATTTTATGTGAGACTTCATATAAAAAAAAATTGTGATCATTGTCATTTAAATTGGCATTTGTAAAACATGCGTCATGTTGTCATCCAGAAATTATAATGTCATTTTTCATACCTGAATTATAATAAGTATTGACATTACAAAGGATATATATGTTGGGACACCATTTTATGTGAGACTTCATATAAAAAATAAAAATTGTGATCATTGTCCCTTTCGCCCCCCATGCTCTCCACGACCAGTTTGAGTGGTGTTGCGACGGATGGGTGCAGTGGTCGTGGCTGGAGGTGCATGGCTCGTGAGTTGTGAGACATGTATACTGCAGGAGGGCCGGCGTCCAGCGTCCAGCAGCGGGGACAGCTACAGGGGCGGAGCCAGAATTTGAACATAGGGGGGGGGGGGCAAAGTCGATAAATTTTTCTGTCTAGTGATATCATATAATGGGTGGCTAAAATTATATTACCTTCGTCTCAAAATATAAGATGTTTTTGTAGGCTAGTTTAGCCTATTTCAGATGGAAGAAAATTGTGTACGGATCTCCACGTCAGGTCTCATGAATATAGCATCGATTGAGACTTTCATATGCTTATCATATTCATGCGTTTTTTTAAATCTTGCAAAGCAAAGATGCCCTAAAGTTGCACCTACAGAGGACTATTACTGCCCTGCAGTTATTACATCTGTAGACCATAGTTATTGCCAAATCGCTCGCTCCTACTCCGCATAGAAAACTTGCCATCTAACAAATCGCTCATAATCCTCACGATCACCGTGACCACCGTGTAGACAACCACGTGACACTGCCTTTTCACTGGCGGCCTCCCCCGCTATGCCACCTCGGTTGTTACCTACGGGATCGGGTATAGTCTTCACAAATGCCGTCTGTCGGAGCTAAATCTGGCCGATCCCTCGGTAGAGTATCCCGGCGTAGCGGTTAGGACTAAGGGTCCAACTTAATTTTTCACAGTCTTGTACTCCATGTTGTATATTGCTATTGATCTTAATGAAAGTTTCACCTTGGCCCTTGGGCACCTTTCTCTGTTCAAAAAAAATCTGCTTGAAACAACCCAGATGGAGTGTTTTCGCCTCACGCCTATTAGCACCACGGTGTTGGTGATGTCAAAAAAAATCACCACGGTATTGGCCGGTGGTGGGAGCACTCTGTATCGATCAATAAAGCGGTACATACATGCTGGTGCTGGATGCCGGTGGTTTGTTGTCAGATTTCCTTGTTTGCTATCTGTTGTGCTTCTCGCAAATGCCTTTTATTTCCTCACAGAACAATTGTATGTATGGAGATAGGGCCATATGCTTGCGTCCCTCAATTTATATATGTACTACTACTTTAAGTAGGTGGAATCTATAAGCTACATACATTTTTGGTCTTCCAAAGGAAGCACGTACAACTTCAGACCAGTCAAGGAGCGCTACACAGTGGAATTTGCTGGTACACGTCTGTTCCAGAAAAGATGGGCATGGAGGTGTATCATCCCTTTTGCACCTATTGCCTGACCCCATTTGTTCTTACATTTCTTGGGGTATTTCCCCCCTTGTTTAGTTTTTTATGCATTCATTCGCCTCCTAAATTAAACATGTTTCCACTTGGACAGATGGCAATGGTGTTATCACTGGTGCAAGGAGGTTGATAACCCACAAGTATAGGGGATCGCAACAGTTTTCGAGGGTAGAGTATTCAACCCAAATTTATTGATTCGACATAAGGGGAGCCAAAGAATATTTGCAAGTATTAGCAGTTGAGTTGTCAATTCAACCACACCTGGAGGCTAAATATCTGCAGCAGAGTGATCAGTAGCACAGTAGTATGATAGTTTGATAGCAGTAGCAATAATAGCAACAGTAATAGTAACGGTAGCAGCAATAGTAGTAGCAATTGTGACAGTAGTAGCAACAGTAGTAACAATATGTGAAAAACTCGTAGGCATTGGATCGGTGATTATGTTGGATAACATTCATCATGTAACAGTCATAACCTAGGGCGACACAGAACTAGCTCCAATTCATCAATGTAATGTAGGCATGCATTCCGTACATAGTCATACGTGCTTGCGATAAGAACTTGCATGACATCTTTTGTCCTACCCTCCCGTGGCAGCGGGGTCCATAAGGAAACTAAGGGATATTAAGGCCTCCTTTTAATAGAGAATCGAAACAAAGCATTAACACATAGTGAATACATGAACTCCTCAAACTACGGTAATCACCGGAAAGAATCCCAATTATAGTCACCGTGGGGTATGCGGATCATAGCACGTAGCAGGTGCATATAACTTGCAAGATCAGATCAAGAACACAAATATATTCATGAAAACATAAAGGGTTCAGATCTGAAATCATGGCACTCAGGCCCTAGTGACAAGCATTAAGCATAGCAAAGTCATAGCAACATCAATCTCAGAACATAGTGGATACTAGGGATCAAGCCCTAACAAAACTAACTCGATTACATGATCGATCTCATCTAACTCATCACCGTCCAGCAAGCCTACGAAGGAATTACTCACTCCCGGCGGTGAGCATCATGAAATTGGTGATGAGGGATGGTTGATGATGACGATGCCGGAAGATCCCCCTCTCCAGAGCCCCGAACGGACTCCAGATCTGGCCTCCCGATGAAGAACAGGAGGTGGCGGCGGCTCCGTATCTTGAAATGCAATAAAACTTTCTCTCTTATTTTTTTCTCTAGAATTGTGAATTTATAGGCCTGAGATTAGGGTCAGCGGAGCCACGTGGGCCCCACAAGCCACCAGGGCGCGCCAGGGGGGGTGGCGTGCCTTGGTGCCTTGTGGGTAGCAGGTGGCCCCCCTCCAGTGGGTCTTGGCTCCAGTATTTTTTATTTATTTCATAAAAAATCTCCAAAAAGTTTCATCCAATTCCAAGAACTTTTATTTCTGCACAAAAAACAACACCATGGTAGTTCTGCTGAAAACAGCGTCAGTCCGGGTTAGTTTCATTCAAATCATGCAAATTAGTGTCCAAAACAAGAGCAAAAGTGTTTGGAAAAGTAGATACGATGGAGACGTATCAACTCCCCCAAGCTTAACTCATTGCTTGTCCTCAAGCAATTCAGTTGACAAACTGAAAGTGATAAATAAAAAAAATTACGAACTCTTTTGTTCTTGTATCTATATATATGCTTAAATAGTACCCAAGTTTTTAGCAAAGATCATGAACTAACCATGCAAATGATAACTCTTAGAAATTATATTCACTCATATCAATGGCACAATCAACTAGCGAGCAATAATAAGATATCTCAAATGCCAACACTTTGTCAAAACAATCATGATATAATATGACAACATGGTATCTCGCTAGCCCTTTCTGAGACCGCAAAAAATAAATGCAGAGCACCTCCAAAGTTCAAGCGGTGACTAAACATTTTAATTTATGGTAGGAGAGATCCAGTCATGATGCACACAACATCAACTACACACAATGCATGAGAATGACAATAGTGCTCTCAGGACTGGTGCTTGTTTGAGAAGGTGATGAATCAACAATAAAAGTAAAATAACATAAAAGTAAATAGATAGGCCCTTCGCAGAGGGAAGCATGGATTTGCAGAGGTGCCTGAGCTCGAAGCTTAAATCAGAGATAAATAAATTTTTGGGAGGTATGCCTTTCCTGTTAACGTCACGTCCGAGAGGTTTCAATATCTTCCATGCTAAACACATTAGCGGTGGTTCCCAAGCGGTAAAGTAAAGTTTACTCCCCTCCACCAACAAACACAAGCCATGGCTAGCCGAATCCTCGGGTGCCCTCAATACCAACAACTTTCCGGGGGAGTTTGTTTTATTATTTTGCAATTTTAATTATGGGACTGGGCATCCCGATTACCAGCCCCTCTCATGCAAGGACAAGTGAATAAACACTCATCATGAGAACAACCCGCTTAGCATGGAAGATACTGACCGCCCCCTATCGCTCCATGAGCGGTACGGGCACAGAAAACAGATGTTCATTTGAATATTTAGAGGTGGCACATGCAAATTTACTTAGAACGGCAGAGTAATACCGCATATAGGTAGATATAGTGCTCTCATCTGGAATAACTTTGGTTTAGGGGTTTTGATCCACAAGCAGTATTCCCGCTTAGTACAGGCGAAGGCTAGCAAATAGGTTGAGAGGCGACCATCTAGAGAGCGAAAACGGTCATAATCATGCATTATGAATAATCAACATTGAATACTAGCATGAGTAGAATATAAGCACCATGAACATAAATATCGTGGAGGCTATGTTGGTTTTGAATCAACTACATGCATGAACATGTGCCAAGTCAAGCCACTCGAAACATTCAGAGGAGGATACCATATCATCATACTACATCATGAACATTTTAATGCATGTTGACACCCAAGATAAATCATTATCCACTCCTAGCTACTTAAGCATGGCATGAGCAACTATAATCTCTAATTGTCATCATAAACATGTTTAATCATAATATGCTGAAACATGAATACTGAGTTAAACATATTTACAAAAACAAAAAACAAGTTGAGTTCATACCCGCTTTTCCTTGCCACAGTCACTTCATCAAATCATCGTCATTATTTCCCTTCACTTGCACGACCGAATGATATGAAAATAAAAATAGTGCAAGTGCGTCGTGGACTAAGCTGGAATCTGCAAGCATTTTATTCAAAGGAGAAGATAAGGCAATATGGGCTCTTTGTTAGATCAACAATAATGCATACGAGAGCCACTCAACATTTTCATCGTGGTCTTCTCCTTACAATGACTCAACAAAGGAAAAGAATTTCAAAAAAACACACTGAAATATTTTTGGAGTTTTTAGTTTTTTTCTTGAAGGAAGCAAATTAAAGAAGACAAAACAAAAACGAGAAAAACTATTTACACGGAAGAGCTCCCAACAAGCAAAAGAAGAAACGGGAAATCTTTTTGGGTTTTCTTTTAATACAACAACTAATTAAGCTAGAAAGAAAAACCGAAAAGAAACGAGAAATATTTTTGGATTTTCTCAAAGTTTTTCAAACACACAAGAAGAAAGCGAGAAAATAAAACTAACATGGATTATATAATGAAAAAGTATGAACACCGACAACTGGAATGAAATGTGTGATCATGAATGTAATGTCGGTGAGAGATACGTACTCCCCCAAGCTTAGGCTTTTGCCTAGCTTGGTCTACGGACATCCGTAGTAGCCATCCGGTCCCATGTGAAAGTGCTAAGGCGGCGGCACCCGAGCATCCCAATCCTGTGCCTCCTCCTCTGCCGCTGCCAAGGCGTTCCGGTAAGCAACGATGTCCGGTGGCATCACGGTATATCCGTTCCTGGCATGAGAATCAAACAAAGCAGGTGCAGGTAACGGAATAATATCACGAGCATCCTCACTAAAAACCAAGTTATAACGAATGTGGTGAGGAGGCTCAGGGGCATCAAGAAAGTGGTGGTCCCTCATAGACTGGTGATCTAAGTAAACTCTAGGCAACAAGTAATCATGTGGGCGTATGTTAACATTAAAATGTCTCGCTAAGCGAGTAGGATAAATTCCATCATGAATTTTACCCTTAGTCCTATTAGTGTGCAGGCGGAGTGCAATGATAGCTCCCAGGTTATAATTGTTGTCATTATAAAGTGCGCGGCGTAAAATGGCAAAGTCAGGTGCACATAACGCACCACCTTGCTCTCTAGCAGTCAAGCATTTCCCTATGAATAAAGCAAAGTAATGAACAGAGGGAAACTGCAAGCTAGTGGCTCGAGCTCCCGACACGCCCCTTTCCTCTCCCACAGTTAAATTGCGGAGGAAGCCCTCAAACTCCTCCAGTCGAGGCTCTCTTATTTCCCCATCAAAGGGGATCAAACAAATCTCACAAAACTCAGCTAGAGGTATCTGATGATGTTCAACATATAAATCAAAGCGCACCTCAGGGGGTTCGAGCCTATTCAGAAAATGAAAGATTTGCACAAAGGAATTCGTAAGGATGTGGTGCTGGTCACACTCATCTGCGAGGAAGTCGGTTAATCCGGCATTAGCAACAAATTGCGCGAACTCTTGGTAGAATCCAGCTTCGTTCATGAAGGCATTGTGCGGCCATTCGCACGGCCGGACCTCCGTCCTACGCGGAATGTTGAGGTCGCTGTCCAAGGAGTCCCCAAGGACTCCCTTGGCGGTCCGCTTCGAAGAACTCCTCCGGAAGATATTCATTTTCCTAATAACAAATTTCTGAAAATTTTTGGGCCACAAAATGATATCAATAAAACTTCACAAGATTGATAGCAACTACTCATATGGATGTCTAGAGGCTATATCAAGCATTCAAACTACTTGGAACTCAAAGCATTGAACATGCAAGCTCATTTTCAGTAGCACCAAGAGCAGCTAATTATGCAAAATATAATCCACTAGAGCAAAAACTAATTGGAGCAATGGAGGAGTCACATACCAAGTAGCAATCTCCCAAAACAGTTTCGGAAAAGGAGCTCCGAGCAAAGAGATAAAAAATCTCAGGTTTGGGAGCAAGAACACGAGAGAGAGAGAGCTACCAGGAATTTTTGCTAGAGGTAAGAGACGAAGTGAGCTGAGGGAATAAGTGAGGGGGTCCCTGTGGGGCCCACAAGCCACCAGGGCGCGCCAGGGGGGTGGCGCGCCCTGGTGCGTCGTGGGCACCCCCTGGTATGTTTTTAGTGCCAAAAATTCTTAAATATTCTATAAAAATTCATATCAAAATTTTATTGCATTCTGAGCACTTTCATTTTTGGGCATTTTTTATTGCACGGATAATTCAGAAAACAGGGTAATCATGGCATTTTATTGCATTTAACTAAAAATAACAGAAAACAAAAAGTGGGTACAAAAGGTTGTGCTTACTAAATTCATCGACCACATGCCTCTCAAAAAGAATCCATTAATAAGGTTGATCAAGTCTTATTAACAAACCATTTCCGAGTAACATGAAACCGAAGAACTTTCGTATAACACTAAGTTACCTCAACGGGGATATGCATCTCCCCAATAATAAGAGTTTCATATTTCTTTTTGACAGTAGGAAGAGGGAGTTGAAAACTTCCAATAGTAATTGTTGGAGTCTTCTCAATAATATGAATACCATTTACTTGAAATTGTTTCTTCGGAAAGTGCACCGTATGTTCATTACCATTGATATGAAAAGTGACCTTGCTTTTGTTGCAATCAATAACAGCCCCTACAGTATTCAAAAAGGGTCTACCAAGGATAATCGACATGTTGTCGTCCTCGGACATATCAAGTATAACAAAGTCTGTTAGAATAGTAACATTTGCAACTACAACGGGCACATCCTCACAAACACCGATAGGTATGGCAGTTGATTTGTCAGCCATTTGCAATGATATTTTAGTGGGAGTGAGTTTATTCAAATCAAGTCTTTTATATAAAGAGAAAGGCATAACACTAACACCGGCTCCTAAATCACACAAAGCAGTTTTGACATAGTTTCTTTTAATGGAGCATGGTATAGTTGGTATTCCTGGATCTCTTAGTTTCTTAGGTACTCCATCCTTAAAAGAATAATTTGCAAGCATGGTAGAAATCTCAGCTTCAGGTATCTTTCTTTTGTTTGTGACAATGTCTTTCATATATTTAGCATAAGGGGCCATCTTTAAAATATCAGTCAAACGAGTACGCAAAAAGACTGGACTAAGCATTTCAGCAAAGCGTTCAAATTCTTCCTCGTCTTTTTTCTTAGATGGTTTAGGAGGAAAGGGCATGGGTTTTTGAACCCATGGTTCTCTTTCTTTACCATGTTTTCTAGCAACGAAGTCTCTTTTATCATAACGTTTGTTTTTAGGAGGTGGGTTATCAAGATCAACAACAGGTTCTATTTCAACATCATTATCCGGTTCTTTATCATTATCTGGTTGGGTATCCACATGAGCATCATCATCATTATTATCATCAGGTGAATGTTCATTACCCGATTGTGTTTCAGCATCAGAAACAGAAACATCATTGCTATCCTCCAAGGGTTTTTCTACCTCGGGTTCACTAGAAGTATGCAAAGTCCTATCATTTTTCTTTTTCTTTTTCTTTTTAGATGGACTAGGTGCATCAACATTAATTCTTTGAGAGTCTTGTTCAATTCTTTTAGGGTGACCTTCAGGATAAAGTGGCTCCTGAGTCATTCTACCTCCTCTAGTCATTACTCTAACAGCATGATCATTCATATTGTTATTCATTTCATTGAGCAATTCACTTTGATATTTAGCAACTTGTTCTAATTGGGTTTGAACCATAGATGCATGTTTACTTAAACCTTTAACATCATTAGCAATTCTGAATAACAAGTCACTCAAGCGATCAATCATGTAGGCATTTCATTTCAATTGTTTCATAACATTTGCATTGAAGTGATCTTGCTTAATAATATAATTGTCAAATTCATACAAGCATTGACTAGGAGGTTTGTTATAAGGAATATCACTTTCATCAAACTTTATAAGAGAATTTAACTCTACTACCTGTGGCGGTGTGTCAAGACCATGTATTTCTTCAATAGGTGGCAAATTCTTAACATCTTCAGCTTTAATACCTTTCCTTCATACATTTCTTTGCTTCCTGCATATCTTCAGGACTGAGAAATAAAATACCCCTCTTCTTCGGAGTGGGTTTAGGCGGTGGTTCAGGAAGTGTCCAATCATTATCATTCTTCAATATATTATTCGATAATTCCTCAGCTTGTTCAATAGCCCGTTCCCTGAAAACACAACTCGCACAACTATCTAGGTAGTCCCTAGAAGCATCGGTTAGTCCATTATAAAAGATATCAAGTATTTCATTCTTCTTAAGAGGATGATCAGGCAAAGCATTAAGTAATTGGAGAAGCCTCCCCCAAGCTTGAGGGAGATTCTCTTCTTTAATGTGCACAAAGTTAAATATTTCCTGTAAAGCAGCTTGTTTCTTATGAGCAGGAAAATATTTTTCAGAGAAGTAATAAATCATATCCTGGGGACTACGCACACAACCAGGAGCAAGAGTATTATACCATTCCTTAGCATCACCCTTTAATGAGAAAGGAAATAACTTAAGAATATAGTAATAGCGATTTTTTTCCTCATGAGCGAATAGGGTGGCTATATCATTTAATTTAGTAAGATGTGCCACAACTGTTTCAGCTTCATAGCCATGGAAAGGATCAGATTCAACCAAAGTAATCAACTCAGGATCGACAGAGAATTTATAATCCTTATCAGTAACAAATATGGGAGAGGTAGCAAACTTAGGATCATATTTCATTCTCTCCCTCATAGATTTTTCTTTCATTTCACCAAGCAATTTTATAACTTCATCTCTATCATTACAAGCAAGAATGGCTCTAGCCGTCTCCCTATCAAAGCAATGTTCATCAGGTGTTTCAACTCTAGTAGGAGAGCTAGGCATAATAGGTGAATCATAATTCTCAAGAGTTTCAACATTTTCAATTTCTTTAGCTTTAGCAAGTTGTTCATTAAGAAATTCACCAAGTGGCACAGCATTATCAAGCATAGTACTAGCATCATCATAAGTATCATTCATAGCAGAAGTGGTATCATCAATAACTTGCGACATATCAGAATTAATAGCATGTGGTGGTGTCTCAAGCTTACTCAAAACAGAAGGTGAAGCAAGTGCGGAACTAGATGCCAGTTCCTTACCTCCCCTCGTCTTAGAGGGAACGATCTTGGTCTTAGCGTCTTTCAGATGCTTCATAGTGATCAACAGATATAAATCCCAAGTGACTCAACAAATAGAGCTATGCTCCCCGGCAACGGCGCCAGAAAAAGATCTTGATAACCCACAAGTATAGGGGATCGCAATAGTTTTCGAGGGTAGAGTATTCAACCCAAATTTATTGATTCGACACAAGGGGAGCCAAAGAATATTTGCAAGTATTAGCAGTTGAGTTGTCAATTCAACCACACCTGGAGACTAAATATCTGCAGCAGAGTGATCAGTAGCACAATAGTATGATAGTTTGATAGCAGTAGCAATAATAGCAACAGTAATAGTAATGGAAGCAACAATAGTAGTAGCAATTGTGACAGTAGTAGCAACAGTAGTAACTTAGCAAGAACAATATGTGAAAAACTCGTAGGCATTGGATTGGTGACTATGTTGGATAACATTCATCATGTAACAGTCATAACCTAGGGCGACACAGAACTAGCTCCAATTCATCAATGTAATGTAGGCATGCATTCCGTACATAGTCATACGTGCTTGCGATAAGAACTTGCATGACATATTTTGTCCTACCCTCCCGTGGCAGCAGGGTCCATAAGGAAACTAAGGGATATTAAGGCCTCCTTTTAATAGAGAATCGGAACAAAGCATTAACACATAATGAATACATGAACTCCTCAAACTACGGTAATCACCGGAAAGAATCCCAATTATAGTCACCTTGGGGTATGCGGATCATAACACGTAGCAGGTGCATATAACTTGCAAGATCGGATCAAGAACACAAAAATATTCATGAAAACATAAAGGGTTCAGATCTGAAATCATGGCACTCGGGCCCTAGTGACAAGCATTAAGCATAGCAAAGTCATAGCAACATCAATCTCAGAACATAGTGGATACTAGGGATCAAGCCCTAACAAAACTAACTCGATTACATGATAGATCTCATCCAACTCATTACCGTCCAGCAAGCCTACGAAGGAATTACTCACTCCCGGCAGTGAGCATCATGAAATTGGTGATGAGGGATGGTTGATGATGACGATGCCAGAAGATCCCCCTTGCCGGAGCCCCGAACGGACTCCAGATCTGGCCTCCCGATGAAGAACAGGATGTGGCGGCGGCTCCGTATCGTGAAACACAATAAAACTTCCTCTCTTATTTTTTCTCTGGAATTGTGAATTTATAGGCCTGAGATTAGGGTCAGCGGAGCCACGTGGGCACCACAAGCCACCAGGGCGCTCCAGGGGGTGGCGCGCCCTGGTGCCTCGTGGGCAGTAGGTGGCCCCCCTCCAGTGGTTTTTGGCTCCAGTATTTTTTATTTATTTCATAAAAAATCTCCAAAAAGTTTCGTCCAATTCCAAGAACTTTTATTTCTGCCCAGAAAACAACACCATGGTAGTTCTGCTGAAAACAGCGTCAGTCCGGGTTAGTTTCATTCAAATTATACAAATTAGAGTCCAAAACAAGAGCAAAAGTGTTTGGAAAAGTAGATACGACGGAGACGTATCAACTCCCCCAAGCTTAACTCATTGCTTGTCCTCAAGCAATTCAATTGACAAACTGAAAGTGATAAAGAAAAAAATTTACGAACTCTTTTGTTCTTGTATCTATATATATGCTTAAATAGTACCCAAGTTTCAGCAAAGATCATGAACTAACCATGCAAATGATAACTCTTAGAAATTATATTCACTCATATCATTGGCATAATCAACTAGCGAGCAATAATAAGATATCTCAAATGCCAACACTTTGTCAAAACAATCATGATATAATATGACAACATGGTATCTCGCTAGCCCTTTGTGAGACCGCAAAACATAAATGCAGAGCACCTCCAAAGTTCAAGCAGCGACTAAACATTGTAATTCATGGTAGGAGAGATCAAGTCATGATGCACACAACATTAACTATACACAATGCATGAGAATGACAATAGTGCTCTCAGGACTGGTGCTTGTTTGAGAAGGTGATGACTCAACAATAAAAGTAAAATAACATAAAAGTAAATAGATAGGCCCTTCGCAGAGGGAAGCATGGATTTGCAGAGGTGCCTGAGCTCGAAGCTTAAATCAGAGATAAATAAAATTTTGGGAGGTCACTACAAGAAATATGTCAACTTGCGACCATCAATATTGGTCACTGAATGGTCACTGTTTTCCATTTTTGACCTTTTTGTGACCAAAAACAGTTGGTCAAAACCTGGTCGTCTTTAATGAAACTTAACGACCTTCTTTGTGAAATGGTCGTAGAAGGTTACGACCAAAATAAAAGGTCGTTGATTTTACGACCAATTGTTTTGGTCACTCGCAGTCTGCTCAGACCACGTCAGATCCAACGTGGCAAGCTGACGTGGCAAAATTATGACCAAATGAATTGGTCGTAGATTAGAATCAGCCCGGTCCAGTTCAGCAGTCTATATGGGCCGAGCGCAATAATTCAACTCATTTAATATATATTTTTCCTATTAATTCCGGTAGGCTACATGGGCCTGGCCCAATAATTCCACCTTTTATTTTCTGGGTCATGGCCTGTTACCTGCCTTTTCTTTTTTGGACCTCGGTCATTTTATAGTCCAAATTTATTTTTAATTTTCAGCCTTTGTTCCCACTAATATATTTTGGGCCATAGCCTTTTCAAAGCCCAAATAGATTTGGTCCAATAGACATTTCATCCACTTCTTGATTTGGCTGTGCCTCTTCATGTCAAATAATATTTACATCATAGATATACAATTAGGCCAGATTCAATGCCAATATATTTTCCAATCGAGAAATGCATTTCAAGTAAACATAGTGGCAAGCAAATATACACCAAATTCTCAGCAAAATCACCAATACATCAAAATTCCCAGAAAATTCAGCATTACAACAAAGTCTTGCACCTCCCTAGCTAGGTGCAGACGCAGGGATACTAGAGCATGCATGCATGACTAGATCCGGCATGCCTTGCTTCTTCCGACTTCTTCATCCTGGAGCTCGCGGTGAAACATGAATGAAGGCCACCATCTGCATGTTATAAAACAAAATGGTTAGGAACAAAATAAATTCTAACATGTTAACTTGTAGGCAGTTTGTGCATAAATAACAGTAGAACATCCAAAACGAGGCATAGTTATCAGTGAATACTAGTGACTACCAACAATCAGTAAATATTATATTAGCGAGGACAGTAACATCTTTAAGTAAAGTAAAGTGTTCCTGTAGCTAATTAGGCTCGAGCACACAATCACAGCAACCACAAACTGAAATACAAATAGAATATTGAAAACTTATTTAAGAGAGGCATTCAACTCCTAATGGGTGTCCTAGTTCACCAAGTACACATGCATAATGATGATGACACAAATCAGTAGCAACAACCTGAATCTTCCATTATGCCACGCTGACAACACGTCATCTAACTAGTCTAGACACATATGTGCTTACCACGTGAGTCATGACACAAGCTAAGAGGCATTCCAGTTGGAGCATCTGCCACATGACAAGGAGTGAATTGCAGCAGAGGAGGCATCTAATTTGACTACCACAATTGTTGAGTGAAAACAAACAACAGAGAATTCAGAAATTTTCTGGACTGAATGCAAGCAAGTTTGCACATGACAGGGCAAGTATGCAATCACTAATTAGATTAAATGTTCCGACTTATGATCCACATACATAGACACTTACTGGAATCTGCTAATGCTTAAACTAGAATGAGAACAAAAGAAAACTGAACCTATCTATGCAGCAGAGAGAGATAGCAGGGGTGGAGGACCTATGGACCAACTTGTCCTTCACCAGATCGTTAAAGGGGAGCACAACAGCAGCAGTAGATCGACCTTGCTTGTTCCCCTTCACACAACTAGATCGGAGCAACCTGCCAAAAATCGCATGGATCAGATGCGGAGATGGAGAAGAAGAAGAGAATAGAAGGGGAGGAGCAAGTGACGAACCTGAGGTGGTGCTGCTCCTCCTAGGCCGCCATGGACGATATGATGCTCGTAGGATCTTCTCCATGGCCGGCCCCTTCCTTCACAAAACCAGATTGTCCCTCTTCATGAACCTGCAAAAAAATGCACGCAGATATGGCATGCAGATATTAATTCAACATACAAGGCATGTAATCAAGTGGATTCTATTATCTTGTAAAGCAACATATTATTTTATTAGTACATGTCAGGATGTATACCAAATGATCACTCCGATGATACAACACCCCAAATGGGTAATTCAAAGATGGAGGAAGCAAAATGAAGGGGAAAAATGATCACCTTGCGCTCCTCAAGTGTAAATCATCTACCGGCCCTGGCATTCATGTTGTACTTAAGAGTCTGGAATTGCACAATGGGGCGAATAGGTCCAGAGTTAGCCATTTTTGGCAAGCTGTACATGAAACAAGAAAATGTAAGATGATGGTTCTGGAAAAATAGTAAACTTGCAAACAGATTTAAAGAAAACAAAACAGCAAGGTCATGCCATGAACAAATCCTAACCAGAATGCATTTAATAAAATGGATTGCTTCTGGCTGCTGTAGTAGATATATATATATATACATGCTAACGACATGAAGGTTCCATCAGGCCATGATCAACTACTCCAAACCATTGCATGCTTTGCAAAAAAATACTAGATGAATCTCACTAACAGGAGCACTAGGTGATTAATGGAAGAAGTAATCTGCAGATTACATAGTGAATAAGTGAAGGATTTATATCTCTCCCTGTGGAAGAACTAAGTTGATGAAGACATGCAGCAGCAGCAGGAGAAGCCTTGCATCATTGGTTTGGTCGGGTCGACGCCGGAAAGAGCGCCGCTGTACATGATCAGCACCCGAGCGGCTCTACCTCTCTATCCCCTACCTCAACTCGGCAGTGCGGTTGTTGTAGTTCGATACAAGTGTGTAAATACAACATACTTTGCATCATATATCTAGACTATATCATCTTATTCTCACCAGCATTTGTGCATCAAAATCACTACTGAAAATAAAAAGATGGCATGTAGTAATAGTAACAGGCTGCTGTAGTAGTATATATTTATGGTAGATCAATGGCAGAGCATGAAAGTTCCATCAGGTTGCATGTAGTACTACTTCAAAGGTACAAATTGTCTAGCTAGTGTATGAGCCATACTATTTCATGCTAATGCATGGGCATACAAGATGCAGTAAAGAGAGCTCATATAGTTCATTGAGCACAAATTAACAAGCTATGATAACCTGTTATATGGATATCATCAAATTGTTGCATATCAGACTGCTAATAAATATTCCATGTAGTGTTTTATCTAGACATCATCTAGGGAGGAACCAAATAGTGGAATGAGATATATAGCATGGATAAATTATTAACAACCAATAAACTACAACAGAATCGGGCACGTCGGACTTGGAACACTAAGGGGATTGCATCTGGATCACAATATGACCTACACACAAACAAATGGCACTGATGCATGAAGGGGAGAGGAAAGGGGGGAGGGACTCATCATGGAAGAGGTACTTGTAGGTGGAGTCCTTGAAGCAGAGCTTGTCGATGTCGACGGCTTTCTTCCTGCTGCCGAACACCGGCGACCACACCAGCCCGTGGAGGATCTGACAGAAACACGACGCAAAGCTCATAACAGATAGGCAGAGAGTGGGAGGCGAGATTCGACGGGTTAGGGGTGATGGGTACCTCGAGGTGGAGTCGGTCTACGCGCGCTGGAGTAGCCTAGGTCACACGCCGCCGCAGTCCGGCCAGCTCGACGGAGCGGCGCGCATTGAAGCACGCGCACTTCAGCGAGCCAACCGGATCTGGTTGACGGAGGGGGTGGCAGATCTGGTCGATGGGGACGCGCGCGCCGGATCTGGTCCCAGGGAAGGATGGAGCGGAGGGAAGGGGTCACGGTGGTGCGCTGGAAGCCATAGATCGCCGGAATTCGTAGGGATCGGCCACCATAGGTGGTGGCGGCAGCGGGAGAGAGATGGGGCTCGCGAGAAGAGAGGGACTCATGGGGTTTCTGTCTTTCTTTTCTTTCTCTCATCTCTTTGGCAGGAGATGGAAAGGCAGCTAGCCAATCACATGCGAGTCCACGGATCCATACCCTAGATCAAATCCTAGCCATCTACTCCTCCTACATCCAACGCTCCAGAATCCTAGCCTCTGTTTTGTGAAGAACCTAGACAATAAAATATTTAAAATCATTTCTTAGTGCTAAAAACAGGGGGTTTTGTGAAGCAGCTACAAAAACTATTTTCCAAAAACTTATTGGTGGAACCACAAAGAGCTCAGAGTATATAGTTCAAGTTCAGACATGATTTTATATATAATAACCAAAGTAAAAACCTTACGAATTGCACACTCATCAACATAATTTGCAGCACAATACTGAACCAAGCGAACGCCTAAGAAGCATTCGAGGGAGCAGAACAAGATATAAACCCTAGCCAGTACCAAAACTACACTCACAGAGAAGCGGAAACTGGCCAGATGTACGCATCCAGGTCGCAAAATGCATGCCTAGATGATGGAGATCCAAATTCGCATCCGCATCAAACAAAACGGCCAGATCTACGCGGAAACCTACGGGAAGCAGGAGCAAAGGAAGCGGATCGAGGACATGGACCTGCGGTCGAAGACGCCGACGCATGTGGAGGCGTAGGTCAGCGGGGAGCCGGAGCCAACCACGTCGGCGCACAAGCCACCGTCCCCTCCTCAGAGGAGATGCGTGGGTGACGGAGCTCCTGGTAGGGCGTGGCAGACGACGAGATGCACAGCCCTGCGTGGCTTGCGTCGGCGCTGTCGCGTCGTGGTAGACGGCGCTATGTCGCCACGAACGCGATGCAGTCCGGTGAGCTCGACGGCGCGCCACGCATCGTGTGATGCACGCACGCGCCGGCGCTGGGAGGGAGGCTGCGTGGTAGGGGAGAATGAGCTCCATCTCCATGGCGGCGCGCCCGTCCCACGGAGGTTCGCCCCTCCTGCCATCGTCGCCGTCCTGTCCACAACCATGGTGACCTGCCGAAAGGGAACACGATGAGGTGAGGTGAGGAGGAGATGGTGCGCAAAGAAGGAGGGGAGGGGCTTACCGGTGCCAGATCCGGCCACCTCTGGCCTCGCCGTCGTCGGATGTGGCAGATCCCAACGAAGTTAGGGGTGGCGGCCGAAACCTTAGCCACGGGTGAGGGTTGCGGGCGAGCACTAGAGGGCGCGGGCGATGGATCTAACGGGAGGGGAGCAAAGAGCGGCGCGAGGGGAGCCCGGGGGTGTGCTGCGCGCCGGCGAGAGCCGCCTCAACTCGCCGTAATCGAGTGGCGCAGGTGGCGGCGGCAGAGGAGTCGCGGGAGGGGAGAGAGAGAGGGCTCGCGGGGGAGAAGGGGGCTCTCTCCTTTTTTCCATTCCAATTATTCCGAGAGAGAGGGCTCGCGGAGGAGAGAATATATTGCAAAATGGCACCACTAAAATTTTCAGTCAAGTTATACCATATTTTATGGATGATCATCAAGTTGTATTCATATTCTTTGCACAAAAAATTCATTTTCCATTTTTCGAGTCCCCAAAATGAGTTTTTTTGTGAAGGACCTACCAAATATTTGTTGCAAAATTGGACCAAATCAATTTTCTAAAATACTAGGCCATATTTAATGTACAATTGACCAAATGGTTGGGTGTCAAAAGCTTTTGATCCACCTCTCATGAAAAAGACAAATTTTCGTCGATTCAGTAGGAAGCGGGTCAAATTTGAACTACAGCTGCCTCATAGTTTGCTCTTTATTTTTTCTAAAAATCATTTCTAGGTACATAAGTATCTATTTAATCAGAGAAACTCCAAAAGTTTTGCAAGATTCAACCCCTAGCTACGAACGGTCATGCCTGTCATTTTGACCGCATTTCAAAACGGGCATAAGAAATTCAAAAAAAATTGAAAACCTTCGCATTGTGTCATTATATGTGACCTAGTTTACAGGAAAAATAACAAACATGGACTACGGCAAATTTCTTTAAAAAGTGTTCTCAGAAACGAGCTATCATGTATGAAGATCCATGGCTTTCAAGGCAAATGGCCAATGTTATGGCAACATTCATGGCATAGTTTGTTCAAATGACATCATATTTTGCAGAAGTTTGCATCTTGGAATGACAAACAATGTTGCCTAAGGAAGTTTTCACTTTCTTTGCACGAAAAAATAATTTTCCATTTTTTGAGTGCCCAAAATGAGTTTTTTTTGTGAAGGACCTACCAAATATTTGTTGCAAAATTGGACCAAATCAATTTTCTAAAATACTAGGCCATATTTAATGTACAATTTACCAAATGGTTGGGTGTCAAAAGCTTTTGATCCACCTCTCGTCAAAAAGATAAATTTTCGCCGATTCAGTAGGAAGCGGGTCAAATTTGAACTACAGCTGCCTCATAGTTTGCTCTTTATTTTTTATAAAAATCATTTCTAGGTACATAAGTATCTATTTAATCAAAGAAACTCCAAAAGTTTTGCAAGATTCAACCCCTAGCTACGAACGGTCATGCCCGTCGTTTTGACCGCATATTGAAACGGGCATAAGAAATTCAAAAAAAATCAAAAAAATTGAATACCTTCGCATTGTGTCAGTATATGTAACCTAGTTTCTAGGAAAAATAACAAACATGGACTATGACAAATGTCTTAAAAAAGTGTTCTCGGAAACGAGCTATGATGTATGAAGATCCATGACTTTCAAGGCAAATGGCCAATGTTATGGCAACATTCATGGCATAGTTTATTCAAATGATATCATATTTTGCACAAGGGTGCATCTTGGAATGACAAACAATGTTGCCTAAGGAAGTTTTCACTTTCTTTGCACGAAAAATTCATTTTCCATTTTTTGAGTGCCCAAAATGAGTTTTTTGTGAAGGACCTACCAAATATTTGTTGTAAAATTGGACCAAATCAATTTTCTAAAATATTAGGCCATATTTAATGTACAATTTACCAAATGGTTGGGTGTCAAAATCATTTGATCCACCTCTCATGAAAAAGACAAATTATTTCTTACCTTTAATATTGTCAACTCTTCTTTCCTAAAGTTAACATGATTGTAGTTGTTTGCAATTTGTTTTATTATTTTTATTAGACTAATTACATTATTTTGTAATTAGTGAACATTTTTAATTGATTTTAGACTCTGTAGATATTTCATAAATTATTATATTATATAAGTCTAAAAATTAAGTAATTAGTTTGATTAAATAAGAAATATTATTCTTATAATATTTGTTATTTTTACATGATTTTAGGAATTACCTAAGTATTTTTAGTTTTCTGTTAATCTTATTTTTATTTTTTAATTAAACGGAAAAGTGACTGGGCCGATTTACTTAAGTTGCTCGGCCGGCCTGTCCCGTTTGGCCCACTGGGCTTGGCCCACTGCCTCGCTGGCTGGGGAGACAACTCCCAGCCGTGGCCCCCCTCTCTCTCTCATTCTCTCTCTCGCACGAGCTCTCTCTCTCTCTATCTCTCTCGATCCCCTTCTGACCTATCGGCGCCGCCGTCGATTCCGACGTGCTCCGGCGACTTCCGCCATCACGCTGGCTATCCATCTGCTCCCCTCGCTCCGCTCTACCCTTATGTCCGACTAGTTTCTCTGATTACTTCCTCTACTCATGAATCCCGTGGGGTTTTGGTGTCTAGGGTTTCGGTGGTGGCTTCGCCGGCGTCCTCTGGCACTCCCGCTCGGTTTCCCTCGTCGTCCGTGGCATCGCCGTGGTGCAGGGTGCCCCTGGGATGGCGCTCCGACGTGGTCGTGCCCCCTGGACGGTGCCCTGTGCCCACGGTGATCATGGTGCACGGCGAGGCATCGTGGTGGTGCTCCTACATCAGCTCCAACCTCCTCGGTTAGCTCATCTCCATCTCCTCTATCTTTCTGTTTTAGTGATGGCGGCCATGGTTACTTTGGTGCTGCTCTGGTTGATGTTCTGTGATCATACTCATGCTCTAGTTCATGTTGTAGTTCTGTAGTTGTTGATCTCATGCTATCTAGGGTTTGTAGGCTTTTGTTTAGATATGGTTAGTGCTCTGGTTAGGTTATACACCACCTGGATTTGCTAAATTGGCCTGATTGTCTCTCTGACTTGTTTAGCTCTAGTTGTGGCTCTGTTATGCATATACTTGAAGATTTCTTCAAGTGCTAAATGTTGTTGTTGCTGTTATAATCCAGTGGCTCATGTGGTGGTTATATATGCTATGTTCTTAGTATATGATGCTCCTGTTAGTGAGTTTCTTGTGGTTTGGTCCATCTGCTACTCCTCTTACTCTATCGTGCTACTGGACATGTTACTATTCAGTTTACTGAACTTGTTACAGTTCTGTTGATGCTGCTGTTGTTCAGTTCTGTTATTGATTCATTTTCCTTTCCATTGCTCTGTTTAACTTTGTTATACAGGTATTATTGCTCTGGTTTGTGTGTATGCTCACATACAGATATGGTGTGTATGTATATACATATATATGCTGCTGCTACTATATATAAGCAGTATTAAATCTCTAGCCCATGTGCTGGTGGGTGCAGGTGTTCCTACTTACAGGAATTTTACCAAGTGCAGTGTTGTGCAGTGTTCTGCATCTAGCAGATCATTGTTGATGTGCTACATGTGGTCTAGTTCTCTACTGTTAGCTAGTTCTCTCCTCACTGCTTTCCTCTCATTCTTTTTACTAGTATGAACAGTTACCACTTGGTTTTGCCCCACTCTTCTACTTCTTGTCTATCTTTCTATCCTCTGATAAGAACAGATGCCCCTTGAGCTAGCCTAGCTTAGGATGCTGGTCTGAGGCATACTCACTGGGTGTAATATAGATGCTATTGTGGCTCCTAAAATCCAATGATGCAGGGCATAGCACTTCTATGCAATCCTGAGGATTCTATTCTACCAATTCTACCTTGCTTGTCTTCCTGAAGCTTTGTCTTGTGGGTTCTGTTGTGCCTGCTTCTTGTGGTAATCCTGCTCCTCCTCGCTGCTTGAGTTGTAACCAGTTTGGTGGTCTCCTGTGTTGGTACAATAGTACAAGGTGTTGCTAAAGGTTGGTTGTGCGGCTGTGCTTGCATATTTATAGGCTGGGCTCTCTCCTAGTCACTTGCCACTTGAGCATGTGACTCAGCTACTTGCTGCTGAGCTGCCTGTGTGGGTTGGCCGGCTGTGGTGCTCTAGTGGTTATGGTTGAGGCAGCAGCTGCTTAGTGCTGGCAGCCTCTCCTTGATGCTAATCCACTCAAGCTGCTGGGTGGCTAAATGACTGGGTACTTGTACCCTGGCCGACTGGGTTGATGCATATCTCCTGGTTTGAGTTTTATTTGATGCTAAACTTTGGCTTTACCTATTGTCATTTGACAACAGACTTGATACAATGTTAGTTGATCTTATATGATACTAAACACTGATTTGAGGGCTTTTAGGAATTATGGAGCTGATGCTAGTAGCTCTCTTGTGGCTTTTGCTAACCTTCCTGGAACTTGATCATTGGCTTTGGTTGCTACTGTTTCTTTAGTCTTTACTGGCTATCTGGTTCTCCATTGACTTGCTGGTTTGGGTTTTGTTCAGCCTCAATTTATTTAATTGGGAGTTGACTAATATTGTCAATTATCCAAAGTATTAGCTCCTAAAAAAAATATGCATTCCAGAAATGGAAATGCTACATTTTAATCATAACAAAATTCTTTTGTCTTTGAGGTTTCTTTTGCAGGTTTTGGAGATAAGAAGATATAGAAGATTTTAAAGAGTAGTTAGGTTTACATAATTAGAAATCAAATAGATTTTGTATAGGTTTATTCCTTTTCAATGCTTGTAAGAATTGTAATCAAGAATTGTATTTGTATTCTTTTTAATAAAGCTTCTTTTATTCATTTGTAAGGTCACTTTGTATTATTATTATCATTATTTAATAAAGTTTGGATTTCCATTATTCATTATCATTTATTTATAAATGCATTTCCAATTCATATGGAATTGTACTTTAGCACTTAAGGCCCCACACGTCAGTTTAGCCAACAAGTCAATCTATGGGTGTTCAAACCAACTGGTAGAAGTGACACATAAGCAAAAATGACAACTAGACAGGACATGTAGGTGAAATTGATGATGTGTCCGTCTAGTCATTTCAATGTATGCACGTTATGACAACGTAAGGAAATGCAGCCTATGGTGGTGTTGGTCCCACACGTAAGATCAACGGGTCCCACCTGTCAGTAGGAAAAAATATAAGTGAGAATGACACCTAAACACGCCATGTAGGCGAGATTGCTGAGGTGTCTGCCAAGTCATGCCAAATCAAATCATCGTAGAAACTACGACTATCTAAATTGGTCATAATCGACAAGAAATAATATTGTAAATCATGTTCACAAATTTACGACCATTTCGTGTAAGGAAATAACGACTTTCTGACCAAAATGGTCGTTATGGTTTAGGGTTTGGACCCTCCCAAACAGCTTACGGCCAATTGGTTCGAAATGGTCGTAGATTTACGACCAATTCACACATGGTCACTGAGAGAAGGTCACAAGTTGACATATTTCTTGTAGTGGGTATGCCTTTCCTGTCAATGTCACGACCAAGTGTTTTCAATATCTTCCATGCTAAACACATTAGCGGCGGTTCCCAAGCGGTAAAGTAAAGTTTACTCCCCTCCACCAACGAACACAAGCCATGGCTAGCCGAATCCTCGGGTGCCCTCCATACCAACAACTTTCCAGGGTAGTTTGTTTTATTATTTTGCAATTTTAATTATGGGACAGGGCATCCCGATTACTAGCCCCTCTCGTGCAAGGACAAGTTAATAAACACTCATCATGAGAATAACCCGCTTAGCATGGAAGATACTGACCGCCCCCTGTCGCTCCATGAGCGGTACGGGCACACAAAACAGATGTTCATTTGAATATTTAGAGGTGGCACATGCAAATTTACTTAGAACGGCAGAGTAATACCGCATATAGGTAGATATAGTGGACTCATTTGGAATAACTTTGGCTTTGGGGTTTTGATGCACAAGCAGTATTCCCGCTTAGTACAGGCGAAGGCTAGCAAATAGGTTGAGAAGCGACCAGCTAGAGAGCGAAAACGGTCATAATCATGCATTATGAATAATCAACATTGAATACTAGCATGAGTAGAATATAAGCACCATGAACATAAATATCGTGGAGGCTATGTTGGTTTTGAATCAACTACATGCGTGAACATGTGCCAAGTCAAGCCACTCGAAACATTCAGAGGAGGATACCATATCATCATACTACATCATGAACATTTTAATGCATGTTGACACCCAAGATAAATCATTATCCACTCCTAGCTACTTAAGCATGGCATGAGCAACTATAATCTCTAATTGTCATCATAAACATGTTTAATCATAATATGCTAAATCATGAATACTGAGTTAAACATATTTACAAAAACAAAAAACAAGTTGAGTTCATACCCGCTTTTCCTTGCCATAGTCACTTCATCATATCATCATCATTATTGCCCTTCACTTGCATGACCGAATGATATGAAAACAAAAATAGTGCAAGTGCACCGTGGACTAAGCTGGAATCTACAAGCATTTTATTCAAAGGAGAAGACAAGGCAATATGGGCTCTTTGTTAGATCAACAATAATGCATATGAGAGCCACTCAACATTTTCATCGTGGTCTTCTCCTTACAATGACTCAACAAAGGAAAAGAATTTCAGAAAAACACACTGAAATATTTTTGGAGTTTTTAGTTTTTTTCTTGAAGGAAGCAAATTAAAGAAGACAAAACAAAAACGAGAAAAACTATTTACACGGAAGTGCTCCCAACAAGCAAAAGAAGAAACGGGAAATCTTTTTGGGTTTTCTTTTAATACGACAACTAATTAAGCTAGAAAGAAAAACCAAAAAGAAACGAGAAATATTTTTGGATTTTCTCAAAGTTTTTCAAACACACAAGAAGAAAGCGAGAAAATAAAACTAACATGGATTATACAATGAAAAAGTATGAACACCGACAACTGGAATGAAATGTGTGATCATGAATGTAATGTCGGTGAGAGATACGTACTCCCCCAAGCTTAGGCTTTTGTCTAGCTTGGTCTACGGCCATCCGTAGTAGCCATCCGGTCCCATGTGAAAGTGCTGAGGTGGCGGCACCCGAGCGTCCCAATCCTGTGCCTCCTCCTCTGCCGCTGCCAAGGCGTTCCGGTAAGCAACGATGTCCGGTGGCATCACGGTATATCCGTTCCTAGCATGAGAATCAAACAAAGCAGGTGCAGGTAACGGAATAATATCACGAGTATCCTCACTAAAAACCAAGTTATAACGAATGTGGTGAGGAGGCTCAGGAGCATCAATAAAGTGGTGGTCCCTCATAGACTGGTGATCTAAGTAAACTCTGGGCAACAAGTAATCATGTGGGCGTATGTTAACATTAAAACGTCTCGCTAAGCGATTAGCATAAATTCCACCATGAAATTTACCCTTAGTCCTATTAGTGTGCAGGCGGCGTGCAATGATAGCTCCCAGGTTATAAGTGTTGTCATTATAAAGTGCGCGACGTAAAATGGCAAAGTCAGGTGCACATAGCGCACCACCTTGCTCTCTAGCAGTCAAGCATTTTCCTATGAATAAAGCAAAGTAATGCACAGATGGAAACTGCAAGCTAGTGGCTCGAGCTCTCGACACGCCCCTTTCCTCTCCCACAGTTAAAGTGCGGAGGAAGCCCTCAAACTCCTCCAGTCGAGGCTCTCTTATTTCCCCATCAAAGGGGATCAAAGAAATCTCACAAAACTCAGCCAAAGGTATCTGATGATGTTCAGCATATAAATCAAAGCGCACCTCAGGGGGTTCGAGCCTATTCAGAAAATGAAAGTTTTGCACAAAGTTCGAGCCTATTCAGCCAGAGGTACAAATAGGCATACCTAATAATACACTAGAAACAACTATTAAGATATTAGTTGGATATTATTCTTTAGAAATTCTAACATGTTATTTAATGAAACTAAATTATAGATGAACATACGCGCATACACACAAATATGTATGTGTGCACTATATAATTTGTGGAATTGTCACACAAAAATTCAAAGATTATTTATGTTACATCACTTAATTTAAATTTATTATAAACAAATAGATGAGTGATATACACTACAACGATAACAAAGAACACTGGTGAACTATCCCACCTAAATTAAAATAATATAATGCATACTCTTCAATACTGTAATATGGTAAAAATAAAAAAAACTATAAAAGTTTGGTATAAAAATTATTTATTTTATTTTGCCCCGAGACGTCACGCATGTTGGGCAAGGATAGGAAAACTCACAAGAAGCATCATAAAGAACACACGCAGATAGCATCATAAGTTCATAGTCGTTTTAACCGTGGTCTATCAAATACTGGGGAACTTCTATTGTCCCAAGAAAAACAAAAAAGACATAACAACTCTCAAGTCATATAACAATCATTGGATGAAAAACGGGTGCTACTTACTATTTTGGGGGCGCGAGGTGGGAGCGGCAACCACTAACGGCACTTGAGCTCACAACGTCTCTAAGATTGCCCTTGGGATAGTTCTAGAGTTATGTCACCACCTCTTCATGTATCAGGTCTCGACGCTGGATTCGCGTGAAACAACATGGCCACCGGAAACCATGGGAGAACTAGAACCACAAAGAGGAGGGAGGGGTGGTGGAGTCAGGCCCATAGGCCGGGCAAAGAGGCAGACTGTCTCGGACAGAAGGGCCCCAAATATTAAACATGGTAACCAGTATACTACTTCCTCCGTGACATAATATAAAATGTTATTACAATTGATATATAATAACAACTTATATTATGAGATGGAAGGAGAATTATCTATTAATTTTAAAATATTATTGCATATGTGTGAAATAAAATCCTAAATTTACAGGAGCAAATATACATCACATCAAAATAACAACCAATCTGGTAAATGACAATGAATCTGGTAGACGTCTATGAACTTAGTTAGCCTGCTAGTCTCTCTCTCCAATAGATCTCATGCGGGTTGTACCAGAGAATCTATGTAAAATAGATTTCTATGTTTAATCTGTACATAACTTTTTATTTTAGAAACTGACTGTAGGATCAAACTATATCGACCAGAGGGGGTGAATGGGAGATTTCAAATTTCTTTCAAAACTTGAAATCTCTCGGTACAACACAACGGAAATAAAACAATGCATATGCAGAACTACAAAGGAAATCTACTCAAGTCTAGAGAGTAATAGAGACACATGCAAATAGACTATAAGAGTGACTCTAAGAAAGAGATGATAATGTAGCGGGTATAGTAACAAAGTACTCTGAGAATAATCATGGTTACAAGGAATGGAAAAAAAACTATCAACATAGATAGAATTGCACACACGGGACAAAACACAGTACAGATACAAAACATGCACACTACTGCGATGTTCATCAAAGAAAGACTAAGCTAAATAACTAAGTAGCACCAAATGATCAGTAGGCGAACATACAAGCAAACAACCTTGTGTACTATGAAGGCAAATATGCAACACAACAATGTCATGGTATCGAAGGTAATGCTTTGAAGATAAACACTAACAATACACACTACAAAAATACACCTCCGTGATGATACGCGTTTGTCACAGTAAGTCACGTTTTCTGTCATGCATGTACACCCGTGATGATTTTATGACAGAATCAACATAGTCATACATGTGCTATCGTAGAAGTGTTCCATGACAATAATACATTTATCATCACGGAAGTGTTCACTTCCGTGATGATAAATGACGCGTCCTGGAAGTGATTTCGTCAAGGGTAACTGACACGTGGCAGCCACCGTAACGGGTCATCGTTAAGCTATTGGGTGCCGATTTTGGATCCGATACCCGTTAACAACTCCGACCAATGATGATTTTCCACGTGTCAATTTTTCATTCGCCAACGTAACCACGCATCAGCTCTGCCTTGCGACAGATGTCATCCATCTAATGGACGAGACGCGCCTATGAAACATCGACACATGGCACGGCCCAACAGTGGCCCATTTAGGTTAAAAAAGCTGGCCTAGTCAGAGGCACACAAGGTTTGGTCAAAAACTAGTGGGCCGACCCGTTAACCGTCCACTATGTCTGGGCCCAATTAAGGTCTGGTGTGTCTTTTGGCCTGTTAAAGGCCGATCGTACAGTTTGACCCATTTCGGCCCAATGTTTATTTTGGCCTGTTAGCGGCCTTGGTTGCAATTGGGCCGCTTTCCGCTCGGTGTCACTTTCGGTCATTTAACGGCCTATGCTACATTTGGGCCCATTCCTGGCCAGAAGTGACTTTTGGCCTATTAACGACATGTGGCCGTCATGGATAAATTCAGCCCAACTTGACTATCGTCCTATTAAAGGCCTTTGGTACAATTGGGCCCAATTATGGCTTGACTTTGCTTTCGGCCTGCTGACAGCCCATTATGTGATTGGGCCAACCAAGGCCTGAGATATACTTTGGCCTGTTAACGGCCCGTCATGTAATTGGGCCAACCATGGGCCAAGGTGTATTTCGGCCTGCTAACGGCCCGTGAATAATTCAGCAAAATTCTGGCCCAGTCTACTTTTCAGCCTGTTAAAAGTCCATGGTATCTTCTGGCCCAATTAAGGCCCACAGTTTACTCGGCCTGTTAAAGGCCCGAAACTACATGGGGCCACTTTACGTTTAGGCCTACTAATGGCCCGTGATGTTTATGGGCCCATGTGAGGACCGAGGCCCATGCAGTCCATGGTGGGACAGACACTTGTTTCGGCGCATTTACAGTGAGTTGTGGGCCGGCTGATTTGCAACACGTATTTCTTTTACCACTGACGGACTGATAACGTTCTGGCCCATTGGCCACGGTCAAAGCTTTCGGGTTTTCTAAAGAGCGACGATAGCATATACAGTAACAATGAACTAACCTACACTATACAATAAATAAATTACGGCATAGTAAACTACACTATACAATAAATAGGTTCAATACGGAGGACTTCCAGTACCAGACTTAGCCGTTTCAGACTTATAGTATTTGTTCTCGAAGATACAGATGAACTCTTTTATGATTAGAATGATTATTTCCTAAGCGATCCAATATGCTTTGTTCATGTTTGAGTTAGTACCCTTCACGAGTGTTGAGAGGAGTCCTCACTCGCACTACCGTCGTGATTGGCACGGATTAGGATGTTGAGGTAATTTGAGGTGACAGTAAAATTCTCAATTCCTAGTCTTTGCAAATTGATAGGGGAGTTCAGGTAAACCCATATCTGGCTGCGTCCACGGGGAAACCCTTAATTGACCGTATGTAATAACCGGCGTGGGGAAGCTACGGTTGGTAGCGTATGTGGCATGAAGTCTACATTAGAGTAGAACATGTTCTGTACCAGGAACCGCCCACTTATGCATATGAAGAGTGGATAGAGAATATAATAGAGAGCGTTTGCTCCGCACTTAATGCGCATGTCTTATTTGTGGTAATGACTTTGGAGTCCTAGAGAACACTTTACTACTCAAGCATCGTCTCTACTAACGTAGTATATTTTTATTCCTATTTTTACCCTCTAGTTCGTAGTCTAGTAAACCCCTTTTATCTAGTTTCCCTAGCAACTCATAGAATAGGTTATTTCCAAACTCTGATTTGGGTGTGTACGTGACTGCGTGAAGTGACAGCGTAGTTGCGGGGTTTGTGGTGCATTCCTATCAGCTCCCTGTGGGTTCGACACTTTACTTATCATGAAATTGCTACAAACAGCCCTGTCCACTTGCAGGTCATCAAGCATTTTCTGGCGCCGTTGCCGGGGAGCATAGCGCTTGGTCATTACTTACCCGCTCGCACATAGTTTATTTTGTTTGTTGCTATTTATCTTATTGTTTTTCCCTTAACCCAAAAATACCAAAAAAATATGCCTTGCATTGAGAGGTCACCAGAAACCGAGGCTGTGATAGAACAATGGCATGAAAGAAGTAGGGTATATGAAGAATACCGGCGTTCCAATAAAGGTATTGAGATGGGTGAGAAATTTATGGCATTGGATATTATAACTGACTTATCCCTAATGGTTGCATACAATGCAAATCCTTTGCCACATGAGCCTATCATTGTATCATTAGTAGGTAATGCTTTAAGCAAGATACCATAATATAGACAAAGTAAGATCAATCAATATGACCAAACCCCGTCGTTTTATCCTTAGTACCAACAATACAATATGTGCCTTTGCCCCTCCTGTCACAGGGCAAGATCACCACAAGATTGAACCTACTTCAAAGCACCTCTCCCGCTGAAGATAAATCAATCAAACTTGGCTAAAGTAGACAGATAGATCGGATTGAAATACAAAACTGTAAAATTATGCAGCAAAGAAACTTCAAAAGATTCAAAATAATTCAATGAATAATCACATTTAATAGGCCAAAGCCCCGCGGTTGTTGTTGCAATGAGCCTATCTTTTGAAGTTTCTTTGCTGCATAATTTTACAGTTGAATTGTGCAGCTTCAAAAGATATGCAGCAATGAAGAATAGCATTTAACAATTTAACAATGAACAATTAAATTATGCAGCAAAGAAACTTCAAAAGATATGCAGCAATGAACAATAGCATTTAACAATCAAAAATTATAGATATGTAGGAGACGTACCAAAGCCCCGCGGTTGTTGTTGCCGCGTTCGTGGCGGGTAGTACTGGCACTAATAGGCCCGCGGTTGTACCCACTGGCGTCGTTATCCTGACCTACTGCAGGGAGATTGCACGTGGCGCTACATCAGCCGAGGCCTCCCCAGAGGCTGGTTGACTGTTGCTGGTTTCTTCGAATGGTTGGGATTCAGATCTGGGCTCTGGACCCTCGGCCTATGCTGCTGGGGTTGCTGGGGGCCCTTCGCAATTAGTGTCGGGGATGGAGACCGCCTCATTGTTGCTATCGCCGCTGTCTCATAGTGAAACGAGATCAGCTGTGTTGGCACTGCAATCAGAGAGCGAACCGTTAATGATGTAGTCCTCCGATGTGTGGTCTATAAAACAGTTGTCGCAGTCCATCGCGACGAGGTGCGAGGTGGGGCGGTTGATGGAGGCGAGCGTGGTCGCCATAACGTCTAGCCCATGGTCCCCGGGCGCTGGGGGCCAGGGCTGCTGATGTGTCATCGCACTCTGAGTTGAAGGTCGGCGGTGTTGGTGTCGCGTAGCCCAACGCATCTGACTAGCTGCCGGTCTCCCGACCAGACTAGTTGTGCAGGCGCTCGACGATCGCCTGCTACACTACAAAAAAAAGACACATCCGTGACATTATGGCCCAAACGAAAAGTTTTTCTGTCATGGTTGTGACACTTCTATGACAATAATTGTGACAAAAACACGTATCATCATAGATGTGGTGGGCTCCTACTTCTATGACAAAAAAAATATGACATAAAATGGGCTTTTCGTCCTGGGCGGGCCGAAGACGCACACGCATGACATTCTTTGGGCCGTCCATGACGTAAAAAATCGTGGTAGAACTAAGGGCGAGGAAATTTTCGGGGAGTTCCCGGTTACGGTGGGTGGTCGGGGCCGAGCGATGTAGTTTGGTTTGCACGTTTCTCTCGTACACGCGCGTGTGTGCGAGGCGCTCGCTAACTGAACCCGAGCAAGGCGTATGTTCGCTTACTGAACCCGAGCAATCGATTGCCCTCGCACTACGTACTGAACACGAGCGATCGATCCCTCGCACTACGTACTGAACCCGATCGATCCCTTCGCTGCTAACTGAACCAAGCGATCCCTTCGCTGCTAACTGAACCCAAGCAATCCCTTCACTGCTAACTGAACCCGAGGGATCCCTTCGCTGCTAACTGAACCCGATCGATCCTTCTCGTTGCTTACTGAAGCCGATCGAGCCCCCGTGCGAGACGTAGCCAGCCCATGCTGGGTTGCCTCTCGATGAACAGTGCATGTTCCTGCCACGCCCGCGATACAGGTAGAATGAGTCAAGACTTGCATCGATCGAGCCGGTTGGTTGGCTGTGGATGAATAGTTCCCATTGCTGCCGCCCGCTCGTACGCCCCACCCCAGCCAGTGGGTTGGCTGTGGATGAATAGTACCCTGGCCGTGTGAAGGTGGTTGGCGCTGGATGAACAGGACCCCGAGAGGAGGCCACCACACCCCAGCCGGTTGGGGGTGGATGAACAGGACCCCATGGAGGCTGGATGAACAGTAGCCGGTGGAGGCTAGAGGAAGTCGACGATGGATGAACAGTAGCTGGTGGAGGCTGGAGGAGGTCGACCGTGGATGAACAGTAGCCCGTGGAGTCCCGTTTTGCGGTACGCCACACCCCTCCCGATGAACAGGACTCCGTTTTGACCGTAGGCAGTTGGGTAGAAGTCCGTTTCCTCCGTTTTGCGGTACGCCAGACCCCTCCCGATCAATAGGACCCCGTTTCGACCGTAGGTGTTTGAACAGAAGGCCGTTTCCTCCGTTTTGTGGTATGCCATACCCCGAGTCGATGAACAGGACCCCGTTTCGGCTATTCCGTCCAAGCAGGTTGGCTCCCGATGAGCAGGATGCGTTCCGACCCAGTCGCTTAGCTCCCGACGCTGTTTCCTCCGTTCTGACCCAGCCGGTTGGCTGCCGATGAACAGGAGGCCATTGCTGCCGTCCGTTGCCTCTCTCCATGTACACGAGCCCTGGCCGTACGTATGCGTGAGTACACGTTCGAGACCCCACCCGTATGTACGTACGTGGCCGTATTTTTTGCAGCGTGGCTGTACGTACGTGTACTCGATTTAGACGGGACTGCTTGAACTGCTACGTATGGGACTCTACTATGACACGTGCCGCTCCTTTTTTTTGACGTGACGTGCCACTCCTTACAAGCCCACGGTTCATCGTTGCAGAGAGACCGATCGACCCGTATGTACGTACACGTTCGCGACCAGACAGACAATGCTACGTATGCTTCGACCGGATGGGTCCAAGCTGTCTGGGAGGATACAGAGGCACTTCCTTACGTGCGAAGATATAGCAGGTGGGTCCCAGCTGTCAGGGGGAGGAATCATTTTTTTTGCGCGTAATAAGGAGGCACTTCCTTGTGTGCGAAGATGTAACTGGTGGGTCCAGCTGTCAGCTTCACCGCATACAATCCTCTTCGGATGGCTGTCGTTCATTGACCACGTTGACTATACCGCGCCGAGAGAACCAAGCCGGTGGACGACGGTGAGGCCTAGGAAGGGAACGACGCAGAGCCGGAGAAGACGCGGCAGTGGATGCCCACGCCGAGGGGAGTACGAGCGTTGACTGGTTTGGCTGCGGTGTGAGGCTACCGTCACCGGAGAATAACAGGGGATGTGGGTGAGTAGAGGGAAGGCCTGGACAACGGTAGGAGTAGGGTGGGGCGGTGAGGCCTGCGCGGCAACACAGCCAGCCACGGGGGGCAGGAGCAGGCGGTTCCGCCGGCGCTGGTTTTGGCGGCTGGAGCAAGAAGATCAGAGATTGAAGAAGCAGCACGGCCGTTGGATTAACATCCAATGGTCACTACTGCTAGAATCGTTTGTCAACTATGTTGACAAAGCCCTGCATACGCATCAACCTAGTAGTCCCACAAGTCAGCCTCCAAATCTGGTAGGTCCCAGCTGTCATGAGGAGGAATCGTTTTTTTTTTGCGTAATAAGGCGGCACTTCCTTCCGTGCGACGATAGAGCCGGTGGGCCCCAGCTGTTAGGGGGAGGAATCATTTTTTTCTCACGTAATAAGGAGGCACTTGCTTTCGTGCGGCCATGCACCATGTGGGTCCCTGTTGTCAGCCTCTCCACTTACATCCTGCTTCCGATGGCTATCGTTTGTTGACCACGTTGACCACGACGCGCCGATAGAACCAACGCGGTGGACGGCGGCGAGACCCAGGAAGGGAACGACCCGGAGCCGGCGAAGACATAGCAGTGGATGCCCATGCTGAGGAGAGTACGAGGGTTGACTGGTTCGACTGCGGTGTGAGGCTGCCATCGCCAGAGAATAACAGGAGGTGTGGGTGAGTAGAGGGATGGCCTGGCCAGCGGTGGGAGTAGGAGGGGCGGTAGGGCCTGCGCGGCAGCACAATCGGCCACGGGAGGCGAGAGCAAGCGGTCCCACTAGCGCTGGTTTGGGCGGCTAGAGCAAGAAGATCAGAGATTGAAGAAGCAGCGCGGCCGTTGGATTAACATCCAACGGTCACTGCTGCTTGAATCGTTTGTTGACTAAGTTGACAAAGCCCTGCATACGCGTCAATTTAGTAGGCCCACAAGTCAGCCTCCAAATCTGTTGGGGCCCAGCTATCATGGGGAGGAATCTTTTTTTCGCGTAATAAGGAGGCACTTCCTTCCGTGCGAAGATATAGCTGGTGGGTCCCAGCTGTCAGGGGGAGGAATCATTTTTTTATGCGTAATAAGGAGGCACTTCCTTGCGTGCGGCCATGGACCATGTGGTCCCTACTGTAAGCGTCTCCACGTACATCCCTCTTCCGATGGCTGTCGTTTGTTAACCACGTTGACCACGCCACGCCGATAGAACCAACGCGGTGGACGACAGCGAGTCCTAGGAAGGAACGACCGGTAGCCGGCGAAGACACAGAAGTGGATGCCAATGCGGAGGGGAGTACGAGGGTTGACTGGTTCGGCTGCGGTGTGAGGCTGCCGTCGACGGAGAATAATAGGAGGTGTGGGTAAGTAGAGGGATGGCCTGGCCAGCGATGGGAGTAGGGTGGGGTGGTGAGGCCTGCGCGGCAGCATAGCCGGCCACGGGCGGCGGGAGCAGGCGGTCCCGCCGGCGGTGGTTTGGGCGGCTGAAGCAAGAAGATCTGAGATTGAAGAAGCACGACAGCCGTTGGATGTCCATCCAACGGCCTCTACTGCTAGAATCGTGTGTTGACTATAAGTTGACAAAGCCTTGCGTTCACGTCAACTTAGTAGGCCAACAAATCAGCATCACATCAGTGGCGGACATCATATAGCCCATTTAGTATTTTTAATAATGTACAACCCATTTTTTAATTCCTATGGAATTTACTGCAGCCCATTTACTGTTTGTTAACAGTACAGCCCATTTTCTAGCCAGGGCCAGGGTTAAAAAATTTGACCAAACTTCCCACATTTTGGTGGGGTCCGAGTTATTTTTATCCCAAAATTTTGATTCAGATTCAATCTAATTTCAAAATTATTTTATATTAGGTTAAAATCCAATGAAATTTTGCGCGCGCAACAAAAAATGTAATGAAATTAAAAATCTCAAAATCTAAAAAAAACTAATTTTCAAAGTAATTGCCGGTTCGCTGTGTTTTTTTATATTTACAGCCCATTTATTATTACTTAAAACCCATTTTCTAGGCAAGCCGAATGAACCCCTCCTTGTTTTTGCAACCCAGCCGGGCGGAGAAAAACAAGTTGGCCTGCGTTGGGTATTCGTCAAAAAAAGCTGGGCTAGCCATTTTCACAAAGGAAAAAAACAGTTGGGCTGGTTATTTGGTAGACATCAAAATAATAGCCTGGGCTACACGTGCCATAGCCCCCGCACAGACCAGTTGATACCCTGCTGCGTCTCAGCAACAAAAAAACAACTCTCAAAAAAATGCATGATCTGCTGGGTCCCTGCTGTCACCAGCTCCTTGCGCAATTCTCTCCTTTATTGAGTACGTTGACAATGGCGTCGGACCCAGATGTCAGCAAACCATTAGGGGGAAGTTTTTTTCTTGTAGTAATAAGGAGGCACTTGCCTGAGTACGACCATGGCCCTGGTGGGTCCTACTGTCATCCTCACCACGTACAGTCATCTCCTGATTCCTCTTGTTTGTTCACCATGTTGACAATGCGAGACAGCGGCGCCACGACGAGTGCAACAAGGCGAAGGACGATGGAGAGGGCCTCGCGGGCCCTACGGATGGTTTGGTACAGCGCCCGCTGCTCATCCAGGAAGCCAGGATCATCGGCCCCCATGTCCGCGACGGCATTGTCGTTTGCCTGTTCGCCGGCGATTTGTCCCTTCGCAAGCCGATGCTCGTTGAGGAGACGGAGGTTGTAGCACTGGTCCTCCTGTGCTTGCAGGAACGCCAACACCGGTGGCATTGGTAGCTCTTCCACCATTAGGGCGTCAAAGTGCGGCCGCACCTGCTCTATGGTGAACAAGGCATGAACCGGCGCGGGCGGTGGCGCCGGCTCCTGGTCGGAAGCCTCGTCCATCGTCTGATCATCGTTGCTGAGCTCGGTGAGTTCGCTGGCGAGCCTGCATGTCCGGCTGCTGCATTGGACCGCTGCCAAGCCCGCGTCTGAACGCCCTGGCCCACCCAAACCCCCTCCCTCGGCCGCGCGCGCTTCTTGCCCGAAACGGTCAGCGCCGCCCGCGCCGCTTCCCGGAGCAGGCGACTGCTCCATGTTCAAACGACACAACTACCATCCATCCATCCATCTGCCACCCACATTAATGACATGCGATTGTCGAGGCAGCTACTCCGGCGCCACCCATCCGTCCCTCTGTCGGCCACCATTGCTATATAAACTGCAGCCCCGGCCATAGTCGTAGTCATCCGCCTCCATTCCCTTTCTCCTCTCCACACCACTTCCACCATGGCTTCCTCGCGCTCCACCGCTCTTCGGAATGGGCGGACGGTGGACCAGAAGAAGGAGATGACCACCATTGCTGCCGACTGGCTGGCCGGTAGGTAGCCGGAGGACGACGATGTCCCAATGGAGGACGTGGTCGTTGACGAGCCGGCGCCGCCCTCCTCCGCGCCATCCTCACCGGTGCATTGCACCATGACCATTGGTGAGGCCCGTGCCCAATACATGGACATGGTGCGGGAGCAGTAGGAGGAGCAGTTCCGAAAGGCGCAGGCCGACGCCGCCTACAACCACCAGCTCCTCCAGGAGCACCTGCAGGCGGAGGAGCAGATCGCCGCGGACCTGGCGGAGCAGGCGGCGCTACTCGAGTCCTACCGCTCTGCCCACGAGAGCCGCCTCGTGCGCTGGCGGTACTGCTAGCGGGTGGCGGAGGTTGCGGCCGCCTACAAGGAGGGCGACGAGGCAGGCGAGGCGGGCGAGGCGCTGTTTGGCGAGACAGACGACGAGGTGGAGGACATCGCCGGCTCCGCCGAGGCCCCGCCCCGCCGGCAATGAGGCGGAGGACTTCGCTGGCTCCGCCGAGGCCCCGCCCCACCGGCAACGAGGCAGAGGACATCGCCGGCTCCGCCGAGGCCCCACCCCGCCGGCAACGAAGCGGAGGACTTCGCCAGCTCTGCCGGACAAGGGGAACGGGCGCCGGAGATCATAGATTAGGTTAATTAATTATACATCCAGAGCCGGATGAGCACCACTATTTAGTTGTAGAATGTCTGAAATGTAATGAGATCCGGCCGTGTTTGAATGAATTTAGTCCGGTTAGTTCGAATTGTTGTATTAGAGGCATTAGACGAACATGCAAAACAATACGTACTACTCCCTCCGTCCTAAAATAAGTGTCTCAACTTTATACTCGCCGGTGCATTGCACCATGACCATCAGCGAGGCCCGTGCCCAATACATGGACATGGTGCGGGAGCAGCGGGAGGAGCAGTTCCGGAAGGCGCAGGCCGACGCCGCCTACAACCACCAGCTCCTCCAGGAGCACCTGCAGGCGGAGGAGCAGATCGCCGCGGACCTGGCAGAGCAGGCGGCGCTGCTCGAGTCCTTCCACTCCGCCCGCAAGAGCTGCCTCAAGCGCTGGCAGTACCGCTAGCGGGTGGCGGAGGTTGCAGCCGCCTACAAGGAGGGCGACGAAGCGGGCGAGGCACTGTTTGGCGAGACAGATGACGAGGCGGAGGACATGGCCGCTCCGCCGAGCCCCCCCCCCCCCCCCCCCCCCCCCGCCGGCAACGAGGCGGAGGACTTCGCCGGCTCCACCGAGGCCCCGCCCCACCGGCAACGAGGCAGAGGACATTGCCAGCTCCGTCGAGGCCCTACCCCGCCGGCAATGAAGCGGAGGACATCGTCGGCTCCGCCGAGGCCCCACCCTACCGGCAACGAAGCGGAGGACTTCACCGGCGCTGCCGGACATGGGGAACGGGCGCCGGAGATCATAGATTAGGGTAGTTAATTATACATCCAGAGCCGGATGAGCACCGCTATTTAGTTGAAGAATGTTCGAAATGTAATGATATCCGGGCATGTTTGAAATCCAACCGTGTTTGAATGAATTTAGTCCGGTTAGTTCGAATTCTTGTATCAGAGGCATTAGACGAACATGCAAAACAATACGTACTACTCCCTCCGTCCTAAGTGTCTCAACTTTATACTCCCTCTGTCCAGGTGTATAAGTCATCTTAGAATGTGCACCGCGACGAAGGTGAGGGAAAAACGAGAGAACTTGATGTTTATTTGCTAATTAATGCCATTGCATCCAGAGAATTAACCACTGCATGTTGTGCTAAGTCGTCTCAAGTAATTGAATGCATACACGCCCCATGTCTCCTATTGGCTAATTTCTTTTTTCGTGGCAAAAAACAGAAAACGAGGTGGGTAGTTAATGCATCGTGCCTTAGAGTTTTGGGATTATTTGGTTTTTGTAATGTGACTTATGCACCGGTACGGAGGGAGTACTAACTTTAGTACGAAGTTGTACTAAGCTTGAGACAATTATTTTGGGAAGGAGGGGGTAGGATTTTTTGTCAGGACGCATAGTGATCACTTTGTTTGCCGCAGTTTCACATGTACCATAAAGTTTTTTAGCGTGGTTGTACATTGCAATCAAACTCACAGGCCTGGCAGTTCATAACATTCACAACAATCGATCACAGCCAATATTTTTACTTCACAACTAAAGACACAAATAAACAAAAATCGATCGATGCTGCTGACAGCAAAGGGGGTCCCATTCCAAAATATCAAATGTAAGTCTTTTTGCTAACCATCAATGAGCAAAATTTGACAAGGTTTCCCATTACAAAATATCAAATGCATGTCTTCTTGCGAACACCAATGAGCAAATTTTGAGAAGGTTTTCCCATTGAAAAATATCAAATGCCTACGACTGTGGAAAGGGAGGTGTTTGTCATCAGTTTGCACATTGACATGGAACCTCGTGCTGGATTAACCAGCTGGTCTTTTTGTGCAGTTCCACTGAAATCGAGCAATGTCATGCGTAGCTTGGTGTATTTCGTATTTACATGTTGCAAGGCCTTGAACACGTTGGCATCTCCTTTCATGTAGCTAGTTTAGTGGCTCAAGGTGACAACGAATGATTAGAGAACCATTCGATGTATTGTCCATGATGAAGTATTATGGAGGGCACAAACCATCCGAACATTTTGTGCAGTTCCACTGAAATCAAGCTGAGCATCCCTGTCTGCATAAATAGTCTGCATAAATACAGAAAAAGTCTGATTACTATAATAGTGGTACTAGTTGATGAAACATACATTCACAAATATAATCATCTTCATTATCTTAACTGGAAAAGATAGCAATGCAATAGCTTCAGTTAAACATTTATTCAAAACAGTACCATAATATAAGTAGCACAACATAACAAAGCACGATCATGTGGATGAAGGCCGATGCTGACCTCGTTTGTTACAGCTGCGTCCACGAGTAACTTGGTCATACCTTTCCTGGTTGTAGAATCTTGCACTTCACATGCTGTTGGGTTGCCACATGAGCTCTGCAGACTGGTCATGTCACCAGCGTCTACTGATACTCTATAAAGCTTCTCGATTATTCCTTCTGTAATGTACTGCAACCAGTGACTGCTTCTTTCTGCAAAGTGGAAGGATCAACTAGGCCCAAGAATGCAACAGTTTGCCTTAAATACATTGGCTCCTTCTGTGCAGTTCAACTGAAATCAAAATCTAAATAGCAACGAGCAGAAGTTTTGATATCCCTGTTTGCACAAATAGGTATAAAGGAAACAATTACTTACCTATAATGGTTGATGACTTATACGTCCACAAGAAAAAATATCTACCTTATTTTAATGGGAAACAAAGCAAGACAGTAGCAATTCTCAAATAGTGTCATTGATTCATATTAACAGAGACATTATCTTAACAATACCTTGCTTAAACATATAGAAAGAACGACAAAGCAGGATAGTACCATTTCTCAAATAGTGTAACGGATTCATATTAACAGAGACATCATCTTAACAATACATTGATTCAACATGTACTCCTGCCGATACGTAATAAGTGTTGCAGTTCTGAACTAAGGTTCACTAGTTACTTCTAAGACTGGCATTGCTTTATTTTACCAGTGGCATTAGAATTACAAAGTGGGCGCAGTTGCATGGCAGAGTGGGCGCAACAGCACTGACATTGCTTTATTTTACCACTGACATTGCTTTATCTTAAACAGTTGCATGGCAGAGTGAGCGCAACAGCACCATGTGCTTCCATCGATGTATAAAGGGCTGATGCAGAGTTTGTTGCAACAAAGAAACAAGAAGCATATCTGGGTTGGTAGCATTTTTGTTCACTTAATGGGAGAAGACAGCAATACAATAGCTTCAATTCAACATTTATTCAAAACAGTACCAATACAAGTAGCACAGCATTTTTGTTCACTTAATGGGAGAAGACAGCAATATAATAGCTTCAATTCAACATTTATTCAAAACAGTACCAATACAAGTAGCACAGCATCTCAAAGCACACTGCACAATCATGTGGATGAAGGCCGGTACTGACCTTTCATGAGGCAGACTTGAAAGACCTCAAGATCAAATACCAATCTGCCAACACGGATAGGAAATCCGATCTCCTTTTGTGCGAGTTCCACAAAATCTAGCAATGTTGCCGGTGTGACATTTTAGTTCTACTGCACAAAACAGTCTTCAAACAAAAGTGTTTTGCGCAGTGCACCAAAAGGTCGCAATAGCAACGAGGTGAAAGAGATCCCTGTTTGCACAGAGGTAAAAATGGAAACAATTACTGGCCAATAACGGAGGATGACACATACAGCCACAAAAAGAAGCATCTACCTTATCTTAATGGGAAACAAAGAAGGACAGTAGCATTTCTAAAACAGTGGCATTGATTCATATGAACAGAGACATTCTCTTAAAATTAACATTCGTTATACATGTAATTTAGTTTTAACAGTGGCATTGCTTCAATTTTCCAGCGGCATTATGAGATTAACAACAGCTAAACAGTTGTATGGGACAGGGAACACACCATCACCATGTGCCTCCACACGTATAAATGGGTGATCCAGAGTCTGTTGCAACAAATAACCAAGCAGCATATCTGTGTTGGTCCCATATTTGTTCTCTTTCAACTTTTTTCCTATGTGAGGGCAGCAAATCTAGTCCTGCACAAACTCTACTGCCTTGTCCCCCACCCCCTGGTTTCTTTCCTTTTTCAAGAAAGAGATCAGTTCCCTACAGATGTGTGTACTGCGATTTCCCTTTTTCCCTTTTCGACCAACAGAGCGGCTGTGTCGGTGTAAAAACCGGCAGACCTCGGGGTAGGGGGTCCCGAGCTGTGGATCTCGGACAGATGGTAACAGGAACAAGGAGACGATGTTTACCCAGGTTCGGGCCCTCTTGATGGAGGTAAAACCCTACGTCCTGCTCTCGTTTATATCAATGGGAACGTATCAAGTACAGAGTTGATCTACCTCGAGATCATAAGATGTGTTCTAGTTCTAGGGCTAGGTGAATGAGATTGTGTCGAAGTCCCTACAGGCTAGACCCTTCGGCTTATATACACGCCAGGTAGGGTATCTAGGGTTACAAGGTTGGTATCTAGGCGTGGAGGCGGCAGGAGAAGTCTTGGAGTATACGCCAAGTCTTCGGCAGATGTAGTCTTGATCTCTCCTCCCGCGTGTATCTTCCGGAGTCCATCTTGATAAGAATGAGGGCCCACTGGCCCAGCCCGAGGAATACAGGCAGACTAGGTTAGTACCCCCTAGTCTAGGGCACCGTCAGGCTGGATAGCCAGTCTGTACTACTTTCCCGCCTTCCTTTCCTCTTTGAACCACGTCCTAAATTCATGCTATGAAACTCCCCCCCCCCTTCTTTCCTATTAGAACCAAACCTAGATTAGACTGCAGAAGCGAAAAAGCTCCACATGAAGCTAGAGCAATGCCGGTTTCAAAGTAAAGTTATACCTTAGGGTCGTCGGGATGTGGCTAGGTGGGCGGCGGGAGGCCGGATCTGCCCACACTACGTACGGCAGCGGTGAAGACGGGGATGGAGGCCCTCCCGCGTAGGCGCTGGGTGAAAGAGAATAGTGCCACCGGTAGTGGATTCCCTCCTTCGCTGACGGTAACAGAGTCAATGCTGCACCTCCTCACCTTCCCCGGCAGACGAGATCCGGACGGCTCTTTGACCTGCGGTGAGGGGAGAGAGAGAGAGAGGCCACCATAGTCTTGTTTAGATCTGGAGAGGGTGAGAGAGTGTGAACAGAGCAAACCCTAGCAAACAAACGCTGAGGCTCCAGCGTGTATATATGTAGTGGAGAGAGAGTGTGAAGAGAGGAAACCCTAGCAAACAAAGGCTGAGAGGCTCCAGCTTATATAGTATTATATGGTGGAGTGGTTTTATTTTTCTCTCCATAACAATCGTTTTAAATTGTGTACGAAACGAACCTCTTTATTTAACGTACCAGTGAAGAAAACTACGATCAAACTAACGCTCCACACGTCCTGGTCGCACTTTCTATCGTTGACGTGTGGTACCTCCGTCCGGGTTTTTACTACACATCATATTTTTTATCAAAGTTTGACCACATATTTAACTAGCAAACGGCTAATACATGCCAACAATTTGCTTCATATTCCTTATGTAGTTATACGAGTAATATATTTTATCAAAGTTTGGCAACATAATTAACTAGTCGGAAAAATTCAGAACCAACTCATAAATAAAATGTTTATATACAACTCAATGATTGAAAGATCATAGCCAACATTTAGAAACAAATACAGGGGAGCTGAAGACAAAGTTGTGAGAAGGCTTAGAAACCAATACAAATATTTTGCTTTTAGTACCAACATCGATGCTTCTCCGAGGAAACATTTGGTTCATAGCGAAAGACAAATTTGCACCAAGGTGGAAGACGACTACGTCTCCAACACAACCAAGGTTCACTGATGAATGATATCTTTGTCTTCGTGGCTACCTAGCAAAGAGCACTGATGGAAGACAGCTCATTTCTCATCGAGCATCGATCAGCTTCACCAGCCGATGCAACCATGATACTCAACCATGAGCATCGATAGGTCATCGTGGTGATGCATCATCCATTTGGCATCAAGTTTGGGTGCGGCGCCACTGAGGTTTGATAAATTCTCACTGTGGTCTGTTTCTTCTCGGTAATCAAGCTTGAGAAAGGTAGAACCACGTGGCAGAGGACAATGAGGCGGAGCAACAGTGGCCATCCAATTTTGTGCAGTTCCACTAAAATTGAGGAAGACATGCCCTGGTGTGGAGATATGCATCCCTGTTTGCAAAAATATAAAAAAGGGATATTTATGTAGTGTCATTACATTGTTTTGGTAGTGGTACAAGATTAACAGCGGCATCTGAATTGTCAATAAGAATTAATGAAATGTACCCCACAAATAGAAACATCATGATTATCTTCATGCGGACTAAAGCAGGACAGAAGCATTTCTTAAAACGGTGTCATTGCTTCTATTTATCGACGCGTCTAGATTGACAGCAGCATTGCTTAAAAGGGACGTCACTTTAACATGGGCATTGCTTCATTTTACCAGTGATATTAGATTGGCAGCAGCAATAGGGGCATATGGACAGTGAGCGCACAACCATCATGTACGTCCACCGAGGCATAAACCAGGACAACTTTTTTTTGACGGAAAAACCAGGACAACTTTTGGAGTGGCCTTTCCTGTAACCAAAAAAATTAGGTGATGTTGGACCAGCAGACGAAGCCTAGCTACTGTACATGGTGAGCTGGGCAGCACTAGTACATACAAAACCCGCATCCAGCGACGTGGGGAGCTGGACCAGTAGAACGAAGCATGAAATCCAAAAGAAGTTATACCTCAGATGGGCGAGATGTGGCTTAGGCGAGCAGCGGGATCTTTCCTCATGACGGCAGCGAACAAGGGCACGGAGGACCTTCGTCCACACCGGCGCTGGCTCAGAGAGGACGGTGCTCGTCGGCTTCCTCCCTCGCCGACGGCGATCACGTCAACGCTGCACTTCCTCCCCTCCCGCAGCGGATGGGATCTGGCTAGATCTGTGACCACCGGTGAGGAGAGATATCAGAGTGGACACTGTCATCTTGTTTCGATTTGGAGAGGGTGAGAGAGTGAGACGCGAGAAACCCTATCAACGAAGCCCTCTCAAGCCTACATATACAATGGAGTAAAAAAATCTCTCCATAGCAATGGTTTCAAACACAATACGCGCGTTCCCGGAAACAAAAACGAAAACTCGTGGAGGAATCTCTTTTTAACGTTCGAGGAAAGAAAACTCGATCAATAACACACCACCGCTTCCAGGAGTATCGCTCATGTGTGGTCCCCGGCCCTCCATTATTAAGTGACCAAATTAAAGGGTCAAATTATCACGTAAGCTTCCTCTTCGTGTACAAACGCGCTCCATCGTGTACTCACGGGTGTGTCAGAGGCAGAGTGCGTGCGTGTACCTATTCTCTTCTTGTATGTAGTACTACTCCATTTTATTTTATTTTGAAGTAGTAGTACTACTCCTTTTATCTCACTTCCTATTGTTTTTCCCACTCCTATGATATTCCTATCCTAGGAACAAAATGAGGCCGAACTATGTGTGTGTGTGTGTGTGTGTGCGCATGCGTGTGTGTGTTAGAGAGAACGAGGCATCGACCTACAGAGAGATGGTGTGTACGAGTAGTCGCGAGAGTCAGGACTATGTGTGTGCGCGCACACACACATACACATACACATACATATCCGTGTTTACGTAAAATTCCTACTTTCATCTCCAACCCCCCGCTGAATTTCAGGGGGGTTGGCCCGTCCTCCTTTCATCTCCAATCATATTTGTCCAACTGGCTCATTATTATGTTAATTACGTAATAATTAATGTAAACCTTAAACCCTAGCAATATTTACGTAGGTCCAGCGTCTCTCGTTTGTGGGCATCCGGATGGCTGCCACGCCCGCTCCTGACCGCCCCGACCCAACAAAACCATCTCCATCACCCATGCACGCTCCTGGCCCGAAAAGGTCAGTGCCGCATTCATGCCCGGCCAGAGCAGACGAGACCTCTCACTGGTGCCGGCCAAGAGAGCACCGCCCGCACCGCTTCCCGGTGCACGCGACTGCTCCGTGTTCAAACGACACCAGGCCGGCCACAACATGCATGCAAAAAAGTTCTTGGGAGTCCGTGCTACAGCTAGCTGTCCTCTCCCCCCTCGTCTATCTCTTCCAGTAGTAGTACTGCATGGCGCGATCCATCGACACGCGGGCGGGGAAGTTTGCGTATACTCGCTTTGCGATGAGCGGCGTGCCGAGCAACCGTGTGGGGGTGAGACGCGAACGCAACAGACGTGATTTATATAAACGTTAGTTTTGCTCCATGGCGCGATCCATCGATAAGAAATGTTGGTTTCTGAAAGAACACTGTAGTATACTGTACTGCATGAGGGAGAAACGGATTCAACAAAGAGTGATGGTTGCTTCGTTCGTCCAACCTCCTGCCGGGTCTATGTGATTTGACGGCTCATTGGTCATTATTGCTGCAGCGGTACGACCGTCGGGATTGTCAGTTGTAGTACTACACTCTACTTTGGTGCATGGCATGTGGACCCGGATGCTGGATGTCCCACATTTTGGCGAAAGGAGGTAGAATGATTTTGGAGCCAGGAACCGTGCTGTAGAGTGTGTGCACTCTTTTTTTTATTCTATGATAAAACTAATTTTATCCACTCTTACACCGGAGGAGTGCGAAACACGGCAGCCCAGTGAGTAGTACATGGCCCACCACACACTATCACCATATGCCTTGGACACCGTGCGACACCTAGGTCTCTAGTAATAGTAGTAGGAGTAGTACATACTACTATAATTTCTCAGCGAGATAAAATTGTACTTACAATGCTATGAAGCTTTCAGCTTTTGTTTCATGTATCTTGCCTCCAAGGTTGCCCCGTTACAACATTCCATCATCAAATACAAAGGAAACTAACATGCATGCTGATGCATCTCAATGATTCACACATCATAGCCAATATTTACTTCACAACTAAAGACAAACATTGTTAGAAGGTGTACAAATAAAGAACAAAATGATCGATGCAGTCCCTAGGCCTTGAACCCTAAACCCTAAACATGCTTTAATTTCCTGGCGAGGTTGAAACTTCCGAAGGAAAGAAGTCTGGAACCCATAGACCATCCGATGATTTTGTGCACTTCCACTAAAATCGAGCTGAGCATCCCTGTTGGCAAAGATATTGAATAAGTGTGATTAGAATAATAGTAGTGGCACTAGTAGATGAGACATAAACTCATCAAAAATAGAAGCCGGTAGAGCAACGTGCGGGGCAAAGAAGTAGAGAAAGATCCACATGGAGCGACATGGGGAGCTAGGGCAGTGGAGGAAGCCGGCTCGAAAGGAAGTTGTACCTAAGGGATGTCGGGATGTAGCTAGGAGGGCGGTGGGAGGCGGCATCAGCCCATACCGCGGCAATGAGCAATGGGCGAAGGCTACCGCGCCAGAGCTTTGTGAGAGAGAACGGCCGGGACCCCTGATCCGGACGCGCCCACAGTGGGTTTTCTCCCTCGCCGCTGGCGACCGCGTCTACGTGAAACATCCACCACTTCCCCCGGCGGACGGGATCCGGCCGGATATGTGAACAGTGGTGTGGCCACCGTCGTTTATGCGAGAGTGTGTGAAGAGAGCAACCACAGCAAGCAAGCGTGTAGCTTAGGCTCCTGGCTATATTATGTATATATAGTGGAGCGGTTTTCCTTTTCTATCCATATCAACCTTTTTATATTGCGTATGTGCCATTGAAGAGAGAAATGATGGTTGCTTCGTCCGAGCAACTTACTGTGTGATTTGACTGCTCATTAGGCATTATTACTGCGTCCCCTGCTGGTACTCCACCTACGTGTGTGACCGTTCCTGAGTCTCACTTGTACTCCCAATTACTTATCTATAATTTCTTGCATGACACGTGAATCCGGATTCTAGATGTCCCATGTGTCGGCGAAAGGAAGAAGAACGAGTTCCGACGGCCGAGAAGTAGTATTTCCATGCAAACGGATCTTACGATGCATGAGCTGTTTGTTATGCTATCGACCAAAATACCCCCGCATGCAGGTTTGTCTCACTCCCATGTGCCCTACCTGCTCTAACATCCATCATTTCAGCAAGGGGTAATGCCGTCTAAAATTCCGTCCACGCAGTACATTGTGAAATATGAACATGTGAAGACTACAACCCTCATGCATGCATGCAGTAGTCACACGTACACATGCACACAAAAACGCACGCGATGCCCTAATGCATGCATGCAGAAGTCACACGTACACATGCACACACACATGCATGTGTACAGCACATGACGCAACACACATGCTCACGGTCAAGTGCTCAGCCTACACGTGCATGCGCACACATACACAGCCAGGCTGGTTCCCGCGCAAGGGTTGAACTCCTGCCGCGCTTGTGTAAAATTTTGTTTAACTTATTTCTTTCCTCTGCCAACTGACAGGTGGGAGCCACAGTCCACGTGTCAATTTAACTAGACAACAAAGTGCTACGTAGACTATTTGGCCGGTTAACAGAGTGCAATACGGTGCTCTACGGTGAGCTAGTGACCGTATAAACACCGCAAAATGTATATATTGACCGTAATAAGCGTATTATGAAGTCCAGTGACCGCCATTAAGCCATATTAACTAGAAAGGAGGCAGTATGGACTAGTAGTGGACTAGTAGTAGTACTAATACTACACTACGCCCTCTCCCTCTCCCACACGCGCGGTGGCTCGCAGGACGAGGAGAACGAGGAGAAGCTTGCTTACTACGCCCTCTCCCACACGTGCGGTGGCTCGCAGGACGAGGAGAAGCTTTTGACTACTGCGCGCTCTTCTCGCCCACGCGGTGGACATGCAGCAGTTCATTCGGTGTCAGATTGCCAGAAGCATACACTGTAGTACCATAATTGTTCGACTTCACGAAGAGGCGAAGAGCCAAGCGCAAGGTTTAATCGTACGAGTAGTACAGTATACAGGTACACTAGGAACCGCACGGTGGAGTGTTTGCACTCTTATTTTATTTTAATCTGTGATAAAGCAATCTTCTACTACTACTAGTACGCATTTACTCCAGAGTAGTGAGGAAAACGGCAGCCCAGTGAAGTATTTACTCCTCAGATCACAGTATCACCATATGGCCTCTGTGCGACACCTAGCCCATCTATGTTCTCCTTAGTAGAGTATTTATAGTTGCTCCTAGTAGTAGGAGCGGATTCAAAGAAGATTGAATTGATGGTTGCTTCCTCCGAGCAACTTACTGTGGGAAAGGTAGGGCTTGTGATTTGACTGCTCATTACTACTAGTATATTACTGCGGCGAAACAACCGGGCTGGAGTCTCCCGTGTGGTTGTGCACTCTAATTTGGTGCATTGCACGTGGACTCGGATGCTGGAGTAGTAGAATTGCTTCTGGCAATGCTATCAAGCTTTCAGCATTTGTTTACATAATATATGTACACATAATTTTTGAGCGACATGAAATTGTAGAACACTATGAAGCTTTCAGCTTTTGTTTCATGTGTGTTGCCAGCTGGAAGGTTGTCTCATTACAACATTCCATCAAATACAAAGGAAGCTAACATCCATGCTCTTTCGAAAAAAAAATAACTAACTTGCTAATGCATCTCAATGATTCGCAGATCAGAGGCAATATTTACATCACAACTGAAGACAAAGTTGTGAGAAGGTGTACAAATAAAGAAAAAAGAAAAAATGATCGATGCTCTCCATAGGAATGCTTTCATTTCCTGGCCACGATATTCATTGGTTGGCAGCTACTTTCCCGCAGCTCTGTCAAAATCAACACGACATGTTGGCAAAGAAAGGAGCTGTCAGAAGCATGGAACATTCCGATCATTTTGTGCAGTTCCACTAAAATATAGGTGAGCGTCCCTGTTAGCAAAGATATTAGGTAAGTGTGATTACAATAATAGTGGCCCTGTAGATGAAACAATAAACACACAAATAGGAGCCGGTCACCTTTGCAGTCTCTCTTGAGACTAACTACTTGTTGGAGAAGATTAGGCTGAGAGTTAGATGAGGAGGATAGGAACTCCAAACTCCCTTTGTGCAGTCCCATTGAAATGTAGAAATGTTGCCAATGAGACATTTTAGTAGAACTGCACAAAACACTCTTAAGAAAAAATTGCTTTGTGCAGTTCACCAAAAGGTCGCAATAGCAACGAGGTGAAATGGATATCCCTGTTTGCAAAAAGAGGTAGAAAGGAAACAATTACTGGCCGATGACAGTTGATGACACATACGCCGACAAAAAGAAGCATATTCATTGTCTTAAGGGAAAGATAATAGCAAAGTGGTTTCTCTCAAATGGTGTGAGGACGAGATTGCAAAATGGAAAGTACGTCGGCCGAGCTGGTACATTTTAGGCAAATAACTAGAGAAGATCCACATGCAGCGCCGTGGGAAGTTGGGCAGTGGAGCAAGGCCGGTTCCAGAGGAAGCTGTATCTGAGGGTCGTCAGGATGTAAGTAGGAGGGCGGCGGCGGGCGGGACATGCTGCGGCAGCGAGCAAGGGTCGAAGGCCCTACCGCGCCGGAGCTTCGTCGGAGAGAACGGCGGGTACCGTAGATCAGGACGCGCCGACAGAGTGTTTCCTGTCTCGACGCCGGCGACCGGAGCAACGCTGCACATCCTCCCTTTCCGCCGGCGGACGGGATCCGACCGGATCAGTGACCAGTGGTTAGAGATAGAGATTGGCCGCCGCCATCTTGTGTGAGAGAGTTTGAAGAGACGAACCCCAGTAAGCAAGCATTGAGGCTCCTGCCTATATTTGTAGTACTAGTATAGTGGAGTGGTTTTCGTTTTTCTCTCCATACAATCATTTTATATTCTGTACGTGCCATTAAGGAATAAAACTTTATTTAAAAATAACGCGCCAACGCATCAAGTCGCACTTTGTTTCGTTCATGCGTGGTACACGACCCTCCATCAAGTGAACAACCGACACACGTCAAATTATCACGTGGGCTGCCTTTTCATACAGAAATGAGCTCCACCTTGTACCCGCGCGGGTGTGGTTGGGAACGAGATGTGAGTACGTGCGTCGTGCGCGCACCTCTTCTCTTCGTGCACGTACCCCACCTACGTGGGTGTGTGTGAGAGAGATACAAACCTAGAGAGAGATGGTAAGTGTATTTGTGTGCGTGAGAGATAGATAGGGAATATGATTCGATGATATCTCAAAAAAATGTAACATATGCAATGCGTGTGAAACGGAGGCCTAGATATATCATATATAGAGGGGGCGATCCACGAGAAGAGAGGGGAGGGATCATCGGTGTGAGATATCGATAGAATCGAAGAGAGGGATGAAGGTGTATGGGTGCGAGATCGATAAAGAGAGCCAGCGAAATTGTGTGTGCGCACGTCAAAGATATAGGGTGGCTGGCCTACTGGAACGTGAAAGGGGACAGGTGCAGTTTGTGTGTGGCAGGGAGACCTAACTAGAGCGTTTGACTATCGGTGTGTGTGGGGGGGGGGGGGAGGGCAGAGACCTAACCAGAGAGGTAGATCAACAAGTATACGTGTGGAGAAGGAGAGACCTGACTATGTATTGAGGGAGATCGATCGACATCCATGCATATGTGTAGGAGAGGAATAATTAAGGTTGGGAGAGAAACAGAGCTAGAGTGCCGGAGGCGTGGTGGTGGAGTTGCTTCTCGGAGATGGTGGGAGAGGCCTACTAGACAAATGGAGGGTACGACTGCAATATCAATAAGAGATGTGATGTGTGTTTGTGTGCGCGTGTGTGTGGGAGACGAGTCGGGAAGCATGCATGGATGATGGGGGGGCGATATGTTTGTGGTAAGTAGACCTAACTAGATAGGTAGAGCAATCGTCGTGTGTCAGGGAAAGGGAGAGACTTATCTAGTGAGGTAGATCGATCAGTGCGTGGTGAAGAAGAGTTATAGTCGACCTAGCTATATGTACAGAGGGAGATCAATTGATATACATGCATGTGTTAGAGGCAAATAAGGCCCGGAGAGACGGATAGAGAGACAGGGATGCGGCTACGAGTTGGTGCGATAGGCCTACTATATCAAGATGGAGGAGTGTGCGAGTGCGAGATCGATGAAAAGAGGGGCGAGAGTGTGCATATGTGTGTGACCGTATGAGAGATAGAGGGCATGGACGGTGAGACAGAGGAGAAGAGGGAAAGTGTGTGTATGTGGTAGGCATACCTAGCTCGAGAGGTATATCGATCGGTGTGTGCTGGAAAGAAGGAGCTGGGGAGACCTATAGAGACCGTGGGTGAACGACCTAAAGAAAAATAACGAATGTGCGCGACGGAGAGAATGTTGAGGGAGGGGGAGGGCGAGGAGGGCGTGTGCATGCACGAGAGAAAGTTAGTGCTAGCTACAAAGAGAATAGGATTGTGTGGGTGTAAAGTCTAACAGAGATCATAATTCATTACCAAAGTGGATTCAGATATTTGAATAAGAGATCATAGTGATTTAAACCCATGCATGCATGAATATAATGGTGATACACATGGTGTGGTTATGAACATGTTATACTATATATATATATATATTATATATATCGAATAATCTCACATTTATTTGAATTTGTGATAATGTGTGGCTTTTGCAGCTCACAGCTAAGTACTTGTAGGCGTAGGGGGCGGGGCAGTATACATTGTGCGATAAACACATTATACATATGAAACATGGTTTAGATTATGAAGATCTAGCTAGAGCTTGAAATGTACTATTATTTGAAATCAGCATAAAGTGGATTCAAAAATTTGAATTCGAGTTCATATAGTACACATAGTTCATATCTACCTTGACATCAATCATATGGTGTGTTGTGAAGATAATATACAGATGATGGTTTAACTTGACAACAATCATGATTGTAGATTCTTATTCAAATAGTGAAACGAATTCAAATTTAGTTCATATTGCAGCGGTAGTATATACATTTGGAATGCACTAAAATGTTCATTTGAGTAGGTTACATGCATTATACACCTAGCGAAATATTTTAATTGAACAAAACATGGATTCAAAGTTTTGAATGACTTTTGTAGTAATTCATACAGTAAAACGGGACAAGACCCTCTCTTGTGTGGTGCGAATTGATTTTTTTTTGGTTGAGGGAAGTGCGAATTGATATGGTACCGTACACGTTAGCCTTGTCCCGAAATTTCAACCTGCGCCTTATTATGCCGAAATTTCAAGTTATTTCTTTGTCTGTTTGTGCTCCAAAAACTCCCTCCTTCTCAACCCGCGCCTTGCTATCCCGAAATTACAACGCACGCGAAAACTCCCTCCTCCTGCGAAATCCCAACACGCGAAATCCCCGTTCTACCCCTGATCGGAAAGAGCCGCTAGTTCAAATTGGTGGGGGTACTTTTATAACTTACCCTACATTTCAGACAAGCGCATCCCTAAGTCATGGTTCCCCCTCCCATCCCAGTCTTTTCCCCATTCGAAAACCGAGGCCCCAAAACCTCTCTCCTCCAACCGCGAAACCCCACCCTCCTCCGTCCCCCCCATCGCCACCCAGCCGGAGCCTCTTCCCCGACGACGTCGTCCATCGCAATAGCTCGACGTCCCTCATGCACCGCACCAGATGAGGATCCGTCGTCGATCTCGTCGTCCCACCGGTTCAGCCGCCCCGTCCTCCACCTCCAAGGAGCTGCTCCGATGATCGCCTCGTCTATCGTGGCTGCTTCATTCCCATAGCGTTGCCTTAACCTGCCCCACCGGAACCGCAGCATCCTCACTGACTCCTCGGATGAAGCCGAGGCCTACTCGGCGCCACCAAAGAGGTTCTACACTCATCGCATCTTCTCCTTCACTCGACCTCACGGTGCCGCCGGTGCTTGATCCCGCTCCGCCATGGCGCGGCTCCCTCGACGCCGGCGCCGCCGGTGACATCCTCCACGGCGGATCTCCCCCATTGCGAGGCTCCCACGATGGCGGTATCCATACCAGCAGGAGCTGATGCTGCTGCCCCGGCTCTCGCTCACGCTGCTGCTGTGCTCTTGCTCTTGCTCTCACTCGTGCTGCTGCTCTGCTCTTGCTCTCGCTCGCGCTGTTGATGCTGGTACACGGGCTGCTGCAGCTACACGAGTTGCTGCTCTGGCTCTCGTTCGCGCTGCTGCTCCAGCTGCTATCTGCTAGTGCGTTCCCTGTTGAGTGGCTGCTGATTTAGATCACTGCTTCTCTGCTACCACTAGTGCTCGAGTGGCCTTAACTACCAATGAAGTGCTTCTCTGCTACTAGTGCATTCAGTTTCGACAGTAAAATTCAGTTTCAACAGTGACAGTCAGTTTCGACAGTAAAATTCAGTTTTGACAGTTAAGTTCAGAGTCAACAGTTTTTACATCTTCTGTTGGAATTGGTTGTTTTTTGGTGATGTAAATTTTACAGCTAGCACTTTTTCGTGATGTATTTTACATCCTCTATTGGAGATGGTATTAGAATCCCACTTCAGATTAACGATGTCCGTCTTGTACTGCTTCAGCCTCGATGTCGCACAGCTCGCCGGAGCTGCTCCAACGACAGAACCATCCATCACAACAGAGCAGTACACTCGACGCCGTCTATAGACGCCTCAGATCTTCTTCCCCAGCTGCGACAGCCACCTCCGCCGCAACATCTTCAGCGACCTACCCAATGATGCTGACGTCGAGACGGCTACGCCAAAGAGGTTTTACACTTGTCGCATCACTTTTTACTCTACATTCATGTCGACCCCTTAGGGCTATTTTGGTTCAAAGGAATTAGTGAAGGAAAAACATAGCAATAGGAACTTTTCCTATGGTACTCTACTATTCAATTATTCATGCATTTGGTTGAAAGGAATGGAGCAAAACAAAACTGAAGGATTTTTCCCTTTCGTGTCTGTTTCAAAGGAAAAACACACAAAAATTAACATCCACCTAGACCTACTTATCAAAATCCTATGCATGAAAAGAAGACTAAGTGCATTAGTGGCATAATAACATTATGTTGGTGCAATAATTTGCCTCCTTATGTTTTGGAGATTGTTGACATAAACAGTAAGGGACTGATGTGTTTGCTAGTGCACACAGAGTAGCAGGTCCCTGGAGTCAAGAGGAGTTTGGTTCAAACTCCGAAGAAAATCCCCTGCGTGGCAGTGAAGGTTATCACCGAAGATTATGACGACAAGAGTGACCCCTCAAAAATTGCTGACACAAAGCAATTGATTCGGTGCTCGTCCGAAGAAAATGACTACGGCCGAGGAGATTGAAGACGAAGTGAAGACGTAGCATTCATTTCGTTGTTTCTTTTCTCTTTATTGAGTCATAGGACCACCGTACTACTAAGAGGGGTGTAGCGTTCGAAGCTTTGATTCGCTGATGCTAAACCCAAATCCTATGAAAGTTGCGAGAGAAATCTCTTTGTGTTCCGAGCAAATACTTGCCAGCAAGAGACTGTGATCTTCTTCGCTGCGAGAGATTTGTCTCTGACCGAGGAGTTAGCTTTACTTGCTCCTCAAGTAATGTTACTGTTGCTCTTAAATTCCAACCATTGTGAATGTGTCGGTTAGCCATTGGCTGGACCGCGTGTCCAAAATGGTCATTTCCCATTAGGGAAGATTGCGGCTATAAATAGCCACCCCGCACCGGCGTTGTCCGGCGGCTGCTCCGTTTGATTCTGAGAAGATTGTTGAGCAACCCCCTCTCCGAGTGATTTGAGTTTAAAATCCACTGAGAGAAAACCCCAGAGCCGAAAAATTAGATAGTGGTTCAGCATCACTTGAATCTAAGTCCAGTACGCTCCGCCTATTACTCTTGAGAGTTGCGAACTCTCTAGACGGTTAGGTGTCAATCTCTTCAGAGACCAAGAGTAATTCTGGTTCTCGAAGAAGAAGTCTGTAAAGGTTTGGAGATCGCCTCAAGCATCTACCACGAGTGATCGGCATTGGTTGACGAACCAATTGTCGAGGAGAATAGGGCGAAGAGAGTTTATCTTTTGTGTTAAATCACAACCCCTCCTACCAGACGTAGTCCTTTTGCAGAAGGGCGAACTGGTCTACCAAATTCCTTGTCGCCATCGAGCATCATAGGTCACCTCTGCTACTCCCCTTTACATTCGAACTGTGCTGTATGACATATTTCAATCATGTGATTTGTCTCGATGCATGCTTTTAGTTTCCGTTCGTTAGTTTGTATTCGCTCACTGTACACTATTTTCATTCGCTCCGCTCCTGGGTTCCGAGAGTTTTGATATTTCCGAAGAAAATTTAAAACTCCCATTCACCCCCCCCCTTTGGTAGACATACTTCATTCCTACAATTGGTATCAGAGCAAGGTACTCCTTGACTCTGTTTATTTTGGTCTAACCACCTTGCAGTTTAAGTATGTCTTCAGTGAGCTACAAGTCACACCTCAAGATTCCCATCTTCGATGGGACGGACTATCCCTTCTGGAAGGAGAAGATGAAGATCCGTCTCCGAGCTATTTATGATGATATGTGGAATGTGGTGCAGAATGGATTCATGGTTGAAGTGCCCCAGGTCCCCACTGACCACGAGAAGAAACTCATTCAGATAGATGCTCAAGCCAAAGATGAAATTGGTGGCCATCTCTCTCGTGCTCAATTTCTTCACTATCGTCAGTGTGAAACTGCAAAGGAATTGTGGGACATTCTCGAAAAGATAAATGAGGGTGTTTCAACTCAGAAAGAGGCTCGCATTGATACTCTTCGGGCGAAGTTCAATCAGTTCAAGCGAATCGGAAATGAACGCTGCCAGCAAACCTTTGATCGTCTGAGTGACATTGCAAACGAGCTACAAGGTCTCGGTGCCAAAGACATCACTGATCATGAAGTTGTGAAGAAACTGCTCTGATCCCTTGACAGTTCATTCGACACTCTAGTTCTGATAATTCAGGAATGAGCTGATTTCAAAGTTCTCGACTCAGCTGATATCATGGAAAAGCTAAACACCCACGAGGAACAAGAAGAAGAAAAGAGAGATCTCTATGGCTCAAGTCACCGAAAAAGTCATGCTCTTAAGGCTATGGCTGAATCTTCCTCAGAAGGAAATGTCGAAGAAGATTCAGATGACCCAGAAAGGATTAGCAAGGATCTCGCATTAATCACGAAAAGATTCCAGCGCCTTCAAAGGAAAAATCAGTTTCAGAAGAAAGGATCTAGCAACTCTGGCGGCTCCAAATCTTCATCAAAACCTACTGGAGATTACACCTGCTTCAAGTGTAAAAAGCCAGGACATTTCATTTCGGACTGCCCTCTCTAGGAAGCTGAAATCCATGCCAGTGGAAGATATGATTCAAGAAACAACCATGGCAAAGGCAAGAGCAAGAACTATGACTCCGATGATGAGAAGAAAACGAAGAAGTTCTTCAAGAAGAAGGATAGCTCCTCCTCCAAGTCCTCGTCAAGATCATCCTCCAGGAATCCTTCCAAGTCCTCATCCAACCGCAAGAACACCTCTCGCAAGGCCAAGGCGTACATCAGCAAGGAGATGGATTCCGATGAAGAAGAGTCATCTGACTCCGAAGAAGTTGATGAATCCGATGAGGATTCTAATTCCGGCATGGCTGGCATAGCATGTGCCTCTGCTCCTACATCGAATTTCTTCGAGATTCACTCGAGCAACAACGAATCTCCTGCCTACTGCTTCATGGCCAAAGCTTCGAAAGAAAAGGTATCCTCCAAACATCACAAGGTTCACTCCAGTGAACAATACTCTTCGGATGAAGATGACCATGCTAAACTGATCAAAATTGCTAATATGCAACAAAACTCTCTTGAGAAAATTGAGAAAACCCTCGGGAAATCTGAAGGGTTGTTGGTTGAGGAGATGGAGAAAAATCAGTCGTTGACAGAAGAGCATTCCGCTCTCGAGTCTCGAATGAAAGAACTATCAAGTCGTCATGATTTTCTCTCGGCCGACCACGAGAGATTGACTTATGATTACTTGAAAAGGAAATAGGAACTCGAGTCGCTGAGAGAGGCTCATGATGACTTGATCAGAGAAAATTCTCTTCTCACCCAACAACTCAAAGAGAAACCTGAAGTGTTTGTACCACCCTACCTTAAATGCCTTGAACGCAGTAACTCTGAATCAAATGTTGAATCTTCTGTGAATGCTAACCCCTCTACCGAGGAAAATGGTTCTATTTCTGATGAAAATGCTAGGTTGACGGATCTTCTTCAAACAGGAATGTTCAAGTCTCTCAATGGGCATCAAACCCTGTGTGATGTTCTGAAGAAATCCATTCTTCACAAAAATCCCAGGAAAGAAGGTATCGGTTTCGAAAGGAAACTGAATGAAAATGGCTCCTACTGGGAACCTGATCAATATCCTCGCACTGTGTGGGTGCCAGCCAAGAGCAAAACGCTCGATCCAGCTTTACTTTTGGGATATGACAGTCCTATCCCTGAATACTCATATGATGATTCTCTGGACAACTATAAGTTGTTCAAAAACCAACGTGGTGAGGCTATTGCTCGCTATGTTGGACCAAACAGCAGGAATGGCCCCCCAAAGAAAGCTATCTGGGTGCCTAGGAAAACTATCGAAGCATTGCCTATTACTACGTTACTAACCATGCAGGCTGAAAATGCTCGATACTTCCTGGAAAAGGTTCGATAGAATGAGTACATGCATACCTCGTCTAACCACTATACTCATTCATCTGGGAAGAATTTCAATGCATACTCTTTCGATTATGCTCGTACTCATTCAAGTCGCAATTCGTATGACTATCAAAAGAAATCATATCCTGCTCGCTCATATGTTTCGAAGCCACCTACAAAGATGTGGGTGGTTAAGAAAGCCTGATTTCTCTGCATGACTATGTCTCCGGGTGTACCGAATGGATAATGGATAGTGGATGCACTAGTCATATGACCGGAGACAAGTCGTTGTTTGTCAACCCCAACTTAACTGCTTCATCTCAGAAGTATATTACTTTCGGCGACAACAACAAAGGAAAGGTAATTGGGTTAGGTAAAATTGCTATATCCAAGGACAAGAACATTGATGATGTTTTACTTGTTCAGTCTCTTGGATTCAATCTCATGCCAGTTGGCAAGCTTTGTGATCTAGGCATGCTAGTTCTATTTTCATCATCCAAATGCATCGTCTTTATGGCTTCTGACGATTCCTTCGTCTTCGAGGGAAATAGAAAGGGTGATTTATATATTGTGGATTTCTCTAAGGGTCCCTCATTCCAAACTTGTTTGCTTGCAAAAGCAACCGAAGGATGGCTGTGGCACCGAAGACTTGGTCATGCAGGTATGAGAAATTTGCAGACTCTCATGAAGAAAAATCATCTTCGTGGCATTCCTGATGTGAAATTCGACAAGGATCGTCTCTGTGGTGCGTGTGAAGCCGATAAATTGGCCAAGAAGCACCATTCGTCAAAAACTGTCATGACCACAACAAGACCAATAGAAATTCTTCATATGGATTTATTCGGACCTCAAAACTATGCAAGTTTCAGAGGCAGTCATTATGGTCTGATTATTGTTGATGATTTCTCTCGATACACTTGGGTATTCTTTCTCGAAGACAAAACCTGCACCCAAGACATCTTCAAAAGATTCACCAAGAAGGCTAAGAATGAATATGATGTACGAATTCAGCACATCAGAAGCGAAAATGGTACTGAGTTCAAAAATACTCATATCAAAGATTTTCTCGACGAACATGGTATAACTCATGAGTTCTCTGCCGCATACACTCCCCAACAGAATGGAGTTGTTGAGCGAAAGAATAGAACTCTCATTGAAATGGCGAGAACAATGCTCAGTGAGTATAAAACTCCCATTTGTTTCTGGGCTGATGGCATTAACACTGCTTGTCATGTTGTGAATCATGTTTATCTTCACAAATTCCTTAAGAAAATTTCATATGAGCTTATCACTGGCAAGAAACCAAATGTTTCTTATTTACGTGTTTTCGGTGCACCTTGCTATATTCGGGACATGAATCATAATTCCAAGTTTGCACCTAAGGCACATGAAGGTTTTCTTCTTGGTTATGGCTCGAACTCGCATACTTATCATGTCTATAACTCTCACCATGGGAAAGTTATGGAAACGGTAAATGTGCGGTTTGATGAATCTAACGGCTCTCAAAAGGAGCACCTGCCTAATGTGATAGATGAACCTCCGATCTCGGATGCTATTCGGCAAATGGCCATTGGGGACGTCAGGCCAGTCGAAGGAAATACACCTGACTCTTCCGATGAACATGCCCCCATAGCTCGAAGAACACGCCAATCTACTGCCAAAGAAAATGCCGCACCGAACACAAATTGCAATCCAAATGCAAGTGTAAATCAAAATGGCAATCCCGATGAAAATGGTGATCCAAATGCCCATCCTGATGCTGATACTGAGGAAAATGAAAATGATCATCAAGAAGGAAATCCTCTCCCACGAGTGGCAAATTGAGTTGACCCTGCATTAATCCTTGAAGATCTCGAGAATCCAGGTTACCGACCCACAACTCGCTCTCGCAATCGTTTGCTAACTACTGTGGCGGTTTCTCCTTTGTCTCATTGACAGAACCTACCAAGTATGAGGAAGCCATGAATGATCCCGATTGGATGAATGCCATGCAAGAAGAGTTGGTGCAATTTGAATTGAATGATGTGTGGGAATTGGTTGACAAACCGAATCCTAAGAAGCACAATATCATCGGCACAAAATGGATTTTCCGAAACAAGCAAGATGAAAATGGCATTGTTCTGAGAAACAAAGCGCGTCTTGTCGCTCAAGGGTATACATTGGTAGAAGGTATTGATTTCGATGAAACATATGCTCATGTTGCTCGCCTTGAGGCAATTCGTATTCTTCTCGCTTATGCAAAATACAATTATATTATGGTTTATCAAATGGATGTGAAAAGTGCTTTTCTCAATGGTGAAATTGACGAGGAAGTATATGTTAGGCAGCCACCTGGCTTTGAAAACCCTCGATTTCCTAATAAAGTTTTCAGGTTGAAAAAGGCTCTGTATGGGCTGAAGCAAGCCCCTCGAGCTTGGTATGACACTCTGAAGAGGTTTCTGCTCGACAAAGGGTTCAAGCCAGGATACACTGATTCCACTCTTTTTACTTGTGCTATTGATGGTGATCTATTTGTGTGTCAAATTTATGTGGATGATATTATTTTCGGCTGTACTAACAATGCATGCAGCATGAAATTCGGGCGAATGATGTCCGAGAAATATCAAATGTCTATGATGGGTGAACTCAAGTTCTTTCTCGGACTGCAAATCCGTCAACAGGACAATGGAATTTTCATATCTCAGGAGAAATATCTGAGAGATTGTCTGAAGAAGTTCATAATGCAAGATTGCAAACAGAAGGGCTACAAAACTCCCATGCCCACAAATGGATAGCTGGACGCAGATGTGTATGGTAAAGATTACGATCAGAAAGCTTATCGTTCGATGATTGGTTCTTTGCTCTACTTATGTGCATCTAGACCTGATATTATGTTGAGTGTTTGTATGTGTGCTCGTTTTCAAGCTGCACCAAAAGAATCGCATCACCAAGAGGTCAAGCATATTCTGAGATATTTGGCTCACACACCCACCTTAGGTTTATGGTATCCTAAGGGAGCACAGTTTGACCTCGTCGGATATTCAGACTCAGATTATGCAGGTGACCGGGTTGACAGGAAATCTACTTCGGGGACATGCCATTTCCTTGGTAGATCATTGGTATGTTGGTCGTCAAGGAAGCAGAATTGTGTCTCGCTCTCTACGGCTGAGGCCGAATATATTGCTGCTGGCGCTTGTTGCACTCAGTTATTATGGATGAAGCAGACCCTGAAGGATTATGGCATCAAGGTCAAGAAGATCCCTCTATTGTGCGACAATGAGAGTGCGATCAAAATTGCACACAATCCAGTGCAGCACTCTCGCACCAAGCATATTGAGATCAGACATCATTTCCTACGTGATCATGTTGCTCGAGAGGATATTGTCATCAGTCACGTCTATACCAAAGAAAATCTCGCCGATATCTTCACCAAGCCTCTCGATGAGAAAAGATTATGTGCGTTACGGTGTGAGCTAAATATCCTAGATTTCGCAAACATGCAGTAAGCTGGACTCGGCACCCGTACCATCACTTTCACATCTTAGAAGGAATGGGTGCACAACACTCGAAGAATTTGAAAATTTTGACAAAGTGAAATTTTCTTTCTGAGAGTGAATACATTAACGAAGAACTAGACTAACCGGGTGCCACGATAATTATGCGATGCTCGGGGTCATACAGTTCTTATACGGTGGGTAACGCCACCACAATTTCTCTTCGTTGATTTGTCTTTTGGTTGAAGTTTTTGTGTTAGTCCGAATGTATTTCACTCATAGCTTCTCTCTCGGGTGTTTGTGTTTCTTCGTCTGAGTGAAATACCTAGGACCATGTTTTCCCTCCATTCTATCTCTTCCAGTCTATGCTGTTCCATTATGAATGCACAAAATTCATCTGGAAACGAAACTTTATCTGGTGTCCTTGACCACATTAAAGGTTCGGTCCGAACTTAATCTGTTTTGGCGAAAGCCGTCCAAAATTTGGGGTTTCCCGCCCAAGTATGGACCACGTTCTTTGGTGACGGTTGCCACGTGCTCTTCATCAACTGCCAGTTTATCTGGTCCGTTGAATCGCAATGGTCCTCTGACTGTGGCCATCCGATCAGATTCACCGGGTGCGGTTATTTCCTCCTCACATATATATACTGTGCCGCCACCCTCCCTCGATTCACTTCGCATCTCCGCCATCGTCACCTTCCGAAGCCCTACCGCACTGCTCCACCTCGAGCTCGACGACGTCGATCATCTTCGCCGCTTTGCTACCGTAAAGAGGTCGCCGGAGTCATTCCTCGCCGCCGCGGATCATCTTCATCCCCGTGCCGCCGTAGTCGCTGCACATCACCGAGTTAGGGTATGTGTAGTGCAAACTCGTTCTTCCATTCATCTTGTTCGAGTTCATCCGCGGTAGTAATTGTCTAATTTTTACCGCATTTCCCAGATCTTTACTGATAGGTAACTTGTGAGGATGTGATTTGTAGTTGTCCCTCGCATCCAAAAATTTCAGATCTAGGGTTTGTGTTTTGTCTCGTACGAAGGGAATGCTTAGTACGTTAACTAGTATATTCTTCGAACCTAGTTCGTTCTACACATTTCTTTCATCCGAAACATTTCTCAAAGTCTGCATCTACTTCATCAAAACAATTTCTTTTTCAAAATCTTCGTTGTGTGCATTCGTAACCCTGTCCTCATTTTCCCTCGCATCTATCTTTATTCACAGGAAAATGCAGTCAGTTGAGGATTCAGCTCAACCAGTGAGCTTGGCTGACGGAGATGATGTTGTTCTGGGTACAGCAGATGAATCCAAAGCTCCAAATGCCAAGCGCCCAACGGTAGGCCCATCAACCAGCAAGCGAAAAAGGACCAAGCAAAATGCTAATGAGCAAGAAGAAAATGCTCCGAAGAAGAAGAAGGGTGGCAGACAGGCATACACAAACACAGCTGGGTATATCTCTCATGATCGGTATGATACTATTCCAGGAGAAACCAAACACCAGATAGATACGCGTCAACATTGGATTCGACGTCACTGGGTGCGCAAATGGTTCAACTATGAATTTGTTCATCCTCGGCTTACTCAAAACTTTGCATTTCATCCACCATGGGGTGACTGCCGAGAAATTTCTCTCATAAAACCAAATGGTCCCCAAGAGAGACCACCTCCTCCACCAAATGATCATGAGTCCTCCCTTCGTACACCCAAATCTTATCCTGATGAGCTTGCCAAGCGTCAGCGCAATGCCATCAAGTGAGCTCAGAGGGCTGAAAAGCAAAAGGCTCGTGAAGAGGAAAACCTTCGCCTTCTCAAAGATGATGTCGAGAAGAAAAAGGCCAAAGGAAAATCTGAAGGTCGTTCTAAACGCAAGCATGATCCCAGCGCTGTTGCAAAGAGGAAGAGTGCACCAAAGAGGAAAAAGGCTGAACCAGCTGATGAATTTAAAGTGAATGATTCTTCGGATGATGATGATGACCCTCCGCTCACCAAGGAAGAAGTTGCTGCTGCTCTCAGCGAGGAAGTGAATATTACCACTTCAACTGTGTTGCCTGATCTTCGGGTTCATATGGTTCTAGAAGCACCACGGAAGAAGATCCCTGCTAGAAAAACTCCTGCTACCACTGTCACTATGAAACAACATGTGAACACAACTCCTCATCCAGATGCTATCAATTTGCAAGATTTGGAAGTTGACACTCCTGTGAGTTCTGCAAAGCCAGGCGAAAGTATTCCCAAGCCTGACTTGAAGAAAATCAACGCGCCTACCAAGAAAAATGCTCCGCAATCTACTGCTCCGACGGAGAAGGCTGCTAAGTTTGCGCCCACCTTGACTCAGCCGTTGGCTTCTAAACCTCCTTCCGAGCAAGTTCCTGTGCAGACTGCTCCTATTGCCAAGTCTGATGCTCCTCACTACTATGATCACATATTCATCATGGAACAGCTTGATAAATTTGTGGACAATCCATTCGATGGTGAAGTGGCTTCTCTGCCTATTCCTGCTGAAGTCATTACACAGGCCACTTCCATTGTTCAGGAACTGAGAGAAGATGCAGTTGAGATCAACTCTCTCTCTCTGCCGAACTAATTGATCTTGATGGTCGAATGAAAACTGCTTCGTCCAAATTTGTCATTAAAGCGCTCGAAGATTCTTACAAGGATGTCAACCGAGCCATGACTCTCCTGCATCACAGAAGGTTACGCTTTCATACGGATCTAGACGAAATTGTTCGTAAAATCTGTGACGAACGTCATGCAAAAGTCACTGGCTACAATGATCTGGTCAAAGGCCACATTGATCAAGTTGCTCAACTCAAGAAGAAGCAACGAAAGAGAATTGCAAAGAAAAATGTACCTCCTGCCCCGAAGGAAAACTCGCCTACACGCCCAGTTGCTCAGTCTCAGAAAGAAAAATCTCCTGAGCCAGCTCCTCCTTCGAACCCCCCAGTAAAAGACTCGGATGCTCCTCCCTCGCCAAGGCCAACTGAACCAGTGCCTATGGCATCCCCTGCTCGAGCTGATATTCTCTCGCAACGATCTGTTTCTGAGGAAGGTGAAATTCCTCGCTCCGAGCCCCAAGCTTCTCCGGCTCATGAAGCTCCAAAAGTCTCGGCGTCTCCTGTTATCGAGCAACAACAGCCTCCAGTGGAACAACCGCAACCACCTCCAGTGCATGATTCGGCCTCAGTGCCTAACGTGGATGAACCTGCCCTGCTGCCTACTGCCTCTACAGCACCCATTGTTGTAACACCTGCTCCATCTCCTCTCAAGTTAAGTATCGACACAGCAACACGAATCCCAGAGGCTGGTCCTTCCGAACGGAAATCTGTCTCTGCTCGCCGGACTGACTCAGTTGTATATGGCGATGAATTTCTCTCTCCTGAAGAAGAACTCAAATACCCATACCCTCGTGAAGAACTGCCTTTGTTCTCATCAGGATCATGCGCGAAAGGTCCTCTTTTCAATCGGAATGCGCACCCCAAATTCTTTCAAGATAGTCCGTATGATGGGTATCGCACTTCGGAATCGCCTCGCTTCTGGACTAAGGAACAGGCCACATATTACTCTTGGGTCCTCTATGAGAGCAGAAAGATATTTCCTCACGAATATCTGAATATTCCTGCAATGCGTAATATTGGCTATTTCACTCAATTGCTTCAGGACCTGGATGATTTCTGCCTCACCAAGGTATTTGAATTCGAGCACCCTTGGAACAGAGAGATTATTCTTCAGTTCTATGCTACACTGTATATCTCTGGCGATGAATCAGATAGCTCAAAATGGATTATGGAGTGGATGACCGAAGGAAAATGCATCAAATGCACTTCAACAGATTTTGTCTCGCACTTCCATTTCCCTCGCTTTGAGCATGGTGACACTGAAATTCGGGTTCACAACATTGATGTCATATCAAATGAAACTTTTTGGTGCACAATGGATCAAGAAAAGATTCATGACTACACTGGTCCTCCTCGCCCTGAGCACTTAACCTTCGAGAATCAGACGCTATTTCATATGCTCTCTTACACCATTTGCCCTCTGGCGGGTATGAATCCGGACAAATCCATCACAGATGTTCTTCGAACTGCTATATATGCCATCTCTGAGCGATACATCTTCGACGTGGAAGACATGTTTTTGCGTATTCTGAAGGATTCTGCACAATATCCCTTCTGCATCAAAGTTTTCGCGCCATGGATCATGCTATGCGCACAGTGTATCTTGCGAAGGAAAACCACAAACGCTTCATTCCTCCTGTTCGCGATACCTTGCAAGTCATGGAAGATATTACTTCAGGCAAATCACTTGCATCAAGCCCCCAAGACTATCACAAGCAATTCGATGGGTCACGTCTTCCTCAGCACGACCGAAAGATTTCGCCTCAACCTCCATCGCAACTCGAAGTTAGTTTGCGTACACAACAACTGCTGCTGCAGCATATTGCTGAGGATCGTCGTGAAAAAGAACATCTCGCCTCCGAGCTAAATGCTCTCAACAATCGCACCAGAATCATGCATCTCATAGCTGATGAAAACAAGAAGAGACTCTGGAAATTGCTTCGCAAGTTCTTCACCGAGAAACAACTCATGAATGTCAATCTCCAAGAGCTCTATGATTATATTGACAAAGGCTTCACTGTTGAAGATTTTCAAGATCGGAGTACCCCTCCTCTTCCTGTTCGTGAGCCAACCACTGATCTTCTTCATCTCAAGCTTCGCAAATTGCTTGACGAGTCTGAAGCCACCTCATCAACCGAGAAACCTACCGAAGGCAATGTGCTATCCCGTGTTCCCCCTGTGGCTCCTCCTCATGTACCCTCGTCTGCTCAGCCCCGAGTTATTATTCCTGAAGGAAAATCTGATGCTGCTGAAGACGAAGACATTCCAGTCACTTTCGAAGACGAAGTCACCTCGGACAGTTCTTCTGGAGATGCCACTGATTGAACCAAGTTCTGCGTTTTGCACTCATGTTATTCGTCACCTTTTTGACACTCGTTGACAAAAAGGGGGAGAATTACATCGAGTCTCGATATATTTGCTTTTTGTGTTTCGTTGGTTTTGGTTTCGTGCGAGTTTGCAACTTCTGGTTTAAGGTTATATATACTATGTTGTAAAACTCGATAACTTCTGTGCTGTAATGTTAATAACCCCTCCTGCTGCACTATTTCTCTTGAAGCATTTGTTTTGTAGGTGGAATTATTATTAGAAGTTATGAATGATTGCACTACGATCTCGATGGATTATATCTCATCAGTGCAAATCACTGTCTCGAATGATTGAAATTTCCTCCGTATACTTCAATACTTGCAGGAGAATTTATCTCATATCTTTTTCCCTGCATACATTTAGGGGGGGTCTATTTGATCATCGAGCAAAGTAACACTTACTCACTCTTGTTGGAATTACTTTACACTTATCTATCTTCACTTCGATGATTATCTGTTTTGTCAACAATCGTCCAAAAAGGGGGAGATTGTGGGTGCAATAATTTGCCTCCTTATGTTTTGGAGATTGTTGACATAAACAGTAAGGGACTGATGTGTTTGCTAGTGCACACAGAGTAACAGATCCCTGGAGTCAAGAGGAGTTTGGTTCAAACTCCGAAGAAAATCCCGTGCGTGGCAGTGAAGGTTATCACCGAAGATTATGACGACAAGAGTGACCCCTCAAAAATTGCTGATGCAAAGCAATTGATTCGGTGCTCGTCCGAAGAAATGACTGCGGCCGAGAAGATTGAAGACGAAGTGAAGACGTAGCATTCATTTCGTTGTTTCTTTTCTCTTTATTGAGTCATAGGACCACCGTACTACTAAGAGGGGTGTAGCGTTCAAAGCTTTGATTCGTTGATGCTAAACCCAAATCCTATGAAAGTTGCGAGAGAAATCTCTTTGTGTTCCGAGAAAATACTTGCCAGCAAGAGACTGTGATCTTCTTTGCTACGAGAGATTTGTCTCTGACCGAGGAGTTAGCATTACTTGCTCCTCAAGTAATGTTACCGTTGCTCTTAAATTCCGACCGTTGTGAACGTGTCGGTTGGCCATTGGCTGGACCGCGTGTCCAAAATGGTCATTTCCCATGAGGGAAGGCTGCGGCTATAAATAGCCACCCCGCACCGGCGTTGTCCGACGGCTGCTCCGTTTGATTCTGAGAAGATTCTTGAGCAACCCCCTCTCCGAGTGATTTGAGTTTAAAATCCACCAAGAGAAAACCCCAGAGCCGAAAAATTAGATAGTGGTTCAGCATCACTCAAATCTAAGTCCAGTACGCTCCGCCTATTACTCTTGAGAGCTGCGAACTCTCTAGACGGTTAGGTGTCAATCTCTTCAGAGACCAAGAGTAATTGTGGTTCTCGAAGAAGAAATCTGTAAAGGTTTGGAGATCGCCTCAAGCATCTACCACGAGTGATCGGCATTGGTTGACGAACCAATTGTCGAGGAGAATAGGGCGAAGAGAGTTTGTCTTCTGTGTTAAATCACAACCCCTCCAACCAGACGTAGTCCTTTTGCAGAAGGGCGAACTGGTCTACCAAATTCCTTGTCGCCACCGAGCATCATTGGTCACCTCTGCTACTCCCCTTTACATTTGAACTGTGCTGTATGGCATATTTCAATCATGTGATTTGTCTCGATGCATGCTTTTAGTTTCCATTCGTTAGTTTGTATTCGCTCACTGTACACTGTTTTCATTCGCTCCGCTGCTGGGTTCCGAGAGTTTTGATATTTCCGAAGAAAATTTAAAACTCCCATTCACCCCCCCCCCCTCTGGTAGACATACTTCATTCGTACACATTCTAACTTTACACATTTGCAGGTGGTTTGACTTTAATTTGGCCATGTTTCTTTGCATTCATGTGCTCTTCCTGCAAGCCAAAGGAGCCCTTACAGAATTACTTCAGTTACAGATAGGTGTTGAAGAAAACTTTGTGTGGTTTGTCCTGCTCCTGCCGCGCCGTCGTCCACCTCACCTGAGTTGCTCCATCGACAGAAGCGTCCACCATACCAGACATCACGACTCCTTACCGTGTTTCGCCGCCTCAGATCTCCTTCCCCACCACCGGCAGCCACCGCAACTGCATCACCATCATCGACTCAGCAGATGAACCTGAGGAGTACACGGGTCTGCAAGATAGGTCACACACTTTTGTTTCTGCTTACTTTATGCATTGCTTAATATTACCTGCTAGTTTATCATCCTGTTCATCTCTTAGACACTAAGTCAGGTCCAAATTAACGTTACTTGAGTTTTAAAATGCTTGTGGGGCACATATCGAGGCAGCAATGAATAGTATATCGATCTACTATCTGTTTCAACTAGGGTATCTACTATGTCGTTCATCCTGGGTGGGAAACAAACAGTAAAGCAGCCATCATCTGTCTTTTTATTAAATTAAGCTATCATTTGCCTGCTATCATTATTTTTGGATCTATCCACTGGTTGTTACCATCACTCTAGATTTCTGCATTCTCTCCTTACTTAATCTCACTATATATTTTTCGTATGCATGTCAGTTATTGTACACAGTCATGCTGAACATATAGAGAAAAAGAGAAGAGTCTTGCGCGGCAATACAATGTCATGCAGACATCGCTCCATCGTGGGTGCAATGGCAACCCCACCCCCCTCCTCCAGATTGTAATCCAGAGGAAGATAGCTCTTCAGAGGTGGAGTCAGAGGGAGATGACCACTCCTATTTACCCCCGAGGTGTTTGCTCTAACTTGGCATGATGATGTTTGTCATATCATGCATATGGTGCCTTGCTTTGCTTACTTTCAACATCATATATGTCATCTGCTTAGTTTAGACATGTTTTGTAATGCTATTTAGTTTCTATATCATATATGTGAATTATGCAATGCCATCTTTTTTAGCCAGCCATAATATATGTGAAATGTGCAATGCCATCTTGTTTAGCCAGGCATCATATATTTGAATTATATCTTGCCATTCCTTTTTTTCATTACATTTCCATTTGTCGACAATGTTTGTACATTCAACTACTCTTCCTGTGAATCAGCCATTTGAGTGGGTGATGAAAAAATCTGGAGTGAAAACAAGTTCTTCAGAGTAGACAGTGCTACCTGTCGAAGCAGATCTCTTGCTGGGTCCAGATAGCTCCTCGGAGGAGGATTCAGAGACAGATGACCATTCCTATTCCCCCCCGAGGTGTATGCTCTAACTTGGCAGGGTTATACTGCTCATATCATGCATATGGTGTCTTGCATTGCATAGTTTAGACATCATATACACAATATTCAACACCATCTGCCTAGTTTAGACATCATATATGTGAATGCCATCTGCTTAGTATATAAATCACATATGTGAATTATATCATGCCATCCTGTTTACTTAGATAACATGTATGTGAATTATGTCATGCGAACCTGTTTACTAAAAACATCATATAATTATCTCATGCCATCCTTTTTAGTTAGTCATCATATCTTTGAATTATGTCATGCTATACTATTTAGATAGACATCATATATGTGAAATTATGTCATGCTATCCTGTGTGACACCCTGGTTTTCGCTCCTTGTTTTTTTTCCTTCGCGGGATTTGACTCCCGTCTTTTTTTTCGATGTTATCGGATTTTCTCTCACTCTTGGGTATATGAAGATGGTCATTTAGCCTTGCCTTTCCTATCCAACCAGAGATTCTCTCCAGACCAACCTTGCCACCCAAGTTATATTCTCGATGTTTTGCCACCGAAACCCTACTCTCCGGTTTACCGGAAGGGAAACCCCAATTCCTTCCATTGCAAAGGAACCCCAATTTCCTTTGATCTGTTGCCTCCCAAACTTCTCCCAGTGATCATCCCACATCTATAAACCCTAGATATGCAAAAATATTGCCAAGTCATTTGCAATATTTTTCATTTAAAATTAATTCCTTTTTCTGCTGTTTAAAGGAATTAAATCCAGGAAAATATCTATCCATCTCCAAAGTTCATGAAAACTTGTGGAGATATTCTTTGTGATCATATTGAGCTCCAATAAAAATATTGGCCATAATTAAATAAGGGAAATTGCCTTTTCCTATTTAAAGCCAATATTGCAATTTGGGCACTTTCCAAAGGAGCTACTATTTTGGTAGCCAGGAAAAATCCCAAATAATTTGTGGAGCTTATCCTATCCATATATTCACCATTTCCATCAAGATCCCAAGTTCCATAGATCAAATTTTGAGAGCATCTTCTAGTTCTTGTTTCTGGATTTATTTTGAGGCTGTGAAGTAACTATATTTTATATTGCTTTAAAAATTCTCAAATTAATCCAGGACTTCACATTCCCTAAATGATGTGACCATGCAAAAACTCACATCATTTTACCTAGCCATTTTCTCTCAAACATTCCATCTAGTTTCTGTCCAGATCCAAGCTCTGTGAAGGAAGTACCACTTTGGCATTTCCAATTGAGCTGAAATTTTTCCAGTACCTTCATACCTCTAAATCATCACCCTACACCAAAATTCATATCATTTCATCAAGCCAAATGAGTGCAGCTTCAAAGTCAAGTTTCTGGACCAGAATTTGCATTGCAAAGGAAGTGTATGCAAAACTTGTCCAAATGGGCTCAAATTTGGCAAGAACCTAGTCCTTCCTACCATATTTCCCTGTGACAACTTTTCCAGCTCATTGGCACCTCTGTTTGACCACAGCTTCCTCCCCAAGTTTTTGACCAGAAACTATTCTGGATCCCCTCGACCCCTCTAGAGCCATCCTGGTCCATCCAGTGATCAATATCATCTATTTGAGCAGTGAGGGGCCTGTTTGACAAGGTCGGACAGGCAGGAAAGTGCCAGAGCTCGTAGCGCGCGTGGTGACCACGCAGCCACCGTGCAGAAACGGTGCTCTGCACTTGGTCAGCTCCGTCCGGTCGTCTCCGGCCGGCCTCCGCTTGTCCGAGCATGTCAAATAGCTCCGCGGCGTCCACGTGCCCCTCTCTAGGCCCTTCTCCCCTCTTCTTTCTTCTTCTCCACGCCGCGGCGATCGCCGCCAAGTTTCTGTCTCGCCCGTGATGCCGTCGTCTTCCTCCCTCCCATTGGCTTCTTCTCTTCCGAGCCGTCCCCTCCCTCTGTCCGCGTCAGGTCGGCACTGCAAGCCTCCGAGCCACGTCTTCCCCGAGCTCCAGTGCGGAGATAAGCTCGCCACGGCGGCCGTCCTCATCCTCACGCCACGGCCACCTATAAATAGCCACGGCTCGGAGCCTCCCCGAGCACCCCGAGCACCCGCAGCTCCTCCCCTCTCCTCTGTGATCCTCCCCGGTTCCTCGCTTGAGCTCCTGGAGCACTCCTTCCCCCTCTCTGGCCAAAACCTCGCCGCCGGCCGCCGCTCGAATTCGAGCCCTCCGAACCCTCCCCGCTCCAGCTCGCCTCCTCACCCGACCACCACCACCACCCGTAGTACCTCCCCGCTTCCATTCTGCCTTGGGGAAAGCCAGATCCTCCACCCCAAGCTCACCTATGCCGCCGTCTGCCATCGCCGCCTCCTGCTTGCCACAGGCTGTCCCCGCCTCTGCCTCGACCTTTCACGGGCGCGGGACGATGCCTAGAGTCCATCCCCACCGCCGGCCGAGCCTGCCGTGCGATGCAGCGTCGGGAATCGCCGGTCAATGGCGCCTCTGTTCCCCTGCGGGTTCACGCGCGAGGAAGGAGACGACCCTACGGGCGGGCCCCAGTCGCCAGTGGCTCAGCCTCCCTCCGTTTTTTTAAAACGGGGCAGGAGCGCAGGTGGGCCGGCCCAGCAACGGCAGCGGCAGCACTGCTCAGCTGGCGCTCTGGCTGCGGCCACTTTCGGCCCAGCACGGCCCAGCGGCACAGTCCCTTTATTCTTTTCTCAGAAAAACTGCTGAGGGCCTCTGTGTAATTATTTATATTACAAATTGGTCCCTGGCAGTCAAGTCTTCACAACTTTTTATCCGCAACTCCGATTCAGGTGAATCCAACGCCCACGTCTTTAGTTCATTGAGCCCGTTCTGATGGTATCATTTTAATAATGTTTCCACACTGTGAAAATGACCATTTTGCCCTTGCCCTTCAATCAGCCCCTCCGAGAGAGAATCCTTTCCGGTGAATTTTCCGTGAGCTCATCGCATTTCTTCCCGGAGTATTCCCCGACCCCCAGGCAAGCCGACCATCTGATATATGCCCTAAAGCATTGCTCTGTGCTATTCTTGCATGTTTAATTTAATATGCTTATGCCTGTATGCGTAGTGGTGAGCTGTATGTGACGCTGATGAACCCTTGCCAGCCTTTCTTTGGTGACGGCACCACGCCTGTGTTCTGAGCTGCTTTCGGCCGTCCGGGATGGATGCCGACTTTATGTTTCTCTTTTCAACAACTGGCCCGTGTTCTGAGCTGCTTTTCGGGCGTCTCGGACAGCTGTTGAATTTCTTTCTGTAGCGGTGACCCTATGCTCTGAGCTGTTTCTCGTCCGTCTTAGGGAACCGCTACACTCTTTTTATCAACACCGTCTCATGCTCTGAGCTGCTTTTCAGCCGTCTTGAGCTGGGGTTGAGTTATTCCAGTCACGTCCCAGATCTGAGTTGTAAAGACCATTCTGGTGGCTACTGGTTTATTTGCCGGTTTCATACAAGGGTTCAGACGGTCGTCACTTACAGCTAGAACTTGAATAGTAATAACCTGCCATTTAATTATTGTTTCACTAATGATTCGTTGTGATATGGTATAGAGATAGATTGTTATGTTTTCATAATTGTTACATCATGATTACCGTTATTGCAATATCATGAAATATGACTTAATAATGACAACAACCTCCTCCGTCGGCTGGATCGAGTCATAGTGTCACCTATCCGAGCTTACCCGTGCAGCCACATTTGCCGGTATGGGACGGCCTTGACTTGGTCTAACCTCATGCTCTTTTATCGGTACCACCAAACTAGGGAGGGTTATGCGTGCATGCTGCCCTGATCAGGCAGGCGACGATAATCCTGTGAGCCCAGTTGAGTTTTTGCGCGCGGTCCCCGTTTGGGACAGTTTAGTTTGGCCACGACGGTGGAAGGTGTCACGGGGTGACACAGGGGCCACCCAGGACATGACCCTGGGAGGGTATGATTGTCGGTGGTACGATGGAGGAGTCACGGGTTAGGCCAGTTTCGTTGGAGCAGCATTGGTCCACCCGAATGGGAACATGTACTAAAGTACGAGGCCAGGCGCTCCATGGTGTGGGTAAAGTGTGCAACCTCGGTCATGGACAGTTCGTATAGGCCCCTATTTGGTCTGTGTCGAGTCTGGAGGAACAAACTATATAATGTTATTGCTAAGGTTGAACCAGAGAAGGGTAAGGTTTGTCAGACTTGCAGAGCAGATGCATGGACATCAGTTGATGTCAGGGATATGAAATACTGGCCATGGGATGGCTATGAGATGAGTGGTCGGATGACCGCAAAGTTTGGACTGGATTTGGATCCTAAGATTATTCGGAATATGAATTAACTACTTAATATGATGTATCTTTCCAGTTACTTTGATAGTTATCATGCAAGATAATCCTATCATAACATGATAGTTAATACTGTTAAGATAACAAATGCATGCTTGAATGCGATGGTTTGCTTTGCTTGGTGTATATGTTGGTATGGTTTGCTTGCGAGTACATTCAAAAGTACTCAGCGGCCTTCAATGTGGCCAGGTTCACCTAAGGATTCGACGACCTCTAGTGCGGAGCCGGAGTGTTCGCGGGCTAGAAGAGTAACCTAGTCAGATCCCTGTGGATTGGAGCCGCACCAGGACCATGCTGCCTTAGATAGAGCTTTTCCGCTGCCATCACCCTTGTAATATATCATGTAAGACTGATATATTCATTAATAGAAATGTCTGTGTTCATGATACTTGTTGTAAAAGCGCATGCCAGAGTGATCTCCTGGGCTGGCATGTGCGGCGACCGTCTGGCTACAGTGGTATTCAGGCGGGGCGCCACATCCTGTTTAGTTAAACAACATATATGTGAACTATTTCATGCCCTCTTTTTTCCTCACTATATATTGCATCTGTCTCATACAAGGTCTGTACATTCAACTACTTTTCTTGTTTATCAGTCATTTGAATTGGAGGGTGTGATGGCAGTATCTAGTGGAGTAAACACACGGTCTTCAAATAAAACAGTGCTACCTGTCGATGGAGATAGCACCCCGGTTGTACTTGCACAAGAAGCAGCCCTACCACACATAACCCAGACTATCGCAGATTGTACCCCTACTCCGATGGACAGAGAACCAGCTTCACCCAGTCTAACCCCAACCCCAGCAGATAGTAACCCAGTTCCAGTTGACACAGCACCATCTCCACGACAGAGCTCCCAAACAAGAGCAATTAGTAAGGCATCTCCAGTGCCCAAAGCGCCAGGAGTACGGCAAACCCCAACTCCACCAGTTAGTACACCTATTCCTGTGGACGAAGTAGAACCAGTCATCCGTAGTTTAGCGTCTATCGCATTTGATGTTGTTAAATCCTATGTGCGTATCTTCCCATCATGGAAATATTATACTGAAGATGAAGGAAAAAGCCAGTTGTAGGTGTTCCTCCAGGAGTTATGTGTAAGTATTCATGGCAATTACTTTGCTTTGTCCCATACTTTCTACCTCCCTGCTGGTTATAACACGGCAAATGTTCCCATTTTTCTGTGTAGAGAACGACCGATTTGGAAACTCAGGATGAGGTAGCCTATGCTAATACCTCTGCTATCTTCAAGAATGCTTTGCGGCAGTATCATAATTACCTAAAGAAAACGTATTTCACTGGCAAGGACACTCATCAAATTCCCTTACTTTCTTCGGAGACACATTTACGGGACGATGACTGGGAATGCCTTGTTCTGTATTGGTCTAGTCCCATGAATATGGTAGGGTCTATGAGATCATTTTTCATTTTGAAGTACTATATGGTTGCGTCTTACTGTACTCTCTTCTTGTAGAACAAGTGCTTAACCTGCAGAACAACTGTTCTTAGGTAAGATTCCATAGCTGTGGTGCATACTGCTTTGCTCTTGTATCACTGTATTTACTCATACTAACTAATTTTTAAATAGAAGGATCCAATCGAAACTCCAATGGCACAACATGTATGTTTAAACATGTTTCTTTAACTGGTTTGCTCTTCTAAATTGCTCTATGTTGATTTCAATTTCAATTGTGTAGACAGTTGTCTTCTCATATCATGCACATTACTAGCATCAAAACAGAGCCAATAATGTTGTTAGTTGTAGATGTATACCCGTGGTACCCATCTAAAATCTTGTGGTGCCGTGTAGTTTCCCACACTTATATTCTTTCAATGCTATTTTGTCTTGAACTGATATGATTTGAACTGTGTCTCTATTTTGATTTGGCAAGACAATGCAGTGACAGTAGCACATAGATATATGTTTGTTTGATGCTTTTATAATGTACTACTTTGCAATAGAAGACTTGATAGTTTAATCCTGTCCACCTTACTACTGAACTGGTTCACCAAAATGAGCTTCATATACTACATGCTAAACCTATTATGTGTCTGCTTGTTTCTTCTTTTAGAATGCTGACAGAATATTGGAGATGAGTACCACATTAAGCAATGGTAAAGGAAGTAATGCAGATAAGGTTGAAGATAGTGAGACAACCTTGCTGGTCTCCAACAAAGCTGATAAAACAGATAAGGAAAACTATCTTGAAGACAGTGAGACAACTCCAAAGTCCTGTCTTGATGTAGTGTTCGAGTTACTGGCCACTACCGCTTGCACAAGCTCTTCAAACTCGCTGTCTGAATCGGTTCGGTTTCTTGAGTCTGAACTACAAGCTGAAAGACATCGGTCAGCTGTGCTGCGACAAGAAGCCGAAGGACTGAGGAAGTCCCTGGAGAATTCAGATGCATACTTTCTGGTGCAACAGCAAGCGTTGGAGGATTTTAGCGCCAAACAAGAGAAAGCTAATAAGCTTGCTAAGCTTATTGCCAGCATGGTGGATACCCAGGATAACGTTTCTTGACCTCTTCTGAAGTTGTTTCAGTTCTGGACTTGTTTTGCTGCCGCGTTTATTCGCACTGGTGGCCAATTTAGACGCCCAGTGTATGTAATATGCTGCTTTGTTGTTCCCTTTATTTGCACTAGTGGCGAACTTTGATGCCCAGTGGATGTAATGTCTGTAATCGCCGTAATAGCTTAGCGTTAGTTGCTTGCTTATTTATTTACTTATAGTCTTGTTTATTTGTTTCCTTATAGTCATTGCAGTTCTTTTTCCTCGGTTTGCTAGTGGCCGCAATAACCATGGTGTCGGTGTCAAAACCGGCAGACCTCGGGGTAGGGGTCCCGAGCTGTGGATCTTGGATCGGTGGTAACAGAGACAAGGGAGACGGTGTTTACCCAGGTTCGGGCCCTCTTGATGGAGGTAAACCTCTACGTCCTGCTTTCGTTTAAATTGATGGAGATGTATCGAATACAGAGATGATCTACCTCGAGATCGTAATGTGTGTCTAACTCTAGGGCTAGGTGAATAATATTGTGTTGATGTCCCCTCCGTGGGCTAAACCCTATGGCTTATATACATGCTAGGGAGAGTATCTAGGGTTACAAAGTCGGTATCTAGGAGTAAGGCGGCTGGAGAGATAGTGGAGTATACATCAAGTCTTCGGTAGAGACAGCCTCAATCACGCCTCCTATATACGTCCTTCGGAGTCCATCTTGACCATACACGAGGGCCCATTGGCCCATTCGAGGAGACGGGCCGGCTGGGTTAGCATCCCGTGATCCAGGACACTGTCAGTAGCCCCCGAACTAGTCTTCTACGCCGAGGACAACTTTCAACAGACATCATCTCGGATCCGGAGTTCTTGGCTTGACAAACAAGTTCCCCTGTATATTTCACTTTTTTCTTTTAGTGAAGCGATGACATCCGGGATCCAACCAAGCTCTTTCCCCGTCCAAAGAGGACATATATCTTAGCCTTGAAGGCTCGTTGTTCAGGTATGAACGGTCCAATCCGGCCTGACAACTTTATCGAAGAGGCTTGCCCCACGACAGGTCGAGCAGTTACTGCCTCCCCCTTAAATCGTGGTTCGAGGCAGCCTTTTACTGGCATGTCCCCTCGAGGCAGAGATCGTGCCCATTTTCTTAGGGATATCATTACGATTTTGTTTCCCCCCATATGCTTAACGACATCTTTGATGGGGGCGGCGCGTTTACCGGCGCAGCGAGGGGGACTCTTAGCCTTTCATAGGCCTATAAGAGCAAAAAGAAGGACAGCGCCATTGTAACACCCCCTTGTATTGGCAACAGTGATCACCTTTTTATAATGCCAAGTCACCATGCTTAATAGTGCCTGATCATCATTTGCATCATATCTCATTTCAAATTCCAATTCAAATTAAAATTCAAATGTAAAGTGAAAATAAAAGTTGTTCCAATTTGGAAACTAAAATGTTCATTAAATAGCAAATAATTCATAGCTAATTATGTTAAGAAAAACAACATCACCTAAAATACCTAGATGACTCTAACATCATCAAAACAGTACAAAACAGCAACATTTAATCCATTTTTATTTAATCAAAATTCAAATGAAATCATATTGACTCCAAACCAATTTCTGGTAGTAGTTATTATTGCACTGTAATTATTGAGTTAAGTCACCTATTTTGCAAAACTCAAATGGTAGCTAAAATATTTACAAAATAGAAACAAAAATAGAAAACAGAAAAGAAAAGAAGAAAAAGGAAAGGGCTGCAGCGGCTGGGCCTAAGTCAGTCGCGCCAGCCCAGCCCACCCCGCCGTCTCCCCCTTCCCACTGCTCACGCGCGGTCGCCCGCGCCCGACCGCGCCAGTCACCGGCTAGCCGTGCCAGTCGCGCCCGGCCAGCTCCCGCGTCGCTATAGGGCGGCGGGGTGGATAAGAACACCCCGCGGCAACCCTAGCCGCCCCCTCGAGATATTTCCCCTCCCCTCGCCCGCCTGCTTCCTCCTCCCGCCATGGCCGCCGCTGCCTTCTCCGTCCACCGCGCGTCCGCGTAGCCGCCGCCACCATTTCGCCGCCCCACCATACCGGATAGAACCGCCGATCTTGACTACGCCCTCTGCCCCGACTGCTTTGAGCTCGGAGCCGCTGCAACGTCGCCGGCGTCGTCATCTTCAATCTACGGGTGCCCGCGTCGCCACCGTCAATTCGCCGCCTCGAGCCCTCCCTGCGCCCACCTTTGCACCTCTACAGGCTCACCGTGAGCCTCCGCTTCCTCTCCTCTCTCTCCCGTCGCCGTTAGCCGCCCGTAGCCGCCGCTGCCATCGCCGCCCGAAGCTCGCTCCGCCGCGTAGCTCGTCGCCGTCCATTTAGTCGCCGTCATGCTCAACCGAGCACAGCATCGTGCTCAGCACGCTCGCAGCAGCCGAATGCGCCCGCTCGCAGCCCCTGTCGTGCCCACAGTCACCGGATCCGAGCTCGCCCGCAAGCTCCGCTGCTCGCCGTGGTTGTTCCGGTCGAATCCGGCCAACTCCGGCGACGCCACCGCCACCAACCGACGCGCCTCGCACCCCTCTTTCGAACGCAGCCTCGCGCGCGCAAAACGGTGGCCGGAGCGCGAAATCTGACCGCTGCCAGAGCCGCGCCGCCAAGGAAATGGTCGCCGGAGTTACTCCGGCAACGTCGCCGACGACGTCCGACGTGGCCGGCCCCCTGTGACGCTGACTGGTGGGTCCGCGGGCCCAGTTGACCGAGTCAACTCGGCTGACTGGGCAGCTGTGTCACTGACACGCGGGTCCCACCCCGTTTAAACATTTTTAAAAATAAATAAAATGTTAATTAAAATGTTAATTAATCTTTTAGTTAATTAGTTAACCTAATCAGTCACTGACTACTGGGTCCCACCCGTTAATTAACCTAATTAACTAATTTAAGCTATGTTTAATTAAAACAGTCACTGACCAGTGGGTCCCACTGGTCAGGTTTGACCAGTCAACCGGCTGGGTTAACTGCTGACGTCATCGTGACGTTCTGCTGACGTCACCATTTACTGTTTAGGATAATTCGAAATTAAATAAATAAAATAAATCCAGAAATTCCAGAAAATGATTAAAACTTTGAAAAATCATATAAATTAAACCGTAACTCGGATGAAAATAATTTATATATGAAAAATGATCAGAAAAATATGAAGAATCCGAATATGTGGTCAAAATGCTTGACCGTCACTCCTATCCAGATGAACATGGGACTTTTTGCCCGTATTCGATAAATGAATAGTGCATAACCTTAATAAAATAAATCCAAATAAATTCCTAAATTATCTAAAGCAGTTAGATAGGCAGTATTGCACACCTGCATATCATTTAGGCATGTCATGCATCGTTGTTGCTTTGTTACCGTGAATTTATTGTTTCTTCCCCCCTCCTTCTCTCCCGATAGACGCCGAGACCGCCATCGACGCAGCAGTGTACGACTACGCTCCAGACGAGCAGCCTTCTGACGACCAGCCCCTTTCAGCAGAGCTTCCAGGCAAGCAAAACCTCCTTGATCATCCAGATATCGCCCACTCCTTCTCCCTTATGCTTGCATTAGAATTGCTTCCGTTGTTATTCCGATAGCTCCTATTCTGATGCATAGCCTGTTTTCGTCACCTGCTATTGATACATCACTTGCTATCCTATAATGCTTAGTTACGTATGATATGTCCCATCTGTGGCCCTTCACCCTTGTCCGTCTGCCATGCTTGTTTTCGGGCCGTGATCAATCTGGGCGACGATCACGGAAATGTTTACAATATTGTCATACTTTAAATTGCTAAAGTCGGGCTGGCCCCAAGGGTGCCCGCGAGAGAATAATACTAAAGACGGGTCAGCTCCAAGAGCACCCGCGCGACATGTGTTACCAAGTCAGAGCGACAGGAACCCTGTTCGTCTCTGTGAGTTACTAAATACACCTAACGGATTTGGGTATTTGATCTGAGTGGGTCGTTGGCCCTATACGCACTACCACCACGTGGGATAATGCTTATGGGACCCTCTACGTCGTATGTATCAGCCGAAAGTTCTTCAGATGTCACAGCTCAGAGATGCGGGCTGATTGCTGGGGTGGGCTGGTTACGTCACTGGTGTATTCAGTGTCGCGCCTGGGCCCCGGCCAGTCACGCAACGTGCAGGAGTGCAAAGGGCGATGGCCCAAGACCCCTTCGTGCTTAGGATTTAGACCGGCGTGCTGACCTCTCTGCTGAGCCTAGGTAGGACTGCGTCGTGTCGATCTCCCGAGGCCGGGCATTACCCAGCAAGTGTGTCCGGCCAGATGTGATCGAGCGTGTTGGGTAACAGTAGTGCACCCCTGCAGGGAAGTTATCTATTCGAATAGCCGTGTCCATGGTAACAGGACGCTCAGAGTTGTATCTTGATCCGCTACAACTACAAATGGTTACTATCACAATATTAAACTGTTACTACTGCTCTCGGGATCACTTTCTCGCAGGGCAGTCGAGGAAGGATCTCAGGGCTTTACTAAACTATGATTGATATATATTATCTTGCTCTACTCTCTTCTGATGCTGCAAGATTGCTTCAAGATGCTAGTCTTCGATAGGCTAGGCCCTCTCCCCCTCTGTTCCAGCATTTCTGCAGTTTAGTCCAAAGATATAGCCCCACTCCTTTGATACCGATGCATAACTAGTATAGTTCTGATGTCAGTCTTGCGAGTACTTTGGATGAGTACTCACGGTTGCTTTGATATCTTTTTCCCCATACCCATTTGCTGCGATCAGTCGATGGAGTCCCGGAGCCAGACACCACCGCAGGAGACTACTACCAAGAGAGCCCCGGAGGCACGTACTACTGGGTTGAGCCAGCCGACCAGGAGTAGTTCAGAGGCCCTAGGCAGGAGGCCTTCGCCTTTTCGATCAGTGTCGTTGTTTGTGCTAGCCTTCTTAAGGTAGACTTGACTAAATATGTCTGTACTCAGATATTATTTGTGTGTATGACTTATGTATTCGGGTCCTCGTGACCCCTGGTTTGTAATATGAAGATTTATGTTTAAATTTGAGTTTAGAGTTGTGTTGTGATATCTTCCCGTGAGTCTCTGATCTCGATCGTGTGCATTTGCGTGTATGATTAGTGCACGGTCGAGCAGGGGCGTCACAAGTTGGTATCAGAGCCGACTGCTTGTAGGAAGCCCCCTTCCGATTCCTTGGTCGAAGTTGAGTCTAGTCATTGAAAAAACTATTTTACTAACAGTGCTGTGTGGCTTACGGACCCACGTCACCAATGGGTGGTATTAGGATCTTTTATTCCTCTTCTAAACTCTGGGATTCTACTCTCTCCTCTATTCGGGTTAAAGATTTTGCTAACTCTGACGCTAGGTTCTCGTAACCATTTTCTCCCGGAGAGCCACTTGATACAAATGTTCCCGTTACTCTTGAAGTACCAGATGGTTAGGAAGACACTCTCCGATGGATCCCCAAGGCCCTTGTGCCCACCGCTCTTGCAATTCTTTACCATCGATAAATCCCTGTGGATAACTACACATAATTGCCGTTCATACATTCACCCCCAGTTGCTCAAGTGTTTCACAAAATACTTCGTATTGCTAATCGATCTTCCGATAATCCTCTGCAACCAATTACTCTTGAAACTCTTGACTGCCTGCACTATGGCCAATTCCACATGTCCAGTAATCTTCATTGACATCTTTTGTCATTACCATCTTGAGTCCCCTGATTCAATATATTTGCGAATGCTCGCAATCATCAATCCACTGAGGCTTTCTATTCTACTTACTTATCTTTTGATCAGAGCATCTGCTTCTGATCCTCATTTTGGAATTTGCAACTCCTTCTTTTATTATACTTTGGGTTATTCCGATGTTCCTATAACCCGATGTCTTTGCCCCTTTCCTCTCTCGATGGACACTAATGTGGAGCCATTGTTCAACCAATGTAATCCCTTTGGTGGATTATTACCCGATAATTCCTTCGTAGATCTGAACCCTTTACGAGTTCTTCCCCTGATACATAACGCCTTTGGTGAATTGTATCATCTGCTTTGCCGTTTGTACTCTGCTTTCGAACTTGTATCCGTCGCTTCAATAAGTGTGACATACAGTTTCTGAAACTCCTCTGATGAGCTGTATCTGTGCTTTCTGGAATTTGTGTGAACCCGGTAACTTTACGAGTCATACTCTTCTGGTGTTTCGCCAGATAAATTTCAACACTACAACTTCATCGAAAGCGAGAAGTGAATGAAAGGTTATGCGTTGAAGAAGTGGGAGTCGACCTTGAACTCTGTGTTCATGCCCATGGAAACGATGTAGACCGTTATGGAAGCTTCTTGCAACTTATTTATTCATTGGTATGACTTTTTCGGTATCATTAAATTTGATCCATTGCTGTTATGGTTCCGACCATGCTGTCCTTATTAGATATATCTGAAAGGAATCCATTCATGTGCCTCATCTATTTATCGACAAGGTTAAAGCACTTGCCATCCGCAGATCAACGATCTAGTTCAGCTTCTATTTTGTTCTACCTTCGAGTATTACCCTCTGGTATCTCGAGGATATCGTACCATTGCACTAAATATTATGAAGCTTTGATAAGGTGATACTTTTCCCCATCATAGTAATTCCACGGGTTCTGGTTTGTTGTCAACCAAGAACACCGATAAGTGAATCCAATCCACCCTATAACACATTGACCTCCCGCTTCCCCATTTCTTCTGCTTGATCATGTTATGGATCAATTACATCTTCCTGAAACCTTTCGATAAATTGTGTTGTGATCATTGTTAACATCTTTGACTTATCCCAAGTTATGAATTTAATTCGTAATCCTTCCTTCTACCTAAATGGTGCTCCACTTGCTGTCCTGTCATGGATATCAAGCTCTGTTTTTCCTTGGGAAGGATATACACCTAATACTTGTGTATAATCACATTTTCCTTTCCATTGGTCTGTTTAATCCGATAATCACATTTTCCTTTCCATTGGTTTGTTTAACCCTTCTTGCGATCTATATGATCTGAGCAGTGATAATTCCCTGCTTGTGACAACACCCCTGGTGTACAATTCTGTCAGTAAGACCCTGTTACTATTATTGATGACATTCCGGTAACCGCCGGTGGACGAGAACTTTGCCTAATGGTCCGCCTCGTAATTGCGAGCACGAAAATGGTTCTCTTCATCCCCCGCCCTTGGTACTGACGTTGTTGCCAACATAGCTGACAAACTATCCTCTGATATGCCTTGCTATCGTGACCATGCAAAATGTCACCGCCCTTCCTACACTTAATCCACCCTTACCACAGTTCCACAGGACCAAAACCTGACTCTCCTGTGCACCCCCTGTTTCCAAAGTTATTCCTCATGCTTGGCTTCATTTGTATTTCACGAGCCATCTTCCCTAACATGTCCTATCTAGTATCAGACGCAATATCTAATCTCGTTGCTCTGAACCCCTTTTACTTCTGATTAGGCATCGAACGATTGCCTACCCATTTGAAACTTTTCTACCTACCTATATTGCTCTCGATGAATTCCCTAAGCTCTGAAACTCGAGAGATATCTATGTGTTTCATTCATGAGATAACCCCAGTTGATTTCCCCTTGTGAAACCCCATCGATGCCAAGTTAACCCTTATCCTTTTCGTAAGTACGATGAAGATCCGGAAGGGAGAACGACAACCTCATCACGAAGCGATGGTGCAGAGAAATGAAGACTTCAAATATAATGGATCAAACTCTTCGAGAAGTGCAACGAAGATCAAGAAGACTCATTAGAATTTCGTAACCAGACCCTTGTCCCCCTTACTCTACCTCTTAATTCTCGGGACAAGAATTTCTTTTAGAGGAGGAGAATTGTAACACCCCCTTGTATTAGCAACAGTGATCACCTTTTTATAATGCCAAGTCACCATGCTTAATAGTGCCTGGTCATCATTTGCATCATATCTCATTTCAAATTCCAATTCAAATTGAAATTCAAATGTAAAGTGAAAATAAAAGTTGTTCCAATTTGGAAACTAAAATGTTCATTAAATAGCAAATAATTCATAGCTAATTATGTTAAGAAAAACAACATCACCTAAAATACCTAGATGACTCTAACATCATCAAAACAGTACAAAACAACAACATTTAATCCATTTTTATTTAATTAAAATTCAAATGAAATCATATTGACTCCAAACCAATTTCTGGTAGTAGTTATTATTGCACTGTAATTATTGAGTTAAGTCACCTATTTTGCAAAACTCAAATGGTAGCTAAACTATTTACAAAATAGAAACAAAAATAGAAAACAGAAAAGAAAAGAAGAAAAAGAAAAGGGCCGCAGCGGCTAGGCCTAAGTCAGCCGCGCCAGCCCAGCCCAGCCCACCCCGCCGTCTCCACCTTCCTACTGCTCACGCGCGGTCGCCCGCGCCCGTCGCCGGCTAGCCATGCCAGCCGCGCCCGGCCAGCTCCCGCGTCGCTACAGGGCGGCGGGGTGGATAAGACCACCCCGCGGCAACCCTAGCCGCCCCCCTCGAGATATTTCCCCTCCCCTCGCCCGCCTGCTTCCTCCTCCCGCCATGGCCGCCGCTGCCTTCTCCGTCCACCGCGCGTCCGCGTAGCCGCCGCCACCATTTTGCCGCCCCACCGTGCCGGATAGAACCGCCAACCTCGACTACGCCCTCTGCCCCGACTGCTTCGAGCTCGGAGCCGCTGCAACGTCACCGGCGTCGTCATCTTCAATCTACGGGTGCCCGCATCGCCGCCATCGATTCGCTGCCTGGAGCCCTCCCCGCGCCCACCTTTGCACCTCTACAGGCTCACCGTGAGCCTCCGCTTCCTCTCCTCTCTCTCCCGTCGCCGTTAGCCGCTGCTGCCATCGCCGCCCGAAGCTCGCTGCGCCGCGCAGCTCGTCGCCGTCCATTTAGTCGCCGTCATGCTCAACCGAGCACGGCATCGTGCTCAGCACGCTCGCAGCAGCCGAACGCGCCCGCTCGCAGCCCCTGCCATGCCTGCAGTCGCCGGATCCGAGCTCGCCCGCAAGCTTCGCCGCTCGTCGTGGTTGTTCCGGTCGAATCCGGCCAACTCCGGCGACGCCACCGCCACCAACCGATGCGCCTCGCTCCCCTCTTTCGAACGCCGCCTCGCGCGTGCGAAACGGTGGCCGGAGCGCAAAATCCGACCGCTCCCCGAGTCGCGCCGTCGTGGAAATGGTCGCCAGAGTAACTCCGGCGACGTCGTCGACGACGTCCGACGTGGCCGGCCCCCTGTGACACTGACTGGTGGGTCCGCGGGCCCAGTTGACCGAGTCAACTTGGCTGACTGGGCAGCTGTGTCACTGACACGCGGGTCCCACCCTGTTTAAACATTTTTTTAAATAAATAAAATGTTAATTAAAACGTTAATTAATCTGTTAGTTAATTAGTTAACCTAATCAGTCACTGACTAGTGGGTCCCACCCGTTAATTAACCTAATTAACTAATTTAAGCTCTGTTTAATTAAAACAGTCACTGACCAGTGGGTCCCACTGGTCAGGTTTGACCAGTCAACCGGCTGGGTTGACTGCTAACGTCATCATGACGTTCTGGTGACGTCACCATTTACTGCTTAGGATAATTCGAAATTAAATAATTAAAATAAATCCAGAAATTCCAGAAAATGATTAAAACTTTGAAAAATCATATAAATTAAACCGTAACTCGGATGAAAATAATTTATATATGAAAAATGATCAGAAAAATATGAAGAATCCGAATATGTGGTCAAAATGCTTGACCGTAACTCCTATCCAGATGAACATGGGACTTTTTGCCTGTATTAGATAAATGAATAGTGCATAACCTTAATAAAATAAATCCAAATAAATTCCTAAATTATCTAAAGCAGTTAGATAGGCAGTATAGCACACCTGCATATCATTTAGGCATGTCATGCATCGTTGTTGCTTTGTTACCGTGAATTTATTGTTTCTTCCCCCCTCCTTCTCTCCCGATAGACGCCGAGACCGCCGCCGACGCAGCAGTGTACGACTACGCTCCAGACGAGCAGCTTTCCGACAACTAGCCCCTTTCAGCAGAGCTTCCAGGCAAGCAAAACCTCCTTGATCATCCAGATATCGCCCACTCCTTCTCCCTTATGCTTGCATTACAATTCCTTCTGTTGTTATTCCGATAGCTCCTATTCTGATGCATAGCCTGTTTTCGTCGCCTGCTATTGATACATCACCTGCTATCCTATAATGCTTAGTTACGTATGATATGTCCCATCTGTGGCCCTTCACCCTTGTCCGTCTCCATGCTTGTTTTAGGGCCATGATCAATCTGGGCGATGATCACGGAAAGTTTACATTATTGTCATACTTTAAATTGCTAAAGTCGGGATGGCCCCAAGGGTGCCCGCGAGAGAATAATACTAAAGACGGGTCGGCTCCAAGAGCACCTGCGTGACATGTGTTACCAAGTCAGAGCGACAGGAACCCTGTTCGTCTCTGCGAGTTACTAAATACACCTAACGGATTTGGGTATTTGATCTGAGTGGGTCGTTGGCCCTATACGCACTACCACCACGTGGGATAATGGTTATGGGACCCTCTACATCGTATGTATCAGCCAAAAGTTCTTCAGATGTCACAGCTCAGATATGCGGGCTGATTGCTGGGGTGGGCTGGTTACGTCACTGGTGTATTCAGTGTCGCGCCTGGGCCCCGGCCAGTCACGCAACGTGCAGGAGTGCAAAGGGCGATGGCCCAAGACCCCTTCATGGTTAGGATTTAGACCGGCGTGCTGACCTCTCTTCTGAGCCTAGGTACGACTGCGTCGTGTCGATCTCCCGAGGCCGGGCATTACCCAGCAAGTTGTCCGGCCAGATGTGATCGAGCATGTTGGGTAACAGTAGTGCACCCCTGCAGGGAAGTTATCTATTCGAATAGCCGTGTCCACGGTAACAGGACGCTCAGAGTTGTATCTTGATCCGCTACAACTACAAATGGTTACTATCACAATATTAAACTGTTACTACTGCTCTCGGGATCACTTTCTCGCAGGGTAGTCGAGGAAGGATCTCAGGGCTTTACTAAACTATGATTGATATATATTATCTTGCTCTACTCTCTTCTGATGCTGCAAGATTGCTTCAAGATGCTAGTCTTCGATAGGCTAGGCCCTCTCCCCCTCTGTTCCAGCATTTCTGCAGTTTAGTCCAAAGATATAGCCCCACTCCTTTGATACCGATGCATAACTAGTATAGTTCTGATGTCAGTCTTGCGAGAACTTGGGATGAGTACTCACGATTGCTTTGCTATCTTTTTCCCCATACCCATTTGCTGCGATCAGTCGATGGAGTCCCGGAGCCAGACACCACCGCTGGAGACTACTACCAGGAGAGCCCCGGAGGCACGTACTACTGGGTTGAGCCAGCCGACCAGGAGTAGTTCGGAGGCCCTAGGCAGGAGGCCTTCACCTTTTTGATCAGTGTCGTTGTTTGTGCTAGCCTTCTTAAGGTAGACTTGACTAACTATGTCTGTACTCAGATATTATTTGTGTGTATGACTTATGTATTCGGGTCCTCGTCACCCCTGGTTTGTAATATGAAGATTTATGTTTAAATTTGAGCTTAGAGTTGTGTTGTGATATCTTCCCGTGAGTCTCTGATCTCGATCGTGTGCATTCGCGTGTATGATTAGTGCACGGTCGAGCAGGGGCGTCAAAGCCATCGACCACGCTCCCATTCTCCCCTTCTACTACTTTGTCTAGCTCCAGCGCTCAGATCCCATCCCACTCTGGTCAATTCCCCTTTCGCGAGTCCATCCTTCTCTACCAGCCATGGCCGACACTCTCAAGGGGCACTGGGGTGGCTCCATCGTGACGGAGGGCACCATCCTGGAGCTGCGCGGCGCAGGGTATCTAACCCCCACCATCGCCGCCCACGCTCCAGCTGCTGGCCAGCAATTGCCCGCTCCCAACGCCAGCGAGCGGGTAGTCTTTGTCCCCCACCTCATCTGAGGTCTGGGGTTCCCGCTGCACCCTTTCGTGCGCGGGGTGATGTACTACTATGGGTTGGATTTCCACCACAAGCCCCCCAACTCCATTCTTCACCTCGCCTCCTTCATCACGGTCTGCGAGGCCTTCCTCCGCTGCAAGCCACACTTCGGCCTATGGCTGAAGCTCTTCAGGATTAAGCCGAAGTCCAGCGGCCCGGATCTTGCGGAGTGCGGAGGGGCCATGGTTAGCAAAAACCAGGGGGCGACCTGGTTCAAGGGCACCTTCATCGAAACGGTGAAGGAGTGGCAAAAAGAGTGGTTTTACATCAGTGAACCGCTCGCCCTTGGTCAGACCGAGGTCCCAGCTTTCTCAGCTGGGCCTCCCAAGAAGCTCAAATCCTGGAGGGAGAAGGATGTCGCCTGGGGGAACCCAGAAGAGGTGGAGACCCTGATCGAGAGGATCCTGTGGTGGTCCACCACGGGGAAGGTTGAGCTTGCCGACGTCATCAACGTCATGCTCAACTGCCGCATACTCCCTCTCCAACTTTGGGCGACCCCAATGTGGGCGCAAAAGCCCGAGGACATGGACACCATCAACGCCTTCTTCCGCTCCACCTCGGCCTCCATGTGGACGAGGCTCATGAAGCTGGCCAAGGACAAGATCCCCATGGATGGGGAGGACCGCGGCCTCGAACACGGCTATGAGGCCCCCCGGTAAACTATTTTGTCCACCAACTATCAACATTGTCCTCCGCATCGAGCAGTAGTATTTTAATGTATTGTTATGATTGATGTTTTGCAGAAGTGGTTGGCCTGGGTACAAAGAGTACGATGCCCGGCCCCACTGCCAGAGGAGCCTCCGACTCCCATGCTCTCAACGCTCCTGACCGAGGAGCCACACGTGGTGGCCCCCAAAGGGACGAAGTCCCAGAGGGGTAGGTCAAGTGCTCGGACTCGGGGGGCCTCGGTCACCCGGTCCTAAGAGACCCACACCTCCGCCTCCCAAGACGGTGACGCAGAGGAGGGTGAGGAGGAGGAGGTCCCCCCCCCGAAGGGGAAGAGGTCGGCGTTAGAGGACGCCGACGTTGGCATGCCGCCGAAGGGCCCAAAGAGGCCGAGGCAAACCTCGTCCGGGGCTACCAGCAAGTTGTCGGAGAGAGCCGAGCTCTCCGGCGACTCAGGAGAAGACCTCCTCGCCGCGGGGAGGAAGAAACTGGCGCCTCGAGGGTAAGCCGTCGTCTTTGCATCCCGTCTTTCAATTTGACAAATTATTTCTTAGCAGGGGAAAACTTACAAAGTGCCCCTTTTCATAGAGTCTGCCGAGGGTAATCCCCAGCGGTTCCTCGAGCGGGTTGCCATCCGCCAGCGGGACTCCAGAGCCCCCTGATCCTCCCCGGCGCACGACGGGCTAGGGGAGGCAACATCCACCTTGGTCCCTGACGTCAACACGGCGGGGGCCGACGACGTGGGTGGCCATCATGGCCGAGGTCGACACCTCGGCCCAACAAGACCCGGGGGAGAAGCCCCCCGTGGTCATCGAAGAGGGGCTGGGCCAGTCATCGGCCCAACTGACATCTACCTCGGCTCCGCCACCCCAGGTGGAAGCTACCTGGGTAGATGTATCCTAGGTCATCCCTCCACCCCGCCAACTGCCCAAGGACGGGCTAGCGCGGGGTGGACCGAGGAGATGGAGGACGCCCTGAAGGGCTCCTCCATCAAGGAAAAGCACCGTGCCTTGATAGGCGTGGCGCTACAGGGCTACCGGTCCGTGGGGGCCGGACTGCATGAGGTTTTCAAGAACCTCATGGCTAGTTTCGAGGTACGCTTCTATCCACGCACCAGGTTTACTTTGTTTATTTGAGTTTTGTTTATTTATGTATTCGTCCGAGGACATAAGAGTACAGCCTTCTAAAGTTAGTTTCAAGAAACCGGCATTGGGGTCGTTTGACGAAGTAGGAGCCTGTTAAGTAGCCCCCAGGGCCCTGCGGAAGGCAGCCGTCTTGGAACCTTTTAATAATTTAACCGTTCCCTTTGTAATAAGGATTTTTTACTGCCAGGTTTCAACCTCGGTTCCGGACTCCGTCTCCGAGGAGATTGCGCAGATAAACCGGAAGCTCGAGAGGTCCCAAGAGGATCTTAACCTGGCGAACCACAAACTCGATCAGTCTCAAGGTAAGCAAGTTTAAACTTGCACTGTACTTTGGACGAAGGAGGTATGATGTGTTTTGTTAAAGAAAACAACTAAGGCCGAACTGTTTTGACAACAGTAGTGTTAGCGGAGCTGGAGACGCTCAAGGCCGAGCTCGAAAGGGCTCGGCAGGAGGTGTGGCAGCAGGAGGCTGCTGCCGCCGAGGCAGAGAAGGCCCAGGCCGCCGAGAAGGCGGCCGGGGACAAGCACCAGGCGCGGGGTGCTGGAGGTTGAGGAGACTCTGAAGGGCGTGTTTGAAGCACATGACAAGCTTTAGGAGGAGGGGCAACGAACAAAGGAGGAGCTCGAGAAGCTTTAACTTGCCTACTCCGAGCTCAAGACCTTGGCCCGAGCTGACCACGAGGTGCTCCAGCAGGTGGAGCAAATCGCCTTGGGTAAGCTATTTCTGCTGCAGTGTTTGTTTGGCAGCAAAGGGTGAGTCGAGCTCACCCAGTTATGGCATTCCGTAGAGGTCTTTGTGGATCTTCCGCAGAGCGCAGCGGATGCGGTGGCGTACTTCGTCCAGCTAGTGGGCCACGAGGCGGAGAAGGCCTTTTGGGGGCAGTTCCCGGGGTCGCCGTCGGCGTAGCTGCTGAATCATCGAGTGAAGCAGCCGGTGGAGTTGTTTCGCATGACGAGACCGGCCCTCCAGGACCTCTGCATCGCGTTGTGGCCTGCCAAAGAGCCTCTTCGGCCTTACGGCTCGTCTCCAAGATGCCGTGCCCTGCCTGGACCGCTGGAAGAGGTCCGCGTGCTTTGAAGGAGCGCGGTGGGCGTACGCCTGCGTGAAGACGCACTTCCGAAAGGTTGATACGGAGACATATGCCACGGGCCCTTCTGCCGACAAGCCGCGCACCGCCGAACAGTTCTTCGCCGAGGTGGAGGCGGGAGCTCGTACCATCGAAGCCATGTGTCCAAAGGACACTTTGTATTTTTAAACAGTACTTCGGAATGCCGAAGTGTATGATGTACAAAACTTTATCTTTTCATCGAATGAATATGGCTTTGAATTCCATGTGTTTTGTTTTTTAATTAGTTTTACCTCCTGTATGACTGTTTTAAAATGAGAGTGGCCGGTCGTCGGCTTCAGCCCCAGTGTAGATCATACAAAGGGTGTTCCTTAAGGCACTCTTGACCCTTAGCCGACGTCTCGGTACCCGGAGGTGGTCGGTGCTTTATAGGAACTAGGCAATCAGACTATAGTGGCTTTATATCTGTCACTTAGCCATAGGAGTTTGACTGTGGGGGCTGATGACCAGCCCTCGGTGTGGGAAGTGTTCGGCCAGGTCGGCCGAGGTCTAGGCCATAACACACATCGGCTAGGAATGAAAGCCCTTCGTTTAACACGGGTGATCTCTATCGTCACATCGCTTAACGTGGTCTACGGATGGCGGACCAGTTTGCACCTACCTAGATAGTCAATTTTCGGCTTTCTCCACTGAGGCGCGATGCCAATTAACCTGGAGGCGCAATCGCAGTGGTTCTCCCGTTACGCCCTTGGCCGAATTTATCGGAAACGTAAGGTACACATAGGAGTCGGGCAACCCAACTATTGACCAAAATCTAGGTTCGAAACTGATGCATATAAAGCCAAAATCCGAGACGCCGAATACTTCGGACTTGTTATACAATTGTATCTTTTTTAGAGAATTTCTTCGTCTCACAGGGGCCATGCTAATAAAGAGATATGATTGGGACCTTTAAGGGGCACAATTTCTTTATTTCATAGTTTAAAGCGTGTACATGCCCAACTGCGGCGAGAGCGATTGACAGAATACAATGTAAAAAGTAAAGAAAAAAGAGGAAGAAACAGGGCGGATATTTGTTAATGGATTTTGAAGAATCCGGACCGCTACCTGCCGCACGTCTGCGTTTCCAAGCTGTTGACCAGATGTTCACCATTGATGGTGAAGACTTGTGGAGGTTGATGCCTTTCCGGCCCTTTATACGCTTTCAAGCGTTTGATTGACCGAGCTCCTTTAGAGGAGACATTGCCGAAGTCCGTTCTGTGGTTGAAACCACATTGACGTAGTCATGTTTGGTTGTGTCTTTTACAGAGACTTGCCTGTGCGGGGGCTCGAAGCCACGTCTTTGCTTGGTTGAACCACGTCGATGTTTTGAGTAAACTATTGGCTCCTCGACGGCCCAGGGAATCTTCAGTGCGAAATTATGCACTCTGGGGACGTAGTGCCCACTCCAGAGAGGGCACGCAAGGAGCCCGCATCCCTATTTTGGGTGCGGGGGTATCTGGCCGAGGTCGATTTGTGCAGCCTGGGCGCGCTTCAAAGAGCGGGCGGCGCGTTTATCGCTGCGGGCTGCCTCCTCGGACGCCTGTGCCTCGGCTGCGAAAGCCGCGGTCTATTCCTCCGTCCGGAGTGAACGTTTGGTGTTACCATTGACTGTGATAACGCCGTTAGGTCCCGGCATTTTGAGCTTGAGGTAGGCATAATGCGGGACTCCGTTGAAACGCGCGAAGGCTGTGCGCCCTAAGAGCGCGTGGTATCCACTTCGGAACGGTACGATATCGAAGATTAACTCCTCGCTTCTGAAGTTCTCGGGCGAGCCGAAGACTACCTCCAGGGTGACCGTTTTGGTTCATCGGGCTTCAACTCCCGGGATGACACCTTTAAAGGTGGTAGAGCTCGGCTTGATCCGAGATGAGTCGATGCCCATCTTCCGAACCGTGTCCTCGTAAATGAGGTTGAGGCTGCTTCCTCCGTCCATCAGGACGCGTGTCAGATGATAACCATCAACAATAGGGTCCAGGACGAGTGCCGCCGATCCGCCATGCCTGATGCTGGTAGGGTGATCGTGCTTGTCGAAAGTGATCGGGTAAGCCGACCATGGGTTATACTTCAGGGCGACTGGCTCCAGCGCGTATACAATCTGAAGCACACGCTTCCTCTCCCTTTTAGGGATGTGAGTGACATAGATCATATTGACCTCTGTTACTGACGAGGACATATACTAGGGATAGGGTAACAGGCCTGACCTACAGACCCTACCCTAAGGCTCCACACGCCTTACACTGGGCCCCAGGGCCAGATCAGCAGCCAAGAGTTATGCAAACTGACATTCACTCGGAGTTCAATGAACCACTCAGGAAGCAGGAGTTCACTCAACCAGCTATTCCACTCGGAGTACCTGACAGTCACTCGACCAGAGAAGACCAGGAGGCTCCAGGAACGCAATGGTCGGGACGTGCGCTCGCTCATATTAATTGCAATCAATGCGCCCGTTACCTGGCGCCCTTAAACCCCCTCTTTAACCCCTAGTAATGGCGGCATTCATGGGAGAGCTGGCGGACACTATATAAGCCACCCCCCAGCTCCATTCCAAGGGATCGCAATCCATTTGTAACACATACACTCAAGTAATCAAGCTCCAGAGCACCGAGACGTAGGGCTGTTACCTCCACCGCTGAGGGGCCTGAACTCGTAAATCCGAGTGTAACACCTGCGCCGTAGCTAGGCTCTGCCCTCTCATCCGTACCCCTACACACTATTGTCAGGCTTGCACTCATGATAGTTGGCGCCCACCGTGGGGCAGGCGTCTAGCGACTTCCGGCGTAGTTGCATTTTTCCCATCTGCACCATGGTTTCCGGCGGTGGACTGACCCTGGGCGGCGAGATCTGTTTCGGCGTCCTCAGCTTCATTGCCGACGATTCGGCGTGGCTCCAAGAAGCCCCACTAGATGTCGAGGCGTTGCCCATCCGCGGTGCAGCGCAGTTCCGCGCGAGTTCCTTTGGCGTTCTCCTTCGACAACCGTCGACTCCGTACCAGTCGGCGCCTTCGCTCTCCACCAGCCGTCGTCGCAAACGCTCCGGATTCTCACGGCTTCAGTGGTGGATCAAGCACGCGGTAGCCCTTCAGATCGCGGCCCCGCAGATCATGGCAATCGAGCCCGATGAGCCCGTCTTCGATCTGTTCGCCTCCGTGCATGAGCACTCGGAAAGCTTGTCCAAGTGCGAGAGCAGCGATCCCGCTGCAGAGGTGCTGATGGCCGATTCCCCGCCCAGTCCGCCTGGGTACGGCCGCGGCGGCGCGGAAACGGGTGACCCGTCGCGCACTGATCTTGGCGGTGGCGGAGACCGTCACAACGAGTACTACCCCCGACCTCTCACTCGACAGCAGTGGGAGGAGCTGCAGCGCAGAACCGAGCAGACCATCCAGACGCCCATCGTTGGGATGACCCCCGAGGCTCAGGCTTTGGAGGCCGCGCGCCAGGCCAACTTGGCTGAGCGCAGTCGTCTGGAGGCGCTCCAGAAATCACTCGACGATTGCGCCCAGCGGCAACATCCGCCCAATTCCAGTCGGCGGCAGCGGCAGTTGTTCTCAAATGACTAGCAGTAGAGCTTCCAGGTATTCCGCACTCCTGTCCAGAATCTGTCGGCGGCCACTCGGATAGCAGATTCCATTGAGTCGTCCCGATCGGAGGTGGGAGAGGGTCATCGGCAGATCCGGGCCCTGCTCAAGGCGGCTGAAGAGCAAAATTTGGCAGTGTCCCAGTCGCGCAACAGGATTCACAGCAGATCCATTCAGGCAGACACCGTCCAGTCGGCCCACAGCCCAATGTCCCCAAGGAGAAACAGACACTCGCCTCCACGGCAAAACGACCAAGACCGCCACCGAGACCAGTACTCGGGGCAGGGTCGCAGTCGAAATACGCCTCCGCGGCGTCAAGACGATCATCGTCGTATGCAGTCGCCCCCTCCGCGGGATGGCTCGTACGAGCCCCGGCCGTATGATGCCAGGCGTCCTTACGGCAATGATCGGAGGGCCACCCCTCCCCGCCATGGTGATGGTTATCTCCAGAGAGAGCCAGTCGACTATCGTGACCCACAGTTCAACATGAGATCCATTCCCGCTCAGAACCTGGTCGACAGAGGCAAAGCTCTGAGACAGAACTTGGACAGAGATCATCCGAGTGGAAGTGGAGCCTTCATCTCCGGGCCTGAGTGTTTCAGCAGAGCCATCAGGGCCGCCGAGATTTCGCCAAACTTCAGATTGGCAGCTGGAGTAAGCAAGTTCACCAGTGAGTCCAAGCCAGAAACTTGGTTAGAGGATTACCGAGTGGCTGTGCAGATTGGAGGGGGGAATGACTATGTGGCTATGAAGCATTTGCCATTGATGCTGGAAGGGTCCGCCCGCGCCTGGCTCAATCAGCTCACTCCGGCCAGCATATACTGCTGGGAAGATTTGGCCCGAGTGTTCATGAAAACATTCGAGGGCACGTGCAAACGCCCGGCTGGATTGACTGAGTTACAGCATTGTGTGCAGAAGCCGAATGAAACCTTGAGGGAGTACATTCAGCGGTGGACAACCTTGCATCATGTGGTGGAGAATGTCACGAAGCATCAAGCAGTCTGTGCCTTCAAGGTAGGAGTCAGATATCGGGAGCTCATCCTGAAATTCGGTTGGTCAGCATCTTTGACCATGAGCCGAATGATTGAGATTGCCACTCGGTATGCAAACGGAGAAGAGGAAGACCGTCTCCGTAACGGCAAAGGGAAAAACAGTGAGCCCAACCCCGGAAACAGTAATCCCAGTCGAAAGTTGAAGCGCAAGGCTGACGGTTCGGCTCAGGCCGAGGCTGCCGCACTGGCCGGCCAAGCCAAGAACAAGGGGAAGGCTAAGGAAAAGTGGATCCCGAAGAAAAAGAGAGATCAGTCGGGCCAAGATGTCCTCGATTTGCCGTGTCACATCCACACCAGAAAGGATGAGGAGGGTAATCTGATATTGCCCAAGCATACCACTCGACAGTGTAGACTGTTGATACAGCAGTTCCGAGAGGGCCAGTCGAGTGAGAAGTGCCCAGAAGATGCTGATGATGGAGAAAAAGATGAACCTTTTCCCGGTGTCAATGCAACCCTGATGATCTTTGCAGATGTAGAGAGCAGGAGCCGGTTGAAGGTTATCAACCGAGAAGTGAACATGGCCATGCCGGTGACGACAAAGTTTCTGAACTGGTCGAAGACTCCGATCACCTTTGATCAGTCGGATCACCCAGCCTACATTGCCACCCCTGGGCGGCAGGCGCTGGTGGTCGATCCAGTCGTGGGAGGCGTCCGATTGCGCAAGGTCCTCATGGACGGTGGAAGTGTACTGAACATACTGTACACTGATACTCTAAAAGCGATGGGCATTCTGATGTCCCGTCTCAGTGAGAGCAGCATGCAGTTTCACGGAGTGATCCCCGGCAAAAAAGCAAAGTCACTCGGGCAGATTGCCCTGGATGTGGTCTTTGGAGACGACAAGAACTTCAGGAAGGAAAGGCTGACCTTCGAAGTGGTCGACTTCCGCAGCGCCTACCATGTCATCCTTGGTCGGCCGGCTTACGCACATTTCATGGCCCGCCCATGTTATGTGTATCTCAAGCTGAAGATGCCCGGCCCCAAAGGTGTGATCACAGTCACTGGCAGTCGGCAGCGTGCGGAGGAGTGTTTGCAACAAGGGTCCAAGATTGCTGATGAGCAGATAGACATTTTGGAGTTGGGGGAGTACAAGAAAAATGCTGATCCGAGTGATCTGCTGCGCTCCAAGAAGCCAGCTGCAGAATCTGCGTTTCAGTCGGCCGGAGATACGAAGCCTGTGCACATCCATCCGGAAGATCCCAATGTTGCGCCCACCAATATCTCAACGACACTCGATAGCAAATAGGACGAAGTGCTCATCCAGTTCCTCCGTGAGAACTGGGACATCTTCGCATGGAAACCATCCGACATGCCGGGTGTACCCAGGGAGCTGGCTGAGCACCGTTTGCGAGTCGACCCAAAGGCAAAACCTGTGAAGGAGCATCTTCGTCGCTCTGCTACATAGAAGAGGAAGGCCATTGGCGAAGAAGTTGCTCGGCTCCTGGCAGCCGAGTTCATCCGTGAGGTGTACCACTCCGAGTGGCTCGCCAACGTCGTCATGGTCCCTAAGAAGGATAAGTCTCTCCGAATGTGCATCGATTTCAAGCACATCAATCGGGTCTGCCCCAAGGATCATTTCCCGCTCCCCCGCATAGATCAAATCGTAGATTCCACCGCGGGTTGTGAGCGACTGTCTTTTCTGGATGCATACTCCGGGTACCACCAGATCCGACTGTATGGGCCAGATGAAAAAAACAGCTTTTATCACCCCATTCGGGTGTTTTTGCTATATCACCATGCCATTCGGTTTTAAAAATGTTGGCGCCACTTTCATGCGCATGGTGCAGAAGTGTTTGCAAAAATAGATCAGTCGGAACATCGAAGCATACATGGACGATATCGTGGTCAAGTCCAGAAAAGGTTCCGACCTGCTGGCTGACTTAGCTGAAACTTTCGCAAATCTGCGGAAGTATGATATCAAGCTGAATCCAGCAGAGTGCACTTTCGGAGTTCCTGGGGGCAAGTTACTCGGTTTCCTCGTTTCCGAACGAGGGATAGATGCCAACCCTGAGAAAATCGGGGCGATTGTATGAATGAAATGTCCCGAACGGCTTCATGACGTACAGAAGCTCACGGGTTGCCTCGCAGCTCTGAGCCGATTCATCTCCCATCTCGGGGAGAAGGCACTGCCCCTGTACCGATTGATGAAAAAGTCTGATTTGTTCAAGTGGACTGCTGAAGCACAAGCAGCGTTTGTTGAACTTCGACTCGTCTGACCGTTTGCAGTCTGGGGACTCGACATGGTGTGCCCCCTACGGACAGGGGCGAGTGGATTCACCCACTTGCTGGTTGAAGTCGATAAGTTCACTAAGTGGATCGAAGCCAAACCCATCAAGAAGCTAGACTCTCGAACAGCGATCAAGTTTATGAAAGAGATAGTCTTCAGATACGGTGTGTCCCACAGCGTCATCACTGACAATGTCTCAAACTTCGACTCGGAAGAGTTCAGGGCGTTCTGTGCCGCCCAAGGCACCCGAGTCGACTATGCATCTGTGGCGCACCCGCAGTCGAATGGACAAGCTGAGAGAGCAAACGGACTGATTCTTCAGGGGTTAAAGCCACGACTCATGTGCGATTTGGAGCACGCAGCTGGAGCCTGGGTCACCGAGTTGCCATCAGTTCTTTGGGGCTTGAGGACGACCCCCAATCGGTCTACCAATCGTACTCCCTTCTTCATGGTGTACGGAGCTGAAGCCGTCTTGCCGAGTGACCTGCTCCGCAATTCGCCCCGAGTGGAACTATACTCCAAAGCTGAAGCTGAGCAGGCGCGGCAAGATGCAGTTGATCTCCTAGAGGACGAGAGAGAGATGGCTCTTATCCGTTCGGCCACCTATCAGCAAGATCTACGACGTTTTCACAGCAGGCACGTCCGAAGTCGGACCTTTCAGGAAGGAGATCTTGTACTCCGAGTGGATCAGCAGCGACCTCACAAGCTTGCTCCTGCGTGGGAAGTTCCCTTTGTCATCTCAAAGGTTCTGCACAACGGAGCGTATCACCTGTACAACCTTCTGAAGCAAGCAGACGAGCCCCGCGCTTGGAATGCAGACTTGCTTCGACGTTTTTATACTTGATGTTGAGATGTAATGAAAACACTCGAAGTGATGTTTGATGAATAAAAGCAGGACTTTTCCAGTTCCACATCGAGTTCACTCGTACGCATTCTCTGGCTCACAACCCCCAGTGGGTGTACGCCTTTCAACTTAGCTGCAAACCAGTTTTTGCCTAAGTCAAAAATCTACTCCGAGTGAAGAGCATCCCTCTCACTCAGGGGCTTGCCTGCGAACCAGCTTTCGCCCAAGTTAAAACGCTACTCCGAGTGAAGAGCGTCCCTCTCACTCGGGAGCTTGGCTGCGAACCAGCTTTCGCCCAAGTTAAAACACTACTCCGAGTGAAGAGCGTCCCTCTCACTCGGGGGCTTGGCTGCGGACCAGCTTTCGCCCAAGTTAAAACGCTACTCCGAGTGAAGAGCGTCCCTCTCACTCGGGGGCTTGGCTGCGAACCAGCTTTCGCCCAAGTTAAAACGCTACTCCGAGTGAAGAGCGTCCCTCTCACTCGGGGGCTTGGCTGCGAACCAGCTTTCGCCCAAGTTAAAACACTACTCCGAGTGAAGAGCGTCCCTCTCACTCGGGAGCTTGGCTGCGAACCAGCTTTCGCCCAAGTTAAAACACTACTCCGAGTGAAGAGCGTCCCTCTCACTCGGGGGCTTGGCTGCGAACCAGCTTTCGCCCAAGTTAAAATGCTACTCCGAGTGAAGAGCGTCCCTCTCACTCAGGGGCTTGGCTGCGAACCAGCTTTCGCCCAAGTTAAAACGCTACTCCGAGTGAAGAGCGTCCCTCTCACTCGGGGGCTTGGCTGCGAACCAGCTTTCACCCAACTTAAACACTACTCTGAGTGAAGAGCGTCCCTCTCACTCGGGGGCTTGGCTGCAAACCAGCTTTCGCCCAAGTTAAAATGCTACTCCGAGTGAAGAGCGTCCCTCTCACTCGGGGGCTTGGCTGTGAACCAGCTTTCGCCCAAGTTAAAACGCTACTCCGAGTGAAGAGCGTCCCTCTCACTCGGAGGCTTGGCTGCGAACCAGCTTTTGCCCAAGTTAAAACACTACTCTGAGTGAAGGGCGTCCCTCCCACTTGGGGGCTTGGCTGCGAACCAGCTTTCGCCCAAGTTAAAACGTTACTCCGAGTGAAGAGCATAACTCTCACTCGGAGGCTTAGCTGCGAACCAACTTTCGCCTAAGTTAAAACCCATTTCAAAGACTCGAAAGACTCGAAGGAAAGCATTTGAATAACTCCAGAAGTTCAAAAGCGAATACGAGTACGCGGGCCCAAAGCCCAAAAGAGTTTAACGAATACAGTTCCAGTCGGCATACCGAGGCTAATGGATAGGACTTAAAGTTTTCTCACGCCCCTGTGGGGCTGGCCGGCTCAACGAAGGAGTCCAGGTCGATGCTGTCTGCGATCCGAGTGGTTGCTTCGATGAATGTCTCCATGAAGTCCTCAAACTTGAGTTTCTTCGTGTTGGCAACTTGGAGAGTCTTCAACTTCTCTTCCTTGGCATCCTTGCAGTGCACACGGACGAGGGAGAGCGCCACGTCGGCTCCGCAGTGAGCAGCCGATTTCTTCCATGCTTGCACTCGGTTGGGAATCTCATTGAGGCGAATCATCATCGCCTCCAGATCGGTGTCGAGCGTGTCTTCTGGCCACAGCTCCTTGTCGATCCTTCCGAGTGCACCCCGCAGACGGATGATGTACCCTTGGACGTCTTCAATGCGAGATTCGACCCACAAGACGCCAAGAGCAGCCTTGTCACCGACGAGTGACCTAGAAGGATCCAGATCCCTCTCGATTCTGTCAGTTTCCAGCTCGAAGTCTCGGCAGTACTCTGGGGACAAGAAAAGAGGAGAGTTGCAGATCAGCATGCATGAAGTTCACTTGGATAAAAGTTCACTCGGGTGTTACGGGTTACCTACAAGCTTGGTGTACATTTCCTCCGTGAACTCTTCTATGTACCTTTACAGAGCATTCTTCTTCTCGATCAGTTGGGTGATCTTCTCGTTCAGAGTCTTCTTCTCTTGCTCGTAGACTTCCGCCTGGGCCTTGAGCTTGCTGTCCCACTCGGCCTTCTGCTTCTTGAGCTCGGCCGCCTCCTTCTTTGCCTCCTTGACGGTGGCCTTCAGCGACGTGTTCTCTACTTCAAGCTTCTCGAGTGAGGCCAGCTTCTCTTCGGCGGCCTTGGTCTTTTCCTTTGCCACTTTCTGTGCTCCCGCCAGCTTGTTGTCCTTATTCTCGAGTGCCTGCTTCATAGTTTCTAAAGAAACAGAGGTTCTGAGCCGCACTTGGAGTCGATGGTTTTCACTACGCACATCTGTTCGAGTGAAGTCACTCGGTTCAAAGAACGGAGAGAGATGAAAGCGGAATGCTCAGTAATTGAAGCTTACCTCCCATGGTCTTGAGCTCTGCTTGAGCACACGCTGTGTTCCTCCTCTCCACCTCCAAATCCAGTCGGAGCTGAGCCATCTCCTTCTCCAGTGCCATGTACTGAGTCCCAAGCTCGCAAGTTTTCTGAAACACAAGAAAGAGCAGATCAGTTAACGTTGAGAAATATTCTGAGTGCCCAGAGACCGACACTCCTGGAAGGAACAAGCTTGACCAGCTTCAGATCCTGAAGTACCCTTTGACAGGGAGGAACAAGCTTGACCAGTATCAGATTCTAAGTTCTAAGACTCCCGCCGACTGCCCGCAGTCGACGGCAGTCTCGGGGACTACACCCAGTGGGTGCACTCAGCGTGCCCCCACTGGAATGGTATCCACTCGGACCGATCCGCCCGATCCGAGTGACGGCCAAACAAAAAAAAGAAGAGAAAAAGCTCTAAGACTCCTGCCGACCGCCCACAGTCGACGGCAGTCTCGGGGACTACACCTAGTGGGTGCACTCAGCGTGCCCCCACTGGAATGGTATCCACTCAGAACGGTCCGCCCGCTCCGAGTGATGGCCAAACAAAAAAAAACAACAGCAACAACAACAGAACAGGTTTTAAGTTCTAAGACTCCCGCCGACTGCCTGCAGTCGACGGCAGTCTCAGGGACTACACCCAGTGGGTGCACTCAGTGTGCCCCCACTGGAACGGTATCCACTCGGAACGGTCCGCCCGATCCGAGTGACGGCCGAACACAAAAAAAACACACCCAGTGGGTGTACCGGATACTTTCCGACTAAAATTCCTACTGAAGAAGAAAAATGACTTGGAGATCAACTTACAAGGGTACTTACTCGAACGTTCTCCTGGAGGGCAGCACTGGCATCGTATGCCAGCTTGCTAGCTGCGCACATCTCCTTGAGTCATTGGGTCATCAGCTCCGCCTGGATCATTGCCTCCTTGCTGGCCCCAGTTTGATCCTCCGGCACCTTGTACAAACTGAAGATATTGACGGGAGGAGTCGGAACCGAAGCCAGAGCAGTCGACGGAGTCGCGGCAGAACCAGCTCCAGCCTGAGAAGAACCCTGCCCCAGAGGCACGGTCACGGCAAGTGCAGGGGGAACTTGAGGCGCTTTGCTCGGCGGCGTCTTCCGCGTGGTAGTCTGAGAAGCAGTCGGAGCTGCGGTCCCCTTCTCGGCGTCCTTCCGTGGCGGCTCTTCATCGTCGTCCCCGACGTGGATGACCTCTGCAAGCGCTACGTTCACTCGACGCAATCAGTCGCAGTACACAATTCAATCGGATGAAGACATTTCAGTCGAATGACAGGTCGAAGTAAAAATGAAGTCATTATTACCTTTTCGAGAAGTGGCCGCGTCTGCCGACTCGGCCTCGGTGCGATCCCCATCAATCTGCATGGGAGACGTCGTCGAGGTTGCAGCACTGGTTTAGAAGATTCGCTCGGTCAGAAGAGTCCCGAAAGTTGACAAAGACAGAAAAGAAAAGCTGACAAAGACACTCACGTTGAGGCGACAGGCGAAGTGACCTTGATCCTGGGCAGAGCCTTCCGAGGCTTGGGGGAAGCGACCTTGGGTTGCTTGGCGGTCTTCTCAGTCGGCTCGGGCGACGACATCCGAGTGCGCTTCGGAGCCTTAGTACTCGGAACCACCTCCTTCTCCGGGCCGGCACTCGGATCATGAGTTAGCTTGGAGCGGCGCTCGGAGCGCAGCTCCATAGACTGGGAAGACTCGACCTCATCGCTCTCTTCCGAGTCGTCGCTTTCCTCCTCGCTGTCCTCCGCATAGCTGCCCTCGGCGCTGCCATGTTCTCTCTCCACGCCTCCGGCAAGTTGTTCTCCATTCGGCACAGGCGAGAGCATCTTCTGGAACTCCTGCAAGACATGAAGATCAGGGACAGACAGTTCAGTCAGTTCACTCGGAAATGTGTGTCATACCTCCAATGGTGGGTTATTGGCGTCGTAGGGCGGGATCCGTCTTGACCCTCGCAGATTGTCGCGCGCACCGGTGATACACTTGAGCCATTCCTTCACGGTCTTCTCGTCGATGTCCTCTGGGTGCACTCGAGTCGAGTCGCCAACGCCAGTATACTGCCACATCGGGTGAGCCCGCTCCTGCAGCGGCTGGATTCGCCGACTGAGGAAGACCTCCAGCAAATCCAGACCCGTCAACCCGCCCTGGACCAGGCTAACTACCACAGTTACCAAGATCCCCACGTCGGTCTTCTCCTCCTTGTCCACCGTCAACGATGAAGGCACACTGACTCTCTCGGATGTATAAGGGGGGAGACTAGTCGACGAGCCAGCACAAGGGATGTCGTTGCAGTAAAACCAAGTCGACTGCCAGCCCCTAACCGAGTCGGGAAAAGTCATTGCAGGAAAAGCGCTCCTACCCCGCATCTGAATACCCAAGCCGCCGCACAGCTGGGTCACATGGGTTCTCTCCCCCTCGGGGTTGGCCTTTTTGACCGACTGAGAACGGCATGTGAAGATGTGCTTGAATAACCCCCAATGCGGCGGACAACCCAGAAAGTTCTCACACAAGGAAATGAATGCGACAAGGTACACTATGGCATTCGGAGGCAGGTGATGAAGCTGGACGCCGAAAAAGTTCAAAAAACCGTGAAAAAGGGGGTGGGGTGGCATGGAGAAACCTCGCTCCACGTGTGTGGTGAGGAGCACTCGCTCTCCGGGGCGCGGCGCGGGCTCGATCTCCCCTTCCTCGGGCGGCCTCCACGTCCCATCGCGGATCAGCCCGTCCACGACGAGCCCGCTGATGTCGTCGACCGTGGTGGTCGACGAAAGCCAGTCGCCTTGGATCCACCCGCGTGGGGGCGCGGCTCGGGAGCTCGACACCTTCTTCCCCTTCGCCGCCTTCTTGGCCCGCTCTAGCTTTGTCGTCTTGTCCTTCGCCATTGCCGCGGAGTGCTCTGGCACTGGAATGGGTTCGCGTAGAGTGCGGTGCGGGAGCGTAGATTGGGAGACTGGAAGAGACGAGGAGGAGGGGATATGGTTCTCTCTCTCTCCCCGACGCGGTGGCGCCTTATATCGCTGCCCGCTCCACTCCCCAATCCACGCCGCTGATTCACAGGCCCGCGGATCTCCTCAGATCTCGCTGGCGGAGTTGCAGCTGTACGTGGAGAAAAGTGGGGCGAAAATTGAGGCGTCACGCCCCCACTTTCCCCACTCACCGCGCCGCGACCGTTCGCGCGTGCTCTTATCCGATTTCAAATCCCGTAAGATCCGGATCCCAGCGATCCGATTGCTCGCCTTTGAAGAAATTCCATAAACGCTCGGATCTGTTCCATCGCTCGGATGGAGTTTACTCGTTTCACTCGGGTGGAGACTTCTCATTTCGCTCGGATGGAGACTTTCACTCGGGCGTCATATGGTCAGGAATCCGTCAAGGTGCTACACGGAGACAAGGCCATCTAAAGACCTGTAAGAGTTCTTCAGCGCCCCCGTAGCGCTCAACTCACCTGGGAATTCGCCTTGGCTCGACCCGCTCAACCTCGACCGATTCGGGGGCTAATGACGAGGACATATACTAGGGATAGGGTAACAGGCCTGACCTACAGACCCTACCCTAAGGCTCTACATGCCTTACACTAGGCCCCAGGGCCAGATCAGCAGCCAAGAGTTATGCAAACTGACATTCACTCAGAGTTCAATGAACCACTCGGGAAGCAGGAGTTCACTCGACCAGCTATTCCACTCGGAGTACCTGACAGTCACTCAACCAGAGAAGACCAGGAGGCTCCAGGAACGCAACAGTCGGGACGTGCGCTCGCTCGTATTAATTGCAATCAATGCGCCTGTTACCTGGCGCCCTTAAACCCCCTCTTTAACCCCTAGTAATGGCGGCATTCATGGGAGAGCTGGCGGACACTATATAAGCCAGCCCCCAGCTCCATTCCAAGGGTTCGCAATCCATTTGTAACACATACACTCAAGTAATAAAGCTCCAGAGCACCGAGACGTAGGGCTGTTACCTCCACCGCTGAGGGGCCTGAACTCGTAAATCCGAGTGTAACACCTGCGCCGTAGCTAGGCTCTGCCCTCTCATCCGTACCCCTACACACTACTGTCAGGCTTGCACTCACGACAGTTACCTCGTCAGGAAACTTCTTTTGGCCTCCATTATTGGGCCGCCGAGGTTCATCCTCGTCTTCGCTGCGATTTTGGGTTTTATTTTGACCCTCTGTCGCTATCTTGCCGGCTTGTTTGAAGACCCAGCAATTCCTGTTAGTGTGGTTAGCTGGTTTTTCCTGAGTGCCGTGGATTCCACATGGGCGGTCCAAGAGTCTATCAAGCTGGCTAGGTCCATCTTTGTTCCCTTTAAAGGGTTTTCTTTTCTGTCCGGATTTAGGTCCGGTGAACCCTGTGTTTACCACAGCGTCTTCCGTATCGCTTCTACCATTTTTATACATGCGCTTGTTTTTGTTGCGCTTGGGTTTTCCATTAGCGTCGCGAGCTTCCGAGGTGCCTGCCTCGCCGTTATGAGTACTACGGGCGAGCCAACTGTCTTCTCCCGCACAAAAGTGAGTCATTTGTGAGGTGAGGGCCGCCATAGTCCTCGGCTTATCCTGGCCGAGTAGTCGAGCCAACCATTCATCTCGGATATTGTTCTTGAATGCGGCGATGGCCTCGGCGTCGGAGCAGTCTATGATCTGGTTCTTCTTGGTGAGGAACCTGTTCCAGAATTTCTGGGCTGATTCGCCTGGCTGCTGGGTGACACGGCTGAGGTCATCAGCGTCCGGAGGTCGGACATATGTGCCCTGGAAGTTTGCTCGAAAAGCGTCTTCTAGGGCCTCCCAGCTGCCGGTAGAGTGAGGAGGGAGGCTGTTAAGCCAATGCCTCGCCGGCCCCTTTAGCTTGAGTGGCAGATATTTAATGGCGTGGAGATTGATGTCTACTACACAACTTATTCTTGTAGACTCGTGTTGGGCCTCCAAGCGCAGAGTTTTGTAGGACAGTAGCAATTTTCCCTCAAGTGGATGACCTAAGGTTTATCAATCCGTGGGAGGCGTAGGATGAAGATGGTCTCTCTCAAACAACCCTGCAACCAAATACAAGAAATCTCTTGTGTCCCCAACACACACAATACAATGGTAAATTGTATAGGTGCACTAGTTCAGCGAAGAGATGGTGATACAAGTGTAGTATGGATAGTAGATATAAGTTTTTATAATCTTAAAATAAAAAAACAGCAAGGTAACAAGTAACAAAAGTGAGCACAAACGGTATTGCAATGCTTGAAAACAAGGCCTAGGGTTCATACTTTCACTAGTGCAATCTCTCAACAATGCTAATATAATTGGATCATATAACCACCCCTCAACGTGCAATAAAGAATCACTCCAAAGTTCCTATTAGCGGAGAACATAAGATAGAAATTGTTTGTAGGGTACGAAACCACCTCAAAGTTATCCTTTCCGATCGATCTATTGAGCCATTCCTATAATTGTCACAAACAGCCCTAGAGTTCGTACTAAAATAACACCATATGATACACATCAACCAACTCTAATGTCACCTAGATACTCCAATGTCACCACAAGTATCCGCGAGTTGATTATACGATATGCATCAAACAACTTCATAATCATAATATTCAATCCACACAAAGAACTTCAAGGAGCACCCCAAAGTCTCTATCGGAGAAAAGATAATGAAAACGTGCATCAACCCCTATGCATAGATTACCCCAATGTCACCGCGGGAATCCGCGAGTTGAGTGCCAAAATCTGAAATATTCACCACGGGTATTCATATGCAAGACATACATCAAGTGTTCTCAAATCTGAAATATTCAATCCGACAATAACGAAACCTCAAAGGGAAAAGATTCGATTCATCACAACAAGGATAGAGAGGGAAGAAACACCATATGATCCAACTATATTAACAAAGCTCGCGATACATCAAGATCGTGCCAAATCAAGAACACGAGAGAGAGAGAGAGAGAGAGAGAGAGAGAGAGATCAAAAACATAGCTACTGGTACAAACCCTCAGCCCCGAGGGTGAAATACTCCCTCCCCGTCATGGAGACCGCCGGGATGATGAAGATGGCCTCCGGTGATGATTCCCCCCTCCGGCAGGGTGCCGGAAAAGGGCTGTAGATGAGATCGTGGAGGTACAGAGGCTTGCGGCGGCGTAAAAACTCATCTAGGTTAACTTTCGGGGGTTTCTGAATATATAGGATTTTTCAGCGTTGGAATCACGCAAAGAGGTGCCACAGGGGGCCCACGAGGCACCAGGGCACGCCTGGAGGGGTGGCGTGCCCTGGTGGCTTGTGGGGCCCCTGTGGCTCTTCTGCTGCTCCCCCGAAGCTTCCTGGGCCTGTTTCCTTCCAGAAAAAATCGTCAAAAAGTTTCGTTGCATTTGGACTTCATTTGATAGGGATTTTCTGGAAAACCAAAAACAAGCAGAAAATAGCAACCGGCACTGGGCACTAGGTCAATATGTTAGTCCATAAAAATCATATAAAAGCCATATAAAAGTGCACCAAAATCATACAAAACTATAATAAACATGGCATGAATACTTCATAAATTATAGATACGTTGGAGACGTATCAGAGATCATCTCCGTTGGCCATGTCTATGTGTAGGAGGAAATCCTCAATCCAAACTGCTGGGTCTGTGATGCCATCGTATGATTCTATATTGATGGGCTTAAATCCTTCCGGGAATTGATGTTCCATCACCCTATCTGTAAAGCAGATTGGGTGAGCCGGACCTCGGGACCGAGGAGCATCTCGGCGGAGGTCGGGAGAGAGCCGCGAGTAAGCTTGATCTCGGGCACGGCCGTTCCTGTCCACCCAGGCATCGTAGCCGTCAAGCCCAGCTGGCGCGTGTCCCCTTGGTCCGTAGATGGACCGAGGGGGTGCCCTGTTTTCCTCAATGCGACGTCTAACGTCATGAGGATCTAGGTAATCCATGGGGTCCATGCCATAACGGTGTGGAGGAGGCCGTTCACTGAGGTCTTCTCGTCTTGGCCTGTCCCGGTCTCTAGGGGGTCGGTCGTGGTCGTCGGCGAGCTCCTCGTCGAACTCTGTCAAGAGACGCCTACGTGGGTATGATTTCGGCGCACTATGGCGCCGGTTTTCCATGTCTTGCTCGGCGGAGAGCACTTCGATCCACTTTTCATTTAGTGCATCGGTATTGGCCTGCAGCTGCTGCTGCTTGCGTTTCATGCTCCGGGCGGTCGCAACGAGGCGCCGCCGGAAGCGCTCTTGTTCGAAAGGGTCTTCGGGGACGATGTAGTCCTCGGTACCGAGGCTCTCGTCCTCCTCGGATTCCGGCATGTAGTTGTCGTTGGGCCATTCGAAGAGGTCATCGGGATCTGAGTCCCTGAGAAGTCGGTCCGGTGTGCCGTTCCTTACTGGGGAGGCTTGAACGTCCTCTTCATGGTTACCGGCATCGCCGTCCTCCGTGTCGCCGTTATTGGCTGTCGCGTCATTACCACTGGGTTCCCCGTTGTTACCCCTTCTGCGCCTTCGCCGACGTCTTGGAGGGGACTTGGGGGTGTCCACCATGTAAACATCGTAGGTGGACGTGGCGGTCCACCTGCCCGCGTTTATCGGGGGCGAGGTGTTCTCGATGGGGCCATCAGCATCTTCCTCCATGTCTGTGGCCTCACCATAGTCCAACACATCGGTTAAATCGTCGATCGTGGCGACTAGGTGGGTGGTGGGTGGGATGTAAATTTCCCGATCATCGGCTTTAAGTCTGATCCGATTGTAAACCGAAGTCTTGCCGTCCGAGATGGACATGCTCCGGATACGGTCAAGCATCTCATCGAGGTGAGATAGCTCTTCGGGATTCATTGATGCGTCGTAAGCAGGGCTGACTCGAAGTATGCCCGGCGTGTAACCTGACGCGTCTTCGGTGTGAAGGGAATCCGAACTCAATTCTGAGTTCTGCGCCGAAGTCAGTTCTAGCACTGACGTAATTTCGGAAGTGGGAGCTGGATCTATCTCCGGACTGACGATCGGAAGGAAACCGGCCGGAGTAGTCACGTCAGGGGTCTCCAGAGGCGCCGCGACGGAATTCGGTTCCGGAGTCGAGCCTCCAGAAAAGGTAGAGTTCTCAATTCGGCCGGGAGTCCATCCCGATAGGATGAGTTCACCACGGGAATCCGCAGTGTATTCGAGGCCACCGAAGGTCATGATCCGACCCGGGGCGTAGTTCTCGACAGAGGCTAGATGCCCTGTTGAGTCGGCATAAAAGACCATGCTGCCGAAAACGAAGAGCTGGCCGGGGGCGTAAATGTCCCCATGGCCGTTGGCGCAGTTAACCTGCAAGTGAGCCATCGATCCTTCTGGTGATCGCGCAGCGAAACTCTCAATGAAAGCACCAGTGTCGGTGTCAAAACCGGCAGACCTCGGGGTAGGGTGTCCCGAGCTATGGATCTCGGATCGGTGGTAACAGAGACAAGGGAGACGGTGTTTACCCAGGTTCGGGCCCTCTTGATGGAGGTAAAACCCTACGTCCTGCTTTCGTTTTATATTGATGGAGATGTATTGAATACAGAGATGATCTACCTCGAGATCGTAATGTGTGTCTAACTCTAGGGCTAGGTGAATAATATTGTGTTGATGTCCCCTCCACGGGCTAAACCCTATGGCTTATATACACGCCAGGGAGAGTATCTAGGGTTACAAAGTCGGTATCTAGGAGTAAGGCGGCTGGAAAGATCTTGGAGTATACGTCAAGTCTTCGGTAGAGACAGCCTCAATCACGCCTCCTGTATACGTCCTCCGGAGTCCATCTTGACCACGCACGAGGGCCCATTGGCCCAACCGAGGAGACGGGCCGGCTGGGTTAGCACCCCCTGATCCAGGACACCGTCACATGGGCCACATACGGGCCGTGGTAACGATGGGCCTCCTACGGGCCGTAGGATCCATGGGCCGTACTGTTCGTGGGCCAGAACCGGACAGCAATATGGACCGTAAACGGGCCTAAATTGGAACCGTCCGTTTTATGGGCCCAGACCATAACGGGCCGTTAACAGGCCGGAAGACAACACTGGCTTAATTATATCAATAGGCATGACGGGTCGTTAATGGGCCGGATTACAGGAGAGGATGAAAATGGCCCAACGGGTTAACGGGCCACAAACGGACCGATTGTTACCATGGGCTGAATTTGGCCCATTAGCATAACAGGCCAGTAACGGACCGTAAGTAATCGAGGGCCGGAAATGAGCCCAAGAATTTATGGGCCCTTAGAAGGCCGAAAGAAAACACGGGCTGGAAACGGCCCAACTGAATCATGGGTCGTTAATGGGCTCAAAGCAGTTTACTGTTCATGATGGGCCTGATTCACCACGGGCCGTTAATGGGCCCAGAGATGCAAAAGGCCTCATATAGGCCGAAAGACTTCACGGGCCATAGATGGGCCGAAAGTGACAACGGGCTGGAATCATATGGGACGGCCCACATGACGCTACTTGGCCGAATTTTGAAAGGCCATAACGGGCCGTGAGTACCCGGGCCGTAAATGGGCTGTATGCGAACAGGCCGGTAACATGCTTTCCATGGGCCGGCCTGCTAACTTTTGACCAAGTCAAACGGGCCGGCCTTTTTAACCTAAATGGGCCACTAGTGGGCCGTGCCACGTGTCGACGCATCATAGGCGTCTCTCGTCCAATGAATGGATGACATCTGTCGCAACACCGAGCTGACACGTGGATCCGCCGGCGAATGAGAAATTTACACGTGGAAAATCACCATTGGTCAGGGCTGCTAACGGGTTATAGGATCCAAACCCGCACCCGATAGCTTAACGGCGACCCGTTACGGTGGATGCCACGTGTCGGTTACGCTTGACGAAAACACTTCCATGACGCGACATTTATCATCATGGAAGTGGACACTTCCGTGATGATAATTTCAGTATTGTCATGGAACACTTCTACGACAGCACATGTATGACTATCTTGATTCTGTCATAAAATTGTCAAGGATGTATATGCATGACAGAAAACTTGACCTACTGTGACAAAGACGTATCATCACGGAAGTGTTTTTTTTTGTAGTGCTAGTACATGGCTCCGGCGTTTTGGAGCCCAAACGGCGCCCCTGGGAGGAGCTAGATGGTGAAGATTCCCCCGTTGTTGATGGAGATGCCAGTGCGATCTGTCAAATTGGCGGTAGGCACATACAGAGGTCGCCGCGATTGTTGACAATGAAGGCCACAGCGCCGACGTAGATCATGCGGACAAGGTGGGCCAGTGGGTTGATGTTAACCCGACCTGCCCCGTCGGCGGTAAAGGTGAGAGAGCCGAAAGTTAGGCTCTCCCCTGACGAGGGGCCGTCGGGGGCTAGGGAAGATCCGATCTGAGATCGGTCTCCAACTGACGTGGCCCGTGCTTAGTGTGCCAGGAACGAGCCTTGTTTTTGCTTGCATAACGAACGAACCATTGAATTTGCAGCACTAGGAAAGTAGGAATTGGTTGTAAAAAAAATGAAGTTAGGAAGTAATGCTTTATATATATGAACATGTTTAAGGCCTACTTTTGTTCGTAGCATAGGAATATCATAGGAATATGAAAGCCATATGAAGTGAGATGACATGTCATTTAATTCATATGATTTTTTTTTCATTTGGAGCCCTTTGCTTTGTAGGAATGAATTTCTATTCCTATGCAGGATAGGAACCAATCCTTCACATTTCAAAGAAAAAATACATTAGCCTAGACTCAATGAAAAAATATACTATCCTACGAATCAAATGACATCTCTTTCTCTATAGGAAATAAGATAGATGTCATCTCACTTCAATTTTTTTCTATTCCCATGATATTCCTAACCTAAGAACCAAAGGGGGCTTTAATCAAATGAGGCCTAAACTATTTTACCTCATATACTGAATTGTACTGTTTTTGACAGTCCTTACCTTTTTTTCAAGAATATGCACATCATCTATTAAAGATAGAGAAGGCTAGAAAGCCATTACAAACTCCACGCAAAGATTGCATACATGTCAAAGACATGCCCACCTACACAACACTAAGAATTATACAGCAAGACGCCCACTCAACGCCTCAAGAAAGGATGCAGTACGATCACCCCTAATTAAGGAGGCTAGCAGAAAACCATGCAGTCCCCTCCCTCTGAATGTTAGAAATCGTCTGAATGGGGAGGGGGTTGCACCCTCGAAAACCTCAACGTTACGATGTTTCCAAATCTCCCAGAGAACCAAAGAGATGATGGATCTCATGTTACGCCGCTCAGCTCGGGGTACATCCTTGGATGTGCACTAATTAATCTAGTAGGTTGTCATTGACTGTAGGAGCTCAATCGGGGTTGCCCCAAGCAGTTAGGGAAACTATCCACACTTGTCTGGCCATGACACACGTGATGAGAAGATGGTTGACGGTCTCTTGTTCTTGATCAGACATTGGGGCATAGAACCTGATGAGGGAGATCATGGCGCACAAGTTTGTCGGAGGTCCAACAACGATTCCGCATTGCTAGTCCTTCCGGTTCTTCTACTTCGGTTGGCTGACATGGAACACAACTATCTGGTGCACAAGAGCAAAGATTTGCCATTGCAAGAGTGATTCTCAAAGATCGAAGAATCCTGCTATTGGACGAAGCAGCAAGCATTTGAAGACTGCATCTGAGAGAATTGTGCATGAGGGCTCTTGATAGGGTCATGACAAATCGGACCGCTGTCGTAGTTGCGCGAATGCCGAAACAATTGTTGTCATATGCTGAGGATCAAGAGCTGGAAAAAGGTAAATTTCCAAGCCATGGTGTTTGTGACTCGCAACAATTGCCTATTACAATTGCACTGTACTGTCACGTATACCGCGGTAACTTGATCGAGCGGAATGATACAATCGGCTGGACCGTTCGCACGGTTCTGTCATAAAGTATCCTTGCAGTAAATGCTTTCGTGTTTAGTCCAGCTGTGCAGGACAATGTGAAGGCCACGCCAGCGGCCAGCGTCTGCTCGGCTCGCTCTGTCTGCCTCCTCTCCTGCTGCCGCACAGCTCGCGTCGCTATAAAACCAGGCAGCGCGGAGGGAGGCGCGGAGCACACCGTCAACTAGCTCGCAAAAGCCACCCAAGACGAGTCGCTTCTCCTCTTCCTCCGGCCACCGTCGCTCATCCGCAATGGCGCCGACGGCAACGACGACGATGACGACGGCGGAGCAGCAGCAGCACCCGCACCCGAGGAAGGCGGTGGGGCTCGCGGCGCACGACGCATCCGGCCACCTCTCGCCCATCCGCATCTCCCGAAGGTACGTACGTACGACCTGCCACACTGGTAGTCGCCAACTCGCCATTGCGGGGAATCGTTCCGGTTTAATTTCTACGCTGGGGCTGTAGGGTCAGCCTCAGTAGGCCGTGCGCGTCGTGCTAGCTTGCGATTCAGATTAAGTACATAGAATAGATGACGAGACCAATTAGGAGTAAGTGCAAGCTTGAGGCACTGAATTTGGTCTCGCAGTCGGTGTACGCGCGTAGCTGATCTTAATTTCGTATCTGAAAATAAACCAGGATCTGTCACTTTGCCCCATTCATGCGGAGAAGGTACAATTACTATTTATACTGTACATCACATTTTCCTGCAAGTGGTAGTAGTAAACAAGTAACGGTCGAGCCTTCTTACTGTTCTAGGGAAATATACTTGTGGCTCAGCCTCTCGAGCCCTCTTGTTCCAAGCGATCATCAGTGAATTCTGATGAATGAAGTGAAATCATAGTAGCTATAGGTGGCAACTCACAATATAATTTCACCTCACAACTATGAAATTCTGGCGACTTCAGTTCTGAGTTGGTGATAGGCAATTAAAAGTAGAGATTTTTTTTTGGAAATACTACTTTTTTTTTCAACAAATTCGGAAAATAAGATCGAAAAATCAGATATTGCAAAAATAGCACACGGTCGTCCTCCCGTTGGACGAAACATACGTTTCGTTCTACTATTGGACGAAACATGGATGTTTCGTTGTACCGTTGGACGAAACAATGGTTTCGTTGTACCCTGGACGAAATATCAGTTTCGTCCTACCCTTGGACGAAACTGCATGCTACATTGCATGTTTCGTTCACTGGAAGAACGAAACATGCCTGCCTGCTACAGTGCCCCCGCACCGGATACCCTTGCTGCACCGGAGCTCCCCTGGCCGAACCCTCACGCCAACAGGACCGCATCGACGAGGAGAATCCATTCAGATGAAGAACGACTCGAACCGTGCATCGTGGAGGATGAATTTCGCCGTTCAATCTACATCGACCGCCGCAAGCCTGCGTCGCGTTCGGCAAGAAATTTTCTAATTACTCTCACCCATCTACTCATCTAGATGCTGCCAACCTCCTAGACATTGCCCCTTATCCTATTGTTGTCGTTGGCCACGCGCATAGGGACATTTCTGATCCAGTACCTACACACCAAGATATAGATGTGAGCACTTCACCAACAACCTAGCCAACCCAACAGTGCAAATAAATTTTAGATCGCAAAAAATGACTCTGGAAAACTCATTCAGCAATAAATGTTCAGATTTTTCCATGACGAGCCGCAGATGTAATAAATGCTTGTAGTCATAGTGTTGTTTTTTCTTTTTCTTTCTGTTAACTGTCCATGATTTAGAAACTATTGGTGGCTACAAGTATCCAAAATACTTGTAGTAAGTTTCTGTAGTGCTTGCTTGCATCATTGTACCTTGCTTGTTTCATGGCTAAACAGACATTAGTTGTAGGAATGATCATTGTACCTTGCTTCATGATCTATTTAGCACTACAGATCATGCTAGCCGAGGTGTGCGGGTCCGGTGTGTACGTACATGTAGAAAGCCGTCGGCCACACAAGTCCTGATGCATGCATGCACTAGGTAGCCTTGCCATGCACGTATGAAGTCAATCTAGCATAATGCATGCACTAGTGCGTGTGTATATAAACTTCTGTCCCTATGCGCGTGGCCAACGACAACAATAGGATAAGGGGCAATGTCTAGGAGGTTGGCGGCATCTAGATGAGTAGATGGGTGCGAGTAATTAGAATTTTTTTTGCCGAACGCGACGCAGGCTTGCGGCGGTCGATGTAGATTGAACGGCGAAATTCATCCTCCACGATGCACGGTTCGAGTCGTTCTTCATCTGAATGGATTCTCCTCGTCGATGCGGTCCTGTTGACGTGAGGGTTCGGCCAGGGGAGCTCCGGTGCAGCAAGGGTATCCGGTGCGGGGGCACTGTAGCAGGCAGGGTATGTCTCTTTCTTCCAGTGAACGAAACTGTAGCATGCAGTTAGGAAACTGATATTTCGTCCAGGGGTACAAGGAAACGTTTCGTCCAACAGTAGAACGAAACGTATGTTTCGTCCAACGGGAGGACGACTGTGTGCTATTTTTGCAATATCTGATTTTTCGATCTTATTTTCCGAATTTGTTGAAAAAAAAGTAGTATTTCCAAAAAAAAAATCAAAAGTAGAGCTGCCGCTGTTTTACCTTGACGCATTCACTGCTCTCTGCTCCACCCACAAGGCCACAGCAACTCTCTGCATCATCCACACACACACACACACACAGCATACCAGATCGGGTCAGATCTCAATTCAACTGCAGTTGTAGGTACCGATCCTCCCATCCTTCTTTCCCTGAGTGTTCTTGGAGTGAAGGTGAATTATTGCCGCCCCTGCAAAGAATTTATGGTGCCCGCCACCAGCTTGACCTTTCTGGTTGCTGCATGCTACTATCTCAGCCCACAACATGTCTGCCATCCGCTACGTACCCTAGATCGGAGCTCTGTATACTCGTTTCGGCCTGGGCCTCCTTCTTCTCTACTAGCTGGCTGGCAGTAACTCCGCATTAATTCAAGGCAATTCAATTGCGTCGCTACGTCTAGGTACGCTTGGTGGATCGTCAAGTTGTTCGTCGCCCCTCCTGCCTGCTGCACCTGCACATGGCTGAGTTTAAGGGAGATGGATGAAGATGTCCAAGTACATTGGAGCAAAATGCTAGATAGATAGATATATCCATGCTGCCAAAGACCGAATTCTGCCCGCAGAGGGGAATTTTTACAGATTTTTTTTCTCATTTATGCCGGCCAGGTCACCATGTTGGTGTTCATGTGACCATATATGTGTCCTCTTTCAGCTACAACAGCAGTGCACTGCAGACCCTTCGTAGGAGGCAGGACATATAGAAGGCACACGCGTTTAATCTCCTGTTAGTAGCGTAAAGAGATCAAACAAAACAAAATAACTAGTTTAAAGAGTTGTTAATTTCCAGTTATCATTAACTAGTTGAATTTTCAGACGATTTTTTTTACTATCATGGTTAAGGTTAGTAGTCCCCATTGTGAGCTCTGAATCTGTATCCCGCGTCAGCAATCGCAGTTCTGCAACATGCTCATGGGTGGGTGCAATAGCAGAGGAGATACTTGTGTTTCTGACACGATCCTTCCGATACAGTAGAATTATCTGAACTGGTTCGTGACAGTGTAATATCGCCGTTAATTCTGCAGGAACACTGGAGATGACGACGTGGCCATAAAGGTGCTCTACTGCGGGATCTGCCACTCCGACCTGCACACCATCAAGAACGACTGGAGGAACGCCATCTACCCCGTCGTCCCCGGGTAAACTTCACTCACTCATTGGAGCCACGAGATCGCCAGGCTGATCACCGAGCCAAGACTTCTTATAATCTATATGGGTTGTAGGCACGAGATCGCCGGGGTGGTGACGGAGGTGGGCAAGAACGTGGCGGGGTTCGCGGCCGGCGACCGGGTGGGCGTGGGGTGCATGGTGAACGCCTGCCGGGCCTGCGAGAACTGCGAGGAGGGCGCCGAGAACTACTGCGCCAGGGTCGTCCTCACCTACAGCTCCCGCGACAGGGACGGCGCCCTCACCCGCGGCGGCTATTCCGACCTGATCGTCGCCGACGCGCGCTTCGTCGTCCGCTTCCCCGACGCCCTGCCGCTCGACGCCGCCGCGCCGCTGCTCTGCGCGGGCGCCACCGTGTACGCCCCCATGCGCCGCCACGGGCTGGGCGTGCCCGGCAGCCACGTCGGGGTGATCGGCCTCGGCGGGCTCGGGCACGTCGCCGTCAAGTTCGCCAGGGTGTTTGGGGCGGCGAAGGTGACCGTGATCAGCACGTCGCCCGGGAAGCGGGAGGAGGCGCTGGAGCGGATGGGCGCCGACGCGTTCGTCCTCAGCACCGACTCGGCGGAGATGAAGGCCGCCGCGGGCACCATGCACGGCATCATCAACACGGCGTCCGCCGCCGCGCCCCTGCACCTGTACCTGGCGCTCCTCAAGCCCCACGGCAAGATGATCTTGCTCGGCATCCCCGATAAGCCACTGCAGGTCTCCGCATTCGCTCTCATCGGCGGTAAGTTCAGCTTCGATTGTGATCTTCCTTCATTCAGAAAAATCTTGTGAGCTTCCCGGTTTGATCTTTTAATGCGATCGAACAGGCGGCAAGTCTCTGGCCGGGAGCTGCATGGCGAGCATCAGCGAGACGCAGGAGATGCTCGACTTCGCCGCCGAGCATGGCGTGACGGCGGATGTCGAAGTGATCGGCGCCGGGGAGGTGAACGCGGCCATGGAGCGCCTGGCCAAGGGCGACGTCAGGTACCGCTTCGTCATCGACGTCGGCAACACCCTCAAGGCGGATTGACTAGGGAGCTCGCCGGTCTCTGCCCTGTAGCGTGATCTGCCGGCGAGACCAGTGGCCAAATCCAGCAACAAAAACACCTGATCGCTACTGATGCCAATAAATGCAGTATACGATTCTGCTCAATCTGGCTTAATGTAGTGCTGTACCGTACCCTGCTTCTGCTCAATGCAGTATACAGTATGTTTGCGGAGTGTGACATGAATATGGATTTTCTGAGACAGTGAGAGAAAGGGAGATAACAAACAATGCAGTATGTAACATCTTTCCTTCATATAAATAAGATAAAATTCCTTAACTATATGCCACAAATTAAGTGTGAAATCATGCTCTTCGCAACAGGAACCATACATATATACAAATTAAGTGCAGCATATGATTGTGCTTAATCTGGCCTAAATGTATTGCTGTACCCTGCATATATGTTTGTGAAGTGTGACACTGGAATGGATTTTCTGAGACAGTAACAATGCAGTATGTCGGAAAGATATGTTCTTCATATAAATAAGATGAAATTCCTCTATTATATGCCGCAAATAAGTGCAAAACCTCACACTCTTCGCAACAGGAACCATGCATTTGCATTATCTCTCTTTCCCCCAAAAACAATGGTACCACAGATCATTTGAAAATTTTGCATTATTGTACACGTACACACAGAGAGACGAGTGAACGTTCTCATGCTTTGGCAAAAAGCTATAGTAGTATACATAATGCTACGGTTTGCACACACAGGCACCATCACCGTGTCATGCCAAGGGACCTAGGAAGGGCCAGAGACCGGGCCTCTGGCGCCGAGCTTGGGAACATAACGTTCAGCTTGTGCATCAGGACGTCGGACTTCGACGGTATCTCGTTGAGCAGGAACTGCTGCACGATCGGCTTCTTGAACCACTCGAGAACCGAGTCCCCGGGTGCGCGCAGGACAACCTTGCTCACCTCGAATGGCGACTCCAGCGAAGCCAGCACCTGGGCCACCACCATCTTGAGCGTCGGCCCTGTCACCAGCTTGATACGCCGCGGCACGACCCCATAGTAGAGCATCCGCTTCCTGAACCTGTGCAGCGTGTGCACTGTCGAGACGAGCGCCGCTCCCACTGACAGGTTTCGGATGTCCAGGGACCAGGCGATGTGCTGGTCGAATACGATGGCCTTGGGGAACAGCTTGTTCTCGTAAGCGACCTTCCAGACACATCGTGCACGGTTCATCTGCCCCATGAGCACCAGGTAGTTGAGGAGCACGTTCACAAAGTACCTCGCCGCGCTCTCCTCATTCTCGTAGTCAATGCCTTGGAAGAACTCCCGGACAAAGGAGAGCACGGGCTTCTTCCGCTGCTCTGGCCCAGTGAACAACCCGCACATGAAGTCATGCGCCTTGTGCCTGCTCACGCTCAGGATGTTCATGATTGCCCGCTCACTGTCCTCATCCTGGCACCGCACCAAATGTGCGAGGATTGAAGTGTATAGTATCATGTCCACCTTCGCCGCCGCACCAACATACGTCTCAAGCAATGGCCGTGCCGAGTCGTACAGCCCCATCTTCATGCAAGACTCAAAGAGCTGCCTTATGATGAAATTGTTGGTTCGTATCCCGGCAGAACCCATGAACCGCAGCCACCGGAGAGCAAGCTCCGTCGATCCATCTTTGATGTAAATCATCAACAGGTCGCTCGCGGTCACTTCGATGGGGAACCCTGATGCCTTCATCTCAAGCAGCACCTTTGCAGCCAAATCCAGCAGCTTCTTATTAGCCAGCATGGTCAGTAATGCTGTAAATGTGCTCAGCCCTGGCCTTGTCCCTGCATTTGCCATCGAGTGGTACATCCTCACTGCTACATCCACATTCCCCGCTGAAGCATGCATTTCGACCAAACAAGCATATGTGGCAGGAGTAGGGAAGAAACCGGACTTCTCCATATCACCAAACAACTTCGCAGCGACATCCAGCCTCCCTGACCGTGCATTTGCCTCGACTACCATGGTGTACAACCCAAAGCTTGGTCGGAGCCCTCCTCGCCGCATCTCCTCCCAAAGCTCCATCCCTGCATCCAGCTTCCCAGCCTTCACAAGCCCCTCCACCATGGCGGTGCTCACAGCCGTGCTCACCCTGTGCCCCACTGCCATCATCTCCCTGTACATCCCCATCGCAGCGTCAAGCCTCCCTGATTTGGCCAGCACATCGACCATAGTGCTGTACACACCCGGCGAGGCAGGCCCGACTCCATCCCTCTGTCTCATTTCATCAAACAGCTTGCGTGATGCGTCGATCCTTCCAGCACGTGCAAGCGCCGGCACAGCAAGCTCGTAAGTGCCCTTGTCGAGCTCACAGCCCGCCACAGACATTTCATCGAGCACCTCGAAGGCCTTGAAGGCGAGCCCCCTGGCGAGCAGCAGCGAGAGGAGGGCATTGTAGGTGGGCGTCTGGAGGCCATGGAAGCCGGCGTCGCGGAGGCGCTTGAAGCAGTAGAACGCGGGCTCGAGGAGGCCGTGGGTGGAGAGCGCGGAGACGACGGCGCTGAGGGTCTTGGGAAAAGAGGCTGGCTCCGGGTGCAAGAGGGCGTCGTCGAAGAGCGACATGAGGTCGGAGGAGTGGGTGGCCGGCGATAGACGCGCCGCCACGATGGAGGACAGATCGTCGGAGGGGGCGAACCAGGGCTGGTGGCGAGCCCAGCTGACGAGCGAGAGGAGCGGGGTGGGGTCGGAGGCGGGGAGGGAGTTGGCGGCGAGGAGGAGGAGGGCGGGGTCGGGCTGAGAGGGGAGTGCGGAGAGCGCGGCGGAGAGTGAGGGCCCCGAGCGGTGGCGGAGCGCGAGCGCGGCGAGGCGAGCCGCCGCGGCGGGGCGCGGGAGCGGGTGGGCGGAGGAGCCGGAGAGGATGGTGGGGTCGGCGCCCGGCACCGCGGGGCGCGCCCCAGGCGCGGACGAGAGGACCTCCCCCGTCTCGTCCAGGTAGTCGACCGTATCTATCCATTCGACACCCGGCGGAGGGTCGGACGAGAGCCGGCGCGGCGCGAGCGACAGGGGCATCGCCGCCGCGCGGCGGCGGAGGTGGGGGAGCCCGGCGCGGAGGAGCATATCTGGGTGTCTCTCAGGTCTGAGCCTCGGCGGTTCGGAAGTGTTGAAGAGGCTGTGATAGCTCACGGCCCAAACATCAACGAGCATACACGGCCCAAATATCAACGAGCCATCTAAATCTCGAGCCCAAAAAGCATCGTCCCCCTCCTCCCGTGGCTTCTTCGCTGCTACTCCTCCTACCTCCCCTTCGTCTTCCTCTGCCTCCAGAACCAGATCGCCCCCTCCGCTGACCAGCCTCCAGATCGGTGGAAAGGAACGCCCTGTTTGCTTCGCGGCACCAGATCAAGTAAGCTCTATCCCATGCCTGTGGGTAATTTGGTGTTCTTTGGCGAGCTCGCCGAGCCCTAGCTTCTCCACCGAGATGGAATTAGGCTCTGTTTTTCTAGGTTGATTGATTCGAATCCTTGATTGGATGATTGGCAGTGGTAGTCCTCCCTAGGCTGTTAAATTTTGGTAGCCTCAACCTTTGGGAAGGCATTGGAGAGCTTTTCTGTGGTTTAACCATGTAGTTTGACGCTCGATTTCGTTCAGTAATCGCTCTCCTCCGCGCCTATGAATCAGTACAACCGATGAGTGCTGCATTCTTTTGGATCTAGTGGGTAGTGGGCGTTTATCCTGTCATATGTGCTCTGGGGGAGTGGACTGTAGAAGTAGATAAGTATGGAGTCTCACATGCAGCACTCTGAAATTCTGAGTTTGGGTGGAGAGGTAGGTGAGATTGGGTAGCTACGTCACAGTTGTAGCCAGCATATGAGCTGTTTGCTTGTCTAAGATGTTTACTACGCACATTTAATATCTGCAACCATGATAGTTCTGTCTAGCTTATAACTGTACATTGAGCTCACGTTGCATGCTTATCTTGCCTTTTTATCAGCATTCCCATTAGGAGAAGCAATGTCGGCAGTAATCACAAAGTTTGCCGTCACATCTATGGTGATGTGGATGACCCCAGTTGCGATCATGTATGGGTTTATCTACCAGATTTTTCCAGGTTTTTGTTGCTCCTCTACATTATGTTATACTACCTAATATTTTGTATGGTACTGAAGCACATGCATTCATATGGTAATGATGTTTTACTCCTTGGTCAGGTGTTGGTCAGCTTTCCCCCTCGGCGCAAACTATGGCCAGTGGATTCCTTGCTGTCATCTCGGTCAATCTGGTGATCGGCTTTTACATATACATGGCCATGAAGGAGACTCCCCATCAAGAGCCACAGCCTGATCCAACTTTTCTGGCAAACGCCAAAGCAAGCATTAACCAGCCAACATCTTCTCAAGTGAGTGACGACTCCCATGGGAAGGGAAAGGTGGAGTAGCCAATAGCGTAACTTGAGTTGGGTTTTATGTCCATGATACACATGCTATCCAGAGTCAGTTGGGTTATGTGCTTTTGTAATATTATGTCCTTCTAGTTTGATGTAGTCGCTGAAGATTTTCAGAGTTATGGAAGCTATATGAAGATGAATGTTTTGTACCCATTATCAGTAGATACCGTGTTCAACCTATATTATTTTGTTATGATGTTGAGAAAGACTCTTGATCATAATTCAGGTCCTACCTTTACTAATTCTGTCAGATCTTCTTTAGCACATAAGTTAAGCAGATCTATCTTTATCAATTTGGTTTTTTCAGTATGCCATATTTGATCAAAAACATCGACTCTCTTTTTGTCCTTTAGTTTGATTTAGTCCTTAAATTTTTTGAGAAATATGGAAACTATATGAAAATGAATCTTATGTACCAGTTATCACTTATCAGCAGACAATGTATTCTACTTGTTAATTTTGCTATGATGTTTAGTAAGAGTATTCTGATCACAATTCAGGTCCTACCTTTAATTATTTTGTCAGATTTTTCTAGCACATAATTTAAGCAGATCTATCTTTATCAACTTGGTTTGTTTGTATGTCATATACTAATATTTAATAAAAAAACATTGACTCTATTTGGAATAGTTACTTTTCAGTTAAAATTGTTGTTAGTTATTTAATCTAACCAAGAATTGATTGCGAATAATCAGTGGAGCTGGATAGAAGGATAACATACAGCTTTGTGTCACTACGAGTAAATAATCAATAAATTTTGTGTCGTGAAACAGAATAGATTCTTTATATGCTGTCGTTGACTTCATGAAGGACGTGAATCTTTTGGGAAGCTTTAGTTCAACATTTGAGTGAAAGAACTCAAATAAGTAGCAGTCTTGTGTGTAAGACATTGCCATGATGATGGCCCTTACCTTGAAATTAGCCAACATATGAGTGAAAGAACTCAAATAAGTAGCAGTCTTGTGTGTAAAACATTGTCATGGTGATGGTTACCCTTGCCTTGAAATTAGCCCGCAGAAAAAAGTGAAAATCAAAGATGTTAGCCACTTAGCCTTTTGTTGTTGTGGAACACTTTATACGGTTATCCTCTGTGTCAATTGTTTGCTTTCTTCAGAATCTTTGCTTACTTTAGCTTATGGTAAAATAACATGTCGTTAGGTCTAGAATATCAGTTTTCTAAATCGTTACTTTGTACTTTCTCCCTGAAAAGTTCAATTAACAATAGATGTTGGATATATTGTTTTGATTAGTTTTGGAAGAAACTTATCAGTATTGTTTCATGCGTGTAATGTCTCATACTCATGTTACTATCAGGGAACCATTTAATTTGAACTTAATATTATAATTATCTCTTATTCTTCATCCCCTTCTGGCTTCTGCAAGTATATTCTGACATGTTGCTTTGGAATTGTCTTTTTGAACAAGTTGTACCTTCCTTGTATCATATTCTAAAAATGGAACCAGAAAAAAGCAAAGTAGATTTTGAGAACTATGGAGCTATGTACCAGTTATCACTTATCAGAAGGTATTGTATTCGGCTTGTTAACTTTGTTATGATGTTTAGACAGAGTATTCTGATATAATTCAGGCCCTACCTTTACTAATTCTGTCAGATTTTTCTTTAGCACGTAATTTGAGCAGATCTATCTTTATCAACTTGGTTTGTTCGTATGTCAAACATTGACTCTCTTTGGAGTAGTTACTTTTGAGTTAAATTGTTGTTAGTTATTTAATTTAACCAAGTAATTGGAAACAATCAGTGGAGCTGGATAGAAGGAGAAAATGCATCTTGGTTTCACTGTGAATAAATAATCAATAAATTTTGTGTCGTGAAACAGAATAGGTTCTTTATATGCTGTCCTTGACTTCATCATGAAGGACGTGGATCTTTTGGGAAGCTTTCTCACAGAAGCATATATGAGTGAAAGAACTCAGAAGTAGCAGTCTTATTTGTAAGTGTGTTACATGTGGTTTTCTCACAGTAGCAGTCTTCTGTGGATAAATCATGTAGCCCTCTTAATTTTTGAAAATTTACATCTTTTCTGAAGCGTTGAATCTCTCCTGTCAGGTTTTCTTTAAGGGTTTTGAACTATCGATCTAAACAAACTAGTCCCTTTTTTTTTGGCTAATGGAAAAATATGCATGCAGATTCGTTGTTAGTGTGAGAGACTCAGCTGATCTAAATTTAGAAAGTCCAAAACCTACTGTGTAACTGATCACTTATGTGCCTTCAAAGTTAGGTCTGACATCAACACATCACGCAGTCTCATTCGTGCAAAGAGAATATCCAAGAGTATGTTGTTTTGAGAAATATAAAATCTATGGATGAATATGGTCAATTTTTCACCAAGGGTGTATTATTTTGGGGAAATGGAGAACTCCTGGACGAATACAATGCATATTTCAACTTTAGCACGAAATACAAGTGCAAATATGGCAATTGCTTTGAAGATCTCTATGCCCATATGGCAAGCATGGACATCATCCCTGCACCTAGGAAAAGTGCAAGATATGTCATCAGCTGAAGCTTTGTATTTGTCTGTAGCTTTGGGTTATTGAAATCTGTTGCTAGAAGGTCAACTAGGGACATGTAGATCAAAATCCCTGCCGAGGCTGAGTTGAAGACTCCCTCAATAATGAAGGCAGTAGGGCTATGCACATTATAGCTAGATGAAATCGCAATCCCTAGCACGATGCCCATGGGTGCGGTCAGGGAGAAAAACGTTGCCATGATGATGGTTGCCCTCACCTTGAAATTAGCCTGCAGTGAAAAGTGAAAATCAAAGATGTTAGCCACTTACACTGCGTTTGGATGTCTGTATTGGGCTCTTCGTATTGGATTTGGTATTGGGCTACCCCAATTCAGGTGTTTGGATGTACTCTGAAACAACACATTGAAACGGTATCGAATACAGATCAGTTTTCGTTCGCACGCATCCTCTCGTCCTGCAATTCGGAGGCCTCCTGCTCCGTTTTCGGCTGAATTGCCCTCGTCCCGCAAAAGATACCGGTCAACACAATTAATCCCTCCCCACGACCGCGAAACAGAAGGGAAGAAGGGAAGGAGAGGAGAACGGCGGCGCCCGGCGAGATACTCGGCGACGCAGGTATGCTCGCGCGCCCTTCCCTTCCTTCTCCGCCGACCCTTCCCTTCCTCCTCCGCCGTTCCATCCCTTCCTCCCCGGCCCTCCTCTCGGCTCGGCTGCAGCTGCAGCTGCAGCTCGATGACCCCGCCGGCGCTCCCAGATCTGGTGACCCAGTTTGCGTGGTGACGCAGCCGATGCTCCCTTGCGTGGTGTCCGTCATTCCTGCCTTGCGATTCCTGAAAGGTGCCGATGTTTGTTCCTGATGTGTGGGCTGTGGGCAGCATGTGTGTTCGTGAGATGTGTGCTCGTGATGTTCCTGGCTTGTAGTATCTTTGTTTTTTTACGGGGTCCTGGCTTGTATCTTTTAGTTTCGTAAAGAGATTGATTCGATGCTTTGTACAGGTACACATAGGCATAGTTCTAGGCTACATCGGTTGTGCACTGCCCTCGGCTGTAAACAGAGGCATATATGTATTTATATACTTGCAGGTTTTGCTGAAAAATTCCCCGCGGAAAAAGTTTTACTGACAATTGGAATCACAAATTTTGTTTTGATGCATATAGAACAATGTATTATCTTGGTACTCATGTTACTATGCAATTCCATAGTTTGTCATCCAAACATGATTTGGTATTGAAACTTCACCGGATTCCATAGGCCAATTCAGTGAACATCCAAACAAGTGAATTTGTATTCATGTCCATTACAATTTCCTTGTTGAATTGGTATTCCAACCAATTCAATATGGAGCCTTCCAATACAGACATCCAAACAAAGCGTTAGCCTTTTGTTGCTATGGAACACTTTATAAAGTTGGTTCTTTATCCTCTGTGTCATTTGTTTGCTTTCTTCAGAATCTTTGCTTACTTTAGCTTATGTCTTTAGGACTAGAATATCAGTTCTCAAACTAGTTACTCCCTCTCTTTACGGAGGGAGTACTTCCTATTTTCTCCCTGAAAAGTTCAATTATCAATGGCTGTTGCATATAATGTGTTGATTCTTTTTGGAAGAAAATTATCAGTATGTGTTCATTTGATTCAAACTTAATATTATAATTATCCTTTTTTTCCTCCCTTTTTGTGAGTGTATATATATCCTGACATGTTGATTTAGAATTGTCTTTTTACCTTCGTGGTATCATATTAAAAAATGGAGGCAGAAAAACAAGTTAGATTCTTATCAGTGCTAGCAGGTACCTGAACAATGCAACCACCCAAGCCTATGCCTTCAAAGAATTGATGGAAGCTGAGGGCACCGACCAGAGGCTTAATGGTGGATGGCCTCACAGATGCTCCTAATGACACACCAATTATCACTGAATGCACCAAGATTCCCAGCTCTAGAACCTGCATGATGGTAAAGTTATGGTTATTTAACACGGGACTGGTTGGTTCTCCAAAATTTCTACCAACTTGGCAAACAGTTTGTGGAGGAACTGGATTCTTTATTTGAAGAGGAAAAGTTTGTCCTAAAGGAGTAAACCGCAAACTGCCAGACCTTTCGAATAGGTATTGATCTCCTCATTCCCATCCCTATTTATTTGTGTTTCTTTATGGAAAGGTTTTGAGAGAGATGTCAAATTGACCTTGGAGAATTATTTAACCTGCCACTATGCCTTTTGGTTCCGCTCTGAAATTGTTCTGTTTGTTTTCTCTGAAACCGTTCAATGTAGATATTAGTTTGGTCAGATGAGATATTTTGGAACATTATGTGCTGATGTAGTTCACCTTTCCACTACGTCATCTTTGTTCTCTGCGTGTTCATGAATATATTTCTTTAGTACTCCCCCCCAAAATATAAGGCGCCGGTTGAATTTTCTGGTATACGGGAAGTTATGGAACTAACCTCCAATTACTGTTGCCAGGAAGTCCTATGAGCTTGGAGTGGCTGCTCTTACTTACCTGAGATACCACCCTGTGCCGGATTGTGTCAGCTATCGCAGCCTCCTCCGGTGAGCTGACAACAATTGCCTCACCATGTGAATGGCCATGCGCGTGCACATGTGGATGATTGGCCCTCCCTTCCTCATCTCCGGCGTGTTCAGGCATGTCGATGTTGTCAAGTGGGCGCGCTTTGCTGAAGTGAGACCGGCGGTAGTATCCAGCAGCTAGTGAGTCTATCACCATTGTGGCCATGGCTGCAGACATGGCCACAAGTCCTGCAAAAGGGAAGCCGTTCCTGTCCCCACCGCCTTTGTGGATGCACGGGGAGGTGAGCCCGTCGAACGCCGCCGGCAGGATGTGCACCATGCCGGTGGCAAGGATGACGCCAGCGGCAAACGCCTTGACCGCGAAGAAGATGTCACCGTCGGGGCGCAGTGCGGCCATAGAGCGGCCGAGCACCGGCACCAGCACGCCAGCCGCACCGGCGGTCAGGATGGACGCGATGGCGACCAGCTTCAGCTTCGTCGCCCCCTGCTTGTCCGCCCCGTCTGTGGCGGTCGTGCACTCGCACCCGCCGCTGGCCGCGGCCTGCTGCACGAACAGGAGGAGCCATGGGAGAAGCGCTTGCAAGGTATGATTGGTGGCGCCCATGGTGGCGACTCTGCTGAATTGCTGATTATGTGTGCCTGAATGTGATGTGTACTGCAGGGAGATAGAGCCAAGCCAACGCTGGGTACTTACTTTAATATAGGAGGCGTTGGGGTGAGGAGGGCTGCTGTCCTTTGTCCAGGTGGGATCTGGTGCTCCCGGGGTTGCACATCCTATGTGCCATGTGTCACTAACCTCGGTGCAAAGTGTCGTTGATGCTCGATGCTCTAATGACATGGTATCCGGAAACTGGATTCTCCGCACTTTTGAGAGATTTTTCCATCCGGGATTGAAACTTGTTTCCATCCATGGCCGCCTAACCTGAATTTCTTGGTCCGGTGACGGCTGCGGCGGCATCGTTGATCGGGGATGGAGGAAACCGGGTGACACCTGGTAGTGCTGTTTAGGAAGGTTTGTTTGGCCGATGGCGGCTGAGGACTTGGTAACAGATCAGGAGGAGGCGTTGCGCTTTCTGGTCGTTCTAGTGCAGTGTTGACACAATGTCGTCATCGGTCAGATTAGGCTTTTCAGGAGTCTTATTGCTGATGTTTTCGGTGGTGCAGATTCGGCGTGATTGACCATTGGAGACGCTTTGGGCGGCCGGCTGGAAGTAAAAGGGGAGGGAAGAAGCTGTCAAGTTGGCTGGGGGACTGTATTCCTGCCGCATATGAATAGAACCGAATCGGACGGCGGAGATCGCGCGGTACCACTCACTGGCCAACGGAAATGCTGGCGATGGGATGAGCCAGAGTTCCCTGTACGAAGGGACCAAAATGCACGCACGGTCGTTGGGCTCCTTTAACTGCCGTCGTCTTGGGTCGCGATCATGAGGACGTGAGATAGTTCCACTAAGCTTGGCACACAGCCAAGGTGTTCTTTTCTCCTCCTCCCAGTCGGAAAACTGAGAGAGAAAAGAGCTGGGTGATGCGCCAGCAACCCTGGACCAACAGGGACGGTGTAGCTAGTGCGTCGGCCATCACCCTGTGTCATTGTGCAGTACATGATGCACATATGCATGCACCTGCCCTCAACTTTGCGCCTATCCCACTCCGGCTACTGTTGTTCACTGCAACAGCTTACCAATTCACCGGACCGTCCCGTCCCGTCCTTCTCTCGGGATCGATCGGAGACGGCTATGGAGTGATGGGATCGATCACGGGAAGCATTCTTGCCGTGGTGTGTATACACGGAAGATTTGCCTACAGTAGAGCCCACGGCGGGAAGCATTCCTGCCTTGTGATACATGGAAGATTTGCCAACAGTAGAGCCCACGGCCTGACTTGAGTGTAGACCCAGACATGCAAAGCTTTCCGGGGCCCTTTCGCCTTGCATGCATGTACACATCATAAGAATACGAATCTCTCTACAGGCCGGTCCTGTTTCGAGCGGCGAAAGGGAAGGGGAAGGCGACGCGACGTAGACGAGCAGGCACTGATCGACAGCTGCAGAAGCACCACGCACGCACGCATGCGGCGGAGTGGAGCTGTGGATCGGTCGAGGTGCCAATAATGCTCGCAGGGATCGTGCTGGGATGCATGATTGTTGGTGAGCCTGACTTGCTGGCCCCACGACTGCTCGTGGTCACATGAAGCAGATTCTTCTTTTTAATGCGGGCATGTAGCAGATTCATGAGCCAAAAGAAAGTGCAATATGCAACCTCTGGTGTCTATGTATTCCTCGAAAAATAAAATTGATCGGTTTGTAAGGAATCCCACGGGAGACGGGATAACTGAGGCAGCCCATGGAGTTGGGGCGTCTCTGTCTTAGGCCATGTACAACGCATGTGTTTATGCTGGTGCCTCGGGAAAGAAGTCCGGTTTTATTTAGGACGTGTTTGGTTGCCCGCATTAGGGCCAACCAGGCTGAGTTGGGCCACGAAAAATGTGTTTGGTTGCATACGTGGTGGGCTGGTTCGCATGGGCACGAACCTTAAAGCAACCCATAGCCTGGCTCGCTGGAAACCCTCGAATCGATAGTTTCCAGCGAGCCAGGCTCAGTGCGGCGCAAGCTCGCACGCGCGGGAGCAACCCGAAAACGAGGGGGGATGGCGGGAGATGGAAATCGGGCTCGGCGGCACGGCGCCAAATCTAGCCTCACCTCCCCCCCCTCCCCCAATTACTCGGTCACTGCTACCTCTAGGACAGCCACTTCCTCTAGCCTCACCATCGGTGGCGGCGGCGACTCAGATCTGCGCAAGCGGCGGCGGCGGCGGCGGACGCGACAGCAGCACTATCCGGCAGCAGGAGCTGGTGCTCCCCTTCCTGTTGGCCACCGTCGGGTCGTCCTTGACTCAGCCATGGCCCCCCCCTTCGTCGTCCTCGTCTCCGATGCCGGTAAGCAACACCCCTCTCCCGTATGTTAGGTCGGTTGTTAGGATCGATTCCCCATGCTCAACGGACCCTCGATGTCGACTAGGTTATGGACACACGGATGAGGCTGGTAGTTCAGGCAGCAGCACTGATTGCTGTGATTCAGGCATGGCTCATGTTCATGCACAGGAGAGATGTTCGTCATGGTGAGAGACATGTGATCTGTTATGCTCCAATGCTTATGCGGGAGCAGGAGAGGATCGCCAATCTGAATTATATCTACAACTACAACGACACAGAGGCCCTATGGATGCTTCGGATGAAAAGAGCACCATTTGCCAGACTTGTCCAGACCTTCAGGAGCAGGGGGCTTCTACAAGATAGCATCCACACCAGTGTGGAAGAGCAAGTGGTCATGTTCCTCCATGTTGGCCATAACCAGAGGTTCAGGGTTATACACGGCACGTTCAGGAGATCAATGAAGACCATCTCAAGGTACTTCAAGCAAGTGCTCTATGTTGTTGGGGAGCTCAGAGGAGAGATGATCAAATCACCAACCGGCCAGACTCCAACCAAGATTCGCACTAGCCCAAGATGGTATCCATACTTCAAGATGAGCACTGACAGTATGTGCTTCATGGCTTGATATGCTTGTATTGTTCAAGGTGAGCATTAACACAATCTTCATTTGCCATTCCAGGATTGCATTGGGGCAATAGATGGTACTCATATCACTGCCAAAGTGCCGAGGTCACAATCTGCAGCATACAGGGGAGGAAGCACTACACAAGCCAGAATGTGCTTGCTTTGTTGACTTCGATCTGAAGTTCACCTATGTGATGGCTGGCTGGGAAGGGTCAGCACATGATGCTAACATTCTCAGTGACAGCATGAGTCGTCCTGATGCCATCAACATCCCAGATGGCAAGTTCTACCTAGGAGATGCTGGCTATGCATGCCGGCCAGGTATTCTTCCACCCTTCAGGAAAACCAGGTACCATCTGAACGAGTTCGCTGGTAGGAACTATCCTAGGACTCCGCAGGAGCTGTTCAATCTCAGACACTCCAGCCTTAGAGTTACTGTTGAGAGGGCCTTTGGAGCTCTGAAGAACAGGTTTAAGATCCTAGATCAGAAGCCATTCCACACTTTCCCCACTCAGTTTAAGCTTGTTCTTGCTTGTTGCATTCTGCATAACTGGATCCTGCAATGGGGTTGTGATGAACTGGTGCCTGAGGAGGAAGATGTGACGCTTGACGATGTTGTCAGCCCCGGCCATAGTGTGGAGGCATTTGACAACGAAGCCTGGAAGAACAAAAGGATGGAGTGGGCACAGGCAATGTGGGATAACAGAGGTCAGACAAGGATCTGAAGAAGAAGAAGAAGAGCAAGAGCAGGAGAAGAAGAAGAGGAAGAAGCAGCAGCAGCAGCAGAATAGGAAGAACTACCAGCATCAGCAGAAGAGGAAGAGGAAGAGGAAGAACTACTTGCATCTAGTTAGCATCGACGGTGAACTTTCCCCTATTCAGCCATATGGCTCTTAATAATATGTACTGCCATTTGATAGTAGCTAGGATGAACCATAATTTTTTTCGTAGCTAGGAGTGAAACTGTTCAGATCTTGTGTGGTAAGGTCACCACTAGTGAGAAGTGGTGACAGCATCTTATGCAGGTTGCAACCAAACAACCAGTCATATGTGCGCCTAATGCGCTGCAGCCAACCAAACGGCGGGTCAAAATTAGTTCCCTCATGCAGCTAACCTATGTGTGGGCAACCAAACTATGTGCAGATGGTGGTTTATAGGCTATTTTTGCTTATCCAGGCCCATCTGAAAATCGCATGCAATGCAGCCAAAATCGATGCGGGCAATCAAACACGTCCTTAAGCTTCGTCTTGTACATGTGCTTAGGGCATCTCCAATGCTGACCCGCAAACCGCCCACATCCGTTCGGACCGCGATGTCCGGACCGCGTGAGCCATCCAACGCCGACCTGTATCGGTCCGCGGGGCGGTCCGGACGCGATTTCTCTCGCAAACCGAAGACAAAAGTGCGGGAGGTTTGAGGGAGTTCGGACCGATTCCAAGCCCGCTTCTAACCACCCTGGCCCACCAAAACCCCTCCTCCCTCACCCGCGCGCGTTCCCCCTGGCGCCACCTGCCCGCATTCATGCCGCTGTAGAGCGCGCCGCTCAACATTGAAGGCGGCTCAGGGCGGATGTGACCTCTCACTGCCTATGCCATTGAAGCGGCGCGCCGGCCAAGGGCGCCGCCCGCTGCAAGCCCGGCTGAACACGCCTCCTCCCCGCATTCAAACGCCTCCATTAAACCTGCGTGGAAGCCGAGAAACCTACTCCGGCCACACGTCCGTTCATCAGCGGGCCGGCATTAAACGCAACGCCGGCCGAGCTCCTCCCCTCCGCCCTCTATTTAAACGAGGCCAGACGCCAGGCAAGAATAGCACCCCTCCCCCCTGTAACATCCCCAGTATCTTAATACAGTGATCTTCCTACTAATTCTAAGCTACCTTGGTTTGCAAAGAATGACCACAGTGAAATCATATCTCATTTCAAACTCCTTCCCTGAATTCAAATTTATTTTGCAAATGAAATATGAAGTTGCACAAAAGTTGTTGCAAAAAAGTTAATCATTTAGCAAAAATTCCTAACATTTGATTGTTAAGGAAAACAACATCACCTCTAAGCTAAGATGGACTATAGCAATTAATTTAGTGCTATTTCAGCATTTTATAATGCCATTTTATTTGTGGAAAATTCATTTGGATTCAGATGCTTCTCAAAATATTTGTGGCAGTGCCAAATAATGCAAGGGATTTTTGTGGCCTAGTCCCATATTTTTCCAATGCCATTTGGTGGCCCAAATAAATCCTTTCTGCCTCTATTTATTAAATAAATGGAAAAAACAGAAGAAAAACAGAAAATGGGAGGACTTACCTGGCTTACCTGGCCGAAGGCCCAGCTGGCCCAGCCCACCAGAGCCTCTCCTACCTGCTCCCGCCTCGCTGTCGACGCCGCCATGGCCAGAGCACGGTGGCTCCGGCCGCGGCTCGCCACCTGCCGGCTACAGGCCCCTGGGAGGATAAGGGCGACCTCCGTCCACTCCCCCTGGACGCCCTTCGTCACTCTCCCCCTCTCTCCCTCACGCGCTCGCTCTCTCTCTCTCCCTCCCCCGAGCGCTGCCGCCGTGGTGCCCATTGCGGTCCCGCGGCCACCGGCGTTTCCGCGCCCGCATATCGCGTCCACGGGCTCCGCCTGCCTCCTCCCCTTCGCCTGGTGCCTTCAGCTGGAGCCGGGGCGCACCGCAGTCGAGGAATCGAGCTCGCCCCCGCCTTCGGTCCCGCAACATCTCTGGTGGATTCCCCCGCCGTCTGCTGCTACTAACCTGTCGCCGGCTTTTCTTGAGCCACCCGGTGAGCTCCGCCTCTTCTCCCTCCTTTTCCTACTCGCCTTCGGGCCTGTGAAGTGCTACCGCCGTTCCGAACTCTGCCCGCCGCCATGACCAGCCAGCTCGTGCTCCCAGGGCCGCTCGGCTCGGTCCAGTAGCACCGACGTGCTCCTGGTGAGCTGCAGAGGCCGCCCCGCCCTTTGCTTTGCTCATTAGCATCCCGTAGACGCGCGCCCGTTCTGGTCCGAGGGCAACTGCCGCCACGGCTCGTCGCCGGCGCCCTTGCCGGCCACCCCCGCTCAAACCAACGCCACCAGACGACGCGCGATGCTTTGCCTGTTCGAAAGCACCCAACCGCGCGCATTTTGAGCCACCGTAGGCGATTTCCGAGCATCTCCGGCGAAGCACCGCCGTGAAAAGGGCTCGCCGGAGCTATTCCGGCGCCGCCGCTGACCTGGCCTCGCCTGGGGCCCACCCTGGGTCACTGCCAGTGGGCCCCGTGGCCCCAGTTGACCGCGTTGACCGTGGTCAACGCGCTGACTGTGCATTGCAGCCACTGACACGTAGGGCCCGCGTGCTTAATTACGGTTTTTGGTTAATTAAGTTAATCTGTTAGTTAGTTAGTCACTGACAGTGGGGCTAATTAACTCTGTTAGTTAATTTAGTTAGTCTCTGTGTATGACAGGGGGGCCCCACCTGTCAGTTTGACCTGTCAGCGTGGTCAAAGTTGACTGCTGAGTCAGCAGTTGACTGGCCCCACATGTCAGCCTCTGTGGCTAGTTAGCCACTGGGTACACTTAGCAATTCTGGATTATTTTCGAATTAAATAATTCCAGGAATTTCTAAAAATTTCTAAAACTTTGAAAATTCATAGAAATTCAACCGTAACTCCGATGAAAAAGTTCTCTACATGAAAGTTGATCAGAAAAATCCAACGAATCCGTTTGTGTCATCTGCATTCATGTCAGGACCCTCTAAGTAGGTGAACCTATAACTTTTTGCCTGTTTCTGGCAGGTGAATAGTGCCTGACTACCGGTTAATAATTCCAACTTAAATCCTAAAATACCTAAAATGGTTTAGAGATGCATTAGGTCACCCATGCATTGCATTTTGCCATGACATGCTCTGTGATTGCATTTGTATGTCGTGTATTTATTTGTTTCCTCCCCCTCTTCTCTCCGATAGACCCCGACACTGACGTGCCCCCTGAGGACTGCTACACCACTGACGACCCCTCTTTCAAAGCAGAGCTTCCAGGCAAGCAAACCCCCTTGATCATTCCTATATCGCCCATTCTTTCTCTCCCATGCTTGCACTAGATTTTGCTACTGTATTTGATTGCTCCTATCCTGAAGCATAGCCTGATTTTGTAACCTGCTTTTGATACTTTACCTGTTGTCCCATATGCTTAGTATAGGCTAGTTAGTGATCCATCAGTGGCCCCGCACCCTTGTCCGTATTGCCATGCTTTGTTTCCGGATGTTTCGATCAACGTGATCGATGTGCAGAGACCGACACAGCGCCGCACACCCCTTAGTTGTACGACTCTGCAGAGCTACTATCGAGTGTCGAGGGTGATACCTCCTATCTCACTCCTGATGATATCTCTGTAGTGTAGCTAGTCGGTTGTGGGTTACCGAGGGTGATTCCTCTTTCACCACCTCCGATGATGCCTCTGTCGTGCAACCCCTCAAGTGTGAACCCATCGAGGGTGATTCCTCTAAGTTCACCTTGACGGTTACATCGAGTGGGAATCCATCGAGGGTGATTCCTCGGATTTCCCCCTTGATGTTACGGACACACGGTTACCTTTAACTGTTGCCCCCCATGTACTGTTACTGCGGGACTGAAGGGACAGGCGGTACCACCCCGGTAGAGGTGGACCTGAGTTCCTGGCAGTCTCTTGGGAAGTCGGGTTGACCTAGAGGGTACCCGCGAGATAATTACGCTGCACGGCCGGGCAGGCAGACCGCCCCCGGAGAGGGATGGACCTGACCCTTTCCGTAAGTCCGCGAGACGGGGAGACGGGACCACAGATCGTGGAGCACCGATCATCACCGCGAGCTCCCAACACACTAATGGGTTAGGATATGTGATCTGAGTAGGCCTCTGGCCTTTTCGCACTAACCACCACGCGGGAATAAGTATGGGCACTCGGCGTTGTATGTATCAGTCAAAGCTCTCCAGACGTGAGCAGTTGAGCGGCGCGCGCCGGGTTGGACGGGAACCGTCTGCGCTTGTATTAAGGGGGTGGGTCTGCTCCCGGCCGCGTACGCAACGCGCAGGAGTGCAAAGGGCGATGGGCCCAAGACCCCTGAGCGCTTAGGATGTAGACCGGCGTGCTGGCCTCTCTGTTGTGCCTAGGTAGGACTACGGCGTGTCGATCAGCCGAGGCCGGGCATGGCCCGATAAAAGTGTGTCCGGCCAGAGTTAATCGAGCGTGTTGGGTAAGTTGGTGCACCCCTGCAGGGAAGTATATCTATTCGAATAGCCATGTCCACGGTAACAGGACGCTCGGAAAGTATCCCGATCTACTACAACTAGAACTGGATACCCGTGTTGATTAATTAATATGTTAGCTCCGGGTTCGCTTTCTTGCTGGGAGTCGAGGAAGGATCTCTGGGCTTTGCTACTATTACTTATTACTTTAAGTTATGCTGCTAATCTGCACTCTTCTAATGCTGCAAGACGCTGCAAGATGCTAGTCTTCGATAGGCTAGGCCTTCCCCTCTATTCTGGCATTTCTGCAGTTTAGTCCACAGATACAGCCCCTTCCCTTTGATACCGATGCATACTTAGCATAGATCTGATGTAAGTCTTGCGAGTACTTTGGATGAGTACTCACGGTTGCTTTGCTACCTCTTTTTCTCCATACCCGATTGCTGTGATTAGACGACGGAGCCTCGGAGCCAGCTGATCCCGTCGACGACTACTACTACCCCGACGGAGCCTACTACTACATGGAGACCGACGACCAGGAGTAGTTCGGAGGCTCCCAGGCAGGAGGCCTGTGCCTTTTCGATTTAGTTATCGTTGTTTTGCTCAGCCTTCTTAAGGCAAACTTGTTTAGTTATGTCTGTACTCAGATATTGTTGCTTCCGATGACTTATGTATTCGAGCCTTCGTGGCCTGGCTTGTAATATAAAGTTGTATGACTTTAATTTGTGTCTAGAGTTGTGTTGTGATATCTTCCCATGAGTCTCTGATCTTGATCGTGCGCATTTGCGTGTATGATTAGTGCACGGTCGAGTCGGGGGCCTCACACCCCATCTCCTCCTCCACCATTTTCTCCACTCTTCCGATGGCTTCCGAAGAGCAGTTCTCCGGCATACAAGCCGGCTGGGTGGCCCGCCGAGCCGGCCGGATACGAGCGAGGTAGCTCGCGGCGCCACCTCCCTCGGGTAGTCCGATGGAGCCAGTTGCCGACCCAAGCCGGCACGTGGTTCAGGAATGCCAGCTCGACGCCGGCACGGCGGGGAGCACGGTGGCACGGCGAGGAGCACGGCGGCACGGCCGTCTACGACGCCACGTCGTACCGCGCCTCCCGTGCCTGCGACCGCGTCATGCAGACAGAGACAGAAGCCGGGTGCGCGGAGAGCGACGAGTCGGTGGCCAGCGCCTCCGCGTCCGCCGCCATCATCGAGGAGAAGTAGAACACGGGAAGACACCGCCGCTTGGGTCCCATGAAGGCCACCACCGAGGCGACGCCGGCGTACACAGCCGGTGTCTTGCCCGGTTCTTCTCTTACGAGGACCTTCGTCGCTCCTACATGGTCTCCGGGGAAGCGGAGGCGCCCTCTTCCCGTCTCGCTGAAGCATCAGTCGGGGGTTCCGCTCCGATAAGCGGTGGGGAAGCGAGCCGTCCTTTGCGCTGAAGCATATTCCTCCGGGGCTCCCGGTAGTCCGGTGATCGGGCTGCCGGACATGAGGAAGACAAAGGGATCCGCCGCGGCCAGCCGTAAACTAGTGTAGTGTATCCGTGTCGTGGGAGTGGAGCTCCGTGCGACCGTACATGCACATAGTTTTACCTTTTTAGTTGAAATATCTCCAAAGTGTAACCGTTTTCGTCCGGTTTGTATGAAATCCGCAATGTTTGTATGAAATCCGGCCGTGTTTGTACGAATTTCGTCCAGTTGGTTCAAGTTGTTGTCAAAATGTATGCGGCTAGCGTTGGATGGCGTCTTCCTGCATCCGTGTCCGCGGACTGGTCCCCCCTGTCCGCGGACGGATGCGGGAGGAAATTTGTAGGTTGCCGTTGGAGATGCCCTTAGAAAGAGAGGAGGGAAGCAAAGATTGGCTTCCGGTGCTATCAGCTGCTTAGGAGAGAAAACTGCTCTCCTCACTTCATGGGTCAACAATCCAAACACCATTAGGTCATCTCCAACGGCAACCCGCAAATTTCCCCATGCATCCGTCCGCGGACAGGGGGGACCAGTCCACGGACACGGATGCGGGAGGCAGCCATCCAACCGTAGCATGTATATGTCCGCCAGCAAATTCAAATTCAAATGTACGCTGATCCACACAACGCGCCGGATCACACCCGCGTCGGATTGCATCCCCGATCACAACCAAAAACAGGCAAATATGCTTAGTTTTTACATGCCCGAATCCAAAAGAACATCAGTCCGGCAGTCCATGCATTTCTGCCCTGCCGGGCCGGCAATCCCAGCAAGCTGCTCTCCTATCAAGGAGGTGACGTCGCCGCCGTGTAGGCAGCCTTCGCGTCCGCGTCCACCTCCGCCTCTGCTGCGTCCTCATCTTCCGCTGCCGCCAACTCATCTTTCTGCCGCTCCAACATCTGGTAGCGGACGGATTGCACGATAATTCTAGCATCGGCATCCAAAGAGTCGACATTCAAGGCCAATATCTTGGCGTCCTCCGCATTGGCGGCGATCTTCACCCTCTTTTCCTCAAGCGCAGCCTTCTTCTCCTCGAGCGCCGCCTTCCTCTCTTCGATCATGGTCCTCCTCTCTTCGAGCTTGATCTTCTTCTCCGTCACCTCCATCAACTGCTTGAACCTCTCCGCCTTCCTCTCCTCCTTAATGTCCGAGCGCCTCAAGCATGCCTCCTCCTTCGCCAAGATCTCCTCGAACCTCTCCGTGGGCTTGGCCGCCGCACTTTCTCGCTTCGCCCTCTCCTCCTCCCACTTCTTGCCCCATAAATTTCTTCTAACCTTCTTCGGCGGTTCTTGGGTTGAGTCGGTAGGTGATACGTCTCCGTCGTATCTACTTTTCCAAACACTTTTGCTCTTGTTTTGGACTCTAATTTGCATGATTTGAATGAAACTAACCCGGTCTGACGCTGTTTTCAGCAGAACTACCATGGTGTTGTTTTTGTGCAGAAATCAAAGTTCTCGGAATTGGACGAAACTTTTTGGAGATTTTTTATGGAATAAATAAAAATTACTGGCGCAAGAATCAACAGAAGAGGGGCCACCTGTTGCCCACAAGGCAACAGGGCGCGACCCCCCCTAGGGCGCGCCCTGATGCCTTGTGGGGCCCACAGGCGGCCGTCTGACCTAATTCCAATGCTATAAATTCACTTTCCCGAAGAAAAAATAGAGAAGAAGTTTCATCACGTTTTATGATACGGAGCCGCCGCCACCTCTTGTTCTTCATCGGGAGGGCTGATCTGGAGTCCGTTCGGGGCTCCGGAGAGGGGGATTCGACGCCGTCGTCATCATCAACCATCCTCCATCACCAATTTCATGATGCTCACCACCGCGTGTGAGTAATTTCTCCGTAGGCTTGCTGGACGGTGATGGGTTGGATGAGATTTACCATGTAATCGAGTCAATTTGTTAGGGCTTTGATCCCTAGTATCCACTATGTTCTGAGATTGATGTTGCTATGACTTTGCTATGCTTAATGCTTGTCACTAGGGCCCGAGTGCCATGATTTCAGATCTGAACCCTCTATGTTTTCATGAATATATTTGTGTTCTTGATCCTATCTTGCAAGTAATATGCACCTATTGCATGTTATGATCCGCATACCCCAAGGTGACAATAATTGGGATTCTTTCCGGTGATTACCGTAGTTTGAGGAGTTCATGTATTCACTAAGTGCTAATGCTTTGTTCCGGTTCTCTATTAAAAGGAGGCCTTAATATCCCTTAGATTTCCTTATGGACCCCGCTGCCACGGGAGGGTAGGACAAAAGATGTCATGCAAGTTCTTATTATAAGCACGTATGACTATATACGGAATACATGCCTACATTACATTGATGAATTGGAGCTATTGTGTATCGCCCTAGGTTGTGACTGTTATATGATGAATGTCATCCAACATAATTATCCATCACCAATCCAATGCCTACGCTTTTCGCATATTGATCTTTGCTAAGTTACTTTCGTTGTTGCTGTTGTTACAATCACTACAAAGTTGCTATTGCTACTGAAACTATCATACTATTGTTGGAAATATGCCCTTGAGGCAATAATAAATTGGTTAGTATCATATTTCCTTATTCATGATAAAGGTTTATTATTAATGCTAGAATTGTATTGACCGAAACTTAAATACATGTGTGGATACATAAACAAATACCGTGTCCCTAGTGAGCCTCTACTAGACTAGCGCGTTGATCAAAGATGGTTAAGGTTTCCTAACCATAGACATGAGTTGTCATTTGATAACGGGATCACATCATTAGGGGAATGATGTGATGGACAAGACCCAACCATAAGCTTAGCATCAGATCGTTTAGTTATTTGCTACAGCTTTCTTCATGTCAAGTATCTATTCCTTCGACCATGAGATCATGCTACTCCCAGATACCGGAGGAATGCCTTGTGTGCTATCAAATATCACCTCCTAACTGGGTGATCATAAAGGTGCTCTATAGGTATCTCCGAAGGTGTTTGTTGTGTTGCATGGATCGAGACTGGGATTTGTCACTCCATATGACGGAGAGATATCTCTGGGCCCTCTCGGTAATACAACATCGTAAAGAGCTTGCAAGCAATGTGGCTAATGAGTTAGTCACGGGATCTTGTATTACGGAACGAGTAAAGAGACTTGCCGGTAACGAGATTGAACTAGGTATGGAGATACCGATGATCGAATCTTGGGTAAGTAACATATCGCTGGACAAAGGGAATTGCATACGGGATTAACCGAATCCTTGACATCGTGGTTCAACCGATAAAAGATCTTCGTGGAATATGTAGGAATCAATATGGGCATCCAGGTCCCGCTATTGGTTATTGACCGGAGAGGTGTCTCGGTCATGACTACATGATTCCCGAACCCGTAGGGTCGCACGCTTAACGTTCGTTGACGCTAGAGTAGTATTGGCATATTTGATGATTGGTAACCGAATGTTGTTCGTAGTCCCGGATGAGATCTTGGACGTCACGAGGAGTCTCGGAATGGTCGAGAGGTAAAGATTTATATATGGGAAGTCATATTTTGGGTTCCGGAAAAAGGTGCAGTTTTTTCGGTATTGTACCGGGAAGCTTCTAGAAGGTTCCGGAGGATTCCGGAGGGGTCTGGAAGTCCACAAGTGGGTCCACCACGTCCCAAGGGCTGGCATGGGCTGAGGGGAGGAGCCCTGGCCTTATTGGGCTAGGCGCACCAAGTCCTCAAAAGCCCATGTGGCTAGGGAAGGGGAAAAAAAGGGAGTCCTAGTAGGAATAGGATTGGACTTGGAGTCCAAGTGCTCTCCCCCCTTGGTTGCGCCCTAGGGCTTGGAGGGGCTGTTCCCCACGCCCCTCCACCTATATATATAGAGGAGGGGGCGCCCCAAGAGGATACACCAAGCCCTTGGCGCCTCTCTCTCTCCCGTTACTCCGTAGCTCCTCCGTCCTCGTTCTAGTAGCCCTTGGCGAAGCCCTGCTGAACCAGCTCCACCACCACCATCACCACCACGCCTTCGTGCTGGTTATGATCCCATATACTTCTCCACCTTCTCTTGCTGGATCAAGGAGGAGGAGACATAATCGAGCCACACATGTGCTAAACTCGGAGGTGCCGTCCGTTCGGCACTAGATCGGTTGGATCGTGATCGGATCGCGAAGAGTACGACTACATCAACCGTGTTATATACACTTCCGCTTTCGGTCTACGAGGGTACGTAGACACACTTTCCTCTCTCATTGCTATGCTTCTCCTAGATAGATCTTGGGTGTTCGTAGGAAATTTTTTGATTTTCATGCTTCGTTCCCCATCAGTGGTATCAGAGCTAGGTCTATGCGTAGATGTATATGCACGAGTAGAACACAAAAGTTGTGGGCGTTGATGCTCAAATTGCTTACCTCTCTTGTCTTATTTGGATTCGGCGGTATTGTGGGATGAAGCGGCTCGGACCAACCTTACATGTCCTCGCACATGAGACCGGTTCCACCGACTAACATGCAACTTGTTTTGCATAAGGTGGCTAGCGGGTGTCTGTCTCTCCTACTTTAGTTGAATCTAATTTGACGAAGGAGGTCCTTATAGAAGGTTAAAAGGCAACTTGATTATCACCGTTGTGGCTTTGCGTAGGTAAGAACGGTTCTTGCTAGTTGCCCATAGCAGCCACGTAAAATTTGCAACAACAAAGTAGATGACGTCTAACTTATTTTTGCAGGGCATGTTGTGATGTGGTATGGCCAAAACGTGATGTGATATATGTTGATGTATGAGATGATCATGTTTTGTAATAGGTTCAATACTTGCATGTCGATGAGTACGGCAACCGGCAGGAGCCATAGGGTTGTCTTTAATTTATTGTATGACCTGCGTGTCAATCATTAAACACCATGTAATTGCTTTACTTTATCGCTATGCGTTAGCAATAGTTATAGAAGCAATAGTTGGCGAGACAACCACGTGACGACACGATGATGGAGATCATGGTGTCATGCCGGTGACGATGGAGATCATGCCGGTGCTTTGGAGATGGAGATCAAAAGCACAAGATGATGATGGCCATATCATGTCTCATATTGATTGCATGTGATGTTTATCCTTTTTATGCATCTTATTTTGCTTAGAACGACGGTAGCACTATAAGATGATCCCTTCACTTAATTTCAAGAAATTGTGTTCTTCCTAAGTATGCACCGTTGCGAAAGTTCATCGTTTCGAAGCACCTCGTGGTGATCGGGTGTGATAGACTCTACATTCGCATACAACGGGTGTAAGCCAGTTTTACACATGCAGAATACTTGGGTTAAACTTGACAAGCCTAGCATGTACAGACATGGCCTCGGAACACGGGAGACCGAAAGGTCGAACATGAGTCATATAGTAGATATGATCAACATGGAGATGTTCACCATTGATGACTACTCCATCTCACGTGATGATCGGACATGGGTTAGTTGATTTGGATCATGTGTCACTTAGACAACTTGAGGGATGTTGATTTAAGTGGGAGTTCATTAGTAATTTGCTTAACTGAACTAAATTATCATGAACCTAGTCTTAATTGTCTTTGCAAAATTTGTGTTGTAGATCAATAGCTCGTGCTGTAGCTCCCTGTTTTTAATACGTTCCTAAGAGAAAGACTAAGTTGAAAGATATTGTAAGCAATTATGCAGACTAGGTCCGTAATCTAAGGATTGTCCTCACTGTTGCACAGAAGGCTTATGTCCTTGATGCACCGCTCGGTGTGCCAACCCCTCTAGCGTCGTCTGTGGATGTTGTGAACGTCTGGCAGGCACGTTCCGATGACTACTCGATAGTTCAGTGCGCCATGCTTTACGGCTTAGAACCAGGGCCCCAAAGATGTTTTAAATGCCACGGAGCATATGAGATGTTCCAAGAGCTGAAATTGGTATTTCAGGCTCATGCCTATGTTGAGAGGTATAAGACTTCTGACAAGTTCTTTGCCTGCAAGATGGAGGAGAACAGCTCAGTGAGTGAGCATGTGCTCAGAATGTCTGGGTTGCACAACCGCTTGACTCAGTTGGGAGTTAATCTTCTAGATGACTCAATTATTGACAGAATTCTCCAATCACTGCCACCAAGCTATAAGGGCTTTGTGATGAACTATAATATGCAAGGGGTGGAGAAAACACTTCCCGAGATATTCGCGGTGCTTAAGGCCGTGAAGGTATAAATCAAGAAGGAGCATCAAGTGTTGATGGTTAATCAAGACCACTAGTTTCAAGAAGGGCAAGGGAAAGAAGGGAAACTTCAAGAATGGCAAGACAGTTGCCGCTCCAATGGAGAAACCCAATGCTTGACCCAAACACGAGACTGAGTGCTACTTTTATAAGGGGAACGGTCAATCGAAGCGGAACTGCCCCAACTGAAACTGTTGTGGCACATCTTACTATATTAAATGATATTGCCACCCTATTTGCTCATGAGGAAAAAATTCGCTACTACTACATTCTTAAGTTATTTCCTTTCTCGTTAAAGGGTGATGCTAAGAAATGGTTTAATACTCTTGCTCCTGGTTGTGTGTGTAGTCCCCAGGATATGATATATTACTTCTCTGAAAAATATTTTCCTGCTCATAAGAAACAAACTGCCTTACAGGAAATATTTAACTTTGTGCAAATTGAAGAAGAGAATCTCCCTCAAGCTTGGGAGAGGCTTCTCCAATTACTTAATGCTTTGCATGATCATCCTCTTAAGAAGAATGAAATACTTGATATCTTTTATAATGCACTAACCGATGCTTCTAGGGACTATCTAGATAGTTGTGCTGGTTGTGTTTTTAGGGAATGAACTGTTGGACAGGCTGAAGAACTATTGAATAATATATTGAGAAATGCCGATGATTGGACACTTCCTGAACCATCACCTAAGCCAACTCTGAAGAAAAGAGGTATTCTATTCCTCAATTCTGAAGATATGCAAGAAGCTAAGAAATCTATGAAAGAAAAAGGTATTAAAGCTGAAGATGTTAAGAATCTACCACCTATTGAAGAAATACATGGACTTGATATCCCGACATGGGTAGTGGAGGTAAATTCTCTTCGTAGATTCAATGAAAGTGATATTCCCTATAATAAATCTGCTAGTCAATGCTTGGATGAATTTGATAACTACATTGTTAAGCAAGAGAATTTCAATATGTATGTTAGCAATCAATTAAAACGAAATGCCATCATGATTGAACGCTTGAGTGATTTGATGTTTAGAACTGCTAATGATGTTAAATTCTTGAGTAAACATGCTTCTATGGTTCAGACTCAGTTAGAACAAATAGCTAAGTCACAAAATGATTTATTTGATGAGATGAATAATAAAATGAATGATCATGCTGTTAGAGTTGTTACTAGAAGAGGTAGAATGACTCAGGAACCCTTGTATCCTAAAGGTCATCCTAAAAGAATTGAACAAGATTCTCAAAGAAATAATATTGATGTGCCTAGTCCATCTAAGAAGAAAAAGAAAAAGAAAAATGATAGGACTTTGCATACTTCTAGTGAACCTGAGATAGAAAAACCTCCTGAGAATCATAATGATGCTTCTATTTCTGATGCTGAGACATAATCTGGTAATGAACATACACCTAGTGATAATGATAATGATAATGAAGATGTTCATGTTGATGCTCAACCAGATAACGATGTAGAAATAGAACCTGCTGTTGATCTTGATAACCCACTTACTAAGAATAAAAGATATGATAAAAGAGACTTTGTTGCTAGAAAACATGGAAAGGAAAGAGAACCATGGGTTCAAAAACCTATGCCTTTTCCTACTAAACCATCTAAAAACAAGGATGAGGAAGATTTTGAGCGCTTTGTTGAAATGCTTAGACCTGTCTTTTTGTGCACTCGCTTGATTGATATGTTGAAAATGTCTCCCTATGCTAAATACATGAAAGATATTGTCACTAATAAAAGAAAGATACCTGAAGCTGAAATTTCCACCATGCTTGCAAATTATTCTTTTAAGGGTGGAGTACCTAAAAAGCTAGGAGATCCGGGAATACCTACTATACCATGCTCCATTAAAAGAAGTTATGTTAAAACTGCTCTATGTGATTTGGGAGCTGGTGTTAGTGTTATGCCTTTCTCTGTATATAGAAGACTTGATTTGAATAAACTCACACCTACTGAAATATCTTTGCAAATGGCTGATAAATCAACTGCTATACCTATTGGAATTTGCGAGGATGTGCCTGTTGTTGCTGCAAATGTTACTATCTTAACAGACTTTGTTATACTTGATATGCCCGAGGACGACAACATGTCAATTATCCTTGGAAGACCCTTTTTGAATACTGCAGGGGCTGTTATTGATTGCAACAAAAGCAAGGTCACATTTCATGTCAATGGTAATGAGCATACGGTTTATTTCCCGAAGAAACAAACTTCAGTGAATGGTATCAATTGTATTGAAAAAGTTTCGACGATCACTATTGGAGGTTTCAAATTTCCTCTTCCTACTGTCAAAAAGAAATATGAAATTCTTATTGTTGGGGAGATGCATATCCCCGTTGAGGTAACTTAGTGTTATACGAAAATTCTTCGGTTTCATGTCACTCAGAAATAGTTTGTTAATAAGACTTGATCAACCTTATTAATGGATTCTTTTTTAGGGGTATGTGGTCGATGAATTCACAACTTTTTGTAATCTTAATTTGCTCAATGTTATTTATAGTTTAATAAAATAAATGCCATGATTATCATGTTTTCTGAATTACCCGTGCAATAAAAATTGGCCCAAAAATAAAAGTGCTCAGAATGCAATAAAATTGTAACATGATTTTTTTTGGAATATTTAAGAATTTTTGGCACTGAAAACAACCCAGGGGGATGCGCCTGTTGCCCACAAGGCAACAGGGCGCGCCAAGATGCCTTGTGGGTCCCACAGGGACCCACTCACTTATCTATTCAGCCCACTTCATCTCCTACCTCCAGAAAAAATCGTGGTAGCTCTCTCTCTCTCGTGTTCTTGCTCCCAAACCTAAGATTTTCGATCTCTTTGCTGGGAGCTCTGTTTCCGAAACTGTTTTGAGGGATTGCTCCTTGGTATGTGACTCTCCCATTGCTCCAATTAGTTTTTGCTTTAGTGGATTATATTTTGCATAAATTGCTGCTATTGGTGCTACTGAAAATGAGCTTGCATGTTGAATTCTTTGAGTTCTAAGTAGTTTGAATGCTTGATATAGCCTCGATGCACTTGTATGAGTAGTTGCTATCAATTTTGTGAAGTTTTTTTAACATCTTTTTGCGGTCCAAATTTTTTTAGAAATTTGTTCGTAGGAATATGAACATTTTCAGGAGGAGTTCTTCAAGGAGGAGGTCCTCTGAAGCATCATCGAGTGAGAGCCCAGCACGCCAATCATATGTTGAACCAAGGGCAAGTTTGGTGCGAGGTACCGAAGCAAAATTGTGTCGATGGCCGTGCAACGAGTTCATGCTAGGTGCAGGCATCAAGGAAGAGTTTGACCAATATATTCAAAACACCGATCTCTCCGCCTTCATCGCAGATAAGCCTCTGCAACACTACAGCCTCACCCATTCATTCACTCAAAAATTTGAGTATCACTCTCGCACTTCTAGAGTTTCATTTCATCTCTATGATAGATCTTACAGTATGTCTCTAGAAGAATTCTGTGATGCTTGCAAAAATCCATTTTGGGGTTCACTTAGTGAACCGCAACAATCTAATTATGAATTGTTTCTCAATAGTCTTTGCTATGGTGAGGATAGGGGGGTTACGCAAGCTAGAATAAAAAGCATTCACTTGTGACACCCTGGTTTTCGCTCCTCGATTTTTTTCCTTCGCGGGATTTGACTCCCGTCTTTTTCTTTCGGTGTTATTGGATTTTCTCTCGCTCTTGGGTATGAAGATGGTCATATAGTCTTCCCTTTCCTATCAGACCAGAGATTCTTTCTAACCCAACTTGGCCACCCAAACTATATTCTCAGGGTTTTTCCGTCAAAACCCTACTCTCCGAATTATCGGAGGAGAAACCCTAATTCTGGCAGTTACAAAGGAAACCCAGTTTCCTTTGATCTGTTGTCTCCCAAACTTTTCCTAGAGACTCTCCTATATCTATAAACCCTGGATATGCAAAAATATTGCTAAGTCATTTGCAATATTTTTCATTTAAAATTAATTCCTTTTTCTGCCAGTTAAAGGAATTAAATCCAGGAAAATATTTATCCATATCCAAAGTTCATGAAAACTTATGGAGATATTCTTTGTGACCAAATTGAGCTCTCATAAAAATATTGGCCATAATTAAATAAGGGAAATTGCATTTTACTATTTAAGGCCAATATTGCATTTTGGGCACTTTCCAAAGGAACTACCACTTTGGTAGCCAGGAAAAATCCCAAAATAATTTGTGGAGCTTCTCCTATCCACAACTTCACCATTTCCATCAAGAACCCAAGTTCCATAGTTCAAATTTTGAGTAAAGCATCCATTTGCAAATTCTGACCAGTTGGGCAATTTGCAAAGGAAGTACTTGAACCCTTGATCTATTTGAGCTGAAATTTTGCAGGGTGACTCACATTGATAAATCACTCATGCAAACCAAAAAATCAGCTCAATCCAGCTACCCATTCTTCCCCAGCAATTTTCCTAAGTTTTTGTCCAGCAGGGAGCACTGTGAAGTACCATTTTGGCATACTCAAATGGTATGAAATTTTACCAGTGCCTCAATACTCCTAAATAACCTATCTACACCAAATTTCAGACAGATACATCACACCATTTGAGCTCAGCAACAAAACCTAGTTTCTGGACCAACTTGGCAGTTGTGAAGGAACTATGGTCAAACTGGGTCCAATTTGCTTCAAATTTCTCCAGCAGGTGCTCCTTCTTATCTCACTTCCCTGTGACAACTTGGCCAGCTCATTGGCACATCTATCTGACCACAACATCATGTCCAAATTTCTATCCAGAAGATGCTCTGGCTAATCCTATCTATTTGAGCAGTGAAGGACCTATTGGACAAGGTGTGACAGCACATAGGCAGCTTGAACACGCGGTGCCCATGGTGACCACGCAGAGAGCGTGCCAGAAAGGCGCTCTGCGCACGGGACCCTTCGGGAGGTCACCTCCAGCCAGCCCTGGCTCGTCCGGGCATGTCTGGCGGCTCCCCTGCGTCCACGCACCCCTCCTCTAGCCGCTTCCCCCTCCGTCCTCTTACCCACCTAGCCACGATGAGCTCCGCCGCAACCCTGCTCGCCCGTGAGTCGTCGCCGTCATTTTCCTCCTTGGCTTCTTCCTTCCTCACTATTGCGCCACGTTGAGCTGTCCTCGCGTCAGGTCGGCACCTCCCGGAGCTCGCCACCTTGCCTGGGGGCTCCAGGACGACGATAGGGATGCCACGGCGGCCATCCTTATCACTCCGGTCAGCTGGCTATAAATAGCCCAGCCCGAGCCCTCCCTCGAGCAAGGACCCCTCCTCCCCCTCTCCCTGGAGCCTTTCCGCACGCGCGTTCGAGCTCCTCTGCTCGAATTGCCACCGCACCACCACCATGGCCATCGCTTGGCCTCGCCTCAAATTCGACCACCCGAGCCCTCCCCGGCTCTACCCAAGCTCACCACCGGACGCGCCGTCCTCCGGCGAGCCCTCCCGTCTACTCGCCCTGTCCGGGGAACCCCCAGGCCGCCGGAACCCCGCCGGAACCGCCGCCCTTGGCCATCCAAGCCATCGTCACTCCAGTCCTCCTCGGCGTTCGTACGACACCAGGACAGATGCGCGGCGTCCCCCGAAGCCCACCGGTGGCCGGACCTCGGCCAGAGGTGGCCGGTGGCGCCGGGGCGAGCGCCGGCCGCACTCGGCCTCGCCTCTGCTCTGCCCCATCGCGAGGTAGGAGGAGGAGGCCACGAGGAGAGAAAGAGCTGGAGCAGGGCCCGCCTGTAAGTGGCCCAGCCCCGGGCCCGCGTGGCTTAAGTGGAGACGCACTCCTCTAAATACGCTTTTCCTTTTTGAAAGCGTAAACGGTTGCAGCCCGAGGGTAAAATGCGCTTTCGCTTAGCTGGGAGCGTATTTTCTGAAAATGCGCTTTCTGTTTAAGCCCAGCGCCAAAACCCTTAAGTTGCGGACGTTCGTCGGTTAAGCACAGAAACGAACATGTTTTTATTTGTTTTCTGCCTAACGAACGAACGGCCACAACTTCGCGACCGTGACTCCGATTCAGGTGATTCCAAAGCCCATGTTTTCTATTCGTCGAGCCCGTTCCGATGGTATCATTTTCATGATTTTGACACATTCTGAAAATACCCATTTTGCCCCTGCCCTATATCCAGCCTCTTCGAGAGAGAAACTTTTCCGGTGAATTCTTCCGTGAAGTGATCGCACTTCTCTCCGGTGAATTCATCGACCCCCAGGCAAGTTGACCATCTGATATATGCCCTAAAGCATTGCTTCTGTGTTATTCTTGTATGTTTGAATTAATGAACATGCTTGGGTTAGTAATAATTAAACTCATGCTAGTTGCACTTATTGTTTACATTACTTGCTAATGTTTATCGTTACCACACTAGTGACTCGTGTGTGACAATATGGAGATAGGTTGTTATGTTTTCATCATGTGTTATTGTTGTTATGGTAATATAAAGAATGTGACTTAATAATGACAACCTCCTCCGTCGGCTGGATCGAGTCATAGTGCCACCGAACCGAGCTCATCAGTGCAGCCACATTTGCCTTTAATGGGAGGCCTTAACTTGGTCTATTGTCTTGCCTCTTATCGGTACCTCCAAAGAGGGGAGGTTATGCGTGCGTGCTACCCTGGCCCGGTAGGCGGCGATAACCTTGTGAGCCCAAGTTATATGGAACCCGGGGTCCCCGTTTGGGACAGTTTAGTTTGGCCACGACGGTGGCAGGTGTTGTTGGGGAACGTTGCATGGGAAACAAAAAATTTCCTATGCACACACAAGATCTATCCATGGTGATGAGCATCTACGAGAGGGAGAGTGAATCTACATACCCTTGTAGATCGCTAAGCGGAAGCGTTAAGAAACGCGGTTGATGTAGTCGAACGTCTCCGCGATCCAAATCGCAAGTCGTCCCTCGATCCGATCACGAACTAGTGCCGAACGGACGGCACCTCCGCATTCAACACACGTACGGCTTGATGACGCCTTCACCTCCTCGATCCAGCGAGCGATGGTGAAGTAGTAGATGAGTTCCGGCAGCACGACGGCGTGGTGATGGTGGTGAGGAACAATCTCTGCAGGGCTTCGCCAAGCACTACGGAGATTATGACGGGAGAACTAGAGGGTTAGGGTTGCCGACACACGGCTTGGGAAATCTTATTGTGTCCCGTGTGCTAGCCCTGCCCCTCTATTTATATGTTGAGCCTTGGGGTCTAAACTTGGAGTAAAAGCCTCCTCCAGGTCGGTTTTGCCCGCACAAGGTCGGTTTGGCCCGCAGGGAAAGAGTCCAACTCGGATCCCTGCAGTATCGCGTACAAGCGGTAGTACCGCTTAAGATAAGCGGTAGTACCGCCCGTAGCGGTAGTACCGCTTACGATAAGCGGTAGTACCGCCCCAGACGCCAGCAAAACTTCCTTTTGCACCTTGCCTAAGCCTCGTGGGCTTTACCCATTAGCCCAAATAAAGTGTTCTCGTACCCGAACATTTCGGGAAACATCCGGAACCTCTTCCGGTGAATTCCGGAACCCTTCCGGAAACCAAAACACTATTATCACATATATCAATCTTTACCTCCGGACTATCCCGGAGATCCTCGTCATGTCCGGGATCTTATCCGGGACTCCGAACAACCTTCGGTCACCAACAAAATAACTCAACTATACTAATCGTCACCAAACGTTAAGTGTGTAGACCCTGCGGGTTCGAGAACTATGTAGACATGACCGAGACACCTCTACGATCAATAACCAATAGCAATACCTGGATGCCCATATTGGCTCCTACATATTCTACGAAGATCTTCATCGGTCGAACCTCTATGTCAAGGATTCAGTTAATCCCGTATATTGTTCCCTTTGTTCTTCGGTATGTTACTTGCCCGAGATTCGATCGTCGGTATCTCTATACCTAGTTCAATCTCGTTACTGGCAAGTCTCTTTACTCGTTCCGTAATACAAGATCTCGTGGCTAACACTTTAGTCACATTGCTTGCAAGGCTCATTGTGATGTTGTATTACCGAGTGGGCCCTGAGATACCTCTCCGTCACACGGAGTAACAAATCCCAGTCTTGATCCATGCCAACCCAACAGACACCCTCGGAGATACCTGTAGAGCACCTTTATAGTCACCCAGTTACGTTGCGACGTTTGATACACACAAGGTACTCCTCCGATGTCAGGGAGTTGCATGATCTCATGGTCATAGGAACAGATACTTGACATGCATGAAAACAATAGCAATAAACTGACACGATCAAATGCTACGTTCTTAGTTTGGGTCTTGTCCATCACATCATTCTCCTAATGATGTGATCCCGTTATCAAATGACATCTCATGTCAATGGCTAGGAAACCTTAACCATCTTTGATCAACGAGCTAGTCAACTAGAGGCTTACTAGGGACACAGTGTTGTCTATGTACCCACACATGTATTTGAGTTTCCAATCAATACAATTATAGCATGGATAATAAACGATTATCATGAACAAGGAAATATAATAATAACCAATTTATTATTGCCTCTAGGGCATATTTCCAACAGGTGTCAGGAGTGACACAGGGGCCACCCAGGGCATGACCCGTAAGGGGTATGATTGTCGGTGGGACCGTAAGAGTGCCAGGCAATAGACAAGTTCTGTTGGAGCAGCACCGGTCCACCCGAATGGGAGCATGTACTGATGTACGAGGTCGGGAGCTCCATAGTGTGGGTAAAGTGCGCAACCTCTGCAAAGTGTAAGAATCTATTCGAATAGCCGCATCCTCAGCCATGGGACACAGTTCGTACTAGGTCACACTATTTGGTCTATGTTGAGTCTGGAGGAGTTAACCGAATGATTGTTAGGAACGAACCAGATAAGGTAAGCTTTGTCGAATTTACAGCACAGCTGCCTGGACATCGGATGATGTCAGGAAGTTGGGATGTTAGCCATGGGATGGCTATGAAAGAGATGGTCGGATGACCGCAAGATTTAGATTGGATTTGGATCAGGTTTGGATCGGATCCTAAGATTATTCGGAGTATGGATTAATTACTTGATATGCTTTATCTTCGTCATACTACAGTTACTTTGATAGTTAACATGCTAGATAATCTTGTTATGACATGATCACTAATAATGTTGCTAGATAATCCTGCTATGACATGATAATTAATAATGCTAGATAGTTAAACCATAATAATTAATATTGCTATAAGAATTGATACATGCTTGAATGCCATGGATTGCTATGCTTGGTGTATATGTTATTTGGTTTGCTTGCGAGTACATTCAAAAGTACTCAGCGGCCTTCAATGTGGCCAGGTTCACCTAAGGATCCGACGTCCACTAGCGAGGAGCCGGAGTGTTCGCGGGCTAGAAGAGTAACCCAGTTAGATCCGTGTGGATTGGAGCCGCACCAGGACCATGCTGCCTTAGATAGAGCTTTTCCGTTGCCATCACCCTTGTAAAATATCATGTAAGACTTATATATCCATTAATAGAAATGCCGGTGTTCATGATACTTGTTGTAAAGGCACGCGCCAGTGTGATTTCCTGGGCTGGTGTGTGCGGCGACCGTCTGTCTACAGTGGTATTCAGGCGGGGCGCCACAACGGATGGTATCAGAGCAGCCAGGCTGACTGTAGGTTACCCTAGCTGGACTTCATTGCCTCTTGCTCAGTAGAAGGCCCAGATGGATTTCAGCCATCTTTGCCAAACAGGCACGGCTACTATTGATCATAAGGCAACCCCATAGGTTTTTGGCTCCATCAGACCTCAACTCCCGTGGCCTTTGCCTCCGGTGTGAAATGTTTGCACCAGGCAACGACCCGTGAGCCCTGAACCCCTAAGTGAACCAGATATCCCTACCTTGCTTGCTAGCCATGGTATTTCTCTCCTTAAATCCAGTTTCCTTTGGGAAACGCCTATAAATTCCATCTTTTCCCGACAACCCGAGGATCGTTGACTAAGCCACTTTGGCTATGGTCATGCGTCAAGTTCGATGTTCCCTAAGGAAGTAGTAGAAGCTTGGCACCAACTGCTACCAGGGGCATTGTGTGGTTTTGCTTCTAAATCCTTAGAGGTGCATCGAGTGCGCTAGGATAGTTATACTAGTGGATCTTTGGCCACGTGTGTAAGGTCCGCAAAATTTGAGCTTTATTTGCTTTTTGGTTTTTCGCGGTTCTTGTTTCTTTTCTCGATCCCGTTCTTTTGCTCCGACTTGATCCATCCGCAAGTGCTGTTAAGAAGACCAGCATACAGCTTGGATAATACTCAATAGTCCAAGTTTAGTCAGTTCAAGTTCACCACATGATATTCAGAACAGCAACACAGGATCTGTCAAGAATAAAGGATGGGTCAGAAATAGAATCCGCGTGCTACAGACAATGCCAGAATATACCTGAGAGAGTTTGCCTCAGAACAAATCACACCTAAGGAACAGTCAGATGAGCTATAGGGAATGGACACCAGCAAGAGCAAATTATTCGGTCCTCGACACAAGGATTATTTCCGTCAGTGAGGAGAACCTTGAGTCTTTTCTCAATGGACTCAAGAATCATTTATTACCCACAGAAGACATGTTTCAAGAATGTGAATGTGCCGAGAGCCACAACAAAACTTTGGTATGTTAATACAAATTTCAAAGCATATTTTGGAATTCACCGGTGTATATACAAATTTCTGGGCACTATGAACAAGGTTTGCGAGGAATATGGATGAGTTCACGGCTTCCCAGAATCAATGAGAATTCCAAACACCTGGAAGCTTAGCTAAATCGAATGGAATTATCCGCCAACTGCTTACTATCGGCACACATCTGGATTAATTATCGACACGAAGTCGGCAACCGTTGCAGTGATCAGACCAGCAGAAGGACAAGCGATGTACCCGACCAATGGAATATCTTTAGTCAAGGTATGGCCTATACCAAGTGGTGGCTCCACTATAGGTAAATTTTGGATACTCCGGAAGGAAGCCAGAATCGGCCACAGGTCCGACTGCGTATCACAGTGCAAGGCTTTTGGTACAAGGAACCCAGCCTTGCTCCGCAAGTTATCGGGAGGAGCATACAACACAAGACTCCCAATCTTCCTCGCTACGCCACTAGGGGGAAAATCTTCTGGGATACAACACTCCCATCTTCCTCAGCATGCTACCGCGGAAAGCTTCCAGCATAAGGCACCTGACCTTCCGCAGTAAGCCACATGAGGGAAAGCTTTTGGTGTATGATACCCAGCCTTCTTCAGTGCACTACCCTGGCAGAAGCTTCGAGCGTAAGGTACTTAGCCTTCTTCAGCACGCTATCATGCCCACGACAGTCTTGTCAGAATCCCGAACTAGTTCGGACACACGTCTGCCTCAGAATTCAATGGTTATGAAATGATTTATCTTACCCCTGCATATGTTGTGAGCATGCAGTCCAATTCATCAGTTCCTGTGAGCCACTTGTACATGGGAATGACTGTGTTCAGAAAAACCAGGGCCGCATATTGCAAAGAAGGATATGAATACAGCAACCCCTACGAGATATGCAAGAGCAAGTTGTGAGTACAAGCCCAGCAAGCTAGGATATGACCAAGGAGCCGGGTTGGCAGGTCATGACAAGTTCCCCAAAAGGAACCCCCAAGAACAAAGAAGTTTCGGATAAACCACATCCGCGACAGTTAAACAAAGCCTCACTGACAAGCTGATATTATCAATCCTTGTCAGATTCTTGCATATGCGGCCACAACAATACATTACTATCCGGTCATCCAATATGCGGATGACACCATCATAGTCATGCCCGCTTGCCCTGTCCAAGCGGCTCGGATGAAGCAAATTTTGGCTGATTATGCTATGTCTATTGGGCTCAAGATAAACTTTCACAAGTCAACCATGATATCAATCAATACACCGCCGGACAAATGCAACACACTTGCCGCTCTGTTCGGTTGCACCACGGCTAGAATGCCCTTCACCTACTTGGGATTGCCGCTTGGCACCACCAGACCAACTCTGCTTGACATGACACCTATGGTGTGTAAGGTAGAAAGCAAAATCACCGCAGCTATGTCTATGATGTCGTATGCAGGCAAGTTGGCCTTGATGAACTCCCTCATCACATCATTAGCAATCTATCCCATGGGGACACTAAGACTCCCCCCAAAAATCCTTGCTCAATCGGACAAAATCAGAAGACATTGCCTCTGGAAAAAGAAAACTGACACTGGCGACAAATGCAACTCGCTTGCTGCATGGGATATGGTTTGTCGACCCAAGAGATGTGGGGGGCTGGGGGTCCTGAACTTACGAATCCAAAATGATGCCCTCTTGCTCAAATTCTTGCATAAGTTTTACAATCACCATGACATCCCATGGGTTAATTTGATTTGGTGCACGTACTACAACAGTATGGTCCCCCACGCTGTTGAACCATGCGGCTCCTTCTGGTGGAGGGACATCATCCAACTCATGCCGATCTACCGTGGGATCACAAGGGTTCAGGTCAAATGTGGCACGACGGCACTAATTTGGAAAGATGATTGGAACAATTCCATATACGATGCGTCATTCCCAAGAGCTTTCTCGTATACCTCCAACGAAGATGTTTCCGTCAGAGATTTCCTTGCCACAACAAACCTCAACGATGCCTTCCACCTTCCACTGTCCATCCAAGCACACGAGGAACTGAGAGCAATTCAATGCGAAGTATCCTCCATTGCTCTCTCAGAGGACAACGATGTCTGGACCTATGCTTGGGGAGCAACAACCTTCAAGACCGCTTCTTACTACGAGTTCTTCTTTAGAGAAGTGTCCGCACATGATGTCTTTAAATGGTTATTGAAAGCACATTTGCTCCCTTGGTGGTTTTGGTAATTCATAACAACATATATCTCATTGAACTAATATCCATTCAAGATTAAGATTTCAGGATGTTCAATGATTGGCATGGCATGGACTAGAGATGTGGACCCCTCAAAATGCTAAGGACAAGAATTGGCAAAGATCAAGACTCTACATTTTTGGTTTAGTGATCCAAGATCACATTGAGTCCATAGGAAAGCCAATACTATTAAAAGGGGATGAGGTGTTGCTTAATGGTCTTTTTGCTCAAAGTGCTTAGTGACAGCATTTCTAAACCCTCAATCACTCTCTCAATCCCAAATATGTCCTAAACCCAAAGTCCAACTCGGCCCCACCAAAATTTCCAATCCGGCCCCACCGAGTTTATCCAAGACTTAGCCACTGCCAAACCCTAACAAATCGGATCTACCGAAATGGATCTCGGTCCCACCGAGATGGCCTTGCCAACTCTCTGTAATCGTTTGCATTTACTTCGGTCTCACCGAGTTTGCAAATCGGTCTCATCGAGATGGCTTGCCAACTCTCTGTTGCCTTATTGCTTCACTTCGGTCCTACCGAGTTGATGCAATCGGTGCCACCGAGATGAGGATTGCCCTAAGCCATTGCACTTCGGTCCATCCAAGTTGTTCGTATCGGTCCCACCGAGATTCCTAAAGTTCATATCTTTTACACAGTTAGGTGCTACCGAGATTATCGTTTCGGTGCCACCGAGTTGGGTCAAAAGTGTGTAACGGTTGGGTTTTGTGTGGAGGCTATATATACCCCTCCACCCCATCCTTCTCAGTAAGGAGAGCCATCAGAACGTGCCTACACTTACACCATTCATTTTCTGAGAGAGAACCACCTACTCATGTGTTGAGATCAAGATATTCCATTCCTACCATTTGAACCTTGATCTCTAGCCTTTCCCAAGTTGATTTCCACTCAAATCCTTCTTCCACCATAGCCAAATCTATGAGGAGTGATTGAGTGCTGGGAAGACTATCATTTGAAGCACAAGAGCAAGGAGTTCATCAACAACACACCGTCTATTACCTTTTGGAGAGTGGTGTCTCCTAGATTGGTTAGGTGTCGCTTGGGAGCCTCCAACCAGATGTGGAGTTGAACCAAGAAGTTTGTAAGGGCAAGGAGATCGCCTACTTCGTGAAGATCTACCCCGAGTGAGGCTAGTCCTTCGTGGACGTAAGCCATGGTGGAATAGGCAAGGTTGCTTCTTCGTGGACCCTTCGTGGGTGGAGCCCTCCGTGGACTCGCGCAGCTGTTACCCTTCGTGGGTTGAAGCCTCCATCAACGTGGACGTACGATAGCACCACCTATCGGAACCACGCCAAAAACCGCCGTGTCTTCATTGCGTTTGAAATCTCCTACCCCCTCTCTACATACATATGCAATTGCTTACATTCCGCTGCTATACTCTTAGAATTGCATGTGTAGGGTGATGCTTGACATGTACTATTGCTAAAATCTGCCTACAACTAAAATCTGGGAAAAGGTTAAGTTTTATTTGGTTAAGTAGTCTAGTCACCCCCCCCCCTCTAGTCATACTTTCGATCCTACAAGTGGTATCAGAGCTTTGGTCTCCGTAAGCCTTGATTTCCATAGCTTTGGTGATCATAGCCTTGGTTTCACAACCTAGGAGAGTATGGCGTCTAGTGAGGGTAACTATCACCGTAGAGGTCCATATTTTGATGGTACAAACTTTGCTAGTTGGAGACATAAGATGAAAATGCATATTCTTGGTCATAACCCTGCCGTCTGGGCTGTTGTTTGTGTTGGCTTGCAAGGTGACTTCTTTGAGGATGGCAAGGAACCGGATCGTGAAGCAACCCCGGAAGAATTGAAGATGTTGCAATACAATGCTCAAGCTTGTGACATTCTATTCAACGGTTTATGTCCTGAAGAATTCAACAAAATCAGCCGCCTCGAGAATGCAAAGGAAATTTGGGATACCTTGGTTGATATGCATGAGGGTACCGAGTCCGTCAAGGAATCTAAGTTGGATGTGCTTCAAAGTCAACTTGACAAGTTCAAGATGAAGGATGGTGAAGGAGTCGCAGAGATGTACTCTAGGCTTGCTCTCATCACAAATGAGATTGCCGGCTTAGGAAGTGAAGAGATGACCGACAAATTCATCATCAAGAAGATACTTAGAGCTTTGGATGGAAAATATGATACCGTCTGCACATTGATCCAAATGATGCCAAATTACAAAGATCTCAAGCCCACGGAAGTCATTGGAAGGATTGTCGCTCATTATGTCGCTCAAGGACAAAGAGAAGCTGCACAACAAGTCAAGTGGTGTTTACAAAGCCTCAACCGATGCTCCAACAACTTCAAATGACCAGCTAGTATCCAATGAAGAGATAAGCCTAATGGTGAAAAGGTTCAACAAGTTCTACAAGAACAAAGGAAAAGAAAGAAGCTCTAGCTCAAGACATTATGAGAGAAGATCATCAAGTCGTGACCGTAATTGCTACAATTGTGGAAAGCCCGGACACTACTCAAATGAGTGTACGGCTCCCTACAAGAAAAGAGACGAATCACCAAGAGGAAGACACAGAAGAGATGAATCACCTCATAAAGAGAGAAGGAGTAGAGATGATTATTATGAACGAAGACACTCTCGAAGAAGCAAGGATTTGGAGAGGAAGGACAAGTCATCAAGGAGCTACACAAGAAGAAGACATCAAGCTCATGTTGGTGAATGGGTTTCCGACTCCGACTCCGACAACCACTCCGAGAGAAGTTATCACTCCAACTCCGACTATAGTCAAGATGAAGGTGTTGCAGGACTTGCACTTGTGTCATCCAACTCCTACGATCTATTTGACTCACCAAATGAAGGAATTGGAAGATGCTTCATGGCAAAAGGCCCTAAGGTATCACAACCCGAGTATCTTGATTTTAATAGTGATGAAGATGATTTGCTTGGTGATGATGATTTACTTATTGATAGGGCTAGTGATGTGAGCTATAATGAAAATGCTAGTAATCATGATAGTCAAGAGGAAACGAGTGACAATGCTATGAAGGAGATTGAGCGTCTAACTAAAGAACTAAATGCTCTTAAGTTAGCTCATGAAACAACTCAAGAGGATCATAGAGAACTTCTAAGAACTCATGGGAAGCTACGCTTCGAGAAGCTAAATTTAGAGCAAGAGCATGAGTTTCTTAAAGCTATCAATGACGATCTTCGAAAGAAGAGTTCTTCATATCTTGCCAAACGTTTACTCTTGTCTACCTTTATGCCACAAGTTAAACCTAAGCAAACTAGCAACAAGGGTAAAAATGGTTCTACCTCTAGTAGTAACAATAACAATGCTAAATCCAATATTGTTGCTTCTAGTAGTTCTATTGATTCCACTAACGATTCTCTTAGCCAAGTTACACTTGAGCAAGAAAATATGCTATTGAAAGGAATTATAGAAAAAGGTGTCTACAAGAGCCTTGCCGGGAGTAAACAATTTGAGGAAATTGTACGCAAGCAAGGAAGGCATCGGAAGAACCAAGGTGTTGGTTTTGAACGAAAGTTCAATGCCGATGGAGTTGAGTGGGAAGACGGTCCATACCCCAAGACGAAGTTTGTTCCTCAACAAGAGAAGTATGATCCTACTTCCTTCAAGGGAACACAAGCTCAAGAAGACTTTCCACCACAAGACCACAAGCTAAAAGGCAAGGACAAGCTTCAAGAAGAGATTGACTCATTTGAAGAAGCTCCTCAAGCCATGGTCAAGTGGGTCCCCAAGACTTCATCAAGTTCTACTTCATCAAGTGCTACTACAACTCCAAGGATTCCCATCAAGTTGATGTGGGTCCAAAAGAAGAAGAACTAGAGAGTTCTTGAGGGTGACTCCGCCAACAAACTTCACTCATATTCTTTATGGCAAGGACTTGTGCAACCAACTTCCACATTTTGCACTAGTTCATGGAGTCACAAACCCTCTTGTTGGTAAGGCAAGGGACAAGGTAATCAATGCACTCATGGACATCATCATATGTGTATTTCACTCTATGTCTATGGATATCCTTGTATGTTCCTTGTGTGGGACTAACCCATGTAGGTATTGAAAGCACATAACTCCAAAGGATTGCTCCCAACTCTTGATGATCTACATCAACATTGAGCATCCACATCTTCAACATCTACATGAAGTCATCATCGACAAAACCCAAGGTTAGTTCAACCCTCTTAGGGGGGATATCACATCTAGGGGGAGCTTTGCTCTAAACAATTGAGCTAAAGCAACTCTAATGGTGTGAACACATTAATGCTTTATGTAAAAGTGGTAACCCCACTTGTGCTTAAACGATGAGTATGACCTATGATCAAATGTTCTCATTTGGCTCCTAAGTCAATATACTCATATATAGATGACCTAGTCATCGCCATTGCTTGATAGATGCTAGAATTGGTTGTGCATGTTTGACACATATTTCATTTGCTATCTTATTGTGTGAGCATGTTGATTTGCATGTTTTCATCATTCGAGGACATCCATTTGTTGTTTCTATTGTCTTGGTTTTTCTGGCCAAGTGGATGTACAAGAATGCCTAAGAACCTTCTCTAGCTATCTATGTTTTCTTGTCTCAAATTCTATTCTTGCTGCATCACAAAAATTGAACAAGTCATTTTCGGACCCTCCGGGTGAGGAGCACTCGGAGCCACCGATCTGAAAGGGCTGAACCTCCAAAACCTTCTAATTGATTTCGGTCAGACCAACCCACTCAAACTCGGTCGAACAGAAAGCATTTAGATTGATCTAGGTTTTCATCTCGGTGCTACCGATTAGATCAACTCGGTCGGACCGAGTTGCTGTAACTGCAAGCAGTTGCACGTCTGGGTGCTACCGATTTGTTCCACTCGGTGCCACCGACAGCGAATGGGTATATATTCCCAGCGAACCGTGCGGTTGAAAATTTCTTCAAACGTCACGCGCCCGCACCCCATTGCTGCCGCCCCTTTGGTCTCCGGATCGTCGCCGTCGTTGCCTGTGCGCCCTCGCCGCAGGACTCCGTCGCCGTCAACGGTAATCTCCACCGCCGTTGCCGCCGTAGAGGAACTCCACCGAGTTAGGGTGAGTTTTGATCCCTTTCATGCTTCCCTTTTCTGATTCAATGCACGATTGGATAGCCTGTAATCTTGCCACGAATGCAATTCACTTTCCACCAGATTAGTTCGTTTGAACGAGATTCGAGCAAAAAATTTAGGGTTAGGTGTCCGCCGAATGCATCTCGGACCGACCGAATAGGAATTTTCGGTCCCACCGATTTGGCCCTGGCCATAGCACAAGTACATCTCGGTGCCACCGAGTTGTGCGAATCGGTAAGACCGAAAGTAACGTCTCAGTGAAACCCTAGAATCTCGGAGCCACCGAAACCCATCTCGGTCTGACCGAAATGGCGTGCCATGTCTCTGTAGTGTGCTTCGGTGTCACCGAGATTACCAACTCGGTCCATCCGTACTGCATTCTGTGAAAACCTAGAACTAAAGTTTGAACTCAACTTTTTGAAAAACTATCTACTTTTTGTGATGACTCATCTACTCTACCCATACCTATCTATTCATAGGGTCAGCTCAGCACGATGTCTGATGTCAGTGACAGTCAGAACAGGTCAGAGCAGCATGAAGAGCAAAGTGAAGGATCAAGCCATAATGAAAGTTACTATGAGGGAGAGAGAAGCTCTCCAGATCTTCCTAAAGCAGCAACCAGAACACGGAAGAAGAAAACCTCAGACAGTGAAGATGAGGACTTTGTTGCAAGTGAAACTGCACAAAAGAAGAAGAGAGTAGTGCTAGCTAAGCAGTACAGCACAAAGCCTACTTCTGTCAAGGAAAGAACTGCTGTGAGGAAAGTGCCTCAGCAGACTGTGCAAGAGCCTAGTGAGGCAGCTGCAGGTGCCAAGAAGAAGAGGATAAGGAAAACTACTACCCGAGTGATTGGCAGACCTACTATGATGATTGATGAGGAAGAAGAGGAGGAGGAAGAGCCAGCTGCTGCACCCCCTGCAAAAGCACAGAAGCTCATGTCTGATGCTATCAAGACTGCTGCACCTCCCAAGTCAAAGCCTAAGGCACCAGCACCCAAGAGATCAACCAGGAACATATCTACTGCAGAGAAGAACAAGGCCCCAGTGCCTGAATCAACTGTTGATGAAGAGCCTCTAGTGCTCAGAAAATTGAAGCCCAAGATACCAGAACATGACAACGCACACCTAGTAGCTGAGAACATGATGTTGAGAAAGGACAAAGGAGTGCGTCAATGGAGATTGTCATATCCTTATGCTATCAGAAGGAGGACTGCTTGTGATTATCGTTTTCACACCCGTGAGCAACAGGATTTCTATGAGACAGTATTGCTTGACAAGAAGCCCATAGTCAGTGACATGAAGTGGGTGGATTGGGAATACATCGATGAGAACGAGGACTATTTCCCCCACGTCCATGAAAGTTTCAGAATTGCTGGAGTTGATGAATTCGTTGGAAAGAAACTGACTAAGTGGAATGATGAGATGATCATGCAGTTTTACTCTACTGCTCATTTCTATCCAGATGGTCGCATAGTGTGGATGACTGAGGGCATTAGATATCAATCAACTATTTCTGAATAGGCAAATCTTCTTGGTGCACCCAAGGAAGAAGATGATGATTATGATGTTTATGCCAAGCTCAAGTTTGATCACAATTCTATGAAGAACATGTACACTGCTATTCCCCAGGAGGATCTTGAGACTCATAAGCTTGGATCAGTAAAGCATTTGCTCCCAGGTCTGGCCACCTCAAACACTATACTGCGGTACACTCTGCTACCCAAGTCAGGAGATGATAAGATGATTCGTGGCCACTCCATCAACTTGCTGCATTTATTCGATACACCTCAGAAATTCAAGGTGATGAGCCTGATAGTAGAGACTATCAAGAGGACAGCAGCAGATCAGAAGAGATCGTGTGGTTATGCTCCACATATTCAGTTGTTGATCAATTCCAAGGTTGGAACCAGCACGTATCTTCTTGATCGAGAGCATTTGCCACTCCGTCCAGATTTTGAGGACAATGCCATAATGATGGATCCTTCGCATCCCACTTCTGCCCAAGCTCAAGAGGAAATCCACAAAGCACAGGAAGCTAAAGCAGCTCAGGAAGCAGTAGCTCCCAATGCTCCAATTGTGAATCTCAAGACACCAAAAGACCAAATGCAATATCTGCTTGAAGCCACTCTGAGGATTGAGCGAAGTCTGGCCAACCTCACCCAGACCCAGGCTAGTTTTGAGCGGATTATTGAGACAAAGTTTCATGACTTGGATGTCAAAGTGACTAAGATTCAGACTTCAGTGGAACAGCTGCAAGGAGATGTCGATGCTGTCAAGCTTGCCAGATCATATGACAGTGAAGATGAGAGACCAACTACAGAGCAGTTTCAGTCAGTGCCTAGGGCTGCCAGGTCAGCTGCGATACCAGTTGTGGATCCACGGACCACAGTATCTGCACCAGCCGCCACAGCCACAGTGCCACAGCAGGTCTCCACTCCACCAGTCCAGCAGTCGTCAGCAGAAGCATTCACGGACGCTCTCATCTCAACGCCGTCTACGCACACCGGAGCCGCCAGCAAGAGATCGCCTTCGGAGGATCGTGCCTAGAGAGCCGACTAGTGCTATACGATTCAAACTTTTTGGTACTTGTTGCCAAAGGGGGAGGATTTGTATAGATCATAGGCTTCGAGAGAGAGAGTTTCTTGTTTTTGATTTGCTTCGAGAGTTTCTTTTGCTACTTGTTTTATCGTTCGTTGATACTTTGTTATGTGTGTGCTTGCTACAATATTCTGTTGTTTATACTTGTGAGATACGATGGTGATTGATCATATTATGCCTATTGTGATATTCCATGTTTATCTCTACTATTATCTTGTATGATCAATTACTTATGTTGGTGATGCGTGCTTACCTTTCCAATCATATCATTTTGCGCGCTCCACCAAGATGTATGTGACATGGAAGAGTGACCCATGAGCCTAATCAATTGTGCATTTGCATTCAAACGCAAATTTTTAATAATTCACAAATTTAGGGGGAGCTCTTGCTTATCACATACTTCTCAAAGCGACGATGTATTTCATTTACTTAATCATCTGTCGAAGCTTTGATCTATATGTTGTCATCAATTACCAAAAAGGGGGATATTGAAAGCACATTTGCTCCCTTGGTGGTTTTGGTAATTCATAACAACATATATCTCATTAAACTAATATCCATTCAAGATTAAGATTTCAGGATGTTCAATGATTGCATGGCATGGACTAGAGATGTGGACCCCTCAAAATGCTAAGGACAAGAATTGGCAAAGATCAAGACTCTACATTTTTGGTTTAGTGATCCAAGATCACATTGAGTACATAGGAAAGCCAATACTATTAAAAGGGGATGAGGTGTTGCTTAATGGTCTTTTTGCTCAAAGTGCTTAGTGACAGCATTCCTAAACCCTCAACCACTCTCTCAATCCCAAATATGTCATAAACCCAAAGTCCAACTCGGCCCCACCGAAATTTCCAATCCGGCCCCACCGAGTTTATCCAAGACTTAGCCACTGCCAAACCCTAACAAATTGGATCCACCGAAATGGATCTCGGTCCCACCGAGATGGCCTTGCCAACTCTCTGTAATCGTTTGCATTTACTTCGGTCTCACCGAGTTTGCAAATCGGTCTCACCGAGATGGCTTGCCAACTCTCTGTTGCCTTATTGCTTCACTTCGGTCCTACCGAATTGATGCAATCGGTGCCACCGAGATGAGGATTGCCCTAAGCCATTGCACTTCGGTCCATCCAAGTTGTTCGTATCGGTCCCACCGAGATTCCTAAAGTTCATATCTTTTACACAGTTCGGTGCTACCGAGATTATCGTTTCGGTGCCACCGAGTTGGGTCAAAAGTGTGTAACGGTTGGATTTTGTGTGGAGGCTATATATACCCCTCCACCCCATCCTTCTCAGTAAGGAGAGCCATCAGAACGTGCCTACACTTCCACCATTCATTTTCTTAGAGAGAACCACCTACTCATGTGTTGAGATCAAGATATTCCATTCCTACCATTTGAACCTTGATCTCTAGCCTTTCCCAAGTTGCTTTCCACTCAAATCCTTCTTCCACCATAGCCAAATCTGTGAGGAGTGATTGAGTGCTGGGAAGACTATCATTTGAAGCACAAGAGCAAGGAGTTCATCAACAACACACCGTCTATTACCTTTTGGAGAGTGGTGTCTCCTAGATTGGTTAGGTGTTGCTTGGGAGCCTCCAACCAGATGTGGAGTTGAACCAAGAAGTTTGTAAGGGCAAGGAGATCGCCTACTTCATGAAGATCTACCCCGAGTGAGGCTAGTCCTTCGTGGACGTAAGCCATGGTGGAATAGGCAAGGTTGCTTCTTCGTGCACCCTTCGTGGGTGGAGCCCTCCGTGGACTCGCGCAGCCATTACCCTTCGTGGGTTGAAGCCTCCATCAACGTGGACGTACGATAGCACCACCTATCGGAACCACGCCAAAAACCGCCGTGTCTTCATTGCGTTTGAAATCTCCTACCCCCTCTCTACATACATATGCAATTGCTTACATTCCGCTACTATACTCTTAGAATTGCATGTGTAGGGTGATGCTTGACATGTACTATTGCTAAAATCTGCCTACAACTAAAATCTGGGAAAAGGTTAAGTTTTATTTGGTCAAGTAGTCTAATCACCCCCCCTCTAGACATACTTTCGATCCTACAGTTATGGAAATCCAAATGCATCCCCAAGATCAAGGTCTTTGGCTGGTTTATGTTGTCCGATCGCCTCAAAACAAGAAACATGCTGAAAAGGAGACATTACAACATTGGAAACAACCTAGACTGTCTTCTGTGTGGCCAGCACGTGGAGGAAACAGTGGAATACTTGTTTTTTCATTGCGACTTCAGCAAGGGGTGTTGGCAGATTCTAAATATACATTGGCCGCCACAAGGGAACCGACTTGAGTTGATTGCGCATATGAAGAGGATGCACCGGCGTAAGATGATCATGGAAATTTTCTTGGTGGCTGCGTGGAGCCTCTGGAAAGAACACAATAACAACTTCTTCAGAAACATAGCCCCAACTGTCACATCCTGGAAACTCAGATTCAAAGCCGACTTCACTGACATTTGCTATAGGCTGCCAGATCACAAGAAACAGTGGGTCACTGCTGTTATTGAAACCATCTCGTAGCTTCTGACACCCCTGTTGGGCGGACACTAGACATTAAGTGGTCCTCTGTAAAAACCTTGCACCCCCCAACTCTGTACATATGTAAAAACTTCATTTTGATCTTTTAATATATATGCAGTAGGAGCCTTTCCTACTGTCTCATTTATCAAAAAAAAACAATACATTACTTGCGGTTACAAGTGAGCTTACCGCACTCATCCTGAATACGGGCCATCAACCAAGATAAGAGGCTACGCTCCAAAAGATACACAGGATGCTAGCCATACTATGTTCAGCTAAGTGGTCATAACAAGGACTGTAGAGGATATATAAGGCAGAGCCACCTCAACAAGCGACAGAGTGTAACTATCTGAATTCACATGGGAACAAGACATTCAGATAGGATAGCTGAAAGCACATGCACATCAGCATCGACAGTTCGTAGATGCCATGATAAGAGATTAATGTCTATGATTACTTGGCGAACATGTCTGACATTTCAGTTGGAGATCCCCTGAGGACAAGGCCCAAATGCATATGACAGAAGAAAGCACCCATACAGAACCTACAGCCAGACTAAGGATTTATCCTGAGCAAGACACAGGGACAATTGTCCATGGATACCCAGAAGGAATAATGGATGTATGCATGCACTGCCATGCACCAAGGAAGGATGTCTTGCCCATGACAGTCAGGGTACGGAATATCGCGATAAAACCCGAAGCAGCTAGCGCCAGGTCTTGGGAACCAAATTACTTGTCGATACTACGAGCTACCCACCAAGCCTAGGCAACAACCAGGAAGGAAGGTACATCTGACAGGAAAGAGAAGGATTCAATGCAGTCGCTGGAAAAGACAGAACCTAAGCCATCAGAAGAGGCAGTTAAAAGGTCAGTGAACCGACGAAGACGAGACAGCTGATGGATCCAAGTCGCACACAGGTATGTTCCCCTTAGCCGGGAGATAAGCCTGGAAATCTCGAGGATGAGATTTTCTTAAGGGGGGTAGGTTTGTGACACCCTGGTTTTCACTCATCGATTTTTTTCCTTCGCGGGATTTGACTCCCGTCTTTTTCTTTCGGTGTTATTGGATTTTCTCTCGCTCTTGGGTATGAAGATAGTCATATAGCCTTGCCTTTCCTATCAGACCATAGATTCTCTCCAACCCAACTTGGCCACCCAAACTATATTCTCAGGGTTATTCCGTCAAAACCCTACTCTCCGAATTATCGAAGGAGAAACCCTAATTCTGGCAGTTACAAAGGAAACCCAATTTCCTTTGATTTGTTGTCTCCCAAACTTTTCCTAGAGACTCTCCTACATCTATAAACCCTGGATATGCAAAAATATTGCTAAGTCATTTGCAATATTTTTCATTTAAAATTAATTCCTTTTTCTGCCAGTTAAAGGAATTAAATCCAGGAAACTAATTATCCATATCCAAAGTTCATGAAAACTTATGGAGATATTCTTTGTGACCAAATTGAGCTCTCATAAAAATATTGGCCATAATTAAATAAGGGAAATTGCATTTTCCTATTTAAAGCCAATATTGCATTTTGGGCACTTTCCAAAGGAACTACCACTTTGGTAGCCAGGAAAAATCCCAAAATAATTTGTGGAGCTTCTCCTATCCACAACTTCACTATTTCCATCAAGAACCCAAGTTCCATAGTTCAAATTTTGAGTAAAGCATCCATTTGCAAATTCTGACCAGTTGGGCAATTTGCAAAGAAAGTACTTGAACCCTTGATCTATTTGAGGTGAAATTTTGCAGGGTGACTCACATTGATAAATCACTCATGCAAACCAAAAATCAGCTCAATCCAGCTACCCATTCTTCCCCAGCAATTTTCCTAAGTTTCTGTCCAGCAGGGAGCACTGTGAAGGAAGTACCATTTTGGCATACTCAAATGGTATGAAATTTTACCAGTGCCTCAATACTCCTTAAAAACCTATCTACACCAAATTTCAGACAGATACATCACACCATTTGAGCTCAGTAACAAAACCAAGTTTCTGGACCAACTTGGCAGTTGTGAAGGAACTATGGTCAAACTGGGTCCAATTTGCTTCAAATTTCTCCAGTAGGTGCTCCTTCTTACCTCATTTCCCTGTGACAACTTGGCCAGCTCATTGGCACATCTATCTGACCACAACATCCTGTCCAAATTTCTATCCAGAAGATGTTCTGGATCATTCTGATCAATCTAGATCCCTCCCAACCTCTCCAATGGCTAATCCTATCTATTTGAGCAGTGAAGGACCTGTTGGACATGGTGTGACAACACATAGGCAGCTTGGACACGCGGTGCCCATGGTGACCACGCAGAGAGCGTGCCAGAACGGCGCTCTGCGCACGGGACCCTTCGGGAGGTCACCTCCAGCCAGCCCTGGCTCGTCCGGGCATGTCCGGCGGCTCCCCTGCGCCCACGCACCCCTCCTCTAGCCCCTTCCCCTCCGTCCTCTTCCCCGCCGAGCCATGACGAGCTCTGCCGCAACCCTGCTCGCCCGTGACTCGCCGCCGTCATTTTCCTCCTTGGCTTCTTCCTCCCTCACTATTATACCGCGATGAGCTGTCCCCGCGTCAGGTCGGCACTGCTCGGAGCTCGCCACCTTGCCTGGGGGCTCCAGGACGACGATAGGGATGCCACGACGGCCATCCTTATCACTTCGGTCGGCAGGCTATAAATAGCCCAGCCCGAGCCCTCTCTCGAGCACGGACCCGTCCCCCCTCTCCCTGGAGCCTCTCCGCCCGCGCGTTCGAGCTCCTCTGCTCGAATTGCCACTGCACCACCACCATGGCCGCCGCTCGGCCTCGCCTCAAATTTGACCACCCGAGCCCTCCCCGGCTCTGCCCAAGCTCACCACCGGACGCGCCGTCCTCCAGCGAGCCCTCCCGTCTACTCGCCCTCTCCGGGGAACCCCCAGGCCGCCGGAACCCCGCCGGAACCGCCGCCCACGGCCATCCAAGCCATCGTCGCTCCGGTCCTCCTCGGCGTTCGTACGACACCAGGACGGATGCGCGGCGTCCCCCTAAGCCCACCGGTGGCCGGACCTCGGCCGGTGGCGCCGGGGCGAGCGCCGGCCGCGCTCGGCCTCGCCTCTGCTCTGCCCCATCGCGAGGTAGGAGGAGGAGGCCACGAGGAGAGAGAGAAAGATGGCGCGGGGCCCGCCTGTAAGTGGCCCAGCCCCGGGCCCGCGTGGCTTAAGTGGAGACGCACTCCTCTAAATACGCTTTTCCTTTTTGAAAGCGTAAACGGTTGCAGCCCGAGGGTAAAATGCGCTTTCGCTTAGCTGACAGCGTATTTTCTGAAAATGCGCTTTCTGTTTAAGCCCAGCGCCGAAACCCTTAAGTTGCGGACGTTCGTCGGTTAAGCGCAGAAACGAACATGTTTTTATTTGTTTTCTGCCTAATGAACGAACGGCCACAACTTCGCGACCGTGACTCCGATTCAGGTGATTCCAAAGCCCACGTTTTATATTCGTCGAGCCCGTTCTGATGGTATCATTTTCATGATGTTGACACATTCTAAAAATACCCATATTGCCCCTGCCCTATATCCAGCCTCTCCGAGAGAGAAAATTTTCCGGCAAATTCTTCCGCGAAGTGATCGCACTTCTCTTCGGTGAATTCATCGACCCCCAGGCAAGCCGACCATCTGATATATGCCCTAAAGCATTGCTTCTGTGTTATTCTTGTATGTTTGAATTAATGAACATGCTTGGGTTAGTAATAATTAAACTCCTGCTAGTTGCACTTATTGTTTACATTACTTGCTAATGTTTATCGTTACCACACTAGTGACTCGTGTGTGACAATATGGAGATAGGTTGTTATGTTTTCATCATGTGTTATTGTTGTTATGGTAATATAAAGAATGTGACTTAATAATGACAACCTCCTCCGTCAGCTGGATCGAGTCATAGTGCCACCGAACCGAGCTCATCAGTGCAGCCACATTTGCCTTTAAGGGGAGGCCTTAACTTGGTCTATTGTCTTGCCTCTTATCGGTACCTCCAAAGAGGGGAGGTTATGCGTGCGTGCTACCCTGGCCCGGTAGGCGGTGATAACCTTGTGAGCCCAAGTTATATGGAACCCGGGGTCCCCGTTTGGGACAGTTTAGTTTGGCCACGACGGTGTGAGGTGTCAGGAGTGACACAGGGGCCACCTAGGGCATGACCCGTAAGGGGTATGATTGTCGGTGGGACCGTAAGAGTGCCAGGCAATAGACAAGTTCTGTTGGAGCAGCACCGGTCCACCCGAATGGGAGCATGTACTGATGTACAAGGCCGGGAGCTCCATAGTGTGGGTAAAGTGCGCAACCTCTGCAGAGTGTAAATATCTATTCGAATAGCCGCGTCCTCGGCCATGGGACACAGTTCGTACTAGGTCACACTATTTGGTCTATGTCGAGTCTGGAGGAGTTAACCGAATGATTGTTAGGAACGAACCAGATAAGGTAAGCTTTGTCAAATTTACAGCACAGCTGCCTGGACATCGGATGATGTCAGGAAGTTGGGATGTTAGCCATGGGATGGCTATGAAAGAGATGGTCGGATGACCGCAAGATTTAGATTGGATTTGGATCAGGTTTGGATCGGATCCTAAGATTATTCGGAGTATGGATTAATTACTTGATATGCTTTATCTTCGTCATACTACAGTTACTTTGATAGTTAACATGCTAGATAATCCTGTTATGACATGATCACTAATAATGTTGCTAGATAATCCTGCTATGACATGATAATTAATAATGCTAGATAGTTAAACCATAATAATTAATATTGCTATAAGAATTGATACATGCTTGAATGCCATGGATTGCTATGCTTGGTGTATATGTTATTTGGTTTGCTTGCGAGTACATTCAAAAGTACTCAGCGGCCGTCAATGTGGCCAGGTTCACCTAAGGATCCGACGTCCCCTAGCGAGGAGCCGGAGTGTTCGCGGGCTAGAAGAGTAACCCAGTCAGATCCTTGTGGATTGGAGCCGCACCAGGACCATGCTGCCTTAGATAGAGCTTTTCCGCTGCCATCACCCTTGTAAAATATCATGTAAGACTTATATATCCATTAATAGAAATGCCGGTGTTCATGATACTTGTTGTAAAGGCACGCGCCAGTGTGATTTCCTGGGCTGGTGTGTGCGGCAACTGTCTGTCTACAGTGGTATTCAGGCGGGGCGCCACATCACTTTCCCTCTATTCGGTATTTTGCGCTCTTTAATGGCAAATGCATTGTTGGTAAACAAGACTGTAGTGCACTTTGTGCTCCTGACCTAAGCCTTATTCACGCTGCTTTAACGGGTAGCAGACATTATAATCTTGGGGCTATTGTTGCACGTAGGTTGCACCGCAACTCGGGTAATGGTGATTTGTATGGAGGAATTTATGCCTCCCGGGTAGCTGCAAGGCTTGGGGTCTCGCCCAGGCCCAATGATCTTCTTTTACCTGAAAAATATTTGAATTTTGAGGCAATGCAGAACCATGAGTTTATTATGCGCAACACTCGCAAATATCGTTCTGTGTTTGTTGTTTTGCCTGCTCCTGTCCTCTTTGATTTCCAGAACAAACAGACATATTTTCTTCATGAGAATGAGGTGCACGAGTACAACGCGGCAGTTGAGGCTGCCCGTCTGGCTGAGGAGGCGGCTCAGAACGCCTCCACGAGCTACCACTTCGATTATTATCCTGGGCAGCCATGGCAGTAGACCAAGTTAGGCCTAAAGCCTAAGCTTGGGGGAGTACGTATTTCTCACCGACATTACATTCATGTTCACATATTCATTCCAGTCGTCGGTGTTCATACTTTTTCATTGTATATCCATGTTATTTTTATTTTCGCCTTCTTCTTGTGTGTTTGAAAAACTTCAAAAACCCAAAAATATTTCTCGCTTCTTTTTGGTTTTTCTTTCTTGTTTTTTAGTTTGTAGTATTAAAAAAACAAAAAGATTTCTCGTTTCTTCTTTTGCTTGTTGGGAGTTCTCCCGTGTAAATAGTTTTTCTCGCTTTTCGTTTTTCTTCTTTAGTTTGCTTTCTTCAGAAAAACTAAAAACTCCAAAAATATTTCAGTGTGTTTCTCTGAATTTCTTTTCTTTTCGATGAGTCGTCGTAGGGAGAAGACCACGATGAAAATGTTGAGTGGCTCTCATATGCTTTATTGTTGATCTAACGAAGAGCCAATATTACCTTGTCTTCTCCCTTGAATAAAATGTTTGCAGATTCCAGCTTAGTCCATGGCACTCTTGCACTATTATTATTTTCACATCATTCGGTCGTGCAAGTGAAAGGCAATAATGACGATGATTTGATAAAGTGATTGTGGCAAGGAAAAGCTGGTATGAACTCTTCTTGTTTTTGTTTTTGTTTTTGTAAATATGTTTAACTCAGTATCCTTGATTCAGCATATTATGAGTAAACATGTTTGTGATGACAATTAGAGATTATAGTTGCTCATGCCATGCTTAAGTAGCTAGGAGTGGATAATGATTTATCTTGGATGTCAGCATGCATTTAAAATGGTTATGATGTAGTATGTTAATATGGTATCCTCCTCTGAATGTTTCAAGTGGCTTGACTTGGCACATGTTCATACATGTAGTTGATTCAAAACCAACATAGCCTCCACGATATTTATGTTTAGGGTGTCTATATCCTACTCATGCTAGTATTCAATGTTAATTATTCTCAATGCATGATCATGACCGTTTTCGCTCTCTAGTTGGTCGCTTCTCAATCTATTTGCTAGCCTTCGCCTGTACTAAGCGGGAATACTGCTTGTGCATCCAAAATCCTTAAACCAAAGTAGTTCCAGATGAGTCCACTATATCTACCTATATGCGGTATTACTCTGCCGTTCCAAGTAAATTTGCATGTGCCACCTCTAATCATTCAAATAAACATCTTTTTTGTGTGTCCGTACCGCTCATGGAGCGACAGGGGGTGGTCAGTATCTTCCATGCTAAGCGGGTTATTCCCGAGATGAGTGTTTATTCACTTGTCATTGCACGAGAGAGGCTGGTATTTGGGATGCCCAGTCCTATGCACAAAATTGAAATTACATAATGCAAACAAACTCCCCCGGAAAGTTGTTGGTATGGAGGGCACCCAAGAATTCGGCTAGCCATGGCTTGTGTTGGTATGGTGGAGGGGGAGTAAACTTTACCTTTCCGCTTGGGAACCGCCTATAATGTTTTTAGCATGGAAGATATTGAAAATTCTCGGTCGTGACGTTGACAGGAAAGTACACCTCCCAAAATTATTTTTCATCTCTGATTTAAACTTCGAGCTCTGGCACCTCTGCAAATCCATGCTTCCCTCTGCGAAGGGCCTATCTATTTACTTTTATGATATTTTACTTTTATTGTTGAGTCTCACCTTCTCATTATAAGCACCAATCCTGAGAGCACTATTGTCATCCTTATGCATTGAGTATAGTTAATGTTGTGTGCATCATGACTGGATCTCTTCTGCCCTGAATTACAATGTTTAGTCGCTGCTTGAACTTTGGAGGTGCTCTGCATTTATGTTTTGCGGTCTCAGAAAGGCTAGCGAGATACCATGTTATCATATTATATCATGATTGTTTTGACAAATTGTTGGCATTTGAGATATGTTATTATTGCTCGCTAGTTGATTATGCCATTGATATGAGTAAACATAATTTCTAAGTGTTATTATGAGCATGGTTAGTTCATGATCTTTGCTGAAAACTTGGGTAGTATTTAAGCTTATATACGGATACAAGAACAAAAGAGTTCGTAAAAGTTTTTCTTTATCACTTTCAGTTTGTCAACTGAATTGCTTGAGGACAAGCAATGAGTTAAGCTTGGGGGACTTGATACGTCTCCGTCGTATCTACTTTTCCAAACACTTTTGCTCTTGATTTGGACTCTAATTTGCATGATTTGAATGAAACAAACCCGGACTGATGCTGTTTTCAGCAGAACTACCATGGTGTTGTTTTTGTACAGAAATCAAAGTTCTTAGAATTGGACGAAACTTTTTGGAGATTTTTATGGAATAATTAAAAATTACTGGCGCAAGAATCAACAGAAGAGGGGCCACCTGTTGCACACAAGGCAACAGGGCGCGACCCCCCCTAGGGCGCGCCCTGATGCCTTGTGGGGCCCACAGGCGGCCGTCTGACCTAATTCCAACGCTATAAATTCACTTTTCCGAATAAAAAAAGAGAAGAAGTTTCATCACGTTTTACGATACGGAGCCGCCACCACCTCCTATTCTTCATCGGGAAGGCTGATGTGGAGTCCGTTCGGGGCTCCGGAGAGGGGGATTCGACGCCGTCGTCATCATCAACCATCCTCCATCACCAATTTCATGATTCTCACCACCGTGTGTGAGTAATTTCTCCGTAGGCTTGTGATACGTCTCCAACATATCTATAATTTATGAAGTATTCATGCCATGTCTATTATAGTTTTGTATGATTTTGGTGCACTTTTGTATGGATTTTGTATGATTTTCATGGACTAACATATTGACCTAGTGCCCAGTGCCAGTTGTTGTTTTCTGCTTGTTTTTGGTTTTTCCGAAAATCCATATCAAATGAAGTCCAAATGCACCGAAACTTTTTGACGATTTTTTCTGGAAGGAAACGGACCCAGGAAGCTTTGGGGAAGCAGCAGAAGAGCCACAGGGGCCCCACGAGCCACCTGGGCGCGCCTGCCCCCCCCCCCCCCCAGGCGCGCCCTCATGCCTCGTGGGCCCCCTGTGGCACCTCTTCGCATGATTCCAACACCAAAAAATCATATATATTCAGAAACCCCCGAAAGTTAACCTAGATGAGTTTTTACGCCGCCGCAAGCCTCTGTACCTCCACGATCTCATCTACAACCCTTTTCCGGCACCCTACTGGATGGGGGAAAGCATCACCGGAGGCCATCTTCATCATCCGGCTGTCTCCATGAAGAGGAGGGAGTAGTTCACCCTCGGGGCTGAGGGTTTGTACCAGTGGCTATGTGTTTTATCTCTCTCTCTCGTGTTCTTGATTTGGCACGATCTTGATGTATCGCGAGCTTTGTTAATATAGTTGGATCATATGGTGTTTCTTCCCTCTCTATCCTTGTTGTGATGAATCGAATCTTTTCCCTTTGAGGTTTCGTTATTGTCGGATTGAATATTTCAGATTTGAGAACACTTGATGTATGTCTTGCATATGAATACCCGTGGTGACAATGGGGTATTATATTGATTCACTTGATGTATGTTGTGGTACTCAACTCGCGGATTCCCGAGGTGACATTGGGGTAATCTATGCATAGGGGTTGATGCACGTTTTCATTATCTTTTCTCTGATAGAAACTTTGGGGTGCTCCTTGGAGTTCTTTGTGTGGATTGAATATTATGATTATGAAGTTGTTTGATGCATATCGTATAACCAACTCATGGATACTTGTGGTGACATTGGAGTATCTAGGTGATATTAGAGTTGGTTGATGTGTATCATATGGTGTTATTTTAGTACGAACTCTAGGGCTGTTTGTGACACTTATAGGAATAGCTCAATAGATCGATCGGAAAGGATAACTTTGAGGTGGTTTTGTACCCTACAAACAATTTCTATCTTATGTTCTTCGCTAATAGGAACTTGGGAATGATTCTTTATCGCACGTTGAGGGATGATTATATGATCCAATTATGTTAGCATTGTTGAGAGATTGCACTAGCGAAAGTATGAACCCTAGGCCTTGCTTTCAAGCATTGCAATACCGGTTGTGCTCCGTTTTATCAATTGTTACCTTGCTATTTTTTATTTTTCAGATTATAAAAACCTATATCTACTATCCATACTATACTTGTATCACCATCTCTTCGCCGAACTAGTGCACCTATTCAATTTATCATTGTATTGGGTGTGTTGGGGACACAAGAGACTCTTTGTTATTTGGTTGCAGGGTTGTTTGAGAGAGACCATCTTCATCCTACGCCTCCCACGGATTGATAAACCTTAGGTCATCCACTTGAGGGAAAATTGCTACTGTCCTACAAACCTCTGCGCTTGGAGGCCCAACACGAGTCTACAAGAACAAGTTGTGTAGTGGACATCAGCTTGCTGGACGGTGATGGGTTGGATGAGATTTACCATGTAATCGAGTCAATTTGTTAGTGCTTTGATCCCTAGTATCCACTATGTTCTGAGATTGATGTTGCTATGACTTTGCTATGCTTAATGCTTGTCACTAGGGCCCAAGTGCCATGATTTCAGATCTGAACCCTCTATGTTTTCATGAATATATTTGTGTTCTTGATCCTATCTTGCAAGTTATATGCACCTATTCCGTGTTATGATCCGCATACCTCAAGGTGACAATAATTGGGATTCTTTCCGGTGATTACCGTAGTTTGAGGAGTTCATGTATTCACTAAGTGCTAATGCTTTGTTCCAGTTCTCTATTAAAAGGAGGCCTTAATATCCCTAGATTTCCTTATGGACCCCGCTGCCACGGGAGGGTAGGACAAAAGATGTCATGCAAGTTCTTATTATAAGCACGTATGACTATATACGGAATACATGCCTACATTACATTGATGAATTGGAGCTATTGTGTATCGCCCTAGGTTGTGACTGTTATATGATGAATGTCATCCAACATAATTATCCATCACCGATCCAATGCCTACGCTTTTCGCATATTGATCTTTGCTAAGTTACTTTCGTTGCTGCTGTTGTTACAATCACTACAAAGTTGCTATTGCTACTGAAACTATCATACTACTGTGCTACTAAACACTTTGCTACAGATATTTAGTTCTCCAGGTGTGGTTGAATTGACAACTCAACTGCTAATACTCGCAAATATTCTTTGGCTCCCCTTGTGTCGAATCAATAAATCTGGGTGAAATACTACCAGCGAAAACTGTTGCGATCCCCTAAACTTGTGGGTTATCAGTAGGGTCACCGGTTTCTTCCTCGTTGGCTTGGGCGACGGTCTTGGCAATGAAAAGGTTCCACTTCGGTTGCCCATTCAACTTCAACCAACAATGCATGACGGTGAAGGACTTCTTCTCCAACTTCTTGTACACCACACAATGCATATCATGTTGGAAATATGCCCTAGAGGCAATTAATAAAGTGTTTATTATCATATTTCTCCGTTCATGATAATGGTTTATTATTCATGCTAGAATTGTATTGACCGGAAACTTAATACATGTGTGGATAATAGACAAATACTGAGTCCCTAGTAAGCCTCTACTAGACTAGCTCGTTGATCAAAAGATGGTCAAGATTTCCTGACCATGGACATGAGTTGTCATTTGATAACGGGATCACATCATTAGGAGAATGATGTGATGGACTTGACCCAACCATTAGCATAGCAAATGATCGTTCAGTTTATTGCTATTGCTTTCACTATGTCAAATACACGTTCCTCTGACCATGAGATCATGCAACTCCCGGATACCGTAGGAATACTTTGGGTGTATCAAACGTCACAACGTAACTGGGTGATTATAAAGGTGCACTACAGGTATCTCCGAAAGTGTTTGTTGAGTTGGCATGGATCGAGATTGGGATTTGTCACTCCGACTATCGGAGAGGTATCTCTGGGCCCTCTCGGTAATACAGCATCACAGAAGCCTTGCAAGCACCGTGACTAAAGAGTTAGTTGCAAGATGATGTATTACAGAACGAGTAAAGAGACTTGCCGGTAACGAGATTGAACTAGGTATTGGATACCGACGATCGAATCTCGGGCAAGTAACATACCGCCGGACAAAGGGAACAACGTATGTTGACATATGAGGTTCACCGATAAAGATCTTCGTGGAATGTGTAGGAACCAATATGAGCATCCAGGTCCCGCTGTTGGTTATTGACCGGAGAGTCATCTCGGTCATGTCTACATCATTCCCGAACCCGTAGGGTCCGCACACTTAAGGTTCGATGACGATATAGTATTATATGAGTTATGTGATTGGTGACCGAATGTTGTTCGGAGTCCTGGATGAGATCACGGACATGACGAGGAGTCTCGGAATGTCCGAGAGGTCAAGATTGATATATTGGAAGGTGGTATTCGGATATCGGAATAGTTCCAAGTGATCCGGGTAAATATCGGAGTGCCGGAGGGTTACCAGAACCCCCCGGGGAAGTAATGGGCCTACATGGGCCATACGGGAAAGAAGAGGCAGCCCACTAGGGGTGGCTGCGCCTCCCTCCCATGGGAAGTCCAAATTGGACTAGGGGAGGGGGCGCAACCCCCTTTCCTTCTCCTCTTCTCTCTCCCTTCCTTCTTCCCCCTCTTGAGAAGGAATCCTACTAGGACTAGGAGTCCTAGTAGGACTCCTCTCCCCATGGCGCGCCCCACCTGGGGCCGGCGGCCTCCTCCTCTCCTCCTTTATATACAGGGGCAGGGGGCACTCCAAAGGCACGACAATTGTTCTCTTAGCGTGTGCGGTGCCCCCCTCCACAGTTTACCACCCCGGTCATATTTTCGGAGAGCTTAGGCGAAGCCCTGCCGGAATCACTTCACCGTCACCGTCGCCACGCCGTCGTGCTGACGGAACTCATCTACTACCTTGACGTCTTGCTAGATCAAGAAGGCGAGGAACGTCACCGAGCTGCACGTGTGTAGAACTCGGAGGTGCCGTACGTTCGGTACTCGATCGGTGGAGCTCGAAGGATTGTTCGACTACATCAACCGCGTTGTGAGACGCTTCCGCTAACAGTCTACGAGGGTATGTAGACACACTCTCCCCTCTCATAGCGATGCATCTCCATGGATAGATCTTGCGTGAGCGTAGGAATTTTTTTGAAATTCATGCTCCGTTCCCCTACAGTGGTATCAGAGCCAGGTCTATGCGTAGATGTGATTTGCACGAGTAGAACACAAGTGAGTTGTGGGCGTGGGTGTATACATATTGCTTGCCGTTACTAGTTGTTACTTGATTCGGCGGTATTGTGAGATGAAGCGGCCCGGACCGACATTACGCGTACGCTTACGCGAGACAGGTTTCACCGCTACGTGCACTCGTTGCATAAAGGTGACTGGCGGGTGTCTGTCTCTCTCACTTTAGTTGAATCGGTTTCAATGAAGAGCGTTCTTTTAGAAGATCAAAAAGCAATCACTACACCACGTTGTGGTTTTGCGTAGGTAAGAACGGTTCTTGCAAAACCGTAGCAGCCACGTAAAACTTGCAACAACAAAGTAGAGGACGTCTAACTTGTTTTTGTAGGGTATGCTGGTGATGTGATATGGTCAAGACATGATGTGATATAAGTTGTTGTATGAGATGATCATGTTTTGTAAAATTATCAGGCAACCGGCAGGAGCCTTATGGTTGTCTCTTTATTGTATGCAATGCCAACGCTATGTAATTGCTTTACTTTACCGCTATGAGTTAGCAGTAGTAGTAGTAATAGCAATAATCGGCGAGACGACCACGACGCTATGATGGAGATCAAGGTGTCACGACGCTACGATGGAGATCAAGGTGTCACGACGCTACGATGGTGATCAAGGTGTCAACCCGGTGACGATGGAGATCATGACGGTGCTTTGCTGATGGAGATCAAAAGCACAAGACGATGATGGCCATATCATGTCACATATATATTGAATTGCATGTGATGTTAATCCTTTTATGCATCTTATTTTGCTTAGGACGACGGTAGCATTATAAGATGATCCCTTCACTAAATTTCAAGATAAGTGTTCTCCCCTAGTATGCACCGTTGCGAAGGTTCGACGCTTCTAAGCACCACGTGATGATCGGGTGTGATGGATTCTTTCGTTCGCATACAACGGGTGTAAGCCAGTTTTACACACGCAGAATACTTGGGTTAAACTTGACGAGCCTAGCATATACAGATATGGCCTCGGAACACAAGAGACTGAAAGGTCGAACATGAGTCATATAGTAGATATGATCAACATGAAAGATGTTCACCATTGATAACTAATCCACCTCACGTGATGATCGGACGTGGTTTAGTTGATGTGGATCATGTTACACTTAGACAACTTGAGGGATGTTAATCTAAGTGGGAGTTCTTAAGTAATTTTATTAATTGAACTTCAATTATCATGAACATAGCTAAATAATCTTAGCAAGTTTATGTTGTAGAACTATAGACCGCGCTGTTACTCCCCTGTATTTTAATGCGTTCCTAGAGAAAGCGAAGTTGAAAGTTGATGGAAGCAACTATGCGGAATAGGTCCGTGATCTGAGGATTGTCCTCACTGCTGCACAGAAGGCTTATGTCCTTAATGCACCGCTCAGTGAAATACCCCTACGGCTTCGTCTGAGGACGTTATGAACATCTGGCAGACAAGAAAAGATGACTACTCGATAGTTCAGTGCGCCATACTTTACGGCTTAGAACCGGAGCTCCAAATATGTTTTGAGCAACACGGAGCATATGAGATGTTCCAAGAGCTGAAAATTTGTTTTTCAAGCTCACACCCGGGTCGAGAGGTATGACACCTTCGACAAGTTCTATAGCTACAAGATGGAGGAGAACAGCTCCGTTAGTGAGCATGTACTCAGAATGTCTGAGTACTTCAAACACTTGAATCAAGTGGGAGTTAGACTTCCGAATAAAGTGGTGATTGATAGAGTTCTCTAGTCACTATCACTAAGCTACTGGATCTTCGTGATGAACTACAAACATGCAAGGGATAGAAGATCCTTAAGCTATTCGCGATGCTACAATCTGCGGATGTAGAAATCAAAAAAAAAGGGAGCATCAAGTGTTGATGGTTAATAAGACCACTAGTTTCAAGAAGGGCAAGGGAAAGAAAAGGGAACTTCAAGAAGAACGGTAAAATAGTTGCCGCTCACGCGAAGAAACCCAAGGCTGAACCAAACCCGAGACTTAGTGCTCCCATTGCAAAGGGAAATGTCACAGGGAGCGGAACTTCCCCAAAGTAACTGGCAGATAATAAGACTGGCAATGTCAACAAAGATATTTGATATACATGTTATTGATATGTACCTTACTAGTACTCATAGGAGCACCTGGGTATTTGATACTTGTTCAGTTGCTTACAACTTGAAACATGGAGCTTCGGAATGAACGAGGGCTAGCTAAGAACGAGGTGACGATGTGCATTGGAAGTGTCTCCAAGGTTGATGTGATCACCATCGCCACGCTCTCTCTACCTTCAGGATTAGTGATGAACCTAAATAATTGTTATTTGGTGCTTGCGTTAAGCATGAACATTATATCTGATAGTGTTTATTGCAAGACGGTTATTCAATTTCAGAGAATAATTGTTATTCTATTTATTTGGATAATATCATTGATGATCATGCACTTAAAATGAAAGGTTTATTGAATCTTGATCGTAGTAATACATATGTTCATAACACGAATGCCAAAAGATAATGATAGTACCACATATTTGTGGCACTGCCGCTTAGGTCATATCAGTGTTAAACACATGAAGAAACTCCATGCAGATGGGTTTTTGGAATCTCTTGATTATGAATCATTTGAGACATGTGAACCGTGCCTTATTGGCAAGATGACTAAAACTCCGTTCTTCGGAACAATGGAGCGAGCAACCAACTTATTGGAAATAATACATACCGATGTATGCGGTCCGATGAGTGTTGAGGCGCGCGGTGGATATCGTTATGTTCTCACGTTCACAGATGATTTGAGTAGATATGGCTATGTCTACTTGATGAAGCATAAATCTGAAACATTTGAAAAGTTCAAAGAATTTCAGAGTGAAGTAGAGAACCATCGTAACAAGAAAATAAAGTTCTTACGATCTGATCGTGGAGGAGAATATTTGAGTTACGAGTTTGGCAATCACTTAAGACAATGTGGAATTGTTTCACAACTCACGCCACATGGAACACCACAGCGTAATGGTGTGTCCGAACGTCGTAATTGTACTCTATTGGATATGGTGCGTTCTATGATGTCTCTTACCGATTTGCCACTATCATTTTGGGGTTATGCATTAGAGACAGCTGCATTCACTTTAAATATGGCACCGTCTAAATCCGTTGAGACGACACTGTATGAACTGTGGTTTGGAAAGAAACCTAAGCTGTCGTTTCTGAAAGTTTGGGGCTGCGATGCTTATGTCAAAAGGCTTCAGCCTGATAAGCTTGAACCCAAAGCGGATAAGTGCGTCTTCATAGGATACCCAAAAGAAACTGTTAGGTACACCTTCTACCACAGATCCGAAGGCAAAGTTTTCGTTGCTAAGAATGGATCCTTTCTAGAGAAGGAGTTTCTCTCGAAAGAAGTGAGTGGGAGGAAAGTAGAACTTGATGAGGTAATTGTACCTCCTCTGGATAGTAGTACGCCACAGAAAGAAATTTCTGTGACATCGACACAGACCAGAGAAGAAGTTAATGATGATGATCATGAAACTTCGGATCAAGTTGTTACTGAACTTCGAAGGTCAACCAGGACACGTTCCGCACCAGAGTGGTATGGAAATCCGGTCTTGGAGGACATGTTGCTAGACAACGATGAACCTTCGAACTATGAAGAAGCGATGGCAAGCCCGGATTCCGACAAATGGCTTGAGGCCATGAAATCCGAGATTGGATCCATGTATGAGAACAAAGTGTGGACTTTGGTAGACTTGCCCGATGAACGGCGAGCTATTGAAAATAAATGGATCTTTAAGAAGAAGACGGACGCTGATGGTAATGTCACCGTCTATAAAGCACGACTTGTTGCTAAAGGTTATCGACAAGTTCAAGGAGTTGACTACGATGAGACTTTCTCACCCGTAGCGATGCTAAAGTCTGTCAGAATTATGTTAGCAATTGCCGCATTTTATGATTATGAAATCTGGCAAATGGACGTCAAAACGGCATTCCTTAATGGATTCCTTAAGGAAAAATTGTATATGATGCAACCGGAAGGTTTTGTCGATCCTAAAGGTGCTAACAAAGTATGCAAGCTCCAGCGATCCATCTATGGACTGGTGCAAGCATCTCGGAGCTGGAATACTCGCTTTGATGAAGTGATCAAAGCGTTTGGGTTTATGCAAGTTTATGGAGAAACTTGTATTTACAACAAAGTGAGTGGGAGCTCTATAACATTTCTAATAAGTATATGTGATTGGAAATGATGTAGAATTTCTGGAAAGCATAAAGAATTAATTGAAAGGAGTTTTTCAATAAAAACCTGTTTTTGAGTTATCCACAGTTTGGGCATCGAGATCTATAGAGATAGATCAAGACACCTGATAAAAGATTTTCACACACCTTGATGAGATTTTGAAGAAGTTCAAAATGGATCAAGTCAAAAGAAATAAGTTCTTGGCTGGTGTGAAGTGGAGTAAAACTTGAAGATCTAGGTAAAGGTTGTTTACATGTTAGGCATCAAAATCTATAGAGATAGATTGAGACGCCTCATATGACTTTCACAAAACATATACCTTGACAAGATTTTGAAGAAGTTCAAAATGGATCAGTCAAAGAAGGAGTTCTTGACTGTGGTGAAAGGTGTGAAGTTGAGTAAGACTCAAATCTCGACCACGGCAAAATAAATAGAATGGATGAAGGTTATCCCCTATGCCTCGGCCATAGGTTCTATAAAGTATGCCAAGCTGTGTGCCTTGCCATGTGTCTGGCAAAAGAGGTACCAAAGTGATCCAGGAGTAGATCACTGGACAGCGGTCAAGAATATCCTGAAGTACCTGAAAAGGACTAAGGAAGAATTTCTCGGGAATAGAGGTGATAAAGAGTTCATCGTAAAGGGTTACGTCGATGCAAGCTTTAAACACCGATCCGGAAGACTATGAGTCTCATACCGGATACGTAAAGTGGGACAGTCGGTTTGGAGTAGCTCCAAGCAGAGTGTGGTAGCAGCATCTACATATGACATAGAGATTTGCCAAGAACACACGGATCTGATTATTGCAGACCCGTTGACTAAAACCTCTCTCACAAGCAAAACATGATCAGCCCTAGAACTGATTGGATGTTAATTACATGGAGATGTAAACTAGATTATTGACTCTAGTGCAAGTGGGAGACTGTTGGAAATATGCCCTAGAGGCAATTAATAAAGTGTTTATTATCATATTTCTCCATTCATGATAATGGTTTATTATTCATGCTAGAATTGTATTGACCGGAAACTTAATACATGTGTGGATAATAGACAAATACTGAGTCCCTAGTAAGCCTCTACTAGACTAGCTCGTTGATCAAAAGATGGTCAAGATTTCCTGACCATGGACATGAGTTGTCATTTGATAACGGGATCACATCATTAGGAGAATGATGTGATGGACTTGACCCAACCGTTAGCATAGCAAATGATCGTTCAGTTTATTGCTATTGCTTTCACTATGTCAAATACACGTTCCTCTGACCATGAGATCATGCAACTCCCGGATACCGTAGGAATACTTTGGGTGTATCAAACGTCACAACGTAACTGGGTGATTATAAAGGTGCACTACAGGTATCTCCGAAAGTGTTTGTTGAGTTGGCATGGATCGAGATTGGGATTTGTCACTCCGACTATCGGAGAGGTATCTCTGGGCCCTCTCGGTAATACAGCATCACAGAAGCCTTGCAAGCACCGTGACTAAAGAGTTAGTTGCAAGATAATGTATTACGGAACGAGTAAAGAGACTTGCCGGTAACGAGATTGAACTAGGTATTGGATACCGACGATCGAATCTCGGGCAAGTAACATACCGCCGGACAAAGGGAACAACGTATGTTGACATATGAGGTTCACCGATAAAGATCTTCGTGGAATGTGTAGGAACCAATATGAGCATCCAGGTCCCGCTGTTGGTTATTGACCGGAGAGTCATCTCGGTCATGTCTACATCATTCCCGAACCCGTAGGGTCCGCACACTTAAGGTTCGATGACGATATAGTATTATATGAGTTATGTGATTGGTGACCGAATGTTGTTCGGAGTCCCGGATGAGATCACGGACATGACGAGGAGTCTCGGAATGTCCGAGAGGTAAAGATTGATATATTGGAAGGTGGTATTCGGATATCGGAATAGTTCCAAGTGATCCGGGTAAATATCGGAGTGCCGGAGGGTTACCGGAACCCCCCGGGGAAGTAATGGGCCTACATGGGCCATACGGGAAAGAAGAGGCAGCCCACTAGGGGTGGCTGCGCCTCCCTCCCATGGGAAGTCCGAATTGGACTAGGGGAGGGGGCGCAACCCCCTTTCCTTCTCCTCTTCTCTCTCCCTTCCTTCTTCCCCCTCTTGAGAAGGAATCCTACTAGGACTAGGAGTCCTAGTAGGACTCCTCTCCCCATGGCGCGCCCCACCTAGGGCCGGCGGCCTCCTCCTCTCCTCCTTTATATACAGGGGCAGGGGGCACCCCAAAGGCACGACAATTGTTCTCTTAGCCGTGTGCGGTGCCCCCCTCCACAGTTTACCACCCCGGTCATATTTTCGGAGAGCTTAGGCGAAGCCCTGCCAGAATCACTTCACCGTCACCGTCGCCACGCCGTCGTGCTGACGGAACTCATCTACTACCTCGACGTCTTGCTGGATCAAGAAGGCGAGGAACGTCACCGAGCTGCACGTGTGTAGAACTCGGAGGTGCCGTACGTTCGGTACTCGATCGGTGGAGCTCGAAGGATTGTTCGACTACATCAACCGCGTTGTGAGACGCTTCCGCTAACGGTCTACGAGGGTACGTAGACACACTCTCCCCTCTCGTAGCGATGCATCTCCATGGATAGATCTTGCGTGAGCGTAGGAATTTTTTTGAAATTCATGCTCCGTTCCACTACATATCCGTGGAGTGAGCAACAAAACAATACATGTCCGGCTAGTGATCAACAAAACTAAAGCATATCCGGCTAGTGATCAACTTACTTGCTCGGTGATTTGTGCACCGCTAGGCCACCGTGCGATGAGATGCTTCAAGTGCCCGCAATACTTGGAGACGGCCTCTTGGATGGTGTACCATTGATGGTTGAGGGACTTCCACTCACGGTTGCGGATCAACGCGTCGGAGTAGGGCACGAAATGTTTGTGCTCATGGAACCATATGTGAATGTTCCTCCAAAAGGTTGTGCCCTTTTGCTCCGTGTCATGGAGAGGATCAAGGCTAGTGGCCAACCATGCATCGCACAACAGCTCGTCCTCCCGCATGTTGAAGCTTTCTCATCCACCTTGCTTCTTCGGATCGCCGGCTGTATCATCCGGATCATCGTCGGCGCCCTCCTCCTCCTCCTCCTCCCCCTCCGGACGCTGCTCTTTGGCGGCCCAATGCTGCTGTTGCTGTGTGCCATCGCCGGTCTGGGTGTAGGACTGTTGCGCGGCCGTCTGGGTGTAGGATTGCTGCTACTGGTAGTTGTCGGACTGGGTGGGATCCGAGTCTTCCACCTGCCCGTCCTCATAGCCCCCTCCTCCTCCCTCGCCTCCGTCGTGGATGATGTCGAGCATCTCCCTCTCCGCGTCATAGGTCGGCTCCCCCGCTCTGGGCATTGCAGCGAACAGCGTGCGGGCACCCATCTGCTCCCTGGCCGCCGGCCGTGCCCGGACGAGCGGCGGCAAAGAATACTCGGAGAAGAGTGCCACCGCATTAACGTCGACGATGTAAGGCACCATACCAGCGGGGGTTTCGAGCTGCTTGGCGGCATAGTAGTACGGAGGCTTGTAAGGCTTCGTCCACGACGCTGTCTCTACTGTCGGCGCGCCCATCTGCCGGCGTCCGCCATGGCCACGCCGACCGCCTCGTCTGCCACAACCTCCACGCCCATCGCCACCACCAGGCCCACCGGCGGCCGACCGCTTCTTGAGCTTCTCCTCCTTTGCGGCCCTCGCTTTGACGCGGTGATTTTGCCGCGTCTCCGAGCTGATCTTCCGGGTGAGCGTGATGATCGGATCCTCCGTCACCACCGCCGGTTCCATCTCCGACAGGTTCTCCAACGGTTCCATGCATCGGCGGCGGAAGGAAGGAGAGGGTGGAGGAAAGAGCAGGAATTGGGCGGAGAGCGGCGCGGAATGGAAGAAAAGAGTGGGGGATTTTGGCGCGGAAACAGTGCGGGATGCTACAAAAGCATGGGCTCCGCCTTCCTTTTGGGTGGGCCAGGGGGTGGATAGCGACGTTTCGCGTGTCCGGACTCCCGCAAAGCCCCCCAAATTTGTCTCCGGTTTGCGGGAGAAATCGCGTTCGGACCGCTCCGCGTACCGATACAGGTTGGCGTTGGATGGCTTCCGCGGTCCGGACAGCGCAGTCCGGACGGTTGCGGAAGGTTTGAGGGTCGGCGTTGAAGATGCCCTTAAGCACCTATGTGAAGCACTCCCCCGTTGTAAGAAGAAAATTATTTGAAGACGCTACCGTACTCTCTCTCTCTTTAAGCACTGGTGCTACCCAGCGCTGTATATGGCCTTAGGCCTTGTACAATGCTAGGTGCTTAGGGAGGTGCTTAGAAAAATAAACCGAATTTTTCTGAAGCACCGGTGCCTATTTCTACAGGAGAGACGCCTAATTAAACGTCTACCCTATACAAATAAGCACCGGTGCTTGAAGAAAGCCTGATTTATTTCTCTAAGCACCTCCCCTAAGCACCCTGCATTGTACAAGGCCTTAGATGCAATAACGGGCGCCCCGCGAGACGCACAACACTTCACGTGGTGTGATCCAGTGCCGCACGTTAGACGCTTTCCTGTTGGACCATTTTTTAATGGTTTTTTTGTATTTATTTGGGTTTTGGTTTTCTGTTTTTTTTCCTTTTTTTGGTTTTCGTCTATCGGGAGCACAGGTGTGTTGTGTTTCTGCATGGAGCACAAGTGTGTTTTTACGGAAGCATAAATGTGCTTCGCATGGCAACACAAGTTAGTGCACTAGGAAGCACAACTTGTGTTTCCGCGAGCCAGATTTGGACCTCAGACTATGTTACGCACTTTACTTAATAATATGGCTGCATGCATCACTCTAATGCAGAGGCCGGGGGTTATCCTCCTTTTCCAAAAAAAAAAAGCACAAGTTAGTTTACCTGAAGCATGGGTTAGTAAAAAATTTTTAGGAGATGCCCTTGGACTCATTGTTATTAAAAGATCGAACGACAATTACATAGAATAAAATGTCTAGAAGAATAAAGCTCGGTGGATCGTCATCCCAAACCACCTCTACTTTCAAATCATAAGTACATCCAACTCGATTTGCATTCCTAGGACAGTGAGGAATTTCACAGAACCTATACTATGAGCCTTTTCAAAACAGTCTGCCCAAATGGCCGTGTAAGGGCTCCAAACTTTAAAAGCACACTTTTAGTTCACTTTGGAAGCAAAGTTTTCGCCTGGAACTTTTTTATCGAAACCTATCAACGTTGGTTCTAGTTTTGAAAATCTCGCCACGACGAATGCAACCGTGAAAACAGTTTGTAATTTGGATGCAAGTTCACGACGGATCTAAAAGAAGCACAAACAAGCACACTCATTCCTCCCGTGTGGAAAGAAAATCCCATCAAAACTCTCTGGTTGCGACAAGTGGCTCACATGCAGTGTGCCACTTGTCACCACCAGAGAAGATAAAAGTAACATTTCCAAAGGTACCTCTTAATTAGTAATTTTGCTTTGTCTAGTTTGTAGTGAGACAGAAGGATGGCGTTCTTTTCCTTATTTCAAAATATTTTAAACTCATATATTTCAAAATATTATAATAGTATCTCCATCTACTAATACAATGCCACTTCGTTTTTCGTGTCAAACTTTGACTTATAATTTTGTCAACAAAATTGGGTTATATGTCATAAAAAAATATACTATCAAAAAGTTCTTCAAAATGTGCATCCTGTGGCAAACTTTTTTGTGGCATATAACTCATATTTTATTGGTAAAATTAATGGTCAAAGTTAGACATAGAAAATAAAGTGGCCTTGTATTAGTAGATGAAGGGAGTACTTAAATTTTTAAAAATATTATGGAGCATTAAAAAAAATATTCATGCGGTGTAACAAAATTGTTCACGATTTTTTTAGAAATGTTCGTGACATTGAAAAATGATCACGTGTTTAAAAAATATGTTCTTGACATTTCAAAAAATGTTTATTCAATGTAAAAGTTTTGCGTGACTTCATAAAAAAAGGTTTCCTACCATTCCAAAAAATGTTTGTGACATTTAAAGAAAATGGTCACGCATTTCAAAAATATGGCATGACATATTTAGTAAATGTTTATACAATGCGAAAAAATGTTCATGTAATTAAAAAAATATTTCGTACCAATCAAAAAAATTCAAGACATTTAAAAAAATGTTGTAACACTTAACAAATGTTTTGCGTGCTTTTTTTTAAATTCATGGCATTTATGAAAAAGTTTAACAAGTATTCGGAAAATGTTCAACACGTACTCGAAAAATGTTTTGCGTGTTTTTTTAATTCATGGCATTTATCTGAAAAATGTTTCGCATGTATTTAAAAAACAATTTAACGTGTATCGGGAAATTGTTCGATGTGTATTTGAAAAATGTTTAACAAGTACTCAAGAAATTTTTCAAACATATATTTGAAAAAATGTTCATCATGTATTTAAAAAATGTTTAACGGCCATAAAAAAAGCTCCGCATGTATTTAAAATAGTTGACATGTATTTAAAAAAACATGAAGAAAAGGTAAACAAGAAACAAAAAACCCCGAAGAAAACGGCGCGTGCTACAAATCAACCGGCTGATAACTCCCAGTTATCAGCCGCCTAATCTACCGTCAGATCAAGGCCATTACAGCCATTGGATTAGTCAACTTTGTCCTCACGCAAACACAACTTCCCTGTCCTGCTGCTTCGTCCTCCTCGTTCGTCAGAGTAGTGCCACTGCTCCTGGTGAACAACCCCTTGCAGCACCCCCGTGCCTTCTCTTCCAGCACCGCCACCGCTCTTGGCAGCCATTCTGCTACAACGCAGCTCCGCCGTCCGTGGCAGCAACGTCTTGGTGGCCTCACTTGCTACAACGTAGCTCCGTCGTCGTCCGTCATCGCAGCATCGCGTGCTGGAACGCAGCGCCGCCGGCGACCATGACAGCAGCTCGTCGGATCTCCTGCTGCACCGCAGCCGCGCCGTCCGTGTGGCAGCCGCACAGCTCGACGCCTCTTCTGCTTCAACGCAGCAGCACCATCGCCGTGGCAGCAACGCCGGCGTAGCATCCGTATGCTCAACGCAGCTTCGCCGTCGGCCATGACAGCAACTTCAATGCAGCGTCGCCGCCCCGGCTCGCCGCGCCCTCCCTGCAGCATTGTCGCTCTGTGCGCTTCAATGCAGCGTCGCGGCACGTCGGTGACCCAGCTGCAGGCAGACACGCTGTAGCACGGGCGACGCCTTGCTGCTTCCGGCGACGGCTCGCGGCGAGCCCTCGGTGCTTCCGATGAGGGCTTGCAGCACGGGAGACTCCCCAACCGTGCTGCGCAGCGGCGGAGGGATGGGATGGTGGCGGCTGGACGCACATACAAGTTTCGATGGCATGGTGGCAATGGAGCTGCCGGAGTGGAATCGTGGAGAAGAAACTCATCTGCCCAGATCCATTAGAAAGACAGAGGTAGAGGACAAAGAGGTCAACGTAGTGGGGAGAAAATTTGTGGCTGTGGAGCTGCGTGGAGATAAGAGGATAAGGGGCTGGTGGGACCCATAGGACGTGTGTTTCGCCAGGGACGCGGCTGATTTCTTCAAAAATCAGCCGGTTGATTTTAACACTTTTCCGAAGAAAACCAACAGATAACACACGTAAACACATGTGGAGTAATCGGTATTACGATCTGTATTCTGTTTTTCTTTCTGAGACAAAATCTGGAGCGAGAGGGCTTGACGGCAGAGCCGTTCGATGGCCGCGTCGCACAGATGGTCGCACGCCAAGGCCTTGCAAATCTAAATCTAGGGCTAGTCTTCGAGTCAGCGCCAGATAGCACCACCCACGACCGATGGAAGCAGTAACCTTGTCCGCCGCCGCCGCCGCCGACGCAGTAGTCGGGGCGACCAATGACAACAAGGCGCAAGAAAGGTCTATCGCCCCGCCAGATGCGCCCGCCGCCGCGGATTGGTCTGGCCTGCCGCAGGACCTCCTGCTGGCCATCATGGCGGCGCTGGATGTCCCCAATCTCGTCCGTTCCGGCGCCGTCTGCACGTCCTGGCGGGACGTCCACAACACCTTCCGCCTACCCGCGCTGAGGCAAGCGCCGTGCCTGCTCTACGCCTGCGACGAGTACAGCCCCAACGAGGCCGCCCTGTACTGCCCCTCCACCAACGCCACCTTCCGCGTCCCCTTCCCCGGCCCGCCGCACGAGAACCGGGGCTTCGTCTTCTCGTGCCACGGCTGGGTGTTCGCTGCCGGTGAAGTCGGCGACCCGTACCTCTTCAACCCCACCACCGGCGTCCAGGCAGCGCTCCCGCCGGTCAAGACGATCATGGTCCGCGGTGAGAACTTCTACGACCATGAAGGCAAGCATGTCTTCGACCTCGACAGTGACGACGAGAACGGAGACCCGAAAACCGACATCCTTTGGGCACGAGACTCGGAGTATAGCCGGGTCGCCATCTCCCCCGCAGGAGAGGTGACTGCATGCACTGTCCTGATCTTGCACAACCCGGATTCCAAACTCTCATTCGCCAAGCCGGGCGATAAGCGGTGGACATTGCTCTCCGACTTTCAAACTTGTGGTGTCAGTGATGTTCTTTATAACGATAAGGACGGCTTGTTCTACGTTCTGCATAATCGTGCTTCCATCAGTGTTGTGGATCTCAATGGGCCTCGGCCGAGGGTGACCATGACCATGCGTCCCACAATGGGAATGAGGATTGCCGATATGTACCTCATCGTCGCAGATAGATAGGCAGAAACTGGTAGAGCTTCAGGACATTGGAGACTGCACAATCTTACTTGGGTTCAATGCCGCTGTGTGCCTCTCGACCAAGGACACAACATTACAACCAAACTGCATCCATCTCACGGACGACTACGACCCTCTAACAAATCAGCCGATGTTGCGGAAAGATCTTGGTATCTGGAACATCAAGAAGAGGAGTATGCAGAACCTTGGCGATGCGTGGCCAATCATGCATTCTTGGCTAGATTTACCGGCCCCAATTTGGGTCACACCAAGTTTAGCTATCGGTGTAGAAAAACAGTACTAGAGCGTTACGGTGTTTCTAGCAACGTGACTGGATTTTTACTGGACAACAAGTTGAAATACCATAGAATTTGCCAAGCTTTATTCACATAGTTTTACTCAAATCGGAATTTGAGCACACCCTCACTTTTTTGTACAAAAGGGCGTAGAATATGTGGTCCCGTTGCAACCATTTTCATACATACTAGTATCTTGCTTCGATTCCACTTTTCCTTTGTTGATCTATATATTCTGCTGTTCTTCCATGTAATGAAAGCTGGCGTGGTTGTCAACCAGTTTGATCTACCGTTGAAGTTGGATTGGCGCCAAGATCGATCCGGTTAGGAATCAAGTAGTCGGGTAGATGCATGTGCCCATTGACGATGCGCGTCACAATGATGCAGAGGCCGGAGTTATCCTTTTCAAAACGAAAGATGCATATGAACATTATTCCAGTCCTGACATGAATCGGTGGCCCTTGATTCACCGACCGACCATATGGTTACTTGCGTACTTGCTCCGCTCTGGTCCGGCCTGCCGCCGGAAGTAGCAGCGGCGTGCTTGGGCGTGGTCGTTGGAGCCTCCGTGCACAAGAGTTGGCGAAGATGAAATAGCCGGTGCAGAGACGATGATGGCGACTCGACGATGGCGATGGGCCTATGATCGATATTTGTTCGTGCACTCGTACTAGGATCTGTGCATTTTTTTTGGGTGTGCAAAAGGACCCGCTGGATGGCTGGATTGATCATTAATGCAGCTTGGAGCTGGCCGTGTTCACTAGCTCTTGGCCTAATGCGTTTTTGTGAGAACTATTTTTCCTTATGGCAATGCTGTGGCTCGGTAACATTACCTGGGGATACTAGACTTAGAACCGCTGACAAACGAGGATTGTGTTAACAGAGGCCACAGGTTATGCAAATATTTACAGCTTGTATAGAACTTGTACCAGTGCTGTTGTAGAAAAAAGTGCAGCTAATTCTTTGGTTCTCAGAGCTGTGTCTAATTACTCTTTGATTAAGAAAGCTGTGAATTGCCAGGCATAGACGATCTTAGAATGAATTAAGTACTCCCTCCGTCCGATAATATAAGGATGTAACTTTTCAAAATGCTCCTTCAAAGTTGTATTTGTTTATGACCAACAGTGTTAATAAGATTAGGCTACAGAGTACCACTCAGAAAATAAACTCTATTTCCACCATATTATGCGGGCATGAAACTCTTCACATCTATAATCAGGTGTGTTCTACCTAGAAATATCTCACGGAATAAAACGAGAACTTGCATTGGTTTTATAACCTCCGCATAGTGCCACAAGTTATACTGAATTAACGTAAGAATCAAGACCATGTGCAAACCTTATACAAAAACCTACCAACAGATGACTGTTCAGTTAGCGTAAAACTAAGCCCGTGAAACAAAGCCTTTAATCATCCTCTCTTCTGAGCATTGAGCCTGATATCTGAACGTATGCCATCTGAGAGTAACCGTTGAACACGGAAGCGTCGAGTCTAGCTAGACCAATTCTTTGGAACAAGCCATGGCGTCCATCTTCAATGATGGGATCAGATGCGCGGGCTGGGTCATATCTTGTCTGGTGAGTTAAGGACGGACCAGCAACAGGAGGTAGTTCCCAATACAAATCCAGCACAGATTCAACAAGCCTGCTGTTCTGGAAATGCTCTTTGTGTGAGATGGCCTCATTACTATGGTTGAAATTGTCACGCATGTAACCTCTGACACCCCACCATGCATCATCCTTTCCACATAGTTCATCTATTTCCACAGCCTTCTCCCAAAACTTCATTCGTTTCGACCTTAATCTTGCTTCGTCACTATCCCAGAAGCAGCTATGTCCACCACCTTGCATGTATAAGAGTAGTAATTAGTTTTGGAAATAATGGATGTCTGCCTTCTGTTAGTTTCACCGCAAGGAATCTTCAACAGAATATTATTGCCCAGCTAAGACATTGCGAGAACATGTTCAAACGGGAAAGTATCAATTGTATTACAAACTTCGCTTGTACTATAAACATTAGAAAACATTCAAAATACCAAGGAGGAACGCTAAATATTAGGAAAACATAGTACCACTGCTTACTTGCGACAAAAAACATACAGTATGGAACATTAAGTACTTGCCATGAAAAGAGTACTACATGGTATGACCATACAGATATAATTTTCAAACTGTAGTGGTCCAAGGTTTTTATGTGTGGTATACCCTTCACAAGGCGCAAGGGCCAACTTGGAGCAGGTTAGGCTGCAGCAGAGGAAGGGCATGTTCAGTGGCGGAGCTTAGTGGAGATCAACCAAGTATTCAGCCCACATGTCCAGTTAAAATCAGCCTAAAGCAATGTTTCTTGCCCCCCCTAAATTCGGCCCAGGCTCGGCCACTGGGCATCTTACCCTTTGAGTTATCTTCTAGTTATGATTGATCCCTAATGGAAAGAGTCAGTTCATATTTGAATAGGTTAATTCAGTACATGTTAGGTAGGAGTCCGAATCCTAGTTGGGTAACTTGGGTTCTAAGTCAAAGTCGTGTGTAAGGCTTTCCAATTACACGGCCTCCTCCGCAGCCTCTCATTCATACACTGGCTCTTGCATCTTTGTCTCGTGTGTGCTTCCTAGCTTATAGCTCTATATTTTCCGCTGCGTCCACCAAATCTGTTGCTCTTTCGTGTTTCTCATGTCATGCAAGTTCACCATACCTTTATCCATCGGCCTCTTTTTCTGGTCCTGGCCCTTTCTATACAACTTTTGTGGCCTTTTCTAGTCCTTGTTTTTTATAGGATTTTTGTGTCCTCGTTTTGATCTACACCCATTCTCTTGCCACAGAGCTTCTATTGCCGCCGGTTTCTTGGGACAGTGGAGTTTCAACATCTTCCAGCAACTAGGTGGTTTGTGCTGGAACGGATCAAGGCGTTGCCATCTCCCCTAGGCAAGGAGGGCCTCCACTTCAAGCGAAGGGCCAAAGCGTTACAACTTGTTCCATGTCACGAGGTGGAGCAACATCATGTGTTTTCTTCAGTTTGGGGCATCCTTGGGCTAAAACCATGGCCGCCCCCTAGCAGCTCGAGGACGAACTGCATGTCGAGAAGGGGTGTGATGTTATGTATGTCTAGCACATGGCCCACTAAGCACCAAATTACGGAGAGGATTCCCATCCGTGATCTCTCGGTGAGGAATTTATCATTCAAATTAGGATATATCTTTTGACTTGGGACTTGAACCAATTAGGTTAAGATCCACATTGTTTTGTCAAACCGGATTCTTAGGCCTCTATGTAAAGAGACCCCCTATGAGGAATAAAGCAACCAATAATTAGAAGAACAGTTCTTCTATCTTGCCTCCAGGGGCGAGAGCCTCTCCCTAACCCTTGTACACAACAGATTGCCAAACAGGAATGCACCCAAGACTCACTTAGCCAATATCTACAAATAGTGCTGTTATGAGTTAGCTATAGCCAGTATCTACTTAGCCAATATCATATATGCATTATCTACTGGCACACAAATAGTGCTGTTATGAGTTAGCTATAGCCAGTATCTACTTAGCCAATATCATATATGCATTTGATAAGAAAACATTGTTAAAAGTGGAAAAACAATAATCACTGGCACACAAAAATGGTAATCATGTCCAAAGCTTTTACCGTAAAAAAAAGAGTGATAAGTAGGAAATCATATCTTATGTGTGTGATACTAATGTATATCACTCAAAGCAGAAGATCAAGTAGATAACAAGTACTAGCAATTAAAATAGAAGTAACTAATTATCTAATCTAAAGTGTGGTCATGTTATGAAGACAAGCTTACGCTACGCAAGTGATGCTAACAATATAATCATCTCGATTCAAGTAACAAAGGTACATGCAACAATTGATACATATTGAAGACTTAGATGTACAAAGGTGGCGAGGTCACACTTACACACCTCTGATGTGTGATTGATCGCATATCTGTCTCAAGGAATAATGGTCGCCTGTACCAGTGTCATAGTTGTCCTCAAATATGAGATGCCGGAATCCAGCTTTGTGTGCCTGCTTTAACCTGCTCATAATAGGTCATGGACTAATGGTAAGTTCGAATTGATATGTAGATAAAAATCAAGAATATACAAATAGTGCTGCTATGATGCTACAAACAATACGATATGATATATAAATTAAAGCTGGACAGCTGGGCCTTGTTTGTGAGCTAATTCTAAGGATTTTGCTCACAAGAACAGAGCAGGTAGAAAACATTACGGATAGGATATAGTAGTATCAGCAAAAAAAATCAACATCAGCAGAAAAAATTTACAGGAAGAATTTACCTCTTCAGCTCACTTTGGTGGTCATCAAAGAAAACAAGCACCTTGCTGAGATCAGAAATGCCATGCTTCCTCAACAGTTTTTCCCAATCGACACTTCCAAAGTCAATAAAATCCTTCCCAGCCAGATAAGTGCAGTTTCCATCAACATATGCAGGTCCCTTCTTAAGATATTTCTCAGGGTGTCTGGGTGTGAGAGATATAATCCTAGTGTTTGGCATGGCCTGACGCAAAACCCAAGTTGAGTGCCCCTTGAATGCGCCACTCTCAATCATCAGGTATGGCTTAAGCCATCGAGCCATAAACCAAAGCCCAAAACTGTGGTCAAATCCCATTCCATACATGTTATTCTTGATAGGGCGTGTCTGATAGATTGGCACAAACTCTTCCAGTCCATTAAGTAAATCTTTCGAAGTCCACTCCACTGTCTTCCCAGTTTTGGATCTGCCTTTTGTGCAGAAAAGGTATAATTAGTCTAATGAATAATGATGTTCTGTATAATGCATTTATTATTTGAATAAATTACGCAGGCGTGAAGAAGTTCATGAAACAACAACCATACCTTACCAAAAATACCTAACAACTCATAGAGAAACATAATTGTTCTCACTATTAACAACTTATACAGCAGGTAGCAACTTAAACACCCATTCACTGGTGGCAACTAAGATGACCTTATTGGGCTACTGTTGGAGCTTGGAGGAACACAAACAAATAGAACTACAGTTGATCATGATTCCATGCTTGCTCCTCTATAGAACTAGTGGAATCATGCTCCTCTATAGGACAAATTTGGACAACCAAAACTTCTGCACCTTATAGGGATGACTGAATACAAAATTATAGAACTAATAAGTCACCCATTCCCGGAGTAAAGTATCAAGCAATTTGTATAATAGCACTCAGAATTTCAGGTGAATCTGCAATGTACCAAGAACAAAGCTAACCCACACTTCACTGTCACTCTTAACTAAATAGCTATATCCACAAGCATACAGCAGTAGGAATAAGGTTGACATCAAAAAGCGACAAATAAGTTGCCATCAAACACGGACATTGGCAAACTACGGGTTTATATCTGACATGGACATCATATAATCGTTGGAAGGAGGAATTTATTAGCTGGCAAGAGCGCAGCGGACTACTCCAAAGAAAAAGGGAACTGGATCTATCTCGCATGGAAACAACAGAGGCGCGAGGGCTTACACGAGGGGACGCCGAGGGATCCGAAGTCGGAGGCCGCAGCGGCGTCAGGGATGGCGAGGAAGCGCGCGTCGAGGCGCAGCGGCGGGCAGTCGGTCCGGGGGTAAGCTCGGCCGGCGAGGAAGGCAGCGGCGGCGACGGCGAGGAGGAGAAGGGAGGCGGCCGCATAGTAAGGGGAGTGGAGACGGGCGTAGGCCGCTGCGACGAAGGCAGGCTGCGCCTTCCGGGTCTTGGACTCGTCGACGTCGTCTCCGGCGTTGGTGGCCGCTGACGACGAAGAAGCACCGGCAGTGCGGGCGGAGAGGCCCGTGTCGTGCATATCGGCGGGACAGTAGGGGGGCTGAGATACAGTGCTCGGTTCGGGAACGGATGGGTCGGTTCTAGTCTTCTGTTTGGTAGGGGTAATTTGGGGAAATGAAATGGTTACCTTTTGTTCATTTCATATTTTTTATGTAAGGAAAGATGAGATTATTTTGCAGGAGAAGAAAAATTATCAACCGCGCAAACACATTGATAAACATTAAGATTTCAGTCAAACAAACATCACAAAAATTGCTCGGAATCAAAGTATATCACTTTGCGTTCACATCCATGCATATCCATGGCAGGATTCGTCAGCCTCAAGGCTTTCGAGGAGCGCCGTCAGCATCAAGCCTCCTCCTAGCAGGATTCTTTAGCCATGCTTCAGCAAAACTGTAACAGAAATTGGCAAAGTCGCACAACGCTCGACATGCCAAGGATCTCGTGGTCTGCATCGGCTTCCTTGCTGCCTCGCCCTCGGCCAAATCCGTTGTCACCTAACAGTCGCAAGCTACCCCTTCTATCCGCCGCCCTGCCTTTCTTCAGCGTGAGCGACCGCTGCTGCTTTTCCTTCGACCCTAGCCCTGCGCCATAAGTTGCCCTCTCGCTAGACCATGCCTATCATCATGAGTTGCCACCGCTACTAGCCGCCTTCTTGCTAGTGCTCATCTCCTTCCCCGGCTCGATCGCGATGATCCCGCCTTGTCCAACCCCTAGGAGCACGCTAACCCTCGCCTCATTCCGCCTCCTCTCGTCAGATCCTTGGACGAGGGGGAAGACGAGGGAGTGTGTTGGCTGTGAAAGACGATGGGAGGGTGGCGGCTGGAGTGTGGCTTGATCGAGGGGGATAAGGTGAGGAACGCGAGGTGTTCCGCGTGGTCCCTCCGATTTGGAGGTATGATTGCATTCCGAATCTGGGGAGAATATGTCGTTCCAAGGAACGTGTGGGTTCCTGCTCCTTGACCCAACCAAACACGACAACGACCCTTGGGTGCGAAACGGGCCCGTTACATTCCACCTAATGACCTGAACCAAACACACCCTAAAGCAAGGGATTGTAAATTTGGAAGTAGAGTCGATCAGGGTCCCATTGCGCGAGTGGCCGAGTGCCCAAGTCAGAATGACAAGAAATTGTTGCAGGGATCCGGTCGAGATAAAGAATGTGCCCGAAAATAATGGATAAATGTTGGGTGTACTTTAATGGACTAAGGCAACTCCAACGCAGATCATCAAATGTCCGCGGACAACCGGGTGGGGGAGGCCATTCAACTGAAGTCACCAAATGTTTGTCTATGGACCGGCCTCCTTCCTTTTGACATGGTATCTAGATCAATGGCAATTTAATCATGCATTTAAATAGTTATAAACATATGCAATCACAATCAAAAGCACCGGATGTTCAATGAGATTTTACATCCATCGATTCCAAAATCTCACAGTCTGGTTGCCCATGCCAAAGGCCTCAATTTCGGCCTCCATTTGCGCAAAACACTTCAACATGGTAGCACAACAGTCTTGAGCATACTTCGCCGCATCGAGATCCAAGTTCGCAGCCTTCACGAACATCTTGAACTACTCGAAAGCGGCCTTTGTCGCAATCTTTTTCTCCTCAAACTTGAGTTTCTTGTTTTGCATGTCCATGAACATGTCAAAACTCTCCGCCTTCTTTTCCTCCTTGACCACATAGCGCTTGGCACATGCCTCACCTTCTTGGCCATGATGTCCTTGGACTTCTGTGTCATCTTGGTCGCCACCCCTTCTCGCATCTCTTTCTCCACCTTCTACTTCCTCCCCCGGTTCCTAGGCACATGGGCGGCCGGAGCAAACCCTTCTTTTGTTGCAACAGTTGGATGACCTTCATCTTCATTGGCAATGGCGGTCTTGAGGGAATTGGCAACGTGAAAGTGCATCTAAACCCCGGGTGGTTTTGCTAATTCATAACAATATATATCTCACTGAATTAATGGTTATTCAAAAGAAAATTCCAGGAAAGTTAAATTTAGATACGACAATGGGATGTGAAAATGGACCCCTCAAATTGCTAAGGACAAAGCGTTGGATCAAGCCTCAAGACTCTCCATTTATATTTAAGTGATGAAAGATCACATTGAGTTCATAGGTATGCCAATACTATCAAAAGGGGATGAGTTTGGGTGATGAGTTAATTGCTCAAGCGTTTAAAAGATCAAACTCCAAAAGCCACATACTACTTCACAAGTTCCCACTATATCCAAACCCAACATTGCAACTCAGACTCACCAAAACAAACCAATCAGAGTCACGGAGCCATCATGATATAGCTGTTGTCCTAAACCCTAGCTTTTCAGTCTCACTGAGTCGACCAGTCGGTCTCACCGATGAGCACTTGCCAACCTTCTGTTGCCTACTTAAATTCGTTTAGAATTTTTGAACAGTTTTAGTCGGTGATACCGAAGTGTGAAAAGTGCTTAGGCTAGCACCACTCAGAGCCACCGATCAGTTTCATCCGGAGTGGCCGGAGGATGCAAAGTTCAAACCTTTTGTACAGTTCGGTCTGACCAAGTGTTTTCACCCGGTCTCACCTAAATGTGTTAAAGGTGTGTAACGGTCAGATTTGAGATCATGCCTATATATACCCCCACCCACTCCACCATTGTCTCTCGAAGCAAACACCATTCAGATCCATTTTGACAGAGCTCCCACCCTTTGTGTTGATTTCAAAGGGATTCCACTCTAACCATTGATCCTTTGATTTCTAGCCACCTCATTACTTTCCACCCAAAGCCAAAAATCTATGAGAGAGTGTTTGAGTGTTTTATCTTTTGAAGCACAAGAGTAAGGAGTTCATCATCAACAACACCATCTATTACCTTTTGGAGGGTGGTGCCTCCTAGATTGACCAGGTGTGCTTGGGAGTCTACAAATATTGTGGAGAAACCAAGAAGTTTGTGAGGGCTTGGAGATCACCTACTTTGTGAAGATCTATCCCGAGTGAGTTTAGCCCTTCGTGGGCGTAAGCCATGGTGGGATAGACAATGTTTCTTCTTTGTGGACCCTTCGTAGGTGTGAGCCCTCTGTGGACTCGATTCCTCCATGTAATCCGCAACCGTAATCCTTGTGATCTCGGATCCTTGATTGAAACTTCCATCAACATGGACGTACGATAGGACCACCTATCGGAACCACATATCAAATTCTTCTCTGTCCCCAATTGCGTATCTCTAGACTCAACTCTACTTTACTATCACTTGCAATGTCTTTACTTTCTGTTGTCTATGCTCAAGACTTGCATGTGTAGGGTGTTCCTTGATTTGCTAGCTAAGCTAAAACTGCCAGGAACTAAAATTGGGAAAAGGGTTGTTAATTTCTGCCAGTAGTCTATTCACCCCCCCTCCCCTCTAGACACACTTCTGATCCTACACAACGACGTTAAGCCACTTGCTTTGCCCATGTATTTCATCCAACAATGCATAAATATGAAGTCCTTCTGCTCCATCTTGTGGTACAACATGCACACGTGTGCGGGGGAGCAAAGGAAGACAATGACATGATCAACAAGTTATAACACTGAGCAAATCAATGAAATGACCAACACATGGAGGAACAAACCATAAAACTTATGAGCTCATGGAGTGACGCGCCACTTGGCCACCGGTTGTGCACTTGTTTGTAGGCACCGCAAAACTTGTTGACGCTCTCTTCAGTGATGTACCATCGATGGCCTGGCGACTTTGGATTCCGATCATGTATCACTTCCCTGTGGTAGGGAATGTAGCACGTTTGCTCATGATATCAGTCATGCACACTTTGTCAAAATGTCGTGCTCTTTTGCTTTGTGTCATGGAACACATCCACATTGTAGCATGTATTTTGTACTGCTCCGAACACGTGCCCGCTCCATGCAACTTCCGTAATTGGGATGCATAACCGTATTTTTGTTCTCTGAACGCGTGCAGGTCAAATGAGCTCCATGCATCATCCAAGTGAATGGAGTAAATTAACCTTCGTAAAGACGATAGAGGCACAACGATGACTTCATGGCATGGCTCACCTTGACCGCCTGGCCAATCTTGAAACAGCGGAACAACTATGTCTTCAACCGAGCGCGGCCCTCTGTCTCACGCACGGTGCACTTCATCCAAGACGAAGCTCGCTTGTGGGCATGCGCCGGTGCCAAAGGTCCAGCAATCCTTCTCCCCGAGACGTAGGCCCTCGTTTATTGGGGGTAACACAACCCTTGGACTCATCTCGCATCGGCAACTTGCTCATGCCAGCCATATGTACATGTCAGGCTGCAGGTGGAAGTGGGTTTAAGTGGGACTAACTACCTCATCCCACTTAAATCGTTTTAATGGGATCCCATTGGACATAAAATAAGTTAATCGGGCTATCTCACTTAATCCATTGGGAGCCCACCATGCCCTGTTAGCCAGCCAACCCCCGATAAGTTCTCGTGCACTAAGAAGTATTCAACTAACAGAAACCTGAAACAAAGCATGCATGCAACTTATACTTCCGACTCCAGCACTCTTGCGATGCTTGTACCGGCGGTTCGTGAGTTGCACGGCCACGGCTTGTACCGGCACGGCCCAGGCGCGATCCAGCTCCTCACCGCCGCCGGGCGTCTCCAAGCGCCGTGGTTGACCACCTACTCGGCTCCTCGAAGATGAAGGACGCGGGGGACGAAGCTCCCTTGCTCGCCGGAGGCAGCGCCCAGGCGTGTAGGAAGAGCACGGGCCCGGTAAGGGTACCGGGCGAGCTCCATGGCTGCACGCACAGGCGCACGGCTGCACCTGCACTGCATGGCATCTCCTCATGTCTCATGCACGCACGGGCGACCTCTCCTGCACCGTCATGTCGTGCACTCGTGCTCCATGATCGGCCACCTCGCGGCGGAGGGCGACTGCTGGTCCGCGGTACTGGCCGTCTGCGGTATTGGCCACGAGGTCGTCCATACCTCCATGGTGGTCTCGAGGAGACCCATACAGTCGGAAATGGCAACGTGGTCGCGCACGCTGAGGGATCTCCCGTGGAGGTAGGCGGAGCAGTCGGCGGACATGGTGGTCACCACGGTCTGGGTGCGTGACGGCTGCGCAGATGACGTCCGTGAACGGTACTTGTGGAGGTCCGGGATGTCAACGAGCATGGAAAATCAAAGCTTCGGGTAAAACATGTCGTCGCAGTCCGCCTTCGCGGATGGGTAGAAGGGGAACATACGGGAGGAGACATCGTTGGCTGTAGCTGCAGTGAGGAGTATGAGGACTAGCGAGGGTGTGAGTAACATATGGATGCTAAACTAGTCCGTACGTTCCAATTGTATGTGCATTTGCTAACTGGGATCCCACTTGTGCACATATAATTTTTGTATCTTGTGACAGGATGTCCGGTTATTCCCACTAAATGTATTGGGACCAAGTGGGCTCAGAGTTTGACACACGATGCAGTTGGGACGATCTAGTCCTCCAGACTTTCAGATCGGCGCGAGCCACGGATACGCGGCACGCACTCAGCTGGGAGCCAACGACAGGGGAACATGAAGAAGCATCCGCCGTCGCCGTCGGCGCCGATTGGAGTGCCGGAAACGCGCTGCAGTTTCTCTCTCGTCCGCAGCCGTACCCGAGCGCGTCGGCTCGAACAAACACGACAGAGACGGCCACTCGATCGCTTTCCCCGCGGACGCTTGCGATACACCCCCGACTCCAATCCGTTCGCCTTTTCCCTCAGGTCGAACAAACGCTCGCGCTCCGTTGAATCTCCGGTGAATAACGCTCATGCACGACCTGCTCCCCGTAACTATTTTTCTGAAACTGAAACGTTCTGAATTCATATAACCGCACTGGACGCGACCTGCCTGCCTGGCCGGGCGCCGCGTGCGACCAGGCGAATTAGCTTCGGCCTGTTGTCCGTCCATGAACAACCACTCCGATTTCTCGGGTTTATCGTTGGACCATTCCATTCACCCTCCAGGTCAATGTACGTACGTATTCGGGTTCGTTGGGTGACAAAAGTTGGCAGGAACCCCAACAAATCCAGGAGCTCTCTTTCGAGCGCCGCATATATGCAGCAGTTGCGAACAACGACACATATGTAGAGTATATACTTAGCGGGACGTTACTACTCTACTCGGCAAGTCAGACATTGCAAGTAGAGCACAAACTAGACGAGCATCTCAACTTCTCAAGCATGCATCGTTGGAGGGAACAAAGGAAATGGGAGAGCACACAAGGAAAGGAAAGAAGAAAGGACAAAGGAAGAAGGAGAAAAGGATATGAGACCCCCACACAGCAAAGCAACTTTCCATCGGTTCTCACATTCTAAGAGCATCTTCAATAGAAAATGTAGATCCAAAAATATCTAACTTTTGCATCTCCGAGACCCAAAAACGCCTCTTCAATAGATGATGTAGATGTAATTTTTTTACGTCTCCGCCTCCCGGAGGAGTAAAATACAACACCTCGCGGTGCAAATTTGCATCTCCGCCGACTGGAGATGTAAAAAGGGCAGCCACGCGCCAACCGCCAACCGCTCTTCATTTCATTTCCCCCCACCCATTCTTCCTCCTCCCGCCGCCCCGTCGCCGCCCCACGATTCGGCCGCCGCCCACCGCAGCGCGCCGCCGCCGCCCCGCGACAGATCCGCCGTCTCCTCCACCCCCGTTGCCGATCCCACCGTCCCCCGCCGCGAATCGGGCGATTTTCCACCCGTCGTCGCCCGCCGCTCGATTCGTCTCCGCCCGCCAGTCGATTCGACTCCGCGGCCTTCTTCGCCGTCGCCGCACCCTCCGCCGTCGCCGCACCCTCCGCCGTCGCCTCACCCTCCCCCGCACCGCCCCGTCGCCGCCCCGCCGTCGCCTCAACCGCATCGCCGCCCCGCCGTAGCCTCTGCCGTCGCCTCAACCGCATCGCCGCCCCGTCGTCGCCCCGCCATCGCCGCCCCGCCATAGCCTCTGCCGTCGCCTCAACCGCATTGCCGCCCCGCCGTCGTCAAGCACCACCAACCGCATCGCCGCCCCGCCGTCGCCAAGCACCACAGCGTCGCCGCCCCGCCGTCGCCAACCACCACCTCCTCGTCGCCCTCCCCCGCCCCGCCGTCGCCAACCCACTATCCCCCCCCCCGGTCGTCGCCATGCCGCCGAAGAAGACCACGAAGAGCAAGACGGGGTTCTTCGGCGTGAGGACGAAGCCCTCCGGCAACTTCGGGGTGGAGTTCTACGACGCCGGCCGCCGCTTTTGGCTCGGCACCTACCCCACCGTCCACGAGGCCGCGCGTGCCTACAACGTGGCGGTGTGGCGTGCCGGGAGGCCGAGGACGGAGTAGTAGTCGCTAGAGTAGTAGTAATTTGATGAATGTAGTAGTTTGAATTAGTTGAAGTGTAGTCGTTTAATTTATGTTTTTAATTAGAACTATGTTTAATTATGTTTGAAATGAAGTAGTAGTTGAATTTGCTATGTTTGAATTATATGTTTCTGTGACGCCCCCGACTTAATCGTGCACTAATCATACACGCAATGCACACGATCAAGCCTAGGGACTCACTTGAAGATATCACAACACAACTCTAACTCAAAATAAAATAATTCAAGCTTTATATTACAAGCCAGGGGCCTCGAGGGCTCGAATACATAAGCTCAATGTCATACAAGCATCAGCGGAAACAAAAGTATCTGAGTACAGACACAAAGTTAAACAAAATGCCTTAAGAAGGCAAAAACAACCAACGACTCTGATCGAAAGAGGCAAGGCCTCCTGCCTGGGAGCCTCCTAAACTACTCCTGGTCGTCGGGGATCTCCACGTCGTAGTAGGATACTCCGGGGATCTCCTGCTCCTGGGCTCCTTCGTCTGATGTATCATCAATTGGATATGGGGAAAAGAATAGCAGAGCAACCGTGAGTACTCATCCAAAGTACTCGCAAGACTGACATCAGAACTATGCTAATATGCATTTGTATCAAAGGAATGGGGCTATATCTTTGGACTGAACTGCAGAATGCCAGAGTAGAGGGGGAGAAGCCTAGCCTATCGAAGACTAGCATCTTCAAGCAATCTTGCAGCATCAGAAGAGAGTAGAGTAGTAACATACAATAGTGGTTGTATAGCAGCAACTCCCCGAGATCCTTTCTCGACTATCCCGCGAGAAAGCGATCCAGAGAGCAATAGTAACAGTTTAATATGTATCACCATCACTTTGTAGTTGTCATGGATCCGGATACAACTCCGAGCGTCCTGTTACCGTGGACACGGCTATTCGAATAGATCACTTCCCTGCAGGGGTGCACTACTGTTACCCAACACGCTCGATTAACTCTGGCCGGACACACTTTTCTCGGGTCATGCCCGGCCTCGGCTGATCGACACACCGCAGCCCCACCTAGAGCTCAACAGAGAGGTCCCCGCCGGTCTACATCCTAAGTGCTCAGGGGTCTTGGGCCATCGCCCTTTGCACTCCGGGTCGTTGCGAGCAGGGCGATCCAGGCACCACCGCGCCGACCCGGCCCGGCCGCACTGCTGAACTGGACGTCTGACAAAGCTTTCGGCTGATACATACGACGTAGAGGGCCCCATAAACCATTATCCCACGTGGTGGTAGTGCGTATAGGGCACGACGACCCACTCAGATCAAATACCCAGTTCCGTTAGGCGAATTTAGTAACTCACAGAGACGATCAGAGTTTCTGTCGCTCCGACTTGGTATCACTCGCGGGTACTCTTGGAGCCGACCCGTCTTTAATGTTGTTCTCTCGCGGGCACCCTTGGGGCCAGCCCGACTTTAACAGTTTAAGTATTGCAGTAGTGTAAGCATTTCCGCGATTGTAGGGTAACGCAGTAGAAAACAAAATATTTCCGACCTACGCACCAGCCCAGGACCACTATGGAGACTGCATACAAGGTTTGATCATTTTTCGTTACCGACTCGTAGCGCAGCGGAAGTAGAGTCGATGACGAACGGCGGTGCAGATCCCCGCAGCTAGGATTTTACAACCTCCCAACCGCGAGGATGTATACCCTCATCTGCCCCGCGGACAGCCCTCCGGGAGGCGGTCGCACAGTCCCCCGGACGGTGTCGCGGACAGCCCTTCGGGAGGACCTCCGAAACTCGGACTGTCACTCGGACAGCCCTTCGGGAGGACCTCCAAAACTCGGACGGTCACACGGACAGCCCTTCGGGAGGCACTCTCGAACTAAGACCGAAACTACGATCTCTCTACAGAGTTGCACACATACGGTGTCATCTATCCGGCAGGGCTTCGCCGTCCAGAACTAGTTCCCACCGGAACCCAGACAGCCTTTCGGCTCTACGAAACTATTTCGTGGGAGGGAGAGAAGAAAGGCAGATCATGCATGCCATGTGTGTGAGAGTTGGAGTGAGGATGGAGAGCTCCTCTCCACCTCCTTATATAGTGGTGGAAGGGGTGAGGGGGGGGGGGCTGAAATTCAGCCCACTAAACATGCACCCACCAAACAAGGAAAACATGTTCCCACCAAACATGGAGAAAACATGTTCCCTTGTCCATGGTGTTCCCCCATGGGGCCCCACCTTCCTCCCAACACTCTCCACCATTTGTGGGGGCTGCCCCCCACCATGGGGGCCCCACCCAACACTTTGTCCAGCCACAAGGGGGCTGTCCCCTAAAGGGGGCGCCCCCAAAAACAGCCCAAAAACAGCCCCCACGATCCGTGGGATCTTGTCCCCACTCGCTGGGACAAGATGTTTTCCGAAACTATTTCTTCTGAAAATTCCAGAAGGTCCCAGAACATTTCCGGCACCCTCTAAAATTATCTGTACGCGCTCCGGAACATTTCCGGTATGGTGGTTTAATTTAAAACCATCTTCGTTTACCCGGTAAACAATTCCGGCAGCTCCGAAAACCTTTTTCGGTTTTTTCTCCAGAAATTACCAGACCAATCTGGCAACCTCCAAAACATTCCCGGTGCTTGCCGAAACCTTTTTGGATCATTGGTTTTATCCGAAACAACTTTTCGGTTTTACTGAAACTTTTCCGGTGTTCTCTCCGGAACTTTTCCATCGTCTCTGAAACCTTTCCAGTGACTTTCTCTCGGACTCCTCGTCTAGTATTCAGCAGATAGATGACCCTTAAGCGTGTGACCCTATAGGTTCGGTGAAGTATAGACATGACCCGGAACCCCTTCCGATCAATGATCAACATCGGAGCCGTGGACACCCATATTGACCCCTATACCCACACGAATGAATATTCGAGTGAACCTCCAGTTGCCGTGTGCTATTCCTGTTGCTTCGCGATATGTTACAAATACCCAAGGTGAGACATGTAGGCATCCCCGTGGATCAACACTTGTCCACAATGCCAGTTACCTCGTTGCCGGTATTGTTCTCTTTTCTCGTTCCCGTGTTCCGGCATCCCTGTGATCAAATCACCCTGTGTCTGGCCAGACGATGATGGATACCGTAACACCAAGAGGGCCCAGAGATATCTCTCCATCGTCGGAGGAGCAAATCCCAATCTCGAGCTATCAAGTTACTTGACACACTTTTCCATGAACCCGTAAGCCGCCGTAATAGCCACCCATTTACGGATGACGTTTAACAAACCCCAAAGTTCATGAAGCAAGCATGAAGAAACTCGATACTCTCATGGTCTAAGGAATTATGCAAACATTAACTTCTCTGTGTTATTAACCATAAACTTATGACGAATGTATCTCATAGCATAACATCAATCGGGTCGATTCAACACAAGTGTTCTACCAACAATTGTGCCCTCAAAATTGCCGGCATAGTCATGCCCATGATCAGGAAAACAGGATCATCATGCAATACTTGAGCCAGTCATAGAGGCTTGACTAGGAATAATTTTACTGTTTATTATCCCACACGTGCACATGAGTTTCCCTCCAAGCCTCGTTTTATTTGTAAACTCGAGAATCATTGCAGTTATAGCATGGAACATAAACATAATTATGAACAGGGAGATAATCAATAACATTTATTATTGCCTCTAGGGCATATCTCCTACAGACTCCCACTTGCACTAGAGTCAATAATCTAGTCAATGCTAATGCACTTTACACCTATGGCATACTGGTGTAAAATATGCTTCGCATGTGGTATAGCCTGATGTCCAACGGATCTGACAACTTCAGCTCCGTGTGTAACATTGCATATCCTCGCGTTTTCACGCTTTCACAAAATTCATATTTTGTGTGGACTTGGCTTTGCATATGTGTGAATCATTGGTCGAAACCTGATTCCTCAGACTGAGCTATGGAGCAACTATCTGCTATAGTGTCCCATAGACCAAAGCCTTCTTGGAACCATACTAAGTTCATGAATGAACTATATGATTCAACAACTTCTTTGTCGCTTCTCAAGCGTCAACATACTTAGCCTTTGTTATAGAATTCGCCACAGTATCTTGTTTGGAACAATTTCCAACTACCGTGCCACCATATTGTGTATCACACAAAACCCTCAATTTAAATCGAAAATCGCATGGAGCATGGATGAAGACTGTATCGATGTAATTACTTACAACGAGCACTTCATAATCTCTGCTTGCGAGAAAACATGTCATCAGTACTACTCAAGTACCTAATGACATCTTTCACTGTTGTCCCATGATCAGTACTTTTGATCACTTTGGTATCTATACTCGCAACAACTTTGGAGTATCGGACATATCTGGTTGTTTTTACATACCATGGAATACATGATTAATCCAAACACAAGAGTGTGTGGAATCTCCATCATGTATTTTACTAATCAGTGTTTTGGGACACCGAGTCTTGCAAAAACTCTTTCCATGTGACTTCGGCAAGAATCACTCCTTGGCGTTTTAAATGCTAAAAGGTTTTAGCATCTTGTCAATATGTATTCATTGCTCAACCCCATTAGGTAAATCTATCTCCATAGATCATCATGCCTAATATTGAGGCTATTTAGCCTAAGCACTTCATCGAAAAACTATTTTCAAATGAAGTCCTAATTCGTGTCAAGAAATTTATTTCCAATTAACAATGTGTCAAGTACACAAGGTTTTTAGAAATATTATTATGCTCCCACTTACTTTCTTGAATCACAAGCATCTTCGATACCCATTTGATGAAGTCAAACCCCTTTGACCATTCCATCAAAAACGAAGATTCCAACTCCACTTTGCTCTCTTCTGTCCATGGCTGGAACTCTGAAGTTTGCATACTTACTAGCATCCTCTGGATCGACAAATTACTTTGGATTGTATCACATACAAGTCCTAGGTTTTATTTCCATCAGATGGAAATCCTTTTGTCATCCATGTTTCATATCTCATGATTGAAATATGTATTAATTGCTAGTTCAACCCGAACCGACTTCAAGCATCGCTATGATGAAACAATCTCATCGTAGTCAACTCCTTGAACTTGTTATGGCAACAAGTCGAGCTTTATGGATAAAACATTTTATCCGTATCAATTTTTAGTTCCATAAATATTCGTTAGACTCTAAGTCTTCCGAAAGGTGTATCAAGATTTTAATCTCGAATCACTTATATGAAAACTATCTCGGATTGTATTGGCATTTAGCCAATTCCGGAGTCAGGGCCCATCAACGCTTCCTTGTGTATTGTAGGTATACTGTTGTCTAACAACAATATCTCGTTTGCGCACCTGATAGGTTAGCATGAGCTTTGCCTACGTGGTTCAGCTGCAAGTTCGACCGAAGTCCATACATTTTATTGTAGAGACTTTCGTATCAGTCGCAGTAGGAAACTCCGGAATCACTTCCAAGGTTTCTTTCCTTTGACCTGATGATGAAGATACTGGTTATCTCGTCGAGTTGCACTGTCCTCCCACTCGCCTTTTGTAAGAACTATTCTCTTTAAAAGCATACCGTTTTGCGGCAAAATCCTTTGCCTCGGTATAGTGGTGGGGAATACCCAAACGACTTGGGATAACCTTACAAAGTAGCACTTGTCTGATTTGGAATAGGTTTGTAACCTTTTACACAAGCCCCATATTCCAAATGTTAAGAAAAGATATAACATGGTTGGGCGTACCATACCATGGCATCATTTCAACAGACCTGATGGATCTCTTTTCAGTGTAAAAGCCGCAGTCTCTAAAGCATTACTCTTTAAAAGGGATAATGGCAAATCTATTTATGTCATCTTTGATCTTACCATGTCATAAATGGTTCGATTACATCTTCACGGACTTTCCACTTGCAGTGGTGTTCCGGGAGGTGCAAGTTATGAAACCCCCTTTCACAACTCATCAGACATTTGCTAAACTTGTAACTCAAATATTCCTTTCTGCAATCGAATTGTAGAAACATAATTTTCTTGTTACAATATTTTCTTCTTCATTTTGAAAACCTTTTGAATGAATTCAAAAGATCCAGGCTTACGTCTCATCAAGTAAATATCAATATATATCTACTTGAGTCATTTTTGAAGGTAGACAAATCCACTGTTTGCAACAACATTTATTGGACTACACACATCATAATGTATGATTACCAATATGTTCTTTGCTCGTTCCTTATGGCCTGTGAACGGTATTTCAGTCACTTCACCTTTCAGAGGAAAGTTGCAAGTGTCAGATGATTCAAAATCAAATGACTTCAAAATCCATCATAATGGAAGTTTCCATGCGGGTTTCTCCAATGTGACCAAATGCAGTGCCACACTTGTGTGGTATTCTTTCAGTCTTGCGACATTTAGCGTCAGTGTTATGGATGTATCATATTACCATCAATATTCATAGCATACATCCCATCCTGTATGGAAGCATGGCCCTTCATGTTATTCATAACACCGAACATCAAAAGTTCTCTTATGAATAACCTTCTTGCAAAATACCTTATGCAAAGGGCTAGAGTGTATGAAACTCTAAATGAATTATGAAAGTAAATACAGAGGCAATGTATTAATATCAATATTCATAACATACATCTCATTCATAATGAAAGTATGGCCCTTATGTTATTCATAACATCGAACATCAAAAGTTCTCTTATGAATAACCTTCTTGCAAGATACTTTATGCAATGGGCTAGAGTGTAAAACTCTAAAATGAATTATGAAAGTAAATACATAGGGAATACACTAATGGAAGGTATAGTAACATTTACTATGTTCCCTGTGTGTATCTAAACCTCATTCCTGGCTAGTCTTTTAGGCCGTAGTAGTTCTTACATCGAGTTGCAACAGAGTGCAATCGAGCGGGTATCTTTGTGATTAACTCACAATACCCAAGAATTAGTGATTAACATGTTTAACCATAATTCCCAAGAACTATATCTTTGACCAGCCTTCTATACAACAAAAACTTGTATGACATTCATACATGAGCTGGATATTCCAGTCTTCTTTCCTATTGCCATTATACTTCTAACAGTTTAACTTTCAGTAATTCTCCTACTCTCAGAAGAAGCGCCCAACTTAAGAGTGGCATTAGCCCCGGACTTCCTAGGCGTGAAAATCTTACTAACACCCTTCGGACACTTCCTTTCTCTTTAAGTTGTTGTTTTATTCACCTTTCATCATATGACAGGCGTTCTCCTGGATCCCTCTCTTATCAGTCTAATGCATAGTAAACTCCTTTACTAATAGTTTGCAAACAAACATTGCTTTGGATATCTCATATCTTTTAGCCTTTGTCTGTCTCTGAAACTGATTTTCAGATTCCATGAATATCACCTAACTATCCAAACTTTCGAAGTTCGGGTCTCATGGAAGCAAACGTATTGCACTTGACTGAAACATAATTCTAGCTTTTGGATCGAAGGACTAGAGTCACATGATCCATAGCATTAGCGGGAGAATACCGAAAGTATGTGATAGGACAAAGTCCTTCTCGGCACTCTAGAGGACAATCCTCACATTACGTTACCAACCGTAAAGTTTTAACCAGATATTTAACAGCTATTCAATTTTAATAGGGAAGGTGGAAACGCGAGCCATTATTCTACAACTATTATGCAAACCACACTTAGACAGTGTTCAAAATTAATTGCACTGAGAATTAAACAAGTTAATTCTATAGTGCGCTCCCACTCAAATCAATATCTCTCATAATTGATTGTGAGTGATTCAAGACCCGCATATCCATTCAACGTCACGGTTCGAGATGAACACCCATGGCGTGAACTTCAATCGGTAGGCAAACTTGCCGATCACATCTCTATGCGATTCTTGTTCATCTTTCGATGCGTGTGTTCCGAGCTCATGACTTTCATGCCTGAACGTCAAGACAACCAAGTGATCTCGCTGCGAGGTCTCAACTCACCCGCCTCACACATCCCTAATCGTTCGCACCCATGGAGATCATGCAATGCCCCGAAAAGTTAGGTGCCGTGACTGTGCTACACTTGGGAGAACACTAACTACTTGATATTTCAGTGAGAGATCACCCTAATAAAAAGCGACTACTGCGCAATCAAGAAGGGTGCATCATAAGGGATAAACATCTCAGGCAATTCATAATAGCATGATATGGTATAGCCCTTTCTGACGGAGAAGTCTCGTATTTCTTCGTCTCCGGCATTCGCGTCGGTGTTCACCTTTGCGAAGATTGCCACCACCTTGTCGATGCACAAGATAATATTGCTATCTCTATAGCTAATAAAATAAGTGCATTACATAAGGTTGACACGCAGGTCATTTAAAGTGCAATCATATGGCTCCAGCCATCATGCCGAATCATGACACACAGGTCATGTTAATCAATTTACATCATATAGTCATCTCATACATAATCAAATTATTATGAATCATTGCTATACCACATCACATGCACATGCAAACCATCCTGCAAAACCAAGTTAGACGCCTCTAATCGGTTCATGCGAAATTTTATTTTACGTGGCTTCTAAGGTTTCGAAACAAACCGAAGCTACCAACGTCCATCATCAAGCATGATAATCCAAGTCGCTAGATTAACATTCCAGGGTGTATGAAACACGAGATAATAAAATCTCGAGCCCCATACTAAACTTCGTCATACGCGTGACCCCCGTGCAGATCACATCTGCATTGCCCTTTCGTCTGTGAAATTTCATCTTTCTCTTTAACTACGGTGTAATTCAATGAACTGTTAGCACTTCGTTGATCAATCAGGATCGCGGATTGCCAGAACATTGAAACTCCACCATACTGTTATCAAGATCAGAAATATGCAAATTCTAGGGAAGCAACAGGAACATCGGGTAACAGATTTCATCTGCTACCCGCACAAATAATTTTCAGCAATAGATCTCATCTACTACCTAATTATATTGTGCAACACCCATACATCTCTATGTATTCTAGATCGCAACCTGCATCTACGCATAGCACGGCTCTTGATGCCACTGTAGGGTAACACAATAGAAAACAAAAAATTTCTGACCTACGCACCAGCCCAGGACCACTATGGAGACTGCATACAAGGTTTGATCATTTTTCGTTACCGACTCGTAGCGCAGCGGAAGTAGAGTCGATGACGAACGGCGGTGCAGATCCCCGCAGCTAGGATTTTACAACCTCCCAACCGCGAGGATGTATACCCTCATCTGCCCCGCGGACAGCCCTCCGGGAGGCGGTCGCACAGTCCCCCGGACGGTGTCGCGGACAGCTCTTCGGGAGGACCTCCGAAACTCGGACTGTCACTCGGACAGCCCTTCGGGAGGACCTCCAAAACTCGGACGGTCACACGGACAGCCCTTCGGGAGGCACTCTCGAACTAAGACCGAAACTACGATCTTTCTACAGAGTTGCACACATACGGTGTCATCTATCCGGCAGGGCTTCGCCGTCCAGAACTAGTTCCCACCAGAACCCAGACAGCCTTTCGGCTCTACGAAACTATTTCGTGGGAGGGAGATAAGAAAGGCAGATCATGCATGCCATGTGTGTGAGAGTTGGAGTGAGGATGGAGAGCTCCTCTCCACCTCCTTATATAGTGGTGGAAGGGGTGAGGGGGGGGGGCTGAAATTCAGCCCACTAAACATGCACCCACCAAACAAGGAAAACATGTTCCCACCAAACATGCAGAAAACATGTTCCCTTGTCCATGGTGTTCCCCAATGGGGCCCCACCTTCCTCCCAACACTCTCCACCATTTGTGGGGGCTGCCCCCCACCATGGGGGCCCCACCCAACACTTTGTCCAGCCACAAGGGGGCTGTCCCCTAAAGGGGGCGCCCCCAAAAACAGCCCAAAAACAGCCCCCACGATCCGTGGGATCTTGTCCCCTCTCGCTGGGACAAGATGTTTTCCGAAACTATTTCTTCTGAAAATTCCAGAAGGTCCCAGAACATTTCCAGCACCCTCTAAAATTATCTGGACGCGCTCCGGAAAATTTCCGGTATGGTGGTTTAATTTAAAACCATCTTCGTTTACCCGGTAAACAATTCCGGCAGCTCCGAAAACCTTTTTCGGTTTTTTCTCCAGAAAAATTCCAGAAATTACCAGCCAATCTGGCAACCTCCAAAACATTCCCGGTGCTTACCGAAACCTTTTTGGATCAATGGTTTTATCCGAAACAACTTTTCGGTTTTACCGAAACTTTTCCGGTGTTCTCTCCGAAACTTTTCCATCGTCTCTGAAACCTTTCCAGTGACTTTCTCTCGGACTCCTCGTCTAGTATTCAGCAGATAGATGACCCTTAAGCGTGTGACCCTATAGGTTCGGTGAAGTATAGACATGACCCGGAACCCCTTCCGATCAATGATCAACATCGGAGCCGTGGACACCCATATTGACCCCTATACCCACACGAATGAATATTCGAGTGAACCTCCAGTTGCCGTGTGCTATTCCTGTTGCTTCGCGATATGTTACAAATACCCAAGGTGAGACATGTAGGCATCCCCGTGGATCAACACTTGTCCACAATGCCAGTTACCTCGTTGCCGGTATTGTTCTCTTTTCTCGTTCCCGTGTTCTGGCATCCATGTGATCAAATCACCCTGTGTCTGGCCAGACGATGATGGATACCGTAACACCGAGAGGGCCCAGAGATATCTCTCCATCGTCGGAGGAGCAAATCCCAATCTCGAGCTATCAAGTTACTTGACACACTTTTCCATGAACCCGTAAGCCGCCGTAATAGCCACCCATTTACGGATGACGTTTAACAAACCCCAAAGTTCATGAAGCAAGCATGAAGAAACTCGATACTCTCATGGTCTAAGGAATTATGCAAACATTAACTTCTCTGTGTTATTAACCATAAACTTATGACGAATGTATCTCATAGCATAACATCAATCGGGTCGATTCAACACAAGTGTTCTACCAACAATTGTGCCCTCAAAATTGCCGGCATAGTCATGCCCATGATCAGGAAAACAGGATCATCATGCAATACTTGAGCCAGTCATAGAGGCTTGACTAGGAATAATTTTACCGTTTATTATCCCACACGTGCACATGAGTTTCCCTCCAAGCCTCGTTTTATTTGTAGACTCGAGAATCATTGCAGTTATAGCATGGAACATAAACATAATTATGAACAGGGAGATAATCAATAACATTTATTATTGCCTCTAGGGCATATCTCCTACAGCGATCACACCCAGAGTGATCACGGCCCGGTAACAAGCATGGCATACGGACAAGGCGAAGGGCCAAAGATGGAACAACAGCATAGTTAACTAGGCATCATGGGATAACAGGTAATGTATCAGTAGGAGGCGACAAAATCAGGCTGTGCATCAGAATAGGATAAAGCAAGGCAACGGCAATTTCTAATGCAAACAGGAGGGAGAAAGAATAGGAGATATCGGCATGCGTCAAGGGGGGGATTGCTTGCCTGGTTGCTCTGCGGCAAAGGCGGGGTCGTCAGCGATGTAGTCGGTCTCCTGGGCAGCGTCGGTCTCGGAGGCTATCGGAAAGAAGGGGGGAGAAGAAACAATAAATCCACGGCAAAAATGCAATCACTATGCATGACATGCCTAAATGATATGCAGAGGTGTTATATTGCATAACTAAGTGTTTTAGTTAATTTAGTAATTTATTTGGATTTATTTTATTAAAGTTGAGCACAATTCATTTATCGAAATCAGTCAAAAAGATCCATGTTCAGCTAGCTAGGAGTGTTGGACAGGCATTTTGATTACATATTCAGAATCTTTATATTTTTCTGATCATTTTTCAAATATAAATTATTTTCATCTGACTTACGGTTTAATTTATATGATTTTTCAAAGTTTTAAACATTTTCTGGATTAATTTAATTAATAAATTTTGAATTATCCAGAATAGTAAAAGGTGACATCAGCATTACGCATTGCTGACGTCAGCAGTCAACAGTGGGCTGACCGGAGTCAAACCTGACCTGTGGGTCCAGTGGGACCCACTGGTCAGCCTCACAGTAGGTTAATTAGGTTTTAGTTTAAACTAATTAGGATTAATTAAGGGTGGGCCCTACTAGTCAGTGTCTAATTAGGGATTAAAATTAATTAATTAATTAATCAACAGATTATCTATTTACTAAAATCATTTTAATCGGCGGGACCCACATGTCATAGACACGGGTCGCCCAGTCAGCGTTTGACTTGGTCAAAGGGGCCTAGTGGGGCCCGTGGTCAGTGGCACAGGGCGGGGCCCGCGGCTGCCACGTCGGACGCCGGCCGCCGGCCACCGGAGCACGCCGGCGAGGCCGAACGGCGGCGAGCAACTCCGGCGAGCCCAGAATCTCTCTGTGGTGCACCGTTTCGGGCGTGGTTTGGCTCTATCGAACGAGCACTCCACGACGCATCTCGTGGTGGCGGTGGTCGGAGCTGGGGAGGCCGGAGCTGACGGCGGCGAGCACGTCGGCAGCGGCCGTTTTGGGCGTGACTCGGGCTAACGGCTGCGGTGGGTTTTCGCAGGCGTTTTCGGTCGCGCTCGAGCGAGAGTGCGACGCCGCGTCGATCTAAGCTGCTAGCGCGGGCTACGGTGGCCGGAAGTGACGGCAACGGCGAGCTCAGCGGCGGGCAGAACATGGCGCGGCGGCGAGCTAGCTAGGAGGAGGAATGCGGCGCGAGGAGAAGCACAGTGGGAAGGGGAAGCTCACCAAGCGGCTAAGTAAAGCCCTTGGAAGCTTTTCGGGGACGACGGGGATCACCGGCGACAGTGGGTTCGGGGCCGAGCTCGATACCGGCGATGTGGTGGCGCAGAGCTCGGTCCAGCGGTCGGAGAAGAAGGAGAAGAGGCAGGCGGAGCGATTGAGCGCGTCTCAGGCGGCGAGGACGGCGGTAGCCACGGCATTGAGCTCGGCCATGGTGGCGACTTCGGGCGCCAGCTCGAGGAGGACGAAGACGAGCGAGGGAGGAGGATCTGTGGGGGTTAGGGTTTCGGGGAGAAGGGAGAGGAGCTCGGGGTGCCTTTAACCTAGCCGGGGAAGGGGCAGATGCACGACAGCGCGGAGTCCAGCGATCGGATGCGCGCGCCAGGCGACAGCGAGGCAGAGGAAGGGGATGACCGCGGTGGGCTGGGCCGCGGGCTACTGTGCACTCAAGGCCCGAAGGCACAGTAAGCCCCAACCGTTTTCTTTTTCTTTTTCTATTATTTCTTTTACCTACTGTTTTGCAAATTGATAGGCCACTAAATGAATTTTATAAATTGTGTGACTTGGGTCAAATATTACAATGCAATATACTCAACCACCAGAAATTGGTTTGGGCAAAATACAATTTCGTTTGCAATTAGATTTAAATAAAATGGTATTAAATGTTGTTGTTTGCTACTGTTTGGGGTTGATAGAGTCGCTTAGGCATTTTTAGTGATGTTGTTTTCCTGAACATAATTGGCTATGAATTATGTGCTATTTAATGAACATTTTAGTTTTCAATTTGAACAACTTTTATATTTCACTTTATATTTGAATTGCAATTTAATTTGGAATTTGAAATGAGATATGATGCAAATGATGTTTAAGCACTGTTAAGCATGCTGACTTGGCATTATCAAAGGTGATCACTGTAGCATAATGACATGGGGTGTTACAATTCCCCTCCTCTAACAAGAATTCTCGTCCCGAGAATTAAGAGGTAGGTTGAAAGAAAGCGGGATATTCTTCACGAAGACGATCCTCGCGTTCCCAAGTGGCTTCATCTTCAGAATGATTCGACCACTGCACTTTGAGGAACTTGATCGACTTCTGACGGGTTCGTCGCTCTGTTTGATCAAGAATGCGGATCGGATACTCTTGATAAGACAAATCTTCTCGCAATTCAAGCACTTCATGATCCATAGCTCGGATAGGATCCTTGAAGCAGCGTCGGAGTTGAGATACATGAAAGACATCATGCACTTGAGAAAGGTTTGGCGGCAATTGCAATTGATATGCCACTTCTCCTCGACGGGCGAGAATACGGAACGGGCCAATGTAGCGAGGAGCTAACTTGCCCTTGATTCCGAACTGATGAGTGCCTTTCAACGGAGTGACGCGAAGGTAAGCTTGCTCGCCAGGCTGATAGACCATTACCTTGTGCTTTCGGTCATAGTTGCTCTTCTGACGAGACTGAGCAGTTTTCAAATGTTCACGGACATTGCGGACTTGCTCTTCAGCTTGTTGATTAATGTCCGGTCCGACGAGTGATCGTTCCCCAGTTTCTGACCAATTCAGAGGGGTTCGACACTTACGTCCATATAGAACTTCAAATGGTGCCATCTTCAGACTAGCTTGGTAGCTATTGTTGTAAGAGAATTCGGCATACGGGAGAGATTCCTCCCATTTCTTACCGAATGAGATGACGCAAGCTCGAAGCATATCTTCAAGCACTTGATTGACTCGTTCAACTTGTCCTTGGGACTGGGGGTGAAAAGCAGTGCTAAAGGACAGATGAGTTCCCATAGCTTCTTGGAAACTGTTCCAAAATCTTGAGGTAAAGAGGCTGCCACGATCTGAACTGATCTCCAACGGAACACCGTGGAGTGACACAATTCTGGAAACATACAAGTCTGCTAACTGACTAGCAGTGATTGTCTCCTTGACTGGCAGAAAGTGAGCAACCTTGGAGAATCGGTCAATGACGACAAAGATAGCATCATGACCCTTCTGAGATCTAGGAAAACCAGTAATGAAATCCATTTTGACCTTGTCTCATTTCCATTCAGGAATATCAAGGGGTTGCAGAGTTCCAGCAGGCCTTTGGTGTTCTGCTTTGATGCGACGGCAAACATCACACTCAACAACATAACGAGCAATGTCTTGCTTCATACCAGGCCACCAGTATCTCTGTCGTATGTCTTGGTACATCTTGGTACTGCCAGGGTGAATAGACAAAGGTGTGTCATGTGCTTCCTTCATAACTTCCGGGGTCGTGTTCTGGTTGTGAATTCTAGGGACCACTAAACCACCTTTGAAGAACAAGGTGTCTTGGTCATCCAGGGAGAAGCCTGAGAGCTTTCCTTGTGCGAGATCGCGTTTAAACTTATGGATCTCGGAGTCATACTTCTGCATGCTTCTGATGAGGTGCTCGAGATCCGGTTCAACAACCAGGGTATTTAGATATCCTTGAGGAACTATCTCGATGTTCAGCTTCCGAAGCTCTTCGTACAGGAGTGGTTGTTGTAGCTGAACCTCAAGTTCACAACAGTAGGATTTATGGCTCAAAGCATCAGCCATTACATTAGCCTTGCCAGGGGTATAAGAAATACCCAAGTCATAGTCCGTGATGGCCTCCATCCATCTTTGTTGATGGAGGTTCAGAGATGGCTGAGTGAACAAGTACTTCAAACTCTTATGATCCGTGTAGATCTCGCATCGATTACCAAGAAGGTAATGTCGCCATAACTTCAATGCATAAATAACTGCAGCAAGCTCGAGATCATGTACTAGATAATTTTCCTCATGAGGACGCAATTGACGAGAGCCATAAGCAATCACTTTGCGCTCTTGCATTAGGACACAACCCAATCCTTGACGAGATGCATCACAGTAAATCACGAAGTCCTTTTTGGAATCCGGGGGTGCTAGCACTGGGGCAGAGGTCAACTTATCTTTGAGTGTCTGAAAACTTTCTTGACACTTTTCTGTCCACTCAAATTTAACGCCTTTGTGAAGCAGATCAGTCAGAGGCTTAGCAATTTTGGAGAAGTTCTCGACGAAACGGCGGCAATAGCTGGCGAGTCCGAGGAAACTCCTGAATTGCTTGACATTCTTCGGAGGAGTCCATTCAAGAATAGCTTGAACTCGTTCTGGGTTAACAGCAATGCCATCTTTGGAGATCACGTGGCCGAGATATGTCACTTCAGATAACCAGAACTCACACTTGGAGTATTTGGCATATAGTTGATGCTCTCAAAGTTTCTCCAATACAAGCCGAAGATGTTCGGCGTGTTCCTCTTCATTCTTGGAAAATATAAGGATATCATCCAAATAAACCACGACGAACTTGTCGAGGTAGTCCATGAAGATATAGTTCATCAATCAAGAGAACGTTGATGGAGCATTAGTTAATCCGAAGGACATAACAGTATACTCGTATGATCCATATCGAGTAATGAAGGCTATCTTCGGAATATCCTCTTTGCGAACTCGGATCTGATGGTAACCCAACCTTAAGTCGAGTTTAGAGAATACCGAGGATCCAGCAAGCTGATCATACAGATCGTTGATCCGGGGCAGTGTATATTTGTTCTGGATTGTGGCTTGGTTAATGGGCCGGTAGTCCTGGACCAAACGGTTAGTTCCATCCTTCTTCTTAACGAAGAGAGAAGGTGCTCCCCAGGCGGAGGAACTTGGATGAATGAAACCCTTCTTAAGTGACTTGTCGATTTCTTCCTTAAGCTCGAGAAGTTCATGCGGAGGCATCTTATAAGGACGCTTCGCAATAGGGGTAGTGCCTGGCTTCAAGTCGATGACGAACTCGACAGCTCTAACAGGGGGTATTCCTGGAAGTTCTTCTGGAAAGACGTCTGGAAAATCGCGAACGACCGGAACATTCTCAATTCCCTCAAGAGGTGAAGCGTTCAAAGCATTCAGAGCATATATCTGGCTCTCGGCATTCTGAACTGTTCGAGCTGAGTATCTGACTGTCTGGCCGGAAGGGTGTGCGAGCCGGACTGTTTCAGTGGCACGGTCAATCAAAGCTTTATGAGGCTTCAACCAGTCCATACCGAGAATAACATCAATGTTGGAGGGTCCAAGAGCAATGAGTGAAGCAGAGAACATCATTCCTTCAATTTTGATCTGATTGTTGTGACTTACCATCTTGGTTTGCCACCTGGAACGGGGAGTGATAATCTCTAAAGGAATGGGTAATGAGCTCATAGCTAAACCATGCAATTGTGTAAATTGCTGGGACACAAAGGAATGTGATGCACCTGAATCAAAAAGAACAGAAGCTGCAACTGAATTAACAGGGAGGGTTCCCATCACGATGGTCGGTTCCTTCTGAGCTTCTTCCGCATTGACATGGTTGGTATGGCCATTTACAACCGCAGACGGTCTCATATTACAGTTCCTGGAATGACAGTTTCGACGGCCCCTCTTACGACCAACAGGAGGATGTGGTGTACTCTGAGGCTGGTTCTGGCGGCAGTTGATAGCACGGTGTCCTGGCTGTCCACAATTGTGGCATAAACCATCATTATGGGGAGGAGCCATAGTATTGGGCTGTCCACCCTGAATCGTTAGTTGTCTCTGCGGTGGAGGCAGACGAGGTGCGACATAAGACGACCTTGGGGTTGGAGCAGGTCGGTGGTGAACATTGTGCGGGATCCCGACTCTGCGCTTCTGAGCAGGCTGATCCGAGGATGAGCAAACATCTTGAGTACGCTTGAGAGACTCCTGGTACTCAATCAGACCAGTTTCCATTCGGAAAGCTTTACTGACAAGCGTTGCAAAGTCTGTAGCTTCATGAACAACAAGAGCGAGCTTCAGATCAGGATGGAGTCCATCACGGAATTTCTCCTGCTTACGAGCGTCAGTGCAGACGTCATCTTCAGCATAGCGGGATGATTCGAGAAATTTCCTCTGATATTCATCCACAGTCATTTCGTCCTGAGTGAGTTTGCGGAACTCCTTCTTCTTCTGGTTGATCAGACCTTGAGGAATGTGTCGTGCACGGAATGCTATCTGAAATTCCTGCCAAGTGGTTACAGTTCCAGCAGGCAGCATGCGTCTGTGGCTTTCCCACCATTGAGCAGCTGGACCCTTCAAATGAAATGCCGCAAAGGTGACGTAATTGTCAGGGGCAACATTAGCGGACTCCATTTCAAACAGGATGTCTCGAAGCCAATCATCAGCATCCATAGGATTGGTGGAGTTGCGGAAAATGGATGGGTTGAGGCGCACGAATTCCTGCAGTGTTATTGGGGCAGACTGTTGCTGAGCATTCTGAGTTGGAAATTGGGCCATTACCCCAGTCATAAACTGACGATTCAGCTCAAACTGCTGCATCATTGCGGCAATATAAGGTGGAGGTGGAGGATCGTCAGCCATCCTGCCAAATCAACAGGGGCAGTTTAGCAAGAACAACTGCATGTGTAAGAGGTCATTCATGATGTAACATGAGCAATGAACAACAAGTGCATTAGATACAAATTAGTAGTCATTAAAGACATACAAATCTATGCACAGAGTTGGATACAAACGAATCGCATGAGTTCGGAATCACACGCAGCTAGACAAACTAGGCGGTGCGCAGGCACGCGGTGAGGAATACAACAACGAGACATAGCAAAGGCTACATCACGTCGGAGAAAACTTGTGGGGCGAGGAATCTGTAAATGACAACGCAGGGTGTCCTCGATAAAAGGATCCTGCGGTCCGTGAAAACTGTAAAGCAGAACCTGGCCCTCATCTTGAAGAAAGGGGGGAAATTCAGAACTCCGGGTGGATGTGATCGCGAGAACCTAATGTTAGAGTTAGTAAAACTTTAGCCCGAAAGGAAGAGAGATCAAAGTCCCAGAGTAAGGAAGAGGAGTAAAAGATCCTAATCCCATCCATCGGCGACGTGGGACGTAAGCCACACAGCCGAGTTAATAAAACAGTTTTTGAAAGACTAGACTCAACTTCGGCCAAGGAGTTGGAAAGGGGGGTTCCTACAGGCAGTCGGTTCTGATACCAACTTGTGACGCCCCCGACTTAATCGTGCACTAATCATACACGCAATGCACACAATCAAGCCTAGGGACTCACTTGAAGATATCACAACACAACTCTAACTCAAAATAAAATAATTCAAGCTTTATATTACAAGCCAGGGGCCTCGGGGGCTCGAATACATAAGCTCGATGTCATACAAGCATCAGCGGAAACAAAAGTATCTGAGTACAGACACAAAGTTAAACAAAATGCCTTAAGAAGGCAAAAACAACCAACGACTCTGATCGAAAGAGGCAAGGCCTCCTGCCTGGGAGCCTCCTAAACTACTCCTGGTCGTCGGGGATCTCCACGTCGTAGTAGGATACTCCAGGGATCTCCTGCTCCTGGGCTCCTTCGTCTGATGTATCATCAATTGGATATGGGGAAAAGAATAGCAGAGCAACCGTGAGTACTCATCCAAAGTACTCGCAAGACTGACATCAGAACTATGCTAATATGCATTTGTATCAAAGGAATGGGGCTATATCTTTGGACTGAACTGCAGAATGCCAGAGTAGAGGGGGAGAAGCCTAGCCTATCGAAGACTAGCATCTTCAAGCAATCTTGCAGCATCAGAAGAGAGTAGAGTAGTAACATACAATAGTGGTTGTATAGCAGCAACTCCCCGAGATCCTTTCTCGACTATCCCGCGAGAAAGCGATCCAGAGAGCAATAGTAACAGTTTAATATGTATCACCATCACTTTGTAGTTGTCATGGATCCGGATACAACTCCGAGCGTCCTGTTACCGTGGACACGGCTATTCGAATAGATCACTTCCCTGCAGGGGTGCACTACTGTTACCCAACACGCTCGATTAACTCTGGCCGGACACACTTTTCTCGGGTCATGCCCGGCCTCGGCTGATCGACACACCGCAACCCCACCTAGAGCTCAACAGAGAGGTCCCCGCCGGTCTACATCCTAAGTGCTCAGGGGTCTTGGGCCATCGCCCTTTGCACTCCGGGTCGTTGCGAGTAGGGTGATCCAGGCACCACCTCTGTCATGGATGGCGCCGACCCGGCCCGGCCGCAATGCTGAACTGGACGTCTGACAAAGCTTTCGGCTGGTACATACGGCGTAGAGGGCCCCATAAACCATTATCCCACGTGGTGGTAGTGCGTATAGGTCACGACGACCCACTCAGATCAAATACCCAGTTCCGTTAGGCGAATTTAGTAACTCGCAGAGACGATCAGAGTTTCTGTCGCTCCGACTTGGTATCACTCGCGGGTACTCTTGGAGCCGACCCGTCTTTAATGTTGTTCTCTCGCGGGCACCCTTGGGGCCAGCCCGACTTTAACAGTTTAAGTATTGCAGTAGTGTAAGCATTTCCGCGATCACACCCAGAGTGATCACGGCCCGGTAACAAGCATGGCATACGGACAAGGCGAAGGGCCAAAGATGGAACAGCAGCATAGTTAACTAGGCATCATGGGATGACAGGTAATGTATCAATAGCAGGCGACAAAATCAGGCTGTGCATCAAAATAGGATAAAGCAAGGCAGCGGCAATTTCTAATGCAAGCAGGAGGGAGAAAGAATAGGAGATATCGGCATGCGTCAAGGGGGGGATTGCTTGCCTGGTTGCTCTGCGGCAAAGGCGGGGTCGTCAGCGGTGTAGTCGGTCTCCTGGGCAGCGTCGGTCTCGGAGGCTATCGAAAAGAAGGGGGGAGAAGAAACAATAAATCCACGGCAAAAATGCAATCACTATGCATGACATGCCTAAATGATATGCAAAGGTGTTATATTGCCTAACTAAGTGTTTTAGTTAATTTAGTAATTTATTTTATTAAAGTTGAGCACTATTCATTTATCGAAATCAGTCAAAAAGTTCCATGTTCAGCTAGCTAGGAGTGTTGGACAGGCATTTTGATTACATATTTAGAATCTTCATATTTTTCTGATCATTTTTCATATATAAATTATTTTCATCTGACTTACGGTTTAATTTATATGATTTTTCAAAGTTTTAAACATTTTCTGGAATTAATTTAATTAATAAATTTTGAATTATCCAGAATAGTAAAAGGTGACGCCAGCATTACGCATTGCTGACGTCAGCAGTCAACAGTGGGCTGACCGGAGTCAAACCTGACCTGTGGGTCCAATGGGACCCACTGGTCAGCCTCACAGTAGGTTAATTAGGTTTTAGTTTAAACTAATTAGGATTAATTAAGGGTGGGCCCTACTAGTCAGTGTCTAATTAGGGATTAAAATTAATTAATTAATTAATCAACAGATTATCTATTTACTAAAATCATTTTAATCGGCGGGACCCACATGTCATAGACACGGGCCGCCCAGTCAGCGTTTGACTTGGTCAAAGGGGCCCAGTGGGGCCCGTGGTCAGTGGCACAGGGCGGGGCCCGCGGCTGCCACGTCGGACGTCGGCCGCCGGCCACCGGAGTACGCCGGCGAGGCCGAACGGCGGCGAGCAACTCCGGCGAGCCCAGAATCTCTCTGTGGTGCACCGTTTCAGGCGTGGTTTGGCTCTATCGAACGAGCACTCCACGACGCATCTCGTGGTGTCGGTGGTCGGAGCTGGGGAGGCCGGAGCTGACGGCGGCGAGCACGTCGGCGGCGGCCGTTTTGGGCGTGACTCGGGCTAACGGCTGCGGTGGGTTTTCGCGGGCGTTTTCGGTCGCGCTCGAGCGAGAGTGCGACGTCGCGTCGATCTAAGCTACTAGCGCGGGCTACGGTGGCCGGAAGCGACGGCAACGGCGAGCTCGGCGGCGGGCAGAACATGGCGCGGCGGCGAGCTAGCTAGGAGGAGGAATGCGGCGCGAGGAGAAGCACAGAGGGAGGGGGAAGCTCACCGAGCGGCTAAGTAAAGCCCTTGGAAGCTTTTCGGGGACGACGGGGATCGCCGGCGACAGTGGGTTCGGGGCCGAGCTCGATCCCGGCGATGTGGTGGCGCAGAGCTCGGTCCAGCGGTCGGAAAAGAAGGAGAAGAGGCAGGCAGAGCGATTGAGCGCGGTCTCAGGCGGCGAGGACGGCGGTAGCCACGGCATTGAGCTCGGCCATGGCGGCGACTTCGGGCGCCAGCTCGAGGAGGACGAAGACGAGCGAGGGAGGAGGATCTGTGGGGGTTAGGGTTTCGGGGAGAGGGGAGAGGAGCTCGGGGTGCCTTTAACCTAGCCGGGGAAGGGGCGGATGCGCGACAGCACGGCGTCCAGCGATCGGATGCGCGCGCCAGGCGACAGCGAGGCAGAGGAAGGGGATGACCGCGGTGGGCTGGGCCGTGGGCTACTGTGCACTCAAGGCCCGAAGGCACAGTAAGCCCCAACCGTTTTCTTTTTCTTTTTCTATTATTTCTTTTACCTACTGTTTTGCAAATTGATAGGCCACTAAATGAATTTTATAAATTGTGTGACTTGGGTCAAATATTACAGTGCAATATACTCAACCACCAGAAATTGGATTGGGCAAAATACAATTTTGTTTGCAATTAGATTTAAATAAAATGGTATTAAATGTTGCTGTTTGCTACTGTTTGGGGTTGATAGAGTCGCTTAGGCATTTTTAGTGATGTTGTTTTCCTGAACATAATTGGCTATGAATTATGTGCTATTTAATGAACATTTTAGTTTTCAATTTGAACAACTTTTATATTTCACTTTATATTTGAATTGCAATTTAATTTGGAATTTGAAATGAGATATGATGCAAATGATGTTTAAGCACTATTAAGCATGCTGACTTGGCATTATCAAAGGTGATCACTGTAGCATAATGACATGGGGTGTTACAGTTTCAAATGAAGTACTAGTTGAACTCTAGTTTTTACATCTCCGCTTTTCATCATCTATTGGAGTTGCTCTTTTACATCTCCAATATACATCATCTGTTGGAGTTGCCTCTTTTTTAAAGATGTAAAAGACACTTTTTAAAGATGTAAATTTTTACATCTCCTGTTTTACATCTCTAAATTTGCATCTTCTATTGGAGATGCCCTAAGCAAATTTTAGCTTCTTGCACAAGGGTCCGAGTAAACAAGGCCACACGCACCAACTGACCCTGTCAATACAGCGGGAAAATCTTTTGAGCCGTAGTTGCTGTTGTTTCTTTTTATAAAGGATGATTTTATTATCTTAAAATACAGCATCAAGCGGATACAAATCATTATAAATAACATCCGACATGTACATAACTAGGATGCACACAGCCAAACCCAAAAGTCTGACCAAAAGACATGAAACAAAACCGACAAATCGACAACAGTAGAGTCCTATAGACCGACACTATGCCATAGTCGCTGTTGTTGAACCCAGAATCAATCTGAAGCATCTAACACCAAAACTTTCCAACGTGCACGCACGACGAGAAATCCTAAGGCCAACTCCAACGCACGACCCCAAACAGACGCCCGTTTTGTCCGGATTTCGTCCGTTTGGGGATGGTAATGGGGCGGCGTCTGCCCGGATTCTATGATGCATCTGGTCCGCCCCGGTGGCCGTATGCACTTGTTGCCAACACATTTTTTATTTCATCAACGACATTTTGATACATAATAGTACATTCACCAATTCTTAACTTGAATAGCAAGACCAAAGAAAACAAGAACCACAATTAGGCATTTTAACAGAAATCCAACTTCCATAACTACTCCCACAAGTTGGATTAATATCTTCTCGATGCCTTCATTGTTGATCTGCGGATTCTCGATCTTGTATACTGCTTTCTTCTTCGATTCTAAAGAAGTAGACGTTGCTTCGCATCTAATCTCATCTCTAGCCTCTATTCTAGCAAGGAGTGCACGAGCACCTATCAAATTTCGCTCAATCAATAGATCGATGTATTCTTCTTCCCAAAACCAAAGCTTGCATCCATCCTACACACAAATTTACGTATGAGCCAAATAGCTATTGAAATTTAAGCGGCTAGAGCCGGAGTCAATGCCTGCATATGGCGCAGAGGTGTTGCCGAGGCTGTGCGGTCCGGTGCCTGGCCAATCCATGGCTAGGTACAGCCGCCGGCGGACGGATGCGCACAAATCGGGCGGCCAAATACGCTCAATTCCGGCGGCCCGGCTGGACAACGACGCGGCCGAGATAAAGGCCGGGGGGTGGGGGTGGGAGGAAGAGGGGGGCGCCGGGCTGGACGGGGAGGTGGCCGAGAAAATGGCGGCGGCGACAATGGCGGGGTAGGGTTCGGGTGGGGGGTTGGGGCGCCTGGGGGGAGAGGGAGAAAAAGGGGCACATGTGTCCCCGACGGGCGGGCCAGGGGAGGACACGGGCACGCGTCGCGCCCGTCCGCGCGTGTCCGTTTCGACGCAAACGCGGCCAAAGTTGGGCCAGGAATGGGTCGAAAACGGACGTTCGTCCGTTTGCTCCCGCTCGTTGGGCCGCGTTTTCTGTCCGTTTACCCCCAAACGGACGCGCCCGGACCATTTGGGGTCGTGCGTTGGAGTTGGGCTAACCTTGCCGTCCCAAAGAGTCGGGGCAAATTTTAACATGGTCCCTCTTACCTCCTCTTTTTACATGTGAGGTAAGAAGGTAAGAGTCAATCCGGTCACTAATTAATATGAGAACAATGGCTCAGATCAATTTTATACTCTTACCTCTCGTGTGAAGGAGGTAAGAGGGACCATGTTAAAACTGCTCAAGAGTCGGCAGGAATCTATGCCGGACTTTCATTGATTCCATCCCGATGGACGAATTCGAGATGGATCAGAGGCACCATCGAGCGCCGCCTTTGCCGGGATCACATCATCCTCCATGCCGCCTCTCGACGGTACGAAGCAGCATCGGAACGAGGCGGGGCATGAAGACTTTATTCCATGCCGGCGGCGCCGCATCTGTCTTGCCGCCATCGATCGGAGACAAATCCTAAACTATTTCTATCCCTACCACTACCGAAGCCCTGGTGTCCCCGCCCATGCCCTTCGTGGAGCGACATACGGAGGTGGAAGGATCCCGTGGTCAGCGCACGCACGCCCATGCGGGAATGGGAGAAGGTTAGATAGGTCGCCGCCATGTTTGCCTCGATCACGAGAGGAGTTAGGGAAAAAAATGTATGTGACCTTTAAAGCCGCGGCCCTATGGTACATACCCTTAGACCATGTACAATGCAACAAATTTTGAATGATGCTTTTAAAATTGAACCGATTTTTATTTAAACAAATTTTGAATGATATGCGGCCGCCAGCCTCGATCGGTCAGTCGACGATACGAATACACGGTACTTCTACTTCCTACTGTCATGGACGCGACGTCCCAACATGTGATCGGTCGACAACTGTCACGATGGAGCGCGCCACATGCCTTTGCTGACTGCTGTGTACTAGTACTACGTAGCTTTCGACAGGGGTAGTGTAGGTGCAGAGCACTGAGCAGTTAGCTTGGCACCAGATCAACAGGAGTATAATTATTCAGTTCCCTCTGCGTACGTACGTAAGCGCCTACTAGATAATTATTCAGTATCTACACTAGTATCTCCCTACAAACTACGAAGCCTGTATACAATCTCCGAACAAACCCACACGCACACACCAGCTGGGAGCCAATAGAGGACAGAAACCCAAAGCCCCATCGTCATCAAAACCAAGGAGGGTAGTGGAACTTCCATGCCAGGAACGCGCACGTGTACTAGCGGTCTCGCTCTCGCCCGAGGCCGACGGCCGCAGCCAGCCGTACGCTGATGGCCGCGCGCGCGTCGGCATCGTTGGACGTTATAAGAGCACGTCGCGCGCGTCGGCATCGTTGGACGTTATAAGAGCACGTCGCGCGCGTGGACGGCGCCACTCGGTCGCTCTCCATCGATGATCGTCGCGGACTGCCTGGGATACAGCCCCGTACGCTTTTGTCTCATGAACACGTACGCGCACTGTACATCTTCCGCGCTTGGGATACATCTCCATGCGTTGTCTCCTCAACACGCGGGGCGCGCTCCGTGCATCTTCCAAATGGCCGCGGATCATCAGCCAACCTTGGTAGACGATGCCGATGATGCACGACCTGATAAAATATAACTGTTCTTTTCTTTTTGGCTGACAAAATAGAACTGTTCTTTATTGTGTGCAGCTGCAGATGCTCATCCTCTTATTCTCGCTTCGCTGTAACATACTATTCCACGAATCGGAATTTTCAGACCGTTTGATCGTGCGCGCGCGGCAACGTGAGTGACCAAGCGAGCCTTTTAGTCTCTTTTCCGTGGTCTACTTTGGTTTCTCCGATATGCATGCCACTCAACGAACGACCCTCCTCCAAGTGTAAAGGCCAAGTAATTCTGGTTGGTTACAGCAAAGATCACGGGAAAGGGGAGGCTTTTAAATTCTTGTGCGAAAAGTTGGCAGAACCTCCCAGCAAATCAAAGAGCTCTTAATTTCTAGTACTAGCATACATACACTGCCTGACATGGACTCTGAGCTACTGTATTCAGGTGTCTGACTCTGAGCCCGTACGTATACGCAGCAGTTGCACCAACCGATGTGTACGTATTATACAAGAAAAGCGTTCTTATGCTCAACAGGTGACACAAGCAAGTTGTAGAGTCAGTACAGTAGTGCATAAACGAGCACTAGGGATTATAGCATCTCAACTTCTCACGCATGCATGGGCCAGGAGGGGGGAGGGAACAAAGGGAAAAGGAGAGCACCCAAGGAAAAGCAAGGAAGAAAAAAGCTTGGGGATCCAAGCAAAGGAGAAGGGACATCACATGATGAGGAAGAGGAGAAAAGAATAATCAGAGCACCCCAAATGGGCTTTTCATCGGCTCTCCTTGGACCCGATTAAACAGGGGTGCACGCACACACACGACCCACCCGCTCCGTTCCTTCTTCTCCTTCTAGATTCATTCACAGTCACACGCGGACTACTTTATTCACCACCATCATCATGCCAAGAGTTGCCGTTGGTAAAATGATACTCGATCGAGGCGCGGTGATAAACTGGTCACTGCCGCACGGATCTGTACTAGATTGCCCCTGTCTGCCCGTTGACATTGCAAATTTCTCACGTACCGTACGCAGTCACTCCCATAGTATTACCATTTTCGTGATTAGTTTTCAGAACAAACGAGCTGCACTGTGACAGTCCCCAGAAGATTTTATTCATTTCTGTTGCCCCCTCGTCTCGGTGCTAGCAAGCAAGCAAACCCACGGTGCCGGTGCCACGCGGACACCGAGGGAAGAAGGAGCGTTTGGCTCGTCACTTTTCCTATAGATACAGAGGGGGAGAGGGTGGAGACGCCGGCCATTGATGCTGTAGCACAAGGACGGGCGGCCCAAGAAAGAAGTGGGGAAGCATGGAGGTTCTCGCCGGAGGAAGCCGCGGCCTCCTGCATGCGGTCCTTCTCGTCGGGGCCCTTGTTGCATTGACGGGCGGCGCGGAGGCGTGGGCGCACCACAGCGCCGCCGGTGCGAGGTCCGGCGCCGAGCGGCGGTACAGGGATCTCGCGGCGGGCAGGATGGAGAGCGTCAGATCTTCCTTCGGCAAGGCGAGGAGGGGGCTTGCCACGGTCAGTACTCAGCAACTGTTGCTTCTTCTATTTGCACTAATTAGTTCATACTCTGTCCTTCTAATCACTTTGTTTTGAATTACTAAAATGGGAGATGTTCATGGAATCATGTGCGGTTTCATTCATCGCCTTCCGTAGTTCCGTTGGATCATCTTTTGGTAGGAGCAGTTGTTAACGTTCGTTTCCTTTGATTACAACATCCGTGTAGTTTAATTACAGATTACTCCAAAAGATGGATCAAAGATGGCGAATCCCCCAGTTTCTGAGAAGCGCAGAGGAACAGAGCAAAGTGTCGGTTTTGCTTGCTTTGCTTTCTGGGAGATTTTTCATTCGCTTTTGCAAGGGAAAACGATAGCCGTTCCTTTCACCTCAAAAGGATCCCTTTAAAAAAAACGAAAATGGTATCAGTAGACATCTTCCCGTTGTGTTTCCATCTCTGCATTTGCGTCAGGTCTCGAGTCTTGACTGGAAATCAGGGGCACGCCGTGCGCCTGAATCTATCTCTCCGCGTGTTGATCTCTTCATTCATCCGTCAGCTTAGTTATTACAAATGCAGTTTTGTCAAGAATGTTAGGTATCAGCAAAGAAACTTTTCAGTCCCAACAAATAATTCTCCATTTTTCTTTCCGTGTTTGGTAATGCGAGTAGAAAGTAGCAGTAACTGCCCCACCTCGCAACCACCCACCCGACAAATGTCAAATGCTTGGGTGCCTTGTTCAAAAAAAAAAAAAAAAAAATGCTTGGGTGCTGCTACGTACTACTCGTGCTCCCATCATTGGCCGCTTGGCGTGGCGGATCGCACTGACCACCAAGCCCATTACAGTCACGTCTGACGTGGTTTCGTTGCAGTCCTCGGCGAGCTCGCGGGTGTACCACGTCACGGACTACGGCGCCGACCCCACCGGCGCCGCGGACGCCACGGCGGCCATCAAGAAGGCCATCGCCGACGCCTTCAGCCTCCCGTCCAACGCCACCACGACCGCCGGCATCCCCGACCTCGGCGGCGCTGAGATCCACCTCGACGGCGGCACCTACCTCGTCAACGCCCCCCTCACCCTGCCGGCCTCCGGCGGCGGCAACTTCAAGGTAAACAACAAAAAACGAAGTTTATACATAGTACATTTCGAGCGTGCAATGCGCAATGTGCCAATACGTTATGGTGTCTGATCCCTGGTGTGCGTCCACGTGTCAGATCCACAGCGGCTCGCTGCGGGCGTCGGCGGAGTTCCCGACGGACCGGTACCTGATCGAGCTGTCGGCGGGCTCGTCGGCCTCCTCATCGAGCTACCACTACGAGTACGTGACGCTGCGCGACCTGATGCTGGACTGCAACTACCGGGGCGGCGGCGTGGCGGTGGTGGACTCGCTCCGCGTCGGCATCGACAACTGCTACATCACCCACTTCGAGTCGGAGGGCATCGAGGTGCGCGGGGGGCACGAGACGTACATCCGCAACACCTTCCTGGGCCAGCACATGACCGCCGGCAACGACCCGGGGGAGCGGTCCTTCAGCGGCACGGGCATCCGGCTCGACGGCAACGACAACTCGGTCTCCGACGTGGTGGTCTTCTCGGCGGCGACCGGGATCATGGTGACCGGCGGCGCCAACACCATCTCCGGCGTGCACTGCTACAACAAGGCGACCGGGTTCGGCGGCACGGGCATCTACCTCAAGGTGCCGGGGCTCACGCAGACGTGGCTCAGCAACTGCTACATGGACTACACCAGCATCGTGGCCGAGGACCCCGTGCTGCTGCACGTGTCGGGCTCCTTCTTCCTCGGCGACGCCAACGTGGTGCTTAAGGCGGTGCGCGGCGTCGCCCGCGGCGTGCAGATCACCGGCAACCTGTTCAACGGGCGGGGCAAGGGCGTGGACATCGTGCAGCTGGACGGCGCGTTCGGGACGGTGGAGCAGGTCTACGTGCAGCAGAACTCCGCCATGGGGATGAACCTCAAGGCCACCACGGCGCGCGGGTCCGCCGAGGGCAACGGCAGCTCCTGGACCGTGGACTTCGCGCCCGTGCTGCTCTTCCCGGACCTGATCGGGCACGTGCAGTACTCGCTCGTCGCCGCCGACGCGTTCCCGGGGCACACGCTGAGGAACATCTCCGGCAACCAGGTCGTCGTCGCCACCGACAAGGCCGTGTCCGCCACCGTGCACGTGCTCGTCGACCAGAACAGCAACTGAGCTGGAAATGGCGGTGCGGTCGCCGCCGCCGCTGCTGCCTGTTCGCCCTGCATGGTGCGCGCGAGCATGGCGTCATTCGTTGGTTTGTTCGTAGAGAAAATTTATGGATTGGACACACCCGGATCTGGCCGGAGAGGATTTGAACCTATGTGGCGGGAGTGTGTGCAGTGTACTCTGTGCCCACTCACTTCATTTGTTCTCGCGATTTATCGCGCCAAATCTTGGCAGAGAGAGGATACTACTACTGCTACTACTATATAGTTATAGCGAGTGTTTGAGAAAATGATTCAGAATGGATCATTTGGAATTCACCTTGCTCGCCCAAAATGTGTCAAGATCATCATGCAATTGCAAGGCCTCTTTGATTCATAGGATTGCAAAAACACAGGAATAGGAAAAACGTAGGATTGGAATGGCATGTCCATTGGATCCCTATAGGATTTGATTTTGTTTGATTCTGTCACGGGAAAAACAAAGGATTTCTTCCAAGAGGTTAGAGTGAATATTACAATTCCTGTGAAATGTAGTACAAATGAATCCTTAAGAAAAAATCCTATGGGATTCAATCCTACGAATCAAACGACCAACGTAGGAAAAATTCCTAAGAATTCTAATCCTTCAAAGATCCTATGAAAATCCTTTGAATCAAAGAGACCCTTAATTAGTTGTGACGATAATAAAGAAAACAATGGAGCCATGGAGGCATCAACCTTTGGGTCTACCGCATTGTTCTGCTGGTAACCTGTCAGTCTCGAGTGCACCAACTTTCATTCAAATAACCATCCGTACATGCACGCACCGAGCTTGTCTTAATCATTCCCGTTTTCTGATTCAGGAAGGCCAAAAGTACGGTTTTCTGGGTGGTTCAGTCTCAACTCTCAAGTGCACGCTTTCATTCAAATACTAATGTTTATAAAAGCGTTGCAAGTAGCTCACCAGCTTTTCTTGTTGATTCTTCATAATAGTAAAAGTTTCCTGGCTAATTTTCAATCTGTCGGCAGCGGCCATTTCTTGGCCTCTCTCACGCGCGATCCAACTACAAGTATTATTCTTTGTGGATTGTGTTAGCATTCATTTGTCCTCGATCAAAATTGTCAATAAGCATGACAGACAAGACATAGCCAGTTTTACCAGTTCTATATTTTCTTGCTAGTTGTCATCATTTGTCAATCTGTCATGCATCTCGAATTGATTGGTGCATGCTTCAACTTCACTTAACTCAATGTCTGAACAGCCAAAGGAAAATAGGATCGTTTGATGCTCAATTTTCACCATTTTTAGTACAGTGTGCCAAATTGCACTTTGCCTCCTTTTTTCTTCTACTAGTTCTGATGAAATGTCAAGGGACCAGCTATAAAACAGTCAGGGGAATATTACCCTCTGAGCCTTTCTTGATGCATGTACTGTTGTGTGTGGTTGGTTGCAAGATTTCTCTTTCTTGATCTTCTTGTCATCGTTAAGTCATGGAAACGGACTACTACTTATGTCGATATCTTAACACTGAAGTTGCCCACCAGTTCCTCTTGTTAAATCTTGTGTGTTTAGAGTTTACATCACCACCAAATAGATGTTGCTATTCATCTCAAAAGAAAAAAAAATACATGTTGCTATCGGACCTGAAAAACATAAGGTCTCACTTCTATCTGAACAAATTTTCTAGTTCTTGTTGAGTTGTTTTTCTGCTGCATTTTTTTTTGAGGAATCTTCTGCTGCTTTTGTGCTGTATATAATTTGTATTTTGCAGCTTCCCCAAAAGGCTAAACAAATGCATGTGCTACTTTCTGTTGTTTTCTGCTCTTCCTTGATACATATTGTGGAGCAGGTGGGAGAAGGACATTGGTCCCAGGACATGTGAATTATGGACTCTCTTTATCTATACGGGTCACTAATCCATGATCGTTCTTCTCAGGTACGTATCCACTAGCAGTGCAGTAATCTGTAAGGATGCTTTGCCTGTTAAGTTTACGACATAATTTTTGGGGGAGTTTTCAATTTTATGTTCATATCGAACATGTGAAACTATCAAGTAAGAAGAACATATATTGTTTTACAAAGCAGGCCAAGAAAGGTGAGATGTACAAATACAACCAAATCACCTGAAGTCTGAATTGCAGAATTCAGTTTCAGCTTACATGACAGGCAATTCACCAAAGCCCAACCACTAGATTTCCTTCCCAATACACCTAGAAACTGCGCATTGGTTTTGCTATTGGTGAGCTAACCCTACAAAGCCAAGCACCTGATGAATGGGTATCAAGTCAACAATTGATACTAAAAGAACCAAGAAACCAATGGATGCGCTGCTTCTGTTAGAGAAGTGCATGTTAAAAGTCACCCATGAACTATTATATGACCAACGGGGCACGTGGCCAATTGTTTTTATGGGTTATTGTCCACGTGATTACATTGTAAAAAAATTCTTTGAAAATAAATCAGGAAATTATATTAAATCTTACTATATAAAGAAAATCTAAAATATTTAGCAAAGGTAAAAAAAACATAGAGAAGATGGGACATGTTGTAAAAATTGTGGAAATAAAATAAAATCAAGAAACTTGGTAATCTTATGCAAATTTGGGAAAACGATAAAATAGGTAAAAAAGAATAAGTAAATTCAGTTAAATATTTATGAAATAGCTAGACGCATTTGAAATTGATCTTTTAAATTTGACAGCATTTACATTTTACTAAAATATTCTACTCAAAAGAGGGAATATTAGAAAATTTTAACTATCTCAAATGCACCATTGTATTCAATTGTCGGCAAGTGTTTCTAAAGCGTTGCAAGTAGCTCACCAGCTTTTCTGGTGCATTCTTTGGAATAGAAGTTTCCTGGCTAATTTTCAGTCTGTCCGCAGGAGCCACTCCTTGGCCTCTTTCATGCGTGATCCAACTACGAGTGCCATGTAGATGTAGGTAGCTAATCGCCCTCATTTGATTATTATTTTTCGTCGACTGCTGTTTTAGCATTCATTTTGTCCTCGATCAAAATGTCAATAAGCATAACAGACAAGACATAACCAGTTTACCAGTTCTGTATTTTGCTTGTGGGGAGTTGTCGTTTGTCAATCTGTCGTGCATCTCAAATTGATTGGTGCATGCTTCAACTTCACTTAACTCATCGTTTTATGCTCCAATTTTAGCAATGTCAAACTGTGCTTTTGCTTTATTTTTGGTTGTTCTGAAATGTCAAAGAAAAAGCCATAAAAGAGCAGGGGAATATTACCTCATTAGCCTCTCCTGATGCATGTTTGGACGTGGTGATGTGTGTGGTTGGTTGCCAGATTACCTTTCTTGATCTTCTTGCCATCGTTAGATCATGGAAACGAACAACTACTTTTGTTCATATCTTAACACTGAAGTTGCTCACCAGTTCCTCTTGTTAAATCTTGTGTGTTTACACATCACCACCAACTTCTGTTTAATAGGTCGCCAAATACATGTCTCTACTTCCCCCGCAAAAAAAAAGAAAAAAGAAAAGAAAAATGTCGCTGCTTGAACTGAAACTACTTATGTTTCTGTCTAAATATTTTTTCCCAGTTCATGTTGCTAGTTTTTCTCTACATAATTTATATTTTCCAGCCTCCCCAAAAGGCTAAACAAATGCATGTGCTGGTTTTTGTTCTTCCGGTGCACTATAACAAGTGGGAAGGAGGTCCCTGGGCATGTGAATTGTGGACTCTCTTTATCTAGACGGGTCACTGATCCACAGTGGCGGATCCAGGATTTGAAAATTGGGTGTTCAATTTTTTTTCCAATGTAATATCTAAAAGGTTCATGTAGCTAGTAAGAACTTTTTCCCCAATAATAATGACAGTACCCTACAGAAAATAGTACACAATCATAAAATATGTCATGGCCAGAAACAAGGCGTCGTTAAAACCATAGTTTTTTTTGCGGGGGTTAAAACCATAGTTCATGTAGGCTTGGTAATAGTAATAGGGTGTTAATGCAATATACAAGATGGTGAAAAAGCATCGATGGTAATTGGTCTTAAATGAATCAAGATGTTTGTGATTGTTGGACCGAAGGTTTTAGACCGGTTTATATGAATCAGCCTGATGTTTATTGCGCAAACCACACCACTTTTTATACATGTATCTAGTATAAATCATATATACATTTTTTCTGCCCAAACATTTGGGTGTACAGATGTACACCCTTGACCCCATGTGGATCCGCCCCTACTGATCCATCATTGTTCTTCTCAGGTATCCACTAGCAGTGCGGTAGTGATCTGTAAGGATGCTTTGCCTGTTAAGTGTCACTACATATTTCTGGTGGGGACTTTTCAGTTTCTTGCTCATTTTATCGAACATGTCACGCTGTTAAGTCAGAAGAAACCAAATCGCCTGAAGTCAAGGTCTGATGTCTGAACTACAGAATTCAGTTTCAGCTTTACATAATAGGCAATTCACCAAAGTCCAACCACTAGATTTCTTTCATAATGGATCTACTAGAAATTGGGCACTGATTGCTGTTGTTGAGCTAATCTTACAAAGACAAGAACCTGATGATTGGGTATCAGGTCAACAATTGATACTTAAAGAACAAATAAATCATCAAGGGTCTGCTGTTTTTCTATTAGAGACAAGTGCATGCTACACCCTGAACTTCAGAACGAGTTAAAACTTAAAAGGCACACATGAACTACCGTTGGCACGTGCTCAACCTTTTGTATGGGTTATTGCGCATGTGGATACACAAAGTTGAAAATAAATCAGGAAATTATATTAAACAAAGGAAATCCAAAATATTTAGCAAGAGTAAAAAAAATAAGAGAAAATGGGACATAAATGTGAAAAATTTGGGAAACAAAAAAATAGAGAAACTTGGTAATCTTAAACAATTTCGGGAAAATAATAAAATAGACACAAAGAATAAATAAATTAAGTTAAATATTTATGAAATATATAGATGCATTTAAAATTTAACAACATTTACATTTTTCTAACATCTTCTACTCAAAAGAGGGAATACTAGAACTTATGAGCTATCTCAAATGAGCCATTGTATTTAATATTTACATTACAGTTTCTTGAAGATATTTGTTTTTTTGTTATTAGTTAATGATATTCTTGTTTTTCTGTTTTTCAACCCCCACCCCATTTTTTACATTAGTTTGATTATCTCATTTGAGAAGTTCTCGTTGTTTCTTCATCTTTTATATGATCTTCTTGTTAATGATTTCCTACGAAATTCTGACTCAACGGCTTTTGTCCACTTGGACATATATTAGCACACACAAAATGACAGCTAGGTGCCACACCAACTAGTTAATGGTAGAGAAAGATAAAACGGACCGATTTTAAAAGTTGAGGGGTTTCCTTCTAAATAGTTTTGAAATTCAAGAACGAATATGAAAGTCAAGCCATAGTTTGGGGGTAGTGTGCACCGTGCACGTATCTCCTTTTCTTAAGGGTAGTAATCCAGTGTACAATACTTGACTGAATATAGTTCAAGAAAAAAAATATGGACTCCACAAAAACCAGTTATTTATCGGCAATACAAGAAACTTGTTTATGCTATATCTTTCAAATGAGACTGTACTTTCAACCAACCATGATGGAACCAGGATTCATGAATGCTCTGCTTGCTCTCTATTTTATTTTTTGGGTCAAAAGTGCCATATTTCTCACTTTCAGAGGCAAATTCAATGGATTCAGGCACAAGCATTCAAATTCTCTAAACAAATTTCTTCACTATCGCAAATAAGCTTTTGTGTTCGCAACTTTTCCGGTGCTGAAATTTGGAATAGCTTATTAGACTACGGTAAACATTTGTACTGAGGCTATAAGTGATAACTCATAACAGTTCAACTTCAACAGAATTATTTTGGAAACTAGCATTCAAAAAAAATACTTTTCAGTTTCAAGTTTTCTTCAGCGAGTAAGGGCAAATATTATAGACAATTTGCAAATTTTCTACAACAATTTGTAAATCCAAGTGGACGGTTACAATCTTGATCCAATGGTAACAGGTAGTTGCACATTGTAGAAACTGTGGACAACTTTAGGTCAAGAAATGTGCAACTAGGTAGTTGCACATTCCAAAGCCTAAAGTTGCATACATCTTTTTTTGCACAATTTTCAACTTGAGATGTGCGACTCAGTCAGGTAAGAAATTACAACCTAAGAAATGTAGGTCGGTAAAGGAAAATATAACAGATAATGACCGACTTGAGAAGTTCACGATGCACTTCCTCATTCATGACTTAGCTTGGAGGTGCGATATGCTTGGCAATTACCTTGTCTTGCATGTTGTCGACATATTGATAGAATGCGCACCTCCATGTCTTTTTGCAAAAGAGCACGCCCCAGTATAGCCAAAACCCAAAGATGACTCCTGCTACCACAAAGCAGTACAACCAGAGCATCTCCATATCTTTGTCCTGGCTCATTTGATTTTGGTTTGATGCAGATGAGTTTACACAGTCCTGCAATGGGAAACCGCACAGCCCTGAATTATTGTTGTATATTGAAGGATCTGGCAGTGTCTGCAGCTGTCGGCCTCTAGGTATCCTCCCCGATAAACCGTTGTCGAGAGGTTCAGAGTGCCGATGCACTTCAAATCTGCAAGGCTTGGAGGAATTTACCCTGAGAGTTGGTTTTCCGAAAGGTCCAAGGATTCTAGCAATACCAGATTGCCAACATCTCTGGGAATACCACCAGAGAGATGGTTTCTTGACAAGTTGAGGTACCTGAGTCCAACAAGTGATGTGAGCCCTTTTGGGATCTCTTGTGAAAGGAAGTTGCTAGATAAGTCCATACCCACTATGAACGATATCGTGTAGTTGTAAAGATAACCCTCATTCTTCAAGACTATATGAAGCTGCTCCCGCGCCTGGTAGCGGTATGTGCTGTTTCCATTTTTCTGTTCTTGCATCATGTCAGTAAAGTTCAAAAAATTGGCTGGAATCCGTCCAGTGAACTTGTTTTTTGACAGGTCCAATAGCTGGAGTTGACAAAATTTTAATATCTGTGAGGGTATGATGCCATCAAAGATGTTTGATGACAGCTGAAGAAATCTTAGCTCAGGCAAGCTCTTGTCCAAGAAGGTATTCCACGTGAGAAGTTATTGCCTCCAAGATCTAGAGTGATAATTTTCTTGCTTTTCTTAAAAACCGAAGGAAAGGCTCCACTGAAATGGTTATTGGATAGGTGCAGAGACTGAAGATTCCGGTTAGGTGTCACCCAGAACGGAACTACACCACTGAGCGAGTTGCCGGACAGATCCATGAATTCCAAATGTCGCATGTTCCATAAACACTTGGAGTTGGAGAGATCTCCATTTAAGGCATTGTTTGATAGGTCCAGAAGTGTTAATCTAGTAGAGTTGCAGAGGAATACCTCACCCCGATCTGTCAGAAGTGTGCCATACAGTTGGTTTTGCCTGAAAACCATCGCCCGAAGTTGTTCTGGGGGCTTGCCAAAACAACCTATTAGGTCTGCAACAATGTTGTTTTCCGTGAAGTCAATGTACTTCAGTGTTGTGCAATTTTGAAAGGTCAGGTTCTGAAGGCTTGTAAATCCATTGTATGGAGCAAGGACCACAGTCAGTGCTCCTCCCGCGCAAATGGATGGCAGGAACAGCCCAGAGAAGTTGTTATTTGCGATGTTCATATAAGACAGGACACTGCTATTCCCGAGCTCAAGGATGACGTCGCCTCCGAGCTGATTTTCTAACAGTAACAAGCGGTTTAGGTTTACCAAACGAGAGACTGTATCTGGTATCTGGCCAAGTAAATAGTTCTGCGTCAAGTCCATGAGCTGCAATTCTGTCATGTTACCAATCTCCAGTGGTATGCGCCCCATCAGGCTGTTGTTTCTTAGGTTCAGCAACCGGAGCTTCTTCAGTTTCCCGATTGTTAGAGGGATTGATCTAGTCAAATTGATTGAGTAGAGAAAGAGCCTCTCCAAGCTTGTCAAGTTACCAATGTCTTCAGGCAGCGTCGCACCAAGACCCAAACCTACTAGTTTCAGTTCAGTGAGCTGCTTCAGCCGGACAATGCCGCGAGGAATTGTGCCCGTCAAATACCGGTTGCTGCTGATCTGCAACCATGCCAAGCTTGTCAGATCACCGATCCCTTCTGGAATGTTGCCATACAGACCATTCTGAAATAGGATGAGCTTCTTCAGGTTGGGGAAAGAAGAAAAGTCGAGCTTGTCAAGTGTGCCATTCAGACTCACACCGCTGATGTTGAGCTCGATGATGCTGCTCCCGGCCAAGTTGCAACTGATGTGCATCCAGTGGAAGATGCCGGTGGAGTTGGCCAATGACCATGAGCTTAGGGACTCATCGGCGCCGGCCAAGCTGGCCTTCCAACTCACAAGAGCTTCAGCTTCACGCCGAATGTCGGGGCTTGCCGGTGTGACGACGGCACAGAGTAGGAGACAGGTGCAAGAGAGTAGAAGGTGCTTCATGTCTGCCTAGTGCTTTGCTGCACCACAGAATAAGTAACAATACTAAAGCGGGAAGCATCCGATTTTTCTCTTTTTTTGACTTTTTCTTCACTTCTACTGTTCATTTTACATGGCATCAGTGAACAATAAAAATGCATAATAGTCTAGACGTGAACAGTGGCGCACATGAACAGTACGCATCAGTCAACCGTAGCTCTATGTGAACAGTGTTTCAGAGAAAAAATACACCGGGGTTAAAAAAAACTAGGATTTTTTACCCATCATTTCTCTTCCCCTCCTCCATCACCGCGTCCTTATATAGAAGGTTAAGATTTTGGATTTTTCTGCACATCATTTCTCTCCCCCGCGTACGAGCCGCTCGATCGTCTCCCGCTCCTTTCCGATGATGGTGCTGCCAAGGCACAAAAAAATAAACCGGACAGTATATTTGCATGAACAGTAATCCGTGGGAAAATAAGTTCTTACCGATTAGTGTCCATTTTTACACCACGACATCAATGAACAATGCAGCAACAATTATCCGAACAAAACGGCATCTGCCGCCAGAGCAGAGCTCCTCCCACCCCTCCATCCCACCTCACCATCTTGAGTTGAGGTGGTTGTTGCCGCCACGCGGTGGAGGCCATCCGGCTGACATCCGGTGCGTCGGGCGGTTCCCCATGGGGCAGTGCTTAGTTGCGCAGCCCTCGGCCCGCCTGGTTGGTGGAGGCTCTCCACGCTTTCCGTCCATCCCTCCCTTTTCCCGCGCCGCCGATAGCGTCGTATCCGCATCGTCTGCAACGTTCCTTGGCAAAGGGCGGCCGCCGCCATGCTATCCCCTCCCCCGGAACAATGTACTAATAAACCCAAAACTGCTAACCGAAACAATAGCCCAAATAAACCGGAACAACAAACCCGAAAAACTCCGAAGAGTAAACCAGTGAAACGGAAAAAATCCTGAATAAACCGAAAACGTTAACCAGTGAAACTGTAACAATACCCGAACTGTAATTCAGAACAATAAACTCGGATAAATTGGAACAATAAAAACAGCAAATCAACACTATGCATTCACGTGAACAGTAATCCAGAAGAAATAAAAAATGCCAAAAAAACCCGAGACTCCTCCTCCCTCGACCCGGAACAATAAGACCAGTGAAACGGAATAATACTTGAATAAACCAAAAACATTAACCCACCCGAACCATAGACCGAAACAGTACCTGAATTGTAATCCAGAACAATACACCCCAATAAACCGGAACAATAAAAACAGTAAATCAGCATTATGCATTCACGTTAACAGTAATCCAGAAGAAATACCAAAAAAAACTGAAAACTGAGACTCCTTCCTCGGTGCGTTCACCTACGCGGGGAGAATAAGCGATGATGTTGTCGTCGTCTAGCTCGCCTTCTCCTTCCCTATGGCCAACCAGACCAAGGCTTTAACCACAATGCGGTCACTGAAGCCACCTCTACGACGGGCTCCATCACGGCAGTCTATAAGCAACCAACAAGAAGAGGCAACATGAAAATAAAAACTGTCACTCGACCAACCTCTTCACTTCATTCCCTATTCCATTTCTTTGACCGATTCAAAAAAAAAAAGAGAAAAATACAAGATAGTGGATCATCCGTAGAGGGTAGTGTTTGCTCAAAAAACTATTGTAGAAGCAGTTATTCCTCAGCCGCCAAAATTTCCCCAAGTATGGATATACCACTTATCCTATATCATAGTTTGAAAAGCGCATTGGGTTGAACGTTCTATTGTCAGATTAGTCATTCATAGATACTATGTTTAAATAAGTTCTCAGCCAATTACTATCTATTTTAACACCACAACAACACTCTGCCAGTTACTATCCATTTTTACACCACGACAGATTTGGGGTTTAAATTACTAACAAAAAGTAAATTTGAATTTTACTAAATAAATCCATGTTTCAGAAAGAATGAAAAGTGGCGTCTAGAAATTGGATATGAAATACAGGTGAAAAAGATGCACAAATTGGACAATAAATATGTTTCCTTATTATAGGGTCTATACTAACAATCCCATTCGGTCTCATTGAGGCCATATGAGAATGAATCCAAATACATATTGCTACCGCGCCCATCACATTTTTGTTACTTACGAAAGGAGAAAATATGTGCTTACGAAAAAATAGTAATAGGCCAGCCGGTTTGCTTAATTTGTTAGTTCATTTAATGTTTGTTACATGTCTACACAAATCATGCGATACAGATAGAATTCGTGTTCTCATTTTCATTTTATTTTTTCATATAATGCATGTTGTTTTCTTGCTTATTTTGGAAAAATACATACGGAATTGATCACGGGCGCGGCGTGCGCCGCGCTTCTTCGGCGCTAGTAAAAACCTATATAGGGAAGTAGTCGGCCAGCCGGCCGGCCATTAGGATGGTTGTTTATTGATCACTTCAAACCAAGTATACATGTCCTTTTCTTGGTGAATACTTAGTTTATATGAAGGACGGCCTGCAAGCATACAAATGTATATTCGACAATTGAGATGGCACAAGGATTATAAGAAGGTTATAACAGTGAAGAACAGGGGAAATGGCCGTGCTGATAAAAGGTCAAATTAAGGGGGGGAGAAACATCGATAAAATCGCACATATCTTCTACTGCCCACGACTAGAAAAGCTTTGGTTTTGGACATCGATACAGTTTGCAAAACATTAATTTGACCACTAGCTATTCTTATAATAAATTTACAAACCCAATTTGTTTTGCTACGCAAGTTTCTTTTTCTAGAAAACTGACACATGACTCTCCAGGTTTCCAGTCTGGATATTTGAAAATATATATTGGTAGTCAAAGTTTTGAATGTTTAACTAGGCCCTATGGCAGACCATGTAAACCCCACATGGTCAAGATAAATTCTGAGAAAGAAGATTGACGCAACTCTCAGTTTCACATAGGGTCTATCTACAGTTCATGGGTGTTAACAATAGTTCATAATTCAAATGGCCCAGCTTCCTAAGCAAGCAGCAGAAAAATTGCAAAGGAAAATGAATATTACATCACAAATGTTCTTCGAGATCTTTCATTTTTTTTAAATAATTTAGGGGGCAGAGTTTTCCCAACCCATGAGAAAATCTACAATTTTTGTATTCATTCTCATAAGATGTAAGCAAGTGGCAGTAATATCCTAAAATACACAACAAGGATGATGAGGTATAGTCATCTACCATGTATTTGATCTAAAGTTCTTCTAGTGCTGAGCTACATTATACAAACAGAGAACTGACAGTGATGTGGTTAATATGTACCCACATTCTATACATTTTTTCTAGCAAAACTCACTACCAAAGCAGCTAGTCCTGAAGTTGATTCCATCTATGAACAAGTGAGTAGACCTTCCATGCAAATGCCAGTGGGAATGTCACCTTCCCGCTCTACTGTCTCCAGCACCGCTCGGTAAAGCTTTGTCCATGAGCATCCATCGCCTGTCCCAACTACATCCCAGAAAGTTGGATTGGGGCTCGGTGGGTATGCAGCAACTACTAAGTTAGTAATGCTGCCCACTTTGACAGCCGGCCGGGGGAAGTCCAATGCCAAGTTGTCGACTTTATGCTCGTAAATTTTCCCATTCCTGTCGACTTTGTACCTGGATGTGCCACTGAAGCAGCCATATGATTCCCACGGGACACGCGGTGTGCCCCACAGTTCCCACCGGACAACTATCGAGGTTTCAGTTAGTTGCCAAATGCGTGATACGTCAAGCCCAATTTCACTGAATAGTAGACGCCCGTGGAATCTGAGAGCCCAGAAGATTGTTTTGTAGTTGTCAATCCCATGGAAAGTGTTCAGCGGATCAACAAATGTGATGTCTTCGCTGCAATGCGACGTAAAGAATGTTTATAGTCTCCATTTTACAAGAGTGTGCTAGAGTGTATCTTCAACGAATAGACGTTTGCAAGAAATGAAATGAAATGTACGCAGGTAGGATTCCTGTCAGATAGTGTAACAAGAATCACAAAATTATTTACTCATTTGTATTAGTAGGACACATACTGTCGCAATTGCTGATGATGGACTGTTACTGTCACTGCCGCCTACTGACCTTAACCTCTTATAAATTTAGTATGTGTTCGTTCATCAATTGATTCAATTCTTATCTCGAATACGACATATTATCAGTTAATAAAAGGTTAATATTGGGCTGGTAGAACAAATCACCACCACATCCAGACTATCCTTTCATTCTGAGCATCACTGGGGGCAAGCTCTATAAATTTTTGCAGGAATGGCCATTTTACGAACACTGAAATCGCTACTAGCTGCACAATCTCAGTTCAAGTTTCAGCTTTAATTCCTGGAACTGCCGAGCTACGATTTGGATGTAATATGTATCCATGACTAATCACGAACTAACTTTTTTTTATGCCGAATCAGACAAACATGAACATTAAAATTCTTAAAAAAAAACAGAAATAGCCACACGGGAAAAGGGAAGGCCTACTCACCGGTAGATGTCGTAGTTGGGTTCCCGGAGAAACACGGCCGGCAGGTCGTCCCGCAGCGCGCGCACCGCCGCCCCAAGGTTGAGGTAAAAATCTGACCTTCGCGGGTCCCCGCCGCCGCCGCCGCCGCTCGCAGCCCTGTTCCTGGTCTCCGCGGACTTGGCCGCGGGGGCTTCTTGCTGCGAAGCGCTGAGGAGGAGCGGGAGGTTGAGGTGAATCGGCGCCGCGGCCTGCGCCGGACCGGAGCCGTGGAGCCTGCCGCCGGCGCCGTGGCCCGGCAGGCCGAGCTGGGACTTGAGAGGACTGGGCGGCGGCGATCTGCAGGGCAGCGTGGTGAGCTTGGGGAGGAGGAAGGCCATGGCTTCCTGCTCTCGTTCGTATCCCCTCGATTTTTCTCTCCCGGCTGATTTCGATGTCTACTGCGGCTTGTCTTCTTCTCCTGCGAGCCCTAGGTGTTCCATGTAGAAGCTTCAAATTGGATGCGAGAAAGCAGGGCGATTTTGAGTGGCTGCCGAGGCAGCAGCGAGCTTGTGTGGGATGGGAGAGAGACGGCCGAAGACGTTACATTGAATGCGGATAAAAATTCTGAGCCGGCATCTGGCTTTTCTTCGTAGCAAGATTAATAGTATAGCCAGCTGCTAGCTATATGAGCATGCCATGTCATCAAGAGTTAACATTATTAATTATTCATATAATAGTGCTGACTATAAGGTTGTCTATAAGGTTACAATTTTTTCTCACTTTCTCTCTATTTTTTTTCTCTCATTAATTGTTTTTACCTAAAAGCACGTGTAGAGGCGGGCTGTTGCATAAGAGTCCACTCCTTCACTTTTTTCATGCCTCTCTCATCCACATAGGCAAAAGTGTCATGTAAGCAGACTTATAGCTCACTATTGTACTTGCTCTCAGAGACAAGTGGCGTCCCACCCAAAGTTTGGTCATTCAGACCCAGTTTGAAATGTAAGTAGGACTAAACAACTTCCCCTAAAAAACAAAAAAGGAACTAAACAGCTCAAAAAGAAAATGTAGGAACTAAATTGAAATGTCGTGTGTGCTCAAAAAATAAAATTGAAATGTCAATGTAAGCATGGTTATCAGTCGCGTGACATTACTCATGTCTGGCCATGAGCGTATGCAGCTGCTTCCAATTGCGATGGTTGGAGCCAAGGGTCATTGTTGTATGTCGTTGATCATTGTTGATCGTTTTGGGTTTTTTCTTTAATACTTTCTTCATCCTAAAATAAGTGACTCAACTTTGTACTAATTTTATACTCAAGTTAGTACAAAGTTGAGTCACTTATTTTGAGATGGAGGGAGTAATAGTTTGGTTGTGTGCATGCTCGAAGTTTTGATGTCGTATAGTTAGAGAGGTTGTATCAGCTTGTGATATTAATATACTTCCTTTTATATCGAAAAGGTGTCAAAAGAAAACGCTTGTAATCACCCGACGGATCGCAGCTCCCATGTCCGCCACCTCCCCTGCACGCCACATGTCCCATGGGCCGCCGTCACTAGTTTTGCAACTGGCCCATTGTTGCGATTTTTACCACCGCAACAGCTGGTCTGTTGCAGACCGAAGTAAGACGAAGACGAGGTGGTGACATCCAGATCCCCGCGGCACCGAATGAGAGGCGCGCATCACCCGACACTTCGGCACCAGCGCTGGCAACCGCCCACCTCGCCGGAGAGTTGGATGGCGGCGAGGTTGCATCCGGGGTCGGGCGTGGTGGCCGCCTTTGCCACCTGCCTCCACCACGACCGTTGACCACGCGCAGTGCGCCCACCTCGCCGGAGAGGAAGATGGCTGCGAGGTGACCTGGCCGGAGGTCCGGCGCTCGCCGACAGTGGTGGGCTGGCGGCGTCGAGCGGCGTCGCTCTTCCCTCATCAGCGTTTATTTTTCTTGCAACAGCCTCCCTGTTGCAAGAAAGATTTCTGCAACATCACTGATGTTGCAAAACTCTCTTGCATAACGTCTATATAAAAGTGAAGACAAAAGAAAATTTGCAACATTAGCTCTGTTGTAAAAAAAATCTGCAACAATACCTCTGTTGTAAAAATTATGCAACATGAACTCTGTTGCAAACGTCCGAGCGCAACATCATACTTGTTGCAAAGGTGGCAGTTGAATCTGACGGTTATCTCACTTTGTATCTAATGGCTCGCGTGGCGGCGGATCTTTTTAACAGATCCGCCGGCGGACGCGTAGCGTTGCTCGGTGTCAAAACCACGTAAAAACTCTAAAACGGTTGTTTGAATGTTAGGTAGAACATCATGTTTGGTTTTCTCCAAAATTCATATGGAATGCTCGTTCCATAGGAATATTATAATCAAATGTAGGATATCGATTCCTTTGCACCAAATGCCACCAGAGGATTATATAATCCTACCTTCTAATGGCTCTTTGAATCATACTACCTCCGTCTTAAATTATTTGTCTTAGATTTGTCTAGATACGGATGTATCTAACACTAAAACATGTCTATATACATCTGTATGTAGACAAACCTAAGACAAGTAATTCGGGACGGAGGGAGTATGAAAAGTAGGGGGAAACCATGGAATATGAAATTTTCTATGTGGACACTATTCGTCCGTTTGATTCAAAAGAAACATGGATTTTTTTTTCAATTTCAAAAGAGAAACAAAGGAATTCAAACCTTCTTTTTTACATTCCTATGCGCAAATAACAAGACAAAGTAGCACAATATTGACTTAATCTTAACTTTGCATTAACCTTGATTTGACTATGGTTCTTATGATCCTTGATCGGAGAGAGTTGGCGAGGTCGTTCATGTTGTTGAGGGACTCTCGGAGCTCGTTCTTTTTGGAGTCAGATGCTATGGAGCTTGCGCTCTGCCACGGAGATGAGATCACTACTGGAATCAGAAGATTTGCCGTCTGCCATGGCAGACGGCAAAGTATAGGTTCACGGACGGCAAAGGCCTTTGCCGTCTGCTGGCAGACGGCCCCACGTCCAGCACAGAAAACCACGGTAAAGGGCTGCTTTGCCGTCTACGTAACCGAAGCGGACGGCAAAGAGATTTGCCGTCTGCCTTTCAGGCAAAGCGGACGGCATAGTCAGTGGACGGCATAGTAATTAGGTTAGCCCCGTTAGGTGGCTAACGACAGAATTTGCCGTCTGCCTACAGACGACAAAGACTCAACCACCTTTGCCGTCAGCCCGATGACGTCAGCTGGGCTTAGGTGGCTACTGGAAGACTTTGCCATCTGCCACCGACGGCAAAGCCCCACCAGCCTTTGCCGTCTGCCACCGACGGCAAAGTGACCAAATTGGTCAGACCCCGTGCTCCCAGGTTGCACAGGTTGCTGCCACGTGTCACGTTTGCCGTCAGTGGCAGACGGCAAAGAGGCCTTTGCCGTCGGTGGCAGACGGCAAAGTGCCTGTATTGCCCCTTTTTATTCTGTTTTTTGTTATATCCAATCATTTTCACAGCAAAAATATGATATATATATATATATATATATATATATATATATATATATATATTTCACAATAATTTCATCCAACATACATATCCCTGCCATATGGATATGATCATCCAACAGATATATACCAAATCAAAACAAAAAGTAAAGAGTCATCCATAGGTAGCAAGTTTCATCCAACTCTTCCATTACAATAGTTTCATCCATATTACAAAGTGTCATCCATAGGTAGCAAGTTTCACATTGTTCATCGTACAAAATCAAAACAAAAAGTAAAGAAAAGCACTCCATCAACGCAAGCTTCCGTGAAGTGAATGAAATCTGCAAAATGAGAAATAAGAAAGTTAGAAGAAGAAGACTAGAAGAAGAAGAAGAAGAAGAAGAGTTTTTCTTCTCTTTCTTTTTCTCCTCTTGTTTTTCTTCTTATTGCTTAATTGTGTCATTTTAGAGCTAACCTAGGTAATTATGCTATTTTTGACCTAACTAAGCTTATTGTGTCATTTTGGAGGAAAATAAGCTAAGTATATGACATTTATGAGCTTACCAAGGTTATTATGCCATTTTTGACCTAAGTAAGCTAATTATGTCATAAATGAACTAAATAAGCTAAGTATAGGTCATTATTAAGCTAACCTAGGTGATTATGCAATTTTTGAGCTAACTAAGCTTATTATGTCATTTTGGAGGAAACGAAGCTAAGTATAGGTCATTTTAGAGCTAACCTAGGTAAAATAGGTCATTTTGGAGCTAAGTAAGGTTATTATGTCATTTTGGAGGAAAATAAGCTAAGTATATGACATTTATGAGCTTACCAAGGTTATTATGCCATTTTTGACCTATGTAAGCTAATTATGTCATAAATGAACTAAATAAGCTAAGTATAGGTCATTATTGAGCTAACCTAGGTAATTATGCAATTTTTGAGCTAACTAAGCTTATTATGTCATTTTGGAGGAAACAAAGCTAAGTATAGGTCATTTTAGAGCTAACCTAGGTAAAATAGGTCATTTTGGAGCTAAGTAAGGTTATTATGTCATTTTGGAGGAAAATAAGCTAAGTATATGACATTTTGGAGCTAAATAGGTCATTTCTTAGCATGTACAAAACTAAGTATGCATTTGTTAAGCAAAACACTAGGGAAAACTTACCGTCATCACGAAGGTGAAGGACGGCGGTTGCTCGCGCCGGTTTCACCCGGAGAAGGATCGTGCGATGCTTGTCGGGAGTTACGCTGCACCAAAGATCATTTGCAATGTCTCGTTAGCATGATGGCACTCAAATGTTAAGACTAGTAACTAATGACCATTCAAATGAAACTCACCGTGCACACCGGAGCAATGACTGGCATCGGCGGAGGGGTCTGACCGGACTTCTCGCACACAGTCTGCACATTTGGTTTTGACGAGTCAGTCATATTAGTTAGTAATGAAACGAACATTACGTGCATGATTTGGCTAATATGCAGAAGAAACTTACCACGAGGAGCTCGTACATGGCCCGGTGAGCCGCGTCATTCCGTGCCCTCTCCTCATCCAACAACCTAGCCGTCCTCTCCTCCAACTCCCTCTCCTTCTCCGCCGCCTGCCGGTCCCTATCCTCCAGAAGCGTCTGGGTTTACGCTCTCTCTTTCTCAAGAGCAGCCTGCAACACCACTCCTCGTTAGCATTGTAATCATCGATGGCCGCACACACAATGTAATGGAGGAAAGGTATCTGAGTCCGTATAACTAACCTCGATGGCGAGCTCCATTGGCCGTGGACGAGGCCTTATCTCAGGACAGGAGCTCGTTTGGCGCGACTTGATCTCCGGGAGAGTGCGAGGACAACGTATCAGTCCATCTCCAATGGCTATCGAGCCATGGGGCCTCCCGCCACCAGCTATCATCACCAGCTTTGGATCAATAGGCTGCTGGCTCGGGTTAAAGTCCTCCCCTTTCCTCGCCTTCCCCTCCTCTCTGTACCTCACGAGCTTGTGGTGGGAGGAGATGTTGGTGAAGTTCTCTGGATTATCGAGGTCAGACTCAGAGAATGCCTTGGCCTTCTTGTACTTTGCAGTATGGGCCATGGCATAGAGGTCGTACACCTGTGGCACCTCCGTGTTATTGTGTCACGCCTAAAAGAGAGGAACAAAGTATTAGTAAAGGGCTCAAGCTAGCATGAAGAATGAATTGCATGAATCATGAAGCAAACGACATACCCAGTTCCGCCCGAACTGATATAAGTTGGCGCTGCCTTGATGGTGTGGCACACCAACCATTTGGGCACGCCAGTCCTTGGCATTGTTGTGGACGGCTAGCCATTCGTCTGAGCACCACTCATTCACCAACGCCTCCCAACAATCCATCTTATCCGCACACCATCTCGGGGGCACCTAAGTCAGTAAAGAGAAATTTGAGCGCTACGCATACGAATCTAATCAAGAAAACTAAGTACAAGGCCTTAAGAATAGGTAATTACCTGCATGTACTGCTCCTTCTTCAGAAACTTTTCACGGCACGACGGCTTGTCCTTCTTAATACCACGCGAGGTGTAGTAGTCTCGAACAGCCTGCGGCCGAGCCTCGTGCCGTAAGTTTTGTAGTAGGCGCTTGCACTCGGCATCGATAACCTGTGCCGCGGCCTCCTCGTATCCCTCCTCACACCTGTAGAAGGTGTGCAATCAAACGAGACAACGCTGATTAGTACAATAACTAGCTATTGTTGATTTTTAATTGTGTAAAAGATGAATTACCCAAAACTTTCTGTGCACCATCTCGGCCCTCGTGGTGCACAAGACACCGTCGATCCTCTCCTCCGGCGGGGCCGGGGCAGCCAAGTAGTGCTCCCAGCTCAATCCTAGCTGTGGAAGCTGACCCTCACCGGGCAACGTGACAAACCCCTGGAAGTTTTGCCGGCAAATCACACCAAGGACGGTGTTGGGCCTGCGGACTTCCTTGGCGTGGTGCCAACCCCTGCAATATGACAAGGCCAACGCATTAGATATTTCAAGAAACTTGAAGGCAAAAGGTTAAAAAAAGTAAATGCACTTACTTCTCCCCATCAGGACTAATCAACCACCTCTGCTCGCGGGTCGCCGGCACGGGCGGGAGCCGTGTACTACCACGCTGGTAGACGGTGCGCCCCTCAACCACCTCGCCCTCGCTATCAGAAAACCGATCCCCGCCACCATTAGCATGGCCACTCGACTCCGGCTAGGCATCCCATCGGGTCTCCTGAGACGTAGCCTGATCCCTGCCTTGGTCCGGAGTCTCGTGGGAAGAAGCCTCTGGGACAGGAGTCTCGTGGGTCGAAGGCTCGTCGACCCGAGGCTCGTGGACCGGAGTCCGCGTAGCCTCCACCTCAGACGGGTCGTCTACCCTAGCAGTCCTGTGCTCGGGTGAATCAGCTGGGGGTGGCGGCGAGGAAGGCGTAGCAGCCTGCCTACCTCTCCCGCGGTCACGTCCAGCTCTACTAGCTCTCTTCTTCCCCCGACCTCCTCTCTCGGTGGGCAATGACGCCGACGAAGAAGCGCCCACCGGTGTCTGCAGACTGTCGATCAACGCTCTCCGGAGAGACTGGGCTGGAATGGAAGTACCCCTCCCACCACGCGCCGACGAAGAAGGAGCCGCGGAGCGCTCTGGACCCGCGCCCACCATCTTCCAACACATGCCATGACAAAGAGTAAACGAAATTAGTACAACATAAAAAAATTGAATATCTGACATGAATAATAATATGTATATAATTTAAGTGTATCATCATCATGTATATATCATAAAAATTGAATACCTAACATGAACCAATAATATGTATATAATAAAAATTGAATACCTGGCATGAACTATTAATATATATGTATATAATAAAAATTGAATACCTGACATGAACTAATAGAAATCTTGATCGTCTATATATGCTCCGGGATCAATAAATGCATCATCATCATCACTATCGTGAATGACGTGCTCATCGGGTTCAGCGGCATCAACATGTGGAAGGCCTCCTTTATGTAATCGGTCAAGCATTGACAGGTCATCCGTAGCAGTAACCTCTTCTTCTTCCGGCTCTTCTTCTTCCGGCTCTTCTTGTTCCGGCTCAGGGGTGAAGTCGGATTCACCGTCGCTGTCTACTTCAATGTTCTGGGGTGAAGTAGAGCGGTTGTTGAAACGTTTTTTGGAAAGACGTGTTTCTTGGAAGAATTCTCCTTCATATGTGTCTGGGTTAATGTGAGGTTCATAATCCTCTTCATTGGGGGGAGGTGGTCTAACACGTGGCGGCACTTCATAAACGACATCCCAACCATTCAGATTTGGATCAGTTTGGCAGGCCCACGGTAGATAGAAAACTTGGGTTGCCTGTTGAGCCGTAATATAGACATCGGGAACATCTAAATGGGTGCTTTCTTTGATTTCGACTAGCCCTAAATGTTCATGAGTCCTTCTAGTCTCCTTCGGCTGGAACCAATAACATTTGAAGACTACGACGTTCGGTGGGTTTTCACCATAGAATAGAAGTTCATAAATTGCTTCAACTCTTCCATAATACTCGGTATCTCCTTCGCCGATAGCATAGACACAACAATTTGTAGACTTTCGGTCGGCCATAGATAGCTCTTTGCCAAAGGTACGAAAGCAATACCCGTTGATGTCGTATTTGTCAAATGAACGGACCTTATAGTCAAAACCATTAGTGACTTGTCTCAATTCGGCGTCCATAGACTCTGAATTAGCCTACAAGTTTAATACGGAAGGATTGTTGCATTAGCCGCAAATTAGACGAAGAAATGAAATGGTCTAATGGAAATTACCGTTTGTTTGAACCAAGAGATGAAACCGGGATAGCCGCCTCCATGCATTGCCAGAAGCTCATACTCTTCGATGGAATCCTTTTGGATCACCGCTCCATCCGAGAATTTGGCGACGTATCGACTGTATCAAATATCCAGGAATAAGAGCAGTTCAAAGGAATTAGAAGTTGCGAAACAATGTACCAAGAACTTACTCGATGTACGGCCGCACTTCTGTTAGGTTGTTGAAGATATACAATGAAATGGTCCACCATTCTTCGACATCCAACCCTACTGGTTTTGAAGTACCGGCTGGTGCGAGCTTCCCTTTGAATAGGCTGAGGTTGGATCCACCTTTTTTAGGGTCGCCAGCATTGTACCGAGGCTTCGGATTATGCAAATGACGATTTTTGGCTTCGTAGTGTGCTGTCACGAAGTTTGCCGCCTCCTCAGTAATGAATGCCTCGGCCATCGATGCTTCAATTCTACGTTTATTTTTACATTTTGCTCGAAGCGTCTTATGCATCCTCTCAGTTGCATAGCACCAACGATTTTGCACGGCCCCCCCAATCTTGCCTCGGTCGGGAGATGCAAAATCAAATGCTGCATTGGATTAAAGAAGCCCGGTGGAAAGATATTCTCTAACTTGCAGATCAACTCCGGCGCCAACTCTTGCATTTCATCTAGCAAGCCAGGCAATAGTTCTTTCGCACAAAGAACACGGAAGAAATAGCTCAGCTCTGCCAGTACTAGCCATTCATCCTCAGGGATAAAGCCACGCAACATCACCGGCATTACCCGCTCAAGCCATATGTGCCAATCATGACTCTTGAGACCAAATATTTTCAATTTTTCAAGACTCGCTCCCCTCTTTAGATTCGCTGTATACCCATCGGGGAACATCAACTACATTTTCACCCACAAGATAATTTCCCTCATAGCTGGCCTTCCAAGATTGAACCATGCCTTTGGCTTCGTCCAGTTCTGCTTTCCTTTCGGTTGTCGCATGTTTTGTAACGGTCTATCACATAGAGCCTCCTGATCGACTCTAGCCTTAGGATTATCCTTTGACTTCCCCTCTATGCCGAACAATGTACCAAAAAGGGCCTCGACGATATTCTTTTCAGTGTGCATCACGTCGATGTTGTGTGGGCAAAGGAGGTCTTTGAAGTAAGGCAGATCCCACAAGCATGTCTTGTGAGTCCAGGCGTGTTCCGAATTATACCCCTTGAAATACCCTGGACGCTCTGCATCAGGCTCGAGAGCGTTTAACTGATCCAGGATCTGTTGGCCTGTCAACGCAGGTGGTGCTGAGTTTTTCACAACTCTACCTTTGATGAAGTTCTTCTTGTCTTTTCTAAACTTATGGCGAGGATCCAGGAACTGTCTATGCAAGTCGAAGCAAGAATACTTGCGACCCGCCTGCAGCCAACGAAACTGAAGAGCTGCCTTGCATGTGGGGCACGGGAACCTTCCATGCACACACCAGCCAGCGAATAGCGCATACGCCGGCAAGTCATGCATCGAGTACATGTACCACACATGCATTGGGAAGTTTTGTTTTGTAGCGGCGTCGTATGTCTTGATCCCATTATCCCAAGCTTCTTGCAATTCATCCTTAAGCGGCTACATGTACACATTCATATTCTTCCCCGGATAGTTGGGCCCTGGAATTATCAACGTCAGGAAAATGTTCTTTCTTTGCATAATCTGTCCGGGGGGGGCAGATTGAGTGGAATGACAAATACAGGCCAACAACTATATTGGGTTGCCATCATACCAAACACATTGAACCCATCCGTGCTGATGGCGACTCGAGGATGCCTTGGATCTGCCGCTTTATCCTGATGTAATGCATCGAAGTGCTTCCACGCAAAAGCGTCCGATGTGTGTACCAACATCTGATTCCCATCTGCATCTAGTTCGGTTCTTTTTCCCAATTTGTGCCATGTCATCTGTCTGGCCGTCTCTTCGACCATGAAAAGACGTTGAAGTCTTGGTATGATTGGCATATACCGAAGAACATTAACGGCGATTTTGGTCTGACTCTTATCACCCATACCGTTGTCTACCACAACATACCTGGAAGACTTGCAAATGGGACAATAGTACAAGTCCGCATACTCAAGCCTAAATAAGGCACATCCATTCTCACAGGCATCTATCTTCTCATAGGGCATCTTAAGTACACGGAGGATTTTGTCCGACTGGTACAGGTTTGCAGGCATTACATGGCCTTTGGGTAGAAAGCGTCCAAATAGTGTCATCATCGCGTCGTAGCATTCTCTGCCCAAGTTGAATTGAGCCTTCAGAGCCATTACTTGTGCGATGGCATCCAGCTGATAAAGCTCAGTGTGCTCGTGGAGAGGACGTTTTGAAGACTCCAACATTTCATTGAAGGCCTTTGCAGATTCCTCCATCTCATCGTCCGAATCCCGAGCATCATCAAAGTCTTGCACCATGTCTTCGATCCCGGTACCATGCTCGTCAGTGCGACGACGAACCACCTCAGCTCTGGCACGTTGGGCAGACTCACCATGAAATGTCCACACCGTATAATCAGGCGTAAAACCCCACTTCTGCAGGTGTTTACTCATTTCACCCTCTGTCCTCTTTTGAAAGTTGTCGCACCGGACACAGGGGCACCAGGTTTTTCTCTGGCCATTTGCAAATGCGGCTCTCACAAACCCCTTGGTTTTTGTTAACCATCCATCGGTCATATCTTTCTGACTAGTGTGACCGGTGTACATCCACGCACGATCACTCATCTTGCCTAGCTACTGGACACACGAGAAATATATACATAATTCAGCATATATATTCATCAGTTAATCAAGTTTGTCAGTTTTATTACGTCCATGCAACCTACACGCTAATAGGTAAAGATAGGTCCTAATCCCACCCGAGTATGTGTAGATTGGGTTCGTTTTCCCATGCTCTGCTCCGGATCCGACGCAAAATTTCGGCAGCACCTCCCCGCTGTTCTCCTGATACACGTCTCGGCAATAAACAGAGAGGATGTGTACCCGGAGAACAACAAGGAGTCACTGACGAAATTCTGCATCGGATCCGGAGCAGAGCATATGGGAAAACGAACCCAATCTACACATACTCGGGCTGTCCATGGATAACGTTGGACAATTCGAAAGAATCACGGTTATAAAAATGCAAATGCATGCATATTTATAAATGTAACCCTTTCGAACGGGAGACGCATACTGGTCACGCATACTGATGATTCAATCTACCTATAGCTAGCAAGTTTCATCGGCACGAAGACCGGAACAGAGCAAATGAAGGGGGGGAGGAGGAGATGTCATTTGTGCTCACCGACGAACGCACCGGGAGGTCGTCGAACACCAGACCCTCGCACGGGGAGTTCGTCGAACACCAGACCCTCGCAGCGACGAAACAACTGCACATTTAAATCCACCCGATCAACACAAATATGATGTTTTTTATAACAAAATCGAAAAATATATGACCTAACGTCGTCATGCTGGGGTGTCGTGCTGGGGTGTCGCATTAGGACATTAGGACATCCCAAAACCATAAAGTTATATTTTTGAAAGTATAAAAGTATTTATTTTATCAACTTTTTGTAAGGCCAGAAATGGTCTTTAATAGGTTAAAAATATTTTTATGTTTTGAAAATACTTGAGAAAATTTAGAGAGACTCAGGAGACATATATTCTCCATATATAAGAGTTTCAACCCCTAGTCATGACAAAAAACTCTCTAGATCTACAGAATTAAGTTTCTGCTAATTTCTAGGGTTTGAAAACTTTACACAGGGAATTTTCTCCAAAAATTCCCAAATAATTCCTGGAGCTATATTTGTTGTCAAATATCCATCCTACCAAGTTTGAGAAACCAGATCATCCATTTGTTATGAAGATCATCCATTTTTCCACTTCATGCAGAAACTTGTTTTGAAAGTTTTGTGAAACAAAGTTCATTTGTTTTGCCTCAAATTTTTACCAGGGCTTTCTTATCCATCTCTATCCATCAAGTGTGAGTTCTAATCCCTATCTATCCACCCAGAAGGTCATGAGTTCTAATCCCTAATTAACCTAAGTAATACACCTAATTAACCTAACTAACCTAATTGATGCAAAAAAAACTAATAGATGAAAAAAAACAGAGGGGGGGTGGGGCTCACCGGAGGGGGGGTCGGGGCAGAGGCAGAGGCGGAGCTCGTCGGGGCAGAGGGCGGCGGGGCTCGTCGGGGCGGCCGGCGTCGGTGCAGAGGGCGGCTGGGCAGAGGGCGTCGGTGCAGAGGGCGGCGGCGCGGGGCGGCTGGGCAGAGGGCGTCGGTGCAGAGGGCGGCGGCGCGGGGCGGCTGGGCGGCGGGCGGCAGCGAGAGAACGAGAGAGAGAGGGCGCGGGCCGGGGTGGGGCGGTTTGAGCAAGAGAGAGAGAGAGATTGACGGGGCTGCCCATTAAGGCAACCCTCTTTGCCGTCTGCTAGCAGACGGCAAAGAGGGGGACCGTTAGGGTTAGCCCCCCGCCCCTCTTTGCCGTCTGCTAGCAGACGGCAAAGAGGAAAATAGCAGACGGCAAACTGCCAGCTGACGGCACCGAGTTGACCTAGCCGACGCAGGGGCCCACCCCCTCTTTGTCATCTGTCATTTTCCTCTTTGCCGTCAGCTAGCTGACGGCAAAGAAAGAACTGACGGCAAAATTAATTTTTGCCATGAGTCCTTTCTTTGCCGTCTGCTTTTCTAAAGCTGACGGCAAAGAATCTCTTTGCCATCAGCTGGCAGACGGCAAAGAGCCAGCTGATGGCAAATCTCCTGATTCCAGTAGTGGATTGCATTTGCTTACAAGCGGGAGACTTCTTCTGTCATAGGATCTATCAAGAACTTGAAGCCCACATATGACATTCTTCGCCACATTCTCCGCTACACACTTGCTCCCAAGATAGGAGATGCTCATAACTTGAGAAGCACCACTATTGATCTATTTGTCTATGCTTAGCAACAGAAGAAAGTGGATGTTTTAAATTTCATGTCTGCGGAGTATCGACGGTGTGTCTTTGATAAGAAGGCATGTATCTATGCTCTAGCATCTAGACCTTGATCGAGTTTGTTGCACCAACTGCTGCTATTGTTAGGTACCGCGTCAGCCTTCCAAAGCGCCAACCAAGTGTGGAAGCCTCATGTGCCTGGTGAGCTTAAGGACATCAAGAAAGGGTGCAGTCCAAGGCTAGATGATAGTCACTTATACAGAGGATATCACATCTAACATTCACATGAACCTCAATGCACCGTTGATGGGAGTTCCTGCAATGAAAAAGAAGGAGAAGAACATGTTTGTGTGTGGCTTCAACTTGTTCAAAATGTGCAAGTCCATCCAAAGGCGTCAAATTGAGGATATCAACAAGGGGAAGTTGTACTGACGCAACAAAAAGGCCGAGTTGGCTACTGCTCGTGCTGAGGAGATATCAACTGGGTCAAAGGATCATGACATCATTGCCACCGATTATACCAACCCAGTGCCAATTAGCGCTTTGATGATGATGATCAGGATGATGCTGCGAGTGCCCCTCTCGTCTAGGTCTTTCGTTAGCATCCCCTTTCCCTTTTTTGGTGTCTTGATGCCAAAGGGGGAGAAGTGTTCTCTTGTGATACTTTTATTTACTTTTTCATACATTGTGGTTGTGAGCTACTCATTATTATTGTAAGACTTTGTGATGCTTAGATTTATATATGTCCTGGATATGTGTTATGCTTATTATATCTATCTTATGATCATACATGGCATCTTATGATTTTTTTCTTACATATTATTGCTCTCATACCACACCTCTTGCATGTGACCTTTGCATGGTCTTGTTTATCTCTTTGATCACATGTTCAAATTTTGTGCAATGTATCAATCATTACGTGCTTCACTCATAATCATTGCATTTGTCTATTGATAAAGGCGGCGGAGGGGGGGGGCTCTTTTGTGTGTGAGTGTGTGTGTGTGTGTGTGTGTGTGTGTATGTGTTGTATTCCAAGCATATTTGAATAAATGCACACATCAAGGGGGGTCTTTTTATGTTGATAGGGTTGCATCTCATCACTTCTTTTTTTATCTCTTTTGCCATGCTCTAAATTGTCATCAATTTACCAAAAAAAGGGGGAGTCTGAAAGTGCATTTAGTCCCTAATTATATTTTGGTGTTGATGACAATGGGGTTAGTGATACTAATGTTGGTTTCTAAATATGTCTTGGGACATTGGTCTCTCATCGAGAAATATATGGAGTTGGTTGACCCCCACTTCAAAAAGGAAGAAGGCGTCGTTTTTCTCGAATACTCAAAGGTTTTGTTTTGGTTTCTTTTGAGTCGTAGGACAAACACACTATTAAGAAGGTTGAGGTGATTGCATAGGGATGGAGATCATGCAAAACATATACACCAATCCATCCTACTCCCGCCAAATAAAAATGGGTTAAAACCCTTCTCCACGTGATCTGTGCTGGATACCCGGCCCCATGCACACGGGGGCTAGGGGCTGTGCACACGGGGTACACGGAAATATCTCTGGACACCCCGCTTGCACGGGCCCTCTGACCCCTGTGCACACGGGGTCAGGTGGCAAACTCTCTAGATACCCCGTGTACACATGGTCTAGGGTTTGGCGCTTGGTAAGTGTGCATCAACGATCACTTGGTGAAAGGGGGGCTATAAATACCCACCCTTCTTCCACATCCAACCAAACCCTTGATTTTGAGCTACTCCTCCATTGTTGACCTCCAAAAGCTTGATTGCTCCCAATCCCTCCACTAAAACTCCACCAAACTTTGAGGATTAGAAGTGAATCACCTTATCTACATTTCCACCAAACCAATTTTTGATCCCCACTCTTGTTTATCACCAATATTGTTACTCTTGGAGATATAGGACACCTAGGTGGTAGGAGTCAAGGCTCGGAGTCTTCCTTGCATGTGGTGTGCTCCGGGAAGTTTGCAAAGGTCCGGTGGTCACCTTCAGGACCAACCACAAGTGACACGAGTCTCATCCATTGGGGGTGACTCGAAGGAATACTAGGGTGATCCACTTGGTGGCGCTCTGGAGCTTTGGCTTCCGCATCTCTCCAACGAAGATTATCACTCCCCAAAGAGTGTGAACTTCGGGATACATCCGCGTCTTCGACTTGTGTGGTTTATCATGTATTGTACCGTACCTTTACTTTGTGCTTGTTAGCATGCTGCTCTTGCTTACCTTGGTTCTAGCTTGCTTGCCATATAAGTTGTTCTCACGGTAGATTGCATATCTAGAGAATTTACTTTATCCGCACATTCCCTAAATTTGTTAAATAAATTAAAAAATTGTAGTATCCTATTCACCATTCTCTCTAGTCGACTTCTTCGATCCTTTCATATAGCTTATTGATTGGAGAAGTAGGAGTGAAAAGTAAAGAGGTGGTTAGATCTCAAAAACTTGGCTTGATGGTTGTAGTGAAAGCGCCTTGAAATCAGCACAAGAAGGTGGTGTTCTCTCTCTCTCTAAGAAATATGATATGAGTGGAGTTTGCTTCGAGTGAACTAATGGGATGGTGAGGGTATTTATAGGATGAAACAAAAAAAATGATCATTACACACACTTTAACACAACTCGAAGGCTCTGGAGTGATCAATTCGGAAGCATCGAACAATACTAAAGGTGGCAACTTTCAAACAACTTGGATGGTTCAACCAGATAGCGTTCGGAGGCTCCGAGTGGACTACCTCACCAGTGGCATGCTCTCTGTTACCACTTCGGAAATTTCGAGAGGGCAACAAAATGTTTGACAACTGCTTTAGTGGGTCCCAGTGGAATGCTTGGCAGCTTCGAACAACTAGGGTTTGCAATTACTATCTGGGAGAATGACTTGACGGTTCCGACTAGAAGAGCTTGACAACTCCAAAGTATGAAAATAAAAGTATTTTGAGGGCATTGGACTTTGATTATTTTGAATGAGCTGAAGATTGCTCACCACGCATGTCACACGGCATTGGAGTTTGATCTTTAAGCGCAAAGAGAAAGAAACTCAGCTTCGCAATCTCATTCCTCCTTTGACAGTATTGGCATGCATATGGACTCAATGTGATTTTGGATCACTAAAATGCAAAAGGTAGGTCCTTGGCTTAGCAAACACCCGTCTTCATGAAAATTTGTGGGGGTCACCTTTCATCTCCTTTGTTGCAACCTAAGGAAACTTTCTTAAGATGAGTATTTGGAGCATTAGCCCCTTAAGATATGTTGACATTAATTACAAAATTTCACTAAAGGGATTAGATCACTTTCATGTGGTCCATATGAAACTCTCGCAACCGGTGGACACACCGACCATGAGGAGACTGACCTGACACAGTAAGTGCTATAGATTTAGGAGATGGTCGGGTCAAGATCAATACAGGCGATGTTGTTAATGATGCCAAGGGGGGGGGGGGGTGCGGACCGTGTCGCACATGTATCTTCGCCTTTCCTTGACGCCTGAAGCAAACCTCATGACGGGGTCACGGATTAGCTCATTATCGAAGCTTTATCTCTGCGTGATGGTGTGGTTTTGCCGAAGCTCCGTGGATTCACGGCCACTGATTGCTTGGATCCCGTGGCCCCCCCTTCTGTCAGAGATTGGAGATATAGCTAGTTGCTTTACTTCTTTTGTTATTCATCATCTAGGAGGAATGCCAATCAATCAACACATATTTGTGCAAAGTTAGCATGCATATTGACGGTGAAGAGTAGTTGGCTGAATTTAGTTCCCCACTTTTCTACTTAGCAGCCTGTTGGCTGCCCTGACTACTTATAAAACTTTCCAAATTCCATGCAAAATAATAATAATAATTAGGCGAGGTTTGCAGGTGAGCATGATCTTTTTGGAAAAGCAAGCTCACCGGTGCCTGGGACCCGAAAGCAATTTTCAGTTAGGAATTTGTTGATCTGTAGTAACATATGGGTAGAACTCCCAGTGGTTATACATGGTGTCCATATAATTTAGGCGAGGTTTGCAGGTGAACTCCCAGTTGATTATACGAGGTTCCCTAGAAAAATTTGCGTTTACAGAATTTGTTTGAGAAGTTTTTTGGGCTCAACTCCCCCTAAACCAGGAAAGAGGACTTGTTGGAGATGCTCTTAGCTACTAAGGGGGCAGCCCGGTGCACCGTGCACGCTTGCGCAGGGCCCAGGGAAGGTCCCGATCATTTTGGGTCTTTTGTACGCAGCCTTCTCCTGCATTTCTATAAGAGGCTATTTTCAGGACTCAGAACCCATGCCCTCACAGCAGCAAAGCAAACATGATGGCATGCTTTGTCTAATGCAATGAGTTTCAGTTTGATATGAAAGTCTCACCGAGATGGGTCCGTCTGAGAGGGACTGAATTTAGTATAGTCCCTAAAGACTTGAAAAGGTAGTATTTCAGGTTTTAACTCTTCAGAATTGCATCCGCGTAATGTGCTACTTCCCTAGTAGACGTTCAACCTCGATAGCAAAAAAACATTTCCGCTGCAAGACCACAAAAAAACAGAAAACAGCTTGCCTTGCTTGTGTTCACAGTATTACAGGATAAGCAAACCAGCTTGAGCTGCTGTTGATGTTTCGACACACACACAACACAACATTTCCTTTTTCCGGAAGGTTGAAACTACACCGACACCACACAGCCTACTTCTAGACGGCTGAGGGAAGATAATCTTCCCCAACCTGCAATTCACAAGAGACTCTATTATTGTTGTGAATTGCAGCAACTAGACTGGATCATATCCCCATCATGTGATCCAGGCCTGGCTGGGGAGGCACCCCCATGCCAGGTCCTCCCATGCCGCCCACTGTCACGTTATGCAGCAGTTGTTGGAGCCAGCGCCTTGTCGCGGGGTCATCCTTCGTTTCAGATATATAAACACGATTAGTATCGGATCAGTAACTTCGTTTCATTTTATTTGAGTTCATGAATGAATTGGTAACGACAGATATGTTAGCATGACTCACCCTAAGAGAAATGTTGAATGTCCCATCTTTCAGCATGTCAGGGAGACAATTATGCAGTGCAACACAGGCCCTGCGGGGGAAGACAAAAAATCAGCGCAAGGGAAGATAGATGTAAAATCATTTCGTGACATATGAATGACAGCACAAACCTGGGGTTATCTGACAGCCTGAGGTAACATCGGATAATGTGCTTGAGCAACCTTGTGGAAGGCTGATCAGCAAGTGATATTACCATGTTTCCTAAAACGCTGCCCACAGCATAGAAACGCTCAGGGGTGGCACACACGTAACGCAGTCCAATATCATCCAGCAGAATCTTTTGGACAATGAAGGTAGCGACCTGCTTATGCATATTTACTAAATTAGTGAAATTGGAGTGACAGCTATACATTTATCGAATTATCTGTATAAGACCCCGTTTGGCCTAGCCTCAACTTGTATCCCACTCAAAGAAATCTTGAGCACCTCAAAAGATTCAACTCCTGTGGGTCATACAGGAAAGATGTTGCAAAAACGTTGGCATATTTATGTGTCCGCAAAGTTATTGATCTTCCAGTCCAAGTGATAACTGATAATAGTAACGCGATGACATTAGCAGCATAGGTCAATTACTGAATTGCCAAAACCAAACAGCTTTTGAGGTTTCTCGCATAGTACACCTTTTATAAGTCTATAAACTGTGAAGTGGTTTTAAGTTATTATCAGAGAGAAGCCTGGCGTGGCATAGAAGGCTATAGATAATCACAAACATGTTAACTGACAGTAAATTCACAATATAGCGTTCCACACAAACTTTGGACAGCAAAATATAATTTTTGAAAAGAAGAAGCAATTTGATCTTCTAGGACTAAACAGAAAAGAAAGATTGTGATACTTTAGACAAGGATTGAGATGGTTAGATCCATACGGTTTTTGACAGCTCACTGCCCATCTCCATGGTACGCAAGCACAGAGGAATTATTTCAGTTTGCAGCAGAAAGCCGATAACTTCAGTATCATCAACCTGCATGCATAATAATAAGGTAAAGAAGCTTCTTCCAAAGGCAAGAAGAAAACGTTTGGTATTTGGAAACACATGCAGCTTATTCCAAAAGAAAGAAGAAAACATTAGATAGAACATTGCTTGTTTATAAGCTACTCAATTGTTTATCTCTTCGTTACACAACAAAGTAACAAGGATGTATCCCTTGTGACCTTATTAGATTTCATCGTTCATGCCAGGGTATTGGAATAAAAACACCGTGAAGCTTCATTGGTTGTAGAATTACTGGAAGGATCATTGTTTAATACTCCCTCCAATCCAAAATAAGTGTCGCAGTTTCAAACTAAGGTTAGTTCAACCTTAGTTCAAAACTGCGACACTTATTATGGATCGGAGGGAGTATATAACATTGCAGAGTCGGATGTATCATACAAAATTTGTTAGTTCATGTAAAATTGTACAAAACATACCTTAACAAGAGCACCGATGACACCCAAGCTGGTAAGCCGCAAGTACTCAAAAGGCCTTGTCTTGCTGAATGTATTCAGGAACGGGTACAGGAACAGCGGCACATGAGCTTAAAGGAACAAATGGTGGACAGAGAGAAGAAAGTGAATCTCTAACAACAACAATATCAAAAGCCGAATGGCTCTTTTGTCGTATCAAGTTACTAGGAATTAGGATATGCGAGACACACTGCAAATGGCTGAACTCGTTACCATGTAAGAAAGGGATTCTGGTATCAGGGTGCGATGCAACACACTGCAATTATTGTAATACAAGCACACAAAATTAGACAATAAAGATACACAATAAATAAATCTAATAACATGGGAAACTTCAAACGATTTTGTGGATGTAATCTCCCCCTTTATATTTTGAGCTGTACCTGAAGAAGTGCAAGTGCGTTGCAGACTCGGTTTGATGCACCTGGCGACAAAGTTGGGGGTGAAAGTGCAGGGTAGATCGACACAATTTCCTGCGGTTGGTTCCAAGTTGTCAAATATACCAAGTGAGTAAGGCAGGGTCAAACTTTGACAAGTTGCATCCAAAACAGCAAGTGCCGACTTGAAAACACAAATAAAACAGTGACTGCTTTTACAGTCCGACAACATAAACACAGTACAAGGTAAAGAAGTATCCTCATAGCTCCCAGTTCTTTTATCTACTCCCTCTGTAAACTAATATAAGGTGGGAGTAATATTCACATGCAAACCATAAACATCGAAGACAGATGAATTAAGCATACCTGAAGTAGTGCCGCAATTGTGCCAAAAGAGTGCCAGAGAAGCGGGGCCAGGTCTTGAAATATCTCTCGTTTCTGAAATGATGAGTGCATTTTTTGTTACTGATTTACTTTGGTCTTACAAAACACCTTAGCATGCTAATGACTGAACGAACACACAGTCTGCAATTGTTCTTTTTAATGGTAACTAAAAAATTACGCTACAATCGCTCTGTTCTTGATAACTTAAAATTAAGCTAACATCGATCCTAGAGACCACAAATCACACAACCCGTCCTCGTGACGAGGCGCTAGAACCCTAGAACTAGAAGAGCACGCGACGGACCTTCGATAGCTCGAGGAGGGCGTTCTCGCGCAGCTCGCGGTCGCAGAGGTCGAGCACCAGCTGCTCCGCCGACGCCATCTTCCTGGGCTCCTGCGCCGCCGAGGCAGCGCTGCCGGCGCCTCCACCGATTGAGGAGGGAGACGGCGGCGAGGCCCCTGCGAAGGAGGAGGGCTCGGAGACGGAAGACTGAAGGTTCGCCATTACGCACCAACTGCACAAAAACGGCGGAGCACCGTTACTTATTTCTCAAGACAGAAAAGACAACAACCGCCGCCAATCGAGTCGCCATTTTGCGCGGATCGCACGCAGCCGCGCGAGCGTCCAGCGCGTCCGCCCGCGCCGCCTGCCGCCGACCGCCGCAAGCACGGGACGGATCGAGGAATTTGCAAAACCAGCGCAGGTTTGGAAGATTACCAAACGAATCAGTTCGATCGACTTCGGGACAAATCTGCACTGCTCCGCTCCACCAGACCCTAGCGCGCGGAGAGGGAGGAAGAGTGGGGAGACAGCCGCGGCGGCCGCCTCGCCGCGCCGGTGACCGGAGGGGAAAGGGAGGTGGGGGAGGAAGAGACGATCAACGGCCTGATCTAATCGAGCCCCGAGGCGGGCCCCGCCGCGAGTAATAATCCACAGAAGATGGGCCTTCCATGGGCTTCGGCGACGGGCCGGCCCGAGGAGACGGGTGGAAAGGCTGCGCATTCCGCAGTGGCGCCCAGCGCTATAAGAATGCACCCTTAGCTAGGGTTTGCGCCCCGCCGCCAACTCCTCTCAGAGCCTCGCCTCCTCGCACCCGCATCTCCGCGCTCCGCCACCTCCGAGCCGCTCGAAGCCCACCTCGCAGCCATGGCGGAGCAGGTAAAGGCTCCTCCCGTACTCCCCCGTGTAGCGCTCTACCTCTGCTCTCCCGTTCGCTTGCTGGCGCCGGATGCTTGGGATATGTGATGCGGCGCCTTCGTGCTTTTCGGCCATGTATGCTTAGATCCGTTCGTGTAGAAGCTTGTACGTTGGTTGCGAATCGAGTGGTAGCGTGCTGTGTCTTGGCAGTAGCGAGTTCGTAGTCTTTTGCTGTCACACGAACTTGCCATCGTTTTGATGTGTTGGTGGTGCGATAGGTTACTTTTAACTCCCAGTTCATCCGTTGATTTCTACTGTTTCGGCGTTGTCGTTAGCAGCTTATGCTAAATGACTTGCGTATTGTGACTAAAGCTTTATGTTCCACTGGTACTTTGTGCTATTCTCTGATCATTTGAACCCAATAGGTTCTTGGTGTCCGTTGAGTGACAGTATCTATTCTAAATTTTCGATGCAGTAGCCATTGTTCTATGATTCATCTGGAGTTTGGCAAGTAATGAGTTATGTCTAGATTGTTTTTCTAGTTTGTTCTATTCTTGTGTATAATAGATCATATTTTGTGGCTGTAATTGTTTTGATGGTTTAAACCTGATGCTGTTGTGCAGACCGAGAAGTCTTTCCTCAAGCAGCCAAAGGTTTTCCTCAGGTGAGGAGTTCGACTACCCTTAATTCTGTGCTTTTGTTGTTTAGCAATGTACATATCTTTTATTGATCCAATGTAATGCCCATACCCTAACAATGTTTTTCTGTTTAATTTAGCACGAAGAAGGCTGACAAGGCAAAGAGGCCAGGCAAGGCTGGCAACCGCTTCTGGAAGAGTGTTGGCCTTGGTTTCAAGACCCCAAGGGAAGCGATCGAAGGTAAACTACAGGCCATTTCCTATATTTTAGCACTGTTTTCATACTCAAGTAGGTGTTGTTAGTCTTGATGAATGCAAGTATGTGCCTAAGATCTTACTTCAGTACCATTTCCCCTGGCTGAGCTAGCTAGCTGTTTACACAAAGAATTGGAGCTTGTTTAGAGTAAATTCTCAGTTGGTACCTTGATTCTCATTTGTGGATCCACAACCAATTTTCTTTTGCTCTTGTGGAAACTATTGAGCCATGAATGTTTTTCTGATATTTTGTTGCTAATGTCTGTTAGTACTGTGATCGCCATAAAACCATGAATAATTAACTGTGCATTATTTTCTGTTAAGCTTGCGATAGTCTATTAATTCCTATTCATTCCCAGGTACCTACATCGACAAGAAGTGCCCATTCACTGGAACTGTTGCTATCAGGGGCGGAATCATAGCTGGAACCTGCCACAGTGCCAAGATGAACAGGACCATCATTGTTCGCAGGAACTACCTTCATTTTGTGAAGAAGTATCAGAGGCAAGTAAACCTATTGGTGATTCTGAGAACATAATGCATTCTTCTTCCCTGTGGCATTTCTAACTCAGAAATCAATTGTGCACCTTGCAGGTATGAGAAGAGGCACTCCAACATCCTAGCTCACATCTCCCCCTGCTTCCGTGTCAAGGAAGGCGACCATGTCATCATTGGCCAGTGCAGGTAAAACTCAGTGCTCTTATATGACTTGATATTCAACTTGATGATGTTAGGTGACCCTTTTACTGTTATAAGCTTTGATGTTCCACTGCATGAGATAGTTGATCTATTGATTACTGCAGAGCTCTATTTTCTTTTGTTTCTGAAGTATTACATCCCTGTCTATGAAACAGGCCCCTGTCGAAAACCGTGAGATTCAATGTCCTGAAGGTCGTTCCAGCTGGAACCACTGGAGGCGGGAAGAAGGCTTTCATCGCAGCTTAAGCCCAGACTCTGATTATGAGTAGTTTTTCGCACTTAAACCTACCAGGCTGCTGCTGTTTTGCGATTTGATTCCCCTGTTTTCTGTCAAACCGAAGAATGTCTGTCATCTGAACATGTCTTGTGGAATCTATCTATCATTAATAGTTTCGCTTAAATTTGTACTGTCTGATTGTTTTTTTGTGAAGCCCTGGTGAATTTGTTTGCCAAGATATGATATTTAGTCGAGCAGTGTTGCCAAACTCCCATTCATAGTCAGAAGTTTTTATTCTAAAGAACACGTATTGAAGTTAAACTATAATTTTGAACCGTAGATTTTTTGAAGTTGCAACTGCAATAAACTTGCAATTTTTGATCTGGAGATTTTTTAATCTAGGATGTGAATAAGATCCTTTCTAACCGAGGCCAAAAAATCATATGTATATTTGGAACCTTGATGGTACCAGACCGTCTTCCTTCAACGGATGGAACTAAATTTTCAGAATTCATCTTTCCTTGTACCAAGGGCAATCCCAACGCAAACGACTTCTGGGTTTTGGAACTGTCTATTGTTTGAGGAATCTATTTGCTGTCCAAAGAAAAGGGGGGCAACTCCAACGTGGTCCACTAGATTGCTTGTGTTCGGACCAAGTCCAGACATTTTTCGCCATCCAACGACAGTTTGTCGGATATCTGAAACCTAGGGTAGGGTTTGGGGCTCTCCGGATCCGTCGGGCTCCACGGCAACATCGTGTGTTTCCACGCCCCTCCATCACCTCTAGCGTGGGAACCATCATCGGATACTGCCATCCTCGGGGCGGCTAGGCCTCCATCAACTCACCAACCCTCCCAAAGCATCAACATGATCTTCCAAACTGTCAAAAAAACGTCAGGTCCAGAAGCTTACTCGACGAACGGTCTACGCGCAAAATACCCCATTCGTAGTCCTTTTACCCCACCTTTTTGTCATCCAATGACGTTATCAGTTTGTCCAGATGTTTGAAACCACACAAACTAATACCAAACCCAGGGGTGGTTTGGGGGAGTCCGGACATCTGTCAGGCTCCAACACCCCTGGCCCACCCAAATACTCAATTTGTAGCCCTTTTCCCCTACTGCCCTTCCCCCTATGTTTTGTATCCGCGCCCTCAATGATCGTTGCCGCCGTTGTACCACCTCGGTTGGCGTCCAGGCCTTGTCAGACCTCCGCCGCTCCAGCCAGAAGCTTGCTTGCCTGGGCCTACGCTATCGTTCCACCCCGGATTCCCACGGCGGCCAGGTACCATCCTCCCCCACCGCTGCGTCCATGGATGCTACATCTGACAAGTGTTCGTCCAAATGCCATAGATGTTTGTCGCTGTTGACTTTGAAGGAAACACGATAGCTACGTACTTGATGAAGGAGAATAAATTGTTGTGTGATGTGTGGGCTGCCACAAGTGTGGAGTTTCAACGCACGAAGCATAATGCGACATTTTGTCAAAGTGCGCATGTTTGGTTCAATGGGCACAAGCACTACGCACCCTATGACATGAAAGTGATTCATGATCGTGGACAGAGGTCGCTACTCCATCGATGGTACATCATTCAAAATGATGTCAACAAGTATTGCAGTGTGTATGCACAAGTGCGAGCAAGATGGCCAAGGGGCGCATTGCTCGAAGAACTCCTAAGTTTTTGCTTCTTGTTGCTCTACGTGTTGGCCATTTCATTTACTCAATGTTACAACTTGTTAATAACGTCCTTGCTAGCCCGTTCTACCATAGGACGGAGTGCAAGTCCTTCGCAATGATGCCTTGTTGGATGAAGCTCAGTGGCCATGGCAACTGAATACATTGCATATGAAGAAGTTCAAACTCGAGGAGAGAAAACTTTAGACGAAGGTCGCTTTTGGGATTGATGAAATTTAAAAACTTGTTGAACATCTCTCAAGGAGTGTCTTCGGATTTAAATGTATGTTTGAATTGACATTCGTCAAAGAGACCATAGGCGGTGATTTGATTTAGTTTTATTAAAAATAAATAAAGGGAGGACATTTGATGACTCTGATTGTACGGCCTCCGCCCCTATTTCTGTCCACAGACATGTCCGGACGTATCCGTGAACATTTGATGATATTTGTTTTGGTGGACTACAATGAAGCCCTAAGAGCAACTCCAACAGTTCCTCTAAAACACTTATCGTAAAAGTGCTTTTACAGAAGTTTCCCGAAAACTACTTTTGTCGTATCCCGTAAAACATCTTCCCCTAACTATATTTTTATTTTATTTTTCACTAAACAAAACTAAATAATGACAGGGCCCGCCAGTCAGCGACACGTTCCGGCGGAGCCGCTGCCGCCCGGCGAGAAGTTTCAGGCGGTTACCTTGCCGCCAAAAGTTTACGGGAAGCAAAACTTCCCCTAAACCTGAAGATAGTTGGGGCCAAGTTTTCATGATCCTGTAAATTTATTCCATGTTTATGGGATCTGTTGGAGACGTTATTTACACAAACTTCCTCTAATACAGGAATCTGTTGGAGTTGCTCCAAGGAGGGTCGGATGGTACCAAGTCTCCAACCCCAGCTCCTATGTGTGGAGGAAATGTGGTGTCCGGACAGCCTGCCACATTGGAACCGATCTTTCCGCACCAATTTCTCTTTTTTCCCGCCAATCATATATGCAAGTGTCCAGATAATTTGATAGGAAAAGGCTGCGTGCATAGATAGATGGGGTTCAGAGTGGACACTGTCCAAACGTGACCGCGGATAAATGGGACGCCAAATTAGTAAAATTGAAGATGCTCATTTAAAGGGGCAGCAACAGCCGAGTTACAAATGGCAAAAGCCAAGACGCATTCAGAATCTGGGCCAATTACTCACAAAAGATACAACAGTCTGGCCAGTACCTGAAACCCTAATGCCAATAGCTCAAAGAGCTCTGCTCAATACACCACCAAAGTCCCAAACTGCGAGGCATTCGTTCGACCTTGCAATCCCTGTGCAATACTGCTTCCTCCATCTGCTGCCGCTGTCACGAACCGATGCGCCTAGAACGAGATCTCGCTGGGCGCGTGGAATGTCCGTCCGCGGCAGATCGCCTCCAGGTTTTCTCCGGCGTAGGAGCTGAGCGGAGAAACCTCGACGCCTATGAGAAAAGGGGTCATGAGAAAGGTGGCCATCACAATCTGTTCTGTCTTGAAATGCCTAAGTTTCAGGGTACAAGCAAACGTGAGGAATTACCTGTCATGTACAAGGGCACAGAATGGGTCAGGAAGCCGCCAGCAGCTACTACCCATCTGCTGTGGAGTCGGAGCAGCATCAGTTTGGCCGAATCTGGGGTGTCGTAGGCTGAGCCATTCGCGTTCTTCACTGGAGCAAATTCCTCTTCGCGTAGCACCTGGATTTTCAGATATGCACCAGTAAGTATCTCGAGCTTTTAAACCCAAAGAAAATGGGGGAAGAGAAGAAGAGGGAACAGAATGGAAATCGAACCTCAAAAAGTGTCGTGGACGGGGAGTAATTGAATGCATCGAATATGAACTGCTCAAGCTTCAGGCCCATTGTATACCCATGAATTGAAGGTATCTTCTTCTGTGCAAGATGATACCTGGCAACCAAATTTCCAAATGTCAGGTGCTGCAACAGAACATAATTTATGCTAGAGCATGTCAATTGCCAACTAAAATTACTTGCCATACATGCCTAGCAGGTCCTTAAATCACAAACTATAGATATAACTCTCACTCTCCCAGGAAGAGACCTAAGCAGCAAACATAACTGTCCTTTTCAAACTAGATAAAACCAGACTCAGGGTTTGGAAGAGGAGGCAAACATAATATGATTTCAGAATTCAAACTAGATAGAGAAACACTCACACACTGTCCTTTTCAAGGCTGTTTGCGACTTGATTCAAAAATTCCAAACTGAACATATGCAAGCATACCTGCAAAGAAACAAAGGAATATGTTAGTTTTATGTGTCACAGTTATTGAGGGAAGGAGGGAGCGACAAGCTAAGGATAGAAATATACATTGCTCCAACAATAACGAAGGCGTCCTGTTGATTGATTAATTTCAGTAGTCATAGCCGCATCCATTTCACTATACTCGACCACGGAAAGAGGTCCACCACGACCTCTTTGAACAAATACTCCAACATTCTCTTGTGGATAAGCCTGTTAACGATATGACAGACTATCAACAAAGTGCGTAGTATGCTAAAAATGACAATTGCCAAAAAAAAAACAAGTGATGAACTATGATAATTTCTTTTTGCGAGCTCGAAAGATATTTGACCTTACCTTCCTAACAACCTTCGCAGCAGAAGATACACCCTTTTCTATGAAGTACCCTAGGAACGTTGGATCTGCAACACGAACCTGCGTATAAGACATCGATTAGCGAATGAGAAGGTGCGGAAATCAGATGACACCTCAAAGCGCATGTCCTCACCAATACGTTATCAACTCCGTAGCAATCTACATACTTTACACCCCGTGAAGACATATCGTCAAGCAACTTCTTAGACTTCAGAGCTGTGACATGTTACAGTTGTAAAAACTAAGCATCAGTATCTAATAGTGGGTAAAATACGACGACTGCAAGCTGCATATCTATGGGAGATTACCGGCATAAACTCCTCCATTTCCATCAGGTGCCTTGGCTACCTGGTTTAAGAAGAACATGTAAGAACAATCCAATCATTTAGCATTGCAGATATGCAGTATCAAAAGTAGCTTCGCAGGCATCAAAATTTGCATTTAAACTCTCAGATCACACACCATGAGTAAAACTTAGAAAACAAATTGCTATAAACTGTAACTTTGCGTCCTGGCCATACATGGTAAGATGGATCAGGAATGAAAAGTTAAATTAAGAGGAGATGCAACACGGTACCTTGTATGGCGTCTCCATAATAAATCTGCCATCGTCAGAAACACATGGAAGGGTGCCTTGTTGGAAAAAGGTCACCTGCCAAGAAGATATCAACGTTTCAAGCCTAGCTATTAAAGATAACTCTTACTATTGGATTCGACAGTATGCACATGTTTGTTGAATTCCCATGAATATTCAACGCAACGGAAAATTCTGTGCTTGTTCTTACCTGGTCGGCCTCTAAGCCAAAATATTTACGGCTCTCAAAGAATTTGCGTGTGACATCATCGGTGAAGGGGCTGGTCATTATGTACCAGTGGATTGGTAAAGTATTTCTTGGACCTGCAAATTATTTTCAAATCAAGGGTAAGGACGTGGAGTGAAGCAAAGGACAGAAAAAAAATCTACAAGCTTGTGGTTAGAAGATATTACTATCACTGGACTGAGCAGCCAACTTTTGAATGCACAAAATGCGTTCCGCTTGGAGCTGGAAAAGTGATTTTCCAGATGGAAGTCCAATACCTGGAAGGCCAACATGAGGTGTCAAGAGAAAATCACAATATGATCAATATAATATAAGGAGATTGGAATTATCAGCGAAATGCAATTCCATACTAGTATGAATGAACAAAGATGCCATGCTGGATATAGTAAGTACATCCATTTCCTTTTGATCAGGAGACAATGCATAACAGTGATGTACAAAATTTATAACATGTGAAATCTGCCGCTATGGAATTATCAGCACAAATGCAATTCCATACGAGTATGGATGAACAAATATGCCACACTGGATACAGTAAGTACATCCAATCCCTTTTTCGATTAAAAGACGGTGTATAACAGTGATGTACACAATTTACAACATGTGAAATCTGCCGCGATGGAATAAAGAATTGTGCCAAGAACTAAAAAAATCACTATGGTGTACTATTTTTTAGTTTTAAAAGAAGAGCATACCACTGCACATATGCAGTCAACTAACATACAAGGATTCAGATGGGATCGACTTACTGAAACACCCCTTAGGATCTGAGCTACCAAGCCGAGTCCCCTACACACAAGGCACAACATGGGAAGAAATTAGATCACAAGTATAATGCTACCAAATGCGCGGTAGAGACTACAGAGACTGCAGTATCAGAAAACAGGACTGGGGGGATTCTATTTCATCAGATTACCTGGCCACCAGCCAAAAGGACAACGGCCAGCTTCCCCTCGGAGATGGCTCTCAGCCCCTTCTTCCACCACCGTTCTTTGTCCTCTGGAGACCTCTCCTCGACCCTCGAGACGCTGGATTCCGGCACCGGCTCAGCGGGCGCCAGATAGCCTGTTCTCAGCAAGATCACCACATTAGCTAAGAATGCTGATCAAAGATACACATTGCATAGTTCTCTTCACTGGAATGATGTCAACTTGTTCAACTGAAGGAACTCTGACCTTGTGATCCCATAGAGCGTCGAATGATCCGGTCAATCCTTGAAAGATCTAGACTCTGCAATATAGTACGCACAGCTGCGTCAGTATTCAGTCGCCGTCAAAATGGCAAACTGATGCTGCAAATTTCACAGCATCTGAAACTGATGTAGATTTACATTGCTGCTCAAATCCTCATCTTCTTCCCCACAAATCTTAGCAACCATTTCTACTCGAAATCAAATCAAACCAACTCTGCGTGCAGAATTCCAGCCCACAACCAAATCGACAAGCATAATTCCAACACAAAACCGAAATCTTTCTTTCATAATAACAATCCCGATGCAGAAAGTAACTTATTATGCCGAAAAAACCTCCGCCGACAGTCCCTACGCGAGAAATCAGCTCTCGCGCGAACAGAAATCCCAGCGCAAGAAAGCCAAATCCGACCATGAAATCCTGCCGGGAGAGGACCAAAAGGAGCAGCGCATTGGGGTCGGTCTCACCTCGATGTCCCGGACGAGGAGGTCGCGGTCCTCGGGCGAGAGCTCGTCCCAGAGCGCGAAGGCGCCCTCCTGGCCGTAGTCCTTCATCCGCTCCAGCAGCTCCTGCGGCGGCGCCGCCCCCCACCTCCCGACCGGGCCGACCGGCGCCACCGACCCCACCATCATCTCCTCCTCCACGTCCTCGCCGCGGCGGCAGCACGGGAAGCAGCGGCGGACGGTGGCGAGGCGAGGCGAGGCGAGGCGAGGGAGATTATGAGCAGAGCGGAGCAGCGGGCGGTGGCGAGGGCTAGAGATCCGTGATTGGGTAATGATCCGCTGTGCCTATGGCCAAAAGAGCCAGCTCGGATTGTTCGCCGGTGCGTGCGTGGGCGTGGGCCGCGTAGGTAGGGAGGCGTGGTGGTGCCGGTGCGTGTGCCGCCGCGCCAGGTGACGTTGTATACTCCTACCACGCACGGTGCGGTGCGGGTGTCTCCTCCCTGGCTTTTGGATCGGAGCAGGTCGCATGCGTACAAGGGAAGGGGGAGGAAGCTACACATGCTGCCATGGCAACCACGCCATTTGGATGTTTACGGCGAATAATCAATCATGCCCGTGTCCATGTTATTACTGATTGTCTGTTAATTAATCACCCTGCAAAATTCTGTACAATTCATCCCTGTATTATACATGTATAAGGGCATCCCTAAAATTTACCCCTTCAAAAGCCTCCTCAAACCTAAGGGCATTTCTAACCGATCCCCTATAACCGGTTAGAGAAGTAAAAATTCGGTTTTACTCCTCTAACCGGCACCTAGCCGATCACCAATCGGCCTTAGTGAAGTAAAAACTATACTCAGCCGCGGCGAATCTCCCTATATTTACTCCACCGCTCGGCGGCTGAGTAAAAAGCCCACTCTCCTCCGCTGCCTCCCCCGCTCCACTCCCGAGCCGCATCTTCGCCGGCGCCGTTCTTGACCACCTGGACTTGTGCCCTCTCGCCCCGTCGCCGGCGCAAAACCGGTAGATCTGCGGCTTCCCCGTCCGCCGCCAGATTTGGCGCATCCGGCCGCCGGCAACTCCGCCTTGCCATGGATTGGCCGGGTACCGGGCCGCACAGCCCCGACAACGCCTCCGCGCCGCATGCAGGTATGGATTCCGCCTCTAGCCGGTCGGATCTCTCCCGTCGGCGGTTCGCCGGCAAAGGCACGCCCGACAGTTGCCCGGGCTCGGCGCTGGCCCAACGGCTCGTCAGTTCACCGTTGCCGGTCATAAAGTGCGACGATTGCCCGCGGCAGGTGGTGCGCCGAGTTTCTACCACGCCGGAACATCCCCCGATGGGTGTTCTTCAAGTGCAAAAATGATGGCGTATGTGCTTCTTTTCATTCGGTTGTTCGCCGGATTCGGCGCAATTTCGGTAGCTCATTGTTTTCTATAATTTGTGTGTAGGATGGATGCAAGTTAGGAAAGATGTTGAGAGAGCCTTCGGTGTGCTTCAAAAGCGCTATGCAATTGTTCGTGGCCCTGCTGAGTACTGGAGCTCCAAGGTTCTATGGCGGATCATGACTTGTTACATCATATTGCATAATATGATCATTGAAGACGAGAGGGATATGCCTGAGAACTTTCGGTACATCATCAACGGGACTCCGATTGAGCCAGAGTATGATATGAACAGGATCCTGGCATTCCTTGAGGAGCATCGCAAAGTCGAGAACCGACAAGTTCATGCTCAGCTCCAACAAGATCTTATTGAGCATCACTAGCAACGTCTTAGTGAGTCCTGGTTGTTCTATCACATGCTATTTGCTACATTTGGACCATTCGGCGTGTTTAAATTTGAATAATTTGGTTTGTAAACTATATTCGTGATTTGCTTGAACATTCAAATTTATGTTTAGTTTCTATATGTGTGCTAATGTGTAGTTTCAATGTTTACTACAGTTGCAAAGTTTAGAAAAAACAAAAAATTACTCCATTAAATATAGGGGATCAGCTAGGTCTGGCCAAAACTTAGTGGAGTAAATATACTCCACTAAGGGTTTACTCGGTCGGATACTCCACTATTTTTAGGGGATCGGTTAGAAATGCCCTTAAGGAGTTAAAAAGAAGCGGTTCCTAACCGAACCCGTAAAACATAACTCCCTAATTTTTTTCCTAGAAAGATTCATTTCAAACACAAATTTAAAGTATTTGATTACATAATTATTACACGAAGGTAGCACATAGGGATCACCCCCCCCCCCCCCCCCCCAAAAAAGCGGTCAGTCTCATCGTCATTGTTGCTAGGCCCGTCTCACAGCAGCCCCTCCTCATCGGAGATCTCGCCACAATTCACGTCACCCTCCTTGAACTTGAACCATGCTTGGTTCTCGGTGATGAGTTGCGAATTCTTTCGATGAACTCAGCCATGTAGGCCTTGTCAATGCACTCGGCCTCGAGCTTTGTTCACAGCCATGCGTCCTTCTCCTCGGTGCGGGAGACCACTCTAACAAGAGGAGGCTCGACGATGTCCAGGGTGTGGCTGTCAAGGAAGGAGTTAATCTTCGCCCGGATGCCGTAGTAGCGCACCGTCGTCGCATCGTACGCGCGCCGCCTACACCGCAGCGGCGAATGTGTCGAGCCACCACTTCTCCTGTGTGTCCGGATTTTGGATCTCCGCTGCCCTAGTGCCCCACAAACACTGCCACATGCTACAGCACTTCGGCGGCGGGTGTTGCGACATGGACCTCGAGGAAGTGTTGGCGGCGAGTGTCGTTCTGGACGAAACGAGGCTACACGGTGACCCTACTCGTCAACGAGCTTGCAGTGGCGACGGTGGCTAGATGTGTCGATTCAGGCGGCAGCGAGTGGCGGGCAAATCGAAGTGGGGCGGGGAGGGGGGGGGGAGGGCTGCCGGGTGCCGATGTGTGTGTGTGGTGGCCGGTGAGGCAAAGAGGGAAGCGCCGGTGTGGCGGGAGGTTTGATGAGTAGTTGGTTGCTCAAAACGGAGAGGCGGTCGACGCCTAAATATTTCAAGAGTTAACTGAAACAAGTTTGACTAGATACGGCTTAACTCCTCGAGATAAATCTTTTGAATAGTTATAAACCCTTTTCAGACTTCTATTAGAGACGCCCTGACAGCATAGCTTTTGCAGCAACAGTAGCAGCACGCGACAGCCCTGTCCACCACGGCCGCTTGTACCAATTTAGGTAGATCATGTGAATTCTGGTACAAGTACTACATTGTTTGTGGCATTTGGACAGGAGCTTTGCTCTATTTGTATCGTGCGTGCATGTGTTGTTGCCGTATACTACGATACGATCGAGGGCGGTAACAAGTGTCAGTCCAGCCTCGGCGACTCATTCATTCATGGCCCAACGGACTCAGATCCGGTGTCTCTCCCTCCCCGTTGATGAGACTACTCCTACTTTGCATTCATGCTGCCTGCAACTGTAATGGACCACGGCAGCGAATTGATCAATTTCAATGGCATCCATGCATCTGAACAGCAAAACATCTCAGATACTACAGTGGTACAGTGACGGCAAGTGGGGCAAGTCGGCAAGATCAGCCCCCTTGCCCTAAGCTTCTGAATTGCAGATATAATCCGACGAGAAAAAAAACAGGATTACTTCTCTGAACAATACACCGGAGGCCGAAGTAGTAGTTGGGTAGTACAAATGAACATGAAACTGAATATAAACACCGTAGGAGTGTAATTTATTCCGTTGAATGGAAAACCGAGTAGCCAATGGCCAATGCCAATGAGCTGATCCTCTTCCTATCTAGAAGAAGCGATCACCGACAGGACGACGTACCTGACCTGCTGCCTGCTGGCTGGGTGGATCGACGGCCAAAGGCTTGAATTCCAAGTTAGGTTGTCTTTTCTATCTACCCAAACAAAGAAAAGGCAGGACTAATGATACACATTTTCTCACGTACTGTTCGATCCATCCACTACCAGAAGCACTGAGGCACTATACTCCGGCGTTCCATAAAGTGTAGTGTCAAAAAACGTCTTACATTACATTAAGGGACGGAGGGAGTAGCTTTTACTTATTTTTATTTTTTTGCGGGAACACTTGTAGTAGGATTTTTTCTCTTGTAATAACAATAACAAGCAAGCAGGAAGTTATTGTTGCTAAAAAGAAAATCTCATTTTTCTCTCTCCGGACCTTCTTGGTTGCATCTTTGTTCTGTCACCACCTGCACCGCATGCATGTCTTTTGCGGTTGGAGGCTTTGCGCCTCACTTATCAAGGCAACAGCTAGCAGAGCAGACCGATCCAAAACCCCGTGGTGTGATGTGCAATCGCGAACCATCACAACAGCATCATCAACGAACGAACGGGTTTGGTGACGCGTCCACGGTCGGCCGACGAGACGTATGACCATGCGATGCGATGCATCCACCGATCGTCGATCGTCTGACAAGGACCTTACTAATCTTGATTTCTGTCAGCCTGCTGGTCGGTATTAGTAGTTGTATATACTGTACTATCATATATGCAGTGCAGCCGCGTGCACCAACCAACCGGCCCGGCTGCAGTGGTCAGTGCGGTGCTGCCGGTGCGGCACGAGGAGTGAATGCATGGCAGGATGAGGCGTAAGCCTGACACGGGTATGCGCGGTGCGGTGCGGTGGTCAGCCTGGAAAACAAAAGTTGAGTCGGCGTTGCCACGATAGGCTTGCCCTGCAAGCACGCAAAGCACAGGAGAAAATTCAGAGGAAATGATGCGCACTTCATGATTTTCTTTTTCTTTCAAGGATAGAGGGAGAAGCGTCTACTCCGGCTTCTGAAACAGCAGCTGCAGTTGCAAAAAGCCACTGAATAAACTCGGTGTATGAACCGATATATGCTTTCTTCTTCTTCTTTTACAAGTGGTGCGTGCACAAGAATACACCAAAAACCGAATTAGCAAGAACAGAGAAACGAAGAGCAGTTAACACCTGTAACACTAACTTGATTTTTTTTTAAAGAAAACCAATCAATTTAGTTAGTGTGAACTCATTCGTTTTGGTAATGAACCGATATACACCAATCAATATATGGTTTCTTAATTCGTTTTGGTAATGGACTGACTGGGAAACACCAAATGCGTGTCGGCCTTATCAACGAACGATACGATAGTAGGTGTTGGTTTCTTTTCTCTGCTTATGGCCAGCGGCAGCTTTAGCCTTTAGCACTTGCATATGCACTCATTCACAGGTCTCGAGTCGCTCTCATGAAAGCTAAGCCTCTACCTGCGCCGGAACCTGACGTCCAAGCCACAATATATTCTTTTGCAATCAAATTTATTCTTTTCAGGAAGAAACTGAGTGGATAATATGTGTAGATGGACACTAAGCAAGCCTTGAGCAATAACACTGAATCTTTCTCCATGCAATGCAAGAGATTGTTGATTAGGTTCTTCAGGTTTTATCTTATTATTAAGCATTTGAACAAGAATCTTTTTCCTATTGCCCGCATGAATTTTCACAAGAGTTCTTCTACAGGTTAATTTTGACAAGATTGGATGTTTTCCCGCAAATTTTTTTTTTTTGACAAGAGTTATAGGAACCGGCTTTCCTGGATCTCTGCTGGTGCCTGGTGGTGATCAATCAGCACGTTTTCTGGCCTCAATGTTGTGAATTGGGGACAGTTTTGCACTGTAAATGAGCAGTTCCACAAGTGAAGAAAAATAGTTCTTCACCAGACAAAAAAGTCAAGAAATGTTTCGTCATCGGTGTACTAGAAAGTCAGGGAAACATTTTCTACCCACAAACAAGGAAAACAATAAGACATTTACGACGAAATCTCGACAACAACGAACAAAGAAGGGAATACCTGGTTGCTAGCAGAAAAATCTTCTGGATTCGGGAGCACCTTGTAGCCTTGTAGTTGTAGGCACGTACCATATAATATGCTTGTTGAGAAAGAGGATGTGCGAGCCTGCTTAGTGCTGTTGATTAGCACATTATTCTGTTAAAAGCTGCGTCTTATCATGAGATGATGGCACGGATATTGTGATGATATAGTAACAGGCAGGATCTCTAGCCTTATCATGGCAGCTGCAACTTGGGTGAGCAGCTAGCAATCATGGACTCATTTTAACCCTACATACTCCATTGGGAAGCCTCGTCAGCTTTGTTTGCACCATCTACAAATGATACTACTTGGCTACCTGTGCTGATGACAATGTGCCAGCAGACAGTTCTGCATCATCAGAAGAATGCCCAATCAAAGATTTTTCAGCACAAAAATCACAACAAAGGGCAGAGCACATCAAATTTAATTTGCATGGAAACTTTGACTTGGTAGCCTCACAATGCAGGTCAGTGTGTAGTGTAGTGTCATAGTGTGTGGACCTCTCACAGGAGCAAACACTTTTGCTATCTGATTACTTGTGTGGGAGTAGTTCAAGGACCACAGGGCAGAGAAGATTAGACCAGTGACCTGTACTTCCATGGCATCCAATGCATCAACTTCACACCAACTGTTGCAGGAAGGAGGCACCACCAATTATTATTACCCAACCACAGTGTACATGCCAAACCAAACAGAGGAACATAACACAACACAAGATGAGATGCCACTGCCAGCCACCCTAACCTAAAGTACTCCAAGAATCAATGGAAGAGTGGTACACCACAACAACATTTGCTACCACCCCATCATTCACAGGGACACTTATCTTCTATATCTAAATAGCTAGCCCCCACTAACCTATTTCTCTCAACATGCAAGCAAGCCACCTCATCATGCAACAAATGCTCACTTCAACATGCAACCATGCATAGAAAAAGACCCACCTCAATTTAAATGTATGCATGACATTTTTCATTCTATTATGCTATTTATATTTATTATTGAATATTTTACAACTATACAATTATCAAACACAAAAAATCATACATATTTTCAGTTTTAGTTCTAACATTATTACTCCAAATATTCATGTAGTGTTCATACAATCAAATATATTTGAAATGAATCGCAAAATAATCCCGCAACAACGTGCGGGGTATCATCTAGTTAAGACAGAAACCAAATCCACGCGGAACTTAATCCAGTTAACATAAAATGTCTTACAAGCATCATCCATGTTTAAACTGGAAGGGCTTTTCGCAGACAGAGTGGAAACCCCAGCCATGAAAAACAGGGGGTTTTCTCTGTGCCGTTGGCATCTCTATCCCCTAACCAGACAACAAAAGAGTTACTACCAAGTCAACTTACTACACAGATTCAAAAGTTTTGTCAAAGTCTAGCATATGATGGGTAACATTAGCGATGGATCATCTACTGCAGTTACAACAAGACACAGTCTTTATTAAAACATGCATCCTTGTCGAGGTACCCTAACGATGAGCGCTAAGAAGCTTATGTATGACCTGAACTAAGGATTCCTTCTTATTTGCATTTGGGCAGTTGTTGCTTATTTCCCAGAGGGAGCTCACTGGGGAGGGAACCAGCCACTGCTGTAGAGCTTATCTGATGGCCTTGGCATTGGCAGCCTGACGCGGTCGACTTGGCCATGGTTCTTCCTAGCGCCATCATAAGTGGAAGATGAACAATTGGGCGCCGTTGTCCCTTTGTTCGAGTCCTGTGGTGGAAGGAAGTAGTTTGCAACAGCTAGGTTGTTGTCAAGGACAGGGATATCACCTGTAAGAATCCTGAATGCAAACTCCAGGCATGGATCTGACCAGATACTTCGAAACAGCGATGACAGGGAATATCCGGGCATAGCATCAGCTGTTCCGACAAGTCCGTTCTGTTGCGGCGGAGCATGCGCATTCTGGCGTCCAATGTCTGTTAACGAGCATGCAGCAGATGCTCCTAGTATTTGTTCAGGAGCTGAAGGATGCTTGTCTTCAGCATTTCCAGAAGTACTTGTGGCATGTGCTCCATCTTTATTCTGAATTACTGGAGAGGAAATTGCCTTTGACTTAGGATTTTTAACTTGCTCTGTTGGTTGTACCTGATCGGCGGTATCTGTCTGTGCGCCCACAAGTGGGTCTCTAGGTACATTATTGGCTTTCTCGTTCCTTTTCAGTGCAGTTAAACGAGGTGACGATCGAACAGGTGCAGCAATCTGTTTCACGGGTTCAGTTTTTTGCTTTTTTTCCTTGAGTTTCGTCCCTACATTTGCTTCTTCTCTTGCAGCAGATTCATGCTTCAGACACTGATCGTTCTCTCTTGCCATCTGAAGCTCCAACTCTGCAAGCCTCCCTTTGGAGACACCCTTGGGTTCTGATGATGGCCGTCCAGCCTGTATATTTCAAAATAAAGGCTATTAGATGGTGCAGTAATAGTTAGCTTCAGAATGAAAACATGGGTAGCAACAAAGATTCCTTGTGATCCACTCATTTAAAGTACAATAGAAGTCTGAGGGCATCGGCAGTTTGGCACCACTTTCAGGTATATGATGTGTAGGTCAATATGGGGAATTTAATAGGCTGCGGAAGTGCGGCATACGCTGTAGGATACTAGGAAATTGGTAATTCACAGATGTAAACTAGAAAATTGTGTTCCAATGCCAAAACACATTGCAACCAGTAAGATGTTGCTTATTTGTAATTTAGGAGAGAGAAGGGCGTGAAATGCAGAAATTCACATCTGCAACCCATTACATGCATATATCATATTGTTGAGACATTTACAAGCATGAAATATTTCATTTTAAAAGAACAATTTGGCCATCCAGATTTGACAATCCAACCATCCAAACTCTGTTTCAAAATTAGTTCGGCGATTAGTACTTATCACATCCCTTCTCTATTATATTTCGGAAAAGTATTACTTCAATGGGCACGGCATGCTTTAGCAAAACTATCAGAATTTTGTAGGTGCATCAGGAAACTATCGGTTATCTAGTGTACATTAGCAAACAGAACATTTTTGTACTATCCTAGAACTAATTTAACACTACCTGTAAAGGGAAAAGCAAATGTACATGGAAGTGCTCTTGCTTGAGTTTAGGGTTTACCTAATTATGAATTTTAAATTGCACAAAAGATTCATATATATGCATGATGATATAATATGAACACCTGCGAAATTTCCTGCAAAAATATGATCAAGTTTGTCCTGTACAAAAACTCAAAAAGGATAAGTGGTGGCTATTACACTGTTCAAACTATAAGTACATTTTGTCTTTTTCGTGTAGGGTACATTTGGTCATGTTTTTGTACGATATTTTGTAGGCACTTGTGTTATAACATGATGCACATGTATGCTTTTTTTAGATGGATAACTAGGTAAACCCAAACTCAAGCACCCACCCTTGTATCTACAGCATCCCTAGAAAAGAAAACTCTTTTATTTGCAACGTTTTTACCTTATCAATTGAATAATTAGTTCACAGAAGATGTTTAATATGTAGGCAAAATTCAAATAAGAAATGCCATAAGAGAAGGAACATACATGTTGAGATTGGTTCCCTGAAACCTGCAGGTCCTCAATTTTTCTCTTGTTTGGCATCACAACACGATCACTGGTATCTTGAGATTCGAGATAGTGGTAAACTTCTTTGAGAGAACGAAATTCGTAGCTATTTGTGGGATCAATGTAGAACTGTATATATCAAATGATTAGATCAACTACAATTACAAAACAGAGGGTTAAGTAGACAATAAACAGAATGATGTCAAACTCAAACATAAATTCGTCATACCATCTTGTGGAAAAACTTGAGCCTAAAATCTATTCTAAGAAAACAACTCAAGTAGTTACTATCGATTATTTGATTTCTAGGTCCAACATAATCACTTACAGCTCATTAAGGATTCATTTCGTTAAAAAGGCATGTATCTTCTTGTACTATATAAGGTTCAAAGACAGGAAAGAGGTTAGCTGCTTTCAACTTTCATGTTCATACCATGACAAGAACAAGGTTCAATGAATTTTTGTGTTGAAGTCGTAGAAATATTCAAGATTCACCGCATTGCTCATGCATACAGTTGTTGGCAAACAACAATGCAATATACAACCTAGATCACCAGCATATTTAATTGAACTAAATTGACCGGAGGATTGCTAATGAAAAGGCAAGTTTTTTTTTTTCAGTGTGAAAAGGGAAAGGTTAGTAGTAGTCTAAGCCCCACTAAAGAAAACTGCACACAGATCCAACTGCAAGTGAGGAGTTGTTGTTTCCTATCAAATCATTACCAAAACTTCTTTTGTAGGATCTTTGTACATTTTCTGTTGGAACCAAGACTGCGCAACAGGCATCAGAGTGATACCATAAACACACCAAGTTAAATTATTTGAGTTAATTCCACTTTCACCCCCCCCCCCCCCCCCCCCCCCCCCCCCCCAGTTACGACTTTGTGACAATTTTACCCTATTTAAACAATCTTACCACATTTACTCCTTAGTTGTCATCTTGTGATGTTTTTTTGTTGGGCTGTGTTTGTTTGTGTGTGTGTGTGTGCTATGGCCCAAAGGGCCCATACCTGTAGCATATATCTGTATGTATAGCAGCTGAGTAAGAGAATAGAGATTCTAGTGTTTTCCCCAACCTACTGTCTTCATGGTGTCAGAGCCCAGGCGATGGCGACCGAGATCTAGCTGCTGCTGGTGAAGTGGTGATGCAGCGGCGACGTCAGGCTGCAGAGGAGGTTGTTGGGTAGTTTGTGGTGGTGCAGAACACCGGAGCCCAACCGTGGGTGCTGCGGCGGCGGGATTGGCGGACGGTGAGAGGGGGAGCAGATTGTGGAGGTCGCTGGTGGTAATCGGCGGCGTGCAGCGGAGCTCCGGCGTCGGGGGACAAGCGTGCAGGCAGAGAATAAGCTCCAGGCACGGGCAGCAGTACCAGGCGGAGGAATACTACTGCCCAGGCAGAGGTGCTGTGCAGTTGCGGAGGCCACGGCCGGCCGCGCGCGTGCGTACAACCACTTGCAGGCCTGAGGTGCTGGGACGTGGTGGTGAAGGTAGGAAGCTGGGTGAGGTCCCCTTCAGTTGTGGCGGCTAGTAGGTTGCAAGGGAGGTGCCTGGTGCGTGCTGTGTGTGGGAGCAGAGAAAAGGGGATCTGGCGAGGTAGTTAAGAGGAAGATTACTTGTTGCTTCAGCAAGTAGAGAAGAGAAGAGGAGCAGCTCTGCTTGTTGCAGTGCTTGAGAAGTGAGTTCATTACTGAACCATGGGGGAGAATCAGGGGATTCAACAAGTTCTTGAAAAATTGGCTCAACTTATCACTGCAAAGACAGGGGATGCATCATCCGGCAATGCAATCATCCCACGTACCGAGCCGACACAGAAAATTGAGTTGATGCCAAATGACATCAAATTGGAGGGTATCAAGAATTACTTGAGCTGGTCGAGGAGGGCATTGCTGATTTTGAAGACAAAGGGACTTGAGAACATTGTTGAGGAGGAATCAACTGAGCCAGCAGATAAGACAAGTGCGGAGTGGAGGACATGGAGTACTACCAACTCATTGGTGGTGGCATGGTTGTTAAACTCTTTGTCACCGAGCATTGCTGCAACTGTTGAAACCATCTCAAGTGCAGCTGAGGTGTGGAAGACTTTATCGAAATTGTACTCCGGGAAGGGAAATGTGATGCCGATGGTTGAGACACAAGAGAGAGTTAGTGATCTGAGGCAGGGGGAGTACTCTGTAATGGAGTATGTTGCTGAGTTGCAGCGATTATGGGCTGACTTAGATCACTATGACCCTCTCGAGTTACCACATGCAGATTGCATATCTAGTGTTAAGAAGTGGATTGAACGCAGGAGGGTGATAGAATTCCTTAAGGGTTTGAATTCAGAATTTGAAGGGAGACGAGCTACTATGTTCCACCAACCCACTCTTCCCAATCCGGAGGAAGCTATAGCAGCAATTTCACAAGAGGAGATCAGACTGAAAGTGATGAAGAACAATGTAGCAACTCCATCACGTTCTGCCTTCATAGTAACCAGAAACAATGAGACCAGAGATTGTTTCAACTGTGGTGAGACGGGACACTTGAGTCGTAATTGTCATGCCCCGCGCAGGCCAACCCGTGGAAGGGGTAGAGGATATGACCGAGGTGGACCAAGAGGAGGTAGAGGTCGAGGATATAGGATTGGTCACAAAGCAAATGTGGTGATACAAGAAGAGGAATCCCATGACAAAGTCGAAGTTTCTGTAAAAGAGTTCGAAGAGTTGAGGACATTGAAAAAGAAGATGGAGAGTACTACGGGTGATAAAGGCCAAAGGGACTCCACATTTGGTGATTTTGCTCACTTTGCCTATGCTAATGAAGGTAACTGTGCTCATACATCTACATTCTCACTAGTGTCGCAACCAGATTGGATTCTTGATTCGGGTGCATCTAAACATGTCGCGGGCACATCAAATGAGTTTGAGTCGTATGCTCAATATCCATCCACACGTAAAGAAACTATCCAAACAGCTGATGGCACCTCACAGCCCATTAAAGGTGTTGGCATAGTACAATGCACACCACTTATTAAACTTTCATCGGTTTTGCATGTTCCTGCTTTCCCGATCAATCTTGTCTCAATGAGTGCTTTGATTGATGATTTGGATTGTCGGGTAATTGTTGACCGAAAAATATGTCTAATTCAGGAGAGGGAGACAGGGAGGAAGCTTGGGACCGGAACCAGGCGTAATGGGTACATGGATCGTGAGGTGCCAAACAATGCAGTGTCTACGGTGTTAGCAGTAATGATGGGCGAGAAAGAAGCTATGGTGATGCTTCTGCATTGTAGAATGGGGCACATGTCTTTTGATAAAATGAGCAAGGTCTTTCCTGATGTAATGTGTGGAGCGGATAAGAACAAGCTTTTGTGTGATGCTTGTGAGTTTGGCAAACACACAAGGACATCTTATGTGAGTAGAGGGATTAGGAGTATATCTCCTTTTGTACTTGTTCATTCTGATGTGTGGACATGTCCTGTTATCTCTCTTAGTGGAATGAAGTATTTTGTTACATTTATTGATTGTTACTCTCGCATGACATGGATATACCTTATGAGGCACAAGGATGAGGTGTTCAACTGTTTTCTGGATTTTTATGCTTATGTGAAAAATCAGTTCAACACACAGGTCCAGATTATTCGGACCGATAATGGGACAGAGTATGTGAACAAGGAATTTGGTGCTTTTATGTCAGCACAAGGTATAATGCATCAAACCTCTTGTCCAGGTACACCTCCTCAAAATGGAGTGGCAGAAAGGAAAAATCGTCACATCTTGGAGGTGGCTCGAGCATTGATGTACACAATGAATGTGCCAAAATTCTTGTGGAGTGAGGCTGTAATGACAGCTACATATCTCATCAATCGTATGCCATCAAGAGTGATTGGGATGAAGACTCCATGTGAAATGTTGCTTGGTGAGAACAAATTTGTGGTTCCACCGAAGGTTTTTGGATGCACTTGTTTTGTTAGGGATCATAGACCATCGGTGGGGAAGCTTGATCCACGTGCAGTGAAATGCATCTTTATTGGATACCCTTCAGGACAGAAAGGTTACAAGTGTTGGAGTCCTAGCGAACGGCGCACATTTGTGAGCATGGATGTGACATTCAGGGAGTCTGAGCCGTTCTATGGAGAGAAGACGGACCTCAGCTCGTTATTTGACTTCGACTTTCCTAGCATGAGTGATGCTAGTCGAGAGGGGGAGAGTGAACCGTTGAGGACAAAGGAAGATGAAACATCGAGAATTGTGGTTGGTTCAATTCCATGTCCTCCTATGGAAGATGGAAGATGGAGAAAGCCAAACGAGGAAGGAAATTTGAGAGTGTATACAAGGAGACAACCTGTAAGTGACAAGATATGGAGCAAGCCCAATGAGGAAGCAAATTTAAGAGTGTATACGAGAAGAAAATTGCAACAGGTGCAAGGGGAGCAACCACATGTTATTGCTGAAGGTGTCGAATCATCTAATGATAATCTAGGTGCTATAGATGATTCACTAGAGTTACCGATTGCCTTGAGGAAGGAAGCTCGAGCTAATGCTGGAAAACCCTCGGAAAGGTATGGATTTGATAACGATATAAGTAATTATGTTTCCTATAGATCTCTGTCTCCCGCATACAGGGCTTTTGTTGCATCGCTACAATCAGTGGCCATCCCAAAGGACTGGAAGGCAGCGAAGCAGGATCCTAAGTGGTATGAAGCCATGATGGAGGAACTGAATGCTCTTGACAAGAATAAGACTTGGGAACTTGTACACCTTCCAGCAGGAAAGAAGGTTGTGAGTTGCAAGTGGGTCTACACAGTGAAGCAAAATGCAGAAGGGAAAATTGAGCGATATAAGGCAAGACTTGTTGCTCGGGGATATAGTCAAACGTATGGTATTGACTATGACGAGACATTTGCACCAGTGGCAAAAATGAGTACTGTGAGGACTCTAATTTCTTGTGCAACTAACTTTGGATGGCCTCTCCATCAACTTGATGTTAAGAACACGTTCCTGCATGGTGATCTACAAGAGGAGGTATATATGGAAATTCCACCTGGTTTCTCCACTCCTAAAACAACAGGAAAAGTATGCAGGCTGAGGAAGTCTCTTTATGGTCTGAAGCAATCTCCAAGGGCATGGTTTGATAGGTTCAGGCGTGTTGTTTGTCATATGGGATATAGACAACGCAATGGAGACCACACTGTATTTTATAGACACTTGGGGTGTCGAATTGCTATCCTTGCAGTATATGTGGATGATATTATAATCACAGGAGATGATGAGGTGGAGATATCACGATTGAAAGGAAGTTTGAGCAAGGAGTTTGAGGTCAAAGATCTGGGCCAACTTAGGTACTTTCTTGGCATAGAAATTGCGAGGTCTTCCAAGGGGATAGTTCTATCGCAACGAAAGTATACCTTGGATTTACTAGATGATACAGGTATGCTTGGGTGTCGAGCTGCATCCACACCCATTGATCGAAATCACAAGTTATGTGCTCAATCAGGGGAACCCGTGGACAAGGAGAAGTATCAAAAGCTTGTTGGAAGACTCCTCTACCTATGTCACACGAGACCAGATATCTCATATGCAGTGAGTGTGGTGAGCCGATACATGCATGATCCCAGGAGTGGACATTTGGATGTTGTATATCGGATCCTCCGATATCTAAAGGGCAGTCCAGGGAAAGGACTATGGTTCAAGAAGAATGGCCATCTCACTGTAGATGGTTATAGTGATGCGGATTGGGTTAGTTGCCTTGATGACAGAAGATCGACCTCTGGCTACTGTGTATTTGTTGGAGGGAACTTGGTGTCGTGGCGGAGCAAAAAGCAGCAGGTGGCGTCAAGGTCGACAGCTGAAGCAGAGTATAGAGCTATGTCATAGGGGCTTAGTGAGATGTGGGTGAGAAACCTCTTATCAGAACTGAAGGTGTTAAGAAAGGGCCCTCTAAATGTATGGTGTGATAACAAATCAGCGATTAGTATCGCTAACAACCCAGTCCAACATGACAGAACCAAACATGTGGAGATAGATCGTTTCTTCATTAAGGAGAAGGTGGATGACGGCACAATCAAGATCAGTCATGTAAGCTCAAAAGAACAAGTTGCAGATTGTCTTACCAAAGGATTAGGGGTTAGGGAGTGTAATTCCGCATGTAGCAAGATGGGGATGATCGATATCTATCACCCATCTTGAGGGGGAGTGTTGGGCTGTGTTTGTTTGTGTGTGTGTGTGTGCGCGCTATGGCCCAAAGGGCCCATACCTGTAGCATATATCTGTATGTATAGCAGCTGAGTAAGAGAATAGAGATTCTAGTGTTTTCCCCAAACTGACAAGGTGGACCCATGTGTCAGAATGCTGTGGAAGCTGACTAGTCCAAAACTCAGGCCGTATTTGTGGCGAAGGAGCAGCGCGGTGCAGCTAGCCGAAAGCTATTCGCCAAAGTTGACAAAATTCCATAGAGCTTAACTGAGTTTGATGAAATTTGAGGGATTTCAACATAATTTGGTATGCCCCTAAAGAGTATGTGTCCTAGTTGTCTTAGGTCTTGTACAATGCTAGGTGCTTAGAAAAATAAACCGGGTTGTTCTGAAGCACCGGTGCCTATTTCTACAGGAGGGGTGCCTAATTAAACGCCTACCCTCTACAAATAAGCACCGGTGCTTATAGAAACACTGGTTTATTTTTCTAAGCACCTCCCCTAAGCACCTTGCATTGTACAAGGCCTTATGCAGTAAGATATCATGTCATCCTAACAAGTTTGAAGTTTCCATAGCATGTCCTAGGGATCTAACTCGTCCGTTTGATACAATAATAAAACAAATGGGGTAAAAGTTGTAAGGGGGTAAAATGTGGCAGGATTTAACAGGGTTCACAGGATCACAACTGAAAGTAAAAAAAAAAAAAGGAATTTACTCCAAATATTTCCACAATTTAACCAAGGGAAACACACTGCACCTTGTCCCTCCTGGCCCTAGTTCCAGGCCGAGCCTTTCTAGGCCTGTATTCTTTCAACCAACCATCAGGTAACCCCTCTCCGGCAGGCTCGCGTTTGGTATCAACCTAGGCAGGTAGGCAAGAAGTATGAATTAAGCAAACCTGCCAAATATTACTACTGAATAGAAAGAGTTTGAAGTTTCCATACCATGATCCCGTTTGGGCAGCGCAAGCCACAGGATCCTGTCAGGCTAAAAACATCCTAAACCATGCAAGGAAATGGTAAGCATCTGAATGAAGCACATAAACACATGGAGTTTACTGTGAAAGAAACATGCAGTCAAGCATTCATGTACTTCGCCGAAATAATAACAATATGCTGCCTGTCCGAAGCCGTCTGTAAGGGAAGCTGATGGGACAAGGCTTTTATGGGAGCACTACAGAAAAGGTCTTTGCAGAACATGAACTGAACCTGTTCAAATCCACTCCTGAATCCTGGTACCTCAGTTGAGCTACTATAATAGAACTTGCTAATCCCAGCTCCTTGACAAAAGGATGTAGCCGCACAAACTCAAGAGTGTAGCAGCTAAAAAGGTATCCTTCTTTTAACCAGGAGTACTAGTCGTATTTTGTAAGATTCTGAGTATGGTGATCTGTTGGATTGCGCCCCATGTCCAAGGTCCAATTGCTACTTCTGTTGAATAAAATCTCTATTTGTTTCGCAAAAAAAAGTAGAATAAAATCCCTTGTTGAGCACACACAGACATGCAGTGGAGATAGCTGACCAAACCCACCTAGGAACTTCTGCTTGGGAGATTAGTAAGCAGCTCAAGGTTCCAACACAAATCTCTGACCACGAGAAAATTAGGCAGGGAGGGATGGGGGAAGCAAAGACCTGAGCAATACTAGTAGTACTAGTTATTTTATTTTACTTTGCACTGGAAAGGATGGCGTTTCTATGGATTCTTTAACGAGAGAACCAAACGATTTACTGATCATAATCACACACAATAACGCCGAGGATATTGCGGGGTCTCGGAATCCAGATCCAAAACCTCACACGAATTACTACTGGTATTACCAAGCCAAGGAGCACAGCGGTAAGCACCGAAAATCTTGGCGTATTCGCATGCTACCTTGAACAAGAACATGCACATGCTCTTGGCGCAATCGTAGTCGAAACGCTAGCCTCCGCGACACCGGTCCCGTAGAACACGGAAATACATCGAGGAAAACAAACTAGTACTCTCGAACAAACTGACCTGGAAAAAATCAGCGAGAAAAAGGAAAAGGAGTGGTTGCGCCCGGCAAGAAACGAAGAGGCCGAGCAGAGCAGGAACACTGACCTTATTACGGGCCAAGGCTACGGTGCGGTGGCCATGGAGCTCGGTCCGCGCAGAGGCCAGGTGTTTGGGGTTGGGGAGAGGAGGAGGAGACCCTGGACCGGGAGGGAGAATGACAGCAAGAGGAGCACGACGCACTGGGAGCAGGAGTAGTAGGAGTCGGAGGAGGACAGCAAAGGCTTCCCCTTTCTTTCTTTGTTTTACCGGCCCGATCTGACAGATGCCGCGCGCGGGCGGCTTGCCTCCCCGTCTCGTGATTCCGCTCCCTCGCTCGCTCATCCGTGTATTTTTTGACAAATCTGGCCATTTTGAGCAACTTCAGTCACATCTGCCCTTGCGTAAAACTAATTTGAAATCTAGCACCTGGGTCGACGCCACATAGCATGGCGCCGAACTTGTACATCTCGGTACACGGCACCGAGATGTACAAGTTCGGCGTCATGCTATGTGGAGCCGAGCAAATCTGGCCCCCTAGGGTTTCTGTGGGCCCATCTGGGGTCGGCTCCATACAGCTCGGCGCCGTATAGTGTGGCGCCGACATGTACAACTTCGGCGCCATGATATGCGACGCCGACCCCAGGGGGCAGATTTCAAATTAGTTTTGCCCAAGGGCTAGATGTGCTTCAAGTCATGCAAAGGGACCAGATTTGTCAAAAAATACCTCATGCGTGGACGGTGACAGTGTCGTCCAACCGTCCCTCCCTCTCTCGGGCTGCTCGGTGTGGGTAATGATGGCGTCCGTTCCTCGCGGCGCGCCACGGCTGCTACTGGACAAGGCCCGGGAAGGGAAGCCAAGTCGTTGTGCGAACGGTGATGGCTGGCTGATGGAATGGGGGTGATGGAGGTGGAGCCATTTCTTTCTTTCTTTCTTTGCTCGCTTTGCCCATGCCTGATGCCTGCCTCTGCTCACTCACTGTCTTTGGCTGGCTGGCTGACTGACTGACTGGGCGGTTTTTACTGCCTATACGTAAATGAGGCAATACCTCACCTCAGCTTGCCTCGATGCAGAAGGTATCGTTCCTGCTTCTTTTTAAAGGTAATAGCACCCTAAGTTCCAAAACTTGTTCAGGATGTGATGGTTTGGTCCTATAACTTGTAAAAGCCAACTATATGATCCTAAAACTTGTCTCAGATGTGCATGTTTAGTCTTAGCCCAATCAAGAGCAGCCAAGTGGAGCCAGCTGGACTGAGCCAGTCAGCGCTGCAGTTTTTGCAAATCCCCCTCCTCTTTGTCAAATTAACCCGCAGGACACCTCGAATCCAGTCGAGCCCTTCTGCGACCACTCGCCGATGGCCGCAGTGGACGCGCTCGTGCTGCTCGCCGTCCTCGCCGCGCTGGGTTTTCTCGTGGCCCCGCACGTCAGGCTGCTGCTGCTCGAGGCGCGCGCTGCTCCACCCGGCCGCGTCCTGCCTCTCGGCCACGCCGCTCGCGGGGGCCACCACGGACGTGGCTGGGGCCGCGCTCGGGTGGGGGCTGCTGGAGCAGCAAGCGCGCAAGTGCGGCAAGCCGCGCTGCAGGGGCCTCAAGAAGGCCGTCGAGTTCGACATCCAGCTCGAGACGGAGGAGTGCGTGCACGGCCGCCCCACCCCCGCCGCGCGATTGGCGCTGCTCACCGCCGTCGGGGCGCGCCCCGTGGATCTCAGGGACGCGCACCGTGAGCTGGAGGCAGAGGTCCGGAAGATGGCGCCGCCCAATGGCCGCACTGTGCTCATCTTTCGCGCGCCCTGCGGCTGCCCCAAGGGCCGCATGGAGGTCTGGGGCGCAAAGAAGGTGCGCCGGATCAAGAAGTAGACACAAGATGAAGGGTCAGATAGTTCCTTCTTACTAGTTCTCGTCTCGAGCTGGATGATTCAAGTTGCTAAAATCCAAGCACTGTAACTAATTCTCACGCCACCGGCTGAGCTCTCTCCGCCCTACTCGCCTCCCGGGACCTTCCCTTCCACCGAACCGCGCTACCTCCTAGGGATTCTGCCCCATAGCCATCGTCTTCCTCGCCTCTCTACGGGCATCCACAGTGTTAAGAGGCGGTGCTGCCTCTAAACTGGGGCCACGGTGTTGCCTCTAAGCTTAACTAAAAAGCTCGCAGTGTATAGCGTACTGAGTAGCCTCTAATGTGGACCCCATAAAACTGTAAACAATTCGTTGGTTTTGTGTCTCTTCCCATCAATTCCGCGATTGAACCTCAACTACCCACATGACAAGTAGGGCCATGGGATTATTTTAGTAGAAGGAAAATGCTTGGAGGCTGCCTCTACGCCTGGAGGTCAACCTGGCAGTCGGGTCGGGTTTGGTCGGGTTGACCTAAACCAAACCCATGCCCGAATACACTATCGGGTGCATCCCTCGCCCACGACCCTACCCATGGGTCTGATGTTAGACCCATGCCCGAACCCATTGGGTCACCCGACCCTATAGGGCACCCATCGGGTTAGAGCAAAAACAATTATTTTTCCGCTATTTGGTCCCCAAAAAAGGTGACACACGAACGGCTACCTGTACCTGAGTTGTGGTTGTGTTATATATAGGCATACATCCCTTTGCTTTCTGATTCCGTGAGCGAGGTGGTACTAATTCCATCTAGAGTACTGCGCTAGAGCATCGTAGTAAGTACCAAAGGGCCAGCCAGAGTCATGGGCCGGATGCTTTTAGCTTGCACGGGCGAAACATGAGCTGGGTGCTTTTCTTTTCGAAGGATGGGCCAGGTGCTTCTAGGAGTATCTTGCATGTGCATGTGGCTCACGCGTGCCATGCAATTTTTTTCTTTTCTTCCTTTGATGACTATGTGCGGACGTGCCTTGTGCATACTTACAAAATAATTACCTTTTTAATACTATAAAACAATTACATAATACTACGTAATTACATTATTAGAGCACCGAATGTATGTTGTCACAGTGTAGCCCACATGTCATATTAATCGGGTAGCCCATCGGGTAACCCATGGGCGTAGACTTGTACCCATACCCTACCCACCACTAATCGGGTTGCCCATGGGTTGTACCCATGGGCACACATGGAGACCCATACCCTACCCATTCGGGTCGGGTGCCCATGGGCACGCAAACCCATGGGTCGAATTGCCGGGTTGACCTGGAGGCGACGCTAGCGATTTTGGCTTGGAGGCGAGCGGCTGCAGTGTATGGCGTCGGCCTCTGAGGCCTTAGAGGCGCGTTTGGAGGCAGCAAAAGGCAACATTGTGGATGCTCGCTAGCGTGGAGTGGATGTCCGTGCGGACTGGTTGCTTTCGTCTGCCGATGATTCACCCTAGATTGCATGTGTTCCCCTGGAAGTTTTTTCTGGTATTCACTTTGATGCACTCTTTGCGGATTTGCTTGCTGCGTGTGCATTAGTTTGTAAAATTAATCGGCCATTGCTGAGTGGAGAGTAATCTGCCTATACAAGTAATTATATGGAAATCTCGTTTGTGGAGCAACCTTAGTTTAGAACTTTAGATACGAAGTGATTCATGGGCATGCCAGTAGTACTCATCCAAGTAACTGTCGCAGGTTATCTCAGATATTGCTTTAAATTTGTATCTCTCTGATTCAGAGCACTAGTATCCCCACTTTAGATCTACCCCTGATGTCTGATGAGTCGTCATCTGTTTGGAACAAGAAATGTGTGGCTTTGTTGTGTGGGACTGCCACTGTGATGGAACATTGGCCATTTAATTTCTGAAGGAAAAATAGCTGAAGAATTTTGAGCTCTAAAGTAACTTCCTTTCTTGCACAGTGACCTAGAGGTTAAGCTACAAATAATCCATGCCTAGTATTTGTTGAGCATTGAGGGTGCTTGAGATAAAGATGCTGAAGAACGTCTTGAGTCAGTCATGGAGGAGGGGAGCGCATGTCCTACAGGAAGGGCATCCAGCTGAAACACTGTATGCTTGCTCAAGTCGATTTCACAGCGGGCAGGTAATAAAACACATTTTTATTCTCTGCATGTTTTCTGTTGATAATCAACCCTTGAATCATCTATAATGTTACAGTGCTTGGATTTTAGCAACTTGGATATGACCCTTCTTGTCTCGAGTTGGAGACGAGATGAAGGGTCAGATAGTTCCTTCTTACAGTGCTTGGATCTTACGCACTCCTCCGTCTAGAGCTGGATGTCGAACTCGACGGCCTTCTTGAGGCCCCTGCAGCGCGGCTTGCCGCACTTGCGCGCTTGCTGCTCCAGCAGCCCCCACCCAAGTGCAGCCCCGGCGCGCCCGAGAGGTAGGACGCGGCCGGGTGGAGCGGCGCGCGCCTCGAGCAGCAGCAGCCTGACGTGTGGGGCCACAAGGAAGCCCAGCGCGGCGAGGACGGCGAGCAGCACGAGCGCGTCTACCGCGGCCATCGGCGAGTGGTCGCAGAAGGGCTTAACCGGATTCGAGGTGTCCTGCGGGTTAATTTGACAAAGAGGGGTGGATTTGCAAAAACTGCAGCGCTGACCGGATCGATCCAGCTGGCTCCACTTGGTTGCTCCTGATTGGTCCAGGACTAAACTTGCACATCTAAGACAAGTTCTAGGACCAGATAGTTAGCTTTTGCAAGTTGTAGGACCAAACCATCACATCTAGACAAGTTCTAGGACTTCGGGTGCTATTACCTCTTCTTTTTAATTGTGATGCATGTGTGTTTTGTCTGTTGAAGTCAGCGTGATCTCTGCTTGCTGTCTAGCTCATTTTCTTTCTTTCTTTTTTTGACAGTGATTTCCTTCTGCTTCTATAGCTGCATGTGTGCATGGCATGGCTTCAGTGCTTGCATTTAAGAATTACTACACCGCATCCTCCTCTCCTCCGCTTGCCTTTAAAGAATCGAGGTCTACGGCGTGTGTCTAGCTGACCGAAGAGCCTTTGTCCTACCCTGCGCGTGAGGTAGACTTTGATGCCCTGCTCTCAATTATTGGTCTCTCTGAATCCTCACATTACCAAGATGAGATGACACCGCATTCTCCATCCATCCATGGACATGGATAAAAAAGGATCATCGTTATCGTCCTCAGCATCACAAGAATCACTAACCAGACGAATGAGATGCTCTTCCTTGACTCTGAGTCTGAGCCACCCAAAGGATCCAAGAGATAAGATGGGTAGCAGCAAGGAATCCAATTCCCTAACCTCACCTGTAATGCAATCTAAGCTAGCTGCATCGATCACATTCAGATACAGTGATACGGTTGATGGGAAAACACATTAGCAGGTGCGTATTTAAGCTTTAAATTACTAGTGCTGAACCAGACCAGGACCCACGTACTTCTACGCTACGCCTTTTCCTGTGCGTCGAGTGCAAGTGCCTCAAGAAACGTGGAGTGGACCGCGCGCTAGGCCGGTTGGTGCTGCACTGCTGCTACTCCAACACCAGCAGATTCAACTCTCAAGAGGCAGGGAAAAAAGAAGAAAAGATCCGATTCAGAAAAGAGGAAACTGCGGCGTCTACCTCCCAAATCCCAATCTCCCCGTCCGTCTCTCTCGGTGAATGAGTAGCCAGGACACGGCGCCGTACCTCTCGCTGCAGTCGAGTCGACGGTGTCCTCCTCCCTCCGGCTGCACGCCTCCTCCGCGGATGGCGTCGTCCCAGACTACGCTCTCATGTCGGCAACAAAAAGGACGCCGTCGACGGGCAGGAGCGATTAGGAATGGATGCAAACTGTTCTCTTCTAATGAGTGATCGATCTAATTCTACTCTCGCACGCTACAAGGGGAAGAGGGCGTCGCTGGCGAGTGCCGCGTCTCCGCTTCCGTCGCCTCTTCGAACGCCAGATCTGTTGACTGGACTGTTTCGGAATACTGTACAATACATACTGCCTTTTTTTTTCCCCGAGATAAGGCTTATATTCGCTGCATGTCTGTTTTTTTTTCAAAAAAACCTTTTTTTAGGGGCTTACTGCCTGTCTGCTGCTACCTTGCCCATGAGGCCTAATGGCCAATACATACACGGCCTGTCGGCTGCGTGTTTCGGCCCATATCCTTCGCCCGTGTGTTTTCTCTGATTTGGGCAGCAGGCGGCCGAGGTGTAGCACTGGACGATATGGCTCTATCATCAAGAAGATCTAGCTTACTAGCTTAGGGTTCTTAGTTTTAATTGTAAGTTTTTATTTGAAGGTTGAGAGTCAAATGCAGAAGCTCATAGTGTAGCTAAATTTTTTGCTTTCTCTAGGACAGGGGGCGCCACATGTGGCTGGTCCAACCCCATGATCCAAACTGTATCCCACACTATGTAGATTTTGAGTAATAAAAACGGACCTTCCCCTAAAAGAAAAGCAGACATCCGAGGCTCTGTTTCCTAATTCCAAAGCTACATGTTAATGTCTTGTTGATAATTTGATCTGCTCATGTGCTTCCTCTCTTATAAGTTATAATTAGACTTTGCTCCTCTCATGCACAATCATACTTAGCCAAAGTGCTCAACTCATGTACATGTATTGCTGTAGGGGCCGCCTTCTTTTTCATTTTGTTTCCATTGATCGTTTCAATGCATAAGGAACGGAAAGTTATCTTGTAGTACCAATTTGTAAGCTTTCTTATAATTTTGCTATTTTCATCTATATATCTCAGATGTTTCCACTTCTATACGCTGATGAAGAATTTCAAGTTATGATCAGTTATCTGAACCTATGGCATTATATGGTCAGTATTATGTTACATCTCCCATATATATATTATAAAATTCGTACAATATGGTGCTAAACCCTTTATTATACACACCAAAAACTAGCCTTTAAACTTCAAAACATGTACTCTTTGAATTTTGAATACACACTACTCAAATCCTGGGCCCGCCCCTGAGGCCAGGAGCCACGATCTTCCTCTTCAAAGGAGAAAAAAACCATACACACATAAGCAAAGCAGTAACATCATCATCAAACAAAACCACTGTTTGACGGTTACTACAAAATACACAAACTTTTAACTTCCAAGTCCACGGTCCACGTCCTTGCTCACTGCTCTCGCGTCACTAGCTACATACTTGGAGGCTGGAGCAGCTTTATTGGATTGGGAAGAGAAGAGAGCACACAAAGATCAAACTCGATGAGTTGATTTAGTTGTAGGCGTCCGGGTTGGCGACGAGGTATGCCTCGGCGGCCTTGAAGATGGCGGTGACCGATTCCTTGGCCTTATCGACCTCGTACTTGGCCTCATCCACACCTGGCATCAGCTTGTACGTGGACTCCACCTTGACGACGCTGCCGCCGTCGGCCGCCGGCTCCACCTTGATGCACGACGTGGCCGTCTCGATCACCGTGCCAACGTGACCGCCTTCGAGGAGGGTCGACTTGCACTCGCACTCGTCGGCGTCCAGGAAGTCGAGCCTCTCCTTCACGAGGCTGAAGGGCATTGCTGCAAGATCAACCTGCGTGTCACGTTGTGCCCTGAGGCGAAGTTGAACTGACTGTATGTGGTATGTAAATGTACCCGAGGTGAAGTTGAACTGCCTGACGCTGCCGACGGGGTGGGCGCTGGCGACAACGTGCGGGGCGAGCTTGGGCGCCAGCGTGTGCCAGTCCATGACGCCGGCGCGGAACCGCCACGGACGTCTCGATCTCGTGCGCCCAGCTGTTGGTGGAGGCCATCGCGCGCTGTTCGTGTAGTGCAGAGCTGGGAATGTTGTAGTGCAGAGCAGCAGCCTGCGTGTGTGATGATCAACTTGTGCTTGTCTGCCTGGAGAGTGGATGTAGCCCCTATAAATAAACTCGGCGACTCCAACGCCGGGGTTGGTGAAGCTAAGCTTGGCCGGACGGACCGGTCCGGTGAACTGAGGCGCCATGCCGGGCCGGGCGTTGAGTTTTTCTACATTGGATGGCACACTAAGCTTTTAGTATTATGAGAGATCACGATTCTGTCAATATTTGCTTAGTTAAAGGCAAATCGTTTTGACTCAGAACCAAGGAACAAACTGAATTGGAAGCACACTTGCATAGTCGCATATGCATTCTTTAGATTGGCGAATTGGGGTGCCAGTGCCACGCCAGAGAAGGAAAAAGTCAGGGGAAGAGATGAGATAATCCTGTTGTCAAAACAATGCGGAACCTTGACGGCGTGGCTTTGTTTCACCAACTCTACTATCTGCAACAAGGCTGGAAAATACAGTAAGACATACTAGCAAGGGTACCGTGGGTGACGCTTTTATTCAGCATCGACACTATTTTCAGGCGACTTCTTCATGGTACACCATTTCATCAGTTTCTTCTTTCTCCTCTTCATCAGACTGGGCTGTGGCGGAGTCTGGCTTCTTCTCTCACAGTACATCATTTTGCATCCTTGTTGACCTGACAAAAGTGAAACACGTGATCAATTCTGAACATTAACTGAAGCATTAAGACTGTTGACAACTTACATGCTTTTATTTACCTTATAAGTAGATGGATGAAAATAATCTCTGCCAGTACCAACCAAAGACGACCAGAAAGAAAGCTTCAGTTGCTGGGTATCTTTCTTTCTGCAACATCTGCAAACTATACGGTGATCAGTTGTTCTACTAGTTGTTCTCTTTGGCTTGTTTTTAAGTGTACTTACATGTTGTAGCTTCAACTTGCAAGCATCACTCATCCAAGTTTGATTGTGTTAACCAGATTGGGCCAGTGCCAACTCAGGTTATATTTTGGCCAATTCACAGCCAAACAACCGGCAACAAAGACCGTTCCGTAGTTGGCATGTCAAATTTAACCACATTGCTCAAATCCATCATGAGATATACAATAAATATAATTCACAATGTTGATGAGATTACATACAGTTAGACACTGATATGCATTTCTACCCTAGATATATTCAGAAGTGAAAACACATGGCAGTTGTAGTCACTCGTAAACAATCTTCTACACCAGAATTCCAGACGAAAAACAGCATCACACAAAGTTTCAGTTCTACTGAGCCAACTAGAACAGTCAGAATGAATGCAGAGGGAATTAACACATGTACCCAAAAAGAAACATCAGCTGCTATTCCAGTGCATTATCCTGCTTTGATTCCAGCACCAGCGATCTATTGACACTCGTAACATCAAATCCTACATCTTGTATGTACAAGTTCTTTAGAAATTGTCGGACTTAATCTGCCCTCATCTTGCCAAGATGAGAACAGCAAGAATGAATGCAGGTGGAACACCAGCTTGTCATTCCAGTGCATTATTCTGCGTTAATTCCAGCACCCGCAATCTATTGGCACTCATAACATTAAATCCTACATGCTGTGTGTACATGTTCTTTAGAAATTGTTGACTTAATCTGCTCTCATCTTGCCTCTAATACCCAATCCACTTCATACAACACAGGCTTGTTATACCCGCAAGGACTGACCTTCCCCCCGTTGCAGAGAAATCCACTACACCAACTACTACTACAGCGATGCATTGGAAACCTGCAGGTGCTCCTGACATGCTCCTTTTCCTCGCCTTTGAGATCGACCAACACCTTTTCCTTACTCTTGAGATCAATGGTGAAGAAAGCACCGCCCCGCTCAACGAGCATGGCACCTCTCCTCTCTGCGAAGAAGACAAGGTTTATGTTATCACCGCTTCCTAGATTTATCAGGTCAGAGCGCAACCACCCTCCTGCACCAGCCTCAGCGCCATGATCATAGTCATATTGTCCTTGCTTGGCCCAAAGCTCTAGCACACCATCATCTCGTATACTCACAAAAGAAAGCTTTCTTTCTCCGGTGACACATGGAAACGGCACTCGCCGCCGCTGCTCACCAGCGTGGACATTGATGGGAATCTTGGTCAAAGAGACATGTGCCGTGGCGACACTTACATTGAGTGTGTAGAAGCTTCTCTGGTCTGTGAACAGCCAGTGCACGGTGCCACAGGTGACGACACCGGCAAACGGTCCACACCTGACGAGGTGTGAAACCTGGTGGCACTTGATGGGTGTGCTCCAACTGTTCGTGGCAGAGTACGTATAGGCATACATGACTCTGTTGGCGGCTCTGTAAGTCAAGACGACTTGAAATGACGGTTGTCGTCGTTGCTGATCCAAATCATCAATGACACGGTGGTCCTCATCGGTGAGAAGAGCATAGCCAGTTAGGCAGTGCCCGTTCAAGAATCCATGGGTTATCAAGAAGGGAGGCGGTGGGAGCAAATGCCTACCCCGCTTGTCGATCAGAGGGCGGCACACCGCAAGATGGAGCTTCTCACGGCCTTGGTGGTCGACCGGGGTAGGCAGCATGACGCGCACGAGGAGAAGACCACGGCGCGATGCCAGTGGCTTTGCAAGGTTGAAGAGCCCATCGTCGTTGGCAACGAACGAGTGAAAGGTAAGATGGGCGCCGCCAGCCTGAAGGCTCAAGAATTGGGGAGGACTGTCGGGTATCCTTCTCATGGGATGAATCAAGCCGCTACGCGCTACCACGTTCTGGTAGAAGATGCCGACGAGGACCGAGGGGTGGGGCGCCGTCTCCGGCCAGAGGCCGATGCGTCGGAGGAAGACCGGGTCGGCGATGAGGCAGAGCCACTGTTTGCACGTGGCTGCGCAGCGGAGGAGGTCCTGGACGCCCGGCAAGCGCTCGAAGACGAGGAGAAGGAGGTCGTCCAGGAGCTCGCCGGCGGCGTCCACGCGTGCGGTCTTGGCCATACGAGGTCAGCGGCAGGCTGCGGGGTCTGGCGGCGCGACACCTCGACACGGCGCGGGACGAGGTCGTCGGAGGGAGGTGGTCAACGGCGCGGCGGAAGGTGGGAGCGGCGGATCTGATATGGAGGAGGAGATGGGTGGCGGCGAACCTGAGTTGGTGAAGAGCGCGGCCGGAGTTGGTAGGAGCTGCTCGGGGATGGGAGAGGGAGGAAGGGTGCGGCGGCGATCGGGGAGAGCGGCGTCGGCGCCTTGGACGGCTCGGGGTCGTTGGGTCGTGGTCAGCGACTCCCGAATCTGGATGGAGTAGGTGGCGAGATGGGGCACAGCCGCACAGGAGCTGGGGGTCGGGGTCGGCGATGGACGGACGATAATCCTAGACATAGGGACAATCACAGACCTCTTCACACTAATTATTTGACTTAAGCCCTCCAAAAAATATTATTTGCCTTAAATTCAATATAATGCCGAAGTGATTTCGCAACCCTGCACGCAAAAAGGTCACCACGCGGCTGCCTCATAACCTAGCCGTCGCCGCCGCCGCCACAACTACCACCACAGCTTTGATTCCCCCTCCTCTTCTCCGTCCGGCGGCCTCATGACCATGCCGCTGGGCCTCAAGGTCATGGAACCCGTTGCAGCAATCACAAGGCGGGGTCGCAGTCTTGCAGAGACCACAACCCAATCGCGACGGCGGCCCTTGCTCCTCCTCGCAAATGCACCGACGACGGACGGCGACTACCTCCCCAGATCGGCGTCGGGGGCCCACCCGCTCCTCTCTTCTCTAAGAAAACCCGCTTGGATGAAACACCTGCAGCAACACATAGATCGCATTCAACGCAACACGTGCTATTAGTTGATCGTGCTTCTTCATCAGGGTCTGCCGCTGCTGCTGCTCATCATCAGAGTTTTTGTGACGCGTGAGTTAACTGACGAAATTGAATACTGAAGATTCTGACGAAACTGAACCACGACGAGCTTAACACTGCAGCCATGCAACTTTACTGCTCAGCGGCGTGCGTGCGTGTGCAGCTTGTCTATTGGTGCTCCTGTATAACTCATGTGCTGATGATGCATGCATGTACAGCTCGCCATGGTCGAGATCGGCCGCGGTGCACGCACGGCAGCGACGGCGAGCGGCGGCGCACACGGCGGCAATACACTACGGGGCACGGGGAGGAGAGGAAGGAGAAGGGAATTGACGGTGTGAACATTGTGAGCACGCTGATGAGGTCAGAGAGGGCGGTGACGGGATAACGGCGACGAATTTGACGGCGGCAGACGACGGCCATGGTCGATGAATTTGATGTGTGCGTCATCTTTACGACGTTCTGGACTAATTCATTGCGCGGGGAGGATGATGCCGATGCGGCGGTGCTAGGAGACATGGTAGTTCACCTGAGGGTTGCCGTGGCCGCAACGACGAGAAACGCGGCGGTGGTGACTGTGTTTTCTCGGTCCGCTCGGTCAAAATCCGGACCGGACCGAAAGTTTTTCGGGCCGAAAATTAGTAACCGGACCGTCCCTTTTCTTCAGCGGGCCAGGACCGATTGGTCCGGTCCATAGCAGGCCACGAGCAGGTGCTACTTGTAGCTTGCGTTGGTATTTTCCCCGAAGATGAAGGGATGATGCAGCACAGTAGAGATAAGTATTTTCCTCAGTTATGAAACCAAGGTTATCAATCCAGTAGGAGAATCACGCAACACCTCGTTAGCAGTACCTGCACACAAACAACACACCCTTGCACCCAACTCAAACGAGAGGTTGTCAATCTCTCGGCGGTAGACCGCAAGATTAAATTGTATGTGATAGATAGATAGATTGAAACAAAAATACAAAATAAAATAAATAAAGATAAATTGCAGCAAGTATTTTTAGGGTTTTAGTAAATAATAAAGTAGACCCGGGGGCCATAGTTTTCACTAGAGGCTTCTCTCGAGAAAATAGCATACGGTGGGTAGACAAATTACTGTCGGGCAATTGATAGAAAAGCAAATAATCATGACGATATCCAAGGCAATGATCATGTATATATGCATCACGTCCGAGACAAGTAGACCGACTCATGCCTGCATCTACTACTATTACTCCACACATCGACCGCTATCCAGCATGCATCCAGTGTATTAAGTCCAATAAAGAACGGAGTAACACCTTAAGAACGATGACATGATGTAGACAAGATAAACTCACGTATGAATAAACCCCATCTTTTTACCCTTAATAGCAACGATACATACGTGTCATGTCACTTTCTGTCACTGGGATTGAGCACCGCAAGATCGAACCCATTACAAAGCACCTCTCCCCATGGCAAGATAAATCAATCTAGTTGGCCAAACCAAATCAATAGATCGGAGAAGAAATACAAGGCTATAATAATCATGCATAAAAGAGATCAGAGAAGACTCAAATAATTTCATGGATAATCTGATCATAAACTCACAATTCATCGGATCCTAACAAACACACTGCAAAAAGTGATTACATCGGATAGAACTCCAAGAACATCGAGGAGAAGATTGTATTGAAGATCAAAAAGAGAGAAGAAGCCATCTAGCTACTAACTATGGACCCGAAGGTCTGTGGTAAACTACTCACGCATCAACGGAAGGGCAGCAAGGATGATATAGAGCCCCTCCGTGATCGATTCCCCCTCCGGCAGATTACCGGAGAAGGACCCCCGATGGGATCTCTCTGGAACAGAAGATTGCGGCGGCGGTGAAAGATCGTGGATGTCGCCTAGAGGGGGGGGGGGTGAATAGGCGCTTTAAAATAATTACGGTTTAGGCTTGAACAAATGCGGAATAAAACTAGCGTTTAATTTGTCAAGCACAAAACCTAAATCGATTAGGCTCACCTATGTGCACCAACAACTTATGCTAACCAAGATAAACAACTAAGTGATAGCAAGATATATAACAAGAAACAATATGGCTATCACAAAGTAACGTGCATAAGTAAAGGGCTCGGGTAAGAGATAACCGAGGCACGCGGAGACGACGATGTATCCCGAAGTTCACACCCTTGCGGATGCTAATCTCCGTTTGGAGCGGTGTGGAGGCACAATGCTCCCCAAGAAGCCACTAGGGCCACCGTAATCTCCTCACGCCCTCGCACAATGCAAGATGCCGTGATTCCACTAAGGGACCCTTGAGGGCGGTCACCGAACCCGTACAAATGGCAACCCTTGGGGGCGGTCACCGAACCCGTACACTTTGGCAACCCTTGGGGGCGGTCACCGGTACCCGTCAAATTGCTCGGGGCGATCTCCACAACCTAATTGGAGACCCCGACGCTTGCCCGGAGCTTTACACCACAATGATTGAGCTCCGAGGCACCACCAACCGTCTAGGGCGCCCAAGCACCCAAGAGGAACAAACTCTAGGGTACCAAGCACCCAAGAGTAATAAGCTTCTCAACTTTTCACCACCACGTATCACCGTGGAGAACTCAAACCGATGCAACTAATGCAATGGCAAGAACACACGAAGTGGTCAAGTCCCTCACTCCCAAATCCCACCAAAGCAACAAAAGCTATGGAGGAATATGAGAGGAAGAACAAGAAGGAGAACACCAAGAACTCCAAGATCTAGATCCAAGGGGTTCCCCTCACATAGAGGAGAAAGTGATTGGTGGAAACGTAGATCTAGATCTCCTCTCTCTTTTCCCTCAAGAAAAAGCAAGAATCATTGGAGGGATTGAGAGTTAGCAAGCTCGAAGAAGGTCAACAATGGGGGGCAAACACGAGCTAGAAGGATAAGGTCCATTGGGGAAGAAGACCCCCTTTTATAGGAGCCCTCAAAACCAACCGTTATCTGCCCTGCGCCTGCAGCCAAGCGGTACTACCGCTTAGGCGGTACTACCTCGCACAAGCCTGAAATACACTGAGTGTACAACGGTAGTGCTGCCGGAGCGGTACTACCGCTGTCCCTGGCGGTACTACCGCTTAGGGGGTTTTAGACCAGGAGAGGCAGCAGTAGTAGAGGCAGCCAGGGCGGCAGTACCATGCGAAGCGGTACTACCGTCCTAGTGCCGCACTACTACCGCAAAGGGAAAAAAGGAAGCAGAAGCGCGCACGGAGGAAACCCCGCAAGCGGTAGTGGCGGCGGTAGTACGGGCGGTAGTACCGCCAGAGCGGTACTACCGTGCTACTACCGCGCTACTACCGTGAATTGCAGACCGACAACAGAGAGTTGCACGCTCGGGAAAACCCCAAGCGGCAGTGCCACGGAAGTACCCAGCGGTACTACCGCTTGCATGCCACTGAAAAACCACAGAAAACAGAGGATACAATAAAGCCAGAACTGCCATAACTTCTGCAAATGAGCTCCGAATTGAGCAAACTCAAGCTTGTTGGTTATAATAAGAAGTGGCAGGGGAGATATGCCTAAGATATAGAGACGAGAAACCTCTATGAATGAAGAACCGGCATAAACTCCAACATCGAAAACATCAAACAAGAACCAAGAAAGATGATGCAAGGATGCAATGGTTTGAGCTCTCTACGAACGATACGATCAAGCTACTCACTTGAGAGCCCCCCTTGATAGTACGGCTATCGATCCTATAACCCGGTCTCCCAACTACCACCATGAGACCGGTAAAATAGAAAACCTATCAAGGGCAAACCTTTGCCTTGCGCATAGTCCACTTGAGCTAGATGATGACGATCTTGACCTCCTCAAGTTGGACCACCTTTCTTGATTGCGCCGGCTCGATGAAGACTAGTTGATTGCTCCCCCATACTCCACTATGGGTGAGCCACTCTTAGGCACATCTTCACAAGTCCATTGTCACCACAATGGACGGCAAGCTTCAAGCATGTGATCTCTTCGTGATGCTCCACTTGAACTTGCACACCGCAATCTTGATGACGATCACCACTTGATGTCATCCTCCATGGGTTGAATGAGATCTTCCTCTTGACGCAACCCCATGGACACATACCTAACCCCACATAGAACTCTCACGTAGACCATGGGTTAGTACACAAAGCGTAATGGACAATGCTTACCATACCGTGAGATCACTTGATCCCACTCGGTACATCTTCTACGCTTTGTGTGTTGATCAACTTGAATCACTCTTCATATTTAGTCTTGATCAACCCTGAATCTTTCCAATTCTCTTCATTAAGACGATGTCTTGAAGGTACACATGAATGTCCACACAATCTTCTTTTTCAAGACATGCTTGCAATAGGCTCATCTCTTACATGACCAATCTTTGGATAACTCCATGAATAACCCCTTGGTCAACACATATTCTTCTTCAAATCACCTTGAGACCAACAAATGGTCTACAAGCAAAGCCTATGGACAAACCCTTCAAATATAACTCAAGGTAACCATTAGTCCATAGAGATTGTCATCAATTACCAAAACCAAACATGGGGGCAACACATGTTCTTTCAGGCGGGAAAAGTATATCGTGGACTCCCCTGAGGGTTTCTGATTTTTCTGGAATTTATAGTGTTGGAATTAGGTCAAACGGAGCTCTGTGGGCCCCATGAGGAACCAGGGCGCGCCCCTGCCCCCCCAGCGCGCCCTGGTGGCTCGTGGGCCCCACTAGGGTCTTCTGGCCTCCTCCCGAAGCTTCTAGTGTTTATCTTGGCCAATGAAAAATCTCCAAAAAGTTTCGTGGCATTTGGACTTCGTTTGGTATTGATTTTCTGTAAAACAAAAACAGGGCAGAAAACAACAACTGGCACTGGGCACTAAGTTAATAGGCTAGTCTCCAAAAATGATATATAACTGCTGTAAATGAATATAAAAATATCCAAGATTGATATTATAACAGCATGGAACAATAAAAAATTATAGATACGTTGGAGACGTATCAGCAGGCCAAAAAGCCCGCTCGCTACGTCCACCTTGAATCTGGGGTAATCTTTTCCTTTTTGGTGAGAATCGATGCGGGGTAATCTTGTCATTCCCTTGCATACTAATTGTTATGAAATTTCCAGTCATGCGTGTAGCATTGTAACTATTCAATGATTTTGTAACATAGTATATGATGTACCCATTTGCTTAGAAAATATATTTCATCCCGGTAAGTAACTGAATGGTGAATTGATCTGAAGGAGTGACCGCTTCTTCTGGCTTGCAGATTTTCTTTAAACATTCATGGCCGAGGTTGCAATTTGTAAAGAAGGCTTTTGTTACCTAGAATGATCCTCTTTTTCTCTCTCTCTATTATTATCATTAGGAAAGAGAAGGATATGATCAAATATACAGAAGTGTGCAGGAAGCAGGAGCAAGAATGCTCGAATTTACGCTGTCATGGTGAGTTATATTTGCTGAATTAGCCCTCTTTGTGGCATTGTTCTTCGATTAACTGATTTGCTATATCCTCTTATAATGTTTCTTCATAAATATCTGGGACATGCAAGAAGAAAGGGATTATCTGCGTGTCTATGCTATTGCAAAACTAAACCCGACAAATTCTTTATCCGGTTCGGTGCAAACCAGCGTCCCTAGGGCCCTGATCACTGGTTTGCTACAAAAGAGAGCATAGAGGTGCCTAAGATTCTTGGTTTGTGCAGGTAACTGTCTGATAATGTGCCAGTACATTTTGTTCACATACAGCCTGCAGCTGGAAGGCATTCAACTTTTATAGGACAAGAGTAATTAAGAGTCCGTGTAATGAAAAATATATGCCAATTTCTGAACTTGAACGAAGGACATGGGAATTAAAGTACGAGAGAAGCTTCGTTGTTAGAGGAGGGAGATGCCACTTAGTACATTGTTTATCAGGTTGCCTAGAAGATATCGGATCGGAAGTACCTTCATTCATTTATAAATACTCTTTGTTGTTGGAGATATGCCCTAGAGGCAATCATGTGATGATGATATTTCCTTATGTATTCATGAGTCTTTTGTATTGTCCTCGAACATCATCAATGATATGTATCAATAAGTATGTGACTTGTTTGTGGAACTATGTATTGTATGATGATCATTCTAATGGTCCCTAGTTGATAAGGTTATGCGGACACATATCCTTGACTAGTATACGACTCGGTTGATGACTATGTCTCACAAGTCATGTGCATGGAGATGCTAAACCGATAGTATGGACTCGGGGATGGAGATCACCGAGTCGGACAGACCCACTTTGAGACGTAGCGAGATAATGTCATCTGTTAGTCTCAAGTACAATGTCTATGCCATGTCCTAGACCTGAGGTCCTCGCATGTTCTCGGGATGAGGATCGACTCACTTAGGGTCTATCAAACGCTACTCCGTAACTGGGTAGTTATAAAGGTAGCTTTCGGGTGAGTCGTGATACATGCTGCGAGACATGGCTGACCAAGATGGGATTTGCCCCTCCTATACAGAGAGATATTCTCTGGGCCCTCTCGAGTGATTAGATTTGAAAAGCATGGCCATGCGACTTGGGTTAAGTGTTAACCCAGTTCGGGAATCTGTATCACGGTTTTGAGAAGAGAGGTCGAGCTACCACAAGGGTGACAAGTATTCGCCTTGAGCTCGACAACATATATCGTGAGGCAAAAGGAATGTTGCATATGACACATTGTCGAGGTTCGTCAAATGACTTTACACACACTTGGGAGTTGGCACGTTCTGCTAGGAGCCGCTACCAACTATCGACTTCGGTCGTGTCCATGTGTACGTGAACCTATAGGGTTACACACTTAAGGGGCTCCAGCCCATTCGGATTGGATCCGATTGGAAAATGGATGTAGACTCCTAGTGGGCTCAAGTGTTGAGCCCATCTCGGAGGTCTATATAAAGGGGAGTGGGCACACCACTTAGGGTTGATATTTTTCCACCCGTGACAGCCGCCGCCACAACTCCCCACGTCCATGCCGCGCGACCGGACCTAGTAGTCCGCCGCCCGACGCTGCTCCCCGCATGTGTGATCACAACATCTGCGGTGCTCGGACGAACCGTTCGAGGGATTCGCGAGGTGCCGTTCACGGGAGATCACCGTTCGCGAGTCTTCGCTGTTCGCGGGAGATCGGCGACGTGAGGAGGAGACGCCTCGGGAGATCGACTACACGCATCACCAACTCAACTTCCACTACGGTGACTACGCGTCTAGTGGTAAACCCGGTCCCGTGATCTATTTCTAGCAGCATGATCTTGGGTGCGCGGTAGAAATGTTTTATTTGGCGCTAGCGTAGCGTACCGCATGTTCCAACAGTGGCATCAGAGCCTATGCTGCGTGGTCTTAGATTCGGGGTAGAATTTGCATATGATGATATGTAGATTGGTTTATGTACTGGCCGATGAGATCGGTTGTCAATATGATTGACTGTACATGGTGTCAGGCGTTCGGAATTGTGATATGTTTTTTCCGTGATCGTGTTGCGGAAGTCGTGACACAAATTACCCCTACCAGTCGGTTTCCACCATCAGTGTAGACAGTGGAACGTAAAGCCGGTCACAACACGCGAAGACCAATGAGATTGGTCGAATCGGAAAGATGGTCAAAATTTGGTAAATATGATTTGTCGGTGAAAATTACCCCTACCAACCCCCTCGACCCCCGCAGGGGCACTGCCCCTTGACCCCGCGGGGGGCAAAGCCCCCTCGACCCCTGATAACCCACAAGTATAGATGATCAATTGTAGCTTTTTCGATAAATAAGAGTGTCGAACCCAACGAGGAGCTAAAGGTAGAATTAATATTCCCTTCAAGTTCTATCGACCACCGATATAACTCTACGCACACTTAACGTTTGCTTTACCTAGAACAAGTATGAAACTAGAAGTACTTTGTAGGTGTAATGCTAAAACTACTTTGCAAGAATAAAACTAGGAGTACTTTGCGAGAATAAAACTACGAGTAAATTGCAAGATAATAAAAGTTAGTTGTTTAGTAGAAAGCTTTTGTAGCACAAGAGAAAGATTTGTCCCTAGGCAATCGATAACTAGACCGGTAATCATTATTGCAATTTTATATGAGGGAGAGGCATGAGCTAACATACTTTCCGTACTTGGATCATATGCACTTATGATTGGAACTCTAGCAAGCATCGACAACTACCAAAGATCATTAAGGTAAAACCCAACCATAGCATTAAGTAACAAGTCCTCTTTACTCCCATACGCAACAACCCACTTACTCGGGTATAAGCTTCTGTTACTCTCGCCACCCACCATAAGCGAATCATGAACGTATTGCAACACCCTACAACGGGAATCCCACACGCTTGCGCAACACAGAGGGCACCATAGGACAGCACCAAAATAAAACATACAACTCAAACCAATCACGATCATCAATCAACCCATAGGACAAAAAGAATCTACTCAAACATCATAGGATGGCCATAAATCATTGGATAATAATATGTAGCATTAAGCACCATGTTTAAGTAGAGATTACAACGGGGAGAAGAGGTGTTACACCGCTGCATAGAGGGGGAGAGAGTTGGCGATGACGGCGGCGGAGTTGTTGGTGTAGATCGTCGTCACGATGGTTGCCCCGGCGGCGTTCCGGCGCCACCTGGAGAGAGGGGGAGAGAGCCCCCCTCCTTCTTCTTCTTGCTTGGCCTCCTCCCTAGATGGGAGGAAAGTTTCCCCTCTGGTCCTTGGCCTCCATGGCACCCGGAGGGGCGAGAGCCCCTCCGAGATTAGATCTCTCTCTCTGTTCTCTTCTGTTTCGCGTTTTTGTTTTCTGGCCTTTCACTGTTTCTTAAATTCCCGGAGATCCGTAACTCCGATCGGGCTGAAATTTTAACACGATTTTTTCCCGATATTATCTTTCTTGCGGCAAAAGAAGGGCTGCAACCGCCTTACGAGGGGCTCACAAGGCACCACGGCGCGCCACCCCCTGGGGCGCGCCCTGGTGCCTCGTGGGGCCCACGAGCACCGTCTTGCGTTGATTCTTCTTCCCAAAAATCACATATATTCCAAAATAAATCTCCATACATTTTTATCGTGTTTGGACTTCGTTTGATATGGATATCCTGTGAAACAAAAAACATGCAACAAACAGGAACTGACACTGGGCACTGGATCAATATGTTAGTTCCAAAAATAATATAAAATTTTGCCAAAAATATGTGAAAGTTGTAGAATATTGGCATGAAACAATAAAAAATTATAGATACGACGGAGACGTATCAGCATCCCCAAGCTTAATTCCTGCTCGTCCTCGAGTAGGTAAATGATAAAAAAGATAATTTTTGATGTGGAATGCTACCTAGCATAATCTTGATCATAGAATCTAATCATGGCATGAATATTAAGATACGAGTGATTCAAAGCAATAGTCTATAGTTTGACATAAAGACATTAATACTCAGGCATCCCAACAAACAATCATGTCTTTCAAAATATCAATGCTAAAGAATGTTATCCCTACAAAATCATATAGCCTTGTCATGCTCCATCTTCTTAACACAAAATATAAATCATGTACTACCCCGGTGTCAGCCAAGCAATTGGTTCATACTTTTTAACGCGCTTCAGCTTTTTCAACCCCCACGCAATACATGAGCGCAAGCCATGGATATAGCACTATAGGTGGAATAGAATGATGATAGAGATTAATAAGAGGAAGTCAAAAAGAAAAAAAGTCTCACATCGATGCGGCTCATCAACGGGCTATGGAGATGCCCATCAATTGATATCAATGCGAGGAGTAGGGATTGCCATGCAACGGATGCACTAAGAGCTATAAGTGTATGAAAGCTCAACATGAAACTAAGTGGGTGTGCATCTAACTTGCTTGCTCAAAGACCTCGGGCATTTGAGGAAGCCCATCATCGAAATATACAAGCAAAGTTCTATAATGAAAAATTCCCACTAGTATATGAAAGTGACAACATAGGAGACTCTCTATATGAAAAACATGGTGCTACTTTGAAGCACAAGTGTGGAAAGGATAGTAACATTGCCCCTTCTCTCTTTTTCTCTCATTTCATTTTTTTGTTTTCTCCTTTTTTTTCCTTTTTTTCATATTAATTTTTTTTCTTTTTTTTTCTTGGGCTCTTTTTGGCCTCTCTTTTTTTATTTTTATTTTTTATTTTGTCCGGAGTCTCATCCCGACTTGTGGGGGAATCATGGTCTCCATCATCCTTTTCTCACTGGGACAATGCTCTAATAATGGATATGATGATCATCACACTTCTATTTACTTACAACTCAAAATTACAACTCGATACTAGAACAAAATATGACTCTATATGAATGCCTCTGGCGGTGTACCAGGATGTGTAATGATGCTAGCGTAACATGTATGATAATGATGAATGGTGGCTGAGCCACAAATACTATGTCAGCTATATGATCATGCAAAGCAATATGACAATGAATGCTCAAGTCATGTATATGATGATGATGAAAGTTGCATGGCAATATATCTCGGAATGGCTATGGAAATGCCATAATAGGTAGGTATGGTGGCTGTTTTGAGAAAGATATAAGAAGGCTTATGTGTGATAGAGCGTATCATATCACGGGGTTTGGATACACCGGCGAAGTTTGCACCACATCTCAAGGTGAGAAAGGGCAATGCACGGTACCGTAGAGGCTAGCAAATTGCGGAAAGGTGAGAGTGCGTATAATCCATGGACTCACATTAGTCATAAAGAACTCACATACTTATTGCGAAAGTTTATTAGCCCTCAAAGCAAAGTACTACTACGCATGCCCCTAGGGGGGAGGTTGGTAGGAGTTAACCATCGCGCGCCCCCGACCGCCACACAAAGGAAGACAATCAAGAATAAATCATGCTCCAACTTCTTAGCATAACGACAGACCATACGTGCATGCTTCGGGAATCACAAACCTTAACACCAATATTCTTACTAAACCACAATCATTCACTAGTACCTCCCATATATTACCATCTTAATATCGCAAAACTATTGCAAGGAATCAAACATATCATATTCAGTGATCTACAAGTTTTATGTAGGATTTTATGACTAACCATGTGAATGACCAATTCCTGTTGACTCTCTAAATAGATATAAGTGAAGCATGAGAGTTCAATTCTTTCTACAAAAGACCACACTCTAATAAATATAAGTGAAGCAAAAGAGCATTCTACAAATAACGGTTTTCTATATGAAGAGAAACATGCATCCAAACTTCAAATGATATAAGTGAAGCGCATGAAGCATTCTATAAATCAACCAAGGACTATCTCATACCAGCATGGTGCATTTATTAAAATAAAAATAAAAATCACACGACGCTCCAAGAATTTACGCATATCATGTGAACAAAACAAAAACCGAAACATACCGATACTTGTTGAATAAAGATGGGATGCCTTCCGGGGCATCCCCAAGCTTAGACACTTGAGTCTCCTTCAATATTTACTTGGGGTGCCTTGGGCATCCCCAAGCTTGAGCTCTTGCCTCTCCTTATTCTCCTCATATCGTTATCTCCTCGATCTTCAAACACTTCATCCACACAAAACTTAACCGAACTTTTTATTAGAGGGGTTAGTACATATAACATCAAATCCCATCATGTCCTGCTGTAACATTATTGTATAATTATAATCAAACATTACCCACTGTATGCTATCACAATTCTATGGCTCCCAAGTCAATGGGGCTCAACAAGATTTCAAACATACGCAAATAACGAAACTATAATAGCAATCTGTGAAAACAGGACAGTCTGTAAAGATACAAATATTACATATACTTCTGTAACTCAAAAAATTCTGAAAAATTAGGACAAAATAAAAAATTTGCATATGAGTACTGTGTAAAACTTTCAGAATTTTTTCAAGTTCCAGTAAAAAATGTAAATTCACGCACTACAGCAAAAATTTCTGTTTTTGCACCGCACACACCAAACAAGCAATTTAAACATCCTAAAGGTAAATCTTGGCACATTATTTTTATAATACAATGGATTTGTACAAGAGGATAATTATTTTTGTTGAAAAGTTTCTGTAATCAAGATTCACAAAGTTTCCATGGGCATGAACAAAGTTCAAGGACGTCCCCCACTTCAACGGTGTTCGTCTTTCCACTTTCACTTTTCTTTTTGAAAAGTTTTAGGTTCCCCTCTATAAATTTTTTGTTTTTAAACTTTATAAAAGCACTCAACAGAAATAAATGACTCTCTAAAACTTCTGGGTTGTCTCCCTGGCAGCGCTTTCTTTAAAGCCATTAAGCTAGGCACAAAGTGCTCAAGTAATTGATCCACTCGGATCCCAAGGTATATCAAAGACAATTTTAATTAACAATGATTTGAAATTTAGTAGTGAGCACAAAGCAACATATATCATGCAATGACAAAGTCTAACTCTCTTCCTATGCATCGGCATGTCATAAAAGAACAATTCATGCACATCAAGTAAAGGCTAATGCATAGTATAAACAGTTTCTTGCAATTTTATCGTATTGGAAACATAGAGAGGCGGAGATGTAGTTCCTCTCTCATAATAATTGCAATTAGGAGCAGAAAGCACATGCATATTATATTCATCAAAAACATCATGTGCAACGGTAAAACGCAACCCATCAATATAATCCTTAATAAGCGCAAACTTCTCCGATATAGTGTAGTTGGGAGAATTCAAAAAGATGATAGGACTATCATGTGTGGGTGCAATAGTAACAATTTCATGTTTAACATAAGGAACTATAGCAAGTTCATCTCCATAAGCATCATTCAAATTGGCATCATGGCCACAATCATAGCAAGCATCAATTCCATCAAAAAGGGATATTTCAAACGAATCAAAGGGATCATAGCATTCATCCTTCGGTAAGCACGAAGGGAAATTAAACAATGTATGAGTTGAAGAGTTACTCTCATTAGAAGGTGGGCACGGGTAGCTAATCCTCTCTTCCTCCTTTTGTTCTTCGCTCTCCTCGTCATCTTTTTCATCTAATGAGCTCACAGTGTCATCATTTTCTTCTTCCATAGAAGCCTGCAAAATATTAGTCTCTTCTTGGGCAGCGGAGACTTTCTCAATAAATTGATCAATATAGGCATTGTATTCATACTTCTCATAGAAATATTTAAGTATAGCATAATTTTCAGGTCTGTAAACAGCATCATCATAATTTTCATACTTTTCAAACAAAGATTCAATTTCATAAGCACCCTTAAAAGCAACAAATTCTTCTATTTGTTCCACATCATAGTAATCATATATACCATTAGCATAAGAAGCCAAGGTTTCATTATCATTAAATTCACATGAAAAGGGAAGGTGTGGAGCCTTCATCCGAGAGCAGCAAGTATAATCATATCTTAAGCATAAATTCCGAGCATACCAATGCAAATAATAAATTTGATCCCATAAGAGTTTCCCTTTTTGAGACAAGCGATAATCCCTAAAGTATTCCCGTTGATCCAAAGTAACTCCCATTATCAAGTTGAATGGAGTTTTATCAGGATTATCAAAGTAGTATTTAATGTTTTCCACATAACGAGCATCGAGGGTTTTAGGAGGTTCCCCATCTCCATGAGTAAGTACAACTATTTTTTTGTGTGTTTCGTGTTCCATATCCATAACTAAAGATATAAAACAACTTAGAACAGAAAATAAAATCTACTTAGTGATAAAGCAAACAAGCACACACGAGAATATCAACCCCACGCTATTGCTCACCGGCAACGGCGCCAGAAAAAGGTCTTGATAACCCACAAGTATAGGGGATCAATTGTAGCTTTTTCGATAAATAAGAGTGTCGAACCTAACGAGGAGTTAAAGGTAGAATTAATATTCCCTTCAAGTTCTATCGACCACCGATACAACTCTACGCACACTTAACGTTTGCTTTACCTAGAACAAGTATGAAACTAGAAGTACTTTGTAGGTGTAATGGTAAAACTACTTTGCAAGAATAAAACTAGGAGTACTTTGCGAGAATAAAACTACGAGTAAATTGCAAGATAATAAAAGTTAGTTGTTTAGTAGAAAGCTTTTGTAGCACAAGAGAAAGATTTGTCCCTAGGCAATCAATAACTATACCGGTAATCATTATTGCAATTTTATATGAGGGAGAGGCATGAGCTAACATATTTTCCGTACTTGGATCATATGCACTTATGATTGGAACTCTAGCAAGCATCCGCAACTACCAAAGATCATTAAGGTAAAACCCAACCATAGCATTAAGTAACAAGTCCTCTTTACTCCCATACGCAACAACCCACTTACTCGGGTATAAGCTTCTGTCACTCTCGCCACCCACCATAAGCGAATCATGAACGTATTGTAACACCCTACAGCGGGAATCCCACACGCTTGCGCAACATGGAGGGCACCAAAATAAAACATTCAACTCAAACCAATCACGATCATCAATCAACCCATAGGACAAAAAGAATCTACTCAAACATCATAGGATGGCCACAAATCATTGGATAATAATATGTAGCATTAAGCACCATGTTTAATTAGAGATTACAGCGGGGAGAAGAGGTGTTACACTGCTGCATAGAGGGGGAGAGAGTTGGTGATGACAGTGGCGAAGTTGTTGGTGTAGATCGCCGTCACGATGGTTGCCCCGGCGGCGTTCTGGCGCCACCGGGAGAGAGGGGGAGAGAGCCCCCCTACTTCTTATTCTTCCTTGGCCTCCTCCCTAGATGGGAGGAGAGTTTCTCCTATGGTCCTTGGCCTCCATGGCACCCGGAGGGGCGAGAGCCCCTCCGAGATTGGATCTCTCTCTCTCTGTTCTCTTCTGTTTCGCGTTTTTGTTTTCTGGCCTTTCACCGTTTCTTAAATTCCCGGAGATCCATAACTCCGATCGGGCTTAAATTTTAACACGATTTTTTCCCGATACTATCTTTCTTGCGGCGAAAGAAGGTCTACAACCGCCTTACGAGGGGCTCACGAGGCACCACGGCGCGCCACCCCCTGGGGCGCGCCCTGGTGCCTCGTGGGGCCCACGAGCACCGTCTTGCGTTGATTCTTCTTCCCAAAAATCACATATATTCCAAAATAAATCTCCGTAAATTTTTATCGCATTTGGACTTCGTTTGATATGGATATTCTGCGAAACAAAAAACATGCAACAAATAGGAACTGGCACTGGGCACTGGATCAATATGTTAGTCCCAAAGATAATATAAAATGTTGCCAAAAATATGTGAAAGTTGTAGAATATTGGCATGAAACAATCAAAAATTATAGATACGACGGAGACGTATCAACCCCCATTGCGTTAATCTCTTAGGGCGGCACATAACTTGTTTTTGCCGGGAATGATTGTGATTTGGTATAGCCCATGAATGTTGCTTGTGTATTATTGTTTCATGACCTGCGTGTCATGAGTGCTGCAACCGGCAGGAGCCATATGGTTGTCCCATTATTGTATTAATGACCCGCGTGTCAACATGAGAAGCCATGTAATGTAATTTACTTTCAATAGCTATTAGTTTGTAATAGCATAGTATCTTATGTAACACTTGGCGGTTGACACCATGGCGTGGAGATGGAGATCACCACGAGGACAACCATGCATGGAGATGGAGATCACCATGGGCAGGGCACGCACGTGGAGATGGAGATCACCATGCGCTATCAAAAGGGGCTATACCATATCACACATATATAAACTGCCTGTGAAAGTTTATCCCTTTTATGCACCCTTCTTTTGCATGGTAGATGTTTTAAGTAGGGTGATCCCTCAAAGAATGTCAAGTATAAATGCCTCCCCAATTGCTGCACCTTCACATATCAAGTATATTTAGTGGTGGGCCTATAAAATTAGGGTGCCACTAGATCTCCTTGAAGTGATGGGTTTGTGTCGGACACTTACATGCGAAGCATTGGTTGACTTGTCATGGCTATCAAAACAGTCTTGGGCCACGAGGCATAGGAGTTGGCGCGACATGAGATGTCCCCAGCAACAAGAGTCGTATGGAGATACGATTAGCAAGAGTTGCTTACCGAGTGATCTCGTCTTCTAGCAGTGATGCAAAAGCTCACTAGTTGACATGTTGATCTTGGATCTTGAATCACTAAGTATCAACGGAGGGATGTTGATTTTAGTGGGAGTAATGATCTTATTAAAATGTTTAATATGAATTACTCTTCATGAATACATGTCTTAGTGTTTTGCATATTTCTGTTGTAGATCAATGGCACCACCTGCTCAAGTTACTCCTTTTGCGTTGAAATCAATCCTGGAAAAAGATAAATTGAATGGAACAAACTTTACCACCTGGTATAGAAACCTGAGAATTGTTCTTAGGCGTGAGAAAAAGGAACAAGTTCTAGAGAATCTGCTTCCAGAGGAACCTGCCGCGAATGCTAATGCCACAACCAGAAATGCCTACCAGAAACTCGTTGATGAATCAAACGAGATCAGCTGTCTCATGCTGGCTTCTATGGAGCCCAATCTGCAGCAGCAGTTCAAAAATATTGAGGCTTTCGATATGATCGAGAACCTCGAAAGCATGTTTCAAATGCAGGCTAGGACCGAAAGGTTCAACGTCTGGCGATCCTTGATGGATTCTAAGCTGAAAGAAGGTGATCCACTAAGCCCGCATGTGATCAAGATGATCGGGTACATGCAAGCTTTGGATCGGTTGGGCTTCCCACTTGGGGCGAGTTGTCCACAGATACAATTTTGGGTTCTCTTCCGGATAGCTATGGGACGTTCATCTCGAACTACCATATGCATGGGATGGAAAAGAAGCTCACTGAATTGCATGGGATGGTCAAGGTGGCAGAGCAGGATATCAAGAAAGGTACGCATCGTCAAGTGTTGATGGTGCAGAACTCGGCTAAGTTCAAGAAGAGCTGGTCCAAGAAAAAGGCTAAGGCAAAGGGCAAGGAGAAGGAGGCAACTCCAACTGCCGCCGCTGTGCCCAAGTCAGGGCCGGCCTCGGGGACCGTTTGCTTTCATTGCAAGGAACCTGGACACTGGAAAAGGAACTGCAGCAAGTGGCTTGCCGAGAAGGGCAAGAAGACTGGAAGTGTGACTTCTTCTTCAGGTACACTTGTTGTATATGTTATAGACATTTATCTTGCTGATGTTTCTAGTAGCTCTTGGGTATATGATACCGGATCGGTTGTTCACATATGCAACTCGATGCAGGGGCTAAGCAGAACTAGGAATGTCGTAAGAGGAGAAGTTGACATACGCGTCGAGAATAAAGCAAGAGTTGCTGCATTGGCCGTCGGCACTATGCAACTTAATTTACCTTCAGGATTTGTAATGGAACTTGATAATTGTTATTATGTTCCTGCTTTGAGTCGAAACATTATTTCTGCCTCATGTTTGATGAGACAAGGTTATGAATTCAGTATTAAGGACAATTGTTGTTCTATTTACTTGAATAATATGTTTCATGGCTTTGCACCTGTTGTGAACGGGTTATTTATCCTAGATCTTGAAGGTGAGTCAATCTATAACATAAATGTCAAGAGGCATAAGCCTAACGAAATAAATCCGACTTACATCTGGCATTGTCGAACAACACATTAGTCAAAAGCGCATGAAGAAGCTCCATGATGATGGAATTCTAACTTCGTTTGATTTTGAATCATTCGAGACATGCGAGTCTTGCCTACTCGGCAAGATGACTAAGACTCCTTTTGCAAAGAGTTGCGAGAGGGCGTCCGAGCCGTTGGAACTTATACATAGTGATGTATGTGGACCAATGAGCACGACAGCTAGAGGTGGTTTTCAATACTTCGTGACTTTTATCGACGACTTGAGTAGATATGGATATATCTACTTGATGAGGCGCAAGTCAGAAACTTTTGAAAAGTTCAAGGAGTTTCAGAACGAAGTGGAAAATCAACTCGTCAAGAGAATCAAACTTCTACGATCTGATCGTGGTGGTGAGTATATGAGCCAGGAGTTTGATGATCATTTGAAGAGTCGTGGAATAGTTCCACAACTGACTCCTCCGGGTACGCCACAGAGAAATGGCGTGTCGGAACGGAGGAATCGGACTCTATTGGACATGGTCCGATCAATGATGAGTCAGTCGGATTTACCCTTGTCATTTTGGGGATACGCTCTAGAAACTACAACTTTCACACTAAACAGGGTACCATCAAAGTCCGTAGATAAGACACCACATGAGATATGGACTGCGAAGAGTCACAGTTTGTCTTTTCTGAAAGTTTGGGGATGTGAAGCATATGTCAAGCGACTCCAGTCGGACAAGCTCACACCCAAATAGGACAAGTGCACATTCGTGGGATATCCAAGGGAAACCTTGGGATGTTACTTCTACAATCGTGAAGAGGGCAAAGTGTTTGTCGCTCGACATGGAGTTTTCCTTGAGAAAGAGTTTCTCAATTGGAAGGCTAGTGGGAGGACGGTCCGACTCGAAGAAATTCGAGAACCACACAGGGACGTTCCGGTAGGTGATTCTGTCACACCGGAGTTAGGTAGGGAACCTGTAGTGGAGTCGACGCCGGTTCCACGGAGGTCGAAAAGGTTGCGCAATATGCACGACTGCAATGTGTTGTTCTTGGAGAACAACGAGCCGACTACGTATGCGGAAGCGATGGTGAGCCCTGATTCCGAGTTATGGCTTGAGGCCAAGAGATCCAAATTAAAGTCCATGGATGGAAATCAAGTTTGGAACTTGGTTGATCTGCCAGATGGCGTTCGAGCCATTGAGTGCAAATGGATCTTTAAGAAGAAAACTGATATGGACGGAAATGTCACAGTCCATAAGGCTCGACTTGTTGCTAAAGGTTATTGACAAGTTCAAGGAGTTGACTACGATGAGACTTACTCACTGGTGGCGATGCCTAAATCAATTCGGATCATTCTTGCTATAGCTGCATATTTCGACTATGAGATATGGCAGATGGATGTCAAAACGGCTTTCTTTAATGGAAATTTAACCGAGGATGTGTATATGACACAACCCGAGGGTTTTGTCGATCCAAGGAAGTCTAGCATGGTATGCAAGCTTCAGAGATCCATTTATGGATTGAGGCAAGCATCTCGGAATTGGAACATTCGTTTTAATGAAGCGGTCAAAGAGTTTGGCTTCATCAAGAACGACTGTGATCATTGTGTATTCAAGAAGGTCAGTGGGAGCTCAGTAGCATTTCTGATCTTAAATGTGGATGACATATTGTTGATTGGAAATGATGTTCAGATGCTTGAATCTGTCAAGGACTCATTGAAAAATAGTTTTTCGATGAAGGACTTGGGAGAAGCAGCTTATATTTTGGGAATCAAGATCTATAGAGATAGATCGAGAAAGCTTATTGGATTAAGCCAGAGTGCGTATATTGACAAGGTGTTGAAGCGGTTCAACATGCAAGATGCCAAGAAGGGTTTCTTGCCCATGTCACATGGCATTAGTCTTAGCAAGACTCAGAGTCCTTCGACTCCTGATGAGCGAAGACGCATGGATGGGATTCCGTATGCTTCGGCTGTTGGGTCCATCATGTATGCCATGGTATGTACTCGTCCCGATGTTAGCTTTGCTCTCAGCGTGGTGGGCAGATACCAGGCTGATCCAGGTGAGAGTCACCTGACAGCGGTTTAGAATATCCTTAAGTACTTGAGAAGGACTAAGGATATGTTCCTGGTTTATGGAGGCGAGGATGAGCTCGTTGTAAAGAGTTACACCGATGCTAGTTTCCAAACTGACAGGGATGATAGTCGATCGCAATCTGGGTTTGTGTTCATTCTGAACGGAGGACCAGTGAGCTGGAGGAGTTCCAAGCAAGATACGGTAGCTGATTCCACAATAGAGGCTGATTACATTGCGGCTTCTGAAGCTGCAAAAGAAGGTGTTTGGGTGAAGAATTTTATTTCTAATCTTGGTGTGGTTCAGAGCGCATCCAATCCATTGGACCTCTATTGTGATAATAGTGGTGCTATCGCGCAAGTCAAGGAACCACAGAACCATCATAAAACCCAACACATACTCAGGCGTTTTAACCTTATTCGCGACATTGTCGAGAGAGGTGATGTAAACATATGCAAGGTACACACGCATGCAAATGTTGCTGATCCATTGACGAAGCGTCTCCCACGGTCGAAGCATGAGGCACACATGAGTTCCATGGGCATACGATGCCTAAATGATTGACTCTAGTGCAAGTGGGAGACTGTTGGAGATATGCCCTAGAGGCAATCATGTGATGATGATATTTCCCTATGTATTCATGAGTCTTTTGTATTGTCCTCGAACATCATCAATGATATGTATCAACAAGTATGTGACTTGTTTGCGGAACTATGTATTGTATGATGATCGTTCTAATGGTCCCTAGTTGATAAGGTTATGCGGATACATATCCTTGACTAGTATACGACTCGGTTGATGACTATGTCTCACAAGTCATGTGCATGGAGATGCTAAACCGATAGTATGGACTCGGGGATGGAGATCACCGAGTCAGACAAACCCACTTTGAGACACAGCGAGATAATGTCATCTGTTAGTCTCAAGTACAATGTCTATGCCATGTCCTAGACCTGAGGTCCTCGCATGTTCTCGGGATGAGGATGGACTCACTTAGGGTCTATCAAACGCTACTCCGTAACTGGGTAGTTATAAAGGTAGCTTTCGGGTGAGTCGTGATACATGCCGCGAGACATGGCTGACCAAGATGGATTTGCCCCTCCTATACGGAGAGATATTCTCTGGGCCCTCTCGAGGGATCAGATTCGAAAAGCATGGCCATGTGACTTGGGTTAAGTGTTAACCCAGTTCGGGAATCTGTATCACGGTTTCGAGAAGAGAGGTCGAGCTAACACAAGGGTGACAAGTACTCGCCTTGAGCTCGACAACATATATCATGAGGCAAAAGGAATGTTGCATATGACACATTGTCGAGGTTCGTCAAATGACTTTACGCACACATGGGAGTTGGCACGTTCTGCTAGGAGCCGCTACCAACTATCGACTTCGGTCGTGTCTATGTGCACGTGAACCTATAGGGTCGCACACTTAAGGGGCTGCAGCCCATTCGGATTGGATCCGAGTGGAAAATGGATGTAGACTCCTAGTGGGCTCAAGTGTTGAGCCCATCTCGGAGGTCTATATAAAGGGGAGTGGGCCCACCACTTAGGGTTGATCTTTTTCCACCTGTGACAGCCGCCGCCACAACTCCCCACGCCCATGCCGCGCGACCAGACCTAGTAGTCCGCTGCTCGACGATGCTCCCCGCATGTGTGGATACCTTGGAGGCATCGCATTTGCGGTGCTCGGAGGAACCGTTCGAGGGATTCGCGAGGTACCGTTCGCGGGAGATCACCGTTCGCGGGTCTTCGCTGTTCGCGGGAGATCGGCGACACGAGGAGGAGACGCCTCGGGAGATCGACTACACGCATCACCAACTCTACTTCCGCTGCGGTGACTGCGCGTCTAGTGGTAAACCCGATCCCGTGATCTATTTCTAGCAGCATGATCTTGGGTGCGTGGTAGAAATTTTTTATTTGGCGCTAGCGTAGCGTACCGCATGTTCCAACATTTGTAACTCAGACGAGCAACAATAGCAACATAGATAACAAGGAGAATCTTTCGATTAGTTGATTTATTTTAGTTTTTGTGTTAGAGTTGGCATTGCATTTGGATAGGATTTAACTGATTATAATATTGTATGAGTTCATTTTTTCCTTTTTGTTAACTACCGTATTTATCATCATGCCTTTGTTTTAATTTCATTTTTAAGATATACATTGTATTTATTTTTCTTTACATTATTTGCGGGCACGCGGGGGGGGGGGGGGGGGGTACTACATACGCTCGTGGTAGGTGAAAATGCATGATTTCATTAGTTAATTCAGGCATGCAATATATCATCATATCTGGCGGTACACAAAGACCAATATATCATCATAGATCTATAAAAGTTTTAGATGGTGCCCGCAATGCTAGAGCAAGAATGAATGAAGAGAGTACTAATAAAGGTTTAGAATGTTATGTTAAAAAGAACCATCATTGTTTCAGTTTTAGAGAGGATTTGGTAAATCGTATTTTTTTTTACTATTGGTAAATGGTATTGTTACCAAGGAATAGAGGTGCAAGGGTACATAAAATTCCATCATTGTTTTTACCTAACTGCTAATAGGAGCGTGTGTGCTATTGTGGTCTCCAGGTAGCCACATGCTAGGCGTCGAACAAAAAGCAAGAGCAGGGCGCGAGCCATCCAATGACTCGCTAGACATGGGGCAATATTATGCCCTCTATCTCTCTCGTTTCCCATTTCCTTTCCCTCATCTATTTATCGCCAAGTGACGGATTCGCCGCACCACACGAGTTGCTCGTCGGAGGGAGGGGAGAGGACTCGACGCCATGAGTGGGGTCGACACATTGAGGTGGTCGGTCATTGCTAAGCCTCGGTGGAAATCCCGCATGCGAGAGGGGCGGTGCGACAACCCGAAACTCACGTGCACGTCCAAGTGGGGCATCTACACAGGAGAGGGGTGTGTGACCAGTGACCGGAGGGGCGACACTCGTCAAGTGAGGCACTGCTCGGTTCAAGAATTTTTTTTTGTCAGAGCATGGTTTTCATTTAGTTATCTTCATTCTCACTTGTTCCGCAAGATTGATTACAAAAGACCAAAGTTTCTTGGGTCAGCATCGCTAAGATAAGACCATCACCGTTCCGTGGAAACACATAGACATTTAGCTGATAATTAGTAGTAGGAATTTATTTTTTCCAACCGCATTTCCCATAATAGTGGAGATTCTTTGCAGAACAACCCATAATCAATCGCTTTGCATGCACCTAGAATAATTTAGCCACCAACATCGGCACAACACAGTCAACGCTACCACAGCCGAGGACAATCGGTCACACACCGCCTCTCCTCAAATATATTTTCATCCCGTAGCAACGCACGGGTATTTAGCTAGTATATCGTGCATGTCAGTTAGCAAAGCCCTGAAAAGTCTGGAGACCGTTCCCAAGAGGTCAGGTTATCAACATTTGCTTCGTTCCCAAGAGTTGACCATCAGTTTTTTTCCTTTTTCCTTTTAAACAAATGCAAGCTAATCTTATACTGAGATGCCGTATGTTTTTTTTCTTTCTTTAAACAAACGCAAGCTAATCTTATTCTAAGAATCACGTAAATGGGAATAAGCGAGTCTCAAGCAATGGACACGTTACATCCACGGTTGAAGCTAACGAACAGCAGCGAAGGTTTGTATTCAAAAGCTTCCGGAAAACATATGTAAAGAAACAAGATGATGCCCCGCGCGTTGCTGCGGGAACCTTGGTAAAACATATGCATAAATAAAAGCTAGAAAACTGAAACTATTGCAAAAACAAATTTAAGAATGCTCTCTCGGGATATATTTTAAATACAATAAAGTATATGAAGTGTCGGGGATATAACCCCAGGATATAACCCGCCCGTTTAGGGCCGGGTCACTATGTGGCGACTTAGAAGAATGCTTCTACAGGTGGGCCGCGACGATCCAGAAGACCGGAGTCCAGAGGGTAAGCCGCCATAGGAGATGCCGGCTTACGGCCCAGAGCCTTTCCATCTAAGGCGCCCGAACAGTTTCCTTACTTGTGAAACAAGATGAGTAGAAATTAGAGTATGACACGGGTTATCTCTTCGACCCAGACTCTGTTGTAAACCCAGGGCCTCGACCTGTATATAAAGGCGAGCCCCTGAGGCGGAAAAGACTAAGTTACAAGCTCTCGAGTACTAGGTTAGCCAAGTCGCACCCTTGTAATCGAGATCATCATCAATACAACCAAAGCAGGACGTAGGCTATTACCTCGACCGTGAGGGGCCGAACCTGGGTAAACCCTTGTCTCTCGATTCCGATCAACCCCGTTCGAGTTACCACCTAGCTGCGATGGCCTCACGACTAAGTCCTTTCACGAGGACATCTGCCGTGACAAAACCACGACAGTTGGCGCCCACCGTGGGGCTATCGCTCGGTGGTGGTGAGTACTTGAAGGGAACTCCCCCAGGGATCAAGGGATACGCGATCGGCCGCATGACCAAGAGTCGTCGCGGCAAGCTCTACATCGACGATTCAGGCTGGGGCCCCGAGGCCGACTCAATCGAGTATGGGTACCGGGTCCCCTTCGGCAAAATCCACGTCTTCATCGGCAAAACCGGCGGATCTGAACCCGAGCCGGACATCTACACCGACATCGTCGAGCCGGCTCGGCGCGCGCAACCCGCCCAGGCTCAAGCCGCCCGGAAGCACATCTTTGTCGGTTTCACCCAAGGGGTGGACCTCGCAGATAACTCTGCGTCCGTCGGCGATACCCTCGTCTATTCTGATGGCGAGTCCTCGGTAGGCGAGACCGAGTCGATCCTCCCGCTTTACGATGGCGGGCTTGGGGGCTACTCTGACGACCAGCCGGCTCAGGACTCCTTCAACACGCCCCCCGGGCTGCTGTCTATATGGCAGGCTCGGCCCCGGCCCTCAACTCCACGGTGGCTGGCGCAGCGACGGGAACCGGCACCTCAAGGGCCGGCTCAGGCCTTGACAGAATTGGCAACCGCCCTGGCGACGCTCCTTGCGACACCGGTGACCGTGGAGAACCAGGCGGAACGCAACACAGAGGTAACTAAGCTCCGCAAGCAGATGGCTAAGGTAGAGGCAGATATCAACGCTGAAAACACTCGCATGGCGGAGCTGCAGTCTCAAGTCCAAGCCGAGGTAGAGCGCCTGAAAGCCGAAGCCTGGCGCATGGGGCTCCGTCAGAATGCCTCAGAGGCGGTTCATCAGAGGCGCCATATGAGCCGTCTACCCCCCAACTATGAGCCCATGCGCCTGTTTAACACGCCCAGGATGCACCTGTTCAGGGGGCTGGGACAGGCACCCCGGAAGCACCGTTTGTACCCCCGAGCAGAGGCAGGCAGCCATCGCCGGGTCAACCCCATCAACCGGCTCAGCAGCGCCCGCAGGAGCCGGCCCAGCGACTCCCGCCGGTTCAGACGCCTCTGCATCGTTTCCTCACGCCGACGGGTCACTTCACCAATCCTTTGGACAACTTGGTGGCAGCTGTGACCAACCTGGCCGCGCTCCCAATCACGAGGAACTCTCCGGTTGAGATTGAAGCCCGGAATTCCATTGAGATGTTAAAAACTGCGGTCGCCCAGCAGGCGAACTACTCCTACAGTCGGCAGCGAATCCACTCTACCCCGCTTCCGAGTCGTAGCAGGAGCCACCATGATGAGTCGCTGGCCGTCTCTAGCAGTGCTCGTCGACATCGTGAGCAGCCGGCTGACCCGCCGCGCCGTGAGCCCCTTCACGCCCAAGAGATCGTTGACATGGCTCGGGCTCAGCGAGCAGCAGAGGCGGCGAACGCGGCGACTCAAGCACCGTTTGTCACAACCCAATTGACTTCCAGTAGCAGGACCATTGGGATACCGTGTTTGGTGCCAGCTTTACGCAACGAGCGCATGCCCAAGGACTTCAAAGGCCCTCGTAAGGTTCCAAATTACACGGCTGACCTTGAGCCGGCTGCTTGGATTGAGAGCTACGAGATAGCCATGGACATGCTGGATGTCAGCGACGCTGTCTGCGCCAAGTACCTGACGATGATGTTGGAAGGGCCGGCTCGTACATGGTTGAAAAACTTCCCCCCTAACTCTATTAACACCTGGGCGGAGTTGAAGGACCGTTTCATCAAGAACTTCCAGGGCACTTGCAAGCGCCCAATGACGATCGTTGATCTTCAGCACTGCATCCAACGTGAGGGTGAGTTATCTCATCACTGGACACGCCGGGTCGCAGAAATTATACACGCCTCCGACAGCATCACGGCGGCTCAGGCGGTTCTGATCTTGGAGAAAAACTGCCACTTTGACCCGCTCGTGCAGAAACTGGGCCGGCTCAAGCGGAAGGTTCAGGATATGGGCGAGCTCATGGATGTCCTTACCAGGTATGCCGAGTCAGACACCACGAAGGATCCCAATCCAGACAATGACCAAACTGGCAAGGGAAAGAAAAACAATGGTGGCAAGGGTAACCAGCAGAACAATTCAGGGAACAATGGAAATCATGGCAATGGAGGGAAGCGTAAGAATCCGGATGGAGGATCAGATTTGGTTGCTAATACCAACACTGGTTACAAATACCCGAAAGGGAATAATTCGGGAAGATCCTATAGTGGCAATAAGCCCCGTAATTTGGCGGAAGCCCTCAAAGGCCCATGCTCAAAGCACAGCCTCCCCAATAAGCCATCAACCCACTCTTGGGAAAACTGTCATATAATGCAGGCTTTCGGCGAGGAATTCTATTAGAACCGTCAAGGCGGCGGCGGAGGCAACCCGGGGCAGCCAGGAGCCGGCTCGTCCGGTGGTTTTCATAACCCGGGGTTTCATGGCCTGGGCGGCTCAGGTGCAGGTTATCAGGGTTCTGGCAACAACGGTGGCAATCAGCATTCGGGGCAAGGAAGTCAACAGCAGGGCAATCACCAACATGGCAATCAGTCTGGTTTCCAGAGCAATCCCAAGCAGTTGAATAGCGGGCAGTCTCATGTATTCACGACTCATACTGACAAACGAGATCGCAAGCTCCAGAAACGAGCCGTCAATACTGTTGAGCCGGCGATCCCGGAATATCTACGTTGGTCGGAACAGCCCATTACATGGAGCAGAGAGGATCACCCTCCCCGGGTTGCGAATCCGGGTTGTCTGGCCCTAGTGGTGGCACCTCAAGTGGGCGGCTATTCACTCACAAAGGTGCTCATGGACGGAGGAAGCAGTATAAACATCTTGTATTACGACACTTTCCGCCGGATGAATCTGTCTGAAAAACAGCTCCAGACGTCTTCCACCGTGTTTCACGGGATTGTTCCCGGAAAGTCTGCATATCCTATCGGGTGGATCAAGCTGGACGTCGCGTTTGGCACTGATGATAACTACAGGTGTGAGTCATTGATCTTTGAGGTGGTCAAAATCAAGAGCCCTTATCCCGCCCTGTTTGGGCGGCCGGCTTATGCTCGCTTTATGGCTCGACCTTGCTATGTCTACCTCAAACTCAAGATGCCTGGACCAGTAGGCACCACCACAGTTAATGGAGATCGAAAGATTGCCCTTGAGTGCGAGGAAGGGGATGCAGCCTATGCCGAGACAGCTTGCGCTGCAGAAGAGTTGAAATTCTACACTGCGAATGTTGACCCGGCCGATATGACGCCCTTGAAGAAACCCACCGCAGAGTCTGACCCGCCACTCAAGTTTAAGTCGGCCGAAGACACCAAACAGGTTGAGTTCGTTCCTGGTGACCCGTCCAAGACATTCACTATTGGGACGGGTATGGATCCCAAATAGGAAAGCGCGCTCATCGAGTTCATCCGTGAGAATCGGGACATCTTCGCATGGAAACCTTCTGACATGCCAGGTGTACCGAGAGAACTCGCTGAGCACCACCTTAATGTGGATCCGAAAATGAAGCCTGTTCGACAATTCCTCCGTCATTTTAACGAGGAGAGACGCAAGGTTATTAGAGAAGAAATAGCCCGGCTCCTAGCTGCCGGGTTCATCGTTGAAGTTTTTCACCCGCAGTGGTTGGCTAATCCAGTGCTTGTTCTAAAGAAAAATGGCACTTGGCGCATGTGTGTTGACTACACAGATCTCAACAAGGCTTGTCCCAAAGACCCGTTCGCCCTCCCTCGCATTGATCAGATTATTGATGCCACGGCGGGTTGTGAGAGTTTGTGTTTCCTGGATGCTTACTCCGGCTATCTCAAATAAAGATGGCCGTCGAGGATCAGGAGAAGACAGCTTTCATCACACCTTTTGGGGCCTTCTGCTATGTCTCTATGCCTTTCGGGCTCAAAAGTGCAGGGGCGACTTATCAGTGCTGTGTCCAGAATTGCTTCCACAAACAGATTGGGCGCAACGTTCATGCTTATGTGGATGATATCGTGGTCAAGTCATTGAAGAAGGAAACCTTGCTGGATGATCTCAAGGAAACTTTCGCTAATCTTCGGACTTACCAGATAAAGCTTAACCCGGATAAGTGTGTTTTTGGTGTTCCTGCAGGCAAGTTGCTGGGTTTCCTAGTATCGGAAAGAGGCATTGAAGCTAACCCGGACAAGATCAAGGCAATCACCTCACTTGCGAAGCCAGAGAATATCAATGACGTTCAGCGCATGGCGGGTCGTATTGCAGCTCTAAGCCGGTTCATAAGCTGCCTTGGTGAGAAGGCTATCCCCCTGTACCAGATGCTGAAAAAGACTAATGACTTTGTCTGGAGTGACGCAGCTGATGCAGCCTTCGAAGCTCTCAAGAAGCAATTGGCCGAGCCGCCTGTTCTTGCTGCTCCCATTGCCAAAAAGCCTATGCTCCTGTACATTGCTGCCAATAACAAAGTAGTAAGTGTTGCAGTTGTCGTCGAGAGGAAAGAGGCAGGGAAAGAATATCCAGTCCAACGGCCAGTCTATTATGCGAGCGAAGTTCTATCTGAGTCTAAGCAGAGGTACCCACATTGGCAGAAACTAGTGTTTGGTGTCTTCATGGCTAGTTGAAAGCTCATACATTATTTTCTGGAGCACCCAATTACTGTGGTCAGTTCAGCACCCTTGGGAGATATAATCCAGAATAGGGAAGCGACAGGCCGGGTTGCCAAGTGGGCGATTGAGCTTGGCCCACATCATCTTAAATACGTGCCTCGCACGGCCATCAAATCCCAGGCACTTGTCGATTTCATCAATGATTGGACTGAACTCCAAGCTCCGGAAGAGAAGCCTGATAATACATATTGGACTATACATTTTGATGGTTCCAGACAGTTAGAAGGCTCGGGGGCTGGAGTGGTCATATCTTCCTCTCGAGGTGATAAATTTTGTTTTGTCCTGCGGATCATGTTTACCTGTACTAACAATGCAGCTGAATACGAGGATCTCCTCCACGGTCTTCGGATAGCCAAAGAGATGAATCTCAGCCGGGTCAGGTGTTTGGGCGACTCAGATTTGGTCGCTCAACAAGTTTCAGGAAAGTGGGACTCCAAGGACCCGCTTATGGCGGCTTATCGGCAAGAGGTCACCAATGTAGCTGGACACTTCAAAGGATATCAGGTTGATCACATTGATCGGCGACTCAACGAGGCGGCTGATGCATTGTCGCGACTCGGCTCTCAGCGTAAGCCGGTCCCTCCCAATGTGTTCCTTGACGTGCTACATCATCCTTCTGTCAAACTGCCTTCCGAGGAAGATCTCTCTATTCCTGACCCGGAGGCACTGTTGGTGGCGGCTCTTCACACTATTCCGGACTAGACAGTTCCTTATCTGGATTATCTGACGCGAGGCGAGCTTCCTGCCGATGAACTCATGGCTCGTCAGATCGTCCGCCGCTCCAAGTCTATGACAATCGTCAATGGCGAGTTACACAGAAGAAGCATCACAGGGGTTTTCCAGCGGTGTGTATCTCCTGATGAAGGGCGAGATATTCTCAATGAGATTCATTCTGGCGATTGTGGTCATCATGCCGGCTCAAGATCCTTGGTGGCAAAAGCTTTTCGGCATGGTTTTTACTGGCTTACGGCTCACGCAGACGTTGAGGATATCGTACAAAAGTGTGCTGGTTGTCAGAAGTTTGCACGTCAAGCTCATGTTCTGGCTCAAGAACTTCGCATGATTCCTATCACATGGCCTTTTGCAGTCTGGGGGCTCGACATGGTTGGTCCGTTTAAGTCGTCCAAGGACAAGAAGACCCATCTTTTGGTTGCTGTTGATAAATTCACCAAGTGGGTTGAGGCCGAGCCAATCAGCAATTGTGATGCAGCCACAGCAGTCAAGTTCTTGAAAAAGTTGATTTTTCGCTTTGGTTATCCACATAGCATCATCACTGATAATGGCACAAATTTGTCAAAGGGAGCTATGAAGCAGTTTTGTCAAAGAGAACATATCCGGCTTGATGTTTCCTCAGTTGCACACCCTCAGTCCAATGGCCAAGAAGAACGTGCTAATCAAGAGATTCTGCGCGGTATCAAGCCAAGGCTTATGGTCCCCCTCGAGCGCACGCCGGGTTGCTGGGTTGAGGAGCTTCCTTCTGTCCTTTGGAGCATCCGGACTACCCCTAACAGGTCAACAGGCTTTACGCCTTTCTTCATGGTATACGGTGCAGAAGCTGTTTTACCCAGCGGTATTCGTCATGATTCCCCCCGGGTCACTGCCTATGTCGAAGCAGATAACGAGCAGGCTCGTCAAGATTCTCTCGATGCATTGGAGGAGGAACGTGATTTAGTAGCAGCACGCTCTGCAATCTATCAGCAAGACCTACGTCACTATCACAGCCGTCGGGTTCGCAGCCGTACTTTCCAAGAGGGCGACTTAGTACTCCGTCTAATTCAAGAACAGGCAGGTATGCACAAGCTCTCCCCTCCCTGGGAAGGGCCTTTTGTCATCAGCAAGAATCTCAACAACGGTTCATATTACCTGATGGATATACGTGAGCACAATAAGTCACGTACGTCGGAGGAGGAGACCAACATGCCTTGGAATATCGCTCATCTCCGTCCTTATTACACTTAGAGCCACCGGCTCAAGTTGCTTGTACATACCTTTGTATATATTATGATTAATAAACATAAGCCGGCACCCTCGAAACTCGGGGCCTCTGTCGTTTCATCTCCAATATTGTGCATGAGTCTTTTCGTTTTTTGATCATTGGTCACTTGGGGGCTTCCAACTCACCGAGTTTAGCTATCTCACCCTCTTGACCCGGCAATTAACGCCACATTATCTTAGTTAAACCTGCCTGTCTGCTTGATGCTACTCCTATTAGGTGACCCGGTGTACTCTTGACAAGTCAATCATTTCTATGACCCTGAACTTGTCTTGGTTAAAACATCGGCTGTCACGTGAGAGCCGGCTTATAGAGAGCGAGGATAAACCATGGGCTATCACGCCAGCTTCATTGAAGCAAGACTCGAGCCTCGAAAGCCGGTCTATATTGTCGTGCCTCGAAAGCCATGAGCCGCCGGGTTATCTATTCATGATTTCTGTTCAATTTTTACAGGGGTTATCTTTGTTTCCCTTTGGCCATGAGCCGCCGGATCATGGATGAAGCCGGGTTAAACCAACATCCTACACAGGTTATTTCAGCCGTGCTAACCACGAGCCGGATAGCTATTAAGCGACCCGGATTTTTCTACGCCTGTTTTCTGCAGAGCAGGATAAGCTATTGCTGGTTCATACAAACATGACTCGCCATTCTCATATTCAACGAAGCGTTTTCTTCCAAAGAAGATTGGGCGGGTTAAATGTTCACTCATACCAGTGCAGCCGTTTCATCCAAAATACTGCAAAATTTTAAGTGCGCGAAGGCACGTCAGAGCACCTAAGTGTTTCAACTATCCTATTACAAGGCCACAGCTGGGCTCCATGATGTCAAAAGTTCTTTGGAGCTCTACTCCTGGGTACCAGTTTCAGCGCCCGCCGGGTTATCAGCTCCCGGGTCAGCTCCCTCCTGCTGCTTCTTGGCGGCTTGCGTCTCCGGGTCATCCAGCTCCGGCTCTGCTCTTCCTCTTATCTGAAGATTTTCGAAATCCCAGTCGAGGGTGGTCAAGGCTTGGAACTCGTAGTCCTCTCCCATGATAATTGATGGATCAACATCAGGAGCAAAGATGTGCTTACGACGAGCTGGAGTCAGGTCGATTGGCTCGAAGATTGGCGGTGTGACCCGTTGGTTATCTTCAGTATAAGCCGCCTGGTACCTCTTCAAGTCCACCTCTTCAGCAATTTGACTTGCCACGACACGAGTTTCTTTCAAGCAGAGGGAATAGTCAGACGAAGTGAATTCCGTGCCGTCCGGCTTAAATTCCGGAAACCCGCCAGCAAGCTCAGACAAGTCCATATCTGACACATACGCCTTAGCTCGGCTCAGGGAAAGCATGCTGGCTGCTCGGGCGGCTGATTTCTTGAGCTCCTCAATGTACTTTGGCATGGTGGAGAGCTGATTCAACACGTCTCTGATATATTTTGGCGGCTCTTTATGTCTCATCACTGACATAATTGTGAACACACTACCTGCATAGAGTTGCTCAACAAAGGTGTATATCGCCTTCAGCTTGACCAGCGGCTCTTGTCCAAGATTTACAGTCCAGCTCCCTGCAATTTTTTGCCCAAGTATGAATCAACTAATGATTGCAGTTCGCAGGCGAGTTAACGGTACCAAATATGAATCAATGAACATTGGCGGGTCACTTACCAAAGATGGCCTGGGTCATGTGATTGAGGTGACGCTTTAACCCGGCCAATTCATCGGAAAGGGGCTTGAGTTTGTTTTCTGCTTCTTCAGCACGTTTCAACAGCAAGGTTTTCTCTTTCTCATGCGAGGCCGTCAACGCTATCAGTTTTTTGGCGTTAGTTGAGGCTGATTCTTCTAGAGACGCGGTTGCTGACTCGGCATCAGCTCGAAGCTTCTTCTCCGCCTTAAGTTGCTCTTGCAATCCGGCCGTTCTTGACTCGGCATCATTCAGCAGATCCTGTCATCACCAGGCCACATCAGTACAACAATATATGGTCCTGAGCTTACCAAATTGCCCACTTTGGTGTTTCAAAACTAAAGTCCCAAAACAGTTGCTAGCAATCTACATGGCACTTGGGGGCTAATGCAAGTTCATTTTTCTTTTACAAATATCAAGGGAAAGCTCCACCTCATCTCAGTACAATGAGTCGGCCCTTGGCGGCTATCACGGTCAACTCTTTTCTACATACTGAATGAAGACCCGGCTGTTTCACAGAAACAAGCCGGCCCTTGGGGGCTACACAACATTTTGCTCTCTAATTGTTGAAGATCCGGCTGTTTCACAGAAGCAAGCCGGCCCTTGGGGGCTACAGGGCAATTCAGTCTAAGAGACAAAGTGTAAGCACCAGCTCATTATATGCATAACAACCCGGCCCTTGGGGGCTACGGTTCAAGACAGAAAAGAAGGAAAGCATGTCTAAAGTCTTTGACACAATCATGACTGTTTATGTCTAAGACTTGGCGGCTACATATGATATATACAGTGTGGAAAAGAGATGTTTTCTTACCTCATATTTCCTCTTCAGCATGTTAACCATGTTGGCTTCCATGTCCCGGCTTGTAGATAGCCAGGTCAAGTATGCCTCATGAAGGCCAGCCGCGCTAAGTTCTTCAAGGCTTGGGAGTGCATGTTTCGCCAAAGCGGTTGAAGGCTCTGGAGCTTTAAAGGATGCTCCTGTGGTGTTGACCTTGTCGGCGGTTGGGGGAGACGGCAACACTACATTTTTCGCCGCCTTTGTTGGGCTCAAAGCACGGTCAGGACTCGGCGGGTTGATGTCCTCTACCTCGTCTGCCACACAGGTTTGAGTGTCCACCTTTTTTGTTGATGGCGGCTTATTCTGTGGCGGCGGCTCAACGATCTCGTCAGCCTGATCCTTTCCAGTTTCAACTTGACCTTCATGGGTCACCAACTCTGGAGTTCCGGATCCAGTTTTCTCTGGGGTCGAGGGTAATTCGCCAGTCTTCCTTTTCTTGGCCTTGGCCCTGCGAAAGCACAAGCAGATTCAGATAAATAATACAACAGGTATAACCAAGCATGACTCATCGACAAGCACTTACCCTGGTTTGATGATCAAGGGTGGGAGTTGAGTGGCAGATGAGTCACCAGATGATGGTGGCGACTCCTGATAATCCGAATCAGACGGGTTAAGTGGTTGTTTAAAAGAACCGGCAAGCGGGTGAGATGGAGTTGGACTATGAGGCACCTCATTTCGACGCCTGCGGGGGTTTGGCGTGTCAGATAAGCCGCCCAAAAGCTCTCCAGAGCCACTTCGCGTCTGGCGCCTTATTGATTCGGCGTGTTGTGATTTCTTTAAAGAAATTTTTTGGTCTAAGTAAGCAAGTGGATGGGAAAAGGGCACTTTCCTCACAGTTTTTCTTAGCTTTTGGGGAACAAAGTTGTCCGAGTCGGAAGAGATAGAAATTACCTCAACGTCATCAGCCCGGCTTACATCAACATCGCCCTGGGAATAAGAGGCGTCAGCAAGTTCAATGAAAAGATAGCCAAGGGAGTCAAGTTCTACCTCTGATTCATCATCAGCCAATGGCGACTGGCCCCTAGATACCGTTTCATGTTCGGCCGTCCGCTTATTCTTTTTTTGAGCCAGCACAGCTTTGGATTTGGCGACTGCTTTCTTCGGTTTCCTGTTCCAGAATGGAGAGTTGACCTGCAGTTTTAACGAGATCAACAACTAAGTTTAAGTTATGGATTGATAAGTCGGATAAAACACTTACAAGACTGCTTACTGGAGGAGCTTGGTTGAGGGCATAAAATGGTTTCAGTCCGGTCTTGTTGCATATTTCTTGAGGCTCCCCGAGTAGTTTCTTCGTAGCCTTATTTATATCATCAGCTGACATGTCAGTGGGACTGAACCGTTGTGGGTCGGTTGACTCGCCAGAATAATTACACATTAAGGCAGGATCTTCCAGGTAAGCCAGCACCGGGTCAAGTCAACACCAGTCAGACCGTTGGCTAGCAAAGCCCTCAACCTTGGATATACGTGGGCGACTTGCGCACGTTCTTCTTGAGAAGCCCAGCCAGGAAGTTCAAAGGTTGGGGGAAGGCGTTCAGTTCTATAACCCGACAGAGGGTTTTCATCAGCTGGAGCTGTGTTCTTGCAGTAGAACCATGTTTTGTTCCAACCTTTAGGGTGACTCGGCAGAACAGCTGAAGGAAAAGGAACGTCTCTTCGTCTTTGAATTGAGACCCTGCCAAGTTCTAGGCAGAGGCCATCAGCGCACTCAGTTTGGCGGTTGAGATAGAAGAACTCTCTGAAGAGAGGAACGGTGGGCTCTATTTGCATATATACCTCACACAAGACTTGAAATTGGCACAGGTTGGATACAGAGTTTGGACCAATGTCTTGAGGATGAAGGTTGAAGAAGTGTAGAACATCCCGGAAGAATTTTGACCCGGGTGGAGAGAAACCCCTAAGGAGATGGCCTGTAAAAAATACGACTTCCCCTTCGCGGGGGTGAGGGGTGTCTTTTGCTGCTTGAGGGGCTCGATAGCCAATTACTTCTTGAGCCGGCAGGAAGCCTTGCTCTTTGAAATCGTTCAGTACAAGGTCAGAGACTTGAGAACACACCCAGTTGCAGACTGTGGTCTTCGCCATAGCAAGTCGCCTAAATATGAACGAGGAATGCAAAAACATAAATGGCAGGGTTATTCATGTTCATGATAAGCTCGCATCATACGATCAAAGGTACAGGGGCGAGTCACCATGTTCAGTAAGTCGCCCGACTGGGATTTCAGCTATGATTATCAAAATTGGGCGGATCATAATAAGTGGACATGAGTCGCCAAGAGTAAGGGCGGCTCATCCTAAGACCAAGGTTGTTGGATTTATCCTAAGTGTTGCAGAAACAAGTTTCGAACAAGAGTAACTACTATTATGGATCTACAAAACAGTTTAAAAAGGAAAATATTCACTATACCTAGTTCATACAGTGGAAGCAGGGTTCGATCTACTCCGGATTTCTAGTAAAGGTATGCGGCTCCTAGATGCAAAATGGTACTATGGATAGCGGAGGAACATCATTGTGAAAAAGGCATTTCGGAATGGATCTAAGCAGCGGCAATGGCGATGCGGCCTGTGCAAGAACACTGACGAACTAGGGTGAGCTACTGCTATAGATTTAAGGGAGCGATGGAGTGTACCTGGATGCGGTGAATGGCTTTGAGATGATCCCGAGCAGTTCGACGACGGCGCGCGCGAGGAAAAGGATGCGGTTGAGGTCGCCGGTGCGAGTCGGGGTCGTACGGCGGCAGAGTTCCTGACACAGGCAGACGTCGCGAGGAAGAAGAAGCGGGGCGGTCAAAGTGGTAAAGAGGAAATGAAGACCCCTTCGGGAATATTTATAAGAGAAATAAAGAAGAGGAAACGGCAAGCGCGAGAATCAAGACGACGCAGTGATAAAAGGGTGCCTCGTTTATCGGGCCTGTCAGATCCACTCAAGATTTGGAATGATGTCACGCAAGATTTACGGATATCAGTTGAAAGGAGTCATAGATTTCAAAGGGAAGATATGACAAGTGTGAAGCATGTTATGAGCCGGCAACTATAAGCCGGCCACGACCCAGAAGATCAGTCCGGGTTATTCTTATTTTGAAGGTTGACATGAATAAATTCAAATCAACCTGGGGGCTAATGTCGGGGATATAACCCCAGGATATAACCCGCCCGTTTAGGGCCGGGTCACTATGTGGCGACTTAGAAGAAGGCTTCTACAGGTGGGCCGCGACGATCCAGAAGACCGGAGTCCAAAGGGTAAGCCGCCATAGGAGATGCCGGCTTGCGGCCCAGAGCCTTTCCATCTAAGGCGCCCGAACAGTTTCCTTACTTGTGAAACAAGATGAGTAGAAATTAGAGTATGACACGGGTTATCTCTTCGACCCGGACTCTGTTGTAAACCCAGGGCCTTGACCTGTATATAAAGGCGAGCCCCTGAGGCGGAAAAGACTAAGTTACAAGATCTCGAGTACTAGGTTAGCCAAGTCGCACCCTTGTAATCGAGATCATCATCAATATAACCAAAGCAGAACGTAGGCTATTACCTCCACCGTGAGGGGCCGAACCTGGATAAACCCTTGTCTCTCGATTCCGATCAACCCCGTTCAAGTTACCACCTAGCTGCGATGGCCTCACGACTAAGTCCTTTCACGAGGACATCTGCCGTGACAAAACCACGACATGAAGCATGTGACAAAATGTTGTATAAAAAATCTATTGGATTGAAGTCAAACGGGGTGTCATTTTTAACAAAAATGTGTAACATGATCTACATATATTTGCTACAACGTAAAAATATATGCAGGTCATGCTACAAAAATGTGTAACATAACCTACGTATATTTGCTACAACGTACAAATATATGCAGGTCATGCTACAAAAATGTGTAACATGACCGTCTATACCCGCACAATTATAAGTGAAACAAATTAAAATGCATGGTTACTGAGGTGTGGCATGGTTGCATGAAGTCATCAATCGATGTGATCTAGCTCACTCTCAGCAACGGGTGTCTTTTGGCCATCCCAACCTTTGCGATGGTCCTGTTCATTTTAGGCCAAGTAGTCCATTCCAAATTCAACAAAGTGCAAGTCAGATTCTTTTGGGAGGCTGATGCTACAAAACGCAAATACCGTAAGATCAGATGGGCTGATCTATGCCGGCCTAAAAATCAAGGTAGCTTAGGGATCTCCAACTCTAGGATTATGAACCTAGCCCTTGTTACTAAATGGATATGGAAAATTTCCCAGAACGACGACAGGCTTTGGGCTAGGATCCTTAAAGCCAAATACTATCTGAACGGTTCCTTCTTCGCTAGCAATATCAAGGGATCTCAAATCTAGAACGGGATCCAAAAGTGTACGGACATCTTCAACCTTGGAGCAAAATTTTCCATCGGCAATGGGAAGGACACCAAATTCTGGCTTTCCGCGTGGATTTCGGACAAGCCTCCTTGTGCCATTTATGCTAGCCCGTTCATCTTGCGGCTGAACCCCAGGCTCTGGTTTGTGATGTGCTTGCTTTCGGTGTAGCTAACTTGGGCTTCCTTCGAGCGCTATCGGCCGAGGAACAGAGTGCCTTAGATACCTTGCGCTCATCTCTAGAGCACGTTTCTCTTAGTACGAATCAAGATTCCATCAACTGGGAGTTGGAGCCCTCGAGCAAGCTAGTACGTGGGCCTAAGGTCCGGTAGGCCAAGGCTCCGTGGGCTTCTCGGGTGCCACCTAAAGTGTGTATTTTCCTTTGGCAGGCGGCTCAGGACCGCCTGCCTTCGATTGTCAATCTTCGAAAACGCCACGGCCCGAGCAACGGTTGTTGTGCTCTGTGTGGTGCGCCTGAAGACGCTAGCCACATCCTGTTTTGATGTGTCCCTGCCAAGTTCTTGTGGAGCTGCGTCGCGATTGCTTTGGGTCCAGCTGGAACCCTAGCTCTATGACTGAAATCCTTTCGCTGTTAAATAACTCCCGTGGTCAAGAGCGTCGCTTAGCTTAGAGAACGTTTAGTGCCTTAGCTTGGGCGCTTTGGACTACTCGACATAAGCTAGCCATTGAGGGAATTATTTCGTCCCACCTTGCTAACTACATCTTTAAATGGTCTCTATTTTTTCAACAGTGGCGCCCTTTAGGGAAGAGGAAGAACAGTGGCGCGGCGACCACTATCCTTCTCAAGATCAAACGGTTTCACGCGATTCACATGGCCACTTGAGCTAGAGTAGTTCGTCTCGTAGTCTCGTTCACGCTCATCTTTGATTCACGTTTTGTAACCTTGCTAGTTCTCCCACTGCATGTTTTATCAGACTTTCATGTCGCTAGGTTTGTAAGATATTTTTTAAAACTAGTTTGTAAGACTTTAACATCGTGTTACCTTGGCTTATGTTGGCTTTATTAATTTAAAGTGGGGCGCTGCTTGTGCCTGTTTCTAAAAAAAAGAGTGTTGAGGGCGAAATATTATCTAGATCGTAAGCTTTTGAAGGCAAAATAAAAAGCGGCACATCTTTTACTTTGCAGAGTATATTAGATGGGATCGCTAATTTTAATAGAGGAGGTACTTGGCGAGCGGGGGATAAGACCGGGATAAATATTTGGGAAGATAGACGGGGTCCCAAACAAGCCCACAACTAAGATCATAACACCGCGAGTCCAGGGTCCACGTTTAACTTCAAGTCCAGGGTCCACGTCCTTGCCCACTGCTCTCGCGTCACTAGCTAGTAGCTACATACTTGGAGGCTGGAGCAGCTTTATTGGATTGGGAAGAAAGCACACAAAGATAGTTGATTTAGTTGTAGGCGTCCGGGTTGGCGATGAGGTACGCCTCGGGCGGCCTTGAAGATGGCGGTGACGGATTCCTTGGCCTTGGCAACCTCGTACTTCGCCTTCTCCACGCCCGGCATCAGCTTGTATGTGGACTCCACCTTCACGACGCTACCGCCGTCGGCCACCGGCTCCACCTTGATGCACGCCGTGGCCGTCTCGATCACCGTCTCGACGGACCGGTCCGGTGAGCGACGCGCCATGCCGGGCCGGGCGTCTAGTTTTTCTACATTGGATGGCACACTAAGCTTTTAGTATTATGAGAGATCACGATTCTGTCAATATTTGCTTAGTTAAAGGCAAATCGTTTTGACTCAGAACCAAGGAACAAACTGAATTACTGAACTGATTGGAAGAACACTTGCATAGTCGCATATGCATGCGTAGCCAGCAGTGCAAGGTTGCATCTACTTCATTCCGTTTCTTTTGATCAGTGACTTGGGGTGCCACGCCAGAGAAGGAAAAAGCCAGGGGAAGAGATGAGATAATCCTGTTGCTTTGTTTTACCAACTCTATTATCTGCAACAACAAGGCTTGAAAATACTTATCTCAAAAAGGCTTGAAAATACAGTAAGACATGGCAAGAATACTGCGGGTGACGCTTTTATTCAGCATCAACACTATTTTCAGGCAACTTCTTCGTGGTACACCATTTCATCAATTTCTTCTTTCGTGTTCCTCCTCATCATCAGAATGGGCTGTGGCGAATCCAGCTTCTTCTCTCAAAGTACATCATTTGCATCCTTGTTGACGACCTGGCCAAAGTGAAACACATGATCAATTAGCATAACATTAACTGAAGCATATCCGAAGAACAATAGAGCTATGGAGAATAGCAGGCGCAAACTGTTTAGAGCCCCCTTTTGGGGATCAACCGTGGGAGTGTTGTCCAACATTCCCAGCCTTTAGGGCTGAATTTTTCTTTCTTTTTACTCTTTGATCTTCGCATCCCCACCATGTTTCTGTTACCGTTGCTTTCTGCTAATCCAATCCAAAGCCAGCAATGCTGGATCTTTCAGGAAAAAAAAACATTAACTGAAGCATTAAGACTGTTGACAACTTACATACATTTAGCCTTATAGATGGATGAAAACAATCTCAGCCCAGTATCAACCGAAGACGACCAGAAAGAAAGCTTCAATTGCTGGGTATCTTTCTTTCTGCAACATCTGCAAACCATACAGTGATCAGTTCTACTAATTGTTCTCTTTGGCTTATTTTTAAGTGTACTTGCATGTTGTAGCCTCAACTTGAAAGCATCACTGATCCAAGTTTGGTTGTGCTGACCAGATTGGGCCTGTGCTGTGCTTGTGTTAAGATTACTGGCATGCCTACTCAGGTCATATTTTGGCCAATTCACAGCCAAACAACCCAGCAGACAAAGACCGTTCCATAGTCGGCATGTCAAATTTAACCACATTACTCAAATCAATCATGAGATATGCAATAAATATAATTCAGTGTCAGATGAAACTACAGAGAGACACTGATATTGCATTTCTAGCCTAGATAGATTCAGAAGTGAAAGGCATGGCAGTTGTAGTTACACGTAAACAATTTTCTACACCCTCCGTAAAGAAATATAAGAGCGTTTAGATAACTACTTTAGTGATCTAAACGCTCTTATATTTCTTTACGAACGGAGTACATCAGAATTCCAGACGAAAAACAACATTACAGAAAGTTTTAGTTATACCGAGCCAAATAGAACAGCCAGAATGAATGCAGGTGGAATTTACACATGTAACTAAAAAGAAACACCAGCTTGTTATTCCAGTGCATCATTCTGCGTTTGATTCCAGCACCTGTGATCTATTGGCACTCATAACATTAAATCCTAAATACAACATGCAATATCAAATCCACCTCGTACAACACAGGCTTGTTATACCCGCAAGAACTGACCTTCCCCCAGTTGCAGAGGAATCCACTACACCAACTACTACTACAGCGATGCATTGGAAACCTGCACATGCCCCTGACATGCTTCTTTTCCTCGCCTTTGAGATCGACCAACGCCTTTTCCTTACTCTTGAGATCAATGGTGAAGAAAGCACCACCCCGTTCGACAAGCATGGCACCTCTCCTCTCTGCGAAGAAGACAAGGTTTATTTTATCACCGCTTCCTAGATTTATCAGGTCAGAGCGCAACCACCCTCCTGCACCAGCCTCACCGCCATGATCATTGTCTTGCTTGGCCCAAAGCTCTAGCACACCATCATCTCGTATACTCACAAAAGAAAGCTTTCTTTCTCCGGTGACACATGGAAACGGCACTCGCCACCGCTGCTCACCAGCGTGGACATTGATGGGGATCTTGGTCAAAGAGACATGTGCTGTGGCGACACTTACATTGAGTGTGTAGAAGCTTCTCTGGTCTGTGAACAGCCAGTGCACGGTGCCACAGGTGACCGACGCCGGCAAACGGTCCACACCTGACGAGGTGTGAAACCTGGTGGCAATTGATGGGTGTGCTCCAACTGTCCGTGGCAGAGGAGTACGTATAGGCATACATGACTCTGTTGGCGGCTCTGTAAGTCAAGACGACTTGAAATGACGGTTGTCGTCGTTTCTGATCCAAATCATCAGTGACACGGTGGTCCTCATCGGTGAGAAGAGCATAGCCAGTTAGGTGCCCGTTCATGAATCCACGGTATACCAAGGGAGGCGGTGGGAGCAAATGCCTACCCGGCTTGTCGATCAGAGGGCGGCACACCGCAAGATGGAGCTTCTCATGGCCTTGTTGGTCGACCGGGGTAGGCAGCATGATGCGCACGAGGAGAAGACCACGGCGCGATGCCAGTGGCCATGCAAAGTTGAAGAGCCCATCGTCGTTGGCGACGAAGGAGTCAAACGTCAGATGGGCGCCGCCAGCCTGAAGGCTCAAGAATTGGGGAGGACTGTCGGGTATCCTTCTCACGGGCTGAATCGCCCTAGGCACTACCACGTTCTGGTAGAAGATGCCGACGAGGACCGAGGGGTGCGGCGCTGTCTCCGGCCAGAGGCCGATGCGTCGGAGGAAGACCGGGTCTTTGATGAGGCAGAGCCACTGTTTGCACGTGGCTGCGCAGCGGAGGAGGTCCTGGACGCCCGGCAAGCGCTCGAAGACGAGGAGGAGGAGGTCGTCCAGGAGTTCGCCGGCGGCGTCTACTCGTGCGGCCTTGGCCATCCGAGGTAAGCGGCAGGCTGCGGGGTCTGGCGGCGCGACACCTCGACACGGCGCGGGACGAGGTCGTCGGAGGGAGGTGGTCAACGGCGCGGCGGAAGGTGGGAGCGGCGGATCTGATACGGAGGAGGAGATGGGTGGCGGCGGACCTGGGTAGGTGAAGAGCGCGGCCGGAATGGTGAGCTGCTAGGGGATGGGGAGAGGAGGAAGGGCGCGGAGGGAGCTCGGCACGGCGATCGGGGAGAGCGGTGTCGGCGCCTTGGACGGCTCGGGGTCGTTGGGTCGTGGTCGGCGACTCCCGGATCTGGATGGAGTAGGTGGCGAGATGGGGCACAGGAGCTTGGCATGAACTATGGAATAATGGAAGCATCATCACGGTATAGCCCATCCTTTCCACATAGATAAATGGAACTAGGTATCAGCCCGTGCGTTGCAACGGGAATAAACGCTCCCATGACAATAAAACTGGACTATCATGGAAGAAACAACTACCATAGCAGGTCCAACGGGTCGGCAGAAAAGTATAATTTCTCGGCCATATTCATCTAGTTTCATATATGTTCATTGCTCCTTCTTTAAAATGTTACAAAACAATAATATTTAATAATCTAAAACATCTTATATTTGTTTTTTCGCGAGAAACATCTTGTATTTGTTGACAGAGGGAGTAGTAAATTACCATATCAAAATGTCCCTGCATATATGGCTATAACAAAATCCAAGATAAATATAATCACAACAACCATTTTTGTGCATAAATAATTCAGTTTCTCTACAATTAGATTACTCCCCTAATCTATATCTTTAACTTCTCTATTGAGTGGTAAGGAAGTATATCTTTAGAGTCCCCATGCATATCAAGCAGCATTATTTCCCTTTTCTTAATGTTAAATCAGTCTTATTACCTTCTTCCTTCAACCAAACTCGCCATGTCCGTATCCTTCGGGTAATGGCAACCTTGTAAAATAAGAGGAGAAGATTAACACTCCGTACTAAGAGAGCAGATCAGTGGGTTCATTCCATGATCTCAGTGGGTTCTTTCCTGGTATTCCTTTCACTTTGATAAATTGACAACATAACAGGTACTACTACTATACATCATTATTATATTATTTTAGAGTATAAATTAACTCAAAACCATGAAGAATGCTAAAATATATATCTAAAATACTGCCCATGTAATGTTCTCAAATCCATTACATTGCTCTGAACAGGCCATATGTGCAAGTTGTATGCACAATCCTTCGTGTATCTGGCAGAAAAAAATATCAATGAGCTTCTAATTTCTGCGCCAATGAATATACAGCAGAATCAAGCCTTTTGTAGTTAATCAAATCTAGAAAACAAACAGGTTCGATGGGGCAGAATTGGAGGTTGTCCGTTTCCTGGCCCCGGCCCAGCCGTTTCGCTCCAAGAATACCAGGACAACCGAAGCTCTCAGGAAAATAAAAAAATTGCCTGCATACATGCAACAACAATCTGTGATGATGGAACGAATCCACAGATTTGTGAAGACATCAGGCAAGCAAGTGAACGACCGATTTGATACCATACAGGTGCCAGTCAGATGCACGCAGCCATGCATATACTATATGTCTTGGAGATGGCACCGTTAGCCTTTGATGTGAACCTGTGATCTTCATTATTCACATATCATCTTGTCGATCAGGATCAATGTCTGAAAATTAAAAGGAAACTAAGAGTAGCAGAGTGAAGGCATCAATTGGCGCACAGGACAAGTTAATCGATTTTTTGACCTTGAATCAAGGCCGCTGGAGTTCGCGGACGCGGCGGTTGGGCATCGGGGTATCCACATGCCGAAGGGCCGATGTCGGGGCATGGCAGTCCGCGCCTCCATCCCGCCGCGTCGGTAGCGTTGTCAACGCTGAGGATGGAAACCGGACGACGCTGAAGTGTGCGTCGGCGGAGCATGTGGGAAGGCGGCGGAGCGGAGGGAGTACTCGCAGGTCACTCGTGTCACGGTGGAAAGCCGCTGCCAGCGATGCATCGATCAGAGGCTAGGACGGGACGAAGCAGGATCGTAGTTGTGGGCTTGTGGCGGAGAGAATCCATGCCGCCTGAGGTTGGAAGGTGGGACGTGGCCGTGTTTGTGGAGATTTTTTAGGGCCGTGAATCATGGCATTAATGGGAGAGGATTATTGAAAACAAATCATGGCATTAATGGGAGATTTTTTTAGGGCCGTGAATCATCGTCAGAAAAAGGAAGGACGGGAGGTGGGACGATGGACGTGCGAGAGGGGGGGTACGTAAGAGGAGAGGGGGTGGTTGGACGAAAGGGGGTACGTAAGAGGGAATAGGGAACACTACTAATCTTTTAGGTAGTAGAGAAACGTTTGCCGCGGCCGACCGGCCGAAACTCGCTCCCTCACACGCGCCACGCTACACTCACCAATACTAGAGCGCCACGCTACACTCATCAATGCTAGAGCGCCACGCGTCCTGCGGGCCCACACACATCCCTTCTCCCCTTCTTATCCCCTTTCCCCGTCTCGCTAGACTCCTCTCTCCAATGCGCTCCACCATGGCCGCACTTCTCCTCCTCTGTTCCGATGCTCGTCGCCATGGCCACGCGCTCTCCTCCTCTCCCCCTTCTACTCTCTCTCCGATGATCCACATTTCACGCCTCTGTCGAACACCCTCATCTCCGCAGGACGATGCTCCCCAATCCCACCTCCGCCATGGCTCACGTGCGAGCTGCCGCAAGGCCGGCTGGCCACACGCGACGCAGGCAAGGGGCACGGTGTTACAAGGGGCGCGCGTCATGGTGCCAAGCTGCATCCAGCACGGCTGCGAGCTGCGACCCGGCGCCGACGCAGCTGCATCTCGCACGGCGTCGATCTGCGATGGTCACCATGACGAGCTAGGGAACCTTGCTCGCGTTTGCTGCAACCGTTGACAAAAAAGCTTCAACGGTATATGGGAAAAGTTTCAACCGGCAATAGAGAAAGCTTCAACCGGGGCACTGCGCAGTGGAAAAAGCTACAAACGCTGACAAAAAAGCTTCAACTGTATATAAGAAAAGTTTCAAGCGGTGATATATGAAGCTTCAACCTGGGCACCATGCAACGAAAAAAGCTACAACCATTGGCAGGAAAAGCTTCAACTTGTATGAGAAAAGTTTCAACCGGCGTTTTGATAAAGCTTCAACCGGGCACAGTGAAAACCGAAAAAGATTCAACCATTGCCTAAAAAGCTTCAATTGTATACGTGAAAAGGTTCAACCAGAGTTTGAGAAAGCTTCAATCGGGCACAGCGAAAAGGAAAAAGCTTCAACCATTTGACTGAAAAGCTTCAACTGTATACGTGAAAAGTTTCAACCGGCGACCAACGTTTTTAAAAGCTACAAGGTGAGCCAACGACGCACACGACTGCTTTTGCCACGAGAGACGACGAACGCGGGAGGCGCTAGGTGACCGAGGGTGAGGTGGAGGTGGCAACCGGCCATGGTGAGGGATAGGAGAAATTGTGAGGAGATGGGGATCGCCGGGAGAGGACCAAGAAGATGGCCGAAATTTGGCGGCTGTTTTGCGACGGGAGACGATGAGCACGGGCGGCCCGGGGTGGCCGGCAAGCACGTGCGAGCGCGGGGCGGCCAAGGCCGAGCGCGGGAGCTCCTCCAGTTGTTTCCCCAAGCACGCGTGTGGGGAGGAGGAAGACAATGACCTAATCCGCGGGCTAATTAGAGCCACTCACACGCACGAGATCTAACGATAGGCAGCCGACCGGCCGAAATTTGGGCCGGCCAGCCGGCGCCTATCACTGCCCTAGATAAATTGTATTAGAGCAGTAACATGAAGATTAACCACCCAACGAAAAGCAGCCTTCTCTTTCTCAATCTTTTATTCAATCCCCAAGCGTAGTTGGAGGTCGCTCACCGTGGAGAGCCCCTACATGTATCTAATTTTCTTCCTCTCTCTCTCTTCTTTTTTCCTCTTTTGTCAGTGAGGTGTCTGTCTCCTCTGCAGGCAGCCGTTTGGCTATGCAAGAAGCACATGAACTCAATTTGGACCACCCGAGCCTACGTGGACAGCTGGGGCAGTTGTCCACAGTGTAGCATAGTACGTGCCCTAATCCTACACACAGGGATAATTACGGCGTCTTACGGATCTCTTCACACTAATTATTGGTCAACGAGTCGGCTGGCGGATAATGAGAAAAGACCCGTCGGCTCGCTGATCACTGGATATACACGTTTACGGCCGTCTGATCTACCTCGTAAGCAGCCGAGCCTGAACTCTTTATTTTTTGCAATAGAGGTCTTGTCGTAGAATTTTTTTGCAACAAAGGTCTTATTGCAGAAATATTTTTTTAATTTTTTTACAACAGAGGTCTTGTTGCAGAAATTTTCGCAATAGAGGTCTTGTTGCAGAAATTTTAAATATCGATTGCAGAAATCCTTTACAACAGGGGTCATGTTGCAGAGATTTTTGCAGTAGAGATTATGTTGTAGATTTTTTTGTGCATATAGAGACAGTGACATGAAGGACATGGTGCCGGTGGCAGGAGGAGCTTGAGGTGGTGGTGGCCATGGCCGGCCACGTCGAGGTGGGCGTTGCTGCAGGAGTTTGAGGTGGTGGCGGCCATGGTCGAGGCGGGCGTTACTGCAGGAGCTTGAGATGGTGGCGGCCATGGCTGACCACGACCAAGGAGAGCGTTGGCGTCGGATGGTGCCGACGGTCATTTGCTGTTGGCCTGTGTCGGCGGTCATCTGTAGCAGCGCTCCTGTTGGGAGGGGAAAACGTGAGGGTGAAGAAGTCGCTCCACTAGATTAGTAGATAAGGCTGAGCAGTTGCGTATGGGAGAGAGGTTGAGGCATACGGGAGAGAGGTTGAGGAAGAGATAAGATGAGGAAGAGAGACACCGGTGACATGCAACCAAGACGGAGGACGCGAGCGTGGTAATCCACCGGTTGATGTTAATTATTTGCCTTCAATTTCATGGGTTGGGCTCGAGGAATGCTAGAGTTACCGGGAAGGCTGAGGTGGATTATTTCAATTGGTATTTAGATGAGGCAGGCCCCACCCTGAAATTCTAGGGGGGGGGGGGTTAGTGAGGGGTGAAGGGTCAATCCGTAATCATGTAAAAACTTCCCCGTAAGTCTAGCATTTTTGGTTGGGCCCTCCTCCTTTTAATCTCCAACCAAAAGATGCCAGCTAACTAAAATATGTTGGATTTGTATAATTTGTTCTTGGGTCTAGGATTACTCAAAACCCTACACGTCCGAGGAGGCCAACGAGTAGAGGGGTTCCAGAGTGAGGAAACCAAGAGGGGAGACGCGGGGTGACCTGTCGACCAGGTGACATCATGTCGCATTACAAGGAGACCATTTCTCATTACACAAGTGTATCGAGACTCTCCCCTCCTCTTCTCTCACTTGTCCCCTCGCCCCCTCTTTCATCTCGCCCGCGGTGATGTCAACGGCTTCGGCTAGAATGGGGATATAAGAGGTGGCTGGACTATCGATGTACATAGTAGGAATAGTCTTAGGTGGGGTTTGGTTTAGGGTCGCCTTAAGGACATTTGGTGTCATGTTGAGTTGGAGCTTCGCTTCGGTGTTTGTGAGAGACGCTCGATGGCCTACAAATTTGTCTTCCGACAGTTCTCCGGGTGGAGAGATGCTGATGGAGACATGTCTAGCTTACACTTTTCCAATAAGCTCATCCGCCCGACGAATGGAGCTAGGTCAGTGTTCTGCCCCTTTTCTTCATCGTCAATGGAATGGAGAAAGGGAGGGGAATGGAACCTGGATCTTGTTCCTCCGATTTGAAGGGTGAGGGGAGAATTAAGCTGGCATGAAAGTTACTTGTTCCTCTTCTATCGTTAGACCAACCTCAGTCACCGGAGTTGCATATCAGGGAGATAATGGTCTCCAACGCACTTCTTAACCCAATATGGTTGATCATTGCAACTTGTGATAGGCGTCAAGACTTCCCCAAAGAGGAAGGGTGATGTAGTATAGTAGCAGATAGTATTTCCCTCAGTTAACGACCAAGGTTTATCGAACCAATAGGAGATACACGCAAACAGCTATCAATAGTACCTGCACACACACACACACACACACACACAAACAAATATTTGCACCCAACGCGGGCAAGAGGGTTGTCAATCCCCTTGTACTCCTTAATTGCAAGGATTAATTCTGATAGTGGTAGATATATAAATTACAAACTAAATAAAAATAAATAAATTGCAACAAGGTTTTTAGGGTTTTAGTAATATGATGAGAATGGACCCGGGGGCCATAGCTTTCACTAGAGGCATCTCTCTCAAGAACATAGCAAACGGTGGGTACACAAATTACTGTTGGGCAATTGATAGAAAAGCGCATAGTTATGATGTTATTCATGGCATGATCATCTACATAGGCATTACGTCCGTGACAAGTAGATCGTTAAACTTACTGACGCCTACTACTATTACTCCACTTCGAGAGCGCTTCTATGTTTGCCTCTCTAGGTATTAAGTTCATAACAAACGAAGTAATGCTTTAAGTATGATGACATAATGTAGACAAAATAAGACCAGGCAATATGATCGAACCCTGTCGTTTTACCCTTAGCACCAATAATACAAATACGTGTCTCGCTACCCCTTCTGTCACGAGGTGAGGACACCGTAAGATTGAACCTACTACTATGCACCACTTCCACTGAAGATCTACTCATCAACTTGGCCGAAGAAAACTCATAGATCGGAAAGCATTACATAGCTATAACAATCACACATAATAAAGTTCAGAAAAACTCAATTACTTTCAATGAATAATCTGATCATAAACAAATAATTCATCAGATCCCAACAAACGCACCACAAAATATTACATTGAATCGATCTCCGAAGAGAACATTGTATTGAAGATCAGAGAGAGAGAGAGAGAGAGAGAGAGAGAGAGCCATCTAGCTACTGCTATGGACCCATAGGTTGTGAAGCCCCCGACTCAATCGTGCGCTAATCATACACGCAAATGCGCACGATCAAGCCCAGGGACTCACGGGAAGATATCACAACACAACTCTAAACACAAATAAAAGCCATACAAGCTTTATATTACAAGCCAGGGGCCTCAAGGGCTCGAATACATAAGCTCGCGCACAAGCGTTAGCGGAAGCAACAATATCTGAGTACAGACATAACGAGTAAAACAAGTCTGCCTTAAGAAGGCTGAGCAAAACAACGACATTAGATCGAAAAGGCGCAGGCCTCCTGCCTAGGAGTCTCCTATCTACTCCTGGTCATCGGTCTCCACGTAGTAGTAGGCTCCGCCGGTGGAGTAGTAGTAGTCGTCGGCGGGATCAACTGGCTCCTGGGATCTGTCGTCTGATCGTAACAAACGGGTATGGGAAAAAGAGGTAGCAAAGCAACCGTGAGTATTCATCCAAAGTACTCGCAAGACTTACATTAGAACTAGTCTATTTATGCATCGGTATCAAATGAGGGGCTGTATCTATGGACTAAACTGCAGAAATGCCAGAATAGAGAGAGGGCCTAGCCTATCAAAGACTAGCATCTTGCAGCGTCTTGCAGCATTAGAAGAGTGCAGATTAGCATATAATAAGCAATAATTAATTAATAGTAATGCCCAGAGATCCTTCCTCGACTCCCTGCAAGAAAGCGATCCCGGAGCTAACATATTATTAAGTTCACCAGTATCCAGTTCTAGTTGTAGAAGATCGGGATACTCTCTGAGCGTCCTGTTACCGTGGACACGGCTATTCGAATAGATATACTTCCCTGCAGGGGTGCACCAACTTACCCAACACGCTCGATTAACTCTGGCCGGACGCACCTACTCGGGTCATGCCCGGCCTCGGCTGATCGACACGCCGTAGCCCTACCTAGGCTCAACAGAGAGGCCAGCACGCCGGCCTACACCCTAAGCACTCAGGGGTCTTGGGCCCATCGCCCTTTGCACTCCTGCGCGTTGCGTACGCGGCCGGGACCAGACCTAGCCCCTGTATACACACGCAGGCTTTTGCGGTCCACCCGGGCGCGCGCCGCTCATCTGCTGACGTCTGAAGAACTTCGGCTGATACATACGACGCCGAGTGCCCATACTATTCCCGCATGGTGGTTAGTGCGAAAAGGCCAGAGGCCTACTCAGATCACATATCCTAACTCATTAGTGTTTTGGGAGCGCGCGGTGACGATCAGTGCTCCACGATCTGTGGTCTCGTCGCCCCCGTCTCGTGGACTTACGGCAAGGGCTAGGATTGCCCGGCTGTGCCACATAATTATCTCGCGGGTACCCCCACGGTCAACCCGACTTCAACATCTCTCGCGGGTACCCCTCGGGGTCGACCCGACTTCCACAAGTTTCTGAGGTAAAGTCAAAGTATCCGTGTGTCCATAACATCAAGAAGGAATCCGAGGAATCACCCTCGTTGGATTCCCACTCGATGTATCCGTCAAGGTGAACTCGGAGGAATCACCCTCGATGGGTTCACACTTGAGGGGCTGTACGACAGAGGATTCATCGGAGGTGGTGGAAGAGGAATCACCCTTGGTAACCCACAACCGGCTAGCTACGCTACAGAGATATCCTCAGGAGTGAGGTAGGAGGTATCACCCTCGGCACTCGATGGTAGCTCTGCAGAGTCGTACAACTAAGGGGTGTGCGGTGATGTGTCGGTCTCTGTACATCGATCACCTTGATCGGGGCACCGGTAACAAAGCGGGGCAACAAGGACAAGGGTGAGGGGTCACTGATGGATCACTAACCAACCTATACTAAGCATTTAGGATAGCAGGTAAGGTATCAACAGCAGTTACAAAAACAGTCTATGCATCGGAATAGGAGCAATCAATTACAGTAGCAAAATCTAATGCAAGCATGTGGGGGAAAGAATAGGCGGTATAGGAATGATCAAGGGGTTTTTGCTTGCCTGGAAGCTCTGCTGAAAAGGACTGGTCGTCAGGGGCATAGTCGTACTTGGCAGCAGCGTCGGTCACGGGGTCTACCGAAGAGAAGAGGGGGAAGAAACAATAAATACAAAGCAAACAAATGCAACACAAATTCATGGCATGGCAATATGCTGCTAGGGGTGACCTATCGCAGTGCTACACGTTACTGAGAGAGCGGGAAAATATCTGGGAATATTTTCCCGGCTATAGGCATCTGTCAGACGGATGAACCGGAGGCGAAGGTTCCATGTTTGAAGTGTTGTGGGCATGTGACAGCTACATGGAGGGCATATTCGGATTCGTCTCATTTTTCTGATCAACTTTCATGTAGAAAACTTTTTCATCCGAGCTACGGATTATTTTCTATGATTTTTCAAAGTTTTAAACAATATTCAGAAATTCCTGGAATTAAATCAAATTCGAAAATAACAGAAATTACTTTATTGCGTCAGCAGTACGTCAGGGTGACGTCATCAGTCAACACAGCCGGTCCAGGTCAAACCTGACCACTGGAACCCACATGTCATTCACAGAGGGCTAATCAGTGATTATTTAAACTAAACAGAGATTAATTAGCAGGTGGGCCCCATCTGTCATTGAATAATCTAATTATCAGATTAAGTTTAATTATAAAAACTGTTAATTAGCTAGTGGGGCCCGCCTGTCAGAGATACCTATTCTGCACATCTCCAAATGAGCTGAAATTTTACGGAGATTTATTTTGGAATAAATAAAAAATACTGGAAGCAAGAAGTACCAGAGGGGGCCACCCAGGTGCCCACGAGGCACCAGGGCGCGCCACCCCCCCCAGGCGCGCCCTGGTACCTCGTGGGGCCCCTGGCCGGCCTCTGGCCCCCATTTTCTGGTATATAAGTGAATTTGCCCTGTAAAAAATATAGAGAAGACTTTCGGGACGGTGCGCCACCGTCTCGAGGCGGAACTTGGGCAGTAGCACTTTTGCTCTCCAGCGGAGAGATTCTGCCGGGGATACTACCCTCCGGGAGGGGGAAATCGTCGCCATCGACATCACCAGCGATCCTCTCATCGTGGGAGGACTAATCTTCATCAACATCTTCACCAGCACCATCTCATCTCAAACCCTAGTTCATCTCTTGTATTCAATCTTTGTCTCAAAACCTCAGATTGGTACCTGTGGGTTGCTAGTAGTGTTGATTACACCTTGTAGTTGATGCTAGTTGGTTTATTTGGTGGAAGATTATATGTTCAGATCTATTATGCTATTCAACACCTCTCTGATCTTGGACATGATTATGATTTGTGAGTAGTTACTTTTGTTCTTGAGGACATGGGAGAAGTCTTGTCATAAGTAATCATGTGAATTTGATATTCGTTCGATATTTTGATGATATGTATGTTGTTGATTCCCTTAGTGGTGTCGTGTCAACGTCGACTACATGACACTTCACCATCTTTGGGCCTAAGGGAATGCATTGTGGAGTAGTAATTAGATGATGGGTTGCTAGAGTGACAGAAGCTTAAACCCTAGTTTATGCTGTTGGAAATATGCCCTAGAGGCAATAATAAAATGGTTATTATTATATTTCCTTGTTCATGATAATCGTTTATTATCCATGCTATAATTGTATTGGTTGGAAACACAAATACATGTGTGGATACGTAGACAACAACATGTCCCTAGTGAGCCTCTACCGGACTAGCTCGTTGATCAAAGATGGCCATGGTTTCCTGGTCATAGACATGAGTTGTCATTTGATAACGGGATCACATCATTAGGAGAATGATGTGATGGACAAGACCCAAACTATAAACGTAGCATATGATCGTATCAAGTTTATTGCTATCGTTTTCCACATGTCAAGTATCTGTTCCTATGACCATGTGATCATGCAACTCACTGACACCGGAGGAGTACCTTGTGTGTATCAAACGTCGCAACGTAACTGGGTGACTATAAAGATGCTCTACAGGTATCTCCGAGGGTGTCTGTTGAGTTGGCATGGATCAAGACTGGGATTTGTCACTCAGTATGACGGAAAGGTATCTCAGGGCCCACTCGGTAATACGGCATCACAATAAGCTTGCAAGCAATGTGACTAAAGAGTTATCCACGGGATCTTGTATTACGGAACGAGTAAAGAGACTTGCCGGTAACAAGATTGAACTAGGTATGGAGATGCCGACGATCGAATCTCGGGCAAGTAACATACCGATGGATAAAGGGAACTGCATACGGGATTGACTGAATCCTTGACATCGAGGTTCGACCGATAAAGATATTCGTACAATATGTAGGAATCAATATGGGCATCCAGGTCCCGCTATTGGTTATTGACCATGGAGGAGTCTCGGTCATGTCTGCATAGTTCTCGAACCCGCAGGGTCTACACACTTAACGTTTGGTGACGATATAAGTATAGTCGAGTTATTATGTTGGTGACCGAAGGTTGTTCGGAGTCCCGGATGAGATCCCGGACATGACGAGGAGTTCCGGAATGGTCCGGAGGTAAAGATTTATATATAGGAAGTCCTGTTTTGGGTTCTGGAAAAGTTCGGGTCTATCGGTAGTGTACCGGGGGGCACCGAAGGGTTCCGGGGAACCACCAGTGGGTTCCACCACTCTCAGAAGCTAGCATGGGCTGAGGGGAGGTGCCCTGGCCTAGATGGGCCAGGCGCACCAGCCCCCCCAAGGGCCCATGCGGCTAGGGAGAAGAGACCCAGAAGGGGAAGGCACCTAGGAGGTGCCTTGGGGCGGGGAGAAATCCCATCTGTCGTACGGGAGAGGGACTCCTCCCTCCCTGGCCGCACCCCTCCTTGGAGGAGGGGCTGAGGGCTGCGCCCCCCCTGCCCTTGCACCTATATATAGTGGAGGGAAAGGAGGGTAGCCGCACCTTTGTGCCTTGGCGCCTCCCTCTCTCTCTCCCGCTACACCGTTTCTTCCTCCGACGGTTTTTTCGGTAGTGCTCGGCGTAGCCCTGCTGAAATTGCTCCACCACCACCACCACCATGCCGTCGTCCTGCCGGAGAACTCGAGCTACTACTTCACCATCGCTCGCTGGATCGAGGAGGTGAAGGCGTCATCAAGCCGTACGTGTGTTGAACGCGGAGGTGCCGTCCGTTCGGCACTTGATCGGAGTTCGCGGGACGGATCGTGATTGGATCGCGAAGACGTTCGACTACATCAACCGCGTTTCTTAACGCTTCCGCTTAGCGATCTACAAGGGTATGTAGATGCAATCTCTCCTCTCGTAGATGTTCATCTCCTAGATCGATCTTGGTGAGCGTAGGAAATTTTTTTGTTTCCCATGCAACGTTCCCCAACAGTGGTATCAGAGCTAGGTCTTTGCGTAGATGACATCACGAGTAGAACACAAAAGAGTTTGTGGGCGTTGATATTCAGATTTCTTCCTTCCTTGGTCTTTTCTTGATTCAGCGGTATTGTGGGATGAAGTGGCCCGGACCAACTTTACATGTCCACGTACATGAGACTGGTTCCATCGACTGACATGCGACTTTGTTGCATAACATGGCTGGCGGATGTCTGTCTCTCCCACCTTAGTTGAATCGGATTCGACGAAGGCCGTCCTTGTAGAAGGTTAAATAGCAACTTGCATATCACCGTTGTGGTTTTTGTTGGGGAACGTTGCATGGGAAACAAAAATTTTCCTACGCACACATAAGATCTATCCATGGTGATGAGCATCTACGAGAGGGAGAGTGAATCTACATACCCTTGTAGATCGCTAAGCGGAAGCGTTAATAAACGCGGTTGATGTAGTCGAACGTCTTCGCGATCCAAATCGCCGAGCGTCCCGCGATCCAATCACGATCCTTCCGATCTAGTGCCGAACGGACGGCACCTCCGCGTTCAACACACGTACGGCTTGATGACGCCTTCACCTCCTCGATCCAGCGAGCGATGGTGAAGTAGTGGTTGAGTTCCAGCAGCACGACGGCGTGGTGATGGTGGTGAGGAACAATCTCTGCAGGGCTTCGCCAAGCACTACGGAGATTATGACGGAGGAACTAGAGGGCTAGGGTTGCCGGCACACGGCTTGGGAAATCCTGATGTATCCCGTGTGCTAGCCCTGCCCCTCTATTTATATGTTGAGCCTTGGGGTCTAAACTTGGAGTAAAAGCCTCCTCCGGGTCGGTTTTGCCCGCAGGGAAAGAGTCCAACTCGGATCCCTGCCGAACCGTGCACAGCCGCGCACAAGCGGTAGTACCGCTTCACACAAGCGGTAGTACCGCTTGGGCGGTAGTACCGCTTCACACAAGCGGTAGTACCGCTCGGGCGGTAGTACCGCTTCACCAAGCGGTAGTACCGCTTACGCGGCAGCAAAACTACTTTTTGCACTTTCCAATACCTCGTGGGCTTTATCCCTTTGGCCCATATAAAGTGTTGCTGCACCCGAACACTTCGGTAAACATCCGGAACCCATTCCGGTGAACTCTGGAACTCTTCCGGAGATCGAAACACTATTATCACATATATCAATCTTTACCTCCGGACTCTTCCGGAGATCCTCGTCATGTCCGGGATCTTATCCGAGACTTCCGAACAACTTTCGGTCACCAACATAATAACTCAATTATACTAATCGTCACCAAACGTTAAGTGTGTAGACCCTGCGGGTTCGAGAACTATGTAGACATGACCGAGACACCTCTACGGCCAATAACCAATAGCGGGACCTGGATGCCCATATTGGCTCCTACATATTCTACGAAGATCTTTATCGGTCGAACCTCTATGTCAAGGATTCAGTTAATCCCGTATGCTGTTCCCTTTGTTCTTCGGTATGTTACTTGCCCGAGATTCGATCGTCGGTATCACTATACCTAGTTCAATCTCGTTACCGGCAAGTCTCTTTACTCGTTCCGTAATACAAGATCTCGTGGCTAACACTTTAGTCACATTGCTTGCAAGGCTCATTGTGATGTTGTATTACCGAGTGGGCCCTGAGATACCTCTCCGTCATACGGAGTAACAAATCCCAGTCTTGATCCATGCCAACCCAACAGACACCCTCGGAGATACCTGTAGAGCACCTTTATAGTCACCCAGTTACGTTGCGACGTTTGATACACACAAGGTATTCCTCCGGTGTTAGTGAGTTGCATGATCTCATGGTCAAAGGAACAGATACTTGACATGCAGAAAACAATAGCAATAAACTGACACGATCAAATGCTACGTTTACAGTTTGGGTCTTGTCCATCACATCATTCTCCTAATGATGTGATCCTGTTATCAAATGACATCTCATGTCAATGGCTAGGAAACCTTAACCATCTTTGATCAACGAGCTAGTCAACTAGAGGCTTACTAGGGACACAGTGTTGTCTATGTACCCACACATGTATTTGAGTTTCCAATCAATACAATTATAGCATGGATAATAAACGATTATCATTAACAAGGAAATATAATAATAACCAATTTATTATTGCCTCTAGGGCATATTTCCAACAGTCTCCCACTTGCACTAGAGTCAATAATCTAGTTCACATCACTATGTGATTTACATTGTAATGAATCGAACACCCATGCAGTTCTGGTGTTGTTCATGTTTAGCCTTTGGAAGAGGTTTAGTCATCGGATCTGCAACATTTAGATCCGTGTGTACTTTGCAAATATTTATGTCGTCCTCCTTGATGTAATCGCGGATGGAATTGAAACGTCGCTTTATGTGTCTGGTCCTCTTGTGAAATCTTGGTTCCTTGGCTAGAGCAATGGCACCAGTATTATCACAAAACAGAGTCATTGGGTTAAGTGCACTAGGCACTACTCCAAGATCTGTCATGAACTCCTTCATCCAGACACCTTCCTTCGCCGCCTCCGAGGCAGCGATGTACTCCGCTTCGCATGTAGAATCTGCTACCACGCTTTGCTTGGAACTGCACCAGCTAACCGCACCCCCATTAAGAATAAATACGTATCCGGTTTGCGACTTAGAGTCATCCGGATCAGTGTCAAAGCTTGCATCGACGTAACCCTTTACGACGAGCTCTTGATCACCTCCATAAACGAGAAACATGTCCTTAGTCCTTTTCAGGTACTTCAGGATATTCTTGACCGCCGTCCAGTGTTCCATTCCTGGATCACTTTGAAACCTTCCGACCATACTTATGGCAAGGCTGACATCGGGTCTTGTGCACAGCATTGCATACATGATAGAGCCTATGGCCGAAGCATAGGGGATGACACTCATCTTTTCTCTATCTTCTGCAGTCACTGGGCATTGAGTCTTACTCAACTTCACACCTTGCAAAACAGGCAAGAACCCCTTCTTGGACTGATCCATTTTGAACTTCTTCAAAATCTTATCAAGGTATGTGCTTTGTGAAAGTCCTATTAAGCGTCTTGATCTATCTCTATAGATCTTGATGCCTAATATGAAAGCAGCTTCTCCTAGGTCCTTCATTGAAAAACTCTTGTTCAAATATTCCTTTACGCTTTCCAGCATTTCTATATTGTTTCCAATCAGCAATATGTCATCCACATATAATATTAGAAACGCTATAGAGCTCCCACTCACTTTCTTGTAAATACAAGCTTCTCCGTAAACTTGTATAAACTCGAACGCTTTGATCACCTCATCAAAACGAAGATTCCAACTCCGAGATGCTTGCACCAGTCCATAAATGGATCGCTGGAGTTTGCAAACTTTGTCAGCATTCTCTGGATCGACAAAACCTTCTGGTTGTATCATATACAACTCTTCCTTAAGGTAACCGTTAAGGAACGCTGTTTTGACATCCATCTGCCAAATTTCATAATCGAAAAAGGCAGCTATTGCTAACATGATTCTGACGGACTTAAGCATCGCTACGGGTGAGAAGGTCTCATCGTAGTCAACTCCTTGAACTTGTGAAAAACCTTTTGCCACAAGTCGAGCTTTATAGACGGTGACATTACCGTCCGCGTCCGTCTTCCTCTTAAAGATCCATTTGTTCTGAATGGCCTTACGCCCTTCAGGTAATACTTCCAAAGTCCATACTTTGTTTTCATACATGGATCCCATCTCGGATTTCATGGCCTCTAACCACTTCTCGGAATCCGGGCTCATCATCGCTTCTCCATAGCTCGTAGGTTCATCGTTGTCTAACAACATGATGTCTAAGACAGGGTTGCCGTACCACTCGGGAGCAGTACGCGTCCTTGTCGACCTACGAGGTTCGATAGCAACTTGATCCAAAGCTTCATGATCATCATCATTAACTTCCTCTTCAGCTAATGTAGGCTCCACAGAAACAACTTTCTGCGCTGCGCTACTCTCAGGTTGAAGTAAAGGTTCAACAACCTCATCAAGTTCTATTTTCCTCCCACTCAATTCTTTCGAGAGAAACTCTTTCTCAAGAAATGTTCCGTTTTTAGCGACAAACATTTTGCCTTCGGATCTGAGGTAGAAGGTATACCCAACTGTCTCTTTTGGGTATCCTATGAAGACGCATTTCTCCGCTTTGGGTTCCAGCTTTTCAGGCTGAAGCTTTTTGACATAAGCATCACATCCCCAAACTTTAAGAAACGACAGCTTTGGCTTCTTGCCAAACCAAAGTTCATATGGCGTCGTCTCAACGGATTTCGATGGTGCCCTATTTAAAGTGAATGCAGCTGTCTCTAATGCATAACCCCAAAACGATAGTGGCAAATCGGCAAGAGACATCATAGATCGCACCATATCCAATAAAGTTCGATTACGACGTTCGGACACACCATTACGCTGTGGTGTTCCAGGCGGTGTCAATTGTGAAACAATTCCACACTGTCTTAAGTGACTGCCAAACTCATAACTCAGATATTCTCCTCCTCGATCAGATCGTAGGAATTTAATCTTCTTGTTACGATGATTCTCAACTTCACTCTGAAATTGTTTGAACTTTTCAAATGTTTCAGACTTGTGTTTCATTAAGTAAATATACCCATATCTACTTAAGTCATCAGTGAAGGTGAGAAAGTAACGATAACCACTGCGCGCTTCAATACTCATTGGACCGCACACATCAGTATGTATGATTTCCAATAAGTCACTTGCCCGTTCCATTGTTCCAGAGAACGGCGTTTTAGTCATCTTGCCCATGAGGCATGGCTCACATGTGTCAAGTGATTCAAAATCAAGTGACTCCAAAAGTCCATCAGCATGGAGCTTCTTCATGCGTTTTACGCCAATATGACCTAAACGGCAGTGCCACAAGAAAGTGGTATTATCATTATCAATTCTATATCTTTTGGCATCAATGTTATGAACATGTGTATCATTACTATCGAGATTCAACAAGAATAAACCCCTCACATTGGGTGCATGACCATAAAAGATATTACTCATATAAATAGAACAACCATTATTCTCTGATTTAAATGAGTAACCGTCTCGCAATAAACAAGATCCAGATATAATGTTCATGCTTAACGCAGGCACCAAATAACACTTATTTAGGTTCATCACTAATCCCGACGATAATCGAAGAGCGAGCGTGCCAACGGCGATCACATCAACCTTGGAACCATTTCCCACGCGCATCGTCACTTCGTCCTTTGCCAGCCTCCGTCTATTCCGCAGTTCCTGTTTTGAGTTGCAAATATGAGCAACCGCACCGGTATCAAATACCCAGGCACTACAACGAGAGTTGGTAAGGTACACATCAATAACATGTATATCATATATACCTTGTTTGTTGTTGGCCGCCTTCTTGTCAGCCAAATACTTGGGGCAATTCCGCTTCCAGTGTCCAGTTCCCTTGCAATGAAAACACACAGTTTCTGGTTTGGGTCCAGCCTTGGGTTTCTTCACGAGAGGAGCAACTGCTTTGCCACTCTGCTTGGAGTTACCCTTCTTACCCTTGCCATTTTTCTTGAAACTAGTGGTTTTATTGACCATCAACACTTGATGCTCCTTCTGAATTTCAGACTCAGCGGCTTTCAGCATCGCAAACAGCTCGGCGACTGACTTGTTCATCCCGTGCATGTTATAGTTCAACACGAAGCTCTTGTAGCTAGGTGGCAATGATTGAAGAACTCTGTCAGTGATAGCCTCTGGCGGAAGGGGCATCCCTAACTCAGCCAGACGGGTGGAGTACCCAGACATTCTGAGCACGTGATCACTGATAGACCCGTTCTCCTCCATCTTGCAAGCATAGAACTTATCGGAGATCTCATATCTCTCGATCCGGGCATTCTTCTGAAAGATAAACTTCAACTCCTGGAACATCTCATATGCTCCATGACGTTCAAAACGTCTTTGAAGTCCCGGTTCTAAGCCATACAACATTGCACATTGAACTATTGAGTAATCATCAGAACGAGCCTGCCAGGCGTTCACAACGTCTAGAGACTCAACTGGAGCGGGTGGATCACCAAGCGGTGCATCAAGGACATAAGCCTTCTGGGAAGCCGTAAGGATAATCCTTAGATTACGGGCCCAGTCCACAAAGTTACTTCCATCATCTTTCAACTTAGCTTTCTCTAGGAACGCATTAAAATTCAGGGGTGCTACTGCGCGAGCCATGATCTACAACATAAATATTGCAAAGACAACTTAGACTATTGTTCTTAGATAATGAGTTTAGTTAATCATATTACTTAAAAAACTCCCACTCAAATTGACATCCCTCCGATCATTCGAGTGTAACATGATCCAAATCCACCAACTCAAGTCCGATCATCACGTGAGTTGAGGTGGTTTCAATGGTGAACATCTTCATGTTGATCATATCTACTATATGACTCATGTTCGACCTTTCGGTCTCTTGTGTTCCGAGGCCATGTCTGTACATGCTATGCTCGTCAAGTTTAACCCGAGTGTTCCGCACGTGTAACATGGCTTACACCCGTTGTATGCGAACGTAGAGTCTATCACACCCGATCATCACGGCGTGTCTCGAAACGACGAACTTTCGCAACGGTGCACACTTGGGGAGAACACAATTTATCTTGAAATTTAAGTGAGGGATCACCTTATAATGCTACCGTCGTCCTAAGCAAAATAAGATGCATAAAAGGATTAACATCACATGCAAATCATAAGTGACATGATATGGCCATGAACTTGTGCTTTTGATCTCCATCTCCAAAGCACCGGCATGATCTCCATCGTCACCGGCATGACACCATGATCTCCATCATCTTGATCTCCATCAACGTGTCGCCATAAGGTTGTCGCGCCGACTGTTGCTTCCACGACTATAGCTAACGTTTAGCGATAAAGTAAAGCATTACATAGCGCTTAATGATTGACACGCAGGTCATACAATAATTAAAGACAACTCTATGGCTCCTGCCAGTTGCCGTACTCATCGACATGCAAGTCGTGATATTCTATACAAAACATGATCATCTCATACATCACATATATCTCATCATGTAATTGGCCATATCACATCACAACATACCCTGCAAAAACAAGTTAGACGTCCTCTAATTGTTGTTGCAAATTTTACGTGGCTGCTACGGGTTTGCAAGAACCGTTCTTACCTACGCAAAACCACAACGTGGTGTAGTGATTGCTTTTTGATCTTCTAAAAGAACCCTCTTCATTGAACCGATTCAACTAAAGTGAGAGAGACAGACACCCGCCAGTCACCTTTATGCAACAAGTGCACGCAGCGGTAAAACCAGTCTCGCGTAAGCGTACGCGTAATGTCGGTCCGGGCCGCTTCATCTCACAATGCCGCTGAATCAAGTATCAACTAGTAACGGCAAGCAATATGTATACACCCACGCCCACAACTCGTTTGTGTTCTACTCGAGATCTCATCTACGCATAGACCTAGCTCATGATGCCACTGTTGGGGAACGTTGCATGGGAAACAAAAATTTTCCTACGCACACATAAGATCTATCCATGGTGATGAGCATCTACGAGAGGGAGAGTGAATCTACATACCCTTGTAGATCGCTAAGCGGAAGCGTTAATAAACGCGGTTGATGTAGTCGAACGTCTTCGCGATCCAAATCGCCGAGCGTCCCGCGATCCAATCACGATCCTTCCGATCTAGTGCCGAACGGACGGCACCTCCGCGTTCAACACACGTACGGCTTGATGACGCCTTCACCTCCTCGATCCAGCGAGCGATGGTGAAGTAGTGGTTGAGTTCCAGCAGCACGACGGCGTGGTGATGGTGGTGAGGAACAATCTCTGCAGGGCTTCGCCAAGCACTACGGAGATTATGACGGAGGAACTAGAGGGCTAGGGTTGCCGGCACACGGCTTGGGAAATCCTGATGTATCCCGTGTGCTAGCCCTGCCCCTCTATTTATATGTTGAGCCTTGGGGTCTAAACTTGGAGTAAAAGCCTCCTCCGGGTCGGTTTTGCCCGCAGGGAAAGAGTCCAACTCGGATCCCTGCCGAACCGTGCACAGCCGCGCACAAGCGGTAGTACCGCTTCACACAAGCGGTAGTACCGCTTGGGCGGTAGTACCGCTTCACACAAGCGGTAGTACCGCTCGGGCGGTAGTACCGCTTCACCAAGCGGTAGTACCGCTTACGCGGCAGCAAAACTACTTTTTGCACTTTCCAATACCTCGTGGGCTTTATCCCTTTGGCCCATATAAAGTGTTGCTGCACCCGAACACTTCGGTAAACATCCGGAACCCATTCCGGTGAACTCTGGAACTCTTCCGGAGATCGAAACACTATTATCACATATATCAATCTTTACCTCCGGACTCTTCCGGAGATCCTCGTCATGTCCGGGATCTTATCCGAGACTTCCGAACAACTTTCGGTCACCAACATAATAACTCAATTATACTAATCGTCACCAAACGTTAAGTGTGTAGACCCTGCGGGTTCGAGAACTATGTAGACATGACCGAGACACCTCTACGGCCAATAACCAATAGCGGGACCTGGATGCCCATATTGGCTCCTACATATTCTACGAAGATCTTTATCGGTCGAACCTCTATGTCAAGGATTCAGTTAATCCCGTATGCTGTTCCCTTTGTTCTTCGGTATGTTACTTGCCCGAGATTCGATCGTCGGTATCACTATACCTAGTTCAATCTCGTTACCGGCAAGTCTCTTTACTCGTTCCGTAATACAAGATCTCGTGGCTAACACTTTAGTCACATTGCTTGCAAGGCTCATTGTGATGTTGTATTACCGAGTGGGCCCTGAGATACCTCTCCGTCATACGGAGTAACAAATCCCAGTCTTGATCCATGCCAACCCAACAGACACCCTCGGAGATACCTGTAGAGCACCTTTATAGTCACCCAGTTACGTTGCGACGTTTGATACACACAAGGTATTCCTCCGGTGTTAGTGAGTTGCATGATCTCATGGTCAAAGGAACAGATACTTGACATGCAGAAAACAATAGCAATAAACTGACACGATCAAATGCTACGTTTACAGTTTGGGTCTTGTCCATCACATCATTCTCCTAATGATGTGATCCTGTTATCAAATGACATCTCATGTCAATGGCTAGGAAACCTTAACCATCTTTGATCAACGAGCTAGTCAACTAGAGGCTTACTAGGGACACAGTGTTGTCTATGTACCCACACATGTATTTGAGTTTCCAATCAATACAATTATAGCATGGATAATAAACGATTATCATTAACAAGGAAATATAATAATAACCAATTTATTATTGCCTCTAGGGCATATTTCCAACAGTTTTGCGTAGGTAAGAATCGTTCTTGCTAGATACCCATAGCAGCCACGTAAAACATGCAACAACAAATTAGAGGACATCTAACTTGTTTTTGCAGGGTATGTTGTGATATGATATGGCCAAAGACATGATGAAATATATTTGATGTATGAGATGATCATGTTTTGTAATAGTTTATCTCGACTTGCATGTCGATGAATACGGCAACCGGCAGGAGCCATAGGGTTGTCTTTAATTATTGTATGACCTGCGTGTCAATCATTAAGCGCTATGTAATGCTTTACTTTATCGCTAAACGGTAGCAATAGTAGTAGAAGCATGGTTGGCGTGACCACCCCGATGGCGACACGATGATGGAGATCATGGTGTCATGCCGGTGACGATGGAGATCATGCCGGTGCTTTGGAGATGGAGATCAAAAGCACAAGTTGACGGCCATATCATGTCACTTATGATTTGCATGTGATGTTAATCTTTTTATGCATCTTATTTTGCTTAGGATGGCGGTAGCATTATAAGGTGATCCTTCTCTATAATTTCAAGATAAAATTGTGATCTCCCCGAGTGTGCACCGTTGCGAAAGTTCGTTGTTTCGAAGCACCACGTGATGATCGGGTGTGATAGACTCTACGTTCACATACAACGGGTGCAAGCCAGTTTTGCACATGCGGAACACTTGGGTTAATCTCGACGAGCCTAGCATGTACAGACATGGCCTCGGAACACAAGAGACCGAAAGGTCGAACATGAGTCATATAGTAGATATGATCAACATGGAGATGTTCACCATTGAAGCCACCTCATCTCACGTGATGATCGGACTTGGGTTGGTGAATTTGGATCATGTTACACTCGGACGACCGGAGGGATGTCAATTTGAGTGGGAGTTTTTAAGTAATATGATTAACTAAACTCATTATCTTGAACAATAGTCTAAGTTGTCTTTGCAAACTTATGTTGTAGATCAATGGCTCGCGCAGTAGCTCCCCTGAATTTCAATGCGTTCCTAGAGAAAGCCAAGCTGAAAGATGATGGAAGTAACTTTGTAGACTGGGCCCGTAATCTGAGGATTATCCTCACGGCTGCCCAAAAGGCTTATGTCCTTGATGCACCGCTTGGTGAGCAACCCCCTCCAGCGTCTGTTGACGTTATGAACGCCTGGCAGACGCGTGTTGATGACTACTCAATAGTTCAGTGCGCCATGTTGTATGGCTTAGAACCGGGACTTCAAAGGCGTTTTGAACGTCATGGAGCATATGAGATGTTCCAGGAGTTGAAGTTTATTTTTGAGAAAAATGCCCGGATCGAGAGGTATGAGACCTCCGATAAGTTCTATGCTTGCAAGATGGAGGAGAACGGGTCTGTCAGTGAACACATACTCAAAATGTCTGGGTATTACAACCGTCTGGCTGAGTTGGGAGTTGTGCTCCCGCCAGAGGCGATCACTGACAGAGTTCTTCAATCGCTACCACCTAGCTACAAGAGCTTTGTGTTGAACTATAACATGCAAGGGATGAACAAGTCAGTCGCCGAGCTATTTGCGATGCTGAAAGTCGCTGAGTCAGACCTCCAGAAGGAGCATCAAGTGTTGATGGTCAATAAAACCACTAGTTTCAAGAAGAATGGCAAGGGCAAAAAGGGAAACTCCAAGAAGAGTGGCAAAGTAGTTGCCCCTCCCGCGAAGAAACCCAAGGCTGGACCCAAGCCGGAAACTGAGTGCTTCTATTGCAAGGGAACTGGCCACTGGAAGCGGAATTGCCCCAAGTATCTGGCCGACAAGAAGGGGGCCAACGCCAAACAAGGTATATATGATATACATGTTATTGATGTGTACCTTACCAACTCTCGTTGTAGTGCCTGGGTATTTGATACCGGTGCGGTTGCTCACATTTGCAACTCAAAGCAGGAACTGCGGAATAGACGGAGGCTGGCGAAGGACGAAGTGACGATGCGCGTGGGAAATGGTTCCAAGGTTGATGTGATCGCCGTCGGCACGCTCGCTCTTCGATTACCATCGGGATTAGTGATGAACCTGAATAATTGTTATTTAGTGCCTGCGTTGAGCATGAACATTATATCTGGATCTTGTTTAATGCGAGACGGTTACTCATTTAAATCAGAGAATAATGGTTGTTCTATTTATATAGGTAATATCTTTTATGGTCATGCACCCATTGTGAGGGGTTTATTCTTATTGAATCTCGATAGTGATGATACACATGTTCATAACATTGATGCCAAAAGATGTAGAGTTGATAATGATAGTACCACTTTCTTGTGGCACTGCCGCTTAGGTCATATTGGTGTAAAACGCATGAAGAAACTCCATGCTGATGGACTTTTGGAGTCACTTGATTTTGAATCACTTGACACATGCGAACCATGCCGCATGGGCAAGATGACTAAGACCCCGTTCTCCGGAACAATGGAACGGGCAAGTGACTTGTTGGAAATCATACATACTGATGTGTGCGGTCCGATGAGCATTGAGGCGCGCGGTGGATATCGTTATTTTCTCACCTTCACCGATGATTTGAGTAGATATGGGTATGTTTACTTAATGAAACACAAGTCTGAAACGTTTGAAAAGTTCAAGCAATTTCAGAGTGAAGTTGAGAATCATCGTAACAAGAAGATCAAATTCCTACGATCTGATCGAGGGGGAGAATATCCGAGTTATGAGTTTGGCAGTCACTTAAGACAATGTGGAATTGTTTCACAGTTGATGCCACCTGGAACACCACAACGTAATGGTGTGTCCGAACGTCGTAATCGAACCTTATTGGATATGGTGCGTTCTATGATGTCTCTTGCCGATCTGCCACTATCATTTTGGGGTTATGCGTTAGAGACAACTGCATTCACTTTAAATAGGGCACCATCTAAGTCCGTTGAGACGACGCCGTATGAACTGTGGTTTGGCAAGAAACCAAAGTTGTCGTTTCTTAAAGTTTGGGGATGCGATGCTTATGTCAAAAAGCTTCAGCCAGAAAAGCTGGAACCCAAAGCGGACAAATGCGTCTTCATAGGATACCCGAAAGAGACGGTTGGGTATACCTTCTATCTCAGATCCGAAGGCAAAGTGTTTGTCGCTAAGAACGGGTCCTTTCTCGAGAAAGAGTTTCTCTCGAAAGAATTGAGTGGGAGGAAGATAGAACTTGATGAGGTTGTTGAGCCTTTACTTCAACCAGAGAGTAGCACTGCGCAGAAAGATGTTTCTGTGGAACCTACATCAGTTGAAGAGGAAGCTGATGATGGTAATCATGAAGCTTCGGATTAAGTTACTATCGAACCTCGTAGGTCGACAAGGATACGTACTGCTCCTGAGTGGTACGGTAACCCTGTCTTGGAGGTCATGTTGTTGGACAACGATGAACCTACGAGCTATGGAGAAGCGATGGTTGGCCCGGATTCCGACAAATGGTTAGAGGCCATGAAATCCGAGATGGGATCCATGTATGAAAACAAAGTATGGACTTTGGAAGTATTACCTGAAGGGTGAAAGGCCATTCAGAATAAATGGATCTTCAAGAGGAAGACGAACGCGGACGGTAATGTCACCGTCTATAATGCTCGACTTGTGGCAAAGGGTTTTTCACAAGTTCAAGGAGTTGACTATGATGAGACTTTCTCACCCGTAGCGATGCTTAAGTCCGTCAGAATCATGTTAGCAATAGCTGCATTTTTCGATTATGAAATTTGGCAGATGGATGTCAAAACAACGTTCCTTAACGGTTTTCTTAAGGAAGAGTTGTATATGATGCAACCAGAAGGTTTTGTTGATCCAGAGAATGCTGACAAAGTTTGCAAACTCCAGCGATCCATTTATGGACTGGTGCAAGCGTCTCGGAGTTGGAATCTTCACTTTGATGAGGTGATCAAAGCGTTTGGGTTTATACAAGTTTACGGAGAAGGTTGTATTTACAAGAAAGTGAGTGGGAGCTCTATAGCGTTTCTAATATTATATGTGGATGACATATTACTGATTGGAAACAATATAGAACTTTTGGAAAGCGTGAAGGAATATTTGAACAAGAGTTTTTGAATGAAGGACCTAGGAGAAGCTGCTTTCATATTAGGCATCAAGATCTATAGAGATAGATCGAGACGCTTAATAGGACTTTCACAGAGCACATACCTTGATAAAGTTTTGAAGAAGTTCAAAATGGATCAGTCCAAGAAGGGGTTCTTTCCTATTTTGCAAGGTGTGAAGTTGAGTAAGACTCAATGCCCAGCGACTACAGAGGATAGAGAAAAGATGAGTGTCATCCCCTATGCTTCTGCCATAGGCTCTATCATGTATGCGATGCTGTGCACAAGACCAGATGTCAGCCTTGCCATAAGTATGGCCGGAAGGTTTCAAAGTGATCCAGGAGTGGAACACTGGACAACGGTCAAGAATATCCTTAAGTACCTAAAAAGGACTAAGGAAATGTTTCTCGTTTATGGAGGTGATCAAGAGCTCGTCGTAAAGGGTTACGTCGATGCAAGCTTTGACACTGATCCGGATGACTCTAAGTCTCAAACCAGATACGTATATATTCTAAATGGGGGAGCGGTAAGCTGGTGCAGTTCCAAGCAAAGCGTGGTAGCTGATTCTACATGCGAAGCGGAGTACATAGCTGCCTCGGAGGCGGCGAAGGAAGGTGTCTGGATGAAGCAGTTCATGACAGATCTTGGAGTTGTGCCCAGTCCACTGGACCCGATGACTCTGTTCTGTGACAACACTGGTGCCATTGCTCTAGCCAAGGAACCAAGGTTTCACAAGAGGACCAGACACATAAAGCGACGTTTCAATTCCACCCGCGATGCGATCAAGGAGGAGGACATAAACATTTGCAAAGTGCACACGGATCTGAATGTTGCAGATCCATTGACTAAACCTCTTCCATGGGCAAAACATGATCAACACCAGAACTCTATGGGTGTTAGATTCATAACCATGTAATGCTAGATTATTGACTCTAGTACAAGTGGGAGACTGTTGGAAATATGCCCTAGAGGCAATAATAAAATGGTTATTTTTATATTTCCTTGTTCATGATAATCGTTTATTATCCATGCTATAACTGTATTGGTTGGAAACAGAAATACATGTGTGGATACGTAGACAACAACATGTCCCTAGTGAGCCTCTACCGGACTCGCTCGTTGATCAAAGATGGCCATGGTTTCCTAGTCACAGACATGAGTTGTCATTTGATAACGGGATCACATCATTAGGAGAATGATGTGATGGATAAGACCCAAACTATAAACATAGCATATGATCGTGTCAAGTTTATTGCTATCGTTTTCCGCATGTCAAGTATCTGTTCCTATGACCATGAGAGCATGCAACTCACTGACACCGGAGGAGTACCTTGTGTGTATCAAACGTCGCAACGTAACTGGGTGACTATAAAGATGCTCTATAGGTATCTCCGAGGGTGTCTGTTGAGTTGGCATGGATCAAGACTGGGATTTGTCACTCTGTATGACGGAAAGGTATCTCAGGGCCCACTCGGTAATATGGCATCACAATAAGCTTGCAAGCAATGTGACTAAAGAGTTAGCCACGGGATCTTGTATTACGGAACGAGTAAAGAGACTTGCCGGTAACGAGATTGAACTAGGTATGGAGATGCCGACGATCGAATCTCGGGCAAGTAACATACCGATGGATAAAGGGAACTGCATACGGGATTGACTGAATCCTTGACATCGAGGTTCGACCGATAAAGATCTTCGTAGAATATGTAGGAACCAATATGGGCATCCAGGTCCCGCTATTGGTTATTGTCCGTGGAGGAGTCTCGGTCATGTCTGCATAGTTCTCGAACCCGCAGGGTCTACACACTTAACGTTTGGTGACGATATAAGTATAGTCGAGCTATTATGTTGGTGACCGAAGGTTGTTCGGAGTCCCGGATGAGATCCCGGACATGACGAGGAGCTCCGGAATGGTCCGGAGGTAAAGATTTATATATAGGAAGTCCTGTTTTGGGTTCCGGAAAAGTTCGGGGTCTATCAGTAGTGTACCGGGGGGCACCGAAGGGTTCCGGGGGACCACCAGTGGGTTCCACCACTCTCAGAAGCCAGCATGGGCTGAGGGGAGGTGCCCTGGCCTAGATGGGCCAGGCACACCAGCCCCCCCAAGGGCCCATGCGGCTAGGGAGAAGAGACCCAGAAGGGGAAGGCACCTAGGAGGTGCCTTGGGGGGGGGGGAGAAATCCCATTTGTCGTACGGGAGAGGGACTCCTCCCTCTCTGGCCGCACCCCTCCTTGGAGGAGGGGCTGAGGGTTGCGCCCCCCTGCCCTTGCACCTATATATAGTGGAGGGAAAGTAGGGTAGCCGCACCTTTGTGCCTTGGCGCCTCCCTCCCTCTCTCCCGCTACACCGTTTGTTCCTCGGACAGTTTTTTCGGTAGTGCTCGGCGTAGCCCTGCTGAAATTGCTCCACCACCACCACCGCCACGCCGTCGTGCTGCCGGAGAACTCGAGCTACTACTTCACCATTGCTCGCTGGATCGAGGAGGTGAAGGCGTCATCAAGCCGTACGTGTGTTGAACGCGGAGGTGCCGTCCGTTCGGCACTTGATCGGAGTTCGCGGGACGGATCGTGATTGGATCGCGAAGACGTTCGACTACATCAACCGCGTTTCTTAACGCTTCCGCTTAGCGATCTACAAGGGTATGTAGATGCAATATATCCTCTCGTAGATGTTCATCTCCTAGATCGATCTTGGTGAGCGTAGGAAATTTTTTGTTTCCCATGCAACGTTCCCCAACATATGCGCTATTCCGTAAGGGGCTGATTTGTATCCATATGTTTAATGCTATGGTTAGAGTTATCTTAATTCTTCTTTCGTAGTTGCGGATTCTTGCGAGAGGGGGTAATCATAAGTGGGAGGCTTGTTCAAGTAAGAACAACAACCAAGCACCGGTCCACCCATATATCAAATTATCAAAGTAGCGAACGCGAGTCAAACAAACATGATGAAAGTGACTAGATGAGATTCCCATGTGTCCTCGAGAACGCTTTGCTCATTATAAGAGATCGTTCCGGCTTGTCCTTTGCTACAAAAAGGATTAGGCCACTTTGCTGCACTCTTTGTTACTATTGCTACTTGTTACTTATTACAAATTATCTTGCTATCAAACTACTCGTTACCGATAATTTCAGTGCTTGCAGAAAATACCTTGCTAAAAACCGCTTGTCATTTCCTTCTGCTCCTCGTTGGGTTCGATACTCTTACTTATCGAAAGGACTACGATTGATCCCCTATACTTGTCGGTCATCAAGACTCTTTTCTCGCGCCGTTGCTGGGGAGTGAAGCGCCTTTGGTGAGTGGAATTTGGTAAGGAAACACTTATATTACGTGCTGAAATTTACTGTTGCTTGTCACTATGGAAAGTAATCCTTTGAGGGGTTTGTTCGGAGTATCTTCACCTTGACCAAAAACACAAATAGTTGCTCCTCAACCTACTGCACCTACTGAAAATATTTATTATGAGATTCCTCCGGGTATGATAGAGAAACTGCTAGCTAATCCTTATGCAGGAGATGGAACAGTACATCCTGATATGCACTTGATCTATGTAGATGAAATTTGTGGATTGTTTAAGCTTGCAGGTTTATCCGGAGATGGAGATAAGAAGAAAGTATTCCCTTTATCTTTGGAGGGAAAGGCATTAATGTGGTATAGGCTATGTGATGATACTGATACATGGGACTGGAACCGATTGAAACTACAATTCCATCAAAAAATTTATCCTATGCGTTTGGTTCATCGTGATCGGAATTATATATATAATTTTTGGCCTCGTGAAGGAGAAAGCATCGCTCAAGCTTGGGGGAGGCTTAAGTACATGATGTACACATGCCCCAATCATGAGCTCTCAAAAGAAATTATCTTATAGAATTTGTATGCTCGGCTTTCTCATGATAATCAAACTACGCTCGATTCTTCTTCGACTGGCTCCTTTATGAAGAAAACTATTGAATTCAGATGGGATCTTCTGGAAAGAATTAAACGCAACTCTGAAGATTGGGAACTCGACAAAGGTAATGAGTCAGGTATAATACTTGAGTTTGATTGTGTTAAATCTTTTATGGCCACTGATGCTTTTCATAAGTTTAGCACTAAATATGGACTTGACTCTGAGATAGTAGCTTCCTTCTGTGAATCATTTGCTACTCATGTTGATCTCCCTAAGTAGAAGTGGTTTAAATATCATGCCCCTGTTAAAGAAAAGATTAAGGAACCCGTTAGTGTTAAAGAAGAAACAATTGTTTACCATGTTGATCCAGTTGTGCCTACTGCTTATATTGAGAAACCACCTTTTCCTGTTAGGATTAAGGAACATGCTAAAGCTTCAACTGTGGTTAACATAAGTAATATTAGAGCACCTAGACCCTCTGAACAAATTAAAGTTGAACCTGATGTTGCTATGGTTAAAGATCTCTTAGTCGATAATATAGATGGGCATGTTATTTACTTTTGTGATGAGGCTGCTAGAATTGCTAAACCTGTTAGAAATGAACGAGATATGTTAGACAAGAACAAGCCCATAGTTGGCATGCCTGTTGTTTCTGTTAAGATTGGAGATCATTGCTATCATGGTTTGTGTGATATGGGTGCTAGTGTGAGTGTTATTCCATCTTCTTTATATCAAGAAGTAATGCATGAAATTGAACCCGTTGAGATTGAAGATATTGACGTCACTATTAAGCTTACGAATAGAGATACTATTACACCGCATGGGATTGTTAGAGATGTTGAAGTCTTGTGTGGAAAAATCAAATATCCTACTGATTTCTTAGTACTTGGTTCACAACAAGATAACTTTTGTCCCATTATATTTGGTAGACCTTTCTTGAATACCGTTAATGCTGAAATTGATTGTGTTAAAGAAAAGGTTCGAGTTAAGTTTGGTGATATATCTCATGAGTTTAATTTCTCCAAGTTTCATAGACAACCTCATGATAAAGAATTGCCTGGTAAAGATGAAATTATTGGTCTTGCTTCTATTGCCGTACCTCCTACTGATCCATTAGAACAATATTTGCTAGACCATGAAAACGATATGCATATGAATGAAAGAAATGAAATAGATAAGATGTTCTTTGATCAACCACCTAACCTTAAACATAATTTGCCTGTTGAAACTCTTGGAGGCCCTCCTCCACCTAAAGGTGATCCTGTATTTGAATTGAAGCAATTGCCCGATACATTGAAATATGCTTATCTTGATGAAAAGAAGATATATCCTGTTATTATTAGTCCAAACCTTTCAGCGCATGAAGAAAAGAGATTACTAAAAACTCTAAGGAAGCACCGAGCTGCTATTGGATATACTCTTGATGATCTTAAGGGCATTAGTCCCACTCTATGTTAGCACAAAATTAATATGGAGCCTGATGCTAAACCAGTTGTCGACCACCAACGACGATTAAATCCTAAGATGAAAGAGGTGGTAAGAACTGAAATATTAAAATTTATGGAAGCAGGTATAATCTATCCCATAGCTGATAGTAGATGGGTAAGTCCCATTCATTGTGTCCCTAAGAAAGGAGGTATTACCATTGTTCCTAATGATAAAAATGAACTCATTCCACAAAGAATTGTAACTGGTTATAGGATGGTAATTGATTTTAGAAAATTAAACAAAGCTACTAGAAAAGATCATTACCCCTTACCTTTTATTGATCAAATGCTAGAAAGATTATCTAAGCATACACACTTTTGTTTTCTAGATGGTTATTCTGGTTTTTCTCAAATACCCGTATCACAACCTGATCAAGAGAAAACCACCTTCACTTGTCCTTTTGGAACTTATGCTTATAGACGTATGCCTTTTGGTTTATGCAATGCACCTGCTACCTTTCAAAGATGTATGACTGCTATATTCTCTGACTTTTGTGAAAAGATTGTTGAGGTGTTCATGGATGATTTTTCCGTTTACGGAACTTCTTTTGATGATTGCTTAAGCAACCTTGATTGAGTTTTGCAGAGATCTTGAATTGGGAGAAGTGCCAGTTTATGGTGAATGAAGGCATTGTCTTGGGGCATAAAGTTTCTGAAAGAGGTATTGAAGTTGATAAAGCTAAGGTTGATGCTATTGAGAAAATGCCATGTCCTAAAGATATTAAAGGTATAAGAAGTTTCCTAGGTCATGCTGGTTTCTATAGGAGATTTATTAAAGACTTCTCTAAAATTTCTAGGACTCTTACCAATCTTTTGCAATAAGATGTTCCATTTGTTTTTGATGATGATTGTCTAGAAGCCTTTGAAACACTTAAGAAAGCCTTAACCACTGCACCTATTATTCAACCACCTGATTGGAACTTGCCTTTTGAAATTATGTGTGATGTTAGTGATTATGCTGTTGGTGATGTTCTAGGACAGCGAGTCGATATGAAATTAACTGTTATCCATTATGCTAGTAAAACTCTAGACAGTGGCCAAAGAAATTATGCTACTACTGAAAAAGAATTTCTAGCAGTTGTGTTTGCATGTGATAAATTCAGATCTTACATAGTTGATTCTAAAGTAACTGTTCACACCGATCATGGTGCTATTAAATATCTTATGAAGAAGAAAGATGCTAAACCTAGACTCATTAGGTGGGTTTTACTGCTACAAGAATTTGACTTGCATATTACTGATAGGAAGGGAGCTGAGAATCCCGTAGCAGATAATTTGTCTAGAATGGAAATTGTTCTTGATGACCCACTACCTATTAATGATGATTTTCCTGATGAACAATTAGCTGTCATAAATTCTTCTCGTAATACTCCATGGTATGCAGACTATGCCAATTACATTGCTGCTAAATACATAGCACCTAGTTTCACGTACCAACAAAACAAAAAGTTCTTCTTTGATTTAAGACATTACTTCTGGGATGACCCACATCTTTATAAAGAAGGAGTACAAGGTATTATTAGACGTTGTGTACCTGAGCATGAACAGGAACAAATCCTACGGAAGTGTCATTCCGAGGCTTACGGAGGACACCAAGCGGGAGACAGAACTGCACACAAGGTATTACAATCTGTTTTTTATTGGCCTACTCTTTTCAAGGATGCTTGTAAGTTTGTCCTATCTTGTGATGAATGTCAAAGAATTGGTAATGTTGGTAGACGTCAGGAAATGTCTAGGAATTATTCACTTGCTGTTGAACCATTTGATGTTTGGGGATTTGATTATATGGGACCTTTTCCTAAATCCAATGGGTATACTCATATTTTAGTTGCTGTTGATTATGTTACTAAATGGGTAGAAGTTATTCCAACTAGTAGTGCTGATCATAACACTTCTATTAAAATGCTTAAAGAAGTTATTTTCCCGAGGTTTGGAGTCCCTAGATATTTGATGACTGATGGTGGTTCACATTTTATTCATGGTGCATTCCGTAAATTGCTTGCTAAATATGATGTCAACCATAGAATTGCATCTCCCTATCACCCTCAAACTAGTGGTCAAGTTGAATTGAGCAATAGAGAAATAAAATTAATTTTGCAAAAAACCATCAATAGATCTAGAAAGAATTGGTCTAAGAAACTTGACGATGCATTATGGGCTTATAAAACTGCTTATAAAAATCCTATGGGTATGTCTCCTTATAAAATGGTTTATGGAAAAGCATGTCATTTACCTCTTGAGTTAGAACATAAAGCATATTGGGCAATTAAAGAACTAAATTATGATTTTAAACTTGCCGGTGAAAAGAGGTTATTTGATATTAGCTCATTAGATGAATGGAGAACCCAAGCTTATGAAAATGTCAAATTGTTTAAAGAGAAAGTTAAAATATGGCATGATAGAAGAATTTAAAAACAGGAATTTAAAGTAGGTGAGCAAGTTCTATTGTACAATTCTCGTTTGAGATTCTTTGCAGGAAAACTTCTCTCTAAATGGGAAGGACCGTATATCATCGAAGAAGTTTATCGCTCCGGAGCCATCAAAATAAATAACTCCTAAGGCACTAATCCGAGAGTGGTGAATGGGCAAAGAACTAAGCACTATATTTCAGGTACTCCCATTAATGTTGAAACTAATATTATTGAAACAATTACACCGGAGGAATACATAAGAGAGACCTTCCGGAACACTCCAGAACCCTGAAAAGGAAGAGGTATGTGATACGGTAAGTAAACCGACTCCAAAAATTCCATAAAAATATTTTCTGACAGTTTTGGAATATTAGAAAAAATACAAAAATAAGAAACAGCCGAGGGGACCCACCTAGTGCCCACGAGGCACCAGGGCGCGCCACCCCCCTGGCGCGCCCTGGTGGCTCGTGGGCCCCACGTGAGCCTTTCTGACTCCGTTTTCTCCTGGATTACTTATTTTGCAAGATAAAAAATCTTTATATATACTCCCGGGCGTTTTGACCACCGTATCGCAGAAATCTCCTCTGTTCTTATTTCGTGCTATTTTTCTGAGCTCCGTGCCAAGCACCGCATTGTGCAACCATCGCCGGGCAAACGCCCCTACAGCGAGGTTTACTACGAGTTGTCGTCGGGAGAAGAAGACAATGGCAAGGAGGACAAGGTCGAGGAAGTTGCAGGAGGCCCAGGCTCCGGAAGGAGGGCAAGCCATCCCCATGGAGGAGACCGCAGAGAAGGGAGATATCCTTCAACCTTTATATGATCATCTCTCCCCATCCGTAATTGAAGCCCTAAGAGTCTTTGAAATAGTTAGTGTTCAGAATACATCTCGCACTCGTGAAGTTATTTTGTTGGAAAAGCAAAACATCGCCCTTCGGAGCATCAACCGCAGATTGATGTATCTGCTTGAGCTGAAGGATAAGCTCACTACTTCATCACCACCATCACCACCATCACCGAAGAAGGAGACTTGAGCACATGGGTATGGGCACTCCCCTTGGCTTGTGCCAAGCATGGGGGAGGTGCCCCGGTATCTTATCACCATCACTTTTGTTATCTTTACCTATTTTTAGTTTGATCCTTGGTTATTTCATGATCTAGTTGAATAAACGTTTAGTATGATCTATTTTCGAGTGTTAGCTTCATGATCTATCTATCTATGTAATCGAGTTGAGAGTTATATAATAAAGAGTAGTTTGAGTTTTTGCTTCTTTACTTTCATGTTCCAATTCTAGCAATGAAAATAATGAAAAAGATCATATGCTAATCCTATGGAAAGTAATGACATTACATAAAGAAAAGTATAAGTGGTAAAATCTATTGGAAGTTAACAAACATAGTATTAGTCAATAATGCAATTCATGAAAGAATTAATAAGGGAAGAGAAGATTCACATGCAAATATACTATCATGGACATCTTTTATGATTGTGAGCCCCCATTAAGTATTTTATGTCAAATTGTTGACGTTGGACAAGGAAGACAACGTAATGAATTATGTTTGTTCATATTCACGTAGAAGTTATATTGTTATAGATCCTCCAACATGTGGTGCTTGCCCAATATCTTTGCTAGCCAAAAATCCGCACCAAGTAGAGATACTACTTGTGCATCCAAAACCATTAAACCCAGTTTCATGTCATGAGAGTCCACTATATCTACCTATGGATTGAATAAGATCCTTCAAGTAAGTTGTCATCGGTGCAAAAAGCAATAAAAATTGCCTGTAAATATGTCTGAACTTTTATTGTAAGGGAAATAAGCTTTGTACGAATTTGTGATGGTAAAGAAATAAAAGCGACAGACTGAATAATAAAGGTTGCTATGACAAGGGGCAATATAAAGTGAAGTTCCTTTGCATTAAGAGCTCTCGCATCCAACAACAAAAAGCGCATGACAACCTCTACTTCCCTCTACGAAGGGCCTATCCTTTACTTTTATGTATTTACTTTTTATGCAAGAGTCAATAGTGTTCTCCTCTACTTCCTTTTTATTTTTCTCTTTTGTAAGCATCATGTGATGGGGAAAGATCTAAGCATATATATCCAGTTGGATATGAGTGATCATGAGTTATTATTGTTGACATCACCCTTGAGGTGAATAAGTTGGGAGATGAACTCACAAGCCCCTATCTTTCTATGTGTCTGGCTGAAACTTTTTGCTCCATATATATGTCGTGAGTGTTAGCAATCATAGAAGACTAAATGATGGTTGAGTATGTGGACTTGCTAAATAGCTCCTACATGAGACCCTTCCTGAAAATATGATGAATTACAATTGCATTGTTGACTGAGAACGTAGTTTGTTAGCTTTCAAGAAAGTTTATGCCTTATACTCCACTGTTGTGATGAATTGTTACTTGCTCATGAGAAGTTTATGATAATAAATATTGTTGTTATAATAATGATCATGATGCTACTATGTCCGTATTTTGTTTTTATCGACACCTCTCTCTCTAAACATGTGGACATGATTATCGATATCGGCTTTCGCTTGAGGACAAGCGAGGTCTAAGCTTGGGGGAGTTGATACGTCCATTTTGCATCATGTTTTGCTACTATTATTTATAGTGTTTTTGATCAATATAACACTTTGTGGAGCAATTCTAATGCCTTTTCTCTCTTAATATGCAAGATTTACACAAGGAGGGAGATTGCCGGTAGCTGGAATTCTGGACCTGAAAAAGCTATGTCAGAGATACCTATTCTGCACATCTCCAACTGAGCTGAAATTTTATGGAGATTTATTTTGGAATAAATAAAAAATACTGGAAGCAAGAAGTACCAGAGGGGCCCACCCAAGTGCCCACGAGGCACCAGGGAGCGCCACCCCCCCAAGGGCGCCCTGGTACCTCGTGGGGCCCCTGGCCAGCCTCTGGCCCCCATTTTCTGGTATATAAGTGAATTTGCCCTAGAAAAAATATAGAGAATACTTTCGAGATGGTGCGCCGCCGTCTCAAGGCGGAACTTGGGCAGGAGCACTTTTGCTCTCCGGCGGAGAGATTCTGTCGGGGATACTTCCCTCCGGGAGGGGGAAATCGTCGCCATCGACATCACCAGCGATCCTCTCATCATGGGAGGACTAATCTTCACCAACATCTTCTCCAGCACCATCTCATCTCAAACCCTAGTTCATCTCTTGTATTCAATCTTTGTCTCAAAACCTTAGATTGGTACATGTGGGTTGCTAGTAGTGTTGATTACACCTTGTAGTTGATGCTAGTTGGTTTATTTGGTGGAAGATTATATGTTCAGATCTATTATGCTATTCAACACCTCTCTGATCTTGGAAATGATTATGATTTGTGAGTAGTTACTTTTGTTCTTGAGGACATGGGAGAAGTCTTGTCATAAGTAATCACGTGAATTTGGTATTCGTTCGATATTTTGATGATATGTATGTTGTTGATTCCCTTAGTGGTGTCGTGTGAACGTCGACTACATGACACTTCACCATATTTGGGCCTAAGGGAATGCATTGTGGAGTAGTAATTAGATGATGGGTTGCTAGAGTGACATAAGCTTAAACCCTAGTTTATGCGCTATTCCGTAAGGGGCTGATTTGGATCCATATGTTTAATGCTATGGTTAGAGTTATCTTAATTCTTCTTTCATAGTTACAGATGCTTGCGAGAGGGGGTATTCATAAGTGGGAGGCTTGTTCAAATAAGAACAGCACCCAAGCACTGGTCCACCCATATATCAAATTATCAAAGTAGCGAATGTGAGTCAAACAAACATGATGAAAGTGACTAGATGAGATTCCCATGTGTCCTCGAGAATGCTTTGCTCATTATAAGAGATCTTTCCGGCTTGTCCTTTGCTGCAAAAAGGATTGGGCCACTTTGCTGCACTCTTTGTTACTATTGCTACTTGTCACTTGTTACAAATTATCTTGCTATCAAACTACTCGTTACAGATAATTTCAGTGCTTGCAGAAAATATCTTGCTGAAAACTGCTTGTCATTTCCTTTTGCTCCTTTTTGGGTTCGGCACTCTTACTTATAGAAAGGACTACGATTTATCCCCTATACTTGTGGGTCATCAAAGCCTCTAGTGAAAACTATGGCCCCCGGGTCTATCTAAATCATATATTAAAAACCCTAAAAATATCTTGCTGCACTTTTATTTTATTTATTTTATTTTGCATTTTTGTTTCAATCTATCTATCTATCACATACAATTTAATCTTGCAATTACCACCGAGGGATTGACAAACCCTTGTTTGCGTTGGGTGCAAGGATTTGTTGTTTTGTGTGCAGGTGCTGCTAACGAGGTGTTGCGTGATTCTCCTACTGGATTGATAACCTTGGTTTCATAACTGAGGGAAATACTTATCTCTACTGTACTGCATCTCCCTTCCTCTTCAGGGAATTACCAATGCAGCTCATAAGTAGCAGGAAGAATTTCTGGCGCCGTTGCCGGGGAGACATCATCAACATCTATCAAGTACCTACGCATAAAACTTACATCTCCTTGCATTTATTTTATTTGTCTTTGCCTCTCGTTTTCATCTCGCCCACTTCTAAAAAGTTTTTACAAAAATACAAAATATTTTCCGTTTGCCTTTTTCTTGTTTGCTTCTTTACTTGCTTGCTTTTATTGCCTTCATGTCGAACATACAAGAACAGAAAGTAAAAGCAAAAGTTTAAGATCACTATGGATCCTCATCCACTTGCTAATCTTTTTAAAAGATCCAATTATTATGAACCAATTGCTAGTGAGTTGAGTGCACTTGATTATCTCTATGAAGTTTTGCTTGAAAATCATGAATCTGAAAATTGTGATGAAGTGTTGAAAGAAGAAATTTATAAAGTGATTCATGATAGCTCCTTCAATGAAAAGCATGATTGCAATAATGTTATTATAAATTCTATTAATGTCAATTGTGCTAATAATATGCAAAACTACGAGCTTGGGGATGATAATTTTGTAATATCCACTACTTATTGCAATGATCATGATTGGAGTGATAATGCTTCTTATGATATTGAAAATTTATTTAAGCCTCATAATGAATATGCTATTGATAAGAATGTTTGCAATAATATTGAAAGTGGGTTTGGAAGAGTGTCAACTCTAGGTAAAAATAATCCCACATATTTGGAGAGTGTTCAATCTTATGAAATTTTTGATAAAAATGGGTTTGTAGAGGTCATGACTTTAGTTGATGTCTATCCCATTATTTTGGAAAACTATAAGAATTTTATGCATGTGGATCATGAAGAGAAAATTTTATATGATTGCTATATTGTTGAATTTGAATATGATCCTACATGTAATTATTATGAGAGAGGAAAATATGGTTGTAAAAATTTTCATATTACTAAATTACCTCTCGTTATGTTGAGATCATCGATGTTTTATTCTTCTCCCTTGCATATGCTAGATATTTCTTGTCTTGATAATTCGTTTGCTTATAAAATGAGTATGCATAGGAAATATGTTATACTTAAATGTATTTTTCATATACTTCATGATGCTCTCTTTGTGTTTCTATTATTATCTCTCATGAGAGCATCGTTGAAATCTCATGCCTATCTTAATGGCTATAAAGAAAGAGCTTGTTGGGAGACAACCCAATGAATAAAATAAATTCTCATGTGTTTTAATATTTATGCTACTGTTATGATTGTGTTTTTGTGTTTTTAATTAGTGTTTGTGCCAAGTAAAACCTTTGGGATGATTTGGATGATAGTATAATTGATGCTGTTTGGAAAACAGAAAGTTTTGCGTCCAGTGCTGGAATTTTGGTTCCGTACTGGAGCATCAGAAAAATCTGAATTTTTTACACAGTATTGGCATATGAATTTCCCACGTTGTCCTAATGTTTCAAAAAAAATTGGAGTTACATAAGTATAGTTTTTAAATAGATCTCTACAGACTGTTCTGTTTTTGACAGATTCGGTTTTTGATGCATTGCTTGCTTGTTTTGATGAAACTATGGATTGTATCGGGGGGTATAAGCCATGGAAAAGTTAAAATACAGTATGTATAATGCAAAAATAAAATATGAATGGGTTTGCAACAGTACTTAAAGTAGTGATTTGTTTTGTTATACTAACGGATCTCACGAAGATTTTGTTGAGTTTTGTGTGATTGAAGTTTTCAAGTTTTGGTGAGATCACGATGGATGAAGGAATAAGGAGTGGCAAGAGCCTAAGCTTGGGGATGCCCGAGGCACCCCAAGGTAATATTCAAGGAAGACTCAAGCGTCTAAGCTTGGGGATGCCCCGGAAGGCATCCCCTCTTTCTTCTACCAACCATTGGTAAGTTTACTTGGAGCTATATTTTTATTCATCACATGATATGAGTTTTGCTTGGAGCTTCGTGTATTATATGAGTCTTTGCTTTGTTTGCTTTTTAGTTTGTCACAATTATCCTTGCTGGACACACCAATTTGAGAGAGCCACACATTCATCATAATTTGTTAGAATACTCTATGTGCTTCACTTAATTTTTTTTGAGCTAGGCAGTTGCTCTAGTGCTTCACTTAAATCTTTTCGAGCATGGCGGTGGCTATATTTTGAAGAAATAAACTCTCATGCTTCACTTATATTATTTTGAGAGTTTATAAGATTAAAATTTTCAAGAAATAAACTCTCATGCTTCACTTATATTATTTTGAGAGTTGATAAGATTAAAATTTTGAAGAAATAAACTCTCATGCTTCACTTATATTATTTTGAGAGTTGATAAGATTAAAATTTTGAAGAAATAAACTCTCATGATTCACTTATATTATTTTGAGAGCTGATAAGATTAAAATTTTGAAGAAATATACTCTCATGCTTCACTTATATTATTTTGAGAGTTGATAAGATGAAAATTTTGAAGAAATATATGCACTCTCATGCTTCACTTATATCTTTTTGAGAGTTGACAATAGTAATGGTAATTTGCACAAGATATGAATTTGGTCCCAAAGTGATGAATATTCAAGAGGGGTATAATAAAAACTTTCATATAGATCATTGGATATGATAAGTGTGATTCCTTGCAATAGTTTTGCGATATGGAGATGATAATATGTGAGTCATGTTAGTGAGTAATTGTGATTTAGTAAGAATATTTGTGTTAAGGTTTGTGATTCCCTATGCATGCACATTAAGTCAATAGTTATGCAAAGAAATTATATCCTACTTATGGTGCATTATTCGGTGTTAGTTATGTTCAATGCATGTTTACGACCGTTTTCATTTTTTGGTTGGTTGCTTCTCAATCTATTTGCTAGCCTTCATTTGTACTAAGCGGAAATACTGCTTATGCATCCAAATTCCTTAAACCTAAGTTGTGCCAAATGAGTACACCATATCTACCTATATGCGGTATTTTCATGCCGTTCCAAGTAAATTTGCGTGTGCCAACTCTAATTTTCAAAATAATTTTCAGTTTTGTGTGCCCGTACCACTCATGAAGCGGTAGGGGGTGGCCAATATTTTCCATGCTAGGTGTGTTATTCTCACGATGAGTGTTTATTCACTTGTCATTGCACGAGAGAGTGGCTCGTAATTGGGATGCCCAGTCCCACAATGACATCAAAAATTAATAACAAAAAAATTCCTTGGAAAGTGTTGGTATGGAGGGCACCCGTGGATACGGCTAGCCATGGATTGTGAAAGAATGGTGGAAAGGAAATAAACTTTACTTTCTGTTTGGGAACCGTCTATGATGTGTCTAGCATGGAAAATATTGGGAATTCTCGGTCATTTTCATTGACAGGAAAAACATGCCTCTCAAAATATTTTCATCTCTCTAATTTAAGCTTTGAGCTCTGGCACATTAGCAAATCTCTGCTTCCCTCTGCGAAGGGCCTATCTATTTACTTTTATGCAATTTTTATTTTTATTTTGAGTCTCCATCTTCTCTTATAAAGCACCAACTAGAGAGCACTATTGTCATACTTGTGCATTGTGTGTAGCTAATATTTGAGTGTGTTTCATGAATGGATCAATGATTGAGCATAATGGGCTAGGGATAACTTTCTTTAGTGTTGATATTTTGAAAGACATGGTTGCTTGTTAGCAAGCTTGAGTATTTATATCTTCATGTCAAATTATAGACTGTTGCTTTGAATCATTCAAGTCCAAATGTCCATGCTATAAAAGAAAAGAATATATGATGAATATGATAGGCAGCATTCCACATCAAAAATTCTGTTTTTATCATTTACCTACTCGAGGACGAGCAGGAATTAAGCTTGGGGATGCTGATACGTCTCCAATGTATCTATAATTTTTGATTGTTCCATGCTATTATATTATCAATCTTGGATGTTTTTATATACATTTACAGCAATTATATATCATTTTTTGGGACTAACCTATTAACTTAGTGCCCAGTGCCAGTTGCTGTTTTCTGTCTGTTTTTGGTTTTACAGAATATCAATACCAAACAAAGTCCAAATGCCACGAAACTTTTTGGAGATTTTTTTCTGGACATAACCAACACTAGAAGCTTCGGGAGAAGGCCAGAAGCCCCGGGAGGTGGTCACGAGCCACCAGGGCGAGCCTGGGGGGCAGGCGCGCCCTGGTGCCTCGTGGGCCCACCTTTGCCCCTTTTGACCTAATTCCACCACTATAAATTCCCAAAAATTGGGAAACAAATACAGGAGTCCACGAAAATACTTTTTCCGCCGCCGCAAGCTTCTGTTCTTGAGAGATCCCATCTAGGGGCCTTTTCCGGCACTTCGCCGGAGGGGGAATCGATCACGGAGGGGCTCTACATCAACCTTGCTGCCCTTCTGATGATACGTGAGTAGTTTACCACAGACCTTCGGGTCCATAGTTAGTAGCTAGATGGCTTCTTCTCTCTTTTTGATCTTCAATACAATGTTCTCCTCGATGTTCTTGGAGTTCTATCCGATGTAATCACTTTTTGCGATGTGTTTGTTGGGATCCGATGAATTGTGAGTTTATGATCAGATTATCCATGAATATTATTTGAGTCTTCTCTGATCTCTTTTATGTGTGATTATTATAGCTTCGTATTTCTTCTCCGATCTATTGATTTGGTTTGGCCAACTAGATTGATTTATCTTGCCATGGGAAGAGGTGCTTTGTAATGGGTTCGATCTTGCGGTGCTCAATCCCAGTGACAGAAAGGGACATGACACGTATGTATCATTGCTATTAAGGGTAAAAATATGGGGTTTATTCATGCGTGAGTTTACTTTGTCTACATCATGTCATCTTGCTTAAGGCGTTACTCCGTTCTTTATGGACTTAATACACTAGATGCATGCTGGATAGCGGTCGATGTGTGGAGTAATAGTAGTAGATGCAGGCAGGAGTCGGTCTACTTGTCTCGGACATGATGCCTATATACATGATCATTGCCTTGGATATCGTCATGATTATTTGCTTTTCTATCAATTGCCCAACAGTAATTTGTCTACCCACCGTATGCTATTTTCTTGAGAAAAGCCTCTAGTGAAAACTATGCCCCCCGGGTCTATCTAAATCATATATTAAAAAACCTAAAAATATCTTGCTGCACTTTTCTTTTATTTACTTTATTTTGTATTTTTGTTTCAATCTATCTATCTATCACATACAATTTAATCTTGCAATTACCGCCGAGGGATTGACAACCCCTTGTTTGCGTTGGGTGCAAGGATTTGTTGTTTTGTGTGCAAGTGCTGCTAATGAGGTGTTGCGTGATTCTCCTACTGGATTGATAACCTTGGTTTCATAACTGAGGGAAATACTTATCTCTACTGTACTGCATCTCCCTTCCTCTTCAGGGAATTACGAATGCAGCTCACAAGTAGCAGCTGGCCGGAGCAACGACGGCAGGCGGCGGCCGGAATCAGGCGAGGTGGCGCTCGGCGATACAGGGCACGGGAGGGCATGTGCGTGGGTGCGTTGGGCTCTTGGGCGCTCCAGGAGCTTGACTACGAGCTCGGACGCATGTGACAACGGCTGTGGCCACGGCGGCGAGCTCAACGGTGGCGGTGAGTTCGGCCATGGCGGCAGCTACGGCTACGGGGCAAACCGGAGCAGTTCAAGGGTAGGGGAGGCATGCGGCTCACCTAGCAGGCACACAGAGGCCCTCTGGGTGAACGGGAGCGCAGTGGCGACGGCAAATCGACGACGGCGATCTCCGGGATCCGAGGAAGAAGACGAAGATGGGGGCGACGATGCAGTGGCTCCCGGCTCCAGGGGCTCGGTGCAGACGGCGTAGCGGACGACGGCGAGGCACGTGGACACGGTGGCGAAGCGCGAGGTGGCCGGTGGTCGCGGGATCAACGCGGCGACGGCGACGGCTGCGCTCGGGTGAGCTCGGTTGCGGGCGAGAGAGAGTGAGGGAGAAGGGGGAGAGTGGGTGAGGACGGTGACGGGGCCGAGGGGCGCGTCCTTATCCCCTCGGCGGCGCCTGTAGCATCGCCGTGTCGCCGTTTCACCGGCGTGCGCGCGGCCATGGGCGCGGCGACACGCGCAGACAGAGAGGCGGGAGGTGGGGGAGAGAGAGAGGTGGGCTGGGCCGTGCCACTGTGCACTTAGGCCCAGTACCCGGTAGCTATTTAGGCCTTTTCCCTTTTTCTTTTCTGTTTCTTTTTCCAGAAGCTAATTTGCATTTATTTTTATCCATCAAATGACTTTGCAAAAATGTGGAGCTGGTCAAAACAGATACCAGAGAATATTGAGCACTGCCACAAAAAGTTTGGGAGTGGTTTGAATCCATTTGAATTTTTCATAAATGGAATAGCATTTAAATATGTTGTTTTAGCACTGTTTTAACTGCTATAGCTCATTTTAGCAAATAGGTGATGTTGTTTTCCTGAACAAATATTTGTTTTGGAATATTTGCTAAATGATGAACTATTTTGCAGCAACTTTTGTGCAACTTCAAATTTCACTTGCAATTTGAATTGAATTTAGTGGTGGAATTTGAAATGAGATATTAATCCAATGGATCAAGCATTGCAAATCAAGATGACTTAGCATAATCATGAGGATCACTGTAGCTAATTACGTAGGGGTGTTACAATTCTCCTCCTCTAAAAGAAATTCTCGTCCCGAGAATTCAGAAGGTAGAAGGGAAAAGATCGGGGTATTCTTCCCGAAGGCGATCCTCGCGTTCCCAAGTGGCTTCATCTTCAGTATGATTTGACCACTGCACTTTAAGGAACTTGGTTGTCTTCTGACGGGTCCAACGTTCAGCTTGATCAAGGATGCGGATCGGATGCTCCTTATAAGAGAGATCATCTTGCAGTTCGAGCATCTCATGATCCACTGCAAGGTGCGGATCCTTGAAGCAACGACGAAGTTGCGACACATGAAAGACGTCGTGGATGTGAGAGAATTGCGACGGCAACTCCAATTTATGTGCCACATGTCCACGTCTGGCGAGAATGCGGAAGGGTCCAATGTAGCGCGGAGCTAACTTGCCCTTGATTCCAAAGCGATGAGTGCCCTTCATAGGAGTGACACGCAGATAAGCTTGCTCACCAGGTTGATAGATCGATCCCCAGTGTTTACGATCATAGTTACTCTTCTGGCGAGACTGGGCCGCCTTGAGATTTTCTCGGACAATATGGACTTGCTCTTCAGCTTGTTGGATAATATCCGGACCAATGAGCGGCCGTTCCCTAGTTTCTGACCAATTCAGAGGGGTTCGGCACTTACGTCCATATAACGCCTCGAAGGGGGCCATCTTCAAGCTAGCTTGATAGCTGTTGTTGTATGAGAATTCAGCATACGGGAGAGATTCTTCCCACTTTTTGCCAAATGAGATAACACAAGCACGCAACATATCTTCAAGCAGTTGATTCACTCGTTCAACTTGGCCTTGGGACTGGGGGTGATAAGCAGAGCTTCAGGTTGTATGAGTTCACATAGCTTCTTGGAAACTTGCCCAGAACTTTGAGGTGAAGAGGCTGCCACGGTCTGAACTGATCTCCTTCAGAATACCGTGGAGTGTTACAATTTTGGAGATATACAATTTTGCTAACTGACTAGCAGTGATCGTCTCCTTGACTGGCAGAAAATGTGCAACTTTGGAGAGTTGACCGATGACGACAAGAATAGCATCGTGACCCTTTTGTGACCTGGGAAGGCCAGTGATAAGATCCATTTGAACCTTGTCCCACTTCCACTCAGGGATAGGGAGCGGTTGCAGAATTCCAGCAGGTTTTTGATGTTCTGCCTTAATGCGACAGCAAACGTCACATTCAGCAACATAGCGAGCAATGTCTTGCTTCATTTTAGACCACCAATACCTTTGACGAAGGTCACGATACATCTTGGTACTACCCGGATGGATAGATAGTGGTGTATCATGTGCTCCTTCATAACTTTGTCTGTTATAAGTTCGAACCGGGGTACTACAATACGATCTCTGAAGTACAAGGTTCCATCTTCAGCAAGTGAGAAATCTCTGGCCTTTTCAAGGACAAGATCCCTCTTCATCTGATTAACTTTAGTGTCCTTTGCTTGCGCAGACTTAACAGCTTTCTCAAGATTTGGCTGTAAGACAAGGGTATTGATAAAACCCTGTGGAACGATATGAAGGTTCAACTTGCGAAGTTCTTCATAAAGAAGGGGTTGAGCTCGCTGAACCATAAGATTGTTGCAATAAGACTTGCGGCTCAAGGCGTCGGCCATAACATTAGCCTTACCAGGGGTATATGTAATACCGCAGTCATTGTTTGTGATTGTTTCCATCCAAGTTTGCTGACGAAGATTCAAGTCTGGCTGAGTAAACAGATATTTCAAACTTTGATGGTCAGTGTAGATCTCGCAACGATTACCGAGAAGGTAATGTCGCCACAACTTCAGTGCATATATAACTGCAGCAAGTTCGAGATCATGAATTGGGTAGTTCTCTTCATGAGGACGCAACTGTCGTGAGGCATAAGCAATCACTCTGCACTCTTGCATCAGGACACAGCCTAATCCTTGACGAGAAGCGTCGCAATAAATGATGAATTCCTTGCGAGAATCCGGAGGAGCAAGCACTGGAGCAGATGTCAGCTTGTCCTTGAGTGTTTGAAAACTTTCCTAACATTTTTCTGTCCACTCAAACTTAACGCCTTTGTGAAGCAGATTAGTCAGAGGCTTGGCAATCTTGGAGAAGTTCTCGACAAAACGGCGGCAATAGCTGGCGAGTCCGAGAAAACTTCTCACTTGTTTGACATTCTTCGGAAGAGTCCAATCAAGAATAGCCTGAACTCGTTCTGGGTTGACAGCAATACCATCCTTGGAAATCACATGACCAAGGTAGGTTACTTCAGATAACCAGAATTCACACTTGGAATATTTATATAGTTGGTGCTCTCGAAGCTTTTCCAGAACAAGACGTAGATGTTCAGCATGTTCTTCCTTATTCTACCAGCATATCATCCAGATAAACCACGATGAATTTGTCGAGGTAATCCATGAAGATATAATTCATCAGGAGGGAGAACGTTGCTGGAGCATTAGTTAAGCCGAAAGACATGACAGTGTACTCATATGAGCCATAGCGAGTAACGAAAGCGGTCTTCGGGATATCCTCTTCGCGGACCCGGATTTGATGGTAACCCAACCTCAAGTCGAGTTTAGAGAATACCGAGGATCCAACAAGTTGATCATACAGGTCGTTGATCCGAGGAAGTGGATACTTGTTCTGAATGGTTGCCTGGTTGATAGGTCGGTAATCTTGGACTAACCGATTCGTACCGTCCTTCTTCTTAACAAAGAGAGAAGGTGCTCCCCAAGCAGAGGAACTAGGACGAATGAAACCCTTGCGAAGTGATTTGTCAATTTCCTCCTTAAGTTTAAGGAGTTCATGCGGCGGCATCTTATAAGGACGCTTCGCGATAGGAGTAGTGCCTGGTTTCAAGTCGATAACAAACTCGATAGCTCTAACAGGGGGAACTCCTGGAAGTTCTTCTTGGAAAACATCTTGAAAGTCGCGAACGACTGGAACATTTTTGATCCCCTCAAGAGGAGAAGCGTTCAACACATTTAGGGCATAAATCTGAGCCTCGGCATTTTGAATGAGATGAGCATGGTAGTTTACTATCTCATCTGAGGGGTGCAGAAGTTGGACGGCTTTAGTGGCACAATTGATTAAGGCGGTATGAGCCTTCAACCAATCCATTCCCAGAATGAGGTCAACTTTGGAAGACTTCAAAACAATGGGAAAAGCATGGAATTCCAACCCTTCAATTTCAATGGTGACATTGGGGCTGAACATGGAGGTTCAACATTGGCCCGCGGGAGTGTTAACCACTAACGATTGATGCAGCTCTTCAAATTTAATGTCATGCATGCGTGCAAAAGCTTCTGATATGAAAGAATGCGATGCTCTTGAATCAAATAAAATAGAAGTGGTACTGAATTAACAAGAAGAGTACCCATCACAGTATCTAGTTGGTCTTGAGCTTCAGTCATATTAACATGATAGGCCTGACCACGAGCATAAGAAGGTCTGGCATTGATGTTGCAAGGCTGATTGTTACCACGGCCATTACCACGGCCAGCAGATGGAAGTGCCAACTGATTCTGATTCTGACGGTAGTCTTTGGCATGATGACCTGGACGTCCACATGTGAAGCATAGCCCATCATTGGGACGGGGAGCAGGAGCTCGAAGTGGTGCAGCTTGAGGTCTCGGCTGCCTCGGTGGTGGAGGAGGCAGGTGAGGCGCAACATAGGATGGCCTTGGTGTTGGAACAGTTGGACGGTACATGCTGTGAGGTATCCATATGTGGTGCTTCTGCGAGGACGAGCCCGAAGATGAGCCCGCATCATGGGTGCACTTGAGTGCGTCCTTGTGATCCTTTAGACCAGTCTCAACCTGAATGGCCTTGTTCACCAAGGTGGCAAAGTCAGCGAAGTCTTGGACAAGGAGTGCTAGCTTGATATCAGGGTTGAGCCCTTCACGGAACTTCTCCTGTCTGCGGGCATCAGTAGCAATATCATCTTCAGCATAGCGAGACAATTCAAGGAACTCCCGCTGGTAAACTTCCACAGTCTTGCTGCCCTGAGAGAGGTTGCGGAACTCACGTTTCTTCCGGTCCATGACTCCTTGAGGAATGTAGCGGGCACAGAAAGCAGCTTGGAACTCCAGCCAGGTGATGATTGTTCCAACAGCTAGGGTACGCCTGTGGCTGTCCCACCATTGAGCAGCGGGGCCCTTCATGAAGTAGGATGCGAAGGTGACATAGCTGGCAGGGGCAACGTTAGCAGACTCCATCTCATATGTGATGTCGCGGAGCCAGTCATCACCATCAAGCGGCTGAACTGAGTTGCAGAAGATAGTTGGGTTGAGGCGCACAAAATCTTGCAAGGTTATTGGGGCTGGCTGCTGGTTAGCATTTGGACGAGGAAACTGATCCATAAGCCCTTGCATGAATTGACGGTTCAGCTCAAACTGTTGCATCATTCCAGCCATATAGTCGGGCGGTGGTGGATTGTTGGCACCATGGCCACGACCTGCGGTTCTAACCATCCTGCTAAAATCAACAAGGGGGTAGTTTAGCAACAAGTATTGCAGGTGTATGGAATCATTCATGAAGTAACACGCACAACAAAGGAAGTGCAATAGATACAACATCATAGTCAATCATGACATATAGATCCATACATAGATTCGTTTACAAGCCAACGGTACAAATCGGAAAGGAAAAGCTAGACACACTAGGCGGCACGCAGACACGCGGTGGAGGGGTACAACAACGGGACATAGCGATAGCTACATCAATGTCGGAGAAAACAACTGAAGCCAGGCAACTGCAAGTGACGACGCCGGGTACCCTCGACCCGAGGATCCTGCGCTCCGTGAACACTCTAGTACAGAACCTGGTCCCGAACTGGAAGAAGAGGACCACGTGGAGGAGTATGACCTCCAACAGCAGGACACTCAAGACCTGGAGGCATCTCCGTCCTGCGCGGGTAAAGGATATACTGGGGATGTATCCCTGCACTGACTGCTGGCAGCAACTGTGTCAGAGCGTCGTAAAGACGAGCACGAGTGGCGTACAACTCGACAGCAAGAGCTCGGGCAGTGCGATCCAGAGCCTCAGTGCACTGTACCAAAACCTGCGGGTCATAACGACGGCGCACGTAAGGGGTACAGACAGAAGTGTAGTATCCAGTCTCATCCCCAGCAGGGGCATACGGGATATATCTGAAACCAGTCTCCTCCAAGCGGCTGTGCTTTCCACGAAGACGGGCAATAGCAGTATAGGCAGCATCATGGACTGCCATGTTAACAGTCACTCCAACACCATGAAAGGTGTGCAACTCAGTGATGGAGTTATCCTGCCGATCAAAGATACGAACCACAGCGTGGTACTGCTCCTGGTTGAACTCGCGGTAGTCCTCATAAATAGTGTACTCGAGGTACCAGCGATATCCCAGCCTAGTCAAGAGGTCGACCAGAATAGCAGCGAATCCAGTCGCATCAGCAGCCATAGTCTGGCGTACGAGCTGTCTTGCGGGACGCATCTGAAACAAGGGGGTGCAAGATGTCAAATGACAGTGTGAGAAGAATTTGATAGCATTGAAAGGAATGTTTGCAGATAATCCAGATCTCCGGTTGAATGTGAACACGAGAACCTAATGTTAGAGTTAGCAAAATCTTTACCCGAATAGAAGAGAGATCAGAATCCTAGAGTAAGGAAGAGGAATAAAAGATCCTAAACCCATCCATTGGCGATGTGGGCCCGTAAGCCACACAGCCATGTTAGTAAAACAGTTTTTCAAGACTAGACTCAACTTCGGTCAAGGAGTTGGAAAGGGGCTTCCAACAGGCAGTCGGCTCTGATACCAACTTGTGACGCCCCCGACTCAATCATGCACTAATCATACACGCAAATGCGCACGATCAAGCCCAGGGACTCACGGGAAGATATCACAACACAACTCTAAACACAAATAAAAGTCATACAAGCTTTATATTACAAGCCAGGGGCCTCGAGGGCTCGAATACATAAGCTCGCGCACAAGCGTTAGCGGAAGCAACAATATCTGAGTACAGACATAATGAGTAAAACAAGTCTGCCTTAAGAAGGCTGAGCAAAACAATGACATTAGATCGAAAAGGTGCAGGCCTCCTGCCTGGGAGTCTCCTATCTACTCCTGGTCGTCGGTCTCCACGTAGTCGTAGGCTCCGCCTGTGGGGTAGTAGTAGTCGTCGGCGGGATCAGCTGGCTCCTGGGATCCGTCGTCTGATCGTAACAAATGGGTATGGGACAAAGAGGTAGCAAAGCAACCTTTAGTACTCATCCAAAGTACTCGCAAGACTTACATCAGAACTAGTCTATTTATGCATCGGTATCAAATGAGGGGCTGTATCTGTGGACTAAACTGCAGAAATGCCAGAATAGAGAGAGGGCCTAGCCTATCGAAGACTAGCATCTTGCAGCGTCTTGCAACATTAGAAGAGTGCAGATTAGCATATAATAAGCAATAATTAATTAATAGTAATGCCCAGAGATCCTTCCTCGACTCCCTGCGAGAAAGCGATCCCGGAGCTAACATATTATTAAGTTCACCAGTATCCAGTTCTAGTTGTAGAAGATCGAGATACTCTCTGGGCATCCTGTTACCGTGGACACGGCAATTCGAATAGATATACTTCCCTGCAGGGGTGCACCAACTTACCCAACACGCTCGATTAACTCTAGCCGGACGCACCTACTCGGGTCATGCCCGACCTCGGCTGATCGACACGCCGTGGCCCTACCTAGGCTCAACAGAGAGGCAGCACGCCGGCCTACACCCCAAGCGCTCAGGGGTCTTGGGCCCATCGCCCTTTGCACTCCTGCGCGTTGCGTACGCGGCTGGGACCAGACCTAGCCCATGTATACACACGCAGGCTTTCGCGGTCCACCTGGGCGCACGCCGCTCATCTGCTGACGTCTGAAGAACTTCGGCTGATACATACGACGCCGAGTGCCCATACTATTCCCGCGTGGTGGTTAGTGCGAAAAGGCCAGAGGCCTACTCAGATCACATATCCTAACCCATTAGTGTTTTGGGAGCGTGCGGTGACGATCAGTGCTCCACGATCTGTGGTCCCGTCACCCCGTCTCATGGACTTACGGCAAGGGCCAGGATTGCCCGGCCGTGCCACGTAATTATCTCGCGGGTACCCCCACGGTCAACCCGACTTCAACATCTCTCACGGGTACCCCTCGGGGTCGACCCGACTTCCACAAGTTTCTGAGGTAAAGTCAAAGTATCTGTGTGTCCATAACATCAAGAAGGAATCCGAGGAATTACCCTCGTTGGATTCCCACTTGATGTATCCGTCAAGTTGAACTCGGAGGAATCACCCTCGATGGGTTCACACTTGAGGGGCTGTACGACAGAGGCTTCATCGGAGGTGGTGGAAGAGGAATCACCCTCGGTAACCCACAACCGGCTAGCTACGCTACAGAGATATCCTCAGGAGTGAGGTAGGAGGTATCACCCTCGGCACTCGATGGTAGCTTTGCAGAGTCGTACAACTAAGGGGTGTGCGGTGCTGTGTCGGTCTCTGTACATCGATCACCTTGATCGGGGCACCGGTAACAAAGCGGGGCAACAAGGACAAGGGTGAGGGTTCACTGATGGATCACTAACCAACCTATACTAAGCATTTAGGATAGCAGGTAAGGTATCAACATCAGTTACAAAAACAAGCTATGCATCGGAATAGGAGCAATCAATTATAGTAGCAAAATCTAATGCAAGCATGTGGGGGAAAGAATAGGCAGTATAGGAATGATCAAAGGGGTTTTGCTTGCCTGGAAGCGCTGCTGAAAAGGTCTGGTCGTCAGGGGCGTAGTCGTACTCGGCAGCAGCGTCGGTCACGGGGTCTACCGAAGAGAAGAGGGGGAAGAAACAATAAATACAAAGCAAACAAATGCAACACAGATGCATGGCATGGCAATATGCTGCTAGGGGTGACCTATCGCATTGCTACACATTACTGAGAGAGCGGGAAAATATCTGGGAATATTTTCCCGGCTATAGGCATCTGTCAGACAGATGAACCGGAGGGGAAGATTCCATGTTTGCAGTGTTGTGTGCATGTGACAGCTACATGGAGGGCATATTCGGATTCGTCTCGTTTTTCTGATCTACTTTCATGTAGAAAACTTTTTCATCCGAGCTACGGATTATTTTCTATGATTTTTCAAAGTTTTAAACAATATTCAGAAATTCCTGGAATTAAATCAAATTCGAAAATAACAGAAATTACTTTATTGCGTCAGCAGTACGTCAGGGTGACGTCATTAGTCAACACAGCCGGTCCAGGTCAAACCTGACCACTGGGACCCACATGTCATTCACAGAGGGCTAATCGGTGATTATTTAAACTAAACAGGGATTAATTAGCAGGTGGGCCCCATCTGTCAGTAACTAATCTAATTATCAGATTAAGTTTATTTATAAAAACTGTTAATTAGTGAGTGGGACCCGCCTGTCAGCGACTAGGGCTGCCAGTCAGCACGTTGACTGGGTCAACCTAGTCAACTGGATCCCTGGGGCCCACTGGTCAGCAACCCAGGGTGGACCCCAGGCCGTGCCATGTCGGCGTCGGCGCCGGAGTTACTCCGGCGACCAAAAACGCAGTGGCGCGGCTACAGATCTCGTCCGGATTTCACTACGGGTGGCCGTTTCGAGCGCGGGATGGCGCGTTCGAACGTGCGCTCTGCTCCGCATCGAATGGTGGAGGTGGCAGAGGCTGGGGTGGCCGAAGCTGGCCGAAGCAACGACGGCAGGCGGCGGCCGGAATTGGGCGAGGTGGCGCTCGGCGATGCAGGGCATGGGAGGGCGTGTGCGTGGGTGCGTTGGGCTCCTGGGAGCTCCAGGAGCTCGACTTTGAGCTCAGACGCGCGTGACAGCGGCTGTGGCCACGGTGGTGAGCTCAACGGGGGCGGTGAGTTCGGCCATGGCGGCAGCTACGGCTACTGGGCAAACCGGAGCAGTTCAAGGGCAGGGGAGTGCTACTTGTAGCTTGCGTTGGTATTATCCTCGAAGAGGAAGGGATGATGCAGCACAGCAGAGGTAAGTATTTTCCTCAGTTATGAAACCAAGGTTATCAATCCAGTAGGAGAACCACGCAACACCTCGTTAGCGGTACTTGCACACAAACAACAAATCCTTGCACCCAACGCAAACGAGGGGTTGTCAATCCCTCGGCGGTAAATTGCAAGATTAAATTGTATGTGATAGATAGATAGATAGAAACAAAAATACAAAATAAAATTAAATAAAGAAAAAGCGCAGCAATATTTTTAGGGTTTTAGTAATATGATTTAGATAGACCCGGGGGCCATAGTTTTCACTAGAGGCTTCTCTCAAGAAAATAGCATACGGTGGGTAGACAAATTACTGTTGGGCAATTGATAGAAAAGCAAATAATCATGACGATATCCAAGGCAATGATCATGTATATAGGCATCACGTCCGAGATAAGTAGACCGACTCCTGCCTGCATCTACTACTATTACTCCACACATCGACTGCTATCTAGCATGCATCTAGTGTATTAAGTCCATAAAGAACGGAGTAACGCCTTAAGAATGATGACATGATGTAGACAAGATAAACTCACGTATGAATAAACCCCATCTTTTTACCCTTAATAGCAACGATACATACTTGTCATGTCCCTTTCTGTCACTGGGATTGAGCACCGCAAGATCGAACCCATTACAAAGCACCTCTTCCCATGGCAAGATAAATCAATCTAGTTGTCCAAACCAAATCAATAGATCGGAGAAGAAATACGAAGCTATAATAATCATGCATAAAAGAGTTCAGAGAAAACTCAAATAATATTCATGGATAATCTGATCATAAACTCACAATTTATCGGATCCCAACAAACACACCACAAAAAGTGATTACATCGGATAGAACTCTAAGAACATTGATTAAAGATCAAAAAAAGAGAAGAAGCCATCTAGTTACTAACTATGGACCCGAAGGTCTGTGGTAAACTACTCACGCATCAACGGAAGGGTAGCAAGGTTGATGTAGAGCCCCTCCGTGATCGATTCCCCCTCCGGCGGAGTACCGGAGAAGGCCTCCAGATGGGATCTCTCGAGAACAGAAACTTGCGGCGGCGGAAAAAGTATTTCGTGGACTCTCCTAAGTGTTTCTGATTTTTCTGGAATTTATAGTGGTGGAATTAGGTCAAACGGAGCTCTGTGGGCCCCACGAGGTACCAGGGCGCGCCTGTCCTCCCCAGGCGCGCCCTGGTGCCTCGTGGGCACCCCCTGGGGCTTCTGGCCTCTCCCAAAGCTTCTAATGTTTATCTTGTCCAGAAAAATTCTCCAAAAAGTTTCGTGGCATTTGGACTTCGTTTGGTATTGATTTTTTGTAAAACAAAAACAGGGCAGAAAAGAGCAACTGGCACTGGGCACTAGGTTAATAGGTTAGTCTCCAAAAATGATGTATAATTGCTGTAAATGTATATAAAAACATCCAAGATTGATAATATAACAGCATGGAACAATAAAAAATTATAGATACGTTGGAGACGTATCATCATCCCCAAGCTTAATTCCTGCTCGTCCTCGAGTAGGTAAATGATAAAAACAGAATTTTTGATGTGGAATGCTGCCTAACATATTCATCATATTTTCTTTTCTTTTATAGCATGGACATTGGACTTGAATGATTCAAAGCAATAGTCTATAGTTTGATATGAAGATATAAATACTCAAGCATGCTAACAAGCAACCATGTCTTTCAAAATATCAACGCTAAAGAGAGTTATCCCTAGACCATTATGCTCAATCATTGATCTATTCATGAAACACACTCAAATATTAGCTACATCCAATGCACAAGTATGACAATGGTGCTCTCTAGTTGGTGCTTTTGTAAGAGAAGATGGAGACTAAAATAAAAATAAAAATTGCATAAAAGTAAATAGGTAGGCCCTTCGCAGAGGGAAGCAGAGATTTGTCAAATGTGCCAGAGTTCAAAGCTGAAATTAAAGAGATAAAAAATATTTTGAGAGGCATGCTTTTCCTGTCAACGAAAACGACCGAGAATTTCCAGTATTTTCCATGCTAGACACATCATAGGCAGTTCCCAAACAGAAAGTAAAGTTTATTTCCTTTCCACCATTTCTTTCACAATCCATGGCTAGCCGCATCCACGGGTGCCCTCCATACCATCACTTTCCAAGGAATTTTGTTGTTATTATTTTTGACTTCATTATGGGACTGGGCATCCCTATTACCAGCCACTCTCTCGTGCAATGACAAGTGAATAAACACTCATCGTGAGAATAACACACCTAGCATGGAAAATAATGGCCACCCCATGCCGCTTCATGAGCGGTACGGGCACACAAAACGGAAAAATTATTTTGAAAATTAGAGGTGGCACACGCAAATTTACTTGGAACGGCATTGAAATACCGCATATAGGTAGATATAGTGAACTCATTTGGCATAACTTGGGTTTAAGGATTTTGGATGCACAAGCAGTATTTCCGCTTAGTACAAGTGAAGGCTAGCAAATAGATTGAGAAGCAACCAACCAAAAAGCGAAACGGTCATAAACATGCATTGAACATAACTAACACCAAATAATGCACCATAAGTAGGATATAATTTTGTTGCATAACTATTGACTTGATGTGCATGCATAGGGAATCACAAACCTTAACACTAATATTCTTACTAAATCACAATTACTCACTAACATGACTCACATATTATCATTTCCATATCGCAAAACTATTGCAAGGAATCACACTTATCATATCGAACGATCTATATGAAAGTTTTTATTATATCCCTCTTGGATATTCATCACTTTGGGACCAAATTCATATCTTGTGCAAATTACCGTTACTATCATCAACTCTCAAAAAGATATAAGTGAAGCATGAGAGTGCAAATATTTCTTCAAAATTTTAATCTTATCAATTCTCAAAATAATATAAGTGAAGCATGTGAATTCATTTCTTCAAAATTTCAATCGTATCAACTCTCAAAATAATATAAGTGAAGCATGAGAGTTTATTTCTTCAAAATATAGCCACCACCGTGCTCAAAAAGATTTAAGTGAAGCACTAGAGCAACTGCCTAGCTCAAAAAATTTAAGTGAAGCACATAGAGTATTCTAACAAATGATGATAAACGTGTGGCTCTCTCAAGATAGGTGTGTTCAGCAAGGATGATTGTGAAAAACTAAAAAGCAAATAAAGCAAAGACTCATATAATACAAGACGCTCCAAGCAAAACTCATATCATGTGACGAATAAAAATATAGCTCCAAGTAAAATTACCGATGGTTGGTAGAAGAAAGAGGGGATGCCTTCCGGGGCATCCCCAAGCTTAGACGTTTGAGTCTTCCTTGAATATTACCTTGGGGTTCCTTGGGCATCCCCAATCTTAGGCTCTTGCCACTCCATATTCCTTCATCCATCGTGATCTCACCCAAAACTTGAAAACTTCAATCACACAAAACTCAACAAAACCTTCGTGAGATCCGTTAGCATAACAAAATAAATCACTACTTTAAGTACTGTTGCAAACCCATTCATATTTTATTTTTGCATTATACCTACTGTACTCTAATTTCACCATGGCTTATACCCGCCGATACAATCCATAGATTCATCAAAACAAGCAAGTAGTGCATCAAAAACAGTATCTGTCAAAAAAAAGAACAGTCTGTAGCAATCTATTTAAAATCCATACTTCTGTAACACCAAAAATTCTGAAAAATTAGGACAACGTGGGCAATTCATATACCAATACTGTGTAAAAATTTCAGATTTTTTAAATTCACGAGTAAAGAAACAAAATTCGGGCACTGGACACAAAACTTTCTGTTTTCCAAACAGCATCAATTATACTATCTTCCAAATCATCCCAAAGGCTTTACCTGGCACAAACACTAATTAAAAACACAAAAACACAATAATACCAGTAGCATAATTGTGAAAACACACAATAACAGAAAAAATTTATTTTATTCATTGGGTTGCCTCCCAACAAGCACTATTGTTTTATGCCCCTAGCTAGGCATAATGCATAGTTTCAAGTATTGTCATCTTTGGTTTCCAATTCCTCAATCACACATCCATTTATTATAATAGATTTAACATAGGTGTTTCTCACCATAACACTTCTAAGCACAAAATCAAGAATTTTAATTTTGTGAATAGGTTCCTTAATTATACCAACGAAATTGGGGTGCACGCTAATCATTTTAAGATCCTCATTTCCCTTACAAGAAGTAGCACCATTGGTTTTAGGGACATACATAAACTTGCAATTCTTGCTTAGAGTAGTTTTTTCAATAGTTTTAGCGGAAGAAAAAGCGGCACCTAATTTATTAATAATTTCCTCCAACTTATCGATCCTAGCGGGACTTTGTTCCACCTTTTCATTAATTATTGGTTCTTTCTCTTTTAGCATCTTAAGAGCAATCTCTACTTTTGATCCAAATTGAGTAACATGGTTATGAATCTTTTTATCTAGATTTTCAATATGCTCAACGGTAGGCATTTTATTTTCAATAGCATCTAACCTTTGCATAACATGTTCCAAGGTCAAAGTTGTTTCATTAATAATAATAGGCGGTGATCCCACTAAATTTCCCATAGCATTAAAAGCATCCGTAGAAGGACCCATTAAGAAATTTCCTCCAGTAATAGTATCAAGCACAAATCTATACCAAGTAGTAATGCCCACATAAAAATTGCGAAGAAGGATGGTAGAGGATTGCTTACGAGTTGATCTATTGTGAGCATCACAAATCCTATACCAAGCATCTTTTAAATTCTCTCCTCCCCTTTGTTTAAAATTAAGTACTTCATTTTCAGGGGTAATAGTAATGAGCGAAGAACTAGCCATAATGATAAAGCAAGCAAGCAAACGAGCAAACAAGAAAAAAAGGCAAACGGAAAATATTTTTGTATTTTTGTAAAAACGTTTTAGAAGTGGGGGAGATGAAAACGAGAGGCAAATAAAAGAAATGCAAGGAGATGAGAGTTTATGCAAAGGTACTTGATAGATGTTGATGATGTCTCCCCGGCAACGGCGCCAGAAATTCTTCCTGCTACTTGTAGCTTGCGTTGGTATTGTCCCCGAAGAGGAAGGGATGATGCAGCACAGCAGAGGTAAGTATTTCCCTCAGTTATGAAACCAAGGTTATCAATCCAGTAGGAGAACCACGCAACACCTCATTAGCAGTACCTGCACACAAATAACAAATCCTTGCACCCAACGCAAACGAGGGGTTGTCAATCCCTCGGCGGTAAATTGCAAGATTAAATTATATGTGATAGATAGATAGATTGAAACACAAATACAAAATAAAATTAAATAAATAAAAAGTGCAGCAATATTTTTAGGGTTTTAGTAATATGATTTAGATAGACCCGGGGGCCATAGTTTTCACTAGAGGATTCTCTCAAGAAAATAGCATACGGTGGGTAGACAAATTACTGTTGGGCAATTGATAGAAAAGCAAATAATCATGATGATATCCAAGGCAATGATCATGTATATAGGCATCACGTCCGAGATAAGTAGACCGACTCCTGCCTGCATCTACTACTATTACTCCACACATCGACCGCTATCCAACATGCATCTAGTGTATTAAGTCCATAAAGAACGGAGTGACGCCTTAAGAACGATGACATGATGTAGATAAGATAAAATCACATATGAATAAACCCCATCTTTTTACCCATAATAGCAACGATACATACGTGTCATGTCCCTTTCTGTCACTGGGATTGAGCACCGCAAGATCGAACCCATTACAAAGCACCTCTTCCCATGGCAAGATAAATCAATCTAGTTGGCCAAACCAAATCAATAGATCGGAGAAGAAATACGAAGCTATAATAATCATGCATAAAAGAGTTCAGAGAAAACTCAAATAATATTCATGGATAATCTGATCATAAACTCACAATTTATCGGATCCCAACAAACACACCACAAAAAGTGATTACATCAGATAGAACTCCAAGAACATCGAGGAGAACATTGATTGAAGATCAAAAAGAGAGAAAAAGCCATCTAGCTACTAACTATGGACCCGAAGGTCTGTGGTAAACTACTCACGCGTCATCGGAAGGGCAGCAAGGTTGATGTAGAGCCCCTCCGTGATCGATTCCCCCTCCGGCGGTGTACCGGAGAAGGCCTCCAGATGGGATCTCTCGAGAACAGAAACTTGTGGCGGCGGAAAAAGTATTTCGTGGACTCCCCTGAGGGTTTCTGATTTTTCTGAAATTTATAGTGGTGGAATTAGGTCAAACGGAGCTCTGTGGGCCCCACGAGGTAGGCGCGCCCTGGTGCCTCGTGGGCACCCTCTGGGTCTTCTGGCCTTCTCCCGAAGCTTCTAATGTTTATCTTGTCCAGAAAAAATTCTCCAAAAAAATTCGTGGCATTTGGACTTCGTTTGGTATTGATTTTCTGTAAAACAAAAACAGGGCAGAAAATAGCAACTGGCACTAGGCACTAGGTTAATAGGTTAGTATCCAAAAATGATATATAATTGCTGTAAATGTATATAAAAACATCCAAGATTGATAATATAACAGCATGGAACAATAAAAAATTATAGATACGTTGGAGACGTATCAGGGAGGCATGCGGCTCACCTAGCAGGCATACGGAGGCCCTCTGGGTGAACGGGAGCGCAGTGGCAACGGCGAATCGACGATGGCGAGCTCCGGGATCCGAGGAAGAAGACGAAGACGGGGGCGACGATGCAGTGGCTCCCGGCTCCAGGGGCTCGGTGCAGATGGCGTAGCGGACGACGGCGAGGTGCGTGGACACGGTGGCGAGGCGCGAGGCGGCCGGTGGCCGCGGGATGGACGCGGCGACGGCGACGACAGCGCTCGGGTGAGCTCGGTTGTGGGCGAGAGAGAGAGTGAGGGAGAAGGGGGGGAGTGGGTGAGGACGGTGACGGGGCCGAGGGGCGCGTCCTTATCCCCTCGGCGGCGCCTGTAGCGTCGCCGTGTCGCCGTTTCACCGGCGCGCGCACACGGCCATGGGCGCGCGACACGCGCAGACAGAGAGGCGGGAGGTGGGGGAGAGAGAGAGGTGGGCTGGGCCGTGCCACTGTGCACTTAGGCCCAGTACCCGGTTGCTGTTTAGGCCTTTTCCCTTTTTCTTTTCTGTTTCTCTTTCCAGCAGCTGATTTGCATTTATTTTTATCCATCAAATGACTTTGCAAAAATGTGGAGCTGGTCAAAACAAATACTAGGGAATATTGAGCACTGCCACAAAAAGTTTGGGAGAGGTTTGAATCCATTTGAATTTTTCATAAATGGAATAGCATTTAAATATGCTGTTTTAGCACTGTTTTAATTGCTATAGCTCATTTTAGCAAATATGTGATGTTGTTTTCCTGAACAAATATTTGTTTTGGAATATTTGCTAAATGATGAACTATTTTGCAGCAACTTTTGTGCAACTTCAAATTTCACTTGCAATTTGAATTGAATTTAGTGGTGGAATTTGAAATGAAATATTAATCCAATGTGATCAAGCATTGCAAATCAAGATGACTTAGCATAATCATGAGGATCACTGTAGCTCATTACACAGGGGTGTTACATAGGTCCTGTGGGGAGTTACTCACGCATCATCATGGAGGCAGCAAGGTTGATGAAGATGGCCTCCGTGATCGATTCCCCCTCCGGCAGAATACCGACGGAGGCCTCTAGATAAGATCGCGGAAGAACAGTGGCTTGCGGCGACGCTAAAATTGTTTTGGGTCTCGCTTTGATGGTTTTTGAATTTTAGGGAATTTATAGGCTTGGAATTAGGTCAGACGGAGTTACGAGGGGCTCACAAGCCTGGGTTGCGCGCCCCCCTGGGGGCGCGCCACCTGAGCTTGTGGCTCTCTTGTGCATCGTCTGGTCCCCCCGAAGCTTCTAGGGTCCCTTCTGATCCAGAAAAAATCACCGTAAAGTTTCATCGTGTTTGGACTTCGTTTGGTATGGTTTTTCAGCGAAACAATAAAATAGGCAAAAACAGAAACTGGCACTGGGCACTAGGTTAATAGGTTAGTTCTCAAAAATGATATAAAATTGCAAAGAATACAAGATTGATAATATAATATCATTAAACAATAAAAAAATTATAAATACGTTGGAGACGTATCAATCATTGGTTTTTGAATTAGCCTACCATGCCATCTTCAACCTCTAGAGGGAAGCCACTTTGTCCTCCTCTATTGTTGGCAAGGAGGCAGTCGGAGCCGGTGGCATTTTGCATCTCCGACGAGGTGAAAGGCTACTCAGGAACTTGATTGCATTTCTCCAATGTGTTTCCACCGTCCTCTATGCACATGGGAAGGGTGTGCTTGTAATTTTTATTTTTTTCAAGTCCTTTCGACAGTGATGTAATAATTTTGTTATATCAATGTCAGCTGTGGGACCTTCGGGTGCATTCCCTTTGTTAAGAAAACAAATTTGTACCATAAAAATAAACCTAGCCAAGCTGAGATGAGTTTTTACAGTGTCATAACAATGTCATCCTACCAGAACGTACAAAAGCACCGCATATTTCAGCGGGCAAATTACAAAAAGGCTTAGTTGTTACCCTATGCTCTTGGGCCCAGTTCCTTTTGCTAGCTTATGACAGCTTGTGGCATAAGCCACCCCCTTCACGAGAACGTATCCAGTGCACCGAACAAATCTATGCACGGGGTGCACCGGGCTATTTTGAACCATTGGATGGATATCTTACAGATGCAGTCTGGTTGGTAAACGGATCGTTGGTACAGTAGCAAAAAAAGTCATATATGTTGAGCCATATATCTGAATTTAGATCTGGTTTGACCATCATCTTTGTTTCGATAAGATGTTCAAAACAAGACTAATTTTGGATATATTTTATAATTTTTTATTTCAAAAGTTGACCACAATATTTACAAGTTTGAAGTCAATTTTTTTAAAAGAATAAGAACAAGTATTCAATATTGGTCTTGTTCCAAAGATCACGTCAAAACAAAGATTATAGACAAAACAGATCCGGAATCACACATTAGGTTAAAAATATATGACCTTCTGCGTTCAGACAAAAAATAATTAAACACACATATTTATTGATGGGAGAGTAGCGTGTGGAGTGTGGGTTGAAATTGAAAAAAATAGAAGGACAATTTTGTAAATGTGCCAACAATCAATCTTCCAGCCAAACCGCATCCCTTAGATTTCCATCCAATGGTCTAATATAGACTGGTGCACCTAGTGCACAGATTGCTTCAGTGCACTGGATACGTTCTTCCCCTTCACAACTTATTTTAGAAGCCGCCTCTCATATTCTTTGGGGCTTCTAACCCCTTGAATAGTTTAGAAGCCCTAACGAATATGGAGCAACCTCTAAAATAAGATGAGGAGGAGACAACTTATTTTAGAAGCCGTGAAAAGACCTAAGCCTTAATTTACTAGTTTAGGGGTATTGAAGAGATTTAACAGAGCTAAATTTAGCCGTGCTTTCTTTAAATATTACCCAGAAAAGAAACAGATAAACGACACCTACATGCACGCATCACTAACGCGTGATGCGTCCACAAGGGGGATAAACTAGTTTTAATTCTCCTCATCCAAACAACCACTTAGAGACGAAAAGTTCTCTGGCATAAAGTCCGCCCACTATTTAAACGATGCCAGACGCCGGGCAAGAACCGCACCACACCTCCGCTCCCATTTCCTCCTTTAACAATTTTCTCCATGGCATCCGGCGAGCTGGAAGAAAAGTTCTCTGGCATAAAAGCCGGCTGGGTGGCCCTTCGAGCCCGCCGGTCACGAGGCATGCAACTGTCTGTTCCACCTCAATCGACGCTCCAGGCCGCTGCAGGCCAGCTCGCGGAGGACGAAGCTCCAAGCCGGCATGTGGTTCAGCTCACCGAGGAGTGGCGAGTTGCTCTAGGCTGGCACGGGGGGGGGGGAGGGGGGGAGCACGGTGGCACGGGCATCGTGGCTGCCGTGAACGACGCCGTGTCGTGCCGCGCCTCCCGTGCCTGCAATCGCGCCATCCGCCATCAATGCACGCGTAACCGCGCCCTGCCGGCACAGAAAGAAACCGGCTACGCGGACGTCGACGAGGCGGCGCCAAGCACGTCCGTGGCCGCCGCCATCACCTAGGAGAAGTATAACATGGGAGGCCGCCGCCGCTTGGGTCCCATGAAGGCCACCGCCGAGGCGACGCCGGCGTACACAACCGGTGTCTTGCCCTCTCGCAGGCCACTGTCGCCCCCCCCTACCCCAAAAACAACTCTGATTCGTGCAACGTAGGCACCCTTCCCGAATCATCAACCGACGGTTCCACTCCGACGAGCGGTGGGGAAGCGAGCATCCTTTGAGCTGAAGCATATACCTCTGGGGCTCACGGCTGCCGGACATGGGGACGACAATGGAGATCCACCGCGGCCGGCCGTAGACCAGTCAAGGGTATCCATGTCGTCGGAATGGATATCCGCCGGCGCCGGCCGTAGACTAGTTTTATCATAGTCCGGTATCATTTTTAGTTTTAAAACTATTGAAAATGTAATGAATTTCGTCCGGTTTGTATGAAATCCGCCGTGTTTGCATGTATTTCGTCCGGTTAGTTCAAAGAGTGGTCGAAATGTATGCGGACAGCGTCGGATGGTGGCCTCCGGCATCAATGTCTGCGGATTGGTCCCCCTCTATCCACGGACAGATGCCGGAGCAAATTTGCGGGTCGCCGTTGGAGATGCCATAAGAAGTGCTGTCAAAAAAGGAACTGTTGTGTGGCACGGTGCTCAGTTAGGTTCCCGTACCGTATGTCTGTTCCATCGCAGGGTGCGTATTAGGTTCATTCGACGATGCTAAACACACAAGCAGAATGATGCTGACAATGATATCCGGGATTTGCAGATGAAAAGAAAAAAGTCATAGAAATTTTCTGATATAACAAGCCAAATAGAACCGTCCAGCTAAATACGAATGGAATTAAGGCATGTACCCACAAAGAAGAAGGGACGTGCTACGCGCCGCCGGGTTGTGAGCCGTCAGATCCCGCATAATCTTGTGGTTGAGCGTTGTCTTCACTTTTGCAACAGAAGTCATGTTGCGAGTTCCCTTTTGTAACACAAGTCTTATTGCAGAAACATTTGCAACGAAGATTGTGTTGTAGAATTATTTTTGCAACGGAGGTCTTGTTGCATTTTTTTTTTTGCGTCTTCACCTTCTTGCAACATAGGTGTTGTTGCGGAAGGAACTTCGGCAACAGATGATGTTGCAGAAAAAAATACAACAAAGATCTAGCTGCAATAGCGTTGGAGAATACTGCGGTGAGGTGCGCGGGCCACACACGGGACACACGTTGTTAGAAGGGATAGAGGGATTGGTGGAATCGTTGATATTATTGCTTGAGACTCGTGGGCATATATATAGGAGTACAGTGACCAACTTAGAGTACAAGACAAGGCTGGAACAAATCCTAGTCTATCCTATACTTCCTAATAATCAATATACTCAACATCCCCCCGCAGTCACAACGGTAGCGACGCAGACGGTGAGACTGGAGAAGAATCCGAAGGTAAGCCGACGGACATCCCCCCACAGTCGTAACGGTCGAAGCATCGCGGAAGCTGTGGCTGGAGTGAAAACCGACGAGGTTGCTCAAGCAAGGCGGTAGCCCTTTGTGTCGTTGTCGAGGTAGCCGAGAGCGTAGGGTGGTGTAGCCGTGGTCGAGGTAGCCATGCGAAGAACGCCGTGGTCGATGTCGAGTCAGGGTGGCCGGTGTCGAGATAGTCGTTGTGAAGCCGCAGAAGAAGAGCGGCGGCGGCGGCGGCTTGAGAAGGCGGCAGCGGCGGCGGCTAGGGAAGGAGCGCGGCGGCGGTGCTCGAAGTAGGCGAGAAAGAACCCGACAGCGTGACGAAGACCGGCGCGGACGGTGGCGTTCCTGCGCGTAGGGAGGCGGCGCGGCGCATACCACACAGAAGTCGACGCGCGTGGACGGCGAAGTGGACCGCGTGCTGCGGCGCTACGGCCCGAAGGGGCGACGCAGCGGCAGCGTGCGGGTCGGGGCGACGGCGGGAAGACCTCGGAGCGGTGGCATGGACCGCATGCCACGCTCGCTACGACCCGATGGAGCGACGCAGCGGCAGCGCGAGGGTCGGTGCAGCCACGGGGACGACCTGGAGCGGACGGCCTCGGGGCGGCGGTCGACCGCAGGCCGCGGCACTACGGCCCGAAGGGGCGACGCAGCGACAACGCGTTGGTTGGTGCAACCGCGGGGAGAACCACGGGGCGGCGGCGCTGCGGCCCGACGGGACGACGCAGCGGCAGCCCGTTGCTCGATCGGTGGAGAGACACCCTGTACTGTACTTGACGATGTCCGTGAAAATAAATCACATGCACTCGGATGATCAATCCGTGAAGGTGAATTATCCGCTAGCGGCCGGACGTGGCAGGAGCGGGTGCACATGCGCAGCCCTTAGGTGCAAGCTCGGGTGCCAACACAAGCACCTACGTGCAACCGGCCAGGCTACGCACGTGTTGCCATGCGGGATGCACGGGCGACCACAAGGCTCAAGCCGATGCAGCACTTTCGCTGGCGACGCGAGGCTAGAGCGCTGTAACCGACGTGCGCAGACGCGGGGCCACGCGGAGAATCGGTCGGGCAGCACCCAACGCTCGAGCAGGCAGCCAGAGGACACGCAGCGTGGAACGCAGGCCAGCGCGAGCGGCAGCCGTACAGTGCAGCGGCCGCGCGGCTGTGCGTGAAGTCCGCGCGACAACTGATCCAGCCGGAGACGATGAAGTAACGCGTGTTGAAGATGACGAACGACCGCGACGCAAACCGATCGTAGATCGAAAAACCGAAGAAAAATAACACCGATCAATCGATCGGCGAGAGAGAAAACCCCAATCAAAGGATCGGAAAAAAGACTCTTTAGGGCAGCCAGTCAACACGACCGGCGGACGAACCCTAGATACGGACGGCGCGGCCCCCGGTGACGATCATGGAGATCGACCACCCCGAGGGCGGCGCGGTGCGGAAGCGGCGGCGACGGCTAGGGTTTGGATCGGGGTTAGGCTGATACCATGTTAGAAGGGATAGAGGGATTGGTGGAATCGTTGATATTATTGCTTGAGACTCGTGGGCATATATATATAGGAGTACAATGACTAACTTGGAGTACAAGACAAGGCAGGAACAAATCCTATTATATCCTATACTTTCTAATAATCAATATACTCAACACGCGTCACGTGCTGGAGGCGGCGGATGCCCCGTGCTGGATCAGCCGGCTGTTCACAAAGCTTTTCACGATGTGCTCTTCCCGTTGCATCTTTCTTACTAAATCCTGCATCGACGATCCATCAACACACACGATCATCGATAGACCCATCCTAGTTAGCTAGAAACCACTTAACCCTATGTTTCATAGGTGCATGTCCCTTAGACAGTCTTCAGTAAATCTGCCCGCACCTTGCCTCCTAGACGACTGGAGAGGAGGACATGCCAATCCACCTCATACAACACAGGCCCGCAGTCTATTCTTTTTTTTTTTTTGAGAGGCCATATCTGAGGAAACATCCAGACACACGACAGCTGTCCCAAATTACAGAAACCATCCTAGGCAAAGCAGATATTACAAACAAGTCCCTAGGAAGTTCCGGCCGCACCAAATCCGCCGTCGTCCATCTCCTCGCCGTCGCACCGCCGCAACCAGAGGAGGCCGGTGAGCAAGAGGACAACCGCTGAACCACCCGTGCAGGCCGATAGGGGACCGAGGTCAATCCCGTTGGAGTCGCCGCATGAGCCACTCGCCACAGCCGACGAGATCTTGGTGCCGAGGATGGCATATCGGCGGGGGGCACGCCCCGACCTGAGCAGGTGCTCGAGCTGAAGTCGCCGTCCAACGCCGACGAAGCAGCTCGGATGAGAAGCCAAGAAAGGGACAGCAACAAAAAGACGGTCGCCGCCGCCACCGCCGAATGCCGAAGCCGTGGACGACCGCACTGCTCCTGTACAACCCACCAGACGAGCGCTGGAAGGGACCTCCACGAACTCACCGGCAATAGCGGAGCCACCATCGCCGGAGCGGGGAAGAGCCGGGAGGACTTATTCCAAATCAAAACCGCCGACCCCACCTCACCGGCCTCGACTGGAAAACTACTCCTACGCCTAAGGAGACCTACACCCCTCCCGCCGGCGAGGAGCCGTGGTCCGCCGCTGCTCAGGCAGCCATAAAGGCCACCTGAGCCGGAGCGGACCGCCGGGCACTCCGACGGAGGAGAACTGGCTCGAAAACTCCTCTCGGTCGCCTCCAACTACAGCAGCAGAAAGAGGTTGGGTTGGAGTTGGAGACACGGAGGAAGTATTGGAACCTGAGTCTGTATGTCGCATTTTCCGCAGTCTATTCTACTTTGACAACAACAACTATTACAAAAATAGTGATTCCCTGGATACCTATAGGTGTCCTTGAAATGCCCCCTTTTCCCGCCCTTGAGATCAATGGAGGCCTTTTCTTTGCTCTTGAGATCAATGATGAAATACGCACCATGCTGTTTGACGAGTAAGGCACCTCTTGTTTCTGCGAACAAGACGAGCTTTATTTTCTCCTCACTGCCTAGACTTATCAGGTGGGAGCGCAACCACCCCCCACCAGCCTCACCGGCACCGCCACGATCGTCGTCATCTTGTCCTTGCTTGATCCAAAGCTCTAGCACACCACGGTCTTGTCTCACAAAACAAAGCTGTCCTTCTCCGGTGACACATGGAAACGGCACTTTCCGCCACCGCCATCGGCGACCGGCTTGGACGTGGATCGGTATCTTGGTGAAAGAAACATGTGCGGTGACAACGCTTAAATTGAGAGTGTAGAAACTTGTCCGGTCGTCCGAGTACAGCCAGTGGACGGTGCTAGCAGGGGTGACGACGCCGGCCAACGGTCCACACCTGGTGAGTTGTGAAGCCCGGAAGCACCGGATGGACGCGCTCCACCTGTTCCTGGTAGAGCAGTAGGTGTAGATGTACGCAACTCCGTCATTGCCGGTGTAAGTCAAGAGCACCTGAAATGCATGCTGTCGTCGTTGCCGATCCAAATCATCAACGGTACCGTGGTCCTCGTCGGTGAGAAGCGCGCAACCGCTCAGGTGCCAGTCCACGAGTGATCCATGGTTTGCGTCCAAGCAAGGCGGTGGAAGAAGACGGCACTGCTTGTCGATCTGAGGGCGGCACACCGCCAGATGGAGCTTAGCACGGCCGTGGTTGTCGACCTGGGCTGGCAGAATGACGCGCAGGAGGAGAAGACCACGGCGCGACGCCAGTGGCCTTGAGTGGTTGAGGAGCCCATCGTCGTTGGCGACGAACGAGTCGAAGGTGAGATGGGTGCCGCCGGCCTGAAGGCTCATGAATTTCGGAGGGCTCTGGGGTTTCCTTCCCAGGGGCAGAGGCTTACCGCCGGGGTACTTGTTCTGAGAGAAGATGCCGACGAGGACGGATGGATGGCGCGCAGTCTCGGGCCAGAGGCCGATGTGTCGGAGAAAGACCGGATCGGTGACGAGACGGCGCCATCGCTTGCAGGTGGCTGCGCAGCGGAGGAGGTCCTGGAAGCCCGGCAGGCGCGCGAAGACGTCCAGGAGCATGTCGTCGTCGATCTCGCCGCCGGCGTGGCGTACGCGTGCATGGGCCATCGTTCTCGGTTAGGGACCGATCGATCTGTGCACAAGTCTGTCGACCTAGTAAATTAAGCGAGCTCGAAGGAACCGATCGGCTTACGATGGCCCGTATCAACCACCGACCGAGATTTTTTGAAGCTTATACGCACGGACGATATGTATCGTGCATCTTACGGAGTAAGTAATTTTTTATTAAACGAGCCAAAAGATTTGCCATTTTCATTGAACAAGGAGAAGAGTATGCTTGGTTTAAACCGAGTCGGTAGGGGAGCAACTGGGATAGAAAAACGGCCACTGGTGAAAGAATAGAAAAACAGCCCTGAGCCGTTGGATCAGAGGTGGATGGCACAGATTCTGGTTGAGGGATCTCAAGCCACTTAATGTATTTTTATGAAAACCCCCTACCAACAGTCAGTTATATAACAGAACTTTTGCAGCAACCACCTCAAACATCTCATCTCCTCCATTCGTTCTGTCCAGTGACCATTTATAGATCTGCAGTTCTGTCCAAAAACAACTTAATCTGCACAGTGATGATGCCCCATATCTTGTTAGTTTTATAATAAAAATCTTTGCACATATCTACTTCATGAAATCCATGTATATTTTGGTACATTAGTGGCTTGTACTACACCACTAATTATGCAAGGAAGTTGAATATGTTTGTCACTACAAAGTGTGCCAATATGTATCACAAATATGTGAGTACATACAGAAAATTAAGCCACCCCTTGTAAGCATAACTAAATGTCAGTCTGCAGTCTGGACCATAACATAAGAGACATACATTCGTATATATCTTGATGATACGTGGTAGCACCATTTTTAGTACACGGCAAGCAAGACACTATTAGGGACTAATATGATCACCACTCAACATGCATTGCTATTTAATAAAAGACCAGCTTTACTATATTGACGGTACATGATAGAAAAGCTCTAGCCTTTCCCTAGAACTGCTTCTTGCTCATCAAGCTTCATGTGATGGGAGAGATCACACCAAACAAACATGATTCAGTTGGGCACAAACAGGTTTAGGTGTATGCAGAGAAGTTCTCGCAATTTTAAGGAAGGGAAGACTTTGAGAAATCTTCTTTTCTCCATCTGTAGTCCCGATGTTTCCAGTTGTCAGAGCATCATCCATCTACAAATACAAGAAAAACAATTATAGTTTACATCACAAGGCAAGAAATAGAAATAATTATGTTCTCTGACGGACTAAAAGGTTGTAAAGCTTCGAATTATGGTTCAGTGATGCACATACATTTCTGTAGTGTTTGCTGAGTAGTAGCTAGCACATAATAGTTATACGAACAATGAATAAGACCATCATGGCTTCTGTATATTTCAACTCAATTTATCACAACAGTTTCCCTACTGTTGCAACAGAAAATAGTAGCTGAACTTCCTTTTTCACCTTTTGCAACAGCTAATTTTGTTCTCATATTATGCATGAAGTGAGGCTGAGATTTATCTATTCGGACAATGTGTCACGTGTTGGAAGATTCCCAATGGGAAGGACCAACTCTTTGTCAGACTAGATGTTGTGTTCAATGGCCAGAAATCCATCAGGTTGGCCTCAAGACCAATTGGATAAACATCAGTGGAGTTTAACTCACAGCTAACAAATTACATTTCTGAAACTCGCGGTGGAATTCCACATTGTCTCCCCCAGTTTGCCGCCAGCCCCATGCAACAGGTATGCGAAGCAAGTTTTCAATCGCGCCCCATGCAGACATGGATAGGAACTAATATGTGTCAAATTTTCAAAGTCAGCATGTGACAAGCATATCTTTTGTGCTTTTAAGTAGCGGAATACTAGATTTAGGTGACTAGCATGAAAATTAAGTAAGATTATTAGAAGAACTGAAACTTTGACCATGGTACCGAATCCTCGCAAGTGAAATACCAACATCGTTTGCATAAAAACTCAAAATAATTGCTTGTAGTACTGGTGTGGTGCTCAGTAAGTATAAATAGATATGGCAATTTTTAAGAACGGGTCATCATTATGTGGGGATATATATATAGACCAAAGAACGGAGTGATTTCATATCCCTTGAGATTTTATTCTTACTCCTGAATAAGTACAAAAAGAATAGAAACTATTGAACATTTTTAAGCCAAACAACATGAATCTATTTTTAAGCCAAAATTCAGGGTACATTTATTCAGGCTATATTAGTAATGGAAACATGAGTAACACCCTTCACCATGACAGTGTTCCCATCCTGTTAAATAGACGACTGATATTTTCCATAGAATGTGCAGATGCATTGGGCTACATGCATTTGCAAATGCTTGATATGTTTAAGAAGATCTCACTTTATTGGAGTGTAGGGTCTCTCCCTCACTCAAAGAACAGATTGTAACCCTCTGTAATAGTATCTAGGGCTTTTCCCTTTTGTTCCCTATGGGACCCTCCCCCTAGAATCAACTGAATCTAGTCTTGTAAATGTAACACTCTATTCTATTTATTCAGTAATAGCAAGACAAAAAAAACAGGTAGTCTTCAAAGCAACAAGTACAAACCTCTACTGTTGTGTCATTTGTTTCTTAGAGCATGTCCTTGCATCATGGAATGCCACTTCCTTACAAATGCTACATTTGCGTGCGACTTTTTGATGGATTCCAGGCCTTCTTTTCTTCTCGCTCGACCCACTCCTCACAGCATCTTTGTGTCCCTTTATTCTAGAGCAAGTGCCCCTTGCATTGATATCAGTAGGTGTGTGGATGGTAACGTGCTTTGGAATGATGCTCCCGATAAAAGACTCCTCATTTTCATGTGTGTTGCATGCTACAGCCGGTACGAGCTGGGCTAAAGCCATCTCAGCGTTGCACAAACTAGTGTGCAGGAATTCAATTCCTTCCATTGAACCTTTAGAATTTTGTATGAGATCTTCTAGCTTGTTCCTAACAAGAGCTATCTTCCTTTTCATAGCCATGTCAACCGGGTCAATTAAATTCTCTTCAAGCATGTTCCCTTCCCCATCGAAGACCATGTCCCTAGCAATATGAAAATATTACATCATGATGTGTGTCAAGGTAGATAAGTATAAATGCTTCTACATCTATGTGAAGAGAAATATACCTTTTGCAATTTCTCTCCCACCGCTTAAGAACATAAAATTTTGGCAATTCATTTATTTTCGCACCCCTCAACACTCGGATAATATGGCGGCACACAATCCCATTGGACTCAAAAAGCTTGCAAGAACATTTAGCAGTCATGGATATTGTGTCATAAGACACTTCTCTAATCTTCTTGTATTGATCACTCACAAACATGATTTTAATCCCCTCACGATTTTCTGTGTTCTGAACATCACAATCATCTCTGGCAGCAAGCACCTGGGCCTGAAATAATTCAAAAATCTCGTGGGTGAATACCGCCCTGCCTTGTCTCTCTATTTCCCATGGTGTCACCAACTCACTTGTTGTGTATTCACTTGTGTTATCAGCAATTAACTCATTCTGCCTCTGACACTTCAAAGCAGTGTCAAACCTTAGCCAAAACTCAACAAAGGTAAGCTTGCGACAGATGAAACGCTTAAAAAATGAGTTTGCACTCTCTGAAATCGAAGTTGTCCTGAGAAGACCAGCTAGGGGAATTTCCATGAAGTAAGCTGGTATCCATGTCGCACGAAGTTCATACCTTTTCGCGAACCACTCATGGTCCCCCAACTTAAACTCTATGATGAAAGACTTCCATCTCTCCTCAAATTCAGCAGGGGTTTCAGAATTCCACACACAATGTTTTAGCCTGTCATAGAATACAAGGTCATTTCGCAATTCAGGACGTACCTTCCCAGGAACCTTCTCCATAATGTGCCACATACACAATCGATGTGCGGTGTTCGGCAGAGTTTGTTTAATTGCATTCCTCATCTTACTACATTCGTCAGTTATGATCAGTCTAGGCGCAATCCCACTCATTGCTCTAAGAAACGCCCTGAACAACCAAATATAGGAGTCTGCTGTCTCATGAAGTAGAAACCCAGCCCCAAAAAAGACACTTTGCATATGATGGTTTACTCCAGTGAAGGGCGCAAAGGTGTATTCATATTGGTTAGTGTTGTATGTTGAATCAAAAGATACCACGTCATTGAAGTGACCATAATTTTTCCTACTTGTTGCATCCGTCCAGAACAAACGGACTAATGTACCAACCTCATCAACTTCATGTTGGAAATATGCCCTAGAGGCAATAATAAATTAGTTATTATTATATTTCCTTGTTCATGATAATCGTTTATTATCCATGCTATAATTGTATTGATTGGAAACTAAAATACATGTGTGGGTACATAGACAAACACTGTGTCCCTAGTAAGCCTCTAGTTGACTAGCTCATTGATCAAAAGATGGTGAAGGTTTCCTAGCCATGGACATGAGATGTCATTTGATAACGGGATCACATCATTAGGAGAATGATGTGATGGAAAAGACCCAAACTGTAAACGTAGCATATGATCGTGTCAGTTTATTGCTATTGTTTTCTGCATGTCAAGTATCTGTTCCTTTGACCATGAGATCATGCAACTCACTGACACCGGAAGAATACCTTGTGTGTATCGAACATCGCAACGTAACTGGGTGACTATAAAGATGCTCTACGGGTATCTCCGAGGGTGTCTGTTGAATTGGCATGGATCAAGACTGGGATTTGTTACTCCATGTGACGGAGAGGTATCTCAGGGCCCACTCGGTAATACAACATCACTATAAGCCTTGCAAGCAATGTGACTAAAGTGTTAGCCACGGGATCTTGTATTACGGAACGAGTAAAGAGACTTGCCGGTAACGAGATTGAACTAGGTATAGAGATACCGACGATCGAATCTCGGGCAAGTAACATACCGATAAACAAAGGGAACATCATACGGGATTAACTGAATCCTTGACATAGAGGTTCAACCGATAAAGATCTTCGTAGAATATGTAGGAGCCAATATGGGCATCCAGGTCCCGCTATTGGTTATTGACCGTAGAGGTGTCTCGGTCATGTCTACATAGTTCTCAAACCCGCAGGGTCTACACACTTAACGTTTGGTGACGATATAAGTATAGTTGAGTTGTTATGTTGGTGACCGAAAGTTGTTCGGAGTCCCGGATGAGATCCCGGACATGACGAGGAGCTCTGGAATAGTCCGGAGGTAAAGATTGATATATGAGATAATAGTGTTTGGTCTCTGGAAGGGTTCCGGAATTCACCGGAAGGAGTTTCGGATGTTTCCCGAAATGTTCGGGTACGAGAACACTTTATTTGGGCCAAGGGGTAAAGCCCACGAGGCTTTAGGAAGGTGCAAAAGGAAGTTTTGCGGAGGCCAGGGGCCAGACGCCAGGGACCCTGGCGTCTGTGGCCAGACGCCGAGAACCCTGGCGTCTGGTCCTGGAGTCCGAGCAGGACTCTTGCCTTGCGGGCCAAACCGACTTTGAGGAGGCTCTTTCTCCAAGTTTCGACCCCAGGGCTCAACATATAAATAGAGGGGCAGGGCTAGCACCCGGAACACATCAAGATTTCCCCAAGCCGTGTGCCGGCAACCCTAACCCTCTAGTTCCTCCGTCATAATCTCCGTAGCGCTTGGCGAAGCCCTGCAGAGATTGTTCCTCACCACCATCACCACGCGTCGTGCTGTCGGAACTCATCTACTACTTCACCATCGCTCGCTGGATCGAGGAGGTGAAGGCGTCATCAAGCTGTACGTGTGTTGAACGCGGAGGTGCCGTCCGTTCGGCACTAGTTCGTGATCGGTTCGAGGGACGACTTGCGATTTGGATCGCGGAGACGTTCGACTACATCAACCGCGTTTCTTAACGCTTCCGCTTAGCGATCTACAAGGGTATGTAGATTCACTCTCCCTCTCATAGAGGCTCATCACCATGGATAGATCTTGTGTGCGTAGGAAATTTTTTGTTTCCCATGCAACGTTCCCCAACAGTGGTATCAGAGCTAGGTCTATGCGTAGATGAGATCTCGAGTAGAACACAAACGAGTTGTGGGCGTGGGTGTATACATATTGCTTGCCGTTACTAGTTGATACTTGATTCGGCGGTATTGTGAGATGAAGCGGCCCGGACCGACATTACGCGTACGCTTACGCGAGACAGGTTCCTTCAACTGACATGTAACTTCGTTGCATAAAGATGGCTAGCGGGTGTCTGTCTCTCTCACTTTAGTTGAATCAATTTCAATGAAGAGGGTTCTTTTAGAAGATCAAAAAGCAATCACTACACCACGTTGTGGTTTTGCGTAGGTAAGAACGGTTCTTGCAAACCCGTAGCAGCCACGTAAAATTTGCAACAACAATTAGAGGACGTCTAACTTGTTTTTGCAGGGTATGTCGTGATGTGATATGGCCAATTACATGATGAGATATATGTGATGTATGAGATGATCATGTGTTGTATAGAATATCACGACTTGCATGTCGATGAGTACGGCAACTGGCAGGAGCCATAGAGTTGTCTTTAATTATTTTCGCCGTTTTGCTTTACTTTATCGCTATGAGTTAGCAATAGTCGTGGTAGCAACAGTCGGCGCGACAACCTCATGGCGACACGTTGATGGAGATCAAGATGATGGAGATCATGGTGTCATGCCGGTGACGATGGAGATCATGCCGGTGCTTTGGAGATGGAGATCAAAAGCACGAGTTCATGGCCATATCATGTCACTTATGATTTGCATGTGATGTTAATACTTTTATGCATCTTATTTTGCTTAGGACGACGGTAGCATTATAAGATGATCCCTCACTTAAATTTCAAGATAAATTGTGTTCTCCCCGAGTGTGCACCGTTGCGAAAGTTCGTCGTTTCGAGACACGCCGTGATGATCGGGTGTGATAGACTCTACGTTCACATACAACGGGTGTAAGCCATGTTGCACGTGCGGAACACTCGGGTTAAACTTGACGAGCCTAGCATGTACAGACATGGCCTCGGAACACAAGAGACCGAAAGGTCGAACATGAGTCATATAGTAGATATGATCAACATGAAGATGTTCACCATTGAAACCACCTCAACTCACGTGATGATCGGACTTGAGTTGGTGGATTTGGATCATGTTACACTGGAATGACCGGAGGGATGTCAATTTGAGTGGGAGTTTTAAGTAATATGATTAACTAAACTCATTATCATGAACATAGTCAAAATGTCTTTGCAAATTATGTTGTAGATTACTAGCTTGCGCTGTAGCTCCCCTGAATTTTTATATGTTCCTAGAGAAATAGATTTGAAAGATGATGGTAGCAATAATGCGGACTGGGTCCATGATCTGAGGATTGTCCTCAATGCTGCACAGAAGGCTTATGTCCTTAATGCACCGCTCGGTGTGCCACCCCCTCTAGCGTCGTCTATAGATGTTGTGAACATCTGACAGGCACGTTCCGAAGACTACTTAATAGTTCAGTGCGTCATGCATTACGTCTTAGAATTGAGGCTCCAAAACGTTTTGAACGTCACGGAACATATGAGATGTTCTAAGAGCTGAAATTGGGATCTCAGACTCATGCCCGTGTTGAGAGGTATGAGACCTCCAACAAGATTCTTTGCCTGCAAGATGATGGAGAATAGCTCAATCGTTGAGCATGTGCTCAGATTGTCTGGGTGCTACAATCGCTTGAATCGAGTGGGAGTTGATCTTCCAGATAAGATAGTGATTGATATAGTTCTCCAAGTCACTGTCACTAAGCTGCTAGAGCTTCGTGATGAACTATAAAAGGCCAGAGATGGAAATAATGATCCCTGAGCTGTTCGCAATGTTTGACACCGCGAAGGTAGAAATCAAGAAGGAGCATCAAGTGTTGATGGTTAGTGAAACCACTAGTTTCGAGAAGGGCAAGGGCAAGGAGGGAAACTTCATGGATGGCAAGTCAGTTGCTGCTCCAGTGAAGAAACCCAAGGTTGAACCCAAACCCGAGACTAAGTGCTTCTATTATGAGGAGAACGGTCGCTGAAGCGGAACTGCCCTAGATACTTGGTAGATAAGAAGGCTGGCAACGTCGACAGAAGTATATTTGATATACGTGTTATTGATGTGTACCTTACTAGTACTCCTAGTAGCACCTGGGTATTAGATACCGGTTCGGTTGCTAAATGTTAGTAACTCGAAATAAAAGCTACGGAATAAACGGAGGCTAGCTAAGGGTGAGGTGACGATGAGTGTTGGAAGTGTTTCCAAGGTTGATGTGATCACCATCGCGCGCTCTCTCTACCTTTGGGATTAGTGATGAACCTAAATAAATGTTATTTGGTGTTTGCGTTAAGCATGAACGTGATTAGATCAAGTTTATTGCAATACGGTTATTCATTGCAGTTAGAGAATAATGGTTATTCTGTTTACATGAATAATACCTTCAATGGTCATGCACCCAATAAGAGTGGTTTATTGAATCTTGATCGTAGTGATACACATGTTCATAATATTGATGCCAAAAGATACAAAGTTAATAATGATAGTACCACATACTTGTGGCACAGCCGCTAAATGTCATATTGGTGTAAAACGCATGAAGAAACTCCATGCTGATGGATCTTTGGACTCATTCGATTTAGAATCGGTTGAGACATGCAGACCATGCCTCATGGGCAAGATGACTAAAACCCCGTTTTCCGGTATGATGGAGCGGGCAATTGACTTATTGGAAATGATACATGTTGATGTGTTCGGTCCAATGAGTGTTGTAGCGGGCGGTGGATATCGTTATTTTCTTACCTTCACTGATGATTTGAGTAGATATAGGGTATATTTACTTAATGAAACACAAATCTGAATCATTTGAAAGGTTCAAGCAAATTCAGAGTGAAGTTTGAGATCATCGTGACAAGAAGATAAAATGTCTATGATATGATCGTGGAGGTAAATATCTAAGTTACGAGTTTGGTATACAACTTAAGACAATGTGGAAGTTGTTTCACAACTCACGCCACCTGGAACACCATAGTGTGATGGTGTGTCCGAACGTCGTAATTGTGCTCTATTAGATATGGTGCGATCTATGATGTCTCTTGCCGATTTGCCACTATCGTTTTGGGGTTATGCATTAGAGACAGCTGCATTCACTTTAAATAGGGCACCATCGAAATCCGTTGAGACGACGCCATATGAACTTTGGTTTGGCAAGAAGACAAAGCTGTTGTTTCTTAAAGTTTGGGGATGTGATGCTTATGTCAAAAAGCTTCAGCCTGAAAAGCTGGAACCCAAAGCGGAGAAATGCGTCTTCATAGGATACCCAAAAGAGACAGTTGGGTATACCTTCTACCTCAGATCCGAAGGCAAAGTGTTTGTCGCTAAAAACGAAACGTTTCTTGAGAAAGAGTTTCTCTCGAAAGAATTGAGTGGGAGGAAGATAGAACTTGATGAGGTTGTTGAACCTTTATTTCAACCTGAGAGTAGCGCAGCACAGAAAGTTGTTTCTGTGGAGCCTATGATTAGTTGAAGAGGAAGTTAATGATGATGATCATGAAGCTTCGGATCAAGTTACTATCGAACCTCGTAGGTCGACAAGGACGCGTACTGCTCCTGAGTGGTACGGCAACCCTGTCTTAGAGGTCATGTTGTTGGATAACGACGACCCTACGAGCTATGGAGAAGCGATGATGGGCCCGGATTCCGAGAAATGGTTAGAGGCCATGAAATCCGAGATGGGATCCATGTAAGAAAACAAAGTATGGGCTTTGGAAGTATTACCTGAAGGGTGTAAGGCCATTCAGAACAAATGGATTTTTAAGAGGAAGACGGACGCGGACGGTAATGTCACCATCTATAAAGCTCGACTTGTGGCAAAGGGTTTTTCACAAGTTCAAGGAGTTGACTACGATGAGACTTTCTCACCCGTAGCGATGCTAAAGTCTGTTGGAATCATGTTAGCAGTTGCTGCATTTTTCAATTATGAAATCTGGCAGATGGATGTCAAAACATCGTTTCCTTAACGGTATCCGTAAGGAAAGGTTGTATGTGATACAACCGGAAGGTTTTGTTAGTCCTAAGGATGCTAAAATATATGCAAACTCCAGCGATCCTTCTATGGACTGGAGCAAGCATCTCGGAGTTGGAACATACACTTTGATGAGGTGATCAAAGTTTTTATGTCTATACAAAGTTTATGAGAAACTTGTATTTACAATAAAGTGAGTGGGAGCACTATAGAATTTCTGATAAGTATATGTGGTTGACATATTGTTGATCGGAAATGATGTAGAATTTCTGGAAAGCATAAAGGGTCGTTTGAAAGGAGTTTTTCAAGGAAGACCTGAAATAAAGCTACTTAAATATTGGGCATCAAGATCTATAGAGATAGATCAAGACGTCTGATAAGAATTTCAATGAGTACATACCTTGACAATATTTTGAAAGAGTTCAAAATGGATCAGTCAAAGAAAGAGTTCTTGCCTGATTTGTAAGGTGTGGAGTTGAGTGAGACTCAAAGCTCGACCACGGCAGAAGAAAGAGAAAGGACGAAGGTCGTCCCCTATGCCTTATCCATAGGCTCTGCATAGTATGCCAAGCTGTGTACCGCACCTAGTGTGTGCCTTGCCATGAGTCTGTCAAGGGGTACAAGAATGGTCCAGGAGTGGATCACTGGACAGCGGTCAAGATTATCCTTAGTAACTAGAGGACTAAGGAAATATTTCTCGATTATGGAGGTGATGAAGAGTTCGTCGTAAAGGGTTACGTCGATGCAAGCTTTGACACCTATCCGGACGACTCTGAGTAGCAGTCAGGATACATATAGTGGAACAGCCATTTGGAATAGCTCCAAGTGGAGTGTGGTAGTAGTGTCTACAGTATGACATAGAGATTTGTAAAGTACACACGGATCTGAATGTCGCAAACCCGTTGACTAAAGACCTCTCTCACATGCAAAGCATGATCGAACCCCGAAACTCATTGGGTGTTAGAACAATGTAAATCACATAGTGATGTGAACTAGATTATTGACTCTAGTGCAAGTGGGAGACTGTTGGAAATATGCCCTAGAGGCAATAATAAATTAGTTATTATTATATTTCCTTGTTCATGATAATCGTTTATTATCCATGCTATAATTGTATTGATTGGAAACTAAAATACATGTGTGGGTACATAGACAAACACTGTGTCCCTAGTAAGCCTCTAGTTGACTAGCTCGTTGATCAAAAGATGGTGAAGGTTTCCTAGCCATGGACATGAGATGTCATTTGATAACGGGATCACATCATTAGGAGAATGATGTGATGGACAAGACCCAAACTGTAAACGTAGCATATGATCGTGTCAGTTTATTGCTATTGTTTTCTGCATGTCAAGTATCTGTTCCTTTGACCATGAGATCATGCAACTCACTGACACCGGAAGAATACCTTGTGTGTATCAAACATCGCAACGTAACTGGGTGACTATAAAGATGCTCTACAGGTATCTCTGAGGGTGTCTGTTGAATTGGCATGGATCAAGACTGGGATTTGTTACTCCGTGTGACGGAGAGGTATCTCAGGGCCCACTCGGTAATACAACATCACTATAAGCCTTGCAAGCAATGTGACTAAAGTCTTAGCCACGGGATCTTGTATTACGGAACGAGTAAAGAGACTTGCCGGTAACGAGATTGAACTAGGTATAGAGATACCGACGATCGAATCTCGGGCAAGTAACATACCGATAAACAAAGGGAACATCATACGGGATTAACTGAATCCTTGACATAGAGGTTCAACCGATAAAGATCTTCGTAGAATATGTAGGAGCCAATATGGGCATCCAGGTCCCGCTATTGGTTATTGACCGTAGAGGTGTCTCGGTCATGTCTACATAGTTCTCGAACCCGCAGGGTCTACACACTTAACGTTTGGTGACGATATAAGTATAGTTGAGTTGTTATGTTGGTGACCGAAAGTTGTTCGGAGTCCCGGATGAGACCCCGGACATGACGAGGAGCTCTGGAATAGTCCGGAGGTAAAGATTGATATATGAGATAATAGTGTTTGGTCTCTGGAAGGGTTCCGGAATTCACCGGAAGGAGTTTCGGATGTTTCCCGAAATGTTCGGGTACGAGAACACTTTATTTGGGCCAAGGGGTAAAGCCCACGAGGCTTTAGGAAGGTGCAAAAGGAAGTTTTGCAGAGGCCAGGGGCCAGACGCCAGGGACCCTGGCGTCTGGGGCCAGACGCCGAGAACCCTGGCATCTGGTCCTGGAGTCCGAGCAGGACTCTTGCCTTGCGGGCCAAACCGACTTTGAGGAGGCTCTTTCTCCAAGTTTCGACCCCAGGGCTCAACATATAAATAGAGGGGCAGGGCTAGCACCCAGAACACATCAAGATTTCCCCAAGCCGTGTGCCGGCAACCCTAACCCTCTAGTTCCTCCGTCATAATCTCCGTAGCGCTTGGCGAAGCCCTGCAGAGATTGTTCCTCACCACCATCACCACGCGTCGTGCTGCCGGAACTCATCTACTACTTCACCATCGCTCGCTGGATCGAGGAGGTGAAGGCGTCATCAAGCTGTACGTGTGTTGAACGCGGAGGTGTCGTCCGTTCGGCACTAGTTCGTGATCGGTTCGAGGGACGACTTGCGATTTGGATCGCGGAGACGTTCGACTACATCAACCGCGTTTCTTAACGCTTCCGCTTAGCGATCTACAAGGGTATGTAGATTCACTCTCCCTCTCGTAGATGCTCATCACCATGGATAGATCTTGTGTGTGCGTAGGAAATTTTTTGTTTCCCATGCAACGTTCCCCAACACTTCATAATCAAAGAAAAAAGCAGGATTGAGAGCCTTCAATCTACCAAATTAGTCCACTAACATTTGAGCGTCACAATTTTTTATTTTCATTTTCAATCCACCATAGTGATTCTGTAGGTCCTTCTGGGTGCAGCCAACATGCTCAAAACCCCTTGCGCGAACATGAAGAAACCTATATGCTAAGGCGGTCCCAATGCTAGCTTTCTGGCAATCATGGAGTGTTTTCTTCACCCTCTCACTAATTTGACAATTAGATCTAATCAAGTGTTGGTGGCTAGGTGGCACAAAAGGGTGATTGTGATATTCAGATAGTGAAGCTATCCTATATTTTCCATCACTTTCCCGAGTGACATAGATAAAAGCTTGACATCCACATCTAGTCAATTTCACCTTTCTCCTTTTCTTTGAAGGATCAACAACAACCATACCTTTCTTGGGCCGAAAACCTTCTTTTGCACACAAGAAGCGCTTCCATTGAAGCACATTATCTACGATCTTTTGCTGCCCAAGACGTACACCAAATCCGACATGGTGTGCATACGTCCTGTAAAATTCCATTACCGAGCCAATGTCATCAAATAGCAACCCCACTTTTGGCTTCAATTCCTCGTCACACTGGGGTTTATACAAAGAACCCTGCAACATCAATTGAGAGTTTAGTAACATTAACCTCACAAGACAATGCTTATTTAGTGAGTATTACAAGATGTGACCAGCATTGGTACCTCCTGAGAGCAGGCTTGTTTCTTTTTCGGTGTACTCGCATCATCAATGAGAAGCATTGGAGAATTAATCTCTGCAAATGAGGTAGCATCGCTAAAATCTTGATTTTGAACACTATTGACCGATTCCACGGCTGCAAACAAATATTCAGCAAAAAACATCAAAGAAGGGATTAACGGAAAATTAGGTACTGACAAAATATTCTTGCCTTTTTGGACTATGTCTTCTCACCTGATAGTGTTGGTACAAATTTTGCAATTACTGGAACTGTGGGCTCTCCTAAAGGCGATGTCTCACTACTTCCCTCCATTTCAGTTCAAGATGCAGCAGCAAAAACAACGGAGAACAAACTTAGTACTAGTCGACGAGCTTCGATGTATCCATCATACGTAGAGCAAAAATCGAGAAATCAGCCCCAATTCCAAGACTGCAATGTTAAGGTTGCAAATTAAAAAGATACACAGAAAAGGAGTCTTCTTTTCTACATACAAAAGGTAAAAAAAAAGTTGTGTGCCTAAAAGCACTTTACATGCTGGTAATTTAATAGGTAGATGAGATTAGTTTGTTCACGTGTACAATATCTGAGAAGAGGATGAAATCTCAATATATAGAACTGCTCGAAAATCTAGTATAAGCATAGCAAGCTTGTCCAGTGATTAATATTTCTGTTCATGGATACAGAGAGATATCCCTTTTATTCCTATCAAGTTGAAAGCAAGCATATCCTAGATGAGCATGAACTAGCTGTTCAGTCAAAATTTTCAATTAAGCAAACATTATGTTTTTTGTTATGGCTAATCAACACCGAATAAAGGTCTTTCCAAATTAACTGAATTTGGTACATGAAAGTGCCAGTACATACTAAACTAAGATTCTGCAGTCTGCACCACATTTATCACATTTGCTTTTTTTCATTGGAATGATCAAAAACGAGATGAATAAGCATATATATTGGCAATATACATATTCAGTTGGATTGATGGATGTTCTGTCCTTAGTAATTTTCTTTAGCTCTCTGTATGTATAACATACTACTGTGTTGCTAGCGGGTGAGCTACTGTACTGCTAGCCTTTGCCCAAAAATCATTGTAAGTTTCCAAGCTACTGGTAGTCACGATTAAAATATATCATACACACTTAATGTGCATATGCTTGCCATTCATATCATTTCCAAAAGATTCTGAAGTTTTTGAATCTTATCCTACATGATACAACATATGCTCCAACGCACAATTCTAAGGCAAGAGTACTTTTCAGAGATCTATGCCCAAAATATTATGTATAGATGACATGGTCAGTTTGCAGTAAAAGTTGAACAAAAATTGATTTCCTAAATAAATGCTACAGAATTAACTAAGAAAATTGGTAGCAACCTCACAGGCAAGCATACCTGAAGACTGGAGATTTCTTCTTCAGCGTTCCCAGTTTTTAGCGAATTGTGCTAAACTACAAGACGCTGAAATTATCTGACTGGACTCAATCTTCCAACTTGATTCTCCAGATTACTTATGAGTGAAATAAAACTTCCAAAGTAGAGTACCAAAACACCTAGTACAGTAGCAATACACCATCAAATCGAAGTTATTATGCATCATTCACTGAGAAGATTTGACATGAACAAAAAATAGAACTAGAGAGATGCAGCATAAATCTACTTGATAGTAAAATTGGGATGTAGCACAAATTTACTAGCAAATAAAAGTTAGCATCTATTTACCAGAAAAATGAACCACCTCGTCGCACAGGCCGGACGGGAAGGAGACCACCGGCTTGCCGCCGACGAGGGGGAGGATGATGCTAGCTGTTACTGGAGAGAGAGAGAGAGAGAGAGAGAGAGAGAGAGAGAGAGAGAGAGAGAGAGAGGAGGCGACGAACCCACCGCTGTCGAAGATTGAGAGGGGAGGCTGCGACAAGCACACTGCGGGGCGGAGGTTAGTCGTTGATGAGCTCCGATCTAGTCCGCCTCAAACTGGGCCGCCAGCCACACAACGGCAAGAACCATCGGGAGAAGGAGCATCACCTCTACCAAGAGTGCTCGCCCATCTTGGAGTAGGGATCTGGGCAGCCGCCGCTACCGCCGCCGTCCTCGAACAAGATTTGGTTTGTGCGCTGCCTCTGCCCACGGGATTTGGGTTTCAACGAGGAGGGGCATCGGGACCAAATTAGCTATCAGGGAGGGACTTTTTTGCAAATTTTACGCATGCGACGCCCCACCCAAATCTGGGCCATCAATCTCCCATCCAATGGAACAGATCCATTTTTTCTATTTTTGCACCACAAGCTGCTTTTCTATTGTAGTCGCTCCCAATTGGTAGTTGGTATGGCACGCACCCCGACCGTACGTATGTGTACGCCTCTTGCGATCTCGATCGGGTATGATGGTCCCCGCGCGCGGGCGAGGCATGCATGCCGTGCACCGGCCCGACGCACGAGCAGCGGGCGTGTCGTGGCGTACCTCCATCGACCGGGGCGAGTTGGAGAAGAGGGTGAAGCTTACAACGCATCGGCCGCCGTTAATGGGTAGGTTTCAGTGGCTTGTTAGGGCATCTCCTCCAACGCTGACCCGCAAACGGACATGGTATCTGTCCGAAAATCGGTTCGGACTGGTGTCCGGTCACGAATACGGGAGCCATCCATCCAACGCTATACCCTAAATATCCGTCCGCCTTCCGCCAAACAGCAACAATCATCCGCCAAATAACATGTTAAAATAACCACGTGATTCTCTTAGAAAATAACAACTATAATTAACAATTATAATTAATAGCGCCAAATAACATGTTAAAATAACCACGTGATTCTCTTAGAAAATAACAACTATAATTAACAATTATAATTAATAGCGCCAAATGCTTTAGCATTTGAATTAGCTTCCGCCAAATGAAGCAAATAGTTAGCACGAACGAACTAGTAGCTTGCTTGAACTACCTTCCGCCAAATAAAGCAAGTAGCTTCCGCCAAATGAACTAGTAGCCAGCCCGCTTGCATCCGTCAAATGAGCATTTGAAGAAAAAAATGAAGGAAAAAGATTATGAAAGAAAGTGATTTGTGGCTTCTGCCAAACGCGAAGCATGCTATCCGCCAAACACTAAGCATGCGAATCCTTCCATCAAACCGCATTAGCGGTCTTCCGCCATCCGGATGAAGAGGAGAGGGCACGTGGTGGCTTTTTATTCGTCATGCGGATGTCCGGACTTCCGCAAAGGCCCTCAAGTTTGGTTCCAGTTAGATGGAAAAACATGGTTCGGACTGCTCAGCGGACCGATACAGGATCGCGTTGGATGGCAAAACACATCCAGACCGCGCGATCCGGACGGTTGCGGGCGGTTTGAGGGTCCGCGTAGGAGATGCCCTTAGTGGGTTTCGGTGCATGTGGGACTGGTATGAGTTGCAACACCATTAAATATGAATGGCCTGTGGAGGATGAAGGAGCTGAAGTTCAGCGACGCCAAAACAGTTGGATTTGAAGTGCACTGTATTGCACCGAAAATGCTAGACCTACCTAACCATCTACCAACCTTTACATAACTTGCCAAACTCAATCTTCTCCCCCCGCTGAATTTCACTGGGGTGGGCCTCATCACCCCCCGACTTCCGATCCTAATACTCCACACCAGCAAGCCCATAAAATTACTACGTAACCCTTCGTGGGTCTAGCAGTACTCGTATTACACCTCCACTACCTCCCATATAGAGGTTGTACCCTCTTCTTGGAGCTTCCTCCCAAAATTATGGAGATATAGAGAGGTATGCAGAATTCCATAGAGTAAAATTTTGCCCCTCTAGCCTCCATGTTAACAATTATTATGGAGGGATAGAACATATGACGACTCTACAGAGTTGCTTTTACAAAGCCTATTGCTAAATGCCACACATGTTATGACATAGATGCTCTACTTGCTCTGACTTATTGTTCAGTTGCTACAACATTGATCTCAACACGCAGACAATTAGCAAATTGATAGACAAGTGCATGCATGTCCTGTAAAGGATTGAAGATAGTCGTTTTGTCCAATACAACATCATTAACGTAGATAAAAAAAGAGCCAACACAAGGTCGCGTGTGTGCCTCTTCTCCATGGCCCAGCAACCACTTATGTTGCTCCTCCTCCAGAAAAACGTGAGAAGATGTGCCCCTGCTCCAGGCAAGGTGCCGCAGGGGTGCTGCAAGGCGGAGGTGGCCGCCGTCCACCACTGTCGCGATCTAGGCGACGCCGCTGCAATGGCGACACACACAACCGCGATCCGGAGATGCTTTTGCAACAAGGGTAATGTTGTAACAAAGGTTACCAACAAGGGTCTTATTGCAATGGTGACGGACACGGCCGGAGATGCTTTTGCAACCGGGGTATTTTTGCAACGAAGGTTTGCAACAAGGGTCTTGCTGCAATGGCGACAGACACGACCGAAGATGCTTGTGCAACAAGGGTCCTGTTGCAATGAAGGTTTGCAAGAAGGGTCTTGTTGCAATGGTGACGGACACGACCACAAGCCAAAAATGATTCATGGGAGATTGCAACAGGGCTCCTGTTGTAGAGGGCCCAGCGCAACCTGGGTCTTGTTTGAAAGAGAAAAAAAACGGTTTGGGGATACATTGCAACAAGGCTCCTAGGGCCGAGCACAACACTACCCTTGTTGCTAAGGCTTGGGAGTATTTGCGGCTCCATCCAACGGCTGCCGATGCGGTCGATCTTTTTAGATTATCACCCGAGCGACGCGTAGTGCTGTTCTAGTTATTTCCATTGGGAGTAGTCCTTCAGAAACAAAAACTTTTGGATAATATTTCATCAACATAATAAGCCTAGAACGACACCCCGTTAACTTACTCAGCAGGCAACATAAGAAGGACGCAAGCCTCGAGAGACGAGAGGAGATGAGATTTTTGTTGAGCTGGGAGATGGGAATCTGATGGAGTGGCATTGGTGCGACCTGTCTATGAGGCAACAACGCAACACTTTCTTTTTTTTTAGATATAGGAACAGTTCAAGCGAAAAACGGTGATTTAGCTGATCCGAGAATATATGTGCGGCTCGATGCTCAGTTTGGCTACCGTGTAAGTGTGTTGCATCACAAAAAGGACACAAACGAAGTGATGTTCGTTCACGATATTCTGTTTTGAGTTGACATTGCTGCGTCAACTCAGAAAAAAAGTTACATTGTAGCATGGGGTTTCAAGATAAACATATTCAGTTATTTTGGGGACAAACAAAATTCAGTTATAGACTGAGCCAAATACGATAGTCGGAGTGAATACAAATGGAATCATCACATCTACCCTGAAAGAAATGTCTGCCATGCATCCTTTTGTTGAGAATCCCAGTGATCCATCAAGACAGATACCCGATCATCCACTGACCCATCCTAGCTAGCTACAAAATACTAAACCCATTCTAGAAAAAAACTACTAAACCCTACATGTAGTAGGTACATGCTCATTGCAAATTATTGAATTAAACCGTATTCATCTTGCCTCTGATCGGAGGTGGAGAGCATGCCACGGTCAAACACCCAATCCATCTCGTACAATACTGGCGTGATGAAATCGAACCATCTTCTGCCGTAGACTCCGTTACACCAAGTACTGCTACAATGATACATTGGAAACCTATGATATCCCTTGTGAGGCTCCATTTCCTCGCCCTTGATATCAATGGACGCCTTCTCCTTACTCTTGAGATCAATGGTGAAAAAGGAACCACCACACTGCTCGATGAGCATGGCACCTCTCCTCTTTGCGTAGAAGACATTGTTTATTTTGTCCTTGCTTCCTAGATTTATCAGGTCGGAGCCCAACCACCCTCCTGAGCTAGTCTCACGGCCATAGCCGTCGTCATCTTGTTCTTGCTTGGTCCAAAGCACCAGTATACCATGGTTTCGCATACTCACGAACGAAAGCTTTCCTTCTCCGGAGACACATGGAAACAACACCCGCCCCCACTGTCGACAACCTTCGACGTGGATTGGGATCTTGGTCAGAGAGACATCCGTGGTGATAGCGTTTATATCGAGCGTGTAGAAACTTGTCTCGTCCTTGTACAACCAATGCACAGTGTTAGGGGTGACAACAAGGTTTTTAATTTCGGAAACAATATAATTTCGGACCTCGCCGAAATATGTGAAATTTCGAAAATTTCGCATATTTCGGAAATTATTTCTGATTTTGAGATTTCAAATTTCATTTAATTTTAATGAATTCTAACATAATTTAAATTTATTTTGAAATCAATTTGAATCTGCCTTGAAATTTTGGGGATAAAAATATTTCGGACCCCACTGAAATATGCGAAATTTCGGAAATTTCACTGAAATTTCGTTGAAATTTTTAACCCTGGGTGACAACGCCTGCGAATGGTCCACACCTGATGAGGTGTGAAGCCTGGCAAAACTTGGTGGGCGTGCTCCAAGTATCCGTGGCAGAGGAGTACATGTAGACATATACGATTCCATTGTCGCCGGTGTAGGTCAAGAACACTTGAAACGTCGACCGTTGTCGTCGTTGATCCAAATAATCAATGACACCATGGTCCTCGTCGGTGAGGAGGGCGCAGCCGGTGCTGCTGTTGCTGCTGGTTACCCGCACGGGGCTGCTGTTGCTGCGGGTTAGCACGGCTGCGCCCGAGGCGCTCCAGCGGCCGGCGGCACGGGAGCCGTAGGCTTCGCCCCGGCGGTCGGCTGCCTCCACGACCGGCACCTGTAGCAAGTAAAACGGATCTTATGGTTTCTCTAATGGAAATCGGAAGGGGGAGCCCTTCTTTTATTCAAAAAAAAGTAGGACTGGGAGCCAACGGTTCAAAAAGTCATCTATCGATGTGATCTATGGCAAGGGAAACTTATGTCGTAGCTACTAGACTCACTCTCACCAACGTGCCGTTCGGCCATCCCAACCTTTGCGATGGGCCTGTTGATTTTAAGCGAATGAGTCCATTCCAAATTCGACAAAGTGCGGGCCAGATTTTTTTGGGAGGCTGATGATAAAAACACAAATACCATATTATCAGATGGGCCAATCTATGCCGGCATAAAAATCAAGGTGGCTTAGGGATCTCCAACTCTAGGATTATGAACCTAGCCCTTGTTACTAAATGGATTTGGAAAATTTCCTAGAGTGGCGACGGGCTTTGGGTTACTATCCGAGCCGTTCCTTCTTCGCTAGTAATATCAAGGGATCTCAAATCTGAACCTCGATCCAAAAGTGTAAGGCCACCTTCAACCTTGGAGTGAAATTTTCCATCGGCGATGGAAAGGACACCAAATTCCTGCTTTCCACGTGGATTTCGGACAAGCCTCTTTATGTCGTTTATCCTAGCATGTTCGTTTTGCGGCTGAACCCCAGGCTCTGGTCTGTGATGTGTTCGCTTCCGGTGTAGCTAACGTGGGCTTCCTTCGATCGCTATCGTTCGAGGAACAGAGTGCCTTAGATACCCTGCGCTCATCTCTAGAGCACGTTTCTCTTGGTACGAATCAAATATTCCATCAGCTAGGAGCTACAGCCCTCGGGCAAATTTTCGGTTAAATCTACCTATGCCAAGCTGGTACGTGGGCCTAAGGTCCGGTACACCAAGGCCCTGTGGGCTTCTCGGGTGCCACCTAATGTGCGTATTTTCCTTTGGCAGGCGGCTCAAGACCACCTGCCTTCGGCTGTCAATCTTCAGAAACGCCACGGCTCGGGCAACACCTGTTGTGCTCTGTGTGGTCTGCCGGAAAACACCAGCCACATCCTGTTTCAATGTGTCCCTGCCAAGTTCTTGTGGTGTTGCGTCCGCGAGTGATTTGGGTCCAGCTGGAACCCTAGCTATATGACTGAAATCCTTTCGTTGTTAAATAACTCCCTCGGTCAAGACAGTGGCTTAGCTTGGAGAAGGTTTAGTGCCTTAGCTTGGGCGCTTTGGACTACTCGGAATAAGCTGGCCATTGAGGGAATTATTACGTCACACCCTGCTAACTACATCTTTAAATGGTCTCTGTCTTTTCAACAGTGGCGCCCTCGGAATAGGAAGGACAGTGATGTGGCGACGACTATCCTTCTCAAGATCAAACAGCTTCACGCCATTCACATGACCGCTTGAGATAGAGTGGTTTGTCTTGTAGTCTCGTTCGTGCTCATCTTTGAGTCGCATTCTGTAATCTTGCTAGTTCTCCCATTGGGTGTTTTATTAGACTTTCATGTCGCTAGGTTTGTAAGAATTTTTTTTAAATTGGTTTGTAAGACTTTAACATTGTGTTACCTTGGCCTATGTGTTGGAAATATGTCCTAAAGGCAATAATAAATTGGTTATTATCATATTTCCTTGTTCATGATAAATGTTTATTATTCATGCTAGAATTGTATTGACCGGAAACTTAAATACATGTGTGAATACATAAACTACACCGTGTCCCTAGTAAACCTCTACTAGACTAGCTCGTTGATCAAAGATGGTTATGGTTTCTAACCATAGACATGAGTTATCATTTGATAATGGGATCACATCATTAGGACAATGATGTGATGGACAAGACCCAACCGTAAGCTTAGCATCAGATCGTTTAGTTTATTTGCTACATCTTTCTTTATGTCAAGTATCTGTTCCTTAGACCATGAGATCATGCAACTCCCTTACACCGGAGGAATACTTAGTGTGTATCCAAACGTCACTTCGTAACTTGGTGATCATAAAGGTGCTCTACAGGTATCTCCGAAGGTGTTTGTTGGGTTGGCATGGATCAAGACTGGGATTTGTCACTCCGTATGACGGAGAGATATCTCTGGGCCCTCTCGGTAATACAACTGTTGGAAATATGCCCTAGAGGCAATAATAAATTGGTTATTATTATATTTCCTTGTTCATGATAATCGTTTATTATCCATGCTATAATTGTATTGATTGGAAACTCAAATACATGTGTGGGTACATAGACAACACTGTGTCCCTAGTAAGCCTCTAGTTGACTAGCTCGTTGATCAAAGATGGTTAAGGTTTCCTAGCCATTGACATGAGATGTCATTTGATAACGGGATCACATCATTAGGAGAATGATGTGATGGACAAGACCCAAACTACGAACGTAGCATATGATCGTGTCAGTTTATTGCTATTGTTTTCTGCATGTCAAGTATCTGTTCCTTTGACCATGAGATCATGCAACTCCCTGACATCGGAGGAGTACCTTGTGTGTATCAAACGTCGCAACGTAACTGGGTGACTATAAAGGTGCTCTACAGGTATCTCCGAGGATGTCTGTTGGGTTGGCATGGATCAAGACTGGGATTTGTTACTCCGTGTGACGGAGAGGTATCTCAGGGCCCACTCGGTAATACAACATCACAATGAGCCTTGCAAGCAAAGTGACTAAAGTGTTAGCCACGGGATCTTGTATTACGGAACGAGTAAAGAGACTTGCCGGTAACGAGATTGAACTAGGTATAGAGATACCGACGATCGAATCTCGGGCAAGTAACATACCGAAGAACAAAGGGAACAGTATACGGGATTAATTGAATCCTTGACATAGAGGTTCGACCGATAAAGATCTTCGTAGAATATGTAGGAAACAATATGGGCATCCAGGTCCCGCTATTGGTTATTGGCCGTAGAGGTGTCTCGGTCATATCTGCATAGTTCTCGAACCCGCAGGGTCTACACACTTAACGTTTGGTGACGATTAGTATAGTTGAGTTATTGTGTTGGTGACCGAAGGTTGTTCGGAGTCCCGGATAAGATCCCGGACATGACGAGGATCTCTGGAAGAGTCCGGAGGTAAAGATTAATATATGTGATAATAGTGTTTTGATCTCCGGAAGGGTTCCGGAATTCACCGGAAGAGGTTCCGGATGTTTACCGAAGTGTTCGGGTGCAGCAACACTTTATATGAGCCAAAGGGGTAAAGCCCACGAGGTATTGGAAAGTGCAAAAGGAAGTTTTGCTGCTGCCTTAAGAGGTACTACCGCTGGTAAGGCAGTACTACCGCGTAAGCGGTACTACCGCTTGTGTGAAGCGGTACTACCGCATAAGCGGTACTACCGCTTGGGTGAAGCGGTACTACCGCTCAAGCGGTACTACCGCTCGTGAGCGGTACTACCGCTTGTGCGCGGTACTGCAGGGATCCGAGTTGGACTCTTTCCCTGCGGGCCAAACCGACCTTGTGCGGGCAAAACCGACCTAGAGGAGGCTTTTACTCCAAGTTTAGACCCCAAGGCTTAACATATAAATAGAGGGGCAGGGCTAGCACACGGGACACATTAAGATTTCCCAAACCGTGTGTCGGCAACCCTAACCCTCTAGTTCTCCCGTCATAATCTCCGTAGTGCTTGGCGAAGCTCTGCAGAGATTGTTCCTCACCACCATCACCACGCCGTCGTGCTGCCGGAACTCATCTACTACTTCACCATCGCTCGCTGGATCGAGGAGGTGAAGGCGTCATCAAGCCGTACGTGTGTTGAACGCGGAGGTGCCATCCGTTCAGCACTAGTTCATGATCGGATCGAGGGACGACTTGCGATTTGGATCGCGGAGACGTTCGACTACATCAACCGCGTTTATTAACGCTTCCGCTTAGCGATCTACACGGGTATGTAGATTCACTCTCCCTCTCGTAGATGCTCATCACCATGGATAGATCTTGTGTGTGCGTAGGAAAATTTTTGTTTCCCATGCAACGTTCCCGAACAGTGGCATCTGAGCTAGGTCTATGCGTAGATGAGATCTCGAGTAGAACACAAACGAGTTGTGGGCGTGGGTGTATACATATTGCTTGCCGTTACTAGTTGATACTTGATTCGGCGGTATTGTGAGATGAAGCGGCCCGGACCGACATTACGCGTACGCTTACGCGAGACAGGTTCCTTCAACTGACATGTAACTTCGTTGCATAAAGATGGCTAGCGGGTGTCTGTCTCTCTCACTTTAGTTGAATCAATTTCAATGAAGAGGGTTCTTTTAGAAGATCAAAAAGCAATCACTACACCACGTTGTGGTTTTGCGTAGGTAAGAACGATTCTTGCAAACCCGTAGCAGCCACGTAAAATTTGCAACAACAATTAGAGGACGTCTAACTTGTTTTTGCAGGGTATGTTGTGATGTGATATGGCCAATTACATGATGAGATATATGTGATGTATGAGATGATCATGTGTTGTATAGAATATCACGACTTGCATGTCGATGAGTACGGCAACTGGCAGGAGCCATAGAGTTGTCTTTAATTATTGTATGACCTGCGTGTCAATCATTAAGCGCTATGTAATGCTTTACTTTATCGCTAAACGTTAGCAATAGTCGTGGAAGCAACAGTCGGCGCGACAACCTCATGGCGACACATTGATGGAGATCATGGTGTCATGCCGGTGACGATGGAGATCATGCCGGTGCTTTGGAGATGGAGATCAAAAGCACAAGTTCATGGCCATATCATGTCACTTATGAATTGCATGTGATGTTAATCCTTTTATGCATCTTATTTTGCTTAGGACGACGGTAGCATTATAAGGTGATCCCTCACTTAAATTTCAAGATAAAATTGTGTTCTCCCCGAGTGTGCACCGTTGCGAAAGTTCGTCATTTCGAGACACGCCGTGATGATCGGGTGTGATAGACTCTACGTTCACATACAACGGGTGTAAGCCATGTTGCACGTGCGGAACACTCAGGTTAAACTTGACGAGCCTAGCATGTACAGACATGGCCTCGGAACACAAGAGACCGAAAGGTCGAACATGAGTCATATAGTAGATATGATCAACATGAAGATGTTCACCATTGAAACTACCTCAACTCACGTGATGATCGGACTTGAGTTGGTGGATTTGGATCATGTTACACTCGAATGATCGGAGGGATGTCAATTTGAGTGGGAGTTTTTAAGTAATATGATTAACTAAACTCATTATCTTGAACAATAGTCTAAGTTGTCTTTGCAATATTTATGTTATAGATCATGGCTCGCGCAGTAGCACCCCTGAATTTTAATACGTTCCTAGAGAAAGCTAAGTTGAAAGATGATGGAAGTAACTTTGTGGACTGGGCCCGTAATCTAAGGATTATCCTTACGGCCTCCCAGAAGGCTTATGTCCTTGATGCACCGCTTGGTGATCCACCCGCTCCAGTTGAGTCTCTAGACGTTGTGAACGCCTGGCAGGCTCGTTCTGAAGATTACTCAATAGTTCAATGTGCAATACTGTATGGCTTAGAACCAGGACTTCAAAGATGTTTTGAACGTCATGGAGCATATGAGATGTTCCAGGAGTTCAAGTTTATCTTTCAGAAGAATGCCCGGATCGAGAGATATGAGATCTCCGATAAGTTCTATGCTTGCAAGATGGAGGAGAACGGGTCTATCAGTGATCACGTACTCAGAATGTCTGGGTACTCCACCCGTCTGGCTGAATTGGGGATGCCCCTTCCGCCAGAGGCTATCACTGACAGAGTTCTTCAATCATTGCCACCTAGCTACAAGAGCTTCGTGTTGAACTATAACATGCACGGGATGAACAAGTCAGTCGCCGAGCTGTTTGCGATGCTGAAAGCCGCCGAGTCTGAAATTCAGAAGGAGCATCAAGTGTTGATGGTCAATAAAACCACTAGTTTCAAGAAAAATGGCAAGGGTAAGAAGGGTAACTCCAAAAGGAGTGGCAAAGCAGTTGCTCCTCCCGTGAAGAAACCCAAGGCTGGACCCAAACCAGAAACTGTGTGCTTTCATTGCAAGGGAACTGGACACTGGAAGCGGAATTGCCCCAAGTATTTGGCTGACAAGAAGGCGGCCAACAACAAACAAGGTATATATGATATACATGTTATTGATGTGTACCTTACCAACTCTCGTTGTAGTGCCTGGGTATTTGATACCGGTGCGGTTGCTCATATTTGCAACTCAAAACAGGAACTGCGGAATAGACGGAGGCTGGCAAAGGACGAAGTGACGATGCGCGTGGGAAATGGTTCCAAGGTTGATGTGATCGCCGTCGGCACGCTCGCTCTTCGATTACCATCGGGATTAGTGATGAACCTGAATAAATGTTATTTGGTGCCTGCGTTAAGCATGAACATTATATCTGGATCTTGTTTATTGCGAGACGGTTACTCATTTAAATCAGAGAATAATGGTTGTTCTATTTATATGAGTAATATCTTTTATGGTCATGCACCCGATGTGAGGGGTTTATTCTTATTGAATCTCGATAGTAATGATACACATGTTAATAACATTGATGCCAAAAGATGTAGAATTGATAATGATAATACCAGTTTCTTGTGGCACTGCCGTTTAGGTCATATTGGCGTAAAACGCATGAGGAAGCTCCATGCTGATGGACTTTTGGAGTCACTTGATTTTGAATCACTTGACACATGTGAGCCATGCCTCATGGGCAAGATGACTAAAACGCCGTTCTCTGGAACAATGGAACGGGCAAGTGACTTGTTGGAAATCATACATACTGATGTGTGCGGTCCGATGAGCATTGAGGCGCGCGGTGGTTATCGTTACTTTCTCACCTTCACTGATGACTTAAGTAGATATGGGTATATTTACTTAATGAAACACAAGTCTGAAACAATTGAAAAGTTCAAAAAAATTCAGAGTGAAGTTGAGAATCATCGTAACAAGAAGATTAAATTCCTACGATCTGATCGAGGAGGAGAATATCTGAGTTATGAGGTTGGCAGTCACTTAAGACAATGTGGAATTGTTTCACAACTGACACCGCCTGGAACACCACAGCGTAATGGTGTGTCCGAACGTTGTAATCGAACCTTATTGGATATGGTGCGATCTATGATGTCTCTTGCCGATTTGCCACTATCGTTTTGGGGTTATGCATTAGAGACAGCTGCATTCACTTTAAATAGGGCACCATCAAAATCCGTTGAGACGACGCCATATGAACTTTGGTTTGGCAAGAAGCCAAAGCTGTCGTTTCTTAAAGTTTGGGGATGTGATGCTTATGTCAAAAAGCTTCAGCCTGAAAAGCTGGAACCCAAAGCGGAGAAATGCATCTTCATAGGATACCCAAAAGAGACAGTTGGGTATACCTTCTACCTCAGATCCGAGGGCAAAGTGTTTGTCGCTAAAAATGGAACGTTTCTTGAGAAAGAGTTTCTCTCGAAAGAATTGAGTGGGAGGAAGATAGAACTTGATGAGGTTGTTGAACCTTTACTTCAACCTGAGAGTAGCGCAGCGTAGAAAGATGTTTCTGTAGAGCCTACATCAGCTGAAGAGGAAGTTAATGATGATGATCATGAAGCTTTGGATCAAGTTGCTATCGAACCTCGTAGGTCGACAAGGACGCGTACTGCTCCTGAGTGGTACGGCAACCCTGTCTTAGATGTCATGTTGTTGGACAACGATGAACCTACGAGCTATGGAGAAGCGATGATGGGCCCGGATTCCGAGAAGTGGTTAGAGGCCATGAAATCCGAGATGGGATCCATGTATGAAAACAAAGTGTGGACTTTGGAAGTATTACCTGAAGGGCGTAAGGCCATTCAGAACAAATGGATCTTTAAGAGGAAGACGGACGCGGACGGTAATGTCACCGTCTATAAAGCTCGGCTTGTGGCAAAGGGTTTTTCACAAGTTCAAGGAGTTGACTACGATGAGACCTTCTCACCCGTAGCGATGCTTAAGTCCGTCAGAATCATGTTAGCAATAGCTGCCTTTTTCGATTATGAAATTTGGCAGATGGATGTCAAAACAGCGTTCCTTAACGGTTTCCTTAAGGAAGAGTTGTATATGATGCAACCAGAAGGTTTTGTCGATCCAGAGAATGCTGACAAAGTTTGCAAACTCCAGCGATCCATTTATGGACTGGTGCAAGCATCTCGGAGTTGAAATCTTCGCTTTGATGAGGTGATCAAAGCGTTCGAGTTTATACAAGTTTACGGAGAAGCTTGTATTTACAAGAAAGTGAGTGGGAGCTCTATAGCGTTTCTAATATTATATGTGGATGACATATTACTGATTGGAAACAATATAGAAATGTTGGAAGGCGTGAAGGAATATTTGAACAAGAGTTTTTCAATGAAGGACCTAGGAGAAGCTGCTTTCATATTAGGCATCAAGATCTATAGAGATAGATCGAGACGCTTAATAGGACTTTCACAAAGCACATACCTTGACAAAGTTTTGAAGAAGTTCAAAATGGATCAGTCCAAGAAGGGGTTCTTGCCTGTATTACAAGGTGTGAAGTTGAGTAAGACTCAATGCCCAGTGACTGCAGAAGATAGAGAAAAGATGAGTGTCATCCCCTATGCTTCAGCCATAGGCTCTATCATGTATGCAATGTTGTGCACAAGACCCGATGTCAGCCTTGCCATAAGTATGGCCGGAAGGTTTCAAAGTGATCCAGGAATGGAACACTGGACGGCGGTCAAGAATATCCTGAAGTACCTGAAAAGGACTAAGGACATGTTTCTCGTTTATGGAGGTGATCAAGAGCTCGTCATAAAGGGTTACGTCGATGCAAGCTTTGACACTGATCCGGATGACTCTAAGTCACAAACCGGATACGTATTTATTCTTAATGGGGGTGCGGTTAGCTGGTGCAGTTCCAAGCAAAGCGTGGTAGCTGATTCTACATGCGAAGCGGAGTACATCGCTGCCTCGGAGGCGGCAAAGGAAGGTGTCTGGATGAAGGAGTTCATGACAGATCTTGGAGTAGTGCCTAGTGCGCTTAACCCAATGACTCTGTTTTGTGATAATACTGGTGCCATTGCTCTAGCCAAGGAACCAAGATTTCACAAGAGGACCAGACACATAAAGCGACGTTTCAATTCCATCCGCGATTACATCAAGGAGGACGACATAAATATTTGCAAAGTACACACGTATCTGAATGTTGCAGATCCGATGACTAAACCTCTTCCAAGGGCTAAACATGAACAACACCAGAACTGCATGGGTGTTCGATTTATTACAATGTAAATCACATAGTGATGTGAACTAGATTATTGACTCTAGTGCAAGTGGGAGACTGTTGGAAATATGCCCTAGAGGCAATAATAAATTGGTTATTATTATATTTCCTTGTTCATGATAATCGTTTATTATCCATGCTATAATTGTATTGATTGGAAACTCAAATACATGTGTGGGTACATAGACAACACTGTGTCCCTAGTAAGCCTCTAGTTGACTAGCTCGTTGATCAAAGATGGTTAAGGTTTCCTAGCCATTGACATGAGATGTCATTTGATAACGGGATCACATCATTAGGAGAATGATGTGATGGACAAGACCCAAACTATGAACGTAGCATATGATCATGTCAGTTTATTGCTATTGTTTTCTGCATGTCAAGTATCTGTTCCTTTGACCATGAGATCATGCAACTCCCTGACATGGGAGGAGTACCTTGTGTGTATCAAACGTCGCAACGTAACTGGGTGACTATAAAGGTGCTCTACAGGTATCTCCGAGGATGTCTGTTGGGTTGGCATGGATCAAGACTGGGATTTGTTACTCCGTGTGACGGAGAGGTATCTCAGGGCCCACTCGGTAATACAACATCACAATGAGCCTTGCAAGCAATGTGACTAAAGTGTTAGCCACGGGATCTTGTATTACGGAACGAGTAAAGAGACTTGTCGGTAACGACATTGAACTAGGTATAGAGATACCGACGATCGAATCTCGGGCAAGTAACATACCGAAGAACAAAGGGAACAGTATACGGGATTAATTGAATCCTTGACATAGAGGTTCGACCGATAAAGATCTTCGTAGAATATGTAGGAACCAATATGGGCATCCAGGTCCCGCTATTGGTTATTGGCCGTAGAGGTGTCTCGGTCATATCTGCATAGTTCTCGAACCCGCGGGGTCTACACACTTAACGTTTGGTGACGATTAGTATAGTTGAGTTATTGTGTTGGTGACCGAAGGTTGTTCGGAGTCCCGGATAAGATCCCGAACATGACGAGGATCTCTGGAAGAGTCCGGAGGTAAAGATTAATATATGTGATAATAGTGTTTTGATCTCCGGAAGGGTTCCGGAATTCACCGGAAGAGGTTTCGGATATTTACCGAAGTGTTCGGGTGCAGCAACACTTTATATGAGCCAAAGGGGTAAAGCCCACGAGGGTATTGGAAAGTGCAAAAGGAAGTTTTGCTGCTGCCTTAAGCGGTACTACCGCTGGTAAGGCAGTACTACCGCGTAAGCGGTACTACCGCTTGTGTGAAGCGGTAGTACCGCTTGAGCGGTAGTACCGCATCACCCACCGCTCAAGCGGTACTACCGCTCGTGAGCGGTACTACCGCTTGTGCGCGGTACTGCAGGGATCCGAGTTGGACTCTTTCCCTGCGGGCCAAACCGACCTTGTGCGGGCAAAACCGACCTGGAGGAGGCTTTTACTCCAAGTTTAGACCCCAAGGCTCAACATATAAATAGAGGGGCAGGGCTAGCACACGGGACACATTAAGATTTCCCAAGCCGTGTGTCGGCAACCCTAACCCTCTAGTTCTCCCGTCATAATCTCCGTAGTGCTTGGCGAAGCCCTGCAGAGATTGTTCCTCACCACCATCACCACGCCGTCGTGCTGCCGGAACTCATCTACTACTTCACCATCGCTCGCTAGATCGAGGAGGTGAAGGCGTCATCAAGCCGTACGTTTGTTGAACGCGGAGGTGCCGTCCGTTCGGCACTAGTTCGTGATCGGATCGAGGGACGACTTGCGATTTGGATCGCGGAGACGTTCGACTACATCAACCGCGTTTATTAACGCTTCCGCTTAGCGATCTACAAGTGTATGTAGATTCACTCTCCCTCTCGTAGATGCTCATCACCATGGATAGATCTTGTGTGTGCGTAGGAAAATTTTTGTTTCCCATGCAACGTTCCCCAACAACAACATCGTAAAGAGCTTGCAAGCAATGTGGCTAATGAGTTAGCCATGGGATCTTGTACTACGAAACGAGTAAAGAGACTTGCCGGTAACGAGATTGAACTAGGTATGGAGATACCGACGATCGAATCTCGGGCAAGTAACATATCGCCGGACAAAGGGAATTGCATACGGGATTAACCGAATCCTCGACATCGTGGTTCAACCGATAAAGATCTTCGTTGAATATGTAGGAATCAATATGGGCATCCAGGTCCCGCTATTGGTTATTGACCAGAGAGGAGTCTCGGTCATGTCTGCATGTTCTGAACCCGTAGGGTCGCACGCTTAACGTTCGATAGTGCTAGGGTAGTAATGAGATATTAACAGTGGAAATTCCGAAGGTTGTTCGGAGTCCCGGATGGGATCCAGGATATCAGGAGGAGCTCCGTAATGGTCTGGAGGTAAAGATTTATATATGGGAAGTCATATTTTGGGTTCCGGAAAAAGTTCGGGTTTTTTCGGTATTGTACCGGGAAGCTTCCAGAAGGTTCCGGAGGGTTCCGGAGGTGTCCGAAAGTCCACGGAGGGTCCACATGGACTCTAAGGAGGGGCGCACCAACCCTTCATGGGCCAGGCGCAGCAGCCCCACTTGGCCCATGCGGCTGTCCCAAGTGATAAGATTAAATCCATTTAAAATAAGAGATAAGAGGCATTACTTGGAAAGGGGATTACTATTCACGTGATACTGTTCACACGTGTACTATTCACGTGGTACAGTTCACGCGGCACTATTCCTCCTCCTCCAAGTTTCCTCCTCTATATATAGTGGGGAGGGGCGCAGGGGGCAGCATGCTTCCAGCCTTGGCCGCCCCTCCCTCTCTTCCTCCTCCATGTTTCGTCAGCGCTTGGCGAAGCCCTGCCGGATTTCCGCTGCCACCACCACCACCTCGCCGTCGTGCTGGCTTGATCTCATCTACCTCCTCTCCCTCTCTTGCTGGATCAAGAAGGAGAGAATGCCATCGAGCTGAACGTGTGCTAATCTCGGAGGTGTCGTACGTTCGGCACTAGATCGGATTGCATCGCGATTGGATCGTGAAGAGTACGACTACATCAACCGCGTTACGACGCTAACGCTTTCGGTCTACAAGGGTATGTAGACACACTCCCCTCTCATTGCTATGCATCTCCTAGATTAGATCTTGGGTGTTTGTAGGAATTTTTTTGATTTTCATGCAACGTTCCCCATCAGTGGCATCATGAGCTAGGTCTATGCGTAGATGTATTTGCACGAGTAGAACACAAAGAAGTTGTGGGCGTTGATAGTCAAATTGCTTACTTCCTTTGTCTTATTTGGATTCGGCGGTATTGTGGGATGAAGCGGCTCGGACCAACCTTACTTGTCCACGCATAAGAGACCGGTTCCACTGACTGACATGCAACTTGTATTGCATAAAAGTGGCTTTGCGGGTGTCTGTCTCTCCCACTTTAGTTGAATCTGATTTGACGAGGGCGGTCCTTGTAGAAGGTTAAAAGGCAACTTGTATATCACCGTTGTGGTTTTGCGTAGATAAGAACGGTTCTTATAGTTTGCCCTAGCAGCCACGTAAAAAATTGCAACAACAAAGTAGAGGACGTCTAACTTGTTTTTGCAGGGCATGTTGTGATGTGGTATGGCCAAAACGTGATGTGATATATGTTGATGTATGAGATGATCATGTTTTGTAATAGGTTCAGGACTTGCATGTCAATGAGTACGGCAACCGGCAGTAGCCATAGGGTTGTCTTTAATTTATTGTATGACCTACGTGTCAATCATTAAATGCCATGTAATTGCTTTACTTTATCGCTATGCGTTAGCAATAGTTATAGAAGCAATAGTCGGCGAGACAACCACATGATGACACAATGATGGAGATCATGATGATGGAGATCATGGTGTCATGCCGGTGACAATGGAGATCATGCCGGTACTTTGGAGATGGAGATCAAAAGCACAAGATGATGATGGCCATATCATGTCATATATTGATTGCATGTGATGTTTATCTTTTTATGCATCTTATTTTGCTTAGGACGATGGTAGCATTATAAGATGATCCCTTCACTTAATTTTAAGATAAAAGTGCTCTCCCTAAGTATGCACCGTTGCGAAAGTTCGTCATTTCGAAGCACCACGTGATGATCGGGTGTGATAGACTCTACGTTCACATACAACGGGTGTAAGCCAGTTTTACACATGCAGAATACTTGGGTTAAACTTGACGAGCCTAGCATGTACAGACATGGCATTGGAGCAAGAGAGACCGAAAGGTCGAACATGAGTCATATAGTAGATATGATCAACATGGAGATGTTCACCATTGATGACTGCCCCATCTCACGTGATGATCGGACATGGGCCAGTTGATGTGGATCATGTAACACTTAGACAACTTGAGGGATGTTGATTTAAGTGGGACTTCTTTAGTAATTTGATTAGAAGAACCAATTATCATGAACTTAGTCTAATTGTCTTTGCAAATTAATATTGTAGATCAATGGCTCGCGTTGTAGCTCCCCTTAATTTTAATGCGTTCCTAGAGAAAGAAAAGTTGAAAGATGATGGTAGCAACTATGCGGACTGGGTCTGTAATCTGAGGATTATCCTCACTGCTGCACAGAAATTATATGTCATTTGATAACGGGATCACATCATTAGGAGAATGATGTGATGGACAAGACCCAACCGTAAGCTTAGCATCAGATCGTTTAGTTTATTTGCTACAGCTTTCTTTATGTCAAGTATCTGTTCCTTAGACCATGAGATAGTGCAACTCCCTTACACCGGAGGAATACTTAGTGTGTATCCAAACGTCACTTCGTAACTGGGTGATCATAAAGGTGCTCTACAGGTATCTCCGAAGGTGTTTGTTAGGTTGGCATGGATCAAGACTGGGATTTGTCACTCCGTATGACGGAGAGATATCTCTGGGCCTCTCGGTAATACAACATCGTAAAGAGCTTGCAAGCAATGTGGCTAATGATTTAGCCACGGGATCTTGTATTACGGAACGAGTAAATAGACTTGCCGGTAACGAGATTGAACTAGGTATGGAGATACCGACGATCGAATCTCGGGCAAGTAACATATCGCCGGACAAAGGGAATTGCATACGGGATTAACCGAATCCTCGACATCGTGGTTCAACCGATAAAGATCTTCATTGAATATGTAGGAATCAATATGGGCATCCAGGTCCCGCTATTGGTTATTGACTAGAGAGGAGTCTCGGTCATGTCTGCATGTTCCGAACCCGTAGGGTCGCACGCTTAACGTTCGATAGTGCTAGGGTAGTAATGAGATATTAACAGTGGAAAGTTCGAAGGTTGTTCGGAGTCCCGGATGGGATCCAGGATATCACGAGAAGCTCCGGAATGGTCTGGAGGTAAAGATTTATATATAGGAAGTCATATTTTGGGTTCCGGAAAAAGTTTGGTTTTTTCAGTATTGTACCGGGAAGCTTCCAGAAGGTTCCGGAGGGTTCCGGAGGTGTCCGGAAGTCCACGGAGGGTCCACATGGACTCTAAGGAGGGGCGCACCAGCCCTTTATGGGCTAGGCGCAGCAGCCCCACTTGGCCCATGCGGCTGTCCCAAGTGATAAGATTAAATCCATTTAAAATAAGAGATAAGAGGCATTACTTGGAAAGGGGATTACTATTCACGTGATACTGTTCATACGTGTACTATTCACGTGGTACTGTTCGCGCGGCGTATTCCTCCTCCTCCAAGTTTCCTCCTCTATATATAGTGGGGAGGGGCGCGGGGGGCAGCATGCTTCCACCCTTGGCCGCCCCTCCCTCTCTTCCTCCTCCACGTTCCGTCAGCGCTTGGCGAAGACCTGCCGGATTTCCGCTGCCACCACCACCACCTCGCCGTCGTGCTGGCTTCGATCTCATCTACCTCCTCCCCCTCTCTTGCTGGATCAAGAAGGAGAGGACGCCATCGAGTTGAACGTGTGCTAATCTCGGAGGTGCCGTACGTTCGGCACTAGATCGGATTGGATCGCGATTGGATCGTGAAGAGTATGACTACATCAACCGCGTTACGACGCTAACGCTTTCGGTCTACAAGGGTATGTAGACACACTCCCCTCTCGTTGCTATGCATCTCCTAGATTAGATCTTGGGTGTTCGTAGGAAATTTTTTGATTTTCATGCAACGTTCCCCATCACTATGTTGGTTTTATTAATTTAAAGTCGGGTGCTGCTTGTGCATGTTTCTAAGAAAAGAGTGTTGAGGGCGAAATATTATCCAGATGGTAAACTTTTGAAGGCAAAATAAAAAGTGGCGCATCTTTTACTTTGCAGGGTATATTAGCTGGGATCGCTATTTTTAATAGAGGATGCATTTGGAGAGTGGGCGATAAGACAAGGATAAATATTTGGGAAGATAGACATGTCCCAAACTGCCCCACAACTAAGATCATAACACCGCGAGGTGCGTGTTTGTTGAGCTTGGTGTCTAACCTGATCAATCCTGCTACTGGCATATGGGATGAGATCCTAGTAAGTAGATGCCATCTTCTGACCATTGGATGCCAACATAATCATGGCAATCCCTCTACCATGTCATGGTCTAGAAGATTTTGTAGCATGGCGATTTATTAGGACTGGCTTCTTTACAGTACGGTCGGCCTATCACTGTGAATGGACACACCAGTTTGAAGAAAAATAAAGAAACGGTGCTTTGGTAGGAAGATCAGCCATTAATCCTATGTCACAATTGTGTGTCTTGGTTCGTTCATCGCAGTTGTTGTCAGTGTCACAATCTTGTGTGTTGTATGTGTTCATTGCACACGCTCTGATGTAAGCAACCATGTGAAATGCAATGACCGGAACACCAGGTTTATTTGTCCATTATTTAATCCCCGTAATAAGCAAATTCATATTTCATATCCAACAAATGATCACCACAATTTCATATCCAACGCACAACGCATTTACCTATCTAGCAAATAGCCACCACGATTTCATATAATTGACATCATAATACTAAAATACACAAGCACCAAATGAATTATGTACCGCAGAAGCACTTCACAAGTAACATCTAAAACTTTTGGAAAATGGCATCATAGACAGTAAATAGACAGATGAATTTCATCTGAAAAATTGCTGAAGCAGAAGGTGAATATTGCGCATTCAGTGCACGCAAGTCTAGGCCACTTCTTGTGGATGATCGACTGTCGTCCTTTGCCCTCTTTAGGAAGACGTCAATGTTGTACCGTTAGTCTTGTATGAACACCTTCCTTCCTTCTTGAGCATAGATAGTTTGAGAGGTAATCATAGATGAACTACTCTGAAAAGCTCGGAAATCAAAAATATTCATAAATTAATTTAAATATGCAAATATTTGCCGCGTGCTGGACACTCCCTCTGGATTTCGGGCTTTTATTTTCTCTTTATTTTATTCCATTTTTTTTCAAATATTTGGCACGTCCTAAATGATCGAGTGGTCTGCCGCTGATTGAGAAAAAGTTCTCTGCTTTTTTACTTTCTCTTTATTTTATTCCATTTTTATCGCTTCTTTTTCTCTATTCTTTTCGGTAATATATTCTGGAGATATATGTACACTTTAATTTTAACATGGTCATGTATTTGTAAAAATGTGTCCATGTATTTGAAAATATGTAAATGTTTTTAAAAGTCTTTATGCATCTTTCAAAACTTATTCGTGTAACTATAATAGCATTCATGCTTTTAAAAAAAAATCAGACAATTTTCTTTAACATATTTCAAAGTATGTTCACGTAATTTTAGAAAGTGTTTACATGTTTTTAAAAAATATTCATGTTTTTAAAAAAATGTACATATACTTCTAAAAAGTGGTCACGTATGTTTCTACAAATATTTGTGCAATTTTAAGTAGAGTCCACACATTTTTAGAAGCACATGTATTTTATAAAAAAGATTATGTTTAAAAAAATCATGTGTATTTTGGAAAAATGTTCATCATGTATTAGAAATGTTCGCCATGTATTTCAAGAAAAGTCCATGATGTAAGAAGAACGTTCGTCACATGTTAAAAAATTGTTGATCGGGTATTTCATAAAAACGGATGGTACATTAAAAAATTGTTTATCATTTATTTGAAAAAAATAATGTATCTTTTTTGCGAGAAAACTTTCAGTCTATTCATTATCAACCTTTTTTTTGCGGAGATATTCATCATCAATCATGGTAGTACAACGAATACAAGAAATAATAAAAATTATATCCAGATCTGTAGACCACCTATCGACGACTACAAACACTGAAACGAGCTGAAGACGCGCTGCCGTCATCACCCCTCCCTCGCCGGAGCCGGGCAAAATTTGTTGTAGTAGACAGTCGAAAAGTCGTTATAATATGGCCATGTAGTACCAGCGCACCAGACCAACAACCGTCGCCGATGAAGATAAGCGTAAATCGAAAGGATCCAACCTGAGACACACTGACGTAGACGAACGAGGACCGGATCCGAGCGGATCCACATCCACCAAAGACAACCACCGGCCGAATCCTGCGAGACACACCTCCACACGCCCTCCGACGATGCTAGACGTATTTAAAACAAGTGTTCACATATTTCTAAAATAACATTATGCAATGAAAAAGTGTGCACAAACTATAAAAATTGTTCATAAAAAGTGTTCATGTATTATTCAAATATATCTCGTATAATTTCTTGAAAATGTTTACCCACTTTAAAATATGTTATTTTAATTTAAGAACTTATTCACGTATTTTTGAAATAAATCATGTATTTCTTGAAACTTCTTGAACTTATTAAATAAAGAAACTTAAAAAATAAAGTAAGAAAAAGGAAATAGAAAAGAAATGATAAAGTTGAAAATAAATAAAAATATATTTCATAGAAATTGAATTTATTCTGTTTAATAAATAAACATAAAATAAAAAGGAAAGGAGAAATCAGATAGAATTGAGAAGAAGAGAAAGCGAGAACTAAAGAACCAATGTATCATTGGTCCATATTCTCAAAAAAGAAATGTATTCTTGGTCCACACTGGGAACGACATATTGGCAGGCACATCGTGACACCTTGTAGGCGAGGGGCCCGTAGGTCTTGCAGCAGGCGAGATATAGCATTCGAGGCTCGCAGGGAAGATTGGTCGGTGCCTATCAACAGGGTCTCGGATGAGCAGCAGCCCAAGAAACACCAGATGATAGAAGTATAAATTAGTCTTATCAAATGATAAGTCTAAATCAGACGGTCAGGGACGTTGAAACGTTGTTTGTTTGTTAAACTAATCGTGCAACGGGTGCTTCATCAGTGATCACGCTAGCCCAGTAATCAAAGCTCGCCACGTGTACGTGCAACGCACGTCTCAACTAATTAAATTGCGACGTGGTGGTCGCGATTTGGAAAGCCCTTTTGCATTGATGAAGCGTTGTACGTGGACGCGCGTGGAATATTCCTCTGCGGGTGGAGTGCGTTCAGTCCAATTAAATTGCTAATTGCACCCATAACTCGGAATTAAATTAATTGTAATCATTAGATTTTATTCAGTGGGGCTAATCTAACTGTGGTAATTAGGTTGCGTACATCTCCAGGGTGACTTTAAGAAAGAATTAGTTTTCTTGTTTAATAGTATAAGTATAGACGCAGTGGCTGGTTCATCTGCTCATGCAGAAGGTGCACGTCACGTAGTTGACTGATGATATCGAGGCTACAGATGTTTAAGAAAGTGATACACATACAGCGTAGAATACTAAGAGATGTTAACTGAACCAAATAGGGATCAAAAAACAGATTCTTACCCAAACCAGCATGCTATTATCATGTCCTATATAAAAAGTTTCAAATATGTGAATCATTCTTAGCTAAATCAATCCAGGTACCATATCAAAACAGTGACCCTCACAATCAGTAACCATTGCATGTAGAGAACTTCCTAATATAGCGATGCAGGCAAACTCACTCGGAAATTGCTAATTATAATGCTACTGAATATCAGGAAACAAGACAAACAACAAAAAATGATCCCATCAATAGGCTCTTCTCCTTGCTTGTGAATCCTGACTATATATAGCTGAAGAAGAAGAATATTGATACCTTGTCAGTCGTATAAAACAGAGCTAATTACTAAAGCTTCTAAAGTAAGGATCAAAGGCCAATGCACGTCTTGACTAATATGAAATGCGCATATCCAAAACAAAACTTTGGAGTCTGACTTTAAGAAATAAGATATCTGACAAAAGTAATAACAGTGAAGGCAAAAAAACAAAAGAGATAGTTAAAAACCAAATATGTCAAGCTGGCAGTTGTGTCCCTGACCACTATGAAGAGGACACCTTTGTACCCTATGAAAAAACAAGTCAGACCTGCATATATATGTCAAATTTTCATATATCTCCAGAGCAAAACAAACAAAATGAAAGACTGTACTTCTGAAATCATCATGTTGCGAAAAGAATAGTATAATCTAATAGAAGATGGTAACACATAGAAGAATGTTTATTACCTCTTGTCTCATGTCCTTGCTGACACCTTTTCCATTTTAAAAAATCTTCCTCCAGCCTTCCATTTGACTGTACTTCTGAAATCATCATGCTGCAAAAAGAAACACTAAGTTCAGCAAGCCAAAAGTTCAGCGAGCCAAAAGTTTATTCCAGTCAAGTTTTTTGTTGGACATCCTACATCGCTTGGACGCGCAAGTCCAGCAATGGATTTGCATCTATTAAGTAGGATTGGTTCTCACTTTTATCTAAAAATTGATGCATCTGTCGTCATGTGATATGGAGATTAGCTGATGTATTGTTCTTCAATTCCTTCTCCCACATATTACAATTGGGAATGCAAATGTTGATTGAAGAGAGCAAGTGTCAGTATATTACCGTGGGCGTGTGACGAACAACTTGTTGGCCAGGGCTGGAATCCGTCCTCTGCTTGGGCAGACATGGCGGATGCATGGGGAGTGGAGAGAGGCCGCATCCGGCAGAAGCAAGGCGGGGGCTGGTCAGATCGCACCATGGTGCCCTGCCCGCGTCACCGTTAAGCCAGGCGGCAACTCGTGCCGGCGACGCTCCTGCGCAACGCAGCCCGTGCCTCAGCGCCGCTGCACCAAGCGCTCGCCGCGCGCCCGCACCAAGCCGACAGAAACCAGGTGCCCCGCCGTCGCCCTCCTTGGGGCTGGCCCTAGCTTCGCCCCGGGGCGCCGTCCAGCGGCGGCGAGACAAGGAGAGGTAGGGGAGGGAAGGAGTGGCGGCTAGCGTTCTCCCTGAGACGCATGGAGGCGACGTGGTGGTCGCGATTTGGAAAGCCCTTTTGCATTGACGAAGCGTTGTACGCGGACGCGCGTGGAATATTCCTCTGCGGGTGGAGTGCGTTCAGTCCAATTAAATTGCTAATTGCACCCATAACTCGGAATTAAATTAATTGTAACCATTAGATTTTATTCAGTGGGGCTAATCTGACGGTGATAATTAGGCTATGTACATCTGCGGGTGGCTTTAAGAAAGAATTAGTTTGCTTGTTTAATAGTAGTATATAGATGATGTGTCGTCACCTCTTCGTGCATACTGGGCGAGTCAGCAAACGGGCCGATTCCGCATCACTGGGCTTGTATGGGTTGCATTGCGAACAACCAAACACGCCCTATACTTCTGATTGTTTTCTCTAGTTAAACATAGTTGTATTCTTTTTGTGATAATACGTGTCTCATTCATGCAATGAAGATTTAATTACAAGTCATGTAAACACCGATCAGATAAGACTGAAAAGACAGTACAATTCTAGCATTTGCACAAAGCATCACCAGCGAAGAGAGCAAAACACATTCAAGACCCAAGAACCAAGAGCTTGACGCCAACACCCGTCATTTGTCTCCGACACCATCGCAACAGCCACCAAAAAATATATGATGGATCACCTCTTCATTGGAGCTCGACACGGCTCCATCACTGATATACCGCTTCTTCAACCTCCAAAATAGCTTTTGCTAAAGATGAAGCATTTGTACGAGCTGTCCGGCATGTACGATAGAAAGTATGTCTCCTGAGCTAAAACAAATTTCCCATACACGACACGTGAACCACACATCCAAGAAAACAACTTCAAAGCTGAAATCTTGCAGCTCCCAACTTTCTCCTGTCTTTTTCTTGTCCTCACCTCACCTCGCCATCTTTCTGTTTGTATGGCAAGCAGTTGGCCTACCCCCTCTATCATGCATGTCTTCCGGAGATTAAAATACGCATGCATGTTCGCCCATGAAAAGGAGGAAGCAACGTTGCTTGTGGGGCCAGTAATGGCGGAAGCTGTTGCATGTCAGGATACTGTAGAATACGTGGAGTGTTGGTTGCTGAATGACAGTGAAGTAGCACTGTATTGCAACGAGCCAAGCTTGTATTGATTCACAAGCAAAACCGTGCACGCCAGTCATCCCTAGTATAGAGTAAACCAGTTTTTAACGTGGTCAAGCAAATCTAAAATTGTTACACTTTTGTTAACAAAAAATGATTTTTTTTTCAGAATAACTAGATAATTGCATATGTGTTGTAAATGAGAATAAATATTCTACTCCTTGCGATCCATAATAAGTGTCATGGTTTTAATTCAATGGATCGAAGGGAATAGTAGGTTAGCCAGCGATTTAACTATCCATGTTAGTGTGAATGTTTTCCCCGCACAAAAAATGTTATTGTGATTTGGTAAAAGTAATAGAATTTTACTTGGTAAACCTTATTGGTAAGCATTTATTGGCTTACCCAAAAACAGAAATTTATTTGGTAAATTAATAAGAGGTGGGACAGTTGATGCGGCTTTCGGAAAAACCCGACAGAAAAAACCAGAGATGAAAGAAAAAAGCAAAACAAGGAGAGGAAGGGAAAACACGTGTAAGATCGGACGACGAAATCCTACGTATTTTCAAGTAGGAGATTGTAAGAAATGACATACTACATCATCGGGCTTGCAATCCACCCTCTTTGAACAACCATAGATTCAGCTTGAGATCTCGCGTCTCCGGTCACTGTTCTCCGACTTCAAACTCAAAAGATTGTATTTTTAGTTTGAGTTACCAATTCTGAGTTCACGAGATACAACTTTCAAACTAGAAATTTAAATGTTTCAATTGTTAACATGCCGCCACCCCCGTCAGTCTTCCCCTTCTAGAATTTCAACCGATTTCCTTTTCAATTTATCACTCGAATTACTCAACTTACATATACCTCAGAGTTGTATATGTTGATGTCTCGCTTTGAATGGTAGGCTAGGAAGGAAATCTTCTGAGGTGGTTCTTGAAAATTCAACTCAAAACAACAACAATTAAGCAACATGAAACAATGTTTGTTTCTAAGCCCATGTGATGGCTAGACGGGCTCCCAATGATATCTCGAGGACACCTGAGAAATGACAATGACGACGCGAGTAGGCTAGAGCAGGTTGGTGGTGCATGAAGTTAAGCGTGACGCAATGCGGTAGAACAATACTCCCTCCGTCCTAAAGTTGTACTAAGGTTGAGACACTTATTTTGGGACAGAGAGAGTAATAATGAAAGGTGACCAATGTGATGTGAAAAGATGATGGGCTTGGGGTGAGGTGAACAAGGATAACCTCCAACTCCGAGTATTGACAATACATGAGTATGAATTCTCATGTAGGTTAATCTTATGTTAGTGTTAATTTGGTTCATATGGTTGCACACCCTAATGTAAAATATGATGTACTTTAATTATTCCACATCTAAGAGCATATAGAGCCGGGCGCCTCAAACCGGCCTCAAACGCCCGGGTGGACAGCCCAGTCACTGATCGGTCAAAAAAAAGGCGACCCAGACGGCTCCTCATACCGTCCCTAAACGCCCGGGCTGACCGGCACCCCTCATATCTGTCCCAAATCTGGGCCGGGTATGGGGAGGCCCGGGCGCGTCTGGCACGTCGGACCAGACATGCCGGACCCACTGCATATTGCACCAAAATGACCTAGTCCACCAGATCCACCGCCGTCGTTCCGCTTCCGAGCCACCGCCTTCGTCGTCCACCCTTCTCTCCCATCCGCTCCGCCGGCCCCCATCCGCTGCCCTAGATGTCGTCCAGCCTGTCCCCAGTCGTTGCCATGGATGTCGCCTCGGCCTCGTCCGTGGGGCTCCCGTCCTTGGCTCCGGCGATGACAGTAGCGAAGCAGGCACACGGATGGAGGCGGAGTAGGCAGCAGAGAGGCGACACGGATGGCGTTCGGCCAGTGATCCGTCCGGCGATTGATCCGTCATGATCAAACTTGAATTTCATTTTGCCATGTCCAGATTGTTGAACTATGATTTATTTTGCTTTGTTGCTTTGTTGAACTGTGGTGAATTTGTGCTATATGATCTGCGTGCATGGATTTGAGACGTTGTGTTTGATGATTGTGGCTGCTCAGTAGCAAATATGAGGGGTCATCCGGGTCCTTTCGCAGGTGCGTCCGGACGCTTCTGTGGACGTAGGGAGGGGGTGACGGATTTGCCAAGTCCGGTTGTAGATGCTCTAAGTGACTCAATCAAATAAAATAAAATAAAATAAATTACCCGCACGAATCTCCGCATAAATTCAATGACGTAGGAGTTAGAGTGCAATACTTAGACCACATCTTGACATGCTTTAGCAAAACCAGTAAAATATGATATCTTTTGACGTGTTTCTACGTGTTAGAGCAAATTTCCAATGGTTAATTCAACAAAAAACAATCACTTCACTATGAGTATTACAAAATGCGACTACAACTACCATATGCATCTTAAGAGAGAATTGCTCCCTAGGTCTATGAACTTGTTTGGCGGAAACATTTTTAGTTCGTGAACTAGTGAATTGAAAAGAAATGGACTAGCCCTTAAACCTGTCATTCTTCTGGTTCAAAGTCATCAAAATCACCTTGGTCAACTCTCAATGGCATGTTTTTTACTAGCAAAAAAAAAACCTGCAGATAAAAGACTTTACATAAATCGGTTCTCAGTGACGCCATTTGGATCTTCGATTAGGACCCACGTACTCACATACTGCATAGTAGACCTTCAGCTCAAGGTCCGAATGCAATGGGTAGTAGTAGAATGAGGTAGACTTCTAGAAATATAGTACTCCTATAGAGTGGTTGGCTCCGCTAGTGGCGCGCAGATCCAGCGCAGTTTCGCACTACACGCGCCCAGCATTTCGGCATTTCCGTTCCCTCTCCCCATTCTGTTTCCGCCTCCCCTCCAGTCCACCACACCATGCAACCGCCGCCGGCCACCGGCGACGCGCTCGCGGAGTGCCTCCGCCTCCTGGCCGAGCTCCCCGCCGCGGCCGCTTCCTCCCCGGCCTTCCGCCGCCACTGGCCCTCCATCTCCGCCTCCGTCTCCTCGCTCTCCGCCTCCCTCTCCCACCCCGCCTTCCCGCCCTCCGCGCCGCTGCTCTCCCCCCTCGCCTCCGCCCTCCAGGCCCTCCTCTCCGTCTGCGGCGGCCCTGCCATCGGCCACCTCCACACCGTCTCGCTCCTCTCCTCCTCCGCTGCCTCGCTCTCCCAGCTCGCAGCCGACGCGCGCCTGCTCGTCTCCCCATCCCCCGCTGGGGGCGAAGGTGACGGATCCGACAACCTGCTCCCCCGCCTCCGGCTTGGCTCGGCCGTCTCCCGCGCCGCAGCGTTGGACTCGCTCGCCGAATCTGTCAGGTCCTTGCCGGCGTCACACTCCGCCGCCGCCGTCTCCGCGGTCGCCGCGATGCTCGACTCCGGCGACCTCCTCCCGGCCTCCCGCGACAAGGCCGTGTCCGTGCTGGCCGCCTTCGCGTCTTCCGACGCCGGGTGCCTGTTCCTGTCCCAGGAGTCGGGCACCGTCGTGCCCCACCTCTGCCGCGCGCTGGAGTCCGGCGGTGCCAGCGCAGAGCAGGCGTGCGTCGCGCTGGAGCCGCTCACCGCCTCGTCGCGGGACGCGGCGGCTGCTGTATCAGCGCGCGGTGGCGTGGCCGCGCTCCTCGTGGCTTGCGCCGCCGGCACCCCGGCGTCGCAGGCCGCCGCCGCGGGCGTGCTCCGGAACATCGCCGCGTTCCCGGACCTGCTCCCCGCGTTCCGCGACGAGGGCGCGCTCCCGTTGATTGTGCAGCTCGTCTCACTAGGCACTCCGCGGACGCAGGAGCTCGCGCTTGGCTGCCTCCAGAACTTGACAGCCAGCGATGACGACGAGGGGCAGAGGCTCAAGGTCGAGGCTTTCCAAGAAGGCGCGCTCGGCTGCGTCAAGGACTTCCTGGAGTCCTGCCGCGGCGACCAGCCGGGCCTCGCGCCGGCATTCGGGCTCCTCCGAAACGTGGCAACCTTCCGCTACATCGCCGAGATAGCCGTGTCCGCTGGTTTCGTCAGCCACGTCCTGGCCGCGCTGGGCAGCGACAGGGCCAACACCCGCACAGAGGCCGCCATGGCGCTGGCGGAGCTGTGCAGCGTCAGCAGCAGCAGCAAGGCGAGGAAGGAGGCCGGGGGCGCGATGCCGAGGCTGATCTGGATGCTGGAGGCCAAAGCCGTCGCCGAGAGGGACGCCGCCGCGAGGGCGCTGGCCACGCTCGTGGTCGCGGCAAGCAGCCACCGGAAGGTGTTCAAGAAGGACGAGATGGGCATCGTGAACGCGGTCCAGCTGCTGGACCCGGCGGTCCGGGGCGCCGACAAGCGGTTCCCCGTGTCGCTGCTGCTGGCCGTGTCGCAGTCCCGGCGGTGCCGGAAGCAGATGGTGGCCGCCGGCGCGTGCGGGTTCCTGCAGGGGCTCCTGGCCGCGGAGGTGGACGGCGTCAAGAAGCTCTCCGAGTGCCTCGGCCGGGGCAAGATGCTCGGCGTATTCCCCCGGACATGACATGGCGGCGATCATTGCCCTGTACGTATGCGCTTCAACCCACGATTCTCGTTCTCTGTATGAAGGAATCTTTGTATATGTTGCTGTGTTTCATGATTCATAGCTTAGATTGAGATGAGTGTTTTAGTGAGTGTGGTTAAACCCGATAAGAAGACGGCGAAGATTGTAACTAATCTCTGATGTGAGCTTCTGAAGAAATCAATCGAATCAGTTGTTTTGTGACTGTCTGACGAACAAAAGATCTCTGGTGTATACGATTCTGAACACTGTCATTGTCTAGGTACTGTCCAATTAAACCAAGTGCATAACACCAGCCGGCAACTGCGACATCACAAGTTATAATCAGTATTTGTTGCTAACGATTGTGGTTAAGCTCATCCATCGTGTTGCCTGTTGGAGGTCAGGTCATCAGTCAGCAGTACTGCAGTAGGTTGTTTTTGGTGGTTATTACGAGCTGATTGCTAGGGAGGTGTACACTAGAGGACAGGCTCATCACTGATAATTCAATGGAGTGTGTAGACTGATATGGTACCTACTACCTACTGAGAGGAGGAAATGGGTCAGCGTTGTGGTTGTATACACACACATATGCTGCAACTACAGGTTGGCAAAGACCGCAATAACTTGTAAAGATGGGAGTAGATGCGTGCACGGTTCCTCAGTACCCCTACCCACCCCCTCATGTCTCCCTTTCCTGACTGTGATCACCGGTACCACAACCGTTCTTCCTTGCCTGTAACTTTTGGATCTACCAGTAACAAGCCTTTTAATAGCCATGCCAGATAATCGTCGTTCCATGGTAATAAATAAAAGTAAAAAAAAAAAGAACATAGGAAAGATGGGGCCTAGTAGTGGGATAAGCAAACGGTCTGGCTGGCGCATTCATGAACCGGTCAGATTTAGATTTGGGCGTACCGTCTGAAGGTGCATTTTTGCTTGCAGCGACTAATCATGCAGGAAAGAATCTGCATTATGATCCATGCATGCATAATCCTGGTCTCCATGCTGCTCAACTGTTGACAACAACGCAATGTGATGCGCAGTTGGGCGGTCACATGGAGCTGGCCATGGTTTGGTAGGGTGGTAGGGGCAGGTCATTGCTGGGTGCGAGGGGAATGATCGACAGTGCGGGACAGCAAGGGCTTCGGCCTTCGGGGGAGGGGAGGGCAGAACATGGCATGTTCTCTCTCTCCTGTAGATTAGAGAATGATGCCCCGAACCTTCCCTGAGATGGATCTCGCCGTCGCCGTTCGCTGTTGCCTTTTGGCACACAATCATATCATGTGCCCTGAACAACATGTGGAATTTTTCCTTCGATAAAGAGCATTTACATTTTATATGGCCATGTGTCTGTCTAACAGCACCGGATTTGCTCTCCGGGTGCTCCGGCTGTCTGATGTCTCTAACAAACAGCGTTCATACAAAAGTGTAGAAATGGCCCCTGTTTTCAGAACCCCGAGCAGACTTTTACGGCGTCTGTTCAGCGGCAACACTATTTTCAGATACCTTCTTCGCGATGCACCCTTTTTCATCAGTCCTTTCTTCCTCCTCTTCATCAGACCCAAGGGCCGTGCCGCAATCCCGTTTCTTCTCTCATATACGTCCTCTGCATCCTTGTCAACCTGACGAGAGTGAAACACATGATCGCTTTCAACACTAACTGAAGCATCAGGATTGTTGGCATATATTTAGCCGTGTACATCTAATGCACATCACTGCCGAAAACAGCATATGTGCACACTCACACATCACTCTCTACTGAAGACATGTCGTTCTTAGTTACTCTGTTCTGAGTTGACAACGCAACGCTGCACGGGATTTCCAGATGAAAAAGATTAAAGAAATTTTCAGTTTTACTGAACCATGAGAGTGAATACATATATAAATTAAAGAAACAACGGAATGTTCTTCAGGTGCATGCTTTTGTTCTTCAGTTGACACACATCGTACATGTCCTTTACAAATTTCATGCATAAATCTGCCCTCATCTCGCCTCCCCGACGACAGGAGTGGACCAATCCACCTCGTACAACACAGGTTTGTTGTATCCACACATTGTCAGGCCGTGGTGCAATCCACTACACCAACTACTACTACAAAGATTCGCTGGAAACCTGTATGTGCCTCTGAAATGCTCCATTTCCTCCCCCTTGAGATCAATGGATGCCTTTCTCTTACTCTTCAGGTCGATGGTGAAAAATGCACCGCGCTGCTCGACGAGCAGTGCAGCTCTCCTCTCCGCAAAGAAGACGAGGTTTATTTTCTCCTCGCTTCCTGGATTTATCAGGTCGGAGCGCACCCATCCTCCCCCACCAATCTCGCAGCCACGATTGTCGTCATCTTGTCCTTGCTTGGTCCAAAGCTCTAGCACGCCATGGTCTCCTACATTAACTAACGAAAGCCTTCCTTCTTCGGTGACACATGGAAACGGTAGCAGCCATTGCTCACCGGCGTGGACGGTGATGGGGATCTTGGTGAAAGAAATATGTGCCGTGGCAGCACATACATTTAGCGTGTAGAAACTTGTCTCATCCATGTATAACCAGTGCGCGGTGCCACCGGTGACGACGCCAGCGAACGGTCCGCACCTTGTGAGGTATGATGCCCGGCGACACATGGTGGGCGCGCTCCAACTGTTGGTGGCAGAGGAGTACGTGTAGACATACAAGATGCCACTGTTGCCGGTGTAAGTCAAGAGCACCTGAAAACGCCGGCTGTCGTCGTCGTTGCTGATCCAAATCATCAATGACACCGTGATCCTCGTCGGTAAGAAGCGCGCAGCCGGTTAGATGCCAGTCCTAGTCTAAGTCCAAGTCTATGTCGAAGTACCAATATCCATGGTTCACGGGGAAGGAAAGCGGTGGTAGAAGTCTGCGCTGCTTGTCGATCAGAGGGCGGCATACCGCCAGATGGAGCTCTTCACGGACTTCATGGCTGCAGTGGTCGACCTGGGTAGGCGGCATGATGCGCATGAGGAGAAGGCCTCGTCGCGATGCGAGTGGTCTTGCCAGGTTGAAGAGTCCATCGTCGTTGGGGACGAAGGAGTCAAAGGTGAGATGGGCGCCGCCGGCCTGAAGGCTCAGGAATTTCGGAGCGCTGTCGTTCAGTGGGAGATGCTTGCTGGTGGGGTACGCGTTCTGGGAGAAGATCCCGACGAGGACTGAGGGGCGGCGTGCCGTCTCCGGCCAGAGGCCGACGCGTCGGAGGAAGGCCGGGTCGGTGACGAGGTGGAGCCATCGCTTGCACGTGGCTGCGCAGCGGAGGAGGTCCTGGAAGCCCGGCAGGCGCGCGAAGACTTCGCGGAGGATGTCGTCGTCCGCGATCTCGCCGCCGGCGTGGCGTACGCGTGCACGCGCCATCGATCTGCTTGGTGACGGATCGATCTGTGTATAAATTTGTCGAGGCGGCGGGTAACTTCCACAACCGCCTAGTAAGCGGACTCCACGGCCTATGGTGGCCCGTATCAATCATGGACTGAGATTTGAAGCGTATATAAGGTATCTACACGGGCTAATAAATAATCATGTACACAGTACACGTACTACTATATAGTACTAACTCTGATTTATGAACGGAGAGTGTATATAGCAAGTCCGTCCTTGGAAAGGAGTCCCTGGCGGCTGGAACCCTAGCCGCCGCCAGGAGAGGCCAATCTTCTAGCGCCGTTCTCCGGCGGCTCCCCTCCGCCGGCGACCTCGATCGTCGGTGGTGAGGGGGGTCGCCGGATCCACGCGTGTGGATCGTTTTTATTCTCTCGTAGTCTAGGTTTTTAGGCTGTTCATCGTCTTGGCTTCGGCGGCGACGATGACGGTGCTGAATACAGCTTCAGATCCTTCCCTGACGAGGCCATCGGCCTTATGGTTGGGGATGGATTTGAAAACCAGTCTGTTCAAGCAAGGATGGCGTGGCGGCGGCGGCATCCTCGTGGTGGACCTGTGTCCTTGGGCTCCGTCGTTGCGACGGCGTTTGCTCCAGCGTCGGCGCGGAGCTTGGGAGGTAGTCCAGGAGCGGATGCAGATTGTGGTCTGCATCGACGACATCTGGAAGACGGAACGTGTGCTGGGTTCGTGGTTCGTGGATGACAGGTATGATTTCCTCCTTCGGCGTCTTAGTCGTGGTGGGGTGCCAGATCTGGAGTTCGATGGCGTGTCCGGGGTGTTGCCCCGGTCTGATTCATTCAACGAAAAGGGCTTCACTTTTGGTGAGCCACCTTGGAGGTCCGCAAAGCTGCATATCAGCGATGGAGCCGCGTTGAGCTCGGGTGAGGAGGTGATCCGTCATTCTTTTCTTCGGTGGCTGCTGTGGTGGTGCCGGAGGCAGGTGACGGGCGTTGGTGTCAAACTCAGAGATGTTCTGCTATCTTTTCAGTTTTGTCATGTCGGTCCTTACGTGACTTGTACTTTAATCTTTATGATATGAATGAGACACGTATTACCATGCAAAAAAAAAGTGTATATAGCAAGTCCATCCGAGAGCGATAGAAAGTTATTATCAACAACAGTATTGAACAAGGCGAGTGCTAGGCGCCGGTGCGCCGGCCGAACTTTCGGCCAGTCGTGTCCTAGCCACCGGATACAACGATTTTTAGCCGCTGGATAAGGTTCCTCTTCTGTCCCACGAACAACTTTTCTCCCCAAATCACGCGAGCGCGAACTGACGAGAGCGAAAGCCCACCCAGCCAAGGACGAGCGCTATTGACCTCGCTGCAGAACAGCCTGCTGCCCTCGCCGTCTGGTATCAGCTGGCTGCCCTCGCCGCCGGTCGAACTTGCCGTCAGGTCAGCGCGGCGGCTGTGCCCCTTGCAGCAAAAAAACCTTGCCCAACACGCCCTCGCTCCCCGGTCGTCGTTGCAGCATACCCAACTCTGGCCATCGCCGTTGCCAGCAGCTGACCCTCCCCAACCCTCCTCCCCCTCCCGTTCCAGCACACCGCAGCCGGCTCTAACAAAAAAGGCGTTGTTGTAGCATCCAACACAACGGTTCCAGCATCTCAAGCCGCCGCACCGTCCCCGAGCATCGTGTGGCATCGTGGCGCCGCCGGCGTGGTCATGAAAACCTCGGCCGCCGGTTGCAGTATCCGAGCTGCACGTGGAAACAACTCTGGTGGCGTCGTGTGGCTAGGGATGGCACCCGTAGAGTTTGGGTACGGGTGGAGCTACCCCATACCCTTACACGTCTCATTTGAGCTTACCCATCATCCGTACCCATACCCGTTAGTGGGCACAATTTTTCCCCATACCCGTCACCCGACAGGCTAAATGGGTACCCGCGGGTAAAAATACCCATGTTTGCATAACATCAATTTGAGCAGCACATAATCATAAACATCAACGTATAATCATAGTTTATAAACAACAACACATAGTAACATTAATACATACTTATAAGCAACAACACATCATAAACAACAATCACATTCTATAAACATCAACACTTTCTTGTAAACAATAACACATCAAAACATCAAAACACAGTCATAAACAATAGCACATAGTCATACATTTTAAGCTCACAAACTCATGACAAAGTGTAGAGGTAATTTTTCCATACTTGTTAGATTTCATAAGGGTACATGGGTATGCGGGTATGAGTTATATGATCCCATACCCGTACCCGCTCTACCCGATGGGTTTGAGCTGTCCCCATTTATATACCCATGGGTAACTTTTTGTCCCATACCCTTACCCTAATAGGGTTTTTACCCACCGGGTACGTGGGTAATGGGTACCCATTGCCATCCCTACGTCCGGCGCTCGTGCTGGTTCCAGCAAAAATCGATGCCGGATGTAGCAAATTATGTAGCTGGATGCAGCTCATCCGCGCCTACCCTCAACTGGTTCCAGCAAAAAAAATGCCGGCCGTAGCAATTTGACGCACCGGTTGTAGCTCCGCCGTGCGACGGTCGTAGCTAACGCTCGTGATGGTTCCAACAAAAATTGATAACGGATGTAGCAAAAAGAATCGCTGGATGCAACTGATTCCCATCACGCAGTCTTCTCTGATGTAGCAAAAACAAAGGTTGGTTCCAGCAAAAAGGATTGCTGGTTCCAGCAAAAACAATTTCATGGTGGCCATGCCGTCGCCGGTGAGCATTATCATCTTCCTGTTGCAGCAAAAATGCAAGCAGGTTCCAGCAAAAATCGAACCCGGTTCCAGCAAAAACAAATCAAAAAAATAGCAACTTATTCTCCGCCACCGCCATTGCCGGCTGAAGCAAAAATCCCCCTGGATGGGGTTCAGCGCCGCACATCGTTGGTTTGCAGCATACCGGCACTGGATGGGGTGTGTGGTGCTGTATCAACGCTGGGGTGGTGGTGGGTTGTTGGTGCGCTGGCGCCGGGGAGGTCTGAAGATAAGGGAAGTAAAAAAGAAAGCGGTGCGGATGGGCCAACGTGACGTGGCTTGTGTTCGAGCCCAACGCGCGTAGCGAGCGAGGCGGCCGGCCGTTGTTTCGGGCGGCTCGCCGATTGTAAACGTTTCCCATTGAATGATGACCTAATCACTACTCAGAGATAGTCAGTACTACTACGTTGTCATGAAACTAGTTAGTCATTTATCAGTTAAGGAATATTTCCTTTCAGTCATTTTTTGTACATAATTTTATTTATATACATTGAGAAAATACCGAAGAACAATCATTCTACCTTCTACGGTCCTTGGGTAAAGAAAAACTGTTGACGATATCAAAGAGATTTAACCTAATGGGAATTTAGCAATGGTTTCCATGTGCATTACCCAGAACAGATAAACCGAATAAACCGCATGCACCAATGCACCCACAAAGGAGTTTACCGAAGCATCGGATGCAAAACAAGCGATCAAATGAAAATAACTATCTCATCCAAAATATATATACAAAAACCAAATTTCACATCCATGAGCATCAAATTTTGTAGTTAAAATTGAGAAAGCAAATCGGTTTGTACTGCTAGATCTGGTCATCATCCTAATTAATCTTAGGTAACAAAACAATTTCACCAAAGTTTAGCCTGCAAAGATCAAGATGCCCTGCATGCAAAAGATCAAACAAACCATCGGATCATTCTTAATGACATCTATAATACCTAAATAGTTCATCCCCGCTATATTATTTCTCTTGACATGCAGCCTATCCACCTCATCACACTTGCCATGTCAGCATTCTCTTACCGACTTACATATGGGACCGACCAGTCCATCAGGGCTGCCACATAAGCCTTCGGTTACTGCTAAGGGACCCACGAGAACCGGGCCTCACGAGTCACAACACGGGCGTCCCACCTCTCCCAGATTCAACGCTCTCGCAAGTCAACTGTCAAGAGCCCCTTCATACACAATTTCCCCCTCTCTACAGTAGCACACGGCGGCGGCACAACCGCCGGTCTGGCTCCGTGGCTCGCCTCCGCCACTCACTGGGATTTCCGCTATTCTCCTCTCCCTTTTGTCTCTCTTTCGACCAACGTGCCTCCGGCATCACTCGTGGCGGCGGGGATTCATCTGTGCGTGATGGCGCTCCTCCGGCACAGCCGCCGGTGCGGGTCGCCTCCGCCGCTCACTGGGATTCCCCCTTGCCGTTGTCATGCAGGCGTCGTTGAGCCGGCGTCCGTGGTGCTTTGGTTCGAGCCGATGTCCGTGGTGCACTGGCTCGCCTCTCCCTTCTCTCTCCCTTCCGGCCAATGTGCCTCTAGCGTCCCTGGGGCGGTTTGTTCTCGTAGGTCCCAATAGAATCAGACCAGCGGCTGGGGCCTCGCCTGGGACGCTTTGCCCGGCGACACAGGAGAGGACGCCGCGCCAGGCAGAGGCAGGTCCCTAGCCGGTGGACGGATTTATTTTCGGCCTCGAAGGGCTCGGCTGGTGGTGACGGCCGTTTAGGGCCTCCATTGAAAGCCACGGCTTGCAGGAACGTTCGATCGACCTCCTCCCGCAGGTACCACCCAGGCTGATTCAGAGATGCCATTGTATTGCAGCAATGGTTTCCTTTTTCGGTGAGCTACATTGTACTGTGGCAATAGTGAGATTTTTTGTGCAAGCTTACCTCCTGCATCTATGGAGAAGTCCCGCTCCTTTCTGTTGGTCATGGATTTGCGGGCAACAATGTCAATCTTTCGACTGCGGCGACGACATCTCTGGGGTTCAAGGTTCTGTACTGTGCTCTTCAGAGTTTAGTATTTGGTATTTTTTTTAGCAACAGTATTTGGTATTTTGTCTTCAGTATTTCTTCCTTATACTTTTTTTTTTCACAACAACTCCCTCATCTATAGCGTCTGTTGCAGGTACCAAGTAATTGACGTTTGGCGCTCCCTCTCCTAATAATATCCAGGATGGCGCTCTACTTCCTCTCCCCACTATCTCCATAAGTAACTGATCATTGTTGTTTAAAGTCTGTTCTCCGCCTCAACTCATTTCCAATCATCCTCCAGCACAGGTGGGTGTCTGCCACACCACTCCTACTACATCCACCGGTCAGCAACCCGCTCCCATTTCCTCCACATTCCATATGACATGTTGCCGCTTGATTTGCATTTTCTCAGGTGGTGTGTGTTGGACGATGCCCAAGCAGTCATCTTCGTTGGCCCCTTCAGTGCATACGTATACTCCTCCGATTTTTGCCTCCTACCGGTACATACTCTTCCCAAGTTCCCCTCAGTTGCTAATTCTGGATTTTTGTTTGCTTAATTCAAATATGAATTTTAATTTTGCTTGATTGGATATGTAACCTTGCATTCTAATCCTTCCATGTTTGGAAAATCAAATGATTGATGTGTAATGCTTCATAAACTTCCTTTCTCATCAGATCTGGAGCAAAAAGAATTGATTTTGCCGAGGATGATGCTGAAATCTAACAGGTGTCACAATACTCACATGCCTATAAAGCACATTGTTTCATAATAACTACTGAACTACATACATGCTCTCCTTTTTATTGATCAGTTGCTTTACTCCCTAAACTATCTTATCTTATCTAAAGAAGGAAATCATAGGAAGATAGAGAAGACATAGGAGTAGCTTAGTTTTGCCGGAATTTCTCTATTTACCGTTTTCCTGGAATTGTTTTATACTCTTCTATCCATTTATACAGTATGTACCTTTTTCTCCCAAACTGTGCAGAATGCTATAGATATAATGTAACATTCTGTTGTGTTTTCATGCTTAATGCGATCAATTTTGTGAGTGCAGCTTAAAGAACAGGACCGTAGTCCTTTGAAAAGGCACAAGCAAGTGTATGTATTGCTTCTCACTGTCTAAAGAAACTAATCTCACAAATCAATTTTTTTCCTTCAAATATTACAATTCCAAATGTTATCCTTCTGCAGCAGTGCAGACTACAAAAATCCAACAACCAAAACATGAACAGCTAGACTGCCGGAGTAAACCAAATACGCAGACCAAATAGGTAATGTATGTTAACAATGGGTTAGGATCCTCTACAGTAGCGCATCATGCATTTTTTTATTCTGACCTTCAGTATCTTCCTATTTGTGTTATTTGTGACTAAAACAATGCTATGTTTCACAAGAAATGCAGGACAAGTTCCGTTGTGCTACAAACAAAAATAACCTTCACTGCATACAACAAATTATTTATTTGTTCCATACCCACGTTGCTCAGCTTCGGTTGTAATCAAGAAATGTTTACATATGGACTACCTTTTCTTTCATGCAACAATACATCTATGATATAGAGTTCAACCACATGCATCGGGGATCGATGCGAGAAATGTTTACATATGGACTACCTTTTCTTTCATGCAACAATACATCTATGATATAGAGTTCGACCACATGCATCGGGGATCGATGCGAGAAATGTTCTCATATGGACTACCTTTTCTTTCATGCAACAATACATCTATGATATAGAGTTCGACACATGCATCAATATGTTCTTAAATTTCCTTGAAGTTGTCGATGTTGATGCCTTCTTCCATGAGAACAATTTGGGCATGTGGGGTTCCTTTGTTCATGTACTCGGAGATGTATTTGGCACCCTGAATGGATGATCCACTATCACTAGTGGAAAACAGGGCTATAATCCCGGTTTGGGAGGGCCTTTAGTGTCGGTTCTACAACCGGCACTAAAGGGGGGGGGACTAAAGGCCCCCCCCCCCTTAGTCCCGGTTCGTCACGGCCCGGCACTAAAGGGGCTCCACGTGGCGCTGCTGGGGCGGGGGAGGGAGGACCTTTAGTCCCGGTTGGTGTTACCAACCGGGACTAAAGGCTCCACGTGGCGCTGCTGGGGCGGGGGAGGGAGGACCTTTAGTCCCGGTTGGTGTTACCAACCGGGACTAAAGGCTCCACCTTTAGTCCCGGTTGGTAACACCAACCGGGACTAAAGGTCCTTGCCGGGGGCTGCCTTGCCGGGGGCCGTCAGGAATTTTTAGAAAAAAAAATTGAATTTTTTTTTTTGAATATTTTTTTGATTTGTTTTTAAGTTTTCTTCTGATTTTCAAATCTTTGAATTATTTGACAATTTAATCTCTAATCACCCGTCCACACTGCTCCAGCGTGGAGCACTCATTTCAAATCGTCTAACTTCCCGGCCGGTCACCCATCATCTCACTGCTCCAGCCCCAGCACGCTTAACTTCCCGGCCGGTCACCCATCCTCTCACTGCTCCAGCCCCAGCACGCTTAACTTTCAGGTTCTATCGACCCTAGTTTCCAAGTCTGCACTTGTTGTTTTCCTGACAATAGTAAGCTATCAATCCTATTAACCCTTAGGTCTTGGTGTCACATGATTTAATTTTTTGAATTCTAAACAATTATTAAAATAAACAAAATAAGTACTAATAATATTGAATTTCAATGAAAATAAAATAAGTAATAATATTATTTTATTCATTTTTTTGCCATTTATTCATTTAATATGACATAATTAATATCTTTAAATCTGTAAATCGAAATTCGACAAATAATATATCCATTATTATCGGAAAAATGTGAGGAATCCAAATATGACATCATTTATTTAATTTAATTTAATTTTTTAAAAATTTAAAATTATTATTTTTGATTTGAAATAACTTTTTTTCCTTTTGGAATTTTGAGAATCTGAGAAAACTTCACTGGGTAAACCCGGGTGAAATCGAGTCCCAATTTTTCTCTAGTTTTTTTTGATATATTAAACTTTTTTTTTCGACGTCGTATGCAAAAGTTATGGCCATTTTACATTTTTTTCGTTTTTTTTTTTGCAAAAAAGGTCAAAATTCATATTTCAAAATTTCTATACCAACTAGACACTAAAACCTAACTACACCTCAAAGGATTTTATTTTTTGAAGATTTTATCATTTTTGTTTATTTTCTACAAAACTAAAAAAGGCGGTCCACGGGGGGGGGGGGGGGGTGTAGAGTTTGAAAATTTCAGAACCCCTTTAGTCCGGGTTGGTGTCCATCCAATCATACCGTCGACTACACATCTGCTAGCACCGTCCCAGCCAGAGTCACAACTAAGGTTAACCAAGTCAGAAAGGTATGCGGCCGTCGGCTTCGAAGTATCAGGGTTTCAGATGAAAACTCATCTGTTACAAAGGCATTTTATTTTTTTTTAAACTTATTTCAACTCCAGACTTTTTGTGTGTTCATTATGCACCATTCGAAGCCACGCCCTCAAATTTCAACCCTTTCTGACTTCATTTGCTATTTTCATGCATTTAATGATTTTTTTGAGCTAAATGACCCTGAAATTGAAAAGCACTACAAATGAACTCTGAAAAGGTTGAAACTTGGCATGGTATCATCATTTCACCCACATAGCATGTGCTAAAAAGTTGAGAGGGTTACGGCAAAAACTGGATGCACTTCGTATACAAAATGGACAATCTCTTTCGAAGTATCAGGGTTTCAGACGAAAACTCGTCTGTTACAAGGGCATTTCGTTTTTTTAAACTTATTTCAACTCCAAACTTTTTGTGTGTTCAATATGCACCATTCAAAGCCACATCCTCAAATTTCAACCATTTCTAACTTCATTTGCTATTTTCATGCATTTAATGATATTTTCGAGCTAAATGACCCTGAAATTGAAAAGCACTACAAATGAACTCTGAAAAGGTTGAAACTTGGCATGGTATCATCATTTCACCCACATAGCTTGTGCTAAAAAGTTGAGAGGTTTACGGCAAAAACTGGATGCACTTCGTGTACAAACTGGACCATCTCCTTCGAAGTATCAAGGTTTCGGACGAAAACCCATCTGTTACAAAGGCATTTCATTTTTTTAACTTATTTCAACTCCAGACTTTTTGTGCATTCAATATGCACCATACTACAACATGTTAAAATCTACAGAAAGAACTAACTAAAAATAATAAAAAACAACAATTAAATGACTAAAACAACTATATAAGCAAAACAATATTGTTTTAATTAAAATCCTAATTTAAATTATTCTAAAAATAACCAAATAAATCTTACTGCGACAACAATCTAACACGTGACTAGGAGCAAAAAGAATTAAATTAAAAACTATTTGTAAACTCAAGTTATTCACAATCTAGGGTTTGAAGCAAATTTGAACAAATTCAAATTTAAACCATTCAAATTTGAAAACTAATGGCACAAACAGAAACTAGACAAAATTTTGAATCTAATGCAAAAAGAATCACTCAAAAACATCAAATATCTTAAAAGATATAAGCAATTTAAAACAGAAACTAAAAACAGAAAAAAAAAATTCAGAACCCCTTTAGTCCCGGTTGGTGACACCAACCGGGACTAAAGTGGGGGCCTTTAGTCCCGGTTGGTGATACAAACCGGGACTAAAGGGGCTCGTGGGGGCCCCAGCTGACACCAGCCTGGCACAACCCCTTTAGTCCCGGTTCGTGTTACGAACCGGGACTAAAGGTCCGGAACGAACCGCGACTAATGATGCCCGTTCCGAACCGGGACTAATGGTCACATTAGTGCCGGTTCAAAACCAAACCGGGACTAATGCTGCGGACAAAAGGTCCGTTTTCTATTAGTGTATATACACACTTCAACAGTACAAATCACATTAGGGGTGGAAATAGATCGGATACGGATCGGATAGTGCTCTTACCACTTCCATTTTCATATTTTCAAAACGAATACGAATGCGAATACGGATGTTATCGGATACGAATGCGGATCGGATGTTACTCGAATACGGATACATATCGGATATTTACTCGATTCGGAACGGATACGAATAATAGGGACATATTGCTTAAGAAAATTAGTCGATAGCTATGTGACATGAAATAATCAACTTGCGACATACAATAAGTCAATGATAAATAGGTTTGTGAATAAATACTACTGTAATGCATAATAATTTCTAAGTTTAATCATACAAAGATTAAAATTTGACCACTTATTTGGCTTTTATGTTGGATAATTGGCAAATTGGGGCTAGAATTTTGAAAATTACCTCCCATAATCTTATTCGGATACGGATATTCCACTTCCATATCCATATTTGTGTTAAAATCTCATACCATATTTATTTTTAATTTTTTAAATAAATTTGGATACGGATAATTTCCATTTCCATTTTAGTTCGGATGCGGATGTTTCAGATACGAATAGGCATTTTATCGAATACGAATATCGGATATTTCGGATTATCCACTGCCAGTTTCCACCCCTAAATCACATAACAAAATTTCATCAAAACTATTGCAACTAATTCCCGCAGCAACGCGCGGGGAATTGTCTAGTTATAGAAGTTTTGGTAAAACTCTGCCAGGAAGCCACCGGTCCGGGAGTCTTGTTGTGCTTCATTTGGAACACGGACCCTCTCGCCTCCTCTTCGGAGAAAACCGTATATATCGAACCAAATGCATATAAGAGGATGACATGCGCGGTTCAGGAACCAAGTTGCTAGGTCAGCCGACCAATCAAGAAGTTTCAATTATGCTGAACAAATAGAACCATACGTTGTAGTGCAAACGGAATTGATAAAACATCATATGAGGTTTCAGGTATTCTGTGTCACTTTATTAATCTCTTGCTCCTATCCCGCCTTGGAGCCTAGGGAGAAAAGGCATGGGTCAAATACACAGTCCATCTCGTACAGCACAGGGGTGCTAAAATTACATAGTGTTTGAAATATACTACTGCACCAAGTACTAGTACAAAAAGTCCATCTCACATACATGGTCGCGTCATGTCTCGATTTCTTGTCCTTGAGCTCAACCCACATTTTTTCCTTGCTCCTGAGGTCGATAGTGAAGAAATCACCACATTGCTCGACAAGCAAAGCACCTCTTTTCTCTGCGAAGAAGACGAAGTTTATTCTCTCGTTACCCAAATCCGCCAACTCAGAGTGTAGCCAGTCATTCTCACGGCCATGGTCATGGCTACCAGCATCTTGTTCTTGCTTGGTCCAAAGCTCTAGCATGCCATGTTCCCGTATATTGACAAACGAGATACTTCCGCCTTCGACAGTAGTGCATAGTAATGGCGGCTGTAGATCGCCATGCCGGAATTCGATTGGTATCTTGGTCAAAGAGGCATGTGCCGTGGCGCTGCTTACCCCGAGTGCGTAGAAACTTGTACTGTCTCTATCTAGAGGAATATGCATCATAACCGTTGTCGCCATTGTCCGCGCTTGTGAGAAGCGCCCAGCCAACTGTATCTCTATCCAGGTCGAAGGGAGGCACTGGGAGAAGATGTGTGTCCCGCCTGTCGATCAGAGGGCGGCACACCGCTAGATGGAGCTTCCCACGGCCAGGCAGCAAGACGCGCACGAGGAGGAAACCGCGGCGCGACGCCAGTGGCCTCGCCAGGTTGAAGAGCCCATCATCGTTGTCGACGAACGAGTTGAACGTCAGGTGCGCGCCGCCGGCCCCAAGGCTTACGAACTCCGGAGGGGTACACGGTTTCCTCTTCAAGGGCTCGACTGGTGTTCCGGGCTGTGATCTCTGGGAGAATATCCCGACGAGGACGGACGGGCGGCGCGCCGTCTCCGGCCAGAGGCCGACCTGCCGAAGAAAGGCCGGGTCCGTGATGAGGCGGAACCATCGCTTGCACGTCGCCGCGCTCTGGAGAAGGTCCTGGTAGCCCGGCAGGCGTGCGAAGACTTCGCGGAGGACGTCGTCGGCGATTTCGGCGCCGGCGTGGCGTACGCGTGCCCTGGCCATGTTGATCCGCTAGGTAGATCTCGATCTGCAGATCACGACATACACCCGACCGATCGACCCATCCTACGTAGAATCGCGTGTGTGTCGTGGGCCGGCACGTGCGGCTCCTCTACGCGTTGTAATCTCATCAGTCGGTACGTATCGGTTCCATCCCCTGGTTTTTCGTCAGACCCGTGAGCTTGGCTTGTCTGTCCCGTGTACGCACGAGAGATTGGGCAGGGGAACTTCGCGCTGCACAAGGCCGCGTCCGTGGCAATGCACGATCACCAGAAAGTATAACATCACAACAAACCTCTCAAGGATCATTGGAGATGATATGTTTTGGCAAAATCCACCTCGCCCTATGATCTAGTGGTTTCAGTGCACAAGGATTCTAATGACCTTCCTCACATTGATGAAAGGCAAATTTTAGCATATGCTCCCTGTTACCTTCACTTTTCACATGAGAGGTAAGAGTAAATAATAGATCTGAGTCATTGATTTGATTAAATAGTGGTCTGATTAACTCTTACCTTGTTACCTCCCATGTGAAAAGAGGGGGTAAGAGGAAACATGTTAAAATTACTCAGCATGAAAAAGTTGGTATCCTTCCTGTGAAAAAAGATAAAATAGCAACACATGTACAAGGCCCGTTTTACGGCTCAAAATAAAATAAAATGTACAAGGCCCGTTCTTGTACCTGCAGTTCAGACTTCAGAGATGCACACGGCTTTTTTAAGATACTCCATCCTTTTGAAATTATTATAGCGCATACCCTACCTTTTGAAAGTCAAACTTCCTAAACTTTGGTCAATTTTATAGAAAAATTATCAGCATTTACAATATCAATTCAATACTATTAGATTCATCATGAAATATATTTTCATATGGTATATGTCCGGTATTATAAATGTTCATAATTTTTCTATAAAAAGTTATAAAAGTTTCGACTTTTTGTAAAATATTACATGGACTACAAATTTATTTATTTTTTGAAACGGAGGCAAAAGATTTGCCTCATCCATTAATTAAGCAGAAGAGAGTTGTCCAGTTAATTAATGGAAAACCGGGCAAAAACCATCACAATCCGCTGAGCGGCACACCCAAGATACCCACACACGCCACTCCAAAGAGGGCCTCGTCGAGACAACACAACGACATCATCGTCATCACTTCTCCCCTAGAGGCGTCATCGCCATCCCAAACTCTGAGAAACGACTCCGACTTCGCCAAAGACGATCATCGAACCAACCCACACTGAAAAGGCCGTGTGGAGTCACATGAAGATCCGCGCTAGACCTCAGCCACCGCGACGAGACAGCGCAGCTCCGACATCGACGGAGAGCTACGAAAGAGAACCAGGCAAGGCTGACGCCGTGGAAGATCACCGAACGGACCGCCTGCTACCCGTCATCGTACGCCACAGGGCCCCGCCACCGCAACTTCGACTTCAAAGCAACCAACCAGCCGAGGCCATCCCACGAACACGCCGGAGAAGAGCCGACTACCTCAACCAATGCCGCGTCACCTACATCGCTCCCAGCGACACCGTTGCCACCGAAGCCTCCACGCCAACACCAACACCATCCACAGGTCCCGCTTGCCGGTGCCCAGCTCCAAAGACGAAGCCCCCAAGAGGGAAAACGACACCAAAGTACCGCCATCGTCCGATCACACCAGATCAAGGGTTTCCCCCGGAGCCGCAGCAACCGCCGGTCCACACGGGAGGGGTGCGGCAGCAATGCAACAATGCCTCCAGGAAGGTCAACGACGGCCACAGCCGCCGCCATCGCTGGTCACGGCCACAACCGAGACAGGGTCTTCACCCAAGCTCCCAACACCACCTCAGCCGCACATCACCCCGGCGCCGACAAGCCCACCAACAACCACCACCGCGGAGTCCACCGGTTGCCACTCCGCCACAACTGCACGTCGGGCCGCCTCATGGCCCGCCGCAACACCAAAGCCGCCAACCTAGGGCCGCCGCCCCAGCTCTCGGGCAACACGTCCGGACATAGCCCAGCGGCCGCCCACACAAGCGCGCATGTCGTCCGCCGGCACCGAGCACGCGACGTCCGCCACCGCAGCCGCCGGATCTGGGCGCTAGGACCCAGATCCCCACCGCATCGGACCTCCTCATGGCCCTCCGCACCCTGGCATTCCTCGTCGCGCCGAAGAGTAGTGCCACCACCAGAACTAGCCCGGGGCCGCCGCCCCGGCTTCCGCAGCCCGCAGTACCACCACCACCGCGAACTCCCGCAACTGCCGCAGGCCAAGCACGGAAGCAGCACCGGCAGAGCCCGAACTGGCACCCCGCCACACCCTGGAGGAAGCCCCTCACCAGAGCCGCACCCCATGGCCCGCCTCGAGCACGCGCAGCTCGCAGGGCCGCCGCGAGCTCGCCCAGCCAGATCCACGCCACCCGGTGCAAGAAAGCACCGGCGCCGCTCCCTCCCGCCATAGCCGCGCTTCCGCGCCGCCCCATGCCACGCTCCCGTGCCAGCCCTCGCTGCCGCTAGCTCGACGAAGCCCACGCGCGACCACGCCGGCGCACCGGCCCATCCCGTGCCAGCCCGCAGCCGCGCCAGATCCGCGCGCCGCCCCGCCCATGGCCGCGCCGCGCGCCACGGCCGCCTCGCGCCGCCCAGTGCAGGAGAGCACCGGAGCCGCCCCTCGGAGCCACCCTAAGCCGCCGACCCGACGGGCCCCGCCGAGCCGCGCGCCACCACAAAGGCCGGCATTCCCGCGCCGCCCGGACGCCTCGTGGGGAGGGAAGAGTCCCGCCGCCGCCGACGCACGCACGGGCTTTGCCCGGCGGCGTCCCCTGGCGGCGGCGAGGGAGGGAAGAGGCGAGGTGGGGGGCGGCGGCGGCGGGAGGCTAGGGTTGCGCCCGGGCCGCTCGCGGGAGCGGCACGGGGCTAGCGGGGATGTCCCGTGCATTAAGATCCTGGCCCCGACTACAAATTTAGATATATCATACATGTACTACGTGCGATGTCACCGCGATCTCCCAGTAAGATGAGCAATTTTAACGTGCTCTCTCTTACCCCCTCTTTTCACATGGGAGATAAGAAGGTAAGAGTTAATCCGACCACTAATTAATCAAATCAATGGCTAGATCTATTATGTATTTTTACCTCTTATGTGAAAAGGAGGGGTAAGAGGGAGCATGCTAAAATTTGCCCATGAAATATATTTTCATATGGTATATGTCCGGTATTATAAATGTTCATAATTTTAATATGCTCCCTCCTACCCCCTCTTTTCACATGAGAGGTAAGAAGGTAAGAGTTAATCAGACCACTACTTAATCAAATCAATGGTTCAGATCTATTATGTACTCTTACCTCTCATGTGAAAAGTGGAGGTAAGAGGGAACATGCTAAAATTTGCCAATTGCGTACTGAGTCGCATGTGGATCGGCACGTACGTACGGCTCTACGCGTTTTTGTAATCTATAAAGTCGTATCCGACTCCGTTCCATAGACCATACTACCTGATTTTACTAGCTCCAGGCGTTCCCTCGGGCGTGGTTTTGTTTGGTCATAGGTGTTGAAGTAAACGAGAGACAATCGAGAGATGTAAAAGTGAACAGTAATTCTTTATTTATTTTTTGTGAAAAAACTTTGGATCTATTCATCACCTGTCAAGATAGTACAACGAACACCAGAAGTAAAAATTACATTTAGATCCATAGATCACCTAGTGACGACTACAAACACTGGAGCGAGCCGAAGGCGCACTGCCGTCATTGCCCCTCCCTCATCGGAGCCACACAAACCTTGTTGTAGTAGACAGTCGAAAAACCGTCATACTAAGACCCCATACGACCAGCGCATCAGAACAACAACCGCCGCCGATGAAGAAAAGATAAAAGTGAACAGTAATTCTTTATTGATGAAGTGGATATTTCTACAAGGGAGAGAGACGCATGTGTAAAGGCGTCTGTACAAAGGGACGCGAGCAACCGTCGTGTTTGTTGCCTAAAGGCAACCGACGTGGGTTCTACATAAGCAGTGATTTACCCATAATTAACACATGCGTTAATTAATCGTAACACCCCCCCCCAATCAATGCTTGCCCTTGCGAGTATACATCATCTTGTTAAAGCCTCCTCCTTGTATATGTTTTTCTTGAATGTTCATCATCTTCATATTGAGAAAAGACTCCTCCAAAAATCCTGTGGGAAAAATATGTGGAGAATAGTGCATATATGTTGCTAATACTCATTTCAACCCAGTGGAAAAATATAAGAAGAAAATGTTGCAACTTATAATGATTATTGTCTCCTTGATAACTCATATGGGAAAAACCTTCGAAGAAGGAGAAAACTCGTTGGTGAGTTTGGAGAACAATAAATATGCTTTGTATACTTTTCATTAAAAACCCTAGCGGAAGAAATAGAAAGTATTTCATATGTCACCTCGTTAAAAACCTTTTATGAGGAACTTCGAAAGAAAGCTCATCAGTGGAAAGAGTGCGATTTGATATATATATGTCATTGAAAACTCGTTCAAAACCTTGTGGAAAAATATAAGGAGAAACTGATATGACATATGATGGTAATTATCTCTTTCAACTCAATATGAGAAAATACATAGAGTTTAGATGATAATAAATATGTCGTATATATTTTTCTAAAAACCCCGGTGGGGAAAACAGAAATTATAACATATGATCTCATGTTGATATTACCTCATTAAGTATCTAACCAATAATTCGCTGCAAAATAGTATTCTAGGCCTAGTGCAGTTTGCTAGATCCATTAGTGCTTCAATTGCACCATGATATGGAGACTCGGTTCCAATATCTCTTCATCACCACACTTAGGTATAAATGGGTATTTATGTGTACTAATCAAGAGAGATCTCACAACCATGGTTATTTGATGGGAATGACTTATCCATGTTGAACTTGAAAGATTGTGGATGTCGCCTAGAGGGGGTTGAATAGGCGCTTTAAAATAATTACGGTTTAGGCTTGAACAAATGCGGAATAAAACTAGCATTTAATTTGTCAAGCACAAAACCTAAATCGACTAGGCTCACCTATGTGCACCAGCAACTTATGCTAAGCAAGATAAACAACTAAGTGATAGCAAGATATATAACAAGACACACTATGGCTATCACAAAGTAAAGTACATAAGTAAAGGGCTCGGGTAAGACCGAGGCACGCGGAGACGACGATGTATTCCGAAGTTCACACCCTTGCGCATGCTAGTCTCCATTTGGAGCGGCCTGGAGCCACAATGCTCCCCAAAATGCCACTAAGGCCACCGTAATCTCCTCACGCCCTCGCACAATGCAAGATGCCGTGATTACACTAAGGGACCCTTGAGGGCGGTTACCGAACCCATACAAATGGCAACCCTTGGGGTGGTCACTGAACCCGTACAATTGGCAACCCTTGGGGGCGGTCACCGGAACCCGTACAAATTGTTCAGGGCAATCTCCATAACTTAATTGGAGACCCCGACGCTTGCCCGAACCTTTACACCACAATGATTGAGCTCCACACCACCAACCATCTAGGGCACCAAAGCACCCAAGGAGAACAAGCTCTAGGGTGCCCAAACACGGCCAAGAGTAATAAGCTTCTCAACTTTCACTTCCACGTATCACCGTGGAGAACTCAAATCGATGCACCAAATGCAATGGCAAGGGCACACGGAGTGCCCAAGTCCTTCTCTCTCAAATCCCACCACAACAATGAAAGCTATGGAGGAATATGAGAGGAAGAACGAAGAAGAGAACACAAAGAACTCCAAGCTGGATCCAAGGGGTTCCTCTCACTTAGAGGAGAGGATGGATTGGTGGAAATGTGAATCTAGATCTCCTCTCTCTTTTCTCTCAAAAACTAGCAAGAATCATGGGAGGAATAGAGAGAAGGCAAAGCTTTTGGAGGTCAACAATGGAGAAGAAAGCTTGCCAAGAACCGTTAGGGGCAATGGGAAAGAAGACCCCCTTTTAAAGGCCCCCACGAATCTGCCCGTTATGCACTCTGCCTGTGCTCAAATGGTACTACCGCTCGAGGGAGCGGTACTACCGTTTAGAACGGTAGTTCCAGTGCCAGCCAGTGTGTACTGTAGAGTACACGCACGGTAGTTCCGCCGGAGCTGTACTACCGGCTACAATGAGCGGTACTACCGCTAAATGTCAGTGGATACAGAGGGACCAGCGGCAGTGGAGCCGCGCCAGAGCGGAAGTACCGCGTAAAGCGGTACTACCGTGTAACTACCGTTCAACTACCGCAGAGCGAAACAGGGCAACAGAAGCTTAGAAATAAGTGGTAGTGGCAACAGTAGTAGACATCGGAAGTACCACACGAGTGGTACTACCGTGCTACTATCGTGCAACTGCCGCGATGCAACAGAGGGCTAAAAACAAGCGGTAATGGCCACGGTAGCTCATAGCGGAAGTACCGCAATAAGCGGTACTACTGTGGAGCTGAGCGTACTAACGCTTGGGAGCTGAGAAATTGCCCATAACTTCTGCAAATGAACTCTGAATTCAGCAAACTCAAGCTTGTTGGATATATTTAGAACTAGCAATGGAGAAGAAATGCCAATAGGATAAGGAATAGGACCTTCCCCAACTATGAACCGGCAATCTCTCCAACACCGAAAACGCAAAGATGATGCATGCGAACTCCGTTTTCGATGGGCTTGAGTTTGACAAGAAGATGGACACAAACTCTAAAACCTCACAAAGAGAAAACCAAATAAGAACAAAGAAAGATGATGCCAATGATGCAATGGTTTGATCTCTCTACGAAAGATGCAATCAAGCTACTCACTCGAGAGCCCCCCTTAATAGTACGACAATCAATCATATAACCTGGTCTCCCAACTAACACCATGAGACCGATAAAATAGGAAACCTATCAACGACAAACCTTTCCCTTGCGCATAATCAACTTGAGCAAGATGATGATGATCTTGACCTACTCAAGTTGGACCACCTTGCTTGATTGCTTTAGCTCGATGAAGACTACTAGATTGCTCCCCCATACTCCACTATGGGTGAGCCTCTCTTCGGCACATCTTCACATGTCCATTGTCACCATAATGGACGGCAAGCTTCAAGCATGATCTCTTCATTATGCTCCACTTGAACTTGCCACCGCAGCCTTGATGACGATCACCACTTGATGTTATCCTCCATGGTTTATATGATATCTTCCTTTTGATGTACGCTCATGGAAACATACCTAACCCCCAAAAAAACCCTCACATAGACCATGGGTTAGTACACAAAGTGTAATGGACAATGCTTATCATACCATGGGATCACTTGATCCCACTAGGTACATCTTCTACGCTTTATGTGTTGATCAACTTGAATCACTCTTTAACTTAGTATTGATCAACCTTGAATCTTATCTTCTCTGTTCATTAAGATGATGTCTTGAAGGTAAACATGAATGTTCACACAATCTTCTTCTTCAAGACATGCTTGCAATAAGCTCAACTCTCACATGACCAATCTTTGGATAACTCCATGAATAGCACCTTGGTCAACACATAATCTCCTTCTTATAACCTTGAAACCAACAAATGGTCTTCAAGCAATGCCTATGGACAAACCCTTCAAATATAACTCAAGGCAACCATTAGTCCATAGGGATTGTCATCAATTACCAAAACCAAACATGGGGCACCATGCTCTTTCAGAACTTTTCAACAATCTTTTGGATACATTTAGACTGATGAACAAGTATTCCCGAAGGAATACACTCGAGTTCCAAACTCAAGCAAAGTTTGGTCTCAACCAAATCTTCCATCTAAAAACCGTCTTGAGATAATTTGCTTGTCTCATGTATTTCTTGTGTAGTTCCAATGATATTCAAAACATCAACATACACACAAATTGTACAAATCCTTCTTTCAATTTCTTGATGAATATAAATGAGCAATCATCAATGTTTGAGTAATCCTTCTAACAAAGGAACTCACTCAGTCGGTTAGGGCATCTCCAACGCCGACCCTCAAACCACCCGCATACATCCGGACCGTGCGGTTCGGACGTGTCGTGCCATCCAACGCGGGCCTGTATCGGTCCGTCGAGCGGTCCGGACATACTTTTTCCCGCAAACCGGAGACAAAGTGGTGGGGGGTGGGGGCTTTGCGAGCATCTGGACCGCTGGCACGTCCACTCCTGACTGCCCTGGCCCACAAAACAATCCCACCCGCCTCTCTCGCGCTTTCCATCGAACGTCCGCGCCGCTTGCCGCACCGCATTCATGCCGGCCCAGAGCATGCAGCGGCCAGCATTGATGCCCGCGATTTGACCGGACGGGAGGGCGGCGCAGACAGACGCGATCTCTCGGGCGTCGCCGCTTCAATGCGGAAGCCGCGTCCCGAGAAACCAAGTCCGGCCATTGCACCGCGTCCCAAGAAGCTACGCGCGAGCTGTCGCTTTCGTCTGCGTCTGAGTTTCGTTTTCACCATAGGACCGGTTTCACCATAGATGCATATATACACACACTCGTTCTTTTCTTTTCCTATTTGCATACGTCTGCGTCTGAGTTTCGTTTTCACCATAGGACCGGTTTCACCATAGATGCATATATACACACACTTCTTTTCTTTTCCTTTTTGCATACGAGGATCATCCCCAGGACAACACATCACACTGCTCGCGCGCAGACGCAGACGAAAGCGACAGCTCGCGCACAGCATGCACACTGCTGCCGCCAGCCCATGAGGCGGCAGGCCCAGCAGCTACAGTGTTGCCGCCAGCCCCTGAGGTGGCAGGGCCCACCACGCCAGCCCCGTTCCGTCGCGGTTGCCGATTCCGGTTATGGCCAGCCTGCCGCCTGACCCGGTGACGGCAGGGGCTGCCGCCTCGCACCGTGGCGGCATGTGCCACGTGTTGCCTGGCGCGCCTGCCGCCACGGCCCAGGGGTCTTTTATGTCAATTTCACCCGGGGGGTCTTTTCTGACAATTTCGTTGGGCAGGTGGTCTCTTTCGACAAAAATTCGAGCCGTTTGGCCGCCAGATCGCTCGCCGCTGGATCACGCAGACTGATCCCGTCTTCCAGAGCGTCATGCCTTTCACCGTACTTGGCCATGTCGCGGGAAGCCGCTGGCTGCAAGTTTCTGCGCCGAGGCCGCTTGTCAGGGGTAGGGCTCCATCGCGATGGGTCGCCGTCCCGATCGAAAACGACGAAGACAAGTATACGGATGGTTAGTTCATCCGTTCAAAATTAATTAGTACATGGTCATAACCATCGATCAGGGCATTAATTTATGACGCGTTTGGTTCAGGACCGGTAACGTTTTCAGATTTGTAATCAGAATGCAGTGTATTAGGCTGGGGATTAGATGATTACGTGATGTGTTTGGTTCCGCGAAGGGTTTGGTTTCCCAAACCAGAGCGTCCAGAAAAGAAGTGAGGAGAAAGGAAGCCCGTCCACCTGCTTGCAACGGAGAAGGGGGAATTTCAGCCGGCGTGGCTGCTCGCGACGGGGATGGGGAGAGGTCCGCGGCCAGCGTGGCTGCTACCGACGGAGAAGGGGGAAGGTCCGGCCAGAGTTGCTGCTCGCGACAGAGAAGAGGGAGGCCCAGCCGGCGCTGCTGCTCGTGGTAGGGAAGTTCGGCCGGCGTCGCTGCTCGTGGATGGGGAGAGGGGGGGGGGGGTTCCGGCCGGTGTCGCTTCTCGCACCAGAGAAGGGAGAGAATCGTGGAGGCGAGGTCGGGGACGAGTGGAGAAGGGGATCGATCGTTTTCGGTTTCCACAGAGTATATCCCGTTTTGGGCTTTACGAAGCGGCGTATCGGATTACACGGCGATCGAAACCGGCCCAGCCGTACCAAACGCTGGTAATGTCTCCCCGAAATGGTGTAATCGGGAGACGGTGGAAAACATTACTCCCAGAGATGTGGGATCAAATCCATCAAATGGATCTGATCATCCGGTTTGCATATCGGGCACTCACTAACGACGCGTTTGGTTCTGTTAGCGACCTTCCCTCTGGCTCCTGATCTGATCTGAAGAGAGGTTCTGTTAGCGACCTTCCCTCTGGTGGCCCAGCAGCAGACCAAGGCCCAGCCCACCACCAGCCCTAGCAATCACTTGGACTACATATCTGAGAGAGAAGAGAACGAGCAAGGCATCCAGGAGATGGATCAGACGAACCCGGCGGCGGCTCTCTCTCCCATCTAGGCTCTTTTCCCCTTCCTCTGTTCTTGCTGTCTTCGATTTAGCACACTTGTGCTTGTAATCTCTACCTGAACCACTGAATTACCAAGCAATATATCCCTGAGAGTAGTACTAGCTAACACTTGGTATTCAGAGCCAATTTTTTTCCCCACCACCACCACCTCGATCCGCCGTCGTCGATCTGGCGATGGAGCCGGCGACCAAGCAGGACCTGAAGGATCTCCTGAAGGAGTTCCGAGAGGAGTTTCTAAGGGGCATCAGGGAGGCTGTCGCGGCTGGGTTCGGCAACTCGAAGCCGGCGACCACCCCGGCTGCTTCGCAGTTGCTCTCCACGGACGCACCTGCTTCGCCCATGACCATCGTTGACGTCGTCCCCGTGCTCGCTGCCTCGTCTGCAAGCGCCAAGTCCCTCGACATTGACGCCACGGACGTCGCTGCACCGACGCCCACAATCTGTTTGACGGATGGCCTCAACCACAGCGCCGATGGAAACGACCACATGGTGGCGTGGCAGGCCGCTTGGAGTACGCCTACGTACTTCACCGTGCCTCCAGGGGACTCGCCAATCCCGTCGAGTGAGCCAGCTCTTGGCCTCGCACTCGGCGCGCTGGCGCAGGCCAAGTGTTCGACGGAAGGCTCCGAAGTCATTGCCAACTCAATGGTGCCTACATCGGCGCTTTGTCATTGGCTGCAGCGAGTGCCACCGCGGCTGCCGGATCCATGGAAATTTTTCTGGGGTAAACATGGGTTTCTCTTGAGTGGCAACAACAACTTGGATGCATAGATATGCCCTAGCCCAAATGAAAGTTTATGCAGAGTTGGGAAATCCAAAGAGGTAAATCTCTCATGCCTATTTCATTGGATGTCTGCCTGGCAATGGTTGGTACATTGGTTAGTATATGGAGTTGAATTACAACCAATTCCCTGGCCATCTTTTCCAATTGGTGTGCCATCAGATTTCTGTTATTCCAGTATGGCTATTTGGGAGCCCCACGTGACTAATTCTGTTTATGACATTCACCTATGGAAGTTCATGGAGCATCCCTTTCTGATTGTCCAAGTGCATGGAATTAGGTTGACTAGTAGTTCCCTTCCCAAGCAACTATTTCATACTAGAGATCTTATGAACAATTCATGGGAGCGGTGGTACAATCTCCTTGGGCATTCCATAAGGATACTCCCAGGTCAGCTCTTGTGCTTGGGGTTTTTGAAACAAGACAATGAGGATTCAGTTTTTAGTGAGTATGTCAAGCTCTTCCATGGCAGCAAACCCTGGTTTTCAGAACTCTCTGCATGTTCTATTACTATTGCTTTTGAACAACATCATTCCTGTCTTGCTACTGTGGTTATGCATAGGTTTCAAAGAGTAAAAAAATTGGGTGCTCTGACCACTGAACTCTCAAGCAGTACTGATATTCAGTTAGCACAGTTTGAGCAATTACTGTCTTCTGCTCCAGCTAGCATCACAGTGCAATGGCCGCTTACCTGCGGCAAGCTTCCTTCGCAGCATGTAGTGTTTCCAGTTGTGCTGCTATATGGACTAGTCTACTGCACTGATACTAGTTCTCATTTGGTTGGCAGTGAGAAGAGCAACATTCATGTATCTAGGTCCTTTCTTGACTCTGAAAATTTCTTGCAAACCTGTTTCTTTTTGGGGATGATGTGCAGCACAAGGTATCAAAATACCAAGCATCTGATCCACCAGGACATTCATACAAGTATCTCAATGGTCCAAGGTAAAAAGCTATTCTCTGGAGATGAGCTCGGGTTGGCATGGGCATTAGTTGAACACTCGGTTTTTGTGAATAATCTACTGGTTGTTCCTTCGATGGTGTGGCATACAAGATGCTTGCAGTTTGAAATTGACAGGCCATATGAGTGTTGGGCATTCTTTCACCCGAATTTTCCATGGTATCCTTATACTCATGACTGGACAGTTCATAAGCTAATGGTTGTTACAGGAGTAGTACCACTTAACAGTGTTCCAATTAGTTCCAAGGAAACAAGGACCTGGACTGGTGCAAACGTGTGGACCTGCAATAGTTGTCATCTAGCACTATTCTATCACAACAAGGTGAGCTACGGCCTTGCTGCAAGAGTGAGGAAACGCCCAGGTACTATAACCATCGATGTTCTAGTTCAGTCTGGATGCATTCCATTTCCTATTGGTGCTGCACTCTCTTCAAAAGAAATGGGATTTGGTACAACCGCTAGAAACTTGTTGCTCCTTCAAATTATCTGTTCATGTTTCCCTTGCCATATTTTGAGTGGGTTATCTCGGCAAGTATCTGAACCTGATGGCCGATCCAGAGTAGCAGACTGCAATGCCATTGTGCATCCAATGGCGCTATATCTTCACCAATTATGTCACATGGAAATAGTGCAGATCTGCAAAGCAAACATTTCAACAAGGTCTGCAATGCGGGGCCCTGGAGAAGTGCAGGGTTCTTATGTTGCTGAAGCTCTTATTGAGCATGTGGCGTCAGCTCTCTCTACCGATGCTAATTTGGTAAGGCAGAGAAATATTCACACAGCGGAGAGCCTTACTTTGTTTCACAGTGAGTTAAGCCAGGGGCTTTGGACAAAAGTGAAGCAGATGGCAGCATTTGGTCTTGGACAGTTGTGGGCTGATCGAAGCCAAGACCTGTTGGAAAGAGTAAGAGTTATTCAAGCAGACACGTTAAGTGTGGTGCAGGGAGGGTGGACCACAGGGAGTACCTCATCAGAATGCAGTTGTGAAGCCGTTCGACTTGCCTGCAATATCATGGTTGATAGGCTGAAATCACTCATGGAGCAATTGCAAGAAAAGCAAGGCAAAGTTTCATGTGATGGACTAATTTCACATACAAAGATGGCTGGCATGGCGATCTCTACCTGCCCCGATCAAGAACATTTTCAAGGAGGGAGGGATGTCATAGCGGTCGCCGGCATCTTTGAGCAAGGTTACGTCGACCACAAGTACTACCGCGGCTTCGACCACGCTTACTATTACTCCGATCAAATCCATGTTGGCCACCACTACCACCTCGACACCTTCCTCGAGCAAGGCCCCAGCGGCTACGACTACTACATCAAGGGCGCCTTCTTCGATGTCGTTCAAGTCGACCTCAACCGTGGTTACTACTGCTATGACTACCATGGCGATTTCAGCACGATGAGGGATCTTCAAGCCCCCTGGGATCCTGGAAAGCTCTTCGTGACAACAACGGCTTGGGGACAAGCCGTGTTTCAAGAAGGGAGGGGTGTTAGCGACCTTCCCTCTGGTGGCCCAGCAGCAGACCAAGGCCCAGCCCACCACCAGCCCTAGCAATCACTTGGACTACATATCTGAGAGAGAAGAGAACGAGCAAGGCATCCAGGAGATGGATCAGACGAACCCGGCGGCGGCTCTCTCTCCCATCTAGGCTCTTTTCCCCTTCCTCTGTTCTTGTTGTCTTCGATTTAGCACACTTGTGCTTGTAATCTCTACCTGAACCACTGAATTACCAAGCAATATATCTTGGGATGTAAATGGTATGGATATTTCCCGTTTCGAATCCGCATCCGCATCCGTTTTTGAGGATATAGTACGCACTTGCACGAATCCGGCGGATATGGATGCGGATACGGATTATGGTAAAGCGGATATCCGGCGGATATGGTAGCGGATATGGTAGCGGTAATATCCGGCGGATATGGATTATCCGGTGTTTTTTACGGATTATCCGAGGTTATCAAATAGGATTATCCGATAAATATAGCCCAATTGGCAAGCCCAAATATGCAATTAGTCGTCCATGAATTAATTACTAGTAATTATAATCGCCACATATAAATACAATACAACCCTAACCCTAATAGTACCCTAGTATACGATCACAATCACAGCCGTCAGCCGTGGTCGTCGCACGTTGTCTTCTTCATCGCCGCCAGCGCCAGGGGCCGGCCGCATCTCTCCGGCAAGTCGGCTGTCCGACACTATGGGCAAAGATGCCAGCAACTGTCCGGCTAACGGAGGTGAGCACTTTGCTTGAACATTCCATGAATTACTGGATGTAGAGTAGGGCATCGATGGTATGCACCCACGAGGTCAAACAACTTGTTGTACGTCTTCTCGCCCTGGGCTTCGACTAGGCATGGCAGTAGAGTACTGTGCGGCCGTGCCGGGGTGGCGCTACTAGCAGCCGTGATCGACGCCGTACACGGCGATGGGCAAGTCAAGTGCGCCGACACGATTCGCACCGGGCCGACGGTCTGCGTGCATATGCGCCGGCCGAGACGCAAGGTAGAAAAATGAACAGGGGACTCAATCCGTTCAAAGTGACAGGCTACACTAACAAACTAAGACCAGGTCACAGCTTAACTTATTTCATAACTGAAGAAAATACTAACTGACGAAACTGAACTTTAACAGCTACGTACAGCTACGACGGACGAAATTGAATTTTTCTGAAACTTTGACAGTAGCTGTTATGTTAACTGACACTTAGCAATCAGCGATCTGTATCGTGTACCAGCTAACTTAGCTAATAAATGTTTAAATCTGTGTGGCCGTGTAATAAGCTTGAGAACACTAAGTTGTACTAGTAGTCAGGTAGGCTTCATCTTAAATATTTAATAGACTAGAGAACACTGAATCTATGATATCTAATGCCTTGCTTGCTGCAACTTGTAAGCTATTGATCCTGTTGATCAGTAAGAAGCGCTTGGTTACTTATATATTGTTCATCTTTCTACAGATCATCTGAGAAAGATATTGGGGAAAAGATCCACATCTGCAAGAACAAGTGCAAATGCAGTCCAAAGTATGGTTGTATCACCCCCTGCTGGAAGTCAAAATGAAGAGCCACTGAATTTGGGCAGTGACAATGAAGTTGCAAATGAAGTGGTTGATCTGGAGGGTGAGAATCAGGATGCAATAGTAGATGAGCATGTAGGGAAGAAACCGAAGAAGACCACATCTGAATGTTGGGACCATTTTGATAAAACTGTCAAGACGGTGATGATAAATGGACAGAAAATTAAGGAAGCATGGGCCAAATGCAAGTACTGCACTTATGGAGCAAAGAGAAATAGCAAGAATGGGACATCGGTCTTCTTGAACCATATTAAGATGCATAGAGAAATATCAAGTATGTCTGATTACCTCTTGATCATTACTGCTATTTTATTTCTGTTAAGTGACAATAATTTTTTCGTCAATTTGCATGCTGCTGGTACATAGGACAATCAAGGAATAGATATTGAAATAAGTGGCTGATCAACTACATCAGGAGCAAGTAATTTAGGTATGCAGTTATACCGGCAATTCGCTAATGTGTGTGTGTGTGCTGGAACTACTTAGTTCACCACAACTAATTATCAATTATTTCTTTGATTGTCAAGTGTAGCATCTAAATATCTTTTATCATTCTCACAGGATATTGCAAGTGGACTAGAAGAAACACCATGTTGAAGAGAAGTCAAGGATGTGTTATGGGCTTATACTTGATCGACTACTTGCCTTTTGTAATAAATAAAACTTCAATAGAACTTTGAATTAAGTATTTCTTAAGTATGACCTTCGTCTTGGACGTGTGTAATGCTATCATCATTTGACCGGTACTGTTTATTGTTGCCATATTGGTGTGAGTTATGACTTTAAAAAGCTTGGCCACTCTCTAGTGTAATGTTGTTGGATAAAAACGTGTTTCATATTGTTTGCATAGTAGAAATAAGTTCATGTTTCTTCGCACGTATCACCCGATATTTTTTGTCCGTTTCCGGTCCGAGTCCGCTCCGAATCCGCTCCGAATCCGCAGTCCGATATAATCCGTATTCGAATCCGCATCCGGTCAATATCCGCTCTGCTCCGAATCCGACAAAAAAATATGGTAAAGGATATGGTAAAAGCGTTATCCGATCCGATCCGATCCGTTTGAGTAGTACTAGCTAACAGGTTCCAAGAGAACAAAACGTAGTCCAAGAGCCTGCCTCGGCACTCGAGCTACGATCTGCGGCATAATAGGTCGGCACGCACGCATGCAACGTTCCCCCCGCCTTCACCGGCGCATCAAGAATCACAAAGGACAACGTTCAGTTCAGGAAAAACAAACGATCGATCGCAAGAGAAACATCAAAACAGCAGAAAACCAACGAATCAAAACGAAACGAAATAGCAGATGGAATGAGTTGCTGCTACTCGCTCGCGTCGCGTCTACCAAAAGCAAAAGAAAAGTGGGAGAAGCTGCTTGTGGTGGTGTGGTAGGGCGAAGCCGTCGGGGTGTATAAATAGCATAGCGGCCACGGAACGGACGGCGCCGATCAATCCGGTACCGCAGCTTTTTCTCTTTGTTTTGAACGAACGGTTTTGATCGCCCCCAGAGCTGCGGGTCTAAGGTCTTCCTTCTCTTTTGGGGAGGAAGTGCTAAATGTACGGGCGCTGACAGGTGGGTCATGGACACGTGCACGCTCAGCAGTGCCATGTTACTACTGCCGTGGCATGAAGATTTTAAGGGGTTGTTTGGATATGGAGGTTATGTAAAACTAATTCTCCTTAAATCCGATTTTCTGGTGTAACAACCTAAAATCTGTTTGGATTGTCTAACAGAAACGTGGATGTAGAAAATTGAGTTCTGCAAAAAAAAAAAAATGCCGGTTTATAGTAGTCGTTTTTGTATAAACGAGTTCTGCGTAGCCACGAGGGCGAGGTCAGCGACTAGTCGGACGGCGGCAGGCCGTCGCCGGTTGATGGCCATCGCCTTGTCAGACGACAGCATGCAACAGTGGTTGTCAAAATCGACCGGCGTGGCAAGGTCTAGGTACGCCAGCGCTGGTGTATGTCCTGGCGGCAATGGCGTGGCGGCCTTGACCTTGTCCGGCGTGGCGTCCGGGCGGTAGTGAACGCCGCGTTCTGGTTCGCCGAGCGGCCGAGCGCCCATGTCGCCGGCCCAGCTGCGCCGTCTCACAGGATCACACGTCGATTTAGGCCAGAGGATCCTCCTGCTCGGATCGAGCGCCCGTCTCAACTCAACGGCCCAGCCACCATCTCCTCCTTCTTCTTCATCGCTGCAGAAGAAGCTGACCCTGGTGGCTCGCACGTCTGGTGTACGTGAGCTTGACGAACGCATGGCCGGCATTACTTGTTTTGTACTTATAATATAATTGCCTTTTCTCAAACTCATTGATAAGTGGTAACCAAAGCTGTACATTGAATTCTTCAATGCATCCAAGAATCCGGAGCAGCAGCACTTCACGCTTTTGCTTCCATGGAGTAGCAGCCGGAGCTGCGACCGTGTCTGCCTCCGGTGGTCTAATCTTCCGCGACATCGCGCTTGGCCGCTCCTGCCGGTGCTTTCTGCCCTCCATGGCATCCGCGTCCCCGGGCTGGATATTGCCGCCACCGCAGACGTCCCCGTGTTGATCGACGCCGTCGAGATGCTCTCGCTGGTGGACCTCTGCCTCTAAAGGCACACATCGGCTTTGTTCAACAGGATAATCCAAGACTGTACACGGAGGCGCTCTCGCCGGTGTAACATTGAACTGCATAATCATGGTATCTATTTTTTTTTCATCCAAACCAGGAATTGTATAAACTTATATTAACAGAAAAATAACCAAAACTGGGTTTCGTATAATTCCTCCTAAAACTGGTTTCTAAAATCTCACGCCTAATTCTCCGTATCCAAACAACCAGACAACTCCACAACGCGGATCACTAGACGGACGGCACCAAATATCGGCGACCGTCAGGACGTGTCCACGGACGGTAGGTGGGGTGCGGGCCATCCAAACCTAAGCATCAAATGTCCGGACCATTTGAAACGGATCAAACACAAACATGGACGAAATTAATGTTAAACGGACAATTTATGTTAAATTTGATTTATTTACAACGGATGAAATTTAATAAGTTCAAACTAATTTAAACTACACTAAACTAAACTAAACTAGGCGAGGTACGAGACAGAGACCTCGTATGCAAGGCCTCCTTGACCACATGGAGCTTTATCGTCGTCCACGTTGCCCCTCAAGCCGCCGCGGCACACTCACGCTTGAGAAGCTCCGCCGCATCCTCCATCGCCTTGCGTCGCTTGTCTTCAGCGGCGTTGGCGGCTCCGTGAATGTTGCGCGCTTGGACTCTGTCAGCCCCAATTTTGAGGAGCTTGTCATTGACGCGGTGCTGGCGGCGGGCGTCCGACTCGACAGTGGTCTTGGGCCGATCGACGATCCAAGCCTCCGCGAGCACCTAGGCCGGGGCAACATGGCTCTTCGCGAACGTCGTCCTGCGTGCCGCATTGCGCCGCCTGCAGTGATGCCTCTGCCTTGGCTTTGCTCTTGAACAACGAGGCGCCGACACCTTTGAGGCAGTAATGAAAGCGTGGATGGAAATGGGGCGAGGACACGGGCTTCTCCTTGACGGCGGGGAGTACCGGGTGCCACTGGCTTCCTTGCTGGCAACACGGCAGGGACGAGGGCTATTCCTTCGCGCAGCGTCCGAAAATGGGTTTTCGATGAGCCCGTGCTGCCGGAGTCCGACGTGACGGATGTCCGGACTCCCTCAAAAGTCCCCCAATTTGGTGTCAGTTTGCGGGGTTTCGGACGTCCGGTCCGGTCTGGACAATTTAGGGGAGCGATATTGGATGGCTAAAACTGTCCAGGCCGGATATTTGTGGTCGATTAGGTGATCCGCATTGGATTTTCCCTAAGCTCTGAGACAATAAGAAAAAATAATTTTTCTTTTGTTGGAAACGCACAAACAGGTACACAAAAATTGACACATTTTTCTGAGACAATCTCATATTTATTTTGTGTTACTGCTTGTTTTTAACCCCTATTTATTTTTATATAACTCAAACATAAGTATAGGTGTTGGAAATATGCCCTATAGACAATAATAATCTGAAATTAGTACGTGTTTGGGATCGGCACTAAGGGTTGTTCTTGCGGTTGCCTGTGTTAGCTTTTCTCGATCTTAGCTGGAATGTGCATTATCTTAGTTACATGCACGGATTAATGCACCGACCAGATTTTTAATGGATATAGCCTATGTGTAGCGCAAGAGGTGTTCGTCGTTGTTGCCTCTTGGCTTGAGGTTCGATCCAACGGATAAGAAGCTAATGGAACACGTTGAGGCCAAAGTTAGGGACAACGGGCGAGATCTCACCCTCTGATTGATCGTTTCTTACCCATCATAAACATCAGAGAAGGCTTATGCTCCACCAATCCTCAGAACCTTCCATGTCAAGCATAGATAAAAATTGCTTGCTTCATACCGTCGTGATCATATTCACTGCGATTTGTCAATTGCGGCATGTGATTGTACCTTGTGCAGGTGTAAAAACAGACAACATGAGCAAATATTTATTTTTCCTTATATCTGGACCAAGGAAGTGTCGCAAGATAGAGACAGATCGTGGCTTGAACTTGACATGCATAAGGTTGTTAATACACTACCATGTAAAGGCGATGGTCGTTAAATAGGCTGGAAAAAGATCCTGATGTTGTACATCAGGTATGGTGAAACATCATGTATGGTGACAGGCGGAAGAACATCTGGTGGGTGATGCACCAGTACCACGTCGGCGACGACAAGAACTTGAAGTAAGGAGAGCTGGTGGTCTGCAAAATCTACAATCGGGCAAGGCAGGCATAGTCCCGCTCAAGTTCACGATTATTTTGACAATTCTAAAACGAAGGGAGGTTGAAGCAGGAAAAAAGCACTTGCCATGATCCATGGGTGGTCATTTCTATTTGTTAACCTGTCCTTTTTTTGGTGTAGCCATTTGTGTGCTTATTCATGTTAACTCCATCTAGGGATAATTCATAAAATGAGCATTCATAATTGTATGATGAGTTGGCATGCTCGCATGTTGAGATAAATAAGTTACTGGGGATCACTCTCTTATGTATATAGGATATTGATACATTTGAGACACATCACTCTTCCATTCCCGACCCCGCACATAATGGTTGGGTCTGAGTCGGAGCTACGGCCGAACTCTGGATTCAGGTACAACCTTGTTAGGTGTCTCCTTGGACTTGTTTGCGGCGCTAGGGAAGTGTTCGTGGGCTATCTTATTATGCCGGCGCAACTAAAGCGGTGTGATCCTCCATGGGGTATGTGTATCGATGCATGGCGCACATGAGCAATAGTCACATTACAGTTTAACAGTGGTACACCTCTGCAGTGTTAAATCTATTAGAATAGTCGTATATCCGCGGTTATGGATGACTTGGAGCCTGTTAATGTGTTAATAGAACAACTTCAGATAATATTAATAACTTTGCTAAAACTTGCCAACCGTGTGAGTGCTTTGAGGATTCTTCTTCGTGCGTGATGCGAAGGGGAATGCAATGTTGTGTGATTGACGACAGCGATAGATGCTGAGATGTGGGCACAACTTTCTCAGGAGGTCACTATTGAGTCCAAAATTGCATCACATTTTACATCTCATTTTGTGCTGTAGTCGTAGGTTTTGTTGGAATTTTATCGCGTTCGCACACCTTTTTATATGATTTCACCAGGATCCTGACTGTGGAGGAGTTTTTGAAGCATAAGGAAGAAATCCCAGGAATACAGGGTGAAAATCACGTTGATTTGCGTGATAAGAACCTACCATAGAAAGCACAAATCAAACGGGGCAAAAACTAGTCGCATCAGGGAATCCAGAGGAGAAGACGACATCTGGTATGAGCATGAGCGCTCATACCAACCGCCGCTGCTAGAACCCCCTTGTCAACTATATGAACCCCTACCTTCGGATCCGGAGGATGACACACATTGAGATTGGAAACTTCGCCAGAACCAAGAATCCTAGACGCCGGAAGGGATCCGGAGGGGGAGTCGATATAAGGGCTTCGCTACACCATTATCTTGACCAAGGGGATTACGACATGAACCTTCTCCATCACCATCGTACCACTTTCAACTCTTTGTAATACAAAACCCTACTGGATTCATACTTACTAGATGACCTGTTGCGCCCGCACAAAAACCATCTGCATCATGAAGCCAAGCAATGGTGAGGCCCGATCTGCTCCAACTACAACATTAACCTATGCAATGATATGCCAAACAAACATCATAAGAGCATCTACAGCCGGGCTTCTCATACCCGTCTCAAACGCCCGGGCAGGCCGTCCGGTCACTGACCGGTCGCAAAAAAGCGACCCAACCGGACGCCTCAAACCACCCTCAAACACCCGGGCTGACCGGCACCCCTCATATCCATCCCAAATATAGGGCGGATATGGGGTGGCCCGGGCACGCCCGGGCGCGTCCGCCTTACAGGCCCGGCCCACCACCGACCCCACCGCTGCCCCACAAAAAACCCCAATCCCGGCACACCGCTACGAACCCTAGCTCACTCTCTCCCTCTCTCTCGCTCCGTCCACTCCTCTCCCTCTCCGATTCCGATCCCATCCACCACGATGAGCAGCTCCGACAGCGACTCCGGCTCCGAGCTCGACTACGAGGAGGAGATGGCCCTCCGCATTGCGCTGGAGCGGTCCAAGGTGGAGACCGGTGGCAGCTCCGGATCTGGAGCGTCGCCGCAGCTCCCGCGCCGGCGCAGCACGGACGCCGGAGCTAGACCCTCCCGGCCCGCGCTTAGCGACGCCAGGACAGCGCAGTCTGCACCGGCCGCCCCGCGCCGTCTCCTTCCCCCGCCGGCCGCTCCTCCACGCGGCCAGCGGCGGGTGCTTGTCCCCGCGCCGCCGGCCCGCACACGCACTCCGGAGTCGGAGGCGCGCGCCACGCGCCGCGAGAGGCAGCGTGCACGGGAGAGGGACGCGGCGGAGCAATCCGCGCACCGCCGCCGCGGGACGGAGGCGGACCCCGACGAGGACACGCGTCTCCTCGCATGGGTCTACCGCCGCTTTCTCACGACGGCGGAGACGGATGCTCGCCGCCTCCGACGGAAGAACACCAAGGCGCTCCGGCTTGCTATTGAGCAGTCGGAGCGCGAGTGAAAGAACATGTGCTGCCCCCATGTTTGGTTTTGGTAATTGATGACAATCTCTATGGACTAATGGTTGCCTTGAGTTATATTTGAAGGGTTTGTCCATAGGCATTGCTTGAAGACCATTTGTTGGTTTCAAGGTTATTAGAAGAAGAATATGTGTTGACCAAGGTTATTCATGGAGTTATCCAAAGATTGGTCATGTTGATCAACACACAAAGCATAGAAGATGTACCGAGTGGGATCAAGTGATCTCACGGTATGGTAAGCATTGTCCATTACGCTTTGTGTACTAACCCATGTTCTATGCGAGAGTTTTATGTGGGGTTAGGTATGTTTCCATGGGCTTGCGTCAAGAGGAAGATCTCATTCAACCCATGGAGGATGACATCAAGTGGTGATCGTCATCAACATTGCGGTGTGCAAGTTCAAGTGGAGCATCACGAAGAGATCACATGCTTGAAGCTTGCCGTCCATTGTGGTGACAATGGACTTGTGAAGATGTGCCAAAGAGTGGCTCACCCATAGTGGAGTATGGGGGAGCAATCAACTAGTCTTCATCGAGCCGGCGCAATCAAGAAAGGTGGTCCAACTTGAGGAGGTCAAGATCGTCATCATCTAGCTCAAGTGGACTATGCGCAAGGCAAAGGTTTGCCCTTGATAGGTTTTCTATTTTACCGGTCTCATGGTGGTAGTTGGGAGACCGGGTTTTAGGATCGATAGCCGTACTATCAAGGGGGGCTCTCAAGTGAGTAGCTTTATCGTATCATTCGTAGAGAGCTCAAACCATTGCATCCTTGCATCATCTTTCTTGGTTTGTGTTTGGTGTTTCTCTTTGTGAGTCTTTGAGCTTTTGGTCATCTTCATGACAAGCTCGAGTTCATCGAAAACGGAGTTCATATATGCATCTTTTATGATGTTTTCGATGTTGGAGTTTATGCCGGTTCTTCATTCATAGAGGTTTCTCATCTCTATATGTTAGGCATATCTCCCCTGCCACTTCTTATTATAACCAGTCGCTGTTTGGATAGTACTCGTTGTCTTCTATCCAACAAGCTTGAGTTTGCTCAATTCAGAGCTCATTTGCAGAAGTTATGGCAGTTCTGGTTTTATTTGTATCCTCTGTTTTCTGTGGATTTTCAGTAGCTTGCAAGCGGTAGTACCGCTGGTGCCCACGGTAGTACCGCTTATGCGGTAGTACCGCTGGTACTTCCGTGGCACTACCGCTTGGGGTTTCCCCGAGCGTGCAACTCTCTGTTGCCAGTTTGCCATTCACGGTAGTAGAGCGGTAGTAGCACGGTAGTACCGCTATGGCGGTACTACCGCCCTTACTACCGCCGCCACTACCGCTTGCGGGGTTTCCTTTTGTGCACGTCTCTATTGCCGTTTTCTGTTAAACGGTAGTAGTGCGGCTGTAGTGCGTTAGTACCACTCAGAGCGGTAGTACCGCTCTGCTGGGCAGTAGTACCGCTTGGTGCGGTACTTCCGCCCTGCACTACCGCTGCTCTACCGCTTGTGTTTCGCAGAGTGTGCAAGTTTCTGTTGCTCGTTTCGGTTTAGCGGTAGTACCGCTTGGTGCGGCACTACCGCTCCAGTCCCGTGTTCTCGCCTGCTGTTTTTGAATTACTAAGCGGTAGTACCGCTCGCAAGAGCGGTAGTACCGCTTGTACGCGTCCAGCACGGGTAACGGTTGGATTTGGGGTGGCCCTATAAAAGGGGTCTTCTTCCCCAACGGTTATCTTATCCTTTGAGCTCATTTCTCCCCCCATTGTTGACCTTCTTGAGCTTGCCTATCTCTCAATCCCTCCAATGATTCTTGCTCCTTCTTGAGGGAAAAGAGAGAGGAGATCTAGATCCACATTTCCACCAATCACTTTCTCCTCTAAGTGAGGGGAACCCCTTGGATCTAGATCTTGGAGTTCTTGGTGTTCTCCTTGTTCTTCCTCTCACTTTCCTCCATAGCTTTTGTTGCTTTGGTGGGATTTGAGAGAGAGGGACTTGAGCACTTCGTGTGTTCTTGCCATTGCATTAGTTGCATCGGTTTGAGTTCTCCACGGTGATACGTGGAAGTTAGTAGTTGAGAAGCTTATTACTCTTGGGTGTTTGAGCACCCTAGAGCTTGTTCCTCTTGGGTGCCTTGGCGCCCTAGACGGCTTGGTGGTGCCTCGGAGCTCAATCATTGTGGTGTAAAGCTCCGGGCAAGCGTCGGGGTCTCCAATTAGGTTGTGGAGATCGCCCCGAGCAATTTGACGGGTACCGGTGACCGCCCCCAAGGGTTGCCAAAGTGTACGGGTTCGGTGACCGCCCTCAAGGGTTGCCATTTGTACGGGTTCGGTGACCGCCCTCAAGGGTCCCTTAGTGGAATCACGGCACCTTGCATTGTGCGAGGGCGTGAGGAGAATACGGTGGCCCTAGTGGCATTGTTGGGGAGCATTGTGCCTCCACACCGCTCTAACGGAGATTAGCATCCGCAAGGGTGTGAACTTCGGGATACATCGTCGTCTCCGCGTGCCTCGGTTATATCTTACCCGAGCCCTTTACTTATGCACTTTACTTTGTGATAGCCATATTGTTTCTTGTTATATATCTTGCTATCACTTAGTTATTTATCTTGCTTAGCATAAGTTGTTGGTGCACATAGGTGAGCCTAGTCGTTTTAGGTTTTGTGCTTGACAAATTAAACGCTAGTTTTATTCCGCATTTGTTCAAGCCTAAACCGTAATTATTTTAAAGCGCCTATTCACCCCCCCTCTAGGCGACATCCACGATCTTTCAGCGAGGCGAAGGAGGCAGCGGCGGAGAAGGCTCGGGTCGCCAGGCTGAAGCGGGAGCAGGACAGGGCGGTCCGTCGGATGAAGGGGCTCATCGTCCTCTCCGACTCCGATGACAGCGACAGCTCCACCTCCTCGTCGGACGACCAAGACCCTCCACTAGCAGCGGACGCCTACAGCTACGCCGGCGACCGGAAGGTCAAAGGCCCGGCGAGGAAGTGATGAAGCTCCGCCGTCTCCGTCTTTAATTTCAAGTTTTTAGTAATCTAGTTTAAACTTGTCCGTCGTTTATGTAAATTATGTGAACTTTGGCGATCTTTTGGACATCCGATGGTGATCTTTTGGTGATCGGAATGTGCATTTCTATGTCCGATTCCATGTTTGTTTGATGATCTACGTTGTTTAGTTCTACGTTGCATGCTTAGTATGGATATGAGGTGCCGGATATGAGAGACGCGGATGCAGAGAGGCAAATTTGAGGGGTGCCCGGTCAGTGTCCACGGACTCGTCCGGGCGCGTCCGCGGGCATTTGAGGGGCCGGATTTGCAAAGTCCGGCTGTAGATGCTCTAATGTGGCATACCATCGGGGGGGGGGGGGGGGGGGGGTCTCTGGTTCCCTACATGACTATGAATAAGCAACAAAGAAGGCAAGCGAACTATATGAAATAGATTTTGACGAATGCAGCTTAAAAGGCAAGCAACCCATCAGAAGGAAGCTCTTAGCGAACCGTTAACATGCGATGGTGTGCCACGGTATAATGTTTGTTTAGTCCGGCTGAATTGGTTTTGCTTGGCTTGGGGAAGTAACATAGTCAAATGCATCAGAGAAGCAAAGCAGGTCACATGGAATATGTTTCATTCATTGTGCCATTTGGCGCAAAGACCGATTGCATGCAAGAAATGTAACCAAAAGGCCAGATGAACCATTGAAATAAGTTTTTTCGGAATTATCTACAAAATACGATGCCAATGATTATGCTCATGTTGTGTTAACTAACACCCATCCTTTGTCGGGGTAGTCCATTAAGGAGCATCACATGACCGCATACCGACCAAGGTAAAGCCAAACCGGACGAAGCTAGCAACAGGACTCCGACCCAAACAAATCAAGAACCAGCCTCCCCACCACAAGTTATTGAAACCCGTAATGGCAAAGCAATGACCCTCCACCGGACCGGCAATTATCCGGGGAGAGGTGCCTGACACAGTCCAACCCGGTGCACGACAACAATCGAATAAGCCGTAGAACCGACCACTCAGGGGTCCCTGACGTGTTGGTCGAGGGCGTGCCCGGGGCTACCTCATCAGCTGCCCGCTGCCTTCGCCCTGCATGTGCCGCCCCGTGCGTTGGTAGTGGGGCCCGATGTTCGTTCCACCGGGTAGAGGCGTCGGGTCGGCATGCAACAAGTGCGCCCTAGTTGGCATGTGAGCTGTTTGGCACACATGCGTTGGGTACATCCATGCGGCCGGGCATCCCATATGTGGTTAGTCTGTGCTTTGCCAAATTGCTAGCCCGCTCGAAACTTATCGCATCCACAAGCCTGGATGAAATGGAACGACCGAACTTGCCGTTTTTCAGAGGCTCCTGCGCGTCGAGTTGGCCGACGCCGCACAACGTCACGCTGAACATGAATAGAGGCAGGCTCGCGCAGCCGCAGAGACGGTTGTCAGGTCCTACCATGCCCCCCCCCCTCGCCCCGCACGTGAAAATGAACAAAACTGGCACTTTTCTCAAACTTCAACACAAAATGAACCCAATCTGAAAATATTTCACAAAATAGCCCTATTTTGCATGACGCCCCGGGCTAGGGCGTCACATCTGGCATGCGCCCCGGGCTAAGGCGCGCCCAGGGCGTCATGCTATCTAGCATGGCGCCTTGGCCCGTGCGTCATGCAAAAGGGCCACTTAGTGAAATATTTTCAGATTGGGGTCATTTTGTGTTGAAGTTTCAGAAAAGGACCAGTTTCGTTCATTTTCACGCTCCGCACAAGATGTGGTCGCCATGCTGAAGGCTGTCGCGTGCCACGAAGCCAGCATGACACAGTGGGCAGTTCTTTGGATAGGTCACCTGGCTTTTTGGATGCATTTGGTTTTTGCGCCAATGATGCAGAGGGTCATCTATTCCCTAAGAATGCATGCGTGACGTCGAAGCGGAATCATTTGCAAAACATGTTGCCAATGAGTATGATCATGTTGTGTTTGTTACATAGACAAAGAAATGTCAGTGCTTTGTTTTGCAATTTTGCTGGTCACTTCATAGAACACTAACTGGTCACTTCAGCAGGGAGACGTGAGAAAAAAATCTGAAAGAATGACTCAGAAAACTAACTGGTCACTTCAGCAGGGAGACGTGAGAAAAAAATCTGAAAGAATGACTCAGAAAACTAACTGGTCACTTCATAGAAAATTAACTCAAATAGTTAATGCCATTTTTGTACAGAACACTATAAAAATGTTTGGCCAATTTTGTAAGACAGAGTTTGGCCAATTTTGTACAGAATTTCAGCAGCAAAACGAATTCGAACAATATTTCCCATCACAGCCATGCATATACGGTTATGCAACATATGTATTTGAGGCCTCATTTAGTAATGGATAGTCTCATACCAATGAACAGCACATTGATTCAAGGTTGGATTCGGGTCGGCATACCAAAGAGTAAATTTTAAATGAACACTGAACAAATAGAAGTACCAACAGAAACAATCTGCATGCCTAAACCAAATCAAAGATGTGAAGTTTGTCCTCATTCATCACAACAATGATACTGAGATACTACTACTTCAATACAGTGTTAGTACAACTTGTTCGATGGGGTAAAGCGTCGTACCCTGGTCGAGGGGACGCGTCCGTGTTAATATACAGGGGCTTATCAGTTATCCCTGAGATGCATACATATGTTTGGAGTACAAGTCAAGGCAAAGAAGAGATAGAAAGATGCGGCAGAATAACATATGTATCTCTAGTCTATCTCTAACTTGAATGAAAGCCTCCTCCTGATGCGCCCCTGGATCAATGATCGCTAACACAATTCACTGTTCCATCACCAGACAATCCATGATGAAAGGACTACAGTTGGCTCCGGCGCACAAAGCAGCCAAAGAACAGGTAACCTGTATGTTGCTACAGAAGCTCTCGATACTGTACTAATACAGCCCAAGCTTGTCAGATATTTTACTTGTAGGGCATCATCGGCCAAAGAACAAAATGGGTAAGCAAGGCAAACAAAAAGTAACTGCAGCGGACAAGAACAAAGGTCAGCGAGAGAAGGAGAAGGCCTGAGGGCCGCAATAGCGTTCTACCACAAGACGCAGCAGAGAGACGTGAGCAAAAAAATGATGTGGAAGAGTGGCTTAGAGAACAACTGCTCACTTCATAGGAATCTTGTCACCTTTTTTTTTTGCCAATCACCCTTGACAAGAAAGAATAAAATGGCACTTGGGAAAACGAAGACAAATGAGAGTAGTACAGTGCAGAAGAGAAACACAGCAGGCAGCTGTGTAGGTCAAAAGCAGAATAATGTCCATCACAGGCCAACTAATTAATCCCTAATTAGGAAGTTGAATGTGAGATGCTTGAATGGCCTCATTGTATTGCTATCTTCCACGTGGCACATCAGTACGATACTGACATACTACTACATCAACGGCTAAAATTATCATATGGAAGGAATCAGGGTACTATGTCTCAGAAATGTCATTGCATTTTCACATAGCATCAGACCGCTAAGGACACTTCATCATAGACATTAATTAATTTGGTGTATCCAGTCAGCAGTTGCATTTGGTAAAAGATGTGAAGAAGTGAAAAACGCTGGTAAAAGATATTTTACTTGTCATCGGCGAAAGAACAGCAGAGGTTTTAGGAAAACCAACTAAGAGAGAAACATCGCTTGGAGTAGCTCAAGTTTAAATGTAAGTGCCGCGAACAAGAACCAATAACACTGAGATAAGGAGAAGGCCTCAGAGACGCATTAGTGTTCTATTTTGCACTTCACGTAACTCAAATGTTAGAGTTGTCAGTAGAATTCACACAGTTCCATCACTGTCCAGTGCAACAAAAGGAAAACAAAAATGGTTTCAGCAGGGAGACGTGAGCAAAAAAATCTGAAAGAATGACTCAGAAAACAAACTGGTCTCTTCATAGAAAATTAACCCAATACTTAATGCCATTTTTGTACAGAACACTTTAAAAATCAGAGCAATTGTTTGTCCCTTTTTGTAAGACAGAGTTTGTCCATTTTGTAAGACAGAGTTTGGCCAATTTTGAAAGACATTGTTTGGAAATTTTGTACAGAATTTCAGCAGCAAAACGAATTTCAACAATATTTCCCATCACAGAAATATAAGTTACAACTCTTATAGCATAGCCATGCATACTCAAGGAGTCAAGGTTATTTTAGGCCTCATTTAGTCATGGATAAGAGTTCTCATATCAATGAACAGCACATTGATTCAAGGTTGGATTGTATCTCTAATCATTGGCCTGGCCTAAAAATTCCCAAATAGTAAATTTTAAATGAACACTGAACAAATAGAAGTACCAACAAAAGTAATCTGCATGCCTAAACCAAATCCAAGATGTGAAGTTTGTCCTCATCCATCACACCAATGGAAGTTATTACTTCTAAAAAAAGCCTATTGACATACTTTTTTGCTAAGCATGGCAACAGAAAACAAGTTCAGGAGACTCATCTAATACCAGGGAAAGAAGTATGTAATACACTACTCCCTCTGTCAGATAATATAAGAGCGTTTTAATAGATTGCAGTAGCAGAAAGAAACTGCTGTCATCCGAAACAAAACAAAAAACAATCATCTTACTCAGCATTGAAACAACACATGAACTAACCAGCAAAGAAGCTATTCTCATCAACATATGAACTAATCAGCAAAGAAGCTATTCTCATCAACATATTAACTAACCAGCAAAGAAGCTTACAGGTTGAAAATGGGCCAAGAAATTAGCCCGTTAGTTCAATTTTCAAGTGTTCAGAAGATGAAAACTGCCCACACTGCGACTGACTGAAATGCTCAATCGTATCACCAGTACACTAAGAATACTGAAAATGCATCATCGAGAAACAAAACCAAAGAAAATCACAGCAGAAATGAAGCAGCGGGTTCTGTTCATTGAGAGTAAAGAAACTGGACTGATAAGAAGTTTTGGACACAGACCAAACTCAACTGAACTGGACTGTTTGTTGTATCCAAACAGAAGGCCGTAGAGACGCAATGTGTACAACTTGTCACTTCATCAGAGTCAGTACAGCTCACAGTACCATCACCGACCAATCCATGATGAAGATATATGGCAAAAAGAATAACAGGTTATCCACGGCCTCAGCAATGTACAGCTTACAGCACAAGAGTGTCAGATATTTTACTTGTAAGACATCATCGGCCAAAGAACCAACAAAGAAAGAAACGTAGTTTGGACACAAAGAAGAGTGAACGAAGTTTAAATTTAACTCAAACAAAAACCAAGATCAGTGAGAATAGGAGAAGGCCTCAGAGACGCATTAGTGTTTTATTTTGCACTTCATGTAGTAACTCAAATGTTAGAGTTGTCAGTAGAATTCACCGTTCCATCACAGGCCAGTGCAGCAAAAGGAAAATAATTAAGCAGGGCATACTTCCGATCAGTAGCAGTAAGGAAAATAATTAAGCAACCAAAAGAAACAAGTGCAGCTGGCAGCAGAGACGTGAGCAAAGAAAACAAACTGGTCACTTTGTAGAAATCGGGCAAAGAAGAGAAGAGATGAGAGAAATGGAAGAAGTCCTCAGGGACGCATCAGCGTTCATCTAACAACTCATTGGTGAGATTTATAAGTGAATCCCGGTATACTTTCCATCACAGGCCAACTAATTAATCCCTAATCAAGAAGCAAACGAGGAAGATGCTACTGCTACAAGTTGAAATGTCAGGTGCTTGAATGGCCTCAGTGTATTGCTATCTTCCACGTGGCACATCAGAACGATACTGAGATACTACGACATCAACGGCCAACATAACCAAAAGTAATTCATGGAAGCAACCAAAGGATTCTGGATGTCTCACAACTTCAGAAGTGTCATTGCATTTTCACATACTAGCATCAACACAGATAACTGAATAAGAGCAAGAGATTGGTGTATCCACAGCAGAAATGTGTGCACCCTGTCACTTCATTCCAGTGTCAGTACAACTCACTGTTCCATCACCGCAGAATCCATGATGAAAGCACCACAGTTGGCTCGGGCGTACAAAGCAGCAAAAGAAGAAGAGGTTGTCCACGGCCTCAGCAACGTACAGCTTACAGCACAAGCGAGTCAAGAACAGAGATCATTGAGAGAAGTAGAAGGCCTCAGGCACGCATTAGCGGTCAATTTTGCACGTCATGTAACAGATATTTCACCTGCTCAGCACGATATTTCAGCACATCATCGGCCAAAGAAACGAACAGAAGAGGCTTCAGCAAAACCAACAGAGAGAAATCTAGCTCATTTTGAAAAGGAAACGCAACTGAGAACAGAACGCTGATGTCTAGCAAAGGAAGGCAGAGAAAGTGGACGAAGAATCTTGAACAGCCGCGGTCAGAGCATCTGGTTAATTTGCATCATTGAGGTAGGAAGAGACCGTCCAAGATTAAAGATCACCACCGTAGAGACCAAATGCTACTAACAAAAAAGAAAGGTACAGTGCTACTCCAAATCCAAAGCAAAAGAACGGGGGCGTTCCTCGCTCCGTCTGACAAGGTCGATGTCAGGGCAGGGCACCACCAACCAAAAAACGGCAGAAGGGGAGACCACCATGCTTGCATTGATCATGGCACGATGAAGCAGGGCAAGGGAAACGGATGGAAAGGAGCCGTGGCTGCAGGAGGGGCAGAAAAAGAGAATAAAGCATGGACAGAGCGCACAGGTTGATCTCCTCTGATCCCAAAGAGAACGTCCAGACAAAATTTAAAGAAGCCTGCCTCTCAGTCTCAGCTGCTGTTTTGTGACCAGATCCTCAAGGAGGGTCAGAGAATCATCGAGCATGGTAGGAAAAAGAGAAAGAAATTGTACGAGAAGGAAGAATTCGGCATCTCGATCGAGCAAGAAAGAAATCCACCCGTATGTTTTAGTTATCATGTTGCCGCCGGAGAAAACAAGATTAAGAATGGTTCAAACTATTGGCACATCCAAAATTAAGAATCCAAACGGAAAATCAGAAGGAAACGGCCGTGCGCCTCAGATTGGGAAATTGATTGCTACTATATCACTTGTGCGTAGCACATCGGCAAATATATGCATCATCATCGGCGTATGTATGGTCGCAAGAAACAAGCATAGTCAGGGAGGCCTCAGGGGAAGTGTAGTTTACATGTCGAAACTAGGCCAAGAAATCAGGCCCTTAGATCAAATTGAACTGTGTTTCGCATCATCAGCCCCTAGAAAAAAAATTACAATGCTGAAAATGTGAAAGCTAGTCAGGTGGACGAACAAGAGTACTAATACGGCAAAGAGAAGACGAGGTCGCCCACGGCCTCAGCAATGTACAGTTTACAGCACAAGTGTGTCAGATATTTTACTTGTAGGGCATCATCGGCCAAAGAACACAAGAGGTTTCAGCATAACCAATAAAGAGAGAACCGTCATTTATAAAAAAACAAAGAGAGAACCGTGGCCTCAGTTGTATTGCTATCTTCCACGTGGTACATCAGTGCATTCATAAACAAAATACATCAACGGCCAAAAGAAAAATATGTCTCAGAATTGTCATTGCGTTTTCACGTAGCATCAAACCGCTAAGGACACTTCATCATAGACATTAATTATTATTTTTCTATCCAGTCAGCAGCTGCTTTTCGTAAAAGAAGTGAAGAAAACTGGATATATAGAAAGTACCTGCGGTGGTGGAGGAGCTACTGCCGCCGCGGTAGGAGGGGAGGGTGCGGCAGATTGGCGCGGCAGCCTAGGCGGGGCCCCGGCAAGCCCAGCAAGCCCGGCCGCGGCAGGAGCGTGAAACACCTGCGGTGGCCGTAGCGCCTTGCGAGCTTGATTCTTCTCTTCTTGCTGGAGGAGGGAGCGAACCTCCTTGAAGGTGGGGTAGGGCTTGAGCATGGGGATGAAGGACTGCTGCTTCTCGAACTGCTCGCCGAGGTCGACTAGGAGAGCGTTGATGAGGGCGCGATCGTCGACGTGATCGCCGAGTTCACGAAGTTCGTCGCCGATAGCCTTGATCCGCTGACAGAAAACGGTGACCGGGGCATCGCCTTGGACGGTCGTACGGAGCTCGGTGTTGAGGGCGTTGATGCGCGCGTCGGAGTTGTCCTGGAACAACTGCTGGAGGGATGCCCAAAGCTCGGCGGCGGTGGCGTCATCGGAGGAGACCAGATTGAAGAGCTCCGTGGAGATGCGTGTGTAAATCCACTGGATGATGGTGAGATCATCTTTCACCCAGCGAGGATCGGTGTGCTGCGGAGGGTAGGATGGATCTATGTGGTGGCGGAGGCCGCAGCGGCCGAGGTGGCGCCAATGGTAGTAGTTGTGGGCGCCAAGATCTAATGAGATTGGGATGAAAGGGGAGACGTCGGCAATGGTGTCGGCTAGGGAGATCATTGGGAGTTGAGGGGGGGTTGTTTGGGTAGTTGTAGAGTAGGAAGAAGAAGGGGGGGGGGCACCGGCGGCGCGGAACTCGGCCATGGAGAAGAGGGGCCGAGTCGGCCGGGGCGGCGGCGCGGTTGGCGGTGCCATGCCAGGTGCGGAAAACCTAGGCGTCTGATACCATGATAATTGGAGAATAATAACTGTTGTATGTTGTATTGATTGGGGTCTCGAAGGGCTGTTTATATAGATTACAAAACTTAGACTCCAAGACTAATAGAGATAGATTACAATTCCAAACCTTGCCGGATATACTATCCGTAACCGACCTATACTCTAATAGAAAAAGGCAGAAAAAAAGAGAATAAAGCTTGGACAGAGCACAGCACAGCACAGCACAGCACAGGTTGATCTTCTCTGATCCCGATGCGAACGTCCAGACAAAATTGAAAAGAAGCCTGCCTCTCAGCTGCTGTGCGATCAGAGCATCATCGAGCACATCCAAAATTGAAAAGAAGGCCCTCCACTGGTTCAAGCTAGGAGTACATGACAAAATCATCGGCACATCCAAATCCAAAAGAAAGAAACCAACAGATTTCGAAACGACGACGCCTCAGATGAAGAAATTGATTGCTATCACTTGTGCGTAGCACATCTGCAAATATATGCATCCTCACCGGCTGATCACGAATCATGGCATGGGGGAAAGACCATTCCAAACCAAAAGAAACGAAACCAAAAGCGCAGCACTGACGAAAAACCTCAAGAAAAGCAAACTATGGAACGTCAAGTTTCTTGAACAGCACACAGATCTGGAACGCGAGCCGCGCGGACGTGCTTGGACCTCATCTCCACGCTCGTCGTCTTGCTATCAACTGATCCAGAACCAGAAGAAAGAAACGAACAGGTTGAGAAACGACGGCGCCTCAGATTGGGAAATTGATTGCAATCACTTATGCGTAGCACATCTGCAAATACATGCATCCTCATAGGCGTATGTATGGTCGCAAGAAACACGCTTCATCGGGGAGACCATTCCGAAGGAAAAGAAAAGGAACAAAAGAGCCGCGGATGAGCGCGCGCAGCACTCCGGACGGGAAAAAACTCTAGAAAAACACAGAACAAACGATGGAGCGCACAGGGTTTCGAACAGCACACAGATCTGCAACATGAGCCGCGCGGGCGTGTAGACGAACCGGTTCTTGGACCTCGTCTCCACGCCCGTACGTCGTCTTGCCAGCAGAAGAAAGTTGAAACGCAAGAGCACCACAAGAACAGGGAAAGAAGAAGAATAGGTGACCAGAAGATCTCGCACCAAGTGCTCATCGATCAGCCACACAAAGCTCCTGACCGGAAGAGAGTTTCCAAGGCAAAAAAGTAGTACTCCAACAGTTGAGCGCAAGAACTAAGAAAACCTGCCTCAGGCAAAAGAGCTACGATCTGCGGCCTAATAGATCCGGCACGCATGCATGCAACGCTGCAAGGAAAATTTTCCAACCGAGCTCTTTGCCTTCACCGGCGCATCAATCAAGAATCACAAGAGAAGTTCAAGAGAAACAAACGATCGATCGCAAGAGAAACATCAAAACAGCAGAACCAAAGAATCAAAACGAAACGAAATAGCAGATGGAGTTGCTGCGACCCGCGTCGCGTCTACCAAAAGCAAAAAAGAAAGTGGGAGAAGCAGACGGTTGGTTTTGGGGTGTGAAGATGTATGGGCACTGGCAGGTGGGTCATGGACAGGTGTACTCTCAGTAGTGGCTGGTATTGCTACCGTGAGCCGTGGCGTGAAGATTCCTGCTCCTGCCTAAGCTCCGAGACAAAGAGCAAGAAATAAAAAAATTATTTTGAAGTTACCTTAATTTGTTTGCCTGAGACAATCTGGTATTTATTTGGAGTACCCGTGTCGCCCCCATGGGCGACCAGGGGGAAACCCTCGCCGCCGCTGGGAGTACCTCCCTCTCCTCTCCTTCATCCTAGCCGCCGCGAGCAGCGTCGCCAGGCGAAGCCTGGCCGGCAGGGGCAGCGAAGGGGCTTCTCTCCACTTCGCGCGACACGGCTGGCGCGGGATGGCCTGTTTGCGAGGAGGCGCCGGACTAGCGTGGGGTGCGGCGGCGCTGCGTGCGGATCCTGGCGGCGGCGTGCGCAGCGCGTCCACGGCTGGGGTTCGTGCTCGCGGCGCCGTATGGCGGCTGCGGGAGGGGCAAGACCTGGTGGTCGCGTGCGTCGCCGGGTTCGGGTCAGATCCTTCTGGATCCGGCGCCCGGACGTCGTCAACCAGTGCGGGGTGGTGGTGCTCGTCATTGACCAGGTCAGATCTTCCTAGATCCGGTGCCTGGATGGATTTACACCGGAGGCTCTCCTCGATCTTCCTTGTTGGTGGGTTGTGCTATATGGTACTTTCTTCTCTGTAGGTTTCGTGTCTCGGCTCGCTGCCGGCTCGCTGCCGGATCCAGAGTAGATAGAGATTGATGGTACAGGACGAGAAATGGAGGAAACTTTGGTCGGCTAGCTCGGCCCGGCATCGGCGACGGCTTCGACGTCGTTACCCTCCTTGGAGGCGAAGCCGAGGTCCCTTCTATCCACCTCCGACCCCCTCCCAGGCGAAAGTCCAAAATCCGTCTTGGATTGGGCGGCGGCGGCACCCTACACGTCGTACCCTCCATGGAGGCGCCGTCTTGGGAGGCTTGGGTGTCCGGGGGAGAGTTGTTGTGGGTCATGGGCTCCACGTGTCTGCTCCAGTAGCGGCAATGGTGAGGAGGTTGGCAGGAGGAGCGACGTTCTATCTGACGCGTCGATGACGGCGGGTCTTGGCGGCATGGTGCAGCTGAGTCTCAGTGGCAGACGCGTCTGGATGGACGAGCACAGGGCGGTGGCGCCGTTAGGCGCTGTGGTGGCGTCAACGGATGGCCGGACTGGCAAGGATGATGCAGATCTCTTTCCTGAAGATGGGTCAGTGGTTCGATGATGGTGGCGGCTTCTAAAACATGTACATGCGGTGTACGATTTAGGTTTGCTGCTCTGGCTGTAGATTTCGATACGTTATACGGATGGATCGGAGACAACAACGGCTGTAGATATCGGGAGTGAGAGGACTCCTCATTATCGAGATTGTAGGTGTGAGTGGTGGCTTCGGGTGGATTGATGTATGTTCTTGTTAGATCTTTGTGGAATAATAAATAAAGATGGCTATATACATCGATTGATGTAGAGGCCGGGGGTTTTAACCTCCTATTCCAAAAAAATGGAGTTATTTTATTTGGTTGCCTTTTTTTCGAACACCTATTTTTCATAACTCAAACCTAAGTATAGGGACTGGGTTGGCCTGCCGCGCCGTCTCACCAGGATTGGATCTAGCTCTAGGCGACACTAGGACAAAATGACTCACCACTGACTCCTCATGTTTGACGGGCGAAAGGTGTCCGCCTGAAACGAATGTCATCTCAGGGTGAACAAGCTTCTAGAGCATTAGATGTGCTACGTGGTAGAACAACTCCTCATGATGCAATGCTGATGTTTGCTATCCAATAGTGTAACAATTGTTGGGGCCCTAAGTATAAGGGTTTGGAGCGAAGGATCAGTTCAGAAACTAAGACATCTATAACATCGCTCCAGTCAATAGCACTACAACACATAATAAGAATTCACTTGTGTATCCAACAACTCTAGGGAGGTCGTCAATCTCACTAGCTTTGTTGGTTACAGCAAGTTATGAGCCTATCATATGGTTGGAGCTATTTTTGTATTCTCGAAATAAATAACTGCATAAAATAGGAGTTCACATGTAAAAGTAAAGTAGCGGTTATTTTTTATGAAAATATTTGACCGAGATTTATAAGTTCACTAGTAGCATCTCTCGAAATAATAGTGGTCCATAAATATAAGCACATGCATGTGTAATGAACACTCAGAATATTCATGACAAATAATAACATATGTTGCAATGACATTATATAGGCAGTACGTCGATGTATCTATAGACCGATGTTTGTCTTTAAACATCAATAAATAACATTCTACCTAGAGACCGAAATCCATCCCGCATCTCGATAAAAGAAAGCGTTGCATCGAGAAAGATGACATACAATTGATAATAATATTCCTCTCCCCAGCTACATCACCGGGACAATGAGACAAAAATATTTTAAATCCATGGTTGCGTAAATACATTTATAAGTCTTTTCACTTACTGTCACCAAAATAATCACTTGTGGAGATTTTCTCCATCTAATGCACGCCATTCCATCTACTGTTTTTTCATCTAAACTAACCGATGGTTAGGTAATGAATCACGAACAATATATATCTAAAAATCATGTAAATTCAACATGTATAATCTGATCATAAATTTCATCACATAATAATAGATCACCACAAAAATTACATCATATGAATCACAATCATGTTAGGCAGATCGTGTGATCATTGTACCGAGGCATGGAGAGAAGATGTTACATATCTACTACTATGAACCCATAGTCTAGGTTCTGGACTACTAACACCCCACCATGGGAGCAACGAAGATTGATGTTGACGAAGAAGGCGACGATTCCCCCCTATGGCAGAGAGTACAGAAACAAGGTTTGTAGATGAGATCGCCTTGAAACGTGATGCGGCGCGGTAGGATAATTCAATACAATTCTGATAGGGTTTTGGAGTATATAAGGACCAAGGGTGCGAGAAGCAAGGTGAGGTGGTGCCCCAATGTTTCCTAGATATGGTAGCAGAAGGTTAATGTTAGGCCCAGAAGTGCAAGGGTTTGTAACAAGTAGAAGTCTTCCCCTGAGTTAATGAACCAATGTAATCAATCCACGAAGCTCAACTACATGTCCATTCATCACCACTACACTCAAATAAAAACTTAACTTGTGTCCCCAACTCCTCTAGTGAGGTTGACAATCCCACTAGTTTTGCCAGTTACACAAGGATTACTATATTGAGTGTTTGGAATTGCTTTGAAAGTGGTTTTTTTTTACAGAATATTAAAGTGCAAGAAAACGTAAAAGAAAGCTTTGTATTTATGAGGAAAGTGGGCCGGGGTCCATAATTTCAAAAGTGTCATCTCTCAAAATAGCGCAGGTGATGAGTGCATTTGTGTACATGTTTCATAACTCATTTCTTGTATAAAAATTCATCATACCATGATCCATCTAGCTTACTTTCATGTCTATTGTGCATGGTTACTAGTTTCCACTCAATTTATTGTGATCATTGCATAAGTCTTTAGTGCTCTCTGGTTTTGATGTGTGTGTGGAGGCGATTTGGAACTTCCATGGACCTTGCTTGATGAAAGGATCCAATTTGGAATCTATCCGAAGAAGATACATGCACCCGATACAAGGCCTATGGAGATTTTGAAAACATGAGATTCCATAAGAAGCCCAAATTGTTGATCCAATATCAGTAAGGTACCAGGCTCGTCCATACGAATCCAACGAGCCCACAAACACTCAAATCGGACTTCGTATGAGAAAATAGCAGCCAAAATACAAAACATCACACATGTTACAGAAGAGAAGACAAGTCATGGTACGACCGCGCATGGTACTATTTTTTATTGGTTGAGCGACCACGTAACAGGGAGGTGATGTGGGTAGGTTTTTTTCCCATCAAACAGATAGCCCAACAATGACAATTCATCTTAATTGACGATGTATATTAGCCGTCTCATTCAAAAACTAGCTACCAAGGTACTCCCACCACTAGTAGAAAACAGGGCTTTGGTCCAGCCCTGAAAAGCCCATTAATCCCGGTTCACTCACGAACCGGGACCAATGGGGGCATTGGTCCCGGTTCGTGAGGCCAGGGCGCCGGCCGGGCCTCGTGGGCCATTGGTCCCGGTTCGTCTGACCCCTTTGGTCCCGGTTCCAGACACGAACCGGGACCAATGGGCCTCGCTCCTGGCCCACAAGCATTGGTCCCGGTTTGTGGCTGGAACCGGGACTAAAGATGTCCTTTAGTCCCGGTTCCAGCCACAAACCGGGACCAATGGTCGGCCTATATATACCCCCCGCCCGCGAGCAGACCAATGCACTGCTCACTTTTTTTGGCCGGCCATGGGAGAGTTTTGTGGTGCTCTAGCTCACCTCCTATGCACATGAGGTGTTCGATGAAATGCCCGAGCCACACTTAAGCTTTCTCCTCTGGAAGCTCATTGTCCAAGCTCCATTTTCCTCAAGATTTGTCTAGGTTTGGCGGCCCGTCCTGTCCCGTCCCCGTCCTCACCGCCGTCGATCGCCCGCGCCCATCTGGGCGCCGGCACCACCGTGGTTAGCCTCTTCTTCTTATCTTCTTTCGAAAAGAAAAAAGTTCTTACTTGTATGATTTAGATAGATACTTGTGTAACTTTCTTACTTTTATTATTGTTTGTTATTATATAGTGCGATGGTTTTGGTTATATGTTGTTCTAGATAGTTCTTACTTGTATGATTTAATTAGATGCTCTAGAGAGTTATATGTTGTTCAATAATGAGAACTATATAACGCACGCAGATGAACCGGCAATGGATGTACGGTGACCGACGCACCTCCGAGTATATTAAGGGCCTGCATAATTTTCTCGAAGCGGCTGAGGCAAACGAGCAGAATGGTTTTATGCATTGTCCATGTACTGTCTGTGAGAATACGAAGGCTTTCTCCAACTCTAAAACCCTTCACTTCCACCTGCTTGAGAAGGGTTTTATGCCACGCTATTATGTTTGGACCAAGCACGGAGAAAGAGGGGTTATGATGGAAGACAACGAAGAAGAAGAGGATGATGACAACTACCCGCCCCCTGAATACGGTGATGCTGCAATGGGGGAAGCTGAAGATCAAGAGGAACCAGACGATGTGCCCGATGATGATCTTCGCCGGGTCATTGTTGATGCACAGAGAGAATGCGAAAGTGAAAGGGAGAAGTTGAAGTTCGATCGCATGTTAGAGGATCACAAAAAAGGGTTGTACCCAAATTGCGAAGATGACAACAGAAAGCTCGGTACCACACTGGAATTGCTGCAATGGAAGGCAGACAATGGTGTATCTGACAAGGGATTTAGTTCGCTACTTAAAATAATGAAGAAGAAGCTTCCAAAGGATAACGAATTGCCCGGCAGTACGTACGAAGCAAAGAAGGTTCTATGCCCTCTAGGATTGGAGGTGCAGAAGATACAAGCATGCCCTGATGACTGCATCCTCTACCGCGGTGCGTACGAGGATTTGAACGCATGCCCGGTATGCGGTGCATTGCGGTATAAGATTAGAAGAGATGACCCTGGTGATGTTGAGGGCCAGAGCACCGGGAAGAGGGTTCCTGCCAAGGTGATGTGGTATGCTCCTATAATACCACGGTTGAAACGTCTGTTCAGAAACAAAAAGCATGCCGAGTTGATGCAATGGCACATAAAAGACCGTAAGAAAGACGGGAAGTTGAGAGCACCCGCTGACGGGTCGCAGTGGAGAAAGATCGAGAGAAAGTGGAGCGACTTTACAGGTGACCCGAGGAACGTATGGTTTGGTTTAAGTGCAGATGGCGTTAATCCTTTTGGGGAGCAGAGCAGCAAGCATAGCACATGGCCTGTGACTCTATGTATGTATAACCTTCCTCCTTGGTTGTGCATGAAGCGGAAGTTCATTATGATGCCAGTGCTCATCCAAGGCCCTAAGCAACCCGGCAATGACATTGATGTGTACCTAAGGCCATTAGTTGATGAACTTTTACAACTATGGAATGGAAGAGGTGTACGTGTGTGGGATGAGAACGAACAGGAGGAATTTGACCTACATGCGTTGCTGTTTGTAACCATCAACGATTGGCCTGCTCTCAGTAACCTTTCAGGACAGACAAACAAGGGATACCACGTATGCACACACTGTTTAGATGACACCGACAGTATATATTTGGAAAAATGCAGGAAGAATGTGTACCTGGGGCATCGTCGATTTCTTCCGACCAACCATCAATGTCGAAAGAAAGGAAAGCATTTCAAAGGTGAGGCAGATCACCGGAAGAAGCCTGCCCTCCATACTGGTGATCACATACTTGATATGGTCAATGATTTACAAGTAATCTTTGGAAAGGGTCCTGGCGGACTATCTGTTCCGACTGACAATGCGGGACGCGCACCCATGTGGAAGAAGAAATCTATATTTTGGGACCTACCCTATTGGAAAGACCTAGAGGTCCGCTCTGCAATCGACGTGATGCACGTGACGAAGAATCTTTGCGTGAACCTGCTAGGCTTCTTGGGAGTGTATGGGAAGACAAAAGATACACCGGAGGCACGGGAGGAACAACAACGTGTGCATGAAAAAGACGGCATGCATCCAAAGCAGTATGAAGGTCCTGCCAGCTACGCTCTTACCAAAGAAGAGAAGGAAATCTTCTTTGAATGCCTGCTCAGTATGAAGGTCCCGTCTGGCTTCTCGTCGAATATAAAGGGAATAATAAATATGGCAGAGAAAAAGTTCCAGAACCTAAAGTCTCATGACTGCCACGTGATTATGACGCAACTACTTCCGGTTGCATTGAGGGGGCTTCTACCGGAAAACGTTCGATTAGCCATTGTGAAGCTATGTGCATTCCTCATTGCAATCTCTCAGAAGGTGATCGATCCAGAAATCCTGCCAAGGTTAAGGAGTGATTTGGTGCAATGTCTTGTTAGTTTCGAGCTGGTGTTCCCACCGTCCTTTTTCAATATCATGACGCACGTCCTAGTTCATCTAGTCGACGAGATTGTCGTTCTGGGCCCTGTATTTCTACACAATATGTTCCCCTTTGAGAGGTTCATGGGAGTCTTAAAGAAATATGTTCGTAACCGCGCTAGGCCAGAAGGAAGCATCTCCATGGGCCATCAAACAGAGGATGTCATTGGGTTTTGTGTTGACTTCATTCCTAACCTTAAGAAGATTGGTCTCCCTCAACCGCGGTATGAGGGGAGACTGACTGGAAAAGGCACGCTAGGAGCGGACTCAATAATATGTAGGGACGGGCATTCTTGGTCTCAAGCACACTACACAGTTCTACAGAATTCTACCTTGGTGACCCCGTATGTCGATGAACACAAGAATATTCTGCGCTCCAAACACCCGGAGCAGTGTGACGACTGGATTACATATGAACACATCAGGACTTTCGGCAGTTGGTTGCAAACACGTCTCATGGGTGACAACACTGTTTCTGATGAGTTGTACTCGTTGGCCAGGGGACCATCTTCGACTGTATTGACTTACAAAGGGTACGAGATAAATGGGAATACATTTTACACGATCGCCCAAGATCAAAAGAGCACCAACCAAAACAGCGGTGTTCGCTTTGATGCAGCAACCAATAGGGGAAAGGACACATATTATGGTTACATAGTGGACATATGGGAACTTGACTATGGACATGATTTCAAGGTCCCTTTGTTTCAGTGCAAATGGGTCAATCTGTCAGGAGGCGGGGTACAGGAAGACCCACAGTACGGAATGACAACAGTGGATCTAAACAATCTTGGGTACACAGACGAACCATTCGTCCTAGCCAATGATGTGGCTCAAGTTTTCTATGTGAAGGACATGTCTACCAAACCAAGAAAAAGAAAAGATAAGGAAGCGAATACATCATACGATGAGCCAAAGCGCCACATAGTTCTTTCAAGAAAAAGAGACATCGTGGGATTGGAGGGCAAGACAGACATGTCCGAAGATTATGAAAAGTTTCATGAAATTCCTCCCTTCAAAGTCAAGGCTGACATAAGCACCCTGTTAAACGATGAAGATTATCCATGGTTACGGCGCAATAAGCAAAGGACACAAGCGAAGAAAAAGTGAAGACTTTCTCTCCACAACTATATCATTGCAGTTACATGTGAAGAAATGAAATGCTTTTTGTAACAGATGAGTTCATTTGTAGTGCTTTTCAATTTCAGGGTCATTTAGCTCAAAAAATCAGTAAATGCATGCAAAATACCAAATGAAGTCAGAAAGGGTTGAAAATTGATGATGTGGCTTTGAATGGTGCATTTTGAACACACAAAAAGTCTGGAGTTCAAATAAGCTCAAAAAAATGAAATCCCTTAGTAACAGATGAGTTTTCGTCCGAAACCCTGATACTTCGAAAGAGATTGTCCATTTTGTACACGAAGTGCATCCAGTTTTTGCCGTAACCCTCTCAACTTTTTAGCACATGCTATGTGGGTGAAATGATGATACCATGCCAACTTTCAACCTTTTCAGAGTTCATTTGTAGTGCTTTTCAATTTCAAGGTCATTTAGCTCAAAAAAATCAGTAAATGCATGAAAAATACCAAATGAAGTCAGAAAGGGTTGAAAATTGATGATGTGGCTTTGAATGGTGCATTTTGAACACACAAAAAGTCTGGAGTTCAAATAAGTTCAAAAAAATGAAATCCCTTTGTAACAGATGAGTTTTCGTCCGAAACCCTGATACTTCGAAAGAGATTGTCCATTTTGTACACGAAGTGCATCCAGTTTTTGCCGTAACCCTCTCAACTTTTTAGCACATGCTATGTGGGTGAAATGATGATATCATGCCAACTTTCAACCTTTTCAGAGTTCATTTGTAGTGCTTTTCAATTTCAGGGTCATTTAGCTCAAAAAAATCAGTAAATGCATGAAACTAAAATTATCAATTAAAATATTTTTGAAACTAAAATTATATAAAATTTATGCAACTAAAATTATCAAAGTATTTTTTGTTCAAAACATTAATAGCAAAAAGAATTTTCATAAAGAATTTTTTTGTTAGAAACTTTAATAGCAAACTAAAATAACAAAATCTGTTTTTGATTAAAACGAACATTTAAAATAACCTAAAAATTACCAAATTGAATATAATGATAAAACACAGTAATATTAAATAGCAAGAAAAAGAATCACTCGAAAATCTATTTTTATAGTAAAGTTATTCACAAACTCGTGATTCACACAAATTTAAAAGAATTCAAATTTAAACGATTCAAATTTAAAAACTAATGGCACTAACAGAAAGTTTATAATTTTTGTGACCTAACAGCAAAAAGAATTAAAAAAAATAAAGCAAAAAAGAAAAGAAATAAATAATGCAAAAAACAAAACAAAAAAACTGCAAAAAAATTAAAAAAAATGCCGCCTACTGGGCCACCACGGCCTGAATACGACTAGAAACCCAACCAGCCAGTCGGGCCAGGATTCAGGCCCGCAGAAGGCCCAGAAGGCCCACAGGCAGATGCAGAGTGGTTAGGCCCGTAAGCCTGCTTTAGAGAGGAGCTCGAAGGCTCTGGCGCACCGCGCCTTATAAACAGGTGCGGCACTCTCTCAAGTAGCGAGGTGGGACTAAACTCCCACCACGCCGCTGTGCAAGGCCTTTGGTCCCGGTTGGTGGCACCAACCGGGACTAAAGGGGTGCATTAGTCCCCGTTGGTGCAACCAACCGGGACCAATGCTGTGTGTATATAAGCAGCACTTGTGAAAATTTTCATTTTCATCTCGCAGTTCCCCCCGACGACGCTGACCTCCTCGACGCCGCCAGGTTGCCCCGACGCCGTCGCCGTCGCCCGTAACCCTGCCCCGCCCCCGAGCCCACGCCGACGCCGTCCGCCGCCCACGCTGTCGCCGTCCGCCGCCCCCGAGCGCGCCCGGCCACGCCCCTGCACCCTGGCCCGCCCCCACCGTCGCCGTCGTCGCCGGCTCCCTCTTGCGCCGCCCCTTGCCAGCCGACGCCGTCGCCGGCTCCCTCGCGCACCGCCCCCGCCGTCGCCCTCGCCAGCCGACGCCGTCCGCCGCCCCCGAGCGCGCCCGGCCACGCCCCTGCCCCGGCCCGCCCCCACCGTCGCCGTCGCCGACGCCCTCGCCGCCCCCGCCGCCGCCCTCGCCGGCCGCCCCCGCTGTGAGCCGCCGCCGCCCCGCCCCGGCTCTGTTAATTCATATCATTTTTTTGTTCATTTTTTATATGATGAATTTTTTGTTCATATATATATATATATATATATATATATAATGTATATATGTATGTGGCTATGTATGTATAGATGGATAGCATTTTTTCCATGTATATATGTCGTTGTCGATATACCCCCTCCCCGATAACTTCGACATGAGGGGGGGGGTCGATATACCCCCTCCCCGATAACATTTTTTTTCTAAGTTACTAAGGTAAAATGTTCACCCCCCTCTCGATATACCGGGTGACCAACTCTCGAGGCCACCCAAACCCTAGAAAAAAAGCGTTGTCGATATACCCCCTCCCCGATAACATTTTTTTTCTAAGTTACTAAGGTAAAATGTTCACCCCCTCTCGATATACCGGGCGACCAACTCTCGAGGCCACCCAAACCCTAGAAAAAAAGCGTTGTCGATATACCCCCTCCCCGATAACATTTTTTTTTCTAAGTTACTAAGGTAAAATGTTCACCCCCCTCTCGATATACCGGGCGACCAACTCTCGAGGCCACCCAAACCCTAGAAAAAAGCGTTGTCGATCTCCTACCCCCTCCCGCCCCTACCCGACAATCTCTCGAGGCCACCCAAACCACTAGAAGAAAACTCCGGTAACTTTGACATGAGGGGGGACGTCGATCAACCCCCTCTCGCCCGAACAAGTCTATGTATCATTTGTTAATTAAATCCCTTAAAGGTTAAGAGAATCCCTTGTTTGCCATTCATGAGAGAGGCGGTACGGACGTCAGACATTCATGAGAGAGGCGGTCCGGACGTCGGACATTCATGTTTGTATATTAATTGCCATGTTGTAATATTTGCAGAAACTATGGCTCAAAGAGACTTGGAACAAGAACAGTTGTTGGGGGACATAATCCTCGGCGGACGTGATGTCTTGTCGTTTCTCAACGACATCGATGGTCTGGAAGGAGAGGATGACGGCTCCGGTGATCGAACAATGGAGGAGGAAGGACATGATATGATGGCTCCGGTGACCGAATGCCGGAGGAAGAAGGAGACCATGATGACGGCTCCGGTGGCCGAACGGAGGAGGGAGCTGTTGCAAAGTCCAGCGAGGTATATATATTAATTAAGCCTGTGCTGACTAGCTAATTGATGCATTAATTGTTTTGGTATGTACATATATTAACTCTTCTTTCTTCTTTTATATCCCTCCGGATCGAGCCAAACTTCGGTAACGAGACGAGGCCCGAAGAAGAGGTTGCGCAAGGATGAAAGGTTCACGATCACAGCACTCGCGGACGATGGCCATCCGATTGAACCCAAGCGGACCAAGGACGCATTTTCTGCTCAGTGCGGAGTTATTGTTAGGGACAACATCCCGATCAGCATCAAGCAATGGAATAAGCCTAAGGACGACGCCCCTGAAGGTGATTATGTCACCGATAGACAGAAAGATGATCTTTGGACCGTGCTGAAGGAAAATTTCACCCTACCGCCAGAGGAGGATCCGAATAAGCCAGTTATAGAGCCACTGGTCAAGGCGTGTGCTCTTAAGAAGATGGCAGATCTATTCAGGAGGTGGAAGAAGGAGTTGAAATCAAAGTTTGTCGACAAAGGGAAGACTCCAGAATTCACCGGCCGATTTGAGAAGATAAGAGATCACTGGTCCGCATTTGTGGCCTACAAGACATCGGACAAGAGTAAGAAAATGTCAGAGACAAACAAGAACAACGCTGCAAAGAAGCAGTATCACCATCACACGGGGTCAGGTGGCTACCTCAAAGCCCGGCCGTTGTGGGACAAAGCTGAGAATGACCTGATTGCTAAAGCGGTCGTACCACAGACATTGAACTGGCCAGACCGTTCAAGGACTTGGTTCTTCGGGGTTGGGGGAACTTTGGACCCTGAAACAGGGAAGTGCCGTTGGACGGATGAGCAACTTGCAATACCCGTCACGAAGCTTCAGAAGTATATCACCGCAGCGCAGGAAGGGACGTTCATTCCCGACAGAGAGAAGGACGAGCTGACTGAGGCCCTAGGGAATGCTGAGCACCCTGGACGAACACGAGGCACACCAGGCTCCGTTCCGTGGAAGGTTGGGTTTCCCGGCGCAGGCGGTTACAGAAGCCGGGAGAGAAAGAGGAAAGAGGAGCTGAGCGACATGCAGAAGCTCAATGCAAGACTACAAAAGCTAGAGGAAGCTGAGAGCCAGCGAGCTGCCGGCCAACCATCTCAGCGGCACGAAGCTACCCCAGAAGCTACCCCGCCATCTCAGCGGAGAAGCAGCGTGGCTTCCACGGAGCTCGTTCAGCCTGACTTCACGGTTCCTAGCTACCCCGTGGATACTATCACGGAGGCTCAACATTGCGAGCTTATGACGAAATTCCGGAACCTCACTTTCAAGGCGGCTGTCGGCTCTGTTGCACCTCCTCAACCCAACGGAACTTTTCACTGCCGTCCGATTCCACATGGCTATGCTGTTGTGATGGTGGATGAAGTAATGGAGGGATTTGAGGAGCTCGAGCTTGACCACTCTACAGGTGAAGGGGAGAATCGGCTGGTTCATGCTCTGAGGAGTACATGTCTATGGCAGAAGGAGTACATCAAGCTTCCAAACTGGACGTCTCCGCCTCCTCCTCCTCATCCGGCGAGTCAGGGCACTCCGCCTCCTCCTCCTCCTCCTCCTCCGGCGAGTGATCAGGGCACTCCGCCTCCTTCTCCGGCTCCTCCGACGCGTCAGGGCACTCCGCCTCCTCCTTCGCCTACTCCGGCGCGTCGGAGCAGTCTGCCTCCTCCTCAGCCTCGTCGGCAACGGCGGAAGACAGACGCCGCCGCTCCGGCTCCTCCGGCGCGTCGGATTTCTCCGCCTCGTCAGCAACGACGGAAGAGAGACGCCGCCGCTCCGGCGGCTAGCAGTACAAGCAGAGGCGGGAGCCAATTCAGATACGGTCCATCTCTCAAGCCTCTGGAAAAGTTACCATATGAGAGGACCGAGCAGGAAAACGAGGACATATGTCGTGCCCAACTGAGGGACCATTTTGCAAAGAAAACTCCACCTCCGAAGGAGAAGGTAGATCCGGTGAAAGTGAAGCGAACTATCAATGCCCTGAAGCGACCACCACCGCCTCCGCCGGATTCCAACTATGACCGCATAATTACTAAGACACATGCTGAAGCGCAGCAGTCGGGAAGTACTTCCAGTGCTGCAAGAGCGAAAAAACGAAGAAGTGGGAAAACAATTCCCCAGCTCGGCGAACAGGAGAAGCAATCGTGCCCCCCGCTCAAGGTGTCTAGCGATATCGCTAATCATCCGGTGCTACTGCCCGGTACCACTCTTGATGATTACCTGCCCGATGATGTACAGTTTGAAATGGCTGAGGTAGTAGACGTCTTTAGATACGAGCACGGGAAGCCTCTCGTCAAACCTGATCATCCTCATCTAACAACGATGATGCAAAAATTGCATGACTGGTACATGAAAACCTGCAGGAAGTCTGGGAAAGACAGTTTGTTAGTCGGAATTAAAAAAGAGCATGACTTCCCTGGAGTCGACCTGCTGCCTGTTGAATTTGTGGAGTTATTTCAATTATACAATCAAAAGGCCCTCGACAAACAACTCATGACTTGTTACTGTCTGTAAGTATTACTTCTATAATTAAGTCTCTAGCTCAGCTCGTTCATTGCATGTATATATAATTATCCTCACTATATTATGCAGATTGAAGATGGTCGAATGCAAACAAATAGGAATCTTCGACGTTGGGTTCATTAGCCCAAATACCGTAAATGAATGGTCGGTACGAAAGGCGGCTGAAGATACCGAGAACAACTTGCTACAAACGTTCCTTACACATCAAAACAAAAGGGAAATACTCTTTCCTTACAACTTCAAGTGAGTGTTACTGTCTTCTGCATATTCGATTCCGCTTACTCGTGGTTAAGTAATGTAATTGATGAGTTATGCGTGCGCAGCTTCCACTATATTCTGCTATCCATTAACCTTGACGGGGCATTAGTAACTGTCTTAGACTCGCTCCGTAAAGATCCCAAGTATTATGCGGACATGACTGCAATGCTCCAGAAGTAAGTTCAATCAATACCGGGACCATATCGGCAACTTTCGTTCATTTCCTAATATCAAGTAATCATTTTCTTTGCCTGTCAGGGTTTGGAAAACGTTCACCGCTAAGGTTCCGGGTCTGAAGAAGGAGCTGCGATTTACACACCCCAAAGTAAGTAGTACTAGCTAGTTCCGCGCATCTCTCATTGATTCTAGTTTCATCAATACCATTATCATGCTTGCTTATCAGTTTGATTGAACTCTATTCTCGTAAAGTGCTTGTTGCAGGCACCCAACACTCATTTATGTGGATACTACATATGCGAGTTCATTCGCTACTATACCTCTGAACGGGCCTCCTCTGAGAAACAATTTGAAGTACGTAAACAATATTCACAATTTTATTTTATATATTACCATCAATTGTGTTGAGTTTCATTCATATATATGTATTGACCCCCTTCTTTAAATTAGATCTGGCAGATGCGGGATGAACTCCTACCATATGATCGCATACGAGCAATTCAAGAGGAATTGGCGGGATTCTTTCTTGACCACGTCATACCTGAACACGGAATATACCATGTGAAATTGAAATTGTTGTAAGGGATGTTATATATTATACATATGTAGCAGCGTCGGATAGATATACGAAAACTTGTTGTTCGACCAAGCACGAAGAAAGAGATGTCACTTCTCTTTATATATGTTCATGACGATTTTGTGTAATTAATGGTTTCCTTTATTTGCTTACTAGCTAGCGTTGAGTTCTCTCTATATGTGTAATAGCTAGCGTCGACCAAGCACGGAAAAAGAGAGGTCACTTCTCTCTATTAGCTCGCTAACACAATATGAAACCCCTAAATTAACCCTCCAAAACCTCAAAACCCCCCCTTCCAAAAAAAAAACAAAACCCCCAGCAACTGCGAGCTGCTGACGAGTGGCCGCCTTTTGGTCCCGGTGCCTTTAGTCCCGGTTGGTAACACCAACCGGGACTAAAGGTCCTCCCTCCCCCGCCACAGGCAGCGCCACGTGGAGGGCCTTTGGTCCCGGTTCGTAAGCAAACCGGGACTAAAGGTTTTGGGTATTAGTCCCGACCCTTTAGTCCCGGTTCCAGAACCGGGACAAATGGCCCTATGAAACCGGAACAAATGACCCTTTTTCTACTAGTGCACTTTTATATATCCTTCTATGCACTTATTTGTCTTTACATAGTGTTGAATTAATCCACCCTTGCCTCATCTCCGGAAGAGTTGAGAAAGATACGATGACTGAACACCCAATCCATCTCGTAGAGTACGGGTGGGGTTTCTTCACATGTCCCGCCATTCCGATGTCCGCCACAAAAACTACTACTGCAATAGTCTGCTGGAAACCACCTCACACCACGGTGAGTTTCATCGCGCTTGAGGTTAACCCGCACCTTCTCCTTGCTTTTGAGATCAACAGTGAAAAAGGCACCACCTTGCTCGATGAGTAAATCTCCTCTACTCTCTGCAAAAAAGACAAGGTTTATTCTCGTGCTCCCAAGATCCGTGAGCTTAGAGTGTAGCCAGCCCCTCTCACACTCACTTTGATGTTCATCTTTGTTTCTTTCTTGCTTGGTCCAAAGCTCTAGCACACCATCATCTCGTATATTAACAAGCGAAATCCTTCCTTCTCCTGCGACGCATGGCAAGGGAGGTCGCTTCCGCGACATGCCGGCATGGACTTTTCTTGGGATCTTGGTCCAAGAGACACGTGTTCTCATGGCGCTTACATTGAGGATGTAGAAGCTTGTCTCATTCATGTACAACCAATGTGCAAAGCCACGAGTGACGACGCCGGCACGCGGCCCACACCTGGTGAGTTTGGGAGCTAGGCGGCAGTTGATGGGCGAGCTCCAACTCTGTTTGGTAGAGCAGTACATGTACACGTTCATAAATCCTTGTTCGTCGGCGTACGTCAAGAGAACTTGAAACCCAGATTCCTCTTGGCAATCCAGATTTCTGACTACAGCATGGTCCGCGCTGGTGAGAATGGCGCAGCCAGTTAGACCGCGGTCCAAGATTCTAGGCAGATCGATGGGAGGCGGCGGGAGGAGATGAGTATCCCGCTTGTCAATCAGCGGGCGGCACACCGCGAGATGGAGCTTCTCACGGGCGCCGGTGTCGGCGGGCAGTATGATGCGAAGGAGGAGAAAACCGCGGCGCGACACCAATGGCCTCGCGTTGTTGAAGAGCCCATCTTCATCGGCGACGAACGACGTGAAGTTGAGATGCGCGCCGCCGGCCTGAAGGCTGAGGAACTACGGAGGGCTCCGAGGTTTCCTTTTCAAGGGCTGAACCCTGTCACGGTCAGGGAACATGTTCTGGGAGAAGATCCCGACCAGCATGGAGGGACGGCGGGTGTTGTCCGGCCAGAGACCGATGCGCCGGAGGAAGGCCCGGTCGATGACGAGGCGGCGCCATCGCCTGCACGTGGCTGCGCAGCGGAGGAGGTCCTGGACGCCCGTCAGGCGCGCGAAGACCTCGCGGAGGACGTCGTCAGCTGCGCGTGCACTGGCCATCATCTCCTCTAGGGTTTCGATCGATGGACGAGTCCGTGGATCTGTCGATGGATGCTTTGGTATGTCCCGCAAACTATTCACAAAGTGGACGTACGAAGACACGGAGACGCGCGATTCGCTATGTATAAGGGTACGGCCGAATCGATGGACTTCTCGGTTAAAATCCGATCGTATCTCCACTATTCGGGGTTTCCGTGTGCAAATCCAAACCAATTAAGCACCACGTGTATGTACGCCCCAGGCTATATTCGATCGAGGCAATTAACAGGTAGAGATCGAGGTGAGGAGAAAAACTAAGAGAGGGAGAGACTTGACCCAAGCTTACACTTCTTTTTAATATCACTAGGACAATGCCCGTGCGTTGCAACGGAAAAATATATTTTCATGTCCTTAGCTCATGGACCAGTGCATTGCAATGGGAGAGCACTCAGATGTGCATGGATGATATAGTCAAGTGATGTTCTCAAGATTCGCCGTAACCAAAAAGTTCATTCAGCTTAATCCTCTTTTTGTTAAAGCATCATACATGCGCCCATGCTTCGCTACGGAGCCGACACTCCTTACAATATCATTGACATTCCAGAAAAAGGCTGACACTGCAGGCCAAGTAATTTAACATCACTGAAAAATCCTTAACTTTTCAGTGAGATTGACATCAGAAAATCTTATACAGTGAGATTGTGCATGGGTCTTTGCTTCATACATTGCAGTCTTGTCACAAAGTGTATGATAAAACTAATGACACAGATGGTTTATTTGAATATCACAATGTCCCATGACATACACATACCCTTTTTCTCAAACACACAGTAGTGTTGTCTTTTGTATTAGAAGAAAGCAGCTAGATGCCGTGCGTCTTACAACGAAAAGTAAATATTATGAAAAGATCTAGAAATACAACAAAAAGCTTAGTAAAACAAAAAATGGGTTGTATAGGTACCCTACACGCCTGCCACCAAACATCAGCAAAGCAAGCGTGCAGAGGCAACCAACATAGAGATTTGCTTCAATGTTTATTTCATCCACCAGTGCAGAGAAATCTGCGTTGACAGAATCAAAGACACTTCAGTGCGCGCACCCTTGATCTTGCCTGGGCCGGCTCATTCTGCAGCTGATTGAAACCATGAAATGAAGGCATCGTCGGGCTGCGGAGGCAGCGGCTAAAGCGGACCATTAGCTTGCCAAACCTCACTACAATGACAAATTCACTTAGGATATGGGAGATCGACTCCGCTTCATCGCAGAGCACTACCAGAATTTGGCCAAATCCCGACGGCCCAAGATATGCCGACGGCAGCCGTCGGCATACATACATGGAGGTATCCCGACGGCCTAGGTCAAGCCGTAGGCGTAGAAAAGCCGTCGGCATACATCCACATATGCCGACGGCGGCCGTCGGCAGTACAGGTTCTATGCCTACGGTGGCCGTCGGCAAATTTACGCCGACGACGCTAACGGGGGCCGTCGGCAAAGATATGCCGACGGCTAAGCCGTCGGCATAGTGGGTGAGCCCACGTCAGCGATCCGTGGGACGTGACACGTCACCGATCCGAGCCCCTCGTCGGTCCGTAGGGTGGCAGAGATATGCCGACGGCCTGGCCCACGGCCTCTGCCACGTCATCGATCCGCGGCATCTGCCACGTCATCGATCCAGGCCCTCATGGAGCCGGGGGCGTAGCTATGCCGTCAGCATAGATCTGTGTTAATTTTTTTCTATTTTATTTATTTTCTCTTTTTTATTTATTTTTCTCTTTTTTCAAAACTAATTTGATTAACTTAAATGTGCCTTATCTAAACAAAAAACATACCAAAATTATATGTCGATTGCCCCCCCTCACGGACGTCGCTGCCGCCGTGTCACGGAGGGGGGAAACGGCCACGTCGGGCCGACACGAAGGGAATCTTGCGGTGGGTTGGGCCCGGACCGTGTTGGGGGGTGTATCTATGGGCTGGGCTATGACAACCCACTGAAAAGGTCCATCGGTCAAACCCCGTCCGGCGAAAGTCAAAGGCCTAGATCCGCAGGTCGACTATGTCAGGGTTAGACGGGACGGGGTACTTGGGGGGGGGGTAGCTATGCCGCCAGGTCTTGCGGTGGGCCGTCTTACGCGTGTGGAAGTGTGGTGGCAGGTGCAAGCACCCGACACGTGGCTCCGGGGTGTGCCCCCCCTCACGGCAGTCGCTGCCGCCGTCTCACGGAGGGGGGAAACGGCCACGTCGGGCCGACACGGAGAGAATCTTGCGGTGGGTTGGGCCCGGACCGTGTTCGGGGGTGTAGCTATGGGCTGGGCTATGACAACCAGGTGAAAAGGTCCATCGGTCAAACCCCGTCCGGCGAAAGTCAAAGGCCTAGATCCGCAGGTCGACTGTGTCAGGGTTAGATGGAACGGGGTACTTGGGGGTAGCTATACCGCCAGGTCTTGCGGTGGGTCGTCTTACCCATGTGGAAGCGTGGTGGCAGGTGCAAGCACCCGGCACGCGGCTCCGGGGTGTGCCCCCCCCTCACGGCAGTCGCTGCCGCCGTCTCACGGAGGGGGGAAACGGCCACGTCGGGCCGACACGGAGGGAATCTTGCGGTAGGTTGGGCCCGGACCGTGTTCGGGGGTGTAGCTATGGGCTGGGCTATGACAACCAGGTGAAAAGGTCCATCGGTCAAACCCCGTCCGGCGAAAGTCAAAGGCCTAGATCCGCAGGTCGACTGTGCCAGGGTTAGACGGGACGGGGTGCTTGGGGGGGTAGCTATGCCGCCAGGTTTTGCGCTGGGCCCTCTTACACATCTGGAAGTGTGGTGGCAGGTGCAAGCACCCGACACGCGGCTTCGGAGTGTGCCCCCCCTCACGGACGGCGCCCCGCCGTCACCTGGAAGGGGAAAACGGCCACATCGGGTCGACATGGAGGGAACCTTGTGGTGGGTTGGGCCCGGACCTTGTTTTGAAGTGTTCACATGGGCTGACCTATCACAACCAGGTGGAAAGTCCATTGGTCAAAGCCAGTCCGGCGAAAGTCAAAGGGTTAGATCTCCGGGTCAACTGCTCCAGGGTTAGGCCGGCCGGGAGGCTTGGAGGGGTAGCAATGCCACCAGAGTATCACGACGGGTCCTCCCACATGTCTTAAGGTGTGGTGGCATGTATGGAGAGGTAACACGCGGCTCCGGGGTGTGGTCCCCCCTCACGGACGGCGATGACACCGTAGTAACGTCCTGCGGTTCTACTGTTGCATGAATTACGCCGAACACTCGGAGCGTGGTAAAATCATTAGTTTCTTACACGTTGCAGACACACGCGATATAAGATGCATGTCATTTTTTTCATAATTTTCTGAGACGCAGAAGTAAGTGGAAAAATTTCTCTTTCCGGATTGTTCCTCGCATGTCTACGAGTGTGGTCGAGGGCCTTCAGGGGGTAGCAATGCCGCCAGATCTTGCGCAGGGCCCTCTTACACGTATGGAAGTGTGGTGGCGGGTGCAAGCACACGGCACACGGCTCCGGAGTGTGCCCCCCCTCACGGACGTCGCTGCCGCCGTCGCACGAAGGGGGGAAACGGCCACGTCGGGCAGACACGGAGGGAATCTTGCGGTGTGTTGGGCCCGGACCTTGATCGGAAGTGTACCTATGGGCTGGCCTGTCACAACCAGGTGAAAAGGTCCATCGGTCAAACCCCGTCCGACGAAAGTCAAAGGCCTAGATCCGCCGGTCAACTGTGCCAGGGTTAGACGGGACGGGGTACTTGGGGGGTAGCTATGCCGCCAGGTCTTGCGCTGGGCCCTCTTACACGTCTGAAAGTGTGGTGGCAGGTGCAGTTATCCTAGAGGAGGTGTCAGACCTCAGGACATCGTACTATCCAGACCACGTTCCCACTCTGCATAATAAGGTGCCTCGATACAATATAGAAGAGCCCAAGTATAAACCCAAGCTCCATCTATTCAGTGGGCGAGGTGGCAGGGCTGGGGGCTCGACACCTTATAACATGCCACAACAAGAGTGGGAGGACCTCATGTTCTATGTCTTGCACAACATCAAGGAAGTTGAGGATGTGTGGATGAGGTAATACCACTACACCATTCCTTTATGTCTTGCACAACATCATGTTCTATGTTCACTTAGTCTCGGTCTAACTACGCTTTTTCTTCTTTTAGTGAATTCGTTCAAGAGGAATGGACGGGAATGATTCCTCCTATTGAGGCGGAGGCACTTACTCTTCTCCGGCATGGAAACCCTGGACGTAAAATTTTTGTTGCTTGGTTCATGGAGAAAGTAAATTTTCACATTCCCCTATTAAATACCTAGTTCAACATTTATTAGTTAACCGAACTAATGCACCCAGCAATTTCAATTAAACTTGTAGGGAAAAGATCGGAACATATCTATGGATGACGAATTGAGATGGGTTTCCATGGGTTTTGACCCTGCCGTCATGACATGTAAAAAGTATGATGTGAATGGGTATCGCTTCCATACAGAGGAACACCAGAACAACCGGCCTGATCCCAGAACTATAAATACCGGAGTGTACACCCCCGGTCAAAATTCAGTTGACTACTATGGAAAGGTAGGAAAAATATACGAGCTTACATTCAGCAAAGGACGCGAAACCCTAAGTCTCCCTGTATTCAAATGCCGATGGTTCGACCCGCGGGAGGGGCTGAGACATACGCCTTCCATTGGTTTGGTCGAAGTTAAACCATCAACCGTCTATGCTGGAGCCGATCTCTTTATTGCGGCTACCCAAGCCACACAAGTTTATTATCTGCCTTACCCATGCCAGAAAGAGTACCTAAAGGGTTGGGAAGTTGTGTTCAAGGTGTCGCGACATGGTAAGCTACTGGACCCGAACGAAGACGATTATTACTACAACATAGACCCCATGACATACGAGGGAGTGTTCTATCAAGAGCAACCTGATGATGATGTGGTCAGAAACGATGACGCTGACGCCTTGGGTGATGATGATGTGGATCCAAACGATGACGATGCACGGAATGATGGTGAGACCATTGTTAATGAAAATGACATACTTATGCTAGAAAAGTTAAACGAAGACTCTGACGACGAGGAAGAGCCGGAGCCTCCGTCAGACAACGAAGATGATATGCGTGATAGTGATGATGAGACCGATCGAGGAATCGGTTACAACATTGATGATTCGTATGGGTTCTAGCAGATGTACGTTTCATGTCTTTTTTTTCTATGGTTTAGGAATATGCCTTTTTATGCTTATTTGTTAATGTGTTTTTATTCTTTATTATTATGCTTTTTTCTTCATTATTAATGTACTAATTATTTATTCTCTTTTCAATGCAGGTTCGCGGAACATGGGCAAGGGGAAGGCCGACGGCAAGGGTTTCCTAGCCAAGGTCGTCGGCATGGCTAGTCGGAGTGGTCGACCCCTTACTCTTCCCCCCCGACTACTTGGGGATGACTCCTCACAGGGAGGTCGAGGGAGAGGTGCCCCTAGAGGAGGAGGGGGTGGGGGGAGAGCCCCTAGAGGGGGAGGGGGTGGGGGGGAGAGCCACTAGAGGGGGTCGGGGCCAGAAACAGCGCGCCCTCACCGACTTAGGGGTGTTGTCTTTGAGGCCCTCCTCTAGTGAGGTACCCTCCTCTACCGAGGAGGAGGAGGAGGAGGAGGAGGAGGTTCGCGAGGAGGTTTAGGAGGAGGAGGAGGAGGAGGAGGAGGAGGAGGAGGTTCGCGAGGAGGTTCAGGAGGAGGAGGAGGAGGAGGAGGAGGAGGAGGAAGTTCGGGAGGGGGACGAGGAAGAGGAGGAGGAGGCAGGCGAGGAGGATGGTGGTGGCGGGGAGGATGGTGGTGGCGGGGAGGGGGTTGGCAACAAGAAGGGGTGGCTGCGCGGTAGTGCAAAGCTCCCTACCCTTCCTGCTACCGAGGACCAGAAGTGGCTCATTGAGCCCACGGGGAAAGAGTAAGTGCCACTTAATCATAATTTAATTCTTTTCCTTGCACACATGCTAATATTTTCATTCTTTATATCTTTTGCAGCAACTGGATAATTCCTAATGGGGCCCGTCTTCCAAACGGCCTCATCACCGTCTTGCTGAAGGAACACTGGCCGGGGCTGTTCCGTCCGGATCCAGTCAGGCAGCCGGATCTCCGGGTTTTGGCCACGAGCTGGGACCACTCGGAAGCGGCCCCCACCCGGACCATGATACTCATGCTAAGGCCGTGATCACAAATTTTTGGGTGAGTTCTCTTCAGAAGCACGAGTCTTGAGTTTCGTTCGTAGTTTATCATCGAATGGTTTAACTCATGGCTTCTTCCATTCTGGTTTTCTGAATGATTGTAGAAATACTATCGAGTTCTTGAGGAGCACAAGTCCACTGTCGACGAGATCGTGTTGCGCCAAGCGAGGAAGAAGGCCCGCCAGCTGCAGTACGAGGTGCGCTGGGTGGCCATCTCGCAATATTATCACGCCGCTCTTGGCGAGAAGATGACCAAGGAAGAGGCTCGGAGGCAGAAGCTTACCTTGGAGAGGGAGGAGTACTTGATGGTAAGTATAACAGATTTTTTCATTCCGACGTTTGTGGTAAATTTCATCTTTTCTTGTTGACATGCCATTATGCCTTCATTATGTAGGTGTGTCCTGGTTGGTGTTATGGAAAAGACGATGGATGGGCGGCATTGGTGGATCTGTGGCTCGGTCAGGATGGAGAGTGGGCTGCTAAGAGCATGATAAACAGGGCTAACCGAGGGACTGAGGGAGTACATGCTCAGGGAAACCGGAACCACTTTGTCCACAAGAAACTTCAGGTATATCTATGTACATTAAACATTCTTCTTCTATTTACCGTCACTTTCTTATGTATGACTAACCTCTATTTGGTGGTGCAGGAGGAGAAACTGAAGCGGCCGCTCTCACACATGGAGGCGTGGGAGATCGCCCATACGCGGAGGAAGCCCAAGGCTGGCGAGGGCCAGTACTACGGCAAGACCGCGTAGAAGAAGAAGGCCTACAGCGAGGGGTATCTGAGGTTACATCCTGACACACCTGACCCCATGAAGGCGGCTCTGGACGACAGGGTGGTGGTGGGCATGGGGCCGAGGCTTCATGGTCGGCAGCCGGTTCTAGATGCCGTGATCACTCCTTCTATCTCCTACACACAGCTCCGAGCTACCGACCCGAGCCTGAGCCAGCGCACGAGCACGACCACGACCAGTGCGCAGTCACACTCCCTCCTAGCCGAGCGGCACTCTGTAAGTATTTTCCCTCTTATCTTCATTGCTCACTTTATTTTCCGCATTGAGATGTTTAATGAGTTCCATCATGTCATATTGTAGGCCTACATGGAGTACACACGCCAGGAGACCATGGCGTGGAGCGCGAGAGTTGCAGCCGTCCAGGACCACAGCACTCGCATGATGACGGTTAGTTTAGCCCCTTTCATTTCATTTCCATATTTGCACTTTCATTTCTTCTGACATTCGTGTTTGCTTTGTCAATTAACATGCAGCTCGTTTTTGAGAGCATGGCGGCAGGCACGGTTCCCGTAATGGAACCACCACCACCACCTGCTGGACCACAACCAGTGCTGCTTACCTTCGAGGAGTTTCTGGCATAGCACCCGGGGACTATGGTGGTTAGTATATCCCCAAACTATTCAACCACCGCTTACCGTTTATTCAACACAATCATATATCCCCTGAACATGTCTTTTCAAACATCTAGGTAACCGGTGGATTTTCCGTTGGTGGTGGTGCCGGTCTTCGCATGACTCCCGAGTCACGGAGCCCGGTCACTCCCATCCACCGAGGAGGTGGCGGTGGCGGTAGCGCTGCCGCTAGCAGTGACGACCTGGGCTTTGGCGGACTTGGCGGTGACGACCTTGGCGGTGGTGGTGGACGTTCTGGCGCTTAAGCCTGTGGGTCTTTAGATGACTTCTGGTCTTTTATGCTCCTCTAGATGACTTGTGTGCTTCTTTAGATGACTTGCGATGATGCTTATGTTTGTGATGATATTTATGTTCTTGTGATGTTGGTTGTGAGATGATACTTATATCTGCTGTGTATGTCTATTTCATCATATATATCTGCTGTCTATTTGAATTGAATTGATTTGAATTAAAACAGAAAAAAGAAAAAAAATCAGAAAGAAACTATGCCGACGGCCTTGCCGTCGGCATAGGGCAAGGCCGAGCTACCAGTGGCTGCCACGTGTCCCCTATGCCGACGGCAAGGCTGTCGGCATAGCTTTATATATAAGCCGACGGCCTTGCCGTCGGCACAGAGGACACGTGGCGCCCACTGGTAGCTCCTGGCATGTAGTTATGCTGACGGCTATGCCGTCGGGATAGATCTGCATCTACGCCGACGGCTTAGCCGTCGGCACATCTGACACGTGGCGGCAAATGGGCTCTTCCTAGCGCGCAGATATGCCGACGGGGAGGCCGTCGGCATAGATTCAAATCTATGCCGACGGCCTCCCCGTCGGCATAGATGTGCCACGTGGCTCCTCCTGATTGCTTAGCAGTTGATGACGGCGCCGTTAGTCGCCGTCAGGTGTCAAAGTTTGCCAACGGTGATTGTATGCCGACGGCTGTACGGAAGCCGTCGGCATAGGCATCAATGCCGACGGCTAGTCTATGCCGACGGCCTGCCCGGGGTACGTCGACGCAAATGTTGCCGACGGGGCTATGCCGACGGTGGCCGTCGGCATAGGCCTATCCCGACGAGAATCTGGCCTATGCCGACGGCTCTTGGCCGTCGGCATAGTAGACCAATCCGGTAGTGGAGGGGCCAGACTGGCGGGTGTTGCATATTTTCTGCTTCTAATAAAATGGCAGAATAAATAAAGTAAAATTATTGACATAAAGAATTACCAATTCACCGACAGTCACAGCACCACTCATTACAACATATGAACGCTTTTAGATAATGCTGAGCCAAATATAACACTTGGCCAAAATATCAGTTAGGCGAGGCTGCTTTGGGTTTTGCAAGCATCATCGTATTGCGATTCACCAAAAATATTTAACATAATGCAATGCCCTGTTTAAAACTTTTTCTAAAGTAAAAATATTTCAAAAAAATAGACATCACAATTTTCCATATGTATCACACACTAATGTTTAGACTTTGTAGTTTTTTCTAAGAAGGTTGACCACATATTCAATACCAGTTGGTGAAATAGGAACATATAGTTCTGCATTTCCACTCTACACAATGTTATTTCTCCAAAAATGAATCCATTTTTAGATATTTGTCATATTTCTGAACTTCAAATTGCTCATTGTTGAAGTATTCGACAGTCTGTACATAGTCAGGGCAAGATTGGACAGATGATGCTAAAATTGCAAGGGTAAGAAGATGGACCAGACACCAGATTAGTGGACAACCATGGGATGACCTCATAATTCAGAAGGGAGTAAGAGTAATACATGATAAGACATCCTTAAATTCAGCATTCAAGGTAGTAACAATATCCTGATACTACAGATATGCTGACAGCAGAGTACGGTGTCCGTACCAAGTGGAACCAAACTTGTAGGCAAGTATACCTGACACCATACCAATCTGTAAATAAGAAGCAAAAGCGCATGGAAAACATAGCTCACACAAAGGACCGAGAATTAGTGGCATAAATTACCAAAAGCAACCGACTGTCCTATAGTTCAAATCAAATTCTAAACGGAGGCTGAATATGGTAGAGACCCGGCATCTTTTTATTTTAAAACTTGTAGCGCCAGGAATTACTCTGGGACTTTGTACACTGCAACAATTTAGTGTTTGCTTGTACATCACCGGGGACATATAATTGTTAGCTAAAGTTCTCTCAACAACCTCCATCTGTAAATTCAGTAAATTTGTACTGAATTGACAAGGATCAATATGTAGCTGAGCACCCTCTCATATTGATCGTTGTCTACCTATACACGGGGCAAATTAGTTACCAAGTTCTAGATTCAACAGAGATGAATATATGTACCACAAACAATAGGGATTGCTCTTGATGGACACGATGATCCATAGCATACTGCACAAACTGCTAACTTCTTCAGGAATTGATTGTCGATGGTCGTCTTGCAGGTAGACACGGCCTGCTGCAATGCAAGCTTCTCCCTGCAAATTCCGGCGCAGGCCCATCGAACACAAAAAAACGTGGTGGTCAAGCTCGGGCGAGAACTTCTCCGCCTTGTAAAACCAGCACGAATCAACCTACCTCTCACAGATCCGACGAATCAAGCCCGGCCTCGCTCGTCTCCAACAACTGCCCATGGCCGCAACCAAGGCCACAACTCTGGCGGCCACGTCCGAACACCACCAGGAGATCTCACGGGCGTCCCTCAGCTCAAAAACCTTTACAGCATAAGCATTTTTTGTCCCTAGTATGCACCATATGAAGGTTCCATTGCCTTATCTCGGACATGGTCTTTTTCAGCGTGACATGTAATTCATCAACATCTATAGTCTGTACAGAGATCACACCATTACCCACATAAAAATCCTAGAGCAACAGAAAAGGCTACTTACTAAGTGTAATTGCATAAAGTTACCCCTAATGCTAAACCTCACATTAGTCTGTGTTACTGCTAATTATTTTTATCACATCCTCATGGATAAATAAAACCAAAAGAACATCAGCTAAAAAACAAATAAAAGAACTGAACCTGTATTTGTGAAAAGAAAGCAGGATGAAACCAATATACAATTTTTGAAGAAATTGAGTTGCTGTGACATTACCTGTTAAGCATGACGAACATTGCCTGCGTTCACCTCGACTCGGCCACCACATCGGATGAAGAACCGTCGACAACCCTCACCATCATGTCTATCTGCAGCGAATCAACATGGTAGAAGGTGTAATCAGTATGCACTTCAACCAAACAGTGAATCAAACAACATGTGATCCGGAGAGGCAGGGCTGGCGAGCAGGGGCGGGGCATAGAGCGCGGCGGCCGCGGCCAGAGCCTCCGCGTCCGTGTCGCCGTAACCCTCGGCCGGATCCGACGCGCGCTGATTCTGACGCTGCCCCGCCTCCTACTCCTCCTCCCGGCCGTTGCCCGTGGCGGCGAGGAGCGTGTTGAGAGCCCGTCGCGGTCGGCGGCGCGGGCCCGGAGCACGGCAGCCTGGGCCTCGGCGTCGGCGAGCCGCGCGGGGAGGACTTAGACGGCGCGGGGAGGAGGGCGCGGCGGAGAGAAGGCAGGCCGGGGTGCGGGGAGGACGGCGCGGCGGAGGATGGCATGGTGGAGGATGCGGGCTGACGGCGGGGAGGCGGCGGATCCAGATGGGGGTGGGAGGCGCGGTCGCTCAACTCGGGGGTGGGATTTTTTTTGTCAAAACGCGTCCACGGGTGGGGTAGAAATACGAAACGTTTTTCTCACTTAAGAAATGACTGCGGGTTCAATTACCAAAAAGTAGAAGGACTTTTTTGCAAAACTGCCGTGACGGTGAGCGGGCAGAAGCGATCGGTGCTTTATTGTTATTAGGTAAAGATAGGTAAAGATTATAACCAAGCTTACACTTTGCAACAAATGAGGGAACCGAAAAGGACATGTCCCCTCAAACAAATGGTACATAAACAGCCAGTAGCTAAACAGAAATAGCGCGCATGCTTTTGCATTCCATCTTGTTTCTTGAATCTAGCAACAACAGTTCGTCTTAATCAACATATGTATAGTAACTGAACCATCCAAAAACTAGCTAGCAAGCGGTACTCCCTCTTATATATATATATATATATATCCTTCTTGCACTATTATTTTCTTAGATAGCGTTGAATCAATCTACCTTTGCATCTTCCCTAGAGGAGGTGAGCAACATACGACGAACAAATACCCAATCCATCTCGTAGAGCACCGGTGGAGTTTCTTCACATATCCTGCCAAATTGGTGACCGTTGCAAAAACTACTACTGCAACAGTCTGCCGGAAACCACCTCGTGCCCTGGTCAGTTTCATCGCGCTTGAGGTTAACCTGCACCTTCTGCTTACTCTTGAGGTCAAAAATGAAGAAGGCACCACCTTGCTCGACGAGTAAAGCACCTCTACTCTCAGCAAAAAAGGCAATATCTAGTCTCTCGCTCCCGAGATTCGCCAAGTAAGAGTGTAGCCAACGACCCTCACCCTCACCAATGTGATGATCACGTTCGTCTTGTTTTTGTTTTTGTTTGGTCCAAAGCTCCGGCACACCATGATCTCGTGTATTAAAAAGCGAAAGTGTTCCTTCTCCGGCGATACATAGTAGAGGAGGTCGTTGATATGGCAAACCAGCGTCGATTTTGATCGGGATCTTTGTCAAAGAGACATGTGTCATGGTAGCGCTTATGTTGAAGGTGTAGAATTCTGTGTAATCCCTATATAACCAGTGCACAATGCCACGGGCGACGACGCCGGCACGGGGCCCACACCTAGTGAGGTCTCGCTCGTACTTGATGGGCACGCTCCAACTCCGTGTGGCTGGGTAGTACATATAGGCGAACACAAATCCACCATAACCCCTGTAAGTCAGTAGCACTTGCCAATCCTGATTTTTCAAGGCGGTGTGGTCTGCGCTGGTGAGAATGGCGCAGCCGGTTGGACCATCAGAGATTCCAGGTAGGTCGATTGGAGGCGATGGGAGGAGATGCGTACGGTTGTCCATCAGTGGGCGGCACACCGCCAGATGAAGCTTGTGACAGTGGCCCATGTTGGCAGGCAACATGATGCGTAGGAGGAGAAAGCCACGGCGCGACGCCAATGGTCTCGCGTCGTTGAAGAGCCCATCGTCATCGGCAACAAACGACGTCAAGTTTACATGCGCCGAACCGGCCTGAAGGCTTAGGAACTTCGGAGGGCTTCGTGGTTTTCTCTTCAACGGCTCAACTTTGTCGTGATCAAGCCATATGTTTTGGGTGAAGATCCCAACTAGCATGGACGGGCGGCGGGCGTTCTCCGCCGGGTCGGTGATGAGGCGGCGCCATCGCCTGCACGTGATGGCGCAGCGGAGGAGGTCCTGGACGTCGGGCAGGCGCGCGAAGACCTCGCGGAGGACGTCGTCGGCGATCTGGCCGCCGGAGCCTACGCGTGGATTGGCCATCGTCTCGTCTAGGGGTTGGGCCGATGCATGGATATGGATGGATCCGTGGATCTGGTGATGGAGGCGTCGGTAGGTTCCACAACAATTCACGATTTTATCTCTACAGTTCTATCAAACGCAGCGCTGCGGTGCTGGTTTGGGCTTTGGAGTCGATAACAGGGTACTTATGGGCTTATATGGCACGCGCGCAAGGCCAAGAAGCCCAGAAGCCTGCCATCTTCTTCACTAATGTACGTCACGGGCTCACGGCCGTAAGTGACGCCCGGCAGCAATTAATGGCTCCATCGCCTCTTTCTCGCCGCGCGTTGCCGTGGTCGATCCGAGCCTCTACACTCATGCCTCATCACAACCACATCGCTGCGGTATGATGAGTGCACGGCTGAAATCTGAACGCATCATCACCCTTAAAACTCACGAACATTCCGGTGGAAACTGGTGGTGTCGATAACCTCAAGTGTGAGCTTGAAGAACTTTGTCAACGTCACCGGAAAAGATCCACCGAAGTTGTTGTTAGTCATGGCGACAACTGCCTCTGTGATAAGAGCCCGTGCAACTTAACTTGTCGCAATCGAGAGAAACACACACGCCCAAGTCAAAATTCGAAGTCACCAATATGTAGAGGGTTGTAGTTATATATCTGCTAGTTGAGCCATTTTTTCACAAGATTTGCGTGTGATTGGTAAGGGATATGCCATCATCGGTGCATAAAAAAAATGCCCCTAAACAAAAGTATACCAATTTTTTTTTTGCCCCCTCGACTCTATAGTGCATATTATTAGTCGCCGAATTGTCAAATTAGTCTAGCTTTGATCTCTTAGCCTAATTGATCGAAAGTTGTTTTGGTGATGATGTGATGGACAGCTTTGCCTAGTTTAGTTAGCACACAATTTGAAACAAAAAAACTTGGGAGTAAAGTAAAGTCAAAACTTTTACAAGCAAATTCATGAAAACTTTGAAAAATGAAGGAAAATAAGAAAATTTAGGGAAATTTCATGAAAATTTGAAAAAACAGCAGCATTACGGAAGTGTTATTGAAAATCTAAGAACAGTAAACAATGAAAAGAAAACATTGGAACCTACAGAAATCCAATGTCGGAATATTTAGTAAAGCTATTTGGTCTCAGAATATAAGCATTCTTGAGTAAAAACTTCCGAAGGGTATTGCTTTTCTCTATGTTATCTTGGTTTTCTTGATGATTTCTATTTGTTTAATGGATGAGCTACCACGTGTGCTCAACATTGAGTCGTGTTGCGCTTCAAATAGCGAAAAATATTCAGTAATAATGCGTTAAAGAACCAAAATTACACTTCGCCAACAAGCAAGGAACAAAAAGTGACGTTTTTCCTCAAACACTTACATCAACAACAATAGCCAAACTTGCGAACCAACCCGTGGTTGGATGGTTATTAGGTGGACAGTGGTATTCCCAATCCACCAGAGTTCAAGTCCTAGATTTGACATTGGTGCTCGTATTTTTCTGGATTTATTCCACGCCTTCCTGCGATGTGCGTTTAGTGGGAGGAGACGTTCCCGTCGACTACGAAGGCGTATGTGGCGACTTCGTCAATATCAAGATGATGTGCCGGATGTTGGAAATATTAACACTTTATCGATTAATCTAATCCACGAGTAGGCAGTAAGAAGGGCAATCACAGTATGCAACTCATACCGATACTTAAACATGTGAGCACATGCAGTACATAGAACCGAAACACCTATGAACACAACATATACGGCTAGCACATGAACAAGCACATAAACGGGTAAATGAGGGATGAACAAATCATACTCTCCGGTTGGCCAGGCCAACGCGGCGGCGGCGGCAGCAGCCTCGGCGTCATCCGTGGCCTTCTTTTTGGCGGTGGCGTCGTCGTTCGCCATGTGGTCGATGCAGGGGAAGTAGTGGAAGCAGAGGAGGACGGAGACGGGGACGGATCGGGAGCAGTCGCGTCGAGACGCTCCCCAAAAACCTTATTGCCGTTCTCCCGGGAAGGATCTCGAACAACAGGGTTCCGGAGGCACCTGCTCTCCCGACCAATCGTGCATGCGGTCGTCGGGATGGGATCACCGGAAGCAGCACAGAGAGAGAAACAGTAGATCACGGCTAGGGTTGTGTAGGAGGGAGTGAGTGAACTGAGTTAGGGTTCACTCCACAGGCCAGCGCCTCCTTATATCGGCCGTCAGGTAGATGGGCTTGGGCTTAGGCGCACGACCGAGTCTGCGAACAGCCCACGGTCCAACGTCTCGGACAGTGACACTTTCGTTAGCGACTCGCTAATTAATCCATAATTAATTAACTATTCCTGATCGACAAAAATAAGGCTCGGCTCGGCTCATTCCCGCAACCCCGCGCGTCGTGACAAGGCGAGGCGAGCGGTGGAGGAGGAGGAGGAGCGCGCATGTACAGCTCCTCTTCCCAAGCTCCCAATGGCATGTAGTAGAGCATCCCTTATAAATGGGTCTCACTCTTCTTACTGTAGCAGCATGGTACTAAACTTCCCACCACTTGCCATGCACCTAAATGGGCCTTAGAGATTAACCAGGGATTATTGTCTTATATGGGCCAATGCCCATCTATAATTCAACAATCCCCCACCAGATCTCGAGGCACATAAGTTTGTCAACTGTTCCAAACAATGTTTGATATACCAGAATTTTTAGTGGAGACTGTTAAGTTGAACTTCCACCTAAAGCAACAGGATTAGAATTCTTCACAACTGAACAATGGACTATGGCTTGAATTATCAGTTTGGCATGTAGAAGTTTCGCCTATTGTCAGCTGATACGTGGCTGCCGAAGGCTAAACCCCACGGGTGGAGCTTATTAGTCATACTCCTTACCTTCTCATGAGCTTCCTAGAGATTACCCAATCTCATAGACTGTGACCAGCAGTCGGTCTCACATAAGTGTGTTCCTCCAAAACATGCTTTGTAGGATAGCATCTTGCTTACACAAGCTTTGGAACACATTAAGACAAAAATCAGCCTGCCTTACAGATTACGAGAGTATTGCATCTCCAATGGAGTGGGTTAGTAAGGATACTCTCCTCAGTTGACCGCTGGATTGTTTTCCCAGGTCCTCATTGACGGGATCTCTCATCACATAGGTTGGGTTACCCCCATGGCAACTTACGTGGGTCTCATGCCCATCTCCCTCGATACATTTTCTATCACAATCCGTGATAGCCCTTTCGTAAAAGGGTCTGCCAGATTTTTAGCAGTCTGGATATAATCCAGTGCTATCACTCCGGAGTTTCTTGATTTTCTGACAGATTTTAATCTTCTTCTTATGTGCTTTGTGGATTTCATGTTGTCCTTTGAACTCTTAGCCTTGGCAATCACTGTTTGATTGTCACAGTTCATAAGGATAGCCGGGACTGGCTTATCAACCACTAGCAAATCCATCTAAAGCTCTTGAAGCCATTCTGCTTCAACGCTTGATGTGTCTAATGCTGTGAGTTATGCTTCCATAGTCGATCTCGTTAAGATTGTCTGCTTGCAAGACTTCCAGGAAACAACACCACCACCAAGTGTGAAGACATATCCACTTGTGGCTTTCATCTCATCAGTATCAGATATCCAATTCAAATCACTATACGCCTCAAGTACCGTCGGGTACCCAGAATAGTGAATTCCATAGTTCACAGTACCTTGCAAATAACGCATGACTCGCTCAACAGCATGCCAGTGCACAACACCCGGATTGGAAACAAACCAGCTCAGTTTGCACACAGCAAATGATATGTCAGGCCGAGTAGCACAAGCTAGGTACATGAGTGAACCAACCACTTGAGAATATCTCAATTGATCAACAACAGTGCCTTCGAACTTTCAAATCCGCACGCTAGGATCATATGGTGTTGCAGAAGGTTTGCAGTCAGAATATCCAAAATGACTCAAAATCTTCTCAACATAGTGGGATTGCAAAAGTGTAATTCCACCCTCAGTATCTCTCAGTAGCTTGATGTTCAAGATAACATCAGCCATGTCCAGATCTTTCATCTCAAAGTTATGAGATAAAAAAGCCTTGACCTCCTCAATGACTTTGAGGTGACTCCCAAATATCAGTATGTCATCGACATACAGACATAGTATAACTCCTTCGCCTCCACCATAGCGATAGTATACACATTTGTCAGCTTCGTTAACAACAAAGCCAGCAGATGTCAGAGTTGTATTGAACTTCTCATGCCATTGCTTAGGCGCTTGTTTCAGGCCATACAAAGATTTCAATAGCTTGCACACCTTTCTTTCCTGACCATTTACTACAAAGCCATCTGGCTGTTGCATGTAAATTTCCTCGCCTAGCTCTCCGGTAAGGAAAGTCGTCTTAACGTCCATCTGATGAACAAGAAGACCATGCGAGGCAGCCAATGAGAGTAACACTCGAATGGTTGCCAGTCTAGCCACAGGTGAGTAAGTATCGAAGAAATCTTCTTCTTTCTGGGTATAACCCTTGGCCACAAGCCTAGCCTTGTACTTTTCAACAGTACCATCGGGCCTAAGCTTCCTTTTGAACACCCACTTACATCCCAATGGTTGGCAACCATAAGGACAATCAGTGATCTCCCATGTCCCGTTGGCTGATGTCTACTACACAATTTATTCTTGTAGACTCGTGTTGGGCCTCCAAGCACAGAGTTTTGTAGGACAGTAGCAATTTTCCCTCAAGTGGACGACCTAAGGTTTATCAATCTGTGGGAGGCGTAGGATGAAGATGGTCTCTCTCAAACAACCCTGCAATCAAATACAAGAAATCTCTTGTGACCCCAACACACCCAATACAATGGTAAATTGTATAGGTGCACTAGTTCGGCGAAGAGATGATGATACAAGTGTAGTATGGATAGTAGAAATAGGTTTTTGTAATCTGAAAATAAAAAAAACAACAAGATAGCAAGTGATAAAACGGAGCACAAACGGTATTGCAATGCTTAGAAACAAGGCCTAGGGTTCATACTTTCACTAGTGCAATCTCACAACAATGCTAACATAATTGGATCATATAACAATCCCTCAACGTGCGATAAAGAATCACTCCAAAGTTCCTATTAGCGGAGAACATAAGATAGAAATTGTTGTAGGGTACGAAACCACCTCAAAGTTATCCTTTCCAATCAATCTATTGATCCATCCCTATAAGTGTCACAAACAGCCCTAGAGTTCATACTATAATAACACCATATGATACACATCAACCAACTATAATGTCACCTAGATACTCCAATGTCACCACAAGTATCCGTGAGTTGATTATACGATATGCATCAAACAACTTCAGATTCATAATATTCAATCCAACACAAAGAATTTCAAAGAGTGCCCCAAGATTTCTACCGGAGAAAGTAAGACGAAAACATGCATCAACCCCTGTGCATAGATTACCCCAATGTCACCTCGGGAATCCGCGAGTTGAGTGCCAAAACATATATCAAGTGAATCATTATAATACCCCATTGTCACCACGGGTATTCATATGCAAGACATACATCAAGTGTTCTCAAATCCATAAAAATATTCAATCCGATAATAGTGAAACCTCAAAGGTAAAAACTCAATTCCTCACAACAAGATAGAGAGGGACAAACACCATATGATCCAACTATATTAACAAAGCTCGCGGTACATCAAGATCGTGCCAAATCAAGAACACGAGAGAGAGAGATCAAACACATAGCTACTAGTACATACCCCTGATACGTCTCCAACGTATCTATAATTTATGAAGTATTCATGCCATGTTTATTATAGTTTTGTATGATTTTGGTGCACTTTTATATGGCTTTTATATGATTTTCATGGACTAACACATTGACCTAGTGTCCAGTGCCAGTTGCTGTTTTCTGCTTGTTTTTGGTTTTCCAGAAAATCCATATCAAACGAAGTCCAAATGCAGCGAAATTTTTGACGATTTTTTCTGGAAGGAAACGGACACAGGAAGCTTCGAAGGAGCAGCAGAAGAGCCACAGGGGCCCCACGAGCCACCTGGGCGCGCCTGCCCCCCCAGGTCGATGATGGCCGCTGCAAGGTCACCCATGGAGTCCCTTTCTCCACCACCTTTGATACAGAACTGTCTTTGGATGTCGACGTGGTGCTCGTCTGGAATTCTGATCCATGCACGGGCAAGCATCATCTTGTCGCCCCTGGTGTCGACGCTAGCGAAAGTGATCGCTTTTCATTGCAGGAATTCAAGCAACGCTTGGCACCACTCGGACCTGCAGTAGTGGTACACGAGGACATGCTGGCGCATGGCAAGTTGCACGATGGCAACCCCTCGGCGTGTGTAACTGCTCTTACGCGTGTACTCGAGGTCGAGGCCGACGAACTTGTTCTTCTCCTCCTGGAGCCATTACTCGTACATCTTGATGATTCACTCCACAGTCTTTGGCTTGTTGGTGTACACCACCTCCAGCACGGTTGTGCCATGGGCGGTGATGTGTTTGGTCTCTGTTGTTAGTTTCTCGTCGTCCATGGTTGCAGGGAGGCTGTGTGGGTTTGTGCTGCCGACGAGGAACGGCCTAGGAAGATGAGGCAGATGGGTGCGGTACAAAAGGAATGGGGTCGTTACTTTGTTGTGCCAAAAGGGTGACCGAGAGGAGCAGTTGCGACGTCATCTGGCGGTTCCAGGCAGTTATGGGAAACAGGCGTCTGTTAGAGTAATTTTTTTAGCGGTTCAAGCAATGTATTTTGTACCGTCGTGACACCACAAGCTCGATATGCCTGTCTGTGCATGCTCTTGATATGGCACGCTCCACTTGTTTTGTTGAATGAATTGTTTTATTCGTGACGTGCCTCTGTATTTCCAGCTGTTTCAGATGACGCGCTTTCTTGGGGAGACATGCACGCGAAGGTAGTCGAGACACAGTTGTACACGCAGCAGAACCACGGTCGTGCCTCTGCGGTCGAAGTGTTTTTTGCATTAACAATATCTCTACTGAATGAGTCACTGTAGTTATGTTACTGGGTGCACGCTAGTATTTTAAAGAAGAAACGCTCTGTTAGCGAAGGCACATTTCGAGAAAGACTGTGTTATGCTGAAAAGAAAACATAGCGCACTTGGTTATAGTTTGGAGTTATGTCTAGGGATTATTTAGGATTCTTTAGAAAAGAGAGGTTGAAGAACTTTAATAACATGCTTACTTGGTTATAGTTTTTGATGCAAAAACTGTGTCGGTATTTGTTTGAATTTTGATTTACAGTTGAAGAAAATTGTTTTCTTTGTTGTTTGAATTATTGAATTCTAATAATTCAAAAAAGATCATTCGTAAAAGGATCATTGCCATACTTCAAAATAGCCGGTTGGTCCATAACAGCTACATTAGTACCATTTCAAGAACCAAACAAACAGCAAGCAGGCATTTGCCCTGGATTATGATCAGCACGAAACGATCACTGAACACTCCAGAAGTCTATTCCAACTACCAAACAAACAAATCCTTAAGAGACACCGTTGCTTCCAACTGCTGGTACTAACAGAATCTAAGGAATGCGCTGGAGGATGATGGACACGGAACGATCACTGCGCTCTTTGAACGTGATTAGAACAATGTTCTCTTCAACAAAAGATGCAGCTGACAGGAAGTCTCTGAAAGAAGACTTTTCAATCACCATCCTGCCGTCTTTTTTGCAGATTGAGTATGACGAAGGAGTGATGACATGTGTAGGTTCATCAGGAGCTTCAAGGGTCACTTTGGCATTGGTTGGCACGTCCACCCATCTCTTCAAGGTTGAAACAACACTCTTTGGAATTTTCTAAAAGAAACAGAGATAAGAGAAGAATAAAAAACGGTAAATTTGTCATTTAAACATTCAAAAGAAAATACTTAATACACTGCATGTGCAAACAAGAAATTTTATAATATTTAATCTAACGTATGTAGAATTTCTTATGAAAATAGCAAGTTAAAATATATAGAGAATACATCAAAATTAACATATATAGAGCACGTAATGAGAGTAACACCAAAGGTGCATGCATTGAGATTAATTTGCGACTAAAGATAATTCATCAAACTATTTTTTTATGATAGCGTTTGTATAATAGAAATACAGAATTTGTAGTATGAGATTGTCAGCATGTTCAAGTTCATAATTAAGTACATAAAAAAAAAGAGGGCTACCAAAGTATTGTTGGTTTAATGAATTATTCAATTTTATGTGATAAGACACTTCATACTGAATGGTTAACATTTAATTACTAGGAACGCATAATCAAATTTTATCAACATTTTGGGTGTTTAAAGTATAATTTATTTATAATAATATATGTAAGCAAAATTAATTCGACATCATAGAACAGTAAATGTAGACGTACGATTGAAAGCGTGTTGGCTGTTTTAACAAAGAGACAGTTAACTAACCATGATGCTGTCTCTTGTGTTAGTGGTAGTCATCACATGGACAAACGGGCGGCAACGGATGAAAATGTCTCGAAACAGGCATTGTAGTAAGAAACGTGTCTGGTCGTAGGTAAGCTCAATATTCCGAGAGTATACACAACACTGAACGTGGTCGAAATCATCAGAAGAAAGATCGTCGAGAGCTAGGAAAACACCCAGCATGTAAAATTAGAACAAGATATATAATCCAGCAGGAGGTAAACAACATACTACATCAGGCATTTTATATAAAAAAGCAGCGAAAAAAATTAACTGAGAAATTGAATACGTACCAACATGAGGTAATGGAAGCAGCCTATTGTCACCGCGATATGTTTTGATCGCCAGATTCAGTCCCACATCAGGCAGTGCAAATTCTATGCGGTCTCCAGCAAGAAGATCATAATCTTCAGCAAGGTTGCACCAAACATCACCATAGAACTTGGTGTAGTTAGGCCTGTGCTTAAACAAAGCATTGTAAGACCTTCCTTCATGGGTAACAAGTACTGGCTCAACCTGCTTGTTAAGCAATATCCTTGCATGCTCCTTCCTCTCATCAATGTATTCAGCGAGAAAAGCTCTGACATTACAAGGTACATACTAGGGAAAATATAAAAAATAAAGAGCTGTAAATATAAATTCAAACTTATTGAACATCAATTTGAAAAATAGGCGTAAAGTGCACCCAAATATCACAATAAAAGATAACAAACATAGTACTATGATGGATTAATGACCAGAGATTTGGCATGAAAACAGTTATTGTATAAACAGGCAAGCTAACGGATAAAAAGAAGATAATGAAAGTGACAATAGTAGGGGAACCTAGTACAGATACAAAGGGATACCAAAAGTTCAACATTTGCGATTTCAAACGTGTTTTAGCCAACTAATATGTCCACTAACCATGCGTCTCCAGCAATTCTCATCAAGAATAACCTCAAACTCCTGGAGAGCTTCTGGATGAGGTTGACAAGGGCCGTCTGGATGACGGCAAGTAGGGCAAACCATACCTAGATAAATTAAGAGCAAAAATCATGGAATAACTAAAAGATGGCATAATCAAATAATCAAAAGCACACTAGGTTTAACAGATAACAATAGCAACAGGAATAATAGATCTGAACAAGTAGGTCAAACCAATCAGGGTATCATGATTTAAAAGAAGGTTCATTGACAACCAATTTAAGCTATGAAAAATACTAACATTTCATAGTTTACTTACCGAGAAGGATGTTAGAACAGTCAATACAGCATGATTATAGCTAAACGAGTTTAATTAGGCATCCCTCAAAAGAGAAAAGCAGCAGATTTGGGGTTTTTGCTCATGGTTGGGGTAAAAATCTGAGGAGATAGGTAGCTACGAAGCTAGACAAATAGAAATTGACCACAAATGTAAACCCTTCAACGTAAAATAAAGAATAATTAAAAGAACGTGATCAAAACATAAACACGGACTGGAGCATGGCAGACGCATATATTTTATACCTGCAGAAGAAGACTAGCAGCCGGCGACGAACGGGGATGGAGCAGAGAAACTTTAGTAGAAAGCAGCGCAGACCAGTATCTGAAGAAAAACAGCTTAAAAATTATTGTAATCTAGAAACCCACTCAAATTCGTAGGATAACTAAAGGGGAAATCAGAACGGGAGCGCCAAGAACCATGAACCCTAGATGCAGACAATTGCACACGCAGAGAGGGAGTGAGGTGCCTGAGAGCGGCGGACTGGAATAAAATATAAGGGAACGCGAGAGACCAAGGGACGGAATGAATGCTCGATTTTTCTTTTCCCAAAATCGAATGAATGCTTATTGTACATGGGCGCGCATTCCGACGGGTTACGGGGACATGAGACGTTTGACTCGTCCAGCTGCCTCCCACGGGACAAGTCCACCTGCTCACCGTGCCTCACAGAGCTATACGAGGTACGTTTCTATTAGCCGAAAATGCATGGTCGTGTCTGTGTAATCGAAATGTCTTTAAACTCAAAGTTAATCAGAGAGGCACGGATGTGACTTTATGAGAGACACGTTCCTGACGATAGGAGATGCACGGCCATGACGTCAGGAGAGGCATGATCGTTTTGTTAGGAGAGGCAAATTCAGTGATATACTCTTCCTTTCTTTGAAGTGCAAAAACTCGAAAGAGTCTCAGCTGCAAAAACTTTTCAAGAACTGCCGAGTCATGATTGTGTATCCAGTAGCATCACAGTCGTGGCTCTTCGTTTGCAATGTTTGCAGTCAAATGTTCAGCCAAAGAGCCACGGTTGTGTTTCTGTTTTTCAAATGTTCCTTGGAATAGCCGTGGAGTGATACGTCTCCAACATATCTATAATTTTCTATTGTTCCATGCTATTATATTATCAATCTTGAATGTTTTTATAAACATTTACAACAATTATATATCATTTTTTGGGACTAACCTATTAACTTAGTGCCTAGTGCCAGTTGCTATTTTTTGCCTGTTTTTGGTTTTCCAGAATATCAGTACCAAACGAAGTCCAAATGCAACGAAACTTTTTGGAGATTTTTTTCTGGACATAAGAGACACTAGAAGCTTCGGGAGGAGGCCATAAGCCAGAGGAGGTGGCCACGAGCCACCATGGCGTGCCTAGGGGGGGCAGGCGCGCCCTGGTGCCTCATGGGCCCACCTCTGCCCCTTTTGACCTAATTTCACCACTATAAATTCTCTAAAATCAGGAAACCAACAGAGGAGTCCACGAAATACTTTTTCCGCCGCCGCAAGCTTCTGTTCTCGAGAGATCCCATCTGGAGGCCTTTTCCGGTACTCCGCCGGAGGGGGAATTGATCATGGAGGGGCTCTCCATCAACCTTGCTGCCCTTCCGATGATGCGTGAGTAGTTTACCACAGACCTTCTGTTCCATAGTTAGTAGCTAGATGGCTTCTTCTCTCTTTTTGATCTTCAATACAATGTTCTCCTCGATGTTCTTGGAGTTCTATCCGATGTAATCACTTTTTGCGGTGTGTTTGTTGGGATCCGATGAATTGTGAGTTTATGATCAGATTATCCATGAATATTATTTGAGTCTTCTCTGAACTCTTTTATGCATGATTATTATAGCTTCGTATTTCTCTCCGATCTATTGATTTGGTTTGGCCAACTAGATTGATTTATCTTGCAATGGGAGAGGTGCTTTGTAATGGGTTCGATCTTGCGGTGCTCAATCCCAGTGACAGAAAGGGACATGACACGTATGTATCGTTGCTATTAAGGGTAAAAAGATGGGGTTTATTCATGCATGAGTTTACTTTGTCTACATCATGTCATCTTGCTTAAGGCGTTACTCCGTTCTTTATGGACTTAATACACTAGATGCATGCTGGATAGCGGTCGATGTGTGGAGTAATAGTAGTAGATGCAGGCAGGAGTCTGTCTACTTGTCTCGAACGTGATGCCTATATACATGATCATTGCCTTGGATATCGTCATGATTATTTGCTTTTCTATCAATTGCCCAACAATAATTTGTTTACCCACTGTATGCTATTTTCATGAGAGAAGCCTCTAGTGAAAACTATGGCCCCCGGGTCTACTTCTATCATATATTAAAAATCCTGAAAATACCTTGCTGCACTTTTACTTTATTTATTTTATTTTATATTTTAGTTTAATCTATCTATCTATCACCATACAATTTAATCTTGCAATTAACCGCCAAGGGATTGACAACCCCTTGTTTGCGTTGGGTGCAAGGATTTGTTGTTTTGTGTGCAGGTACTGCTAATGAGGTGTTCCGTGATTCTCCTACTGGATTGATAACCTTGGTTTCATAACTGAGGGAAATACTTATCTCTACTGTTCTGCATCTCCCTTCCTCTTCAGGGAAGTCCCAATGCAAAACACAAGTAGCAGGAAGAATTTTTGGCGCCGTTGCCGGGGAGACATCATCAACATCTATCAAGTACCTACGCATAATACTTTCATCTCCTTGCATTTATTTTATTTGCCTTTGCCTCTCATTTTCATCTCCCCCACTTCTAAAAAGTTTTTACAAAAATACAAAAATATTTTCTGTTTGCCTTTTTCTTGTTTGCTCGTCTTATCATTATGGCTAGTTCTTTGCTCGTTACTATTACCCCTGAAAATGAAGTGCTTAATTTTAACAAAAGGGGAGGAGAGAATTTAAAAGATGCTTGGTATAGGATCTGTGATGCTCATAATAGATGAACTCGTAAGCAATCCACCACCGTCCTTCTTCGCAATTTTTATGTGGGCATTACTACTTGGTATAGATTTGTACTTGATACTATTACCGAAGGAAATTTCTTGATGTGTCCCTCTATGGATGCTTTCAATGCTATGGGAAATTTAGTGGGATCACCACCTATCACTGTTAATGAAACAACTTTAACTTTGGAACATGTTATGCAAAGGTTAGAAGCTATTGAAAGTAAAATGCCTACTATTGAACATCTTGAGAATTTAGATAAAAAAATTCATAATCATATCACTCAATTTGGTTCTAAGGTAGGAATCGCATTGAAAACCTTAAAGGAAAAGGAACCGGTAGTTAATGAAAGAATAGAACAAAGCCCCACTAGAATCGATAAGATAGAAGAAATTATTAATAATTTGGGCTCGGCTTTTTCCTCCGTTAAGAATATTGATAGAACTCCTCCCAATAAAAATTGCAAGTTCATGTATGTTCCTAAAACCAATGGTGCTACTTCTAGTAAGGGAAATGAGGATCTTAAAATGATTAGCGTGCATCCCAATTTCATTGATATAATTAAGGAACCTATTCACAAAAGTAAAATTCTAGATTTTGTGCCTAGAAGTGTGATGATGAGAAACACCTATGTTAAATCAATTATAAAAAATGGATGTGTGATTGCGGAGTTGGAAACCAAGGATGATAATACCTGAAACTATGCATTATGCCTAGCTAGGGGCATAAAACAATAGCGCTTGTTGGGAGGCAACCCAATGAATAAAATAAATTTTTACTTTTTGTTTCTGTTATTGTGTGTTTTCACAATTATTCTACTGTTATGATTGAGTTTTTGTGTTTTAATTAGTGTTTGTGCGAAGTAAAGCCTTTGGGATGATTTGGAAGATAGTATAATTGATGCTGTTTGGAAAACAGAAAGTTTTGTGTCCAGTGCTGGAATTTTAGTTCTGTACTAGAGAGTCAGAAAAATCTGAAATTTTTACAAAGTATTGGTATATGAATTGCCCACGTTTTCCTAATTTTTCAGAATTTTTGGAGTTACAGAAGTATGGCTTTTAAATAGATCTCTGCAGATTGTTCTGTTTTTGACAGATTCTGTTTTTGATGCATTGCTTGCTTGTTTTGATGAAACTATGGATTGTATCGGGGGGTATAAGCCATGGAGAAGTTAGAATACAGTAGGTATAATGCAAAAATAAAATATGAATGGGTTTGCAACAGTACTTAAAGTAGTGATTTATTTTGTTATACTAACGGATCTCACAAAGGTTTTGTTGAGTTTTGTGTGATTGAAGTTATCAAGTTTTGGGTGAGATCACGATGGATGAAGGAATAAGGAGTGGCAAGAGCCTAAGCTTGGGGATGCCCAAGGCACCCCAAGGTAATATTCAAGGAAGACTCAAGCGTCTAAGCTTGGGGATTCCCCGGAAGGCATCCCCTCTTTCTTCTACCAACCATCGGTAATTTTACTTGGAGCTATATTTTTATTCGTCACATGATATGTGTTTTACTTGGAGCGTCGTGTATTATATGAGTCTTTGCTTTGTTTGCTTTTTAGTTTGTCACAATCATATTTGCTGGACACACCAATTTGAGAGAGCCACACGTTCATCATGATTTGTTAGAATACTCTATGTGCTTCACTTAAATTTTTTGAGCTAGGCAGTTGCTCTAGGGTTTCACTTAAATCTTTTTGAGCACGGCGGTGGCTAAATTTTGAAGAAATATTTAAACTCTCATGCTTCACTAATATTATTTTGAGAGTTGATAAGACTAAAATTTTGAAGAAATATATGCACTCTCATGCTTCACTTATATCTTTTTGAGAGTTGATAATAGTAATGGTAATTTGCACAAGATATGAATTTGGTCCCAAAGTGATGAATATTCAAGAGGGATATAATAAAAACTTTCATATAGATCATTGGATATGATAAGTTTGATTCCTTGCAATAGTTTTGCGATATGGAGATGATAATATGTGAGTCATGTTAGTGAGTAATTGTGATTTAGTAAGAATATTAGTGTTAAGGTTTGTGATTCCCTATGCTTGCACATTAAGTCAATAGTTATGCAACGAAATTATATCCTACTTATGGTGCATTATTCGGTGTTAGTTATGTTCAATGCATGTTTATGACCATTTTTGCTTTTTGGTTGGTTGCTTCTCAATCTATTTGCTAGCCTTCATTTGTACTAAGCGGGAATACTGCTTGTGCATCCAAAGTCCTTAAACCCAAGTTGTGCCAAATGAGTCCACCATATCTACCTATATGCGGTATTTCCATGCCATTCCAAGTAAATTTGCATGTGCCAACTCTAATTTTCAAAATAATTTTCCGTTTTGTGTGCCCGTACCGCTCATGAAGCGGCAGGGGGTGGCCAACATTTTCCATGCTAGGTGTGTTATTCTCACGATGAGTGTTTATTCACTTGTCATTGCACGAGAGAGTGGCTGGTAATAGGGATGCCCAGTCCCACAATGAATCAAAAATTAATAACAACAAAATTCCTTGGAAAGTGTTGGTATGGGGGGCACCCGTGGATACGGCTAGCCATGGATTGTGAAAGAATGGTGGAAAGGAAATAAACTTTATTTTCTGTTTGGGAACCGCCTATGATGTGTCTAGCATGGAAGATATTGGGAATTCTTGGTCGTTTTCGTTGACAGGAAAAGCATGACTCTCAAAAATAATTTTATCTCTCTAATTTAAGCTTTGAGCTCTGGCACATTTGCAAATCTCTGCTTCGCTCTGCGAAGGGCCTATCTATTTACTTTTATGCAATTTTTATTTTTATTTTGAGTCTCCATCTTCTCTTACAAAGCACCAACTAGAGAGCACTATTGTCATACTTGTGCATTGTGTGTAGCTAATATTGAGTGTGTTTCATGAATGGATCAATGATTGAGCATAATGGGCTAGGGATAACTTTCTTTAGCGTTGATATTTTGAAAGACATGGTTGCTCGTTAGTATGCTTGAGTATTTATATCTTCATGTCAAACTATAGACTATTGCTTTGAATCATTCAAGTCCAAATGTCCATGCTACAAAGAAAATCATATTTGATGAATATGATAGGTAGCATTCCACATCAAAAATTCTATTTTTATCATTTACCTACTCGAGGACGAGTAGGAATTAAGCTTGGGGATGCTGATACGTCTCCAACGTATCTATATTTTTTGATTGTTCCATGCTATTATATTATCAATCTTGGATGCTTTTATAAACATTTACAGCAATTATATATCATTTTTTGGGACTAACCTATTAACTTAGTGCCCAGTGCCAGTTGCTGTTTTTTGCCTGTTTTTGATTTTCCAGAATATCAGTACCAAATGAAGTCCAAATGCCATGAAACTTTTTGGAGATTTTTTTCTGGACATAAGAGACACTAGAAGCTTCAGGAGGAGGCCAGAAGCCAGAGGAGGTGGCCACGAGCCACCAGGGCGCGCCTGGGGGGGGGGCAGGCACACCCTGGTGCCTCGTGGGCCCACCTCTGCCCCTTTTGACCTACTTCCACCACTATAAATTCTCTAAAATCGGGAAACCAACAGAGGAGTCCACGGAATACTTTTTCCGCCGCTGCAAGCTTCTGTTCTCGAGAGATCCCATCTGGAGGCCTTTTCCGGTACTCCACCGGAGGGGGAATCGATCACGGAGGGGCTCTCCATCAACCTTGCTGCCCTTCCGATGATGCGTGAGTAGTTTACCATAGACCTTTGGGTCCATAGTTAGTAGCTCGATGGCTTCTTCTCTCTTTTTGATCTTCAATACAATGTTCTCCTCGATGTTCTTGGAGTTCTATCCGATGTAATCACTTTTTGCGGTGTGTTTGTTTGGATCCGATGAATTTTGAGTTTATGATCAGATCATCCATGAATATTATTTGAGTCTTCTCTGAACTCTTTTATGCATGATTATTATAGCTTCGTATTTCTCTCCGATCTATTGATTTGGTTTGGCCAACTAGATTGATTTATCTTGCAATGGGAGAGGTGCTTTGTAATGGGTTCGATCTTGCGGTGCTCAATCCCAGTGACAGAAAGGGATATGACACGTATGTATCATTACTATTAAGAGTAAAAAGATGGGGTTTATTCATGCATGAGTTTACTTTGTCTACATCATGTCATCTTGCTTAAGGCGTTACTCCGTTCTTTATGGACTTAATACACTAGATGCATGCTGGATAGTGGTCGATGTGTGGAGTAATAGTAGTAGATGCAGGCAGGGGTCGGCCTACTTGTCTCGGACGTGATGCCTATATACATGATCATTTCCTTGGATATCGTCATGATTATTTGCTTTTCTATCAATTGCCCAACAGTAATTTGTTTACCCACCGTATGCTATTTTCATGAGAGAAGCCTCTAGTGAAAACTATGGCCCCCGGGTCTACTTCTATCATATATTAAAAATCCTAAAAATACCTTGCTGCACTTTTACTTTATTTATTTTATTTTATATTTTAGTTCAATCTATCTATCTATCACCATACAATTTAATCTTGCAATTAACCGCCAAGGGATTGACAACCCCTTGTTTGCGTTGGGTGCAAGGATTTGTTGCTTTGTGTGCAGGTACTGCTAACGAGGTGTTGCGTGATTCTCCTACTGGATTGATAACCTTGGTTTCATAACTGAGGGAAATACTTATCTCTACTGTACTGCATCTCCCTTCCTCTTCAGGGAAATCCCAACGCAGCTCACAAGTAGCATGGAGCTATTAGAGTCCACATTGTATCTAAGTTAGGGGTATGGTCGTGCCTTTGCGTTCCAAATGTTTTCGATGGCATGCACACCCATAGAGGCACGTGCATGAACATAAGAGAGTCACGGTTACGGATAAGTCAAATTGACACTCGTGCTTTTTGTGCCTACATAACCATGCCTCCGTAGGCTTCACGCCCATAGAGGGATTGATAGCTTTAATTGCATCCATTCATTCGTTTACTGATAGATTCACCGCCGTGAAGATAGGAGACGGACGTATTATTGTGGACCAGATGCACGGTTTCGTTTCAGATGCTTGAGGTTCCTCTCTGTGAGAGCTGCTCTAATATATGTATTCGCCGTCGGTTCTAAGATGGACGATAGGGTCGTTGTGTGCCTCCTTGTCGGGGACGGACTTCCGGGACATGATATCCTAGAAATTAACCCCTCGTGTCGTCACCAGCCCAGGATTACTGTTACTGGTGGACACGTCCTTGTTACAGATTACCAAGCAAGTACAAGAATTAGATACAAGACCATAAAGGTCTAATGATACAACAATGATTTCTAGTGAGGTTGACGGAAGCGACTCGTGGTTCTCCAACGTCGATGGGGCTCCATTCCCACAGGAACAGCTGACCCGGATAATTCCTATCCCGCGTGGCTGCTATCCTAGGCTCCACATGGACGTCGTTGTAGTACTCTTCGTTGAAATCCTGACCTGGCCAATAAAATAGCCAGGGACAAGCCAGTGAGTACGTTTGAATGTACTCGCAAACATAATGAACAAAAGATATACCGAATGCATATGATCAGGATGGGTTAAATTATATGCATATGCTGAACGAAATTAAAGCATGGCATGATGAATATTAATACGGTGCTCAAGAATAAATATGAAATGTTAGTGACAAACAAAGAAAGTTAAAAGTGGATAATCGGGCGAGACGGGACCGCCCGAGAATGCAAAAGAAATGCCAAACGGGTGTCTAAAAGAGAATCGGGCGAGACAGACCGCCCGAGAACTCAAGCGACGCCACGAGAGGTCTTGAAAAGAAATGCCAAACGGGTGTCTAAAAGAGAATCGGGTGAGACAGACCGCCCGAGAACTCAAGCGACGCCACGAGAGGTCTTGAAAAGAAATGCCAAACGGGTGTCTAAAAGAGAATCGGGCGAGACAGACCACCCGAGATCTCAAGCGACGCCACGAGAGGTCTTGAAAATAAAACTGGGTGCCCGGGGTAGTCTAGCCAGCCCCTGAGACACTCAGGAAAAATAAAATGAGAGAAGCAGGTTAGTCCATAATAATATGCATAGTAACAATAATATTCACAACCATCATAATCCTGATGACAAAATATCCATGACAGTGTTAGTGATGAGATAAGAATATTTTGTAAAATATCTGGTGCTCCAATTTTAATTATTTTCCTCCGGAGACCGACACTAAGACCGACACTTGACCAACCCAGACTGTAGTCCTTAACCGCGGACACGGCTATTCGAATAGGTATAACTCTGTAGAGGGTGTACTCTTTACCCACAAGTAAATGATTTCTTTAGCCAGCACCGAGACACTGACTAATTCCCATTGCGGTCTTTGGGTTGAAAACACACCTGACCAGCACACACTAGTTCAACTTTCCGGATGCCAGGAATCACCCAAAGCATCGTTCAAGAAAAACTCTAAGTCGGGGAGACTACAATCTCGAATAGCATGGGATCACTATTCATACGTGCGCATTACAAGGGGTGCCCCCCTCTCGGCCTAGCCGGATACACCCATGCCCCCTGACCCGATGACTGGCATTACAACCGGTACCTGGAAACCTTCATCGTGGCCTCTCTGTACGGTGTGTGCACGGAAAGGGGTTAACAACTTACTGAACCGTACCCTACCTTTGGCAGGGACGAGTGGGTGCACGAAACAAGTATGGGGGTTATCGGAACAAGACTCGATCTCCGGTCGACTCAGGAGGTTTAATTTTTCCTGCAGTGGTTAGCACAACATATTTCCTCGGTAGTACCCAACAGGGTCATCATCTGGCATGTCCCAACATGCCCTCACTGATCATTCTCGTCACAACGAGATTTCAGTTTCACAGTCACTTTTCTCGTGACTGATTATTTCCTGCAGATTAGTCCGGACCAACATGGGCATATGAAAATAACCATGCTCACTCTTACTTCATATTTAAATGAAGACAAAATATTTTCAAGGGATCATGCATGCATAACTAGCAATATGCAAATTTTTATTTGAATTCAACATATTCATAACTCAATTTATCCTTTCAACAAATAACTGTGCATTCACCATATCAAGTGTTCAAGATGCTTGCCTTGATCATGCAGAAATATTGGGTGCACTCCAAAAGTTTTGAAAATAATATCTTCCCTCCATTTCCTATTTTCAAAAATATGGCAATTACCACACAAACATTAAGCAGGAAAATAAAAGTGCTCTAAAAATGGGAATTTCACTTTTCTAGGGCTTCTCTGGCTATATGAAAAATAACCAGAATGTACCTACTATTTATAGAGCTTCTAAGATTTTTGAACATTTCAATTTGGTGGAATTATAGGAATAAAGGATCTGCAAGAATTTTTATAGAAAGCATTTTTATAAAAAGAGTTGTGGCACCTATTAAATGAGGAATGATTTTAGAAGCTTTTACAAATTGGTTTCACTGGATTTGGAGTTGAGATGATTAGTCTAGGAATTTTATAAGTTGACTTATATAAGAAAATGACCTATTAATTAGGTCAGGCAGAATTTAGCGATAGGCAAAATGTTCACTGAGGCTAGTTAAATAGAGAGAAATTTTATAGGTCCATATAAATTTGAATCATCGCCTGATAATTTCAAATGAACTCTGTGGAAATATTTATGTCTCTTGATAAAAGAAAAAGACAGAGAATTCTACTGGTGAACAGGCAGAGGCGCGCACTGGGCGAGGCCCAGCTAAATGGTGCCACTGGGCCGAGCCCAGAGGTGTTGCCACGCGGGGAGGGAAGCGGTGACTCACCGACAGGTGGGACCCACCTGTCGGGTTTGTCCTCCACCTCGCGAGCGCCCGAACAGAAACAGAGGAGGGCTCCGACGTCCGGCGCCGGCGAACGGTGGCGCCACTCGAGGAACTAAGGCCACCAGCGTGACCAGGAGAGCCTGGCGATCCCGGCGATGTACGACACAGTCGCCGGGGAGCCCTATCTCGCCGGCGGCGAGGAACCCCGAGAGGGTCCGGCGGAAATCGAAAGGGTGCTTTCACCCACGGGTTTGCTCCGGTCAAATTGAGGAGGGGAACGGATCCGCGAGATCGTTATGAGGCTATTGGTGAAGGAATTGGGGAGGGGGAGGCTCTGGAGACGTGGGGAGCTTCGACGAAGTGGTGGTGGCAGTAGCTACCAGAGGCGAGGAGGACGACCGCTACCGGCCGTGGGGTTGCTCTGGGAGGCCTACAGAGGGAGGAGGGAGTGTGGTGGTGAGTGCAGCGAGCCCGGGACGGCCAATTTATAGGCGGATTACGTCGGTTCGGCGGACTGCTGTTTCACCGACTCCGACGGCGGCCATTAATGGCGAACGAGGCGGTGGCGTGGTCAGTGGTGGGCGGCGGGGTTCGGTGAAGGCGGTGGCCGTCCGCAATTAAGGCGAGACGCGTTGGCTGGCTCAGAACTGAGCCACGCATCATGGACGGCGCCGTGACAGCGACGGGTGGGAGGCGGTGGCGATGCTGGCCGATGGTGGGCGGCGCCAGGGGGAGTGCTCCGGTGCGGGGGAGGCTGCGGCTGGTGCAGGCGGCCAGCAGAGCGTGCGGGGCAAGCCAGGGGAGGGCAGCAGCAGGACTCGCGGTGCTCGGGCGTCGGCGGGGTGCAGTGCGGGCGTTCTGGGCACGCCGACCAGCTGCTCGATCAAATGCCAGAGCGGCCTATAGTGATCCATTTCGGGGCCGGATTTCCGGGACATGATATCCTAGAAATTAACCCCTCGTGTCGTCACCAGCCCAGGATTACTGTTACTGGTGGACACGTCCTTGTTACAGATTACCAAGCAAGTACAAGAATTAGATACAAGACCATAAAGGTCTAATGATACAACAATGATTTCTAGTGAGGTTGACGGAAGCGACTCGTGGTTCTCCAACGTCGATGGGGCTCCATTCCCACAGGAACAGCTGACCCGGATAATTCCTATCCCGCGTGGCTGCTATCCTAGGCTCCACATGGACGTCGTTGTAGTACTCTTCGTTGAAATCCTGACCTGGCCAATAAAATAGCCAGGGACAAGCCAGTGAGTACGTTTGAATGTACTCGCAAACATAATGAACAAAAGATATACCGAATGCATATGATCATGATGGGTTAAATTATATGCATATGCTGAACGAAATTAAAGCATGGCATGATGAATATTAATACGGTGCTCAAGAATAAATATGAAATGTTAGTGACAAACAAAGAAAGTTAAAAGTGGATAATTGGGCGAGACGGGACCGCCCGAGAATCCAAAAGAAATGCCAAACGGGTGTCTAAAAGAGAATCGGGCGAGACAGACCGCCCGAGAACTCAAGCGACGCCATGAGAGGTCTTGAAAAGAAATGCCAAATGGGTGTCTAAAAGAGAATCGGGCGAGACAGACCGCCCGAGAACTAAAGCGACGCCACGAGAGGTCTTGAAAAGAAATGCCAAACGGGTGGCTAAAAGAGAATCGGGCGAGACAGACCGCCCGAGAACTCAAGCGACGCCACGAGAGGTCTTGAAAATAAAACTGGGTGCCCGGGGTAGTCTAGCCAGCCCCTGAGACACTCAGGAAAAATAAAATGAGAGAAGCGGGTTAGTCCATAATAATATGCATAGTAACAATAATATTCACAACCATCATAATCCTGATGACAAAATATCCATGACAGTGTTAGTGATGAGATAAGAATATTCTGTAAAATATCTGGTGCTCCAATTTTAATTATTTTCCTCCGGAGACCGACACTAAGACCGACACTTGACCAACCCAGACTGTAGTCCTTAACCGCGGACACGGCTATTCAAAAAGGTATAACTCTGCAAAGGGTGTACTCTTTACCCACAAGTAAAGGATTTCTTTAGCCAGCACCGAGACACTGACTAATTCCCATTGCGGTCTTTGGGTTGAAAACACACCTGACTAGCACACACCAGTTCAACTTTCCGGATGCCAGGAATCACCCAAAGCATCGTTCAAGAAAAAATCTAAGTCGGGGAGACTACAATCTCGAATAGCATGGGATCACTATTCATACGCGCGAATTACAAGGGGTGCCCCCCTCTCGGCCCAGCCAGATACACCCATGCCCCCTGACCCGATGATTGGCATTACAACCGGTACCTGGAAACATTCATCGTGGCCTCTCTGTACGGTGTGTGCATGGAAAGGGGTTAACAACTTACTGAACCGTACCCTACCTGTGGCCGCACGAAACAAGTATGGGGGTTACCGGAACAAGACTCGATTTACGGTCGACTCAGGAGGTTTAATTTTTCCTGCAATGGTTAGCACAACATATTTTCTCGGTAGTACCCAACAGGGTCATCATCTGGCATGTCCCAACATGCCCTCCCTGATCATTCTCGTCACAACGAGATTTCAGTTTCATGGTCCCTTTTCTCGTGACTGATTATTTCCTGCAGATTAGTCCGGACCAACATGGGCATATGAAAATAACCATGCTCACTCTTACTTCATATTTAAATGAAGATAAAATATTTTCAAGGGATCATGCATGCATAACTGGCAATATGCAAATTTTTATTTGAATTCAACATATTCATAACTCAATTTATCCTTTCAACAAATAACTATGCATTCACCATATCAAGTGTTCAAGATGCTTGCCTTGATCATGCAGAAATATTGGGTGCACTCCAAAAGTTTTGAAAATAATATCTTCCCTCCATTTCCTATTTTCAAAAATATGGCAATTACCACACAAACATTAAGCAGGAAAATAAAAGTGCTCTAAAAATGGGAATTTCACTTTTCTAGGGCTTCTCTGGCTATATGAAAAATAACCAGAATGTACCTACTATTTATAGAGCTTCTGAGATTTTTCAACATTTCAATTTGGTGGAATTATAGGAATAAAGGATCTGCAAGAATTTTTATAGAAAGCATTTTTATAAAAAGAGTTGTGGCGCCTATTAAATGAGGAATGATTTTAGAAGCTTTTACAAATTGGTTTCACTGGATTTGGAGTTGAGATGATTAGTCTAGGAATTTTATAAGTTGACTTATATAAGAAAATGACCTATTAATTAGGTCAGGCAGAATTTAGCCATTGGCAAGATGTTCACTAAGGCTAGTTAAATAGAGAGAAATTTTATAGGTCCATATAAATTTGAATCATCGCCTGATAATTTCAAATGAACTCTGTGGAAATATTTATGTCTCTGGATAAAAGAAAAAGACAGATAATTCTCCTGGTGAACAGGCAGAGGCGCGCACTGGGCGAGGCCCAGCTAAATGGTGCCACTGGGCCAAGCCCAGAGGTGTTGCCACGCGGGGAGGGAAGCGGTGACGCACTGACAGGTGGGACCCACCTGTCGGGTTTGTCCTCCACCTCGCGCGCGCCCGGACAGAAACAGAGGAGGGCTCCGACGTCCGGCGCCGGCGAACGGTGGCGCCACTCGAGGAGCTGAGGCCACCAGCGTGACCAGGAGAGCCTGGCGATCCCGGCGAGGTACGACACAGTCGCAGGGGAGCCCTATCTCGCCGGCGGCGAGGAACCCCGAGAGGCTCCGGCGGAAATCGAAAGGGTGCTTTCACCCACGGGTTTGTTCCGTCCAAATTGAGGAGGGGAACGGATCCGCGAGATCGTTATGAGGCTATTGGTGAAGGAATTGGGGAGGGGGAGGCTCTGGAGAGGTGGGGAGCTTCGACGAAGTGGTGGTGGCAGTAGCTACCAGAGGCGAGGAGGACGGCCGCTACCGGCCGTGAGGTTGCTCTGGGAGGCCTACAGAGGGAGGAGGGAGTGTGGTGGTGAGTGCAGCGAGCCCGGGACGGCCAAGCGGATTACGTCGGTTCGGCGGACTACTGTTTCACCGACTCCGACGGCGGCCATTAATGGCGAACGAGGCGGTGGCGTGGTCGGTGGTAGGCGGCGGGGTTTGGTGAAGGCGGTGGCCGTTCGCAATTAAGGCGAGGCGCGTTGGCTGGCTCAGAACTGAGCCACGCATCGTGGACGGCGCCGTGACAGCGATGGGTGGGAGGCGGTGGCGATGCTGGCCGGTGGTGGGCGGCGCCAGGGGGAGTGCTCCGGTGCGGGGGAGGCTGCAGCTGGTACAGGCGGCCAGCAGAGCGTGCGGGGCAAGCCAGGGGAGGGCAGCAGCAGGACTCGCGGTGCCTCTTTAGATTATGAAGATGATGGTGTCTCTTTAGATTATGAAGATGATGGTGGAGTTGGTTTGGCAAAAAGAAAAACTTGATAGTGCAAATTTTGGAGAAATTCAGTTCTGGATCCAAACTTGGGGAATTAATTTGGTGAAATAAAAAGAGGTAATTGGAGCTGGTCTTATGGACTTAAGGTTTTCTTAGGAAGGACTAGAGGTGGGAATAATTACAGAATTTTTGGATGAAGAAAAATTGAGGTTGTAGTTAAAACTCAAGAATGGGACAGAATTGAAAAGAGGATGTTTTACTCAAAATTTTCAAAGACCAGGTTGGCTTTTTGCATAAAAGTGATCTATAGGCATCACATGAGCCCTCATATTTTTTGTGGAATTTTTAGAGAATTATTTAAAATAGTTGTAGTGCAACAGAGGCAATTAAAGAATTGAAAAAGCTATCAAAATGATTATCATGGGCAAAATTTTATTATGAAAATATTTCCTATTGTTATTTAAAATATAATTGAATTGATTTAAGACAACTACCAAATCCCACAATATTTTACCAAAAATTTCTAAAAGGAGGAAAGAATTTTGAAAACAGAAAATAGAAAATACTCTAAAATTAATAAAAGAACTAATATAATTCGAAATTTTATTTCTGGCCAAATTTTAATAAAAATATGGTTAAAGTTTTGGGGTGTTACACTCCTCACATTCTTCTCTTGGTGGTCATTCGGTCAAAAGGCGATCTGATGACTGATCTGACGGCTGTTCGATGTGACTATTCAGTGTGTCAGTTACCGTGCTAGAATTAAGTTAGAGTGTCCTTGATTTCTCCACGCCATCATCATTTTACGCAGGCGTGATTCTAGTAGATGCACGGTTCCGCAAGCTGCAGAAGCAGAACTGTCTGTTCACGGTTCCCAATTCACATTAATGGGCATGGTAACTGAGTCGTCTTTGTCCCTGGTTAAATACTCGTCCATTCATGCAGGTCACCACGTTGCATTATCGCCACACAACCACAGGAAGTTCCCATCGGCCTCGCCACGTCCCAGCCTTGCCACAGAACCACAGCCAATTTCAATTGTCGTCCTCCTCCTCGCTGCCATGGATGACGGGAGGAACACTACTGAGCATCTCGAGATACCGGCCGATGGGAACACCAAGCTTCACGTGTGGCACACCAATGAGCCCTACAAGGTGGAGGAGATCATTGCCAAGTATGAGTAGTGGTTGCGGGAGGACAGGTACAAGTTTGTTGGTCTGGACCTGGGGTACATACGACCGAATTATTATGGGTATAGGAAAGTCGCCGTCATGCAACTGGCGATGCGGAAGCATGTTCTGGTCTATTAGTTCTGCAAGGCCAGGACGGAATGCCCTGCCCTGAAGGATTTCCTTGAGAACAGAGGTATAACTTTCGCTAGTGTATACATGAGGAACGACAGAGAGGTTCTTTTAGAAGATTCCATTAAAATTCCGAGAGAGAACCACATCGACATTCAAGAGAAGTTCATGATCAAAGGCGGCGAAGAAAGGGACTCCATGGCAGACCTAGCGGGAGCCATCATACACGAATCCTACTCGAAGATGAAGTCAGCTTTGCCACTAGGAGCGCATGACTACTGGGATTGGAAGCCACTTTCCTTTGATCATGTGAAATATGCCGCAATTGTAAGTCAAAATTTCATTTTTGTTAATATCTGTCTTGACTTTGTTTGTTTTATTGCAATAACAGCGTGCTTGTCGTTTTTCTAAATTTTCATTCTCTTGCGCTTTTCATTTTAGGACGGGTATGTGAGCTACGAGCTTTACCGCCGGTATCTGTCGATGAGGGACATCATGCATTGTCGTTCTCTTCCTGACCGCAGACGTTGAGGACGTTTCTGAGCAAGACTCCATCTAGAAGGGCTGCGAAGAGAGATACCTGGTGGTTAAGTGCTAACAGCTTGGAAGACAACTAGTACTTTTGTATGATGAATAGTAAATGTCAATGTTTTTGTTGAGTCGAACGGAGTGCTAGTTTGGAAATTTGCTTTTATTTTCAGAGTTTTGTGTTGTCTTGTTTGTATGCTATAAGAATATAATTTTTTATGTTTGGTCATATAAGGTTGTGCTTTTAACTATCCATGGAAAAAGCCTTAAAAGAAAACTATCCATGCAAAGCTTAAGCATGGATGTGAGAGAGGCATGTATGTACATTTAGGAGAGGCACAACTTGTTTGTGGGGAAAACGCATTGTCGTGCGTCTGGGTTTCGATTGTTGTCATTCACGCGTTCACAAAGAGAGGCACTGCCGTGAACCTACGATAGGCAATATTACAGATGAATCAGATGCATGGATGTGCTATTTGAGTTTTAAGTGTTTTCTTCTTTCGTTCATTCTCAAAGGTGCGGCCACGAAGACACGAGAGGCATGTATCAGTGTGGAGAAGAAGCATGCGTGTGCTTCTATGTTTCAGATGGTTCATGTTCCTCTATCTGTTTGCTTCTCTTATTGTGTATTCTTCTTCTTTATGCGACTACAATTTTAGTGTATCATTCTTGGAGAAAGGACAAAAAAGTGAAAGGAGATGAGAAAACTGATTGATCTGGAGGTTTGCGGCTGTGTCCTCCCCTATGATAGTAAGATTGTGGGTGAGCTGCTTCCTTTGTTCTTACAGATCGAGCTCGAAGAAAGTGGGGGAGGTGCTTCGACTGTTCGTTGCACCTGTGTCTGATCCATAGAGTATATAGTTGGCTAGGTGCCTCAGTTCTTCTATGACCTTTTGTTCATTTCGAAACAAGGATCGCACACATGAGTCGATGGTTGCGTTTCTACTATGCCTTTCAGACCCAAGTTCACGAGGATGTTATATGACGTTAGGGCTCACGGCAACAACTTTCTTGAGTAATCAAGTTTATTGCAGGTGATGTGAAATTTTAGTTTTCAGGCAAACGTTGCTCCGAGAGGCACGGCCGTGAAGGTGGAGGTGGCACGGTTCCATGAGAGGCAGAGGCATGTCTGTGCCGATGTGAAATTTTAGTTTTTAGGCACACGTTGCTCCGAGAGGCAGGGTCGTGAATGTAGCAGATGCACGGTTCCATGAGAGGTAGAGGCATGGCTGTGCCTCTGTCACCACGGTAGCATATTTTGAGTCCCTTTGTTCGTTTTGAAACAAGGATCATTCACATGAGTCTGCGGCTGCATATTCAGACCCAAGTTCACGAGGATGTTCTACGATGTCAGGGCTTACGGCAACAACTTTTTTGAGTTATTATGTTTATTGGAGGTGATGTGAAATTTTAGTTTTCAGGCACACGTTGGTCCGTGAGGCACGGCCGTGAAGGTGGAGGAGGCACGGTTCTAGGAGAGGAAGAGGCATGTCCGTGCCTCTGCGATCGAATTGTTTTGACATCACATGGTTTCCTAGGGAGGAACCGTCGTGATTTTAGTAGAGTCACAGTTTCTCATGTAGTATATTCACGTGCCTCTATTTTTATCATCAGCCAGTCACATGTTCTCTAACAGACGCACGGCGGGTTTGGTTGCGATAGTTGGAACTGCAGCGCGACCGTGCTATGAGAGACCACTGTTATAGCTAATTCAGAGGCATGGTCGTGCCTAAGTCAGATGCACGCACACTGAGAGAGGCACAGTTGTCTAGATACGAGAAGCACGGCTGTGTTTCAGATGCTTGAGGTTCCTCTCTGTGTGCGCTGCTCTAGTATATGTATTCGCCATCGGTTCTAAGATGGACGATAGGGTCGTTGTGTGCTTCCTCGCATTCTTCTCTCGGTGGTTATCGGTCAAAAGGTGATCTGATGACCGATCGGACGGATGTTCGATGTGACTACTCAGTGTGTCAGTTACCGTGCTAGTATTAAGTTAGGGCCTCCTCGATTTCTCCACACCATCATCATTTTGCACAGCCGTGACTCTAGGAGATGCACGGTTCCACAAGCTTTAGATTCACAACCATCTTTTCACGGTTCCCAATTCACATCAATGGTCATGGTAACCGAGTCGTCTTTCATCCTGGTTAAATACTCATCCATTCGTGCAGGTCACCACATCGCATTCTCGCCACAGAACCGCAGGCAGTTCCCATCGGCCTCGCGGTGTCCCAGGCTTGCCACAGAACCACAACCAATCTCCATTGTCGCCCTCCTCCTTGCTGCCATGGATGACTTGAAGAACACTACCGAGTATCGCGAGATACCGGCCGATGGTAACACCAAGCTGGACGTGTGGTACACCAACAAGCCCTACAAGGTGGAGGAGATCATTGCCAAGTATGAGCAGTGGTTGCGGGAGGACATGTACAAGTTTGTTGGTCTGGACCTGGAGTACACACGGGAGGATTGTTATGGTTATAGAAAAGTCACCGTCATGCAATTGGCGATGCGCAATCATGTTCTGGTCTATCACTTCTGCAAGGCTAGGACGGCGTGCCCTGTTCTGAAGGATTTCCTTGAAAACAGAGGTATAGCTTTCGCTAGTGTAGATGTCACCAAGGATAGAGAAGTTCTTTTTCAAGATTTCATCAGAATTCCAAGAGAGTACCACATCGACATTCAAGAGAAGTTCATGATCAAAGGTGGAGAAGAAAGGGACTCTATGGCAGACCTAGCGGCAGCCGTCATAGACAAATCTTACTCGACGATGAAGTCGGCTTTACCAGCAGGTCAGCATAACTATTGGGGTTGGAAGCCACATTTGTTTGAGCACGTGAAATATGCAGCAGTTGTAAGTGAAATTTCATTTTTGTGAATTTCTATTTTGAATTTTTTTTGTTTGATTGTAAGAACTGCATGCTTGTGCTTCTAAATTTTCATTCTCTTCCGCTTTTCCTTTTAGGACGGATATGTGAGCTATGAGCTTTATCGCCGGTATCTGTCTATGAGGGACATGATGTACTGTCACTCTCTTCCTGATCGGAGACGTCGAGGTCGTTTCTGAGTAGTTCTGCAACTTGAAGGGCTGCGAAGATCAGCATCACAGCTTGAAGGTTTCAGTGGGGAGACTACAGTAGCATAATTGAGTATTTTGGAACTGTGCTAGGTTATGTGTAATTTTGTGTTTACTTTTCCGAATTAATGTGTTTAAGAACTGTGCTAGGTTTACATTTTGTGTTTTGATTAATGTTTCTATTTTTGCGATTTGAAAATTCCGTGTTTGAAATGTTTCGTCTGACATGGTTGCTCAGAGAAGCACGTCCTTGAATCTAGTGCGGGCAGGGTTATGTTAAGCGGAGTCACGGTCGTGCCACTGTGCTATCATTATATGTGCTGATTCGCCTACTTAGCGAGGCGCCTCTCTATTCGAAATGTTCCAAATGCTTGTGCGTCTGGATGTGGCACAGTTGCCAGTGTATAAACTTGTGGGCAGATCTTTAGTTAGGGAATTCACAAGTGGTTTTTTGGTTCACTGTTTTATGTATGAAAAAACAGAGATGGACGATCCTATGTTAAGAAGGGTCACCATCGTGCCTGTGAGTTTCTATTTATTTCAGCTGACTCGTCTACTTAGAGAGGCTCAACCGTGAAGCTAGTGGTGGCACGGTGCTAAATTTAGAGAAGTGACGGTCATGCCTAGTCGTCTACTCAGAGAGGCACGTCGATCCAGCTAGTGGATGCACGGTCCCATAATAAGAAGAAGAGTCATGGTCATGCTCTCTTTTCCAAATGTTTCTGCTGAGATGTTTATTCTAAGGAAGCGATTTCAAGCACGACCGTTCAAAAAAATTGACCTTTACAAGTTCTGTTGGGAAAATATGATTTTAAGTAAAACAAACACAATTGTGATTCATGATTTGAAGATTTGAAGTACAGTGGTGAAGATGCCAGAGCCAATGTTCAATCAGTGACAGAGGCATGTATGTGCCTCTATGTTTGAAATTTTTAGATATCATTTGGTTTCTGAGGGAGCAACGGCCGTGATTCTAGTAGAGGCACGGTTCCACGTGTAGTAGAGACACCTGCCTGTATTTTTATTGTCTCGGAGTCACATGTTCTCTAATTTGCCGCGTTTCCCATTTGAGGTACATTTAGACAGGCACGTCCCTATGTTATGAAGACGCACAGTCGTGCCTCTCTGTTTGTATTTTTTCAGCTATGTTATGAAGACTCGTCTAGTCAGAGAGGCACGTCCATCAAGCTAGTGGAGGCACTGTCCTTTGTTTCGAAGAGTCACGGTCATGCTTCTGTTTTTGCAAATGTTTCCTCCCACGTGTACTCCAAGGAAGTGATGTTCTACTGCAATGTAGCGATGTTCTGAAACTTCACTTTTTCAAGTTCCGTTGGAAAATATGATTTAATGTAGAACAAACACAACTGTAGTGAATGATTTCAAGACTTCGAAATTTAAATGCACAACTCTGTTTAACAGGAACACAACAAGGTATCTGGTCTTGCAACGACATCAGTTAAAAAAGGTGAAACCGTGTTGTTCCTACAACTCCAGGTAAAATAAGCTATAGCATGGTAGTAATCATCTTCTGTTACTTGCTCTTGGGCGCTCTATATTGTATTGTCTGAAGACGTCCCTCAGTGCTTCAAATATTGGCCCTGTATTGTGGGTAGATGTCATGATTTTGAAAGTTAGTTGTTCCCTCATCGGCTTCACATAGATCTGGACACACAGAAAAAAGGAAATTAATAAAAGTTATTGTAAAACACAATGAACACAACTGGCTTGTTATAACATATAGCGACATCTTGTCTTCGGGAGCAAGCTTGCCCTGTTGATAAAAAAGGAAGTCTTTAAATCAATGAGCGGCATCAAATGCATGATGTAAATACCGCTGTCTTCCCTGTTAATTGACATCAAAATGTCACAAGAGGTTGAATACGTAATACAACAAAAAGTAGAGGTTGACGTAGAGCTGCAGTAACAAGAAACTCACTCTCTCTCTGAGTTACATACACTTTGCACAGGCTGAACGGTGAAGTTGTTGATGTTATGCAGAAAATTATTATAAGCTGAATGGTAAGCTCTTTTGAAGTTTTGAATAACAATATCCGAATGTTCTTTTATACCATCGCAATTGATGTAAGGACACATTATTTTGAAGCGAGTCTTGTCAAAATTCACGACGATCAGGTAGATGAAGCGTTCGTTTTTCTCACAGGAATTAATATCTGAAACAATGAACAGCGGCATTTATTAGAATAATAACAACAATTCGAGAAACAAAGACCAACACTGGACAGTAGAGTAAGTAAGATCAACTCACGAATCTACATTTGTTGGGCAGTCTGTACCCAACAGTTTTTTCGATGATGTGTTCCTTTAGAAGTTTAGTGCTTGCACCTTCAACCGTAAATTTTTCCTGCAAAAAGGAGAAGCCGTTTCACTCAACATTTTTTTGTTTCTAGTTTTTTATTATTATTTAAAAAAATCAAGAGGATGGAAATCAGAACTTACGGAAGCTTCCAAGTACATTATATGCTTGTGTAGATCTGTGGGCGGTGCATAAAATTGTTCTGTTAACAGCAACTCCGAGTACGCATCCATAACGAATGTGCCCATATAACCGTAGATCTTCATCGATAAACCGAAGGTTCGATGATCAGCCCAGCGTCATTTGATTTTAAATATCCTCAGGCTGCCTCCCCCCCCCAAAAAAACATCCGTTAACTTCCATGATTTTATGATTTAACATGAGAGTTGGTGAGTGTTGAAAATGCAAAAATACTGTCTCCCCGTAATCTGTTGCCATCAGAAGAACATGTAGAGCAAACAAACTATGAGGACAGGTATATTTATATATTACAAAACCGAAATAGTAATTGCTTGGCAAAAAACATTAAAATAATAAAATAAGGGACGAAAGCTTTACTAGTTCAAGAACAGCTAACTCATTACCTGTTATTTACACCAATATGTGGCGTATTATCGACAACTGTTTCATACACATGTTTCTCCATGATTGAAGAATCTCTTATTTCCAAGACTTGAAGGCAATCTTGATAGTCATTCCTTGTATCAGTGAACCGAGGCTGGTCTAGCTGAGAAGGATGGTGATGATGCTGGAAGACATGTCCATGGGAGCTCATTTGACCTTCACTGATATGCTGACGACCCTCATTATACTGCTTGTTTCTTTGGAGCACTGGCCCTTGTGGTTGCTGTTGCATGTGCATTGCTGACATACCGACACCTGGATGGCTGGTTGAACTCGAAGGAATGTCTTTGGAAAAATGTCATACAGGAGGGCAGAAAGAGTTTATATCATTGAACTGTTGTTCTGAGGCACTGTAAATTTGCCCATGAGACTGGGTTCCATGTGTATGCTGTTGGTTCAGTTCATCAGGTGGTCATTGGTGGCTCTTTGAACGTCTGTTATTTTGAACATCATTGTGGTGGGTGAAGTGGAAATTATTGTCAGCAGGTTGCTGCTGGCACTGTTGATGGTAAGTCTGGTTGTTTATTCCATAAGGTGAGTGTTGGCTACTTTGTGAACCACTGTTCTTCTGAACATCAGGACGTTGGGAGAAGTGGAGATTAAAATTAGGAGCTGGCTGCTGGTAGTGTTGGGACAAAGCAGTTGCTGTGAAACTTCCAGACAAGGCAGTTTGAGTTAAACCCACAGAGTTTGACGTATCAAAGGGCTGTGAGAGGCAACTACTGCTTGACAATGACTTGGAGCCTAATCCTCTGGGCATGGATGACCCCGGACAATAAGAAAATGTAGATCTCGTTGATGAGCTTGAATGCTTGGACAAGTGCATCACAGTATCATGTTGGCATTCTTGAGAAATGGCTTTCCTTTTCTTTTGTTCAATGTCCTTCTCAACTTGTTCATAGATAGCTGGGTCAGACCATATTGCATCATTATCAATGAAGTCACAATGAAGCAGTGCTTTGCGATTCTGAACAAGTACAGGCTGATTGGGTGCACCTTTGGGTGACTTTTCTACATGTTCTAGTATCCTAACTCTTTGTTTAGCAGGTGGCATACTTTCGTTTGTTGCATTGAATGACTCTGGTAAGGACCTCTTGTCAGTAGGCATCCGTACGTCTGTTTGATTTAGATGGTTGCTTCTGGTAACAGCAGCGCTGACGCTGGGAACAATAGCTCGATGCTCGGTACATGGTGCATGTACTGTTGAAATGACATTGTCGTTTGTATTGATAGGTGCGGCATCAACATATGGAGTATTACTACTGGATGAAATTGTTTTTTCCGTATTCAGTGCAGTGCCAGTACCGCAGGGGGTGGCTACTATGTGGGCAGGATAGCAACTAACCTTGGATTCAGATCCACTAATCTTCTCCTCGTCTTCCAAAGTCGAAAGAACATCGACCTGAGCCTTTGCCTGTGATGAAGAACATTGTTTAATAACAGTGTCTATCTTGGGTGCAGGTTCGCATACAGTGAGCTCCTTCATGTCTTTTGAAAAGATGTTAGCAGTAGTGTCAGGGCCACTAGATCGTTCAGTAATAGCTGACGTTTGCGCAACTAGAGAACCAGATGATTCAACATTCTCATGTGACAATGGACCGTGCAGTTGTTGTTTCACAATGACTGATTTTGAGTTGGATTCTTCAGAGGCAGTAGCTTTGCTTACTTTCTCCAAGAGCTTATCTAGTGGGTATGTCACACAATCGCGGTCTGCATGAGCTCCAGAACTGCGGGTTGCAGCTGGTACAGTAATCTCGGTTGAATTTTCACCAGTTAAGATGATTCCTTCATTCTTCAACATTTCAGACGTTGGCACGAAATGTTCATGGACAGGTATGCCATCAAGGCAGTTGTTCAGGAAGTTATTCACACCTACCAGATGTGACCTGAGATCAGCATGAATATCCTCATTGTTGTAGTCGATCTCATTCACTTCTAACATCAACTTGAACTCAGTAGATGTTTTACGTTCTGCAGATAGACGAGTATGGAACTGCTCCTTGTTGTACGTATCCATGGAGTCTGAGTCAGGAGTGTCACAGCAGCCCTTTAAATTTTATAAAGAATATGACGTGGCACCAACAGCACTGGTTGAGCCACTACCATAGGAAGTTTGACTAATTGTCTTGTGATAAGACGGAAGTGATGAAAATGAAGAAGGAAGCGATGACAAAGTTTCTTTCCCATTCGAGAAGTCTTTCTAGAAGTTACAATAAACTCCACGGTCACAGGTCTTGACTTCTTTGGCACCAAAATCCCTGCCGAGAGAGAGAACCTTCTCCAATTTTTCCTCGATGATGGGTTGAATCAGAGAAAAAAGATATGTGTACATTTCATTAACAACTTTGCCAAGATTCGCCTTAGCCTGCAAATGTAACAAAAAAAAACATCAGACATATTTAATACCCATAATTAAGAAGAAGAACGCCTGGCTTACTGCGTGAAGCACAGGTAACATATTCGAGCAAGCACAACAAACCTACTGGAGGAAGGACACCCAACCTACAACATGAAGAGCAGAGCTAACCTACCGTAGGGAAGCATGGCTTAAGTACCGCAGGGATTGGCACAGCTATAATGATCATAGAAGCACACCTGACGTACTGCAGGAAGCACAGCTAGCAAACTGCATGAATCATAGTTAACACATTCGTGCAAGCACAACAAATCTACAGGACAAAGCAAACTGCATGAATCATAGTTTTGGACTCATTTGAAAAAATGCCCCTTCAAAGGTAGTGGATGGGTGGAAAGGCGTACGCCTAATATCCTTCAACTGAGATGAAAAAAAACAATAAGCATCAAGCCAAATTAATGTATGGAAGCTAAATCATTTTGTTGAGGTAAGAGTTGACTAAAGAAAAAAAAAGTACACTCATTGAGTGCTTCCCAAAATTTCCGGCATCTGTTGACAGTCTGTCTAGGTTGGCATAATTCTTAACACTGTCTGTATCCCAGATAATAAGCCTTGTAGGCAGATCAGGTTTCAGATCCATAACCTTTATATCCAGGTACTCAAAATAGCTTATCTGCCAGAGACAAAAAGGCAAAAATGAACCACATACTCGGGAAGTCTGGGCTGGAAGGTAAAGAATTAAAAAAGGAAGTGAACGAACCACTGGAATGAGGAGGCAGCCACACAATGCGCCTGTGAATCCCTTGTCCTTGAAGGTCTGGAGTGACGTCACCAACTTGTCTAAGATTTCCCCAGACCAATCATAGGATGAGATATCAGCTGCTGGTCCTTCAAGAGCCGCTAGGTAGTCCGGGCTGATGCAGTCGTAAGTCGTTGGGCATAGAAAGACAACTATTGCAAACATCACAAAAACCTGCTGAAACACCTCTCCCAGCAGGTCCGGGGTCAACAAATCAGTCATCTCTCTGATGTTTGGAGCGTGCGCGGCACACTGAGTCTCAGATTTAAGCTGACACCTGAAAGCATCTGAACACCTTTTAGGGATAATTTGACCTCCCAGTGGTATCCCCAGGATGCGGTGCACAGTGTAAGAATTGACAGAGAATCTGAATCCACTAGGCAAGATGAAACTTCTAGAGGGGCCATCAAAGTAGTGGACAAGCCACCGAACCAAACACCTCGGAAGCTCCCGGCAGCACAGGTCCAGATGGTATCCAAAGCCAATATCTCTAACAAGTTGCTTCTGAGCTTCTGTCAGCTTCTCACAGACAGTAATGAACTTCTGCAGGTTCAGCTTTGTGCTAAACTCTTCCTCATACTCGGCCATTGTAACACTCCTGCGAAGGAAAATAGGAAATGACTTTTGAACAGATGTATTTATAAAACATACATGAGTATGCAATATACTTTTGTAAGAGAAGCTGAGATGAAAACTTATGGGAAGTACTTATTAAGTGCAGATGAAAAAGTAATGTAGAATGAGAAGTACTTATTTGTAAACCAAATGCATCAACACAAATGGGAAGCACAAAAAAAACACCTATTTCGAGCCAGAAAGGTGCTTCTTCCTCCTGTACTCCTCAACAAGCTTTTCGTGCGCTGCACGTTTCGACTCAATCCTTAACCTCTCCGTCTCTAGTTGGTCAGCGACCATGAAATCTTGTGTGACAATCTCTGTGCCATCCACAGACTGAGACTGAGTCTCTGACAGCTGTGGATTGGAGCCCATCTCATCCATCACTACATAATAGGTCATGTGAAATCGTCATTAACACCTCAATTAGCGATAAGACGGATGTTAACTCCGAGTTACTAACTGCTAGTATTTTATTTGGATTAACAGACATAACTTTTTTGCATCTCTGCTTTAAGTTGCAGGTTTATATATTCATCGACGTCTGTCTATGATAGGGATCAGCAGAGTGAATTCTCACTGCTCTCTCATTGAGCTCTGCAACTAATTTAAGTTGTACTCACGATAGTTCTTAACCTTCGCATGCACTCTAGGTTGTAGACATAACTACACTACCAAAACCATGTCTCAAATTAAAAGACTCATGCATCTGGCAGGATGAATCTGTGGTCAGAAGAGTCAAATGTCACTCCGAACTCTAAGTAACGCCCATAACCCATAAAAATTATCCTGTGAAGCAAACCGCAAGAGCCCTACCAGCGATCATCAGCCCCGTGATTTTGAAAAATATATCGATTCGAGCTTCATGCCCCACCTCCATGTTTCCACGACTGCGATCCCCAACCAACTCACAGAAGCGCTACTCCCGAAAGTTTTTCGTTCAAACGATGAATCACCGGGAGACGCACGGCGACGAGTAAGAAAGTGGGTACGAGAAGTAATGGATTACCTCAATATTAGACGCACGCGAGTAGGACGAAAACCAATAATTCCTAGGGAGAAGAGCGAGGAGGAGGCAGGAATCAAACGATGAATCTGCGGGTGTTCCTCGGTAGAGCTAGATACTCCTCCCCTTGTTGCGGCCGTCGCCAGATGGAGGAGAATGTAATGAGATCGGGAATTTGTCCACGCTCGGCCGACCCCACAATTTATTCAGAGCAACCCTTGGAGAGCCCACATGTCAGTATGGCTCGGGTGCATTTAGGACTTCGCCTCTCACATGGGAAAGGTGGCCCCACAAGTTAGACAGACGTACCGTTGGAGAGCCCACATGTCAGTACGACGGCTCTAGTTCACCAAACACATGTGCTCGCTCCGAAAAACATGCTGCATCTTTCACGCAGAGCAAAACTTACCCCACCTATTGGCTCAATCTCCTCTTCCATGCAAAAAGCGAAGGAAGCAGCCCCCCCTCTCTCTCTATATATCTCTCTCTCTGTCTCTCTCCCCCCCTCTCTCTCTCTCTCTCTCTCTCTCTCTGTCTCTCTTTCTGTCTCTCTTGTTCAAATTCAAAATCATCCTACGAGATCTCCCACAAGTTAACGTGATCAGCAAAGTAGATCGCGCACAAAATCGAAGGTGGTCCGCTCTGAACAACCAGGGAATAAGATTTAGTTGTTTGAAAATCGTAAACGAAGGTTAGTTAAAAATCGATTAGCTCACCCCGTGGTGATTCCTAATGCAGGAGATTTAATTGTTGCCGCGCGCCCTTTTAATCTATTCTTGAGATCTCGTAGACTCACCCCCAGTATATTTATGTTGTCGTGATACGTCTTGGATGCTTGGCAGTTTCTGAATCCTCAAATTTGTGAAGATGTCATGGTTTTAGTTGCCTCGTAGCAGTAGGTGCTGTGGCCATGATTCAAAATTGTTCCTCTATTAAAAATTATCACAGTCCTACTGCTCGTCTATGAACACAATATCACAATCATAGGTAGTGTGGAGCAGCGGAAAGAGGTTTGGGCCCTATTTGTTGTTGAGGTTTGCCGTGCTGTGGTTGTTAATTTACCTGAGCTCGGGATGCATAGTATAAAACTTCTTGTTTCTACGCTGTGGCTGTCATTATCCCTTGCTGTTGTTTTGTTAACTTTCATACTTGCAGGATCAGCTTGTTTCTTTGGGTAGAAATCATGGTGATGTTTTGTTAAATGATGCAATGTCAGATTAGCATCAGTATGTCACTTGTGTTGAGGTTCCTGTGTAATTTTCAGGATATTGCTTTTCTCCTCAAGTAAAAAAAATATCAATTCTGCAGAACTAAAAATATATCTCAGTTCTATATTAAGAAACCAACTAAAAATACAAGAGGCTGTTTATCACTTGCAAAAGTAACATCAGCTGATGCTGTAGATGTATAATTTTTTCTTTTGAATAACTGTTTTTTCGTGCAGATGTTCAGGATCGCATCAGCTGATCAGGAAAACAGTGTCGGCCTATCTTTGAACAACTTTGGCATGGCTTATGAAAGGAAGGTAATACCAAAGCAATTCAATCTTAGTGTTGGAGGTTATTTCCTCTTTTCTTTTCTGCAATGTATACTGTCAAGGCGCCACCACTGAACACCAAAAAGAAGATCAATTACAGAAACAAGAATTCATGAATATCTCTTGGTTGAATGCAGTAAGCAACTCTTCATTTCGTGTTTCTACTCCGCAGTTAAGTCTCGAAAGGTGGAAGAAAAAGTAAGTTCTACAAAGCGAGAAGAAAAAGGATGCAGATACCTTCCAACAGGCACATGCAAAGCGGGCTGGAGTAAATGGAGTCAAGGTTTCAATACAAGTTCTCGACAAACGTACCAACCAGGAGCATGTTTTGCATCAGACACCTACAAAGAGGAGCATTTTAAGCAGCAGGGTGAACGTTGAAAAAGAAACCGTTGATGGGACATCCTCGAATTCAGTGTGTAATCCAAAGTTGCGACACAGAAACTCTAACATCCAGTCGGCGCAGGTAATGAAAAAAATCTTCAAAACCCAACTTTGTTGTACAGCTTTTGAACACGCAAGAAAGTTTTACGTGTTTATTTACTTGTTAATGCTTCAAAATTGACGCACGTGCATCTAATGATTACGTGCATCTAATGATTATGTGCTTCAAAACACAGGTGTCCACAAAAGCACAGAGTAGGCGTTCTGACGGCCAAACGGTTCCATGAGGTCATAATGAAGAGGTACAGGGTAACCGGATTTTCATTGAGGCAAGCAGAGGGAACATTGCCAACAAAAGCACAGATGTTGAAGGATTGAGTACGGTTTGCACAAGCAAGAAGAGCCCAACAGCAAAATCAAACATGGGAGGAAGAAAGTTTACTGCACAACATCAGCAAAAACCAACATATGTGACCACAAAATACGAACACGGAAAAACATGTATAGCACCTGTACTGTTTTTTTCAGCAAATTTTCTTTGTGTTTTCGCATGGTATAAATTATAGTATATTGCATACACAGGCCTACGAGCAAGGAATCAAGCGTCAGTCCAGTCCATGGCACACCGAAAACATGAGGCAAGGGCCTTTGAAAGGATCACCCATGGCGTTGAACATGAAAGGTCCTTCCAAAGGATCACCGATGGCATTCAGAATTGTGAGCGAAATCACCAATGCACGGAGGATGTCGCCAAGATTTGCTGAACAGGAGAGACATGAGAAAACTAAGGTGACGGCAGAACTATGCTCTTCAACTCACTACACAAACAGCTTTGCCAAACATGGGGTAACGTGGTTTTGGATAATTTGCGACCAGAGGCACAGGTGTGCCTCTCTGATTGTAAAGTTTAGGCAGAAGCACAGTTGTGCCTCTGGTCCAGATGTATGAGCAGCAGGGTCACAACTGTGCTCCCGGATAAAATGCGAACAGAAGCACAGCTGTGCCTCTGGTATACCAACCATGTGTATGTGCAGAAGAGGCACATGTGTGTTTCTGGTATTCCACGTAAATGCTACTAGATGAGCCTCTGCTGAGACACACCTGATGAAGCATATAAACCTCTGTTTTCAATTGTTTCTAAAGAAAAAAAATCATATTTCTCATGTGCCTGCGATATCTAATTTGTTGCATGCATTATGTTCAGGACTTGACGGTGAGGATAACAGATGAGCCAAAGAAATATGATGGTCCTGCATCCATCATTAATGGAAAACAACCTGCACATCAGCAAGTAGTATACAGCGGCAGCCACCACGGCAGCACAGATGTTATTGGAGAAGTAGCACAGTCCCTTGGATGCATGAGTGCTGGAGAAACAGGGAGCAGCATTCAAGAAGGTGATAGTCGAGAAGCAGAATCAATTATGGATTGGACCATGGCATGCAGAAACGAATCTCCTGCATGTGACAAACAACAGAGCTGCAGCAGCTCTGTGAGGAATGGACTTGTATCTGGCCATGAAACTGACGCCGCTAGAAGTGACTGCGATGACACGAATGAAGACACTGTAGACAGCATCAACATGGGGGTGCAAACGCATGAAGAGAAAGAAATGGACGAAATGTTCAACGGAGGCACATTCCCAATGATTGAGGAAGTGACCGAAGCACATGAACCAGTGGGTGACCTTTCATTCAAAACATTGGATGAGGCCTACTACTTCTTCTGCAGATATGCCAGAAGGGTTGGCTTTGCTGTGAAGTGATCAACCAGCAGAAGATCAATAGCTGACCAAGAGATTGACAAGCAGGTGTTCCAGTGCACTAAGGAAGGGGAGAATAAAACAACCGAGAGACATGTGAAAGCACATTTGCTCCCTTGGTGGTTTTGGTAATTCATAACAACATATATCTCATTGAACTAATATCCATTCAAGGTTAAGATTTCAGGGTGTTTAATGATTGGCATGGCATGGAATAGAGATGTGGACCCCTCAAAATGCTAAGGACAAGAATTGGCAAAGATCAAGACTCTACATTTTTGGTTTAGTGATCCAAGATCACATTGAGTCCATAGGAAAGCCAATACTATTAAAAGGGGATGAGGTGTTGCTTAATGGTCTTTTTGCTCAAGTGCTTAGTGACAGCATTCCTAAACCCTCAACCACTCTCTCTATCCCAAATATATCCAAAACCCAAAGTCCAACTCGGCCCCACTGAAATTTCCAATCCGGCCTCACCGAGTTCATCCAAGACTTAGCCACTGCCAAACCCTAACAAATTGGATCCACCGAAATGGATCTCGGTCCCACCGAGATGGCCTTGCCAACTCTCTGTAATCGTTTGCATTTACTTCGGTCTCACCGAGTTTGCAAATCGGTCTCACCGAGATGGCTTGCCAACTCTCTGTTGCCTTATTGCTTCACTTCGGTCCTATCGAGTTGATGCAATCGGTGCCACCAAGATGAGTATTGCCCTAGCCATTGCACTTCGGTCCATCCGAGTTGTTCGTATCGGTCCCACCGAGATTCCTAAAGTTCATATCTTTTACACAGTTCGGTGCTACCGAGATTATCGTTTCGGTGCCACCGAGTTGGGTCAAAAGTGTGTAACGGTTGGATTTTGTGTGGAGGCTATATATACCCCTCCACCACATCCTTCTCAGTGGGGAGAGCCATCAGAACGTGCCTACACTTCCACCATACATTTTCTGAGAGAGAACCACCTACTCATGTGTTGAGATCAAGATATTCCATTCCTACCATTTGAACCTTGATCTCTAGCCTTTCCCAAGTTGCTTTCCACTCAAATCCTTCTTCCACCATAGCCAAATCTGTGAGGAGTGATTGAGTGCTGGGAAGACTATCATTTGAAGCACCAGAGCAAGGAGTTCATCATCAACACACCGTCTATTACCTTTTGGAGAGTGGTGTCTCCTAGATTGGTTAGGTGTCGCTTGGGAGCCTCCAACCAGATGTGGAGTTGAACCAAGAAGTTTGTAAGGGCAAGGAGATCACCTACTTCGTGAAGATCTACCCCGAGTGAGGCTAGTCCTTCATGGACGTAAGCCATGGTGGAATAGGCAAGGTTGCTTCTTCGTGGACCCTTCGTGGGTGGAGCCCTCCATGGACTCGCGCAGCCGTTACCCTTCGTGGGTTGAAGCCTCCATCAACGTGGACGTACGATAGCACCACCTATTGGAACCACGCCAAAAACCGCCGTGTCTTCAATGCGTTTGAAATCTCCTACCCCCTCTCTATATACATATGCAATTGCTTACATTCCGCTACTATACTCTTAGAATTGCATGTGTAGGGTGATGCTTGACATGTACTATTGCTAAAATCTGCCTACAACTAAAATCTGGGAAAAGGTTAAGTTTTATTTGGTCAAGTAGTCTAATCACCCCCCCTCTAGACATACTTTCGATCCTACAAGTGGTATTAGAGCTTTGGTCTCCGTAAGCCTTGATTTCCATAGCTTTGGTGATCATAGCCTTGGTTTCACAACCTAGGAGAGTATGGTGTCTAGTGAGGGTAACTATCACCGTAGAGGTCCATATTTTGATGGTACAAACTTTGCTAGTTCGAAACATAAGATGAAAATGCATATTCTTGGTCATAACCCTGCCGTTTGGGCTGTTGTTCGTGTTGGCTTGCAAGGTGACTTCTTTGAGGATGGGAAGGAACCAGATCGTGAAGCAACCCCGGAAGAATTGAAGATGTTGCAATACAATGCTCAAGCTTGTGACATTCTATTCAACGGTTTATGTCCCGAAGAATTCAACAAAATCAGCCGCCTCGAGAATGCAAAGGAAATTTGGGATACCTTGGTTGATATGCATGAGGGTACCGAGTCCGTCAAGGAATCTAAGTTGGATGTGCTCCAAAGTCAACTTGATAAGTTCAAGATGAAGGATGGTGAAGGAGTCGCAGAGATGTACTCTAGACTTGCTCTCATCACAAATGAGATTGCCGGCTTAGGAAGTGAAGAGATGACCGACAAATTCATCATCAAGAAGATACTTAGAGCTTTGGATGGAAAATATGATACCGTCTGCACATTGATCCAAATGATGCCAAATTACAAAGATCTCAAGCCCACGGAAGTCATTGGAAGGATTGTCGCTCATGAAATGTCGCTCAAGGACAAAGAGGAGCTGCACAACAAGTCAAGTGGTGCTTACAAAGCCTCAACTGATGCTCCAACAACTTCAAGTGACCAGCTAGTATCCAATGAAGAGATTAGCCTAATGGTGAAAAGGTTCAACAAGTTCTACAAGAACAAAGGAAAAGAAAGAAGCTCTAGCTCAAGACATTATGAGAGAAGATCATCAAGTCGTGACCGTAATTGCTACAATTGTGGAAAGCCCGGACACTACTCAAATGAGTGTACGGCTCCCTACAAGAAAAGAGACGAATCACCAAGAGGATGACATAGAAGAGATGAATCACCTCGTAAGGAGAGAAGGAGTAGAGATGATTATTATGAACGAAGACACTCTCGAAGAAGCAAGGATTCAGAGAGGAAGGACAAGTCATCAAGGAGCTACACAAGAAGAAGACATCAAGCTCATGTTGGTGAATGGATTTCCGGCTCTGACTCCGACAACCACTCCGAGAGAAGTTATCACTCCAACTCCGACTATAGTCAAGATGAAGGTGTTGCAGGACTTGCACTTGTGTCATCCAACTCCTACGATCTATTTGACTCACCAAATGAAGGAATTGGAAGATGCTTCATGGCAAAAGGCCCTAAGGTATCACACCCCGAGTATCTTGATTTTAATAGTGATGAAGATGATTTGCTTGGTGATGATGATTTACTTGTTGATAGGGCTAGTGATGTGAGCTATAATGAAAATGCTAGTAATCATGATAGTCAAGAGGAAACGAGTGACAATGCTATGAAGGAGATTGAGCTCCTAACTAAAGAACTAAATGCTCTTAAGTTAGCTCATGAAACAACTCAAGAGGATCATAGAGAACTTCTAAGAACTCATGAGAAGCTACGCTTCGAGAAGCTAAATTTAGAGCAAGAGCATGAGTTTCTTAAAGCTATCAATGATGATCTTCGAAAGAAGAGTTCTTCATATCTTGCCAAGCGTTTACTCTTGTCTACCTTTATGCCACAAGTTAAACCTAAGCAAACTAGCAACAAGGGTAAACATGGTTCTACCTCTAGTAGTAACAATAACAATGCTAAATCCAATATTGTTGCTTCTAGTAGTTCTATTGATTCCACTAATGATTCTCTTAGCCAAGTTACACTTGAGCAAGAAAATATGCTATTGAAAGGAATTATAGAAAAAGGTGTCTACAAGAGCCTTGCCGGGAGTAAACAATTTGAGGAAATTGTACGCAAGCAAGGAAGGCATCGGAAGAACCAAGGTGTTGGTTTTGAACGAAAGTTCAATGCCGATGGAGTTGAGTGGGAAGAAGGTCAATACCCCAAGACG